>CM032058.1:51532389-53932389 GCA_018831715.1 Matsumurasca onukii | reverse complement strand
TGCACCCTTAGTCGATATCTAGAGTTAGTCCGCAATCACTACGGTATGTAGCGCTCTAGGCGAGTGCCAATATTTAGCTATCACGGCAGGTTTTCAATTTTTTCTAGAGGATAATAAACGTTAAAATGAAAAATATCTTTACCTATAATACGAGACAACACCTTAAAACATACCTGAAATAGAACATACCCAATATAATCTAACTATTTCAAGTTAGGTTTAGTTCATACTTCATACCGAATCTAACTATAGGTTTATATAAAATACAAGTCTTTTTCAAATACCTGGGCAGCTTTTCTTCTATTAAACAATTTTTATCATCTCAATCTCATAGTTGTTTTTATTCTCGCTCAGTCTCATCCCGACCTTAAAATACCTACTTTCTCACACCTTAAGTACAGTACCCCTCATAACCGACCTCGAAATAACTGATTTCTCGGGATAATCAACTTGGCCTCCCGCGACTGGTCGGCCACTCAACATCGCAAGACCGTTAGGAGCTGATAGTAACTCATCTGCTCTTTTTTTGTTTTCTTGTCACTAGCTTCAATTTTGTTCTTATTGTTTGCGCTGAGCGACATAAAATACTACCGTACTGTGTTTGTAACACAGTACAACCCATACAGTAAACTCATTACCTGTAAAAAGACATTTTCTTCTCCCGATATCTGACTTTTGTCCGTTTTAACCTTGGTTTGGTCCTGTTTGGGTCGGATATGAAGGGTTAAACTAAATCACTATTTTGTGATATTACCCGACCACTCTCATGAGGGTATTTTAAGGCAAATATGAGATGCAGGATGAGGGTGATGAGTGGTAGTAATGAGTTATGAGCTGTAGTCTTGTTACAAACTAAGGCCGACTCTTCCTTAGAATGGGTCATTACCAATGGAAATACAAGGACCAGCGGCTTAGCGTGACTTCTGAACCGCGGGTGATGGTCTGATATGTCTAGCGATGGTGGGAGTTGGTGCGGTATCATCAGATGATCACTGAGACTATCTGAGCCGCTTAGACCTATATCATCCTCAAAACCTGACCTCCATGAAGCAGGATCACAGGACGACGCCACGAGTCCCAGTTCAGGGTTCTACTTTATTAAAGAATTGAACTTGTACCTCTGCCGTCCTGTATGCGTATCCTGGACCGCAGCCTGGCCTGCTCCAGGTGGAACTGATCCTCTTGTCTCTCCCACTCCTGGAACTGTGCTGCTTCCTTGCTCCTCTGCATCAGTGACATCTCCTCCTCCCGATGCTGCCGCTCCAGCTCTCGCTCCAACCTACGCTTCTTCACCTACACAATATCATGTTTGTATGCCGGGTGACTAAAGTCCCAGACCAAGCTTACCTTTTAAATTGAGCTAGGTAGACACTCTACATTTTCTACACCATTATTGTGGGAGAGAACTATTCTGTGTGGGATTTAGTTCCTAGAAGTCACCATGGTGTAGGGTCCGCAAGAAATCAGAAGAAAATCTTAAATGAGAGAAAATATCACCTTACCTACCAACAGGCATATATTTTCTTTACCTTTACATCAGATAGCCTATCAAAAAAAAGGAAATATTTCCAAACTCACAGTATTGCAAACAGAAAAATGTCCCAAAATCTCCCACCAAGCCTCTTTGTTCCACACATATACCTGGGGTTGCTCCACTACAAGGTTACTAGACCAACTTATTACATAGAGATTTAAACTGGTACTGTAGAGCATGCCACTAAAACAAATTAACTACCGACCGTTGGTTGAGGCAAGGCTCGAACCTGTGAACCTCGGATCCACACGGGCGCTATCGACTAAGCCACCAGGCCAACAATTTGAAACATTGTAAATTGTATTTCAGCAACTAAAAACTAGAGCCTGTGTCAAAGTGGTTTCACCAGCATTATAATGTAAAGTGACTAGTCAGTAGACTATGTTATGTTACTTCTTGTAATTGTAAAATAAAGCAAACCTTTTCAAGTTCTCTCTTGTTTTCTTCTTGTTTTTGCCTGTTACGCACATCCAATTCTTCCTGGCTGACCCCACCGAGGCCTTCTTTTTCAAGTTTTTTATTCCAAACAAATGTAGCCAACAAATTCCCATCGCCAAACGGGTTGTCCGTGTTTGTATAGTGCAGGTAATCATTGTCCCAGCCCATTCTTTCCTTTCTCTTTCGCTCTTTGGCTTCTTTTTTTAATAGTCTTCTGAGCCTTTTTTCCTCTGGGGTCTCTGTTGCTTTCAATATTTCTTTTTGGCGTTTTTTATCTATAAAGTGTTTTTCTCTTTCTTCCTTTAATCTCTGCAATAGTTTCACTGAAGAATCACTCGACTGAGAGGAAGACGAAGAATCAGAGGACGAACTACTTGACCTCCTGTAACAAATAAGATGAATCAGGGCATGAACGTCTTTATAACCATGCAATACGAAAATTGTTTTGGTACAATAAGAGAAAGGAAAAACATAACTGAAAACATAATCAAAGCTGTGTAGCCACAAGAGCTCTTGTGGGTCCTAGCGAATTTTCATTAAGGGAGAAAGAGGGGTGATTTATCAAAAAACGTTATTTTTACACTATAATATAGCTGTAAGTTATTCATGATCAAATCTCTATAAAACAAGGTATCAATATTTATGTCACTGTAATCAGCGTGTGTACCAAAAACCAACAAGACCAAGGGTGGATAAAAACAATTTTTTGCTGCCAACTTATTCTGGCTGAAAAGATTTCATGACATTTTAGAACAGAATGTTTTATCAATCAAAAGCTTGTCTCACCTTTTCTTGGACTTTGATTTACTTTTAGATGACTTGTGTTTTTTTGAAGACTCGTGCTGCCTTTCTTTTCTTTTGTTGGAACTCTTTTTTTTATATCTTTCATCGCTGCTGTCATCAGAATTGTCAGAACGTCTATGCCTGGATCTGGAATGTTTTTCGCTTTTCTTATGCTTCGAGCTGTAGCTTGAAGAACCCCTAAAACAAATTTAAGTACTTTTAAGTAATGCATCAAGCAAGGCATAATCAACAATCAAATTTCAAGTCCTACTAAATTGTAAGGTGACTTAAGTAAGTGCACAGTCTAGTCCTGAAGACCTCCAATCAAAAGGAGTACCTGTTTGGGAGGCCACGCTTCTCGATGCTTCATATAGCTCAATTTAATTATGATGTAGTGAATGTAGGCTATAATGATAAACAAAGAAATTTTGAAGAAGAATCACCAATTTTATTCTCTTACTTCAAAAATTAAGCTTTGTGCAAATAATGATACTAGCCAATAATTTAGGTAGGCTATTATTGTGTATTGAAGAAATTTGGCCCAGTCCAAGGAGATGATGGCCTTAGTCCACCACAGCAACGAAATTGTTGGAATTACATACTCTGTTTGGCTCTTAAAATAGTTTAGTTTAACACTGAGCCCCATTATTCTCCTTTACTTTATTCTTTGTTGATAGCTTTTTATGCTTCCCTAGGACAACGTTAATGTGGTCTCAATCGAGGTTTCCTTTATGAGAATTTTGATGTTGACCACTTAAATAATAACATTTGTGTATAAAATAAATACAATCCTCGACACTCAACTAACTGTGGGAATGAGCCCATAGTTAAGTAAGCCCATTCGGTTACGTACCTTGAACGTTCCATAGTTTCTTTATTATGTTAGATCAAAATACACGCTTCATGTTTCACTTCTGCAAGTAAATCTTAAGTTAATAAGTGTTAGAGCTTAAATAATATAAGAACTTTTGCTGTTTGCAGCTTGATTAGGGTGATTACTACTTCATACAAAATAATGGTCAAATTATAACAAATTTTAAGTTATAACCTAAAAATATGTTTACTAACGTATGACAGCTTGCGCTTGCTTCGAAAACGACCACCAGAGATTAATACCATAGATATACAAATGACAGTACGTAGGCGAAACAACCAAAGAGGATTATGATTATTCAACTACTAGACATGTATAATTTATTTAATTAGCTTACTTTGTAGATAAATTTACATTGATTGTTACTATAATTGTATCAGATAATTTCTTATTGCAGTTTCACTACATTGCATGTTATATTAATATTTAATGTTCACTCGTACCATCTGCATGTGTAGGTCTACACAATGTTTACTGGCATTTGCCGTTATTACTAAAGAAATAAACTATTTTTAAAGATATCTTTTAAGGGGCGGCCGGATAGATCTCATGGGGATCTGAAACTGTCAATACTCTATGTTGGTCTGTAGGTCTAGTTGCGCTCTGAGCGTTGGGCTACCAGCCCTGGCTGCTCTGTATTGTCAGACCCATACAAACCATTAGATATTACGTATTTATGTAATATGGTATTAATGTTCAATCTGATAATTTTCTTGGTTTGGAACAGAGTACTCTAGCTAGCAGGATGTAGAAACATACATGGGTGGGTGGTCGCTCACAGGTAGTTTTGTGAATGGCAGGTTCGCAGAGCTAGGACTGTCGCCCATGGTGTTCCGCAGGGGTCAATTCTCAGGCCCCTGCTGTTCATCATTATGACAAATGATTTGGCATACTATCTAAACAAGGGCATAATATGTTATGCTGACGACACCACTCTGTACAGTGTAGAACCAAGTCTAGATGAGCTACAGGTTGTTATAGGCAATCCCTTCAGAAAGCCTCAAGTTGGTTTAAGTCAAACTATTTGTTGCTAAATGAGACAAAAACTCAATCGATTGTTTTCCTCTAAAACAATAAATGTTGAAGTTGGTGTAAAAAACTGTTGGGTCTGTACCTGGATGTTAAGTTAACATGGAATAACCACATAGATTATGTCTGTAGTCGTTTGTCCAGAGTTATTTTTCTCCTAAGAAAACTCAAAGACTGTGTACCTCAGGATTTCTAAGAAATGCATACATTGCTTTTTTTTCAGGGGTCTTTTGTATGGTCTGAAACTGTGAGGGTGTGCGGCTGGTGTCGAGCGTGTCTTGATCCTCCAAAGAAGGCACTAAGAACCATTACTGGTGCGGCGGATAGAGCACTGTAGGCCGATCTTCATTGCACAGTCACTGATGACGGTCTGCAGTTGCTTCATCTTTCAAGTTTTAGTCGGAGTAAAGGAGGACAGGATACGCTCGAACTCAGGAGTGACATACACTCGCACAACACCAGGAGTAAAGGGCTGATCAATGTACCCTTTGTTAGGCTAAGTAAAATCCAAAATAGCCCTAAGATCATAGCTCTAAAGTTGTTTAACCACTTACCTCTGTCCGCCAGGTCCACTCCACTACCAAGATTCAAGCTTTCCCTCCAGAAAATGCTCATAGAACACCCCTTGTACAGAATCCAAAAATTTTTTTGCTTAAAGATGTTGTAAGTAGTTATTTTTTACTATGAAATGCATGTACAGTACTGACTGCTATTTATAAGTATTTTCTTCTTCTTTTGTTGTATGCTTGCTATTTTATACCAAGTTTTATGTAAAAAAAAAACTATTATGACGCTTCCAATCGCTGTAATTACGCTTGAAGGAATAAAGAGTTCTCATTTCTCATTTACACCCAAGGCAAAATTTAATTACATAAACAAGCATGTAATTGTTGTAAAGGTGTATACCGTCTATAAATAAATAAGAAAAAGCGACATAGCTCTTCAACAACTAGAGACAGGGAAAGCAACTGGACTGACCGACTGAGATAAACAGAACGGTTGTTCACTAGCGTTTGCCTTCGCAATTTCGTTTTAAAATTCTCAATTCGTCAACAATTTGCCAAATCTATTTAACAAGTTACCTTTCGGTTTCGCCTGTAGATCCGTTTTTACAGAAATGACGAGTTCTTGGCAACTTCAGTAGGAGGCCACATAAATAAATAAATAAAAATGCCTTCATTTCAAGCACAAAGCTTTGTTTTTCATTGAAGATTGAATAATGGTTTTCAGATTCAGAACAACTCCCGTCAACATCAAATTAATCCCTTAATAACTTTGTTCACGCTGACGACTTAGAATTATTGCAGGGGTGGATAAGTTCGAATTAAAGTGAAATGAAAGGGCGATTCTATCTCTACTCTCTTAATAGTGTTTCTGCATGTTAGGTAAGAAAGCCAATGGTTTTGGATCGCAAAAATATCAAAACTCAACCATTAAATAATTACTTCTGTATTTGATTTCGGTAAGTGGAATTAATTTCCCTATGCACGCACACAGAACGATTAGGCCACTGAAGGGCAACATTTTTAGAGTAGGAGGTTTAATTTGAATTAGGGATAATACCAAAAATATTTAAGGTCGGAAGTTTGATTTTGAACCTTAGCCAATCTCAGTTATTTGAAATACGTAAATTTTATCAAATAAACCTGAGAGATTATAAGTTTAAACGGGTAAAATGAAATATACATAGGCTTAAGCGCGTATTGCACCCACAATGTTGTATTTTTCTAAGTACTGTATATTGTTTTAGCGACGATAGTCAATAATTGCACTCGAAACGGCGGAAAGTACAAAACATATTTTCATTTTTTTTTTTTCATTTTGGTATTGATAAAAAGCAGGGGAATTGGCGCCTTGTCCTTGACCGCGGCGCTGCCAGACAAGTTCGGGGAACTGGGGTATGACTCACCACCCGCCGACCCACTTGTTGGCGACCCGGCTGAATCTTGAAACAATCAATATGTGGTGTAATTATTTGAATTTCACAAAGATTCTCTTTCCTCCATGACAGGAAGTACAACGGCTATGTATGCACTAAGTTTTTTTGTATATACATTAAATGTCATGAAATAAAAATGGTTTGGAATTACTTATTGATAAGATACTAACTAAGTGGTTTGGTTCAGATATAAAAAAATACTTTGCTCCTTTACTGAATATTGTTACTGTATTTTATTGTTTATTTCAGTAGACAGAACAAAATTAATAACCAATCACTCATCAACAATGCGTATTCGTCTTAACGTTTCTTTTACAAATATAAAGTATAAAATAAATTTGATAACATGACATTTTAAAGTCAATTAAAAAAAAGCTTTAACATAAAGTTCTTTTTCGAAATAAATGTGGTGAATATACATTGAATTCTATGGAGCAGCCTTGATCTTGTACAAGGGATATTTTCAAAGTTGTGTAAAATTGTTGTGGGCATTTTAGTAAAACCCTGAAGAAGTTCGTTTAATTGTTATCGCAAGCGCCTGCAGATTACATTCGTAGCTGATGTGACAGTTCAGTAAGTTCTCTTCGATAGAAATGAAGGCGCCAAAGAAATTCTATAACATACTGTAACACCCCTAAAATTTTCCAATTCTTCAAATATTCTAAGTTTTGTGTTATGTATACCATTAAAGCATAAATAGTTTTTCTGTGGTGTAATTAAACCAATCTTTACATAACAAGTTCTCTAAAAGCTTAAAGCTTATCAGATTTTTAAAATGAATTCTCTGGTTTATTGTGAAGGTAGTAGATGTCATTATATCGTTACATCTAGAAAATAGAATTTACACGTTATTTGTTTATTGATTTATTTACTATTTACACCTAGACATTATTTGAAATACCTTCCTGTTCATACAGAATGAATATATAATTTCAACTTTGTCGCTGTTATCTGAAATCAATTATTAGAAGTCGTCGACTAGAGCGATACTTATTTTCCAACAAAGCATGGATTGCCATAAATTTTGAAATCGCGCCACACCTGTGCCGCTGTGTCTATCCCAACCCAAAACGTTGCCAGTGCGCACTCGGCTCGCGCAGTAGCCGGACCAATAGGAGCGCGCTAAGCGCTTCATGGAATACAGAATGTCGTCATCTACAACCAATCAGAGCGCTAGAAAATGACGTCGTTGCTAAGAATAGAACTTGTGAGTCACGAGATAAAGCCTTGTTTTTCGTGAACAGTGAACATTTTGTTGTGAGCCGGCCGTGCGACGTGTCGTCCGCTCTGTGTACACATTTTGCTCTTGGCTGTCGTGTTTTTAGTGTTGTGTTTACTTGGTGTCGTCAGTTATGTGCGTGAGTTTCTAGTGTTCATCCTAAATGGTTCGCAACGCAGGAGCTCCTAGAATGGAAACCACTTTCTACGAGGAGTATTCACACAACCAGAGGTTCTGCGGGAATAATGTCAACAGTTTGAAGAGAAGTATGACTCTTGATTTAAACTCTAACAATGGCCTTGCTGTTAAGAAGATGAAACACATTCCTACGCAAGTAGCTCCGATCCTAACCTCACCAGACTATAAGAAACTAGGAGTAAACACACCTGAGTTAGAAAAGATGATTATGGCCCAAAATAGCCTTCAAACGCCAACGCCTTCGCTCATCTTCCCAAAAATAGTAACACAAGAACAAGAGATGTTTACCAGGCCGTTTGAAGATGCGTTGAATGATCTACACCACAGTGATTCCAGTCAAGGTGCTATTCACCATGTAGAACTTCCTAGAAGCAGTAGTAGCAGCAGTTCTTCCGGAGCTACTTACATGACCCTGGACACTCAGTATCAGTCGGATCCTTTGCAAACCTCCTTTGGATTGTCACCAGGGGAGAATGTAACTGTCAAAGAAGAACCCCAGACTGTCCCTCTAGGACCTACCCCGCCGATGTCACCCATCGACATGGAAAGCCAGGAAAAGTACAAGCTGGAGAGGAAACGAGAGAGAAATAGAGTGGCTGCTTCCAAGTGCCGCCGAAGGAAGCTGGAAAGGATCGCAAGACTAGAAGACAAAGTGAAGATGTTGAAAGGTGAGAACTCCGAACTTAGTGGTGTTGTATCCAAACTAAAAGAACAAGTCGCTAGTCTAAAAGAACAAGTTCTAGACCATGTTCACAGTGGCTGTCAAATTGTACTAACACCTGGGCATTTCAATGCTTGCTAGCTTTTTCTTGTCAATAAAATAGTTTATTTATTTACAATACTACATTATGCTAAGGCGGTAATCCGTAAAGCGTAAATTACTACTGAACGGCCTCAATCAAATCAAATCTAGCTCAGTTTCATAGCAATAATTAGTTTTACGGTGAGTAGTTTTATGAATACCAGCCAAACTTCCATTTGTGCCACGGAGGATCCACGGTTTTATTCGATCTTGTTTAGTACAAGCTCAGATTAGCCATTATTTTGTAAGCCTTACCATTTTTGTCTCTTCTCAATGCATAAATCTTAGTTACCTTTGGTGGTCATTGTTTATATCTGTTTGTCTCTTGTAAGTTATTCTATTACATAAACGTACAGGCCTAAGTTACTGAGATAATTTACACCGGAAGTATAATTCTAAACAACTTATTTACTTATAATGTTAAGTATTTGCTTTAATCTCAAGTTTGAAGGCTAATAATATTTTAAATTTATGTGTGGAAAATTAATTTTTGAGTTTATTATTTATTGTTGGCTATACAGGCCGATGTTTGCAATAACTTCATCGAAGAGAACGCAATTTTTGTAGTATTAGTGTTCTATCAAAGTTGTTTGTATTTTGTATATATAGGGTGAATAAGCAATAACTTAAATAATTTAAATAATGCACATTAGATGTTTGACCTCATTTGGTTTTCTTGCAACTCATTTCTAGTCAATTATGTGAGGTGTTTTAAGAACCAAACCATTGCAGGTTTTGGAACATCTAAAAAATTATGGCATTTAAGTCAATTGAACAAAGGGTATGCAATAACTTAATTAAATTAGATCCTAAATTTAAAAAAAAACTATCCTAATTTGATTTGTTTTGCTTGTGCACGACATGCATAAAATTAATTATAAATTTTGAGCTTAATTGAACTGGTAAATTACTTTGCTGATGTAGGCAACACACTTCCGTATTTCAATTTAAACTTCTACAATTATAAACTTGTGCATTACCCTCATTCATTGTCTTATTAGATTAGACGTGTTGCAAAATGTTGTGTAATTGTTGCAGATAATGTGATATCAAAGGTTTAATCCTTTCAAAAATTGCAGTTAAAACTGTTTTTAATTTCTCAAATTAACTGTAACAAAAACATACATTTTGCAAACTCGTAAACTGTAACTTATTTCTTGATAGTTTTGTCTTCTTGAACACCAAGGTATTTTCAATATTCCTTTTTCAATAGTTATTGATAAAATTTGAGTGCAATCAAGCCATTTGTTAATGTAGTTTCCACTTTGATAATATTTTGTTTCATTTATTGCCCCCAACATAAGGCTTAATTTAACTTAAATTACTTATTTATGAGACTTACGAGTATCTCTTGGTAAAATATTGTCAGACTTCAAGTTATGGTTATAATCTTGTACCAGTTAGTTTGTCTAATAATAACGATACTGAGTCAGTGATTTAAATGTAAGTAACAAATCTATGAGCGCAAATGTATTGTAAGTTAAGCACCACAGATTTTACGTATTGAACAGTTTACATTCGTAATCTTGCTCAGGTTTACTAGGTTTCATTGTATCACATTTTACTTCGGTGAACAATAGGTTTAATATTCATAAAAACCAAACAACTGTCGAAGTTACCACATCAGTTTATGAATTTTCTTTATCTTTCGCACAGTACAAATATCTACCGGTAACAGCATTCTGTTTGTACAATTAGTTTTTGTGCCTCATAGATAAAGACTGTGATTGAAATAATTTAGTTAGTTTAGATTTAAGATAGTTGTATGTATAAAGTGAATAATTGTGCACATTCCTGTACCTAAATATTTAAATAGATACTATTTATAAGTGATTAATGTTTGCAACCTTTCAATCAATTAAAAATACAAAACACGCTGCTTTGAATATGTTGAATCTGTTTATTACGCAATGTCGTAAATGCTAATAAAGTGCCATGAGCAACAATAAATTATTAGCATGCATGGCATACCGTTAAAGAAAACGTAATGAAAGTACTGTGTTCTTTCTGAACAGTTTACATATATATTTTTTAATTATTGATGAAATTACATGTTGCAACTTGTTTAAGTATTAATGTCTCTTTATTCAATTATTTTGCACCAACTATTGTATTAAAAATTTTCATCAGTTCAAAATTTACACTTCCTTTTCTGTTTGTCTACAATAGGAAATGGATTTGCTCCAAATATTTTCTATGGACTTATGAAAGATATGAAATGTCAAACTCTCACACAATCGCCATGTTATTTGGTAAAAATGTGCCTTTACATTTTTGATCTGCTGTACTTTATTGTAAACTAATAATGAACTGTGTGTTTTGTATATCTACATGTGACATTTGCTAGTGTGAACTTATTTGTATTTTTATACTATGCCATTGTCCATTTAAATACTTGTTGAAAGATGATTGTGATTACTTGTGAATAAAAATATAGTTAAAATATTTTTATGGATTTTTAAAAATACGTTTTTCAACAAAGAAATACAGTAAGTTATGAATATTGAAAATTATTGCAGTTTCATTAACCTGAACTATCTATTTTTTATTAATGACATAATTATTTGAATTATTTAAAGTGGCTGATCATTTTGAAACCAAAAAGAGTATCAAACATTAAAATAAGAATATGTGTCAGTATCAATAAAGAAGATATTTAAATGTTTATAAAAAATCCAAGAAGTTCTTAATTTTGTGAAGACTGTTTATCCATGTAATGGCCCATAATGCTTTCAAGTCTATAAATGTAGGATCAATTTACCAACAAAAAATAGTATGAAGGTAAGATGAATTTTTCAACTTCCCTAAAATAAATTAGAAATATTCTGGTTTATTTACTTTTCTTGGAAATAATAAATATGTATACAAATTAGTACAAGAAACAAAATGTAATCTGCACAATTATTTTTCAAAAAGAGTTTTCTAGTAAAACATAAGAAAGAATGTTAGGAACAAAAATAATGTAAAATCATGTTATGATATTAGCGTTTTGTTCCTATCCCTTCTACTCTTTATTTTTGTGTTGATAAAAACTTATTTAAAAAGAAAATTTGCATATAATATTTTTTTTCTTTACCTTTTACTAACTTTTATTTATATTTAATTATTTATTGTGTTTGTCATTAGGTTACTTCTACAGTCATCATTATTTTAGAAAAGTATACAGTATCTATCTGCCATAATTTTTCCCACTTTTTGGTTATGTTGAGATGTTTTGCTATAACTACCTACAGTGTAAAAACAGTAATCACAAACTGATGGTTTTAAAACTATACAGGATAGTGAAAAAATATACATTTTATGAGCATGGTACACCAGATTTGATCCATAAAAATAAGTGTTTTAAATAGTTGACTTCTATTGCAATTTTTAATGGTGTAAAAAACTAATTTCTGAAAGGCCATCAGGGCACAATCATGTAGTGCTTGAATTTATTATTGGTGCAGTAACGGTAAGGAAGCGCAGTGGCAGGTCAACCTTTTTAACTTAAAAGGGTTCATGTTTATCAACCATTTGATTTTTATACAGTACTTTTAAAGTTGTAATACACTTTTCACAATTTAATAATAACAATTTAATTACAAATATTCAAATTAACATTGTGTTGGCACATATAAAAAACAATAACAAATTACAAGCCACTACAGTAAATTTAGAATTAGAAATATATTCTTTACATGATTAAAATTTGGAATGTATTATAGAACACCAGACTTCTGAGTGGTCTATAAATTCTTGCAAACTACAAAATTTATTGGTGACAAGATAATTTCTAAGTTATTTCTTAAACAATTTAGAATTTTTAAGACTTTGAATTTTTTTGGGAAGTTTTTGGAAAAGTGCAATTTTATCTTGAGAAGGTAATTTTTGGAATGATTCTAGTCTGTGATAATTGAGTCTATAACTAGTCAAAGAGCGAGTATCATGACTATGAATATATTTGCCTTGTACTAAACAGCACTTATTAAGGCAAAACAAAATTGAATCGTAAATGTATAGTGAAGGAAAGGTCAGAATGTCTATTTGTCTAAAATAATTGCGACACGAATCTCTGGCCTTTTCGCAGTGGAAGGTTTTGATCAGGTTTGAGGTTGCCAGTGGCTAATGGAGAGTTGAGAAAACCATTGGTCCATATAAAGAAGGCTGTTGCCGCACAGCCCCATGTAGGTAAGGCAAGGTTGTGTGGTGTAATCAAATACGTAAACTGTACAAGCCTCCAGCTCCATCCAGTCTTCGACACTACATTACAGCTCGTGAGGTTCTTGTCGGGAGCTGTAGACTGCAAAGTGCCCATCTTCAACATGCCGTGATGTCCAGTGCTTTAAAAATGTAGCCAAAATGAATTCTGGCGAGCTTCCATTAAGGTAGGGGGGATTTTGCACAAGAAAGTTGTTTTATGCTTTGTAAACTGCATTTATAATCTTATTTTGATGAACTTGCTTGGTATCAACAACATGAAATGAAAAATGTCTTTATTTCAGGCGAAAGTTAGGACTATATGAGAGTCCTCTCTGCCACTTAACCTGACAAATATAATACAAGTATATGTACAATAATTTAACTTAATATTAGCCTATAACTAAATTAAACAAAGTAAAAAATAACAAAGGTGCGATTTGCTCATTTACTTTTACAAAATAGTGAGAAAAAATGTATTGTTTGTCAAATTATGTACAATAAAATAATTTTTGTAGAATAATAATACAATCATCCATCGCCATTCATACTCTTGTCAACATCGCCGACCACAGATATTACCGATCACTAGTCACTCACAGCCCGAGTCAGGAGATCTTTGTCCCCGGCCGCAAGCCGAGCGCGCCTCTCAGAGACTCTCTGGCCAGGGAGGGAATTCCACAGGCGGGCTGCATGGACACTGAAGGTTTTGTTATATATAGCAGTGCGATGAGATGGTATAGCTAATAATGAGCTACCACGTCTAGTGTTACGGGCACTAATGCTAGACATGAATGCGAATCGCTCAGACCTGTAAATAGGAGACTTAGTTGTTAAGATTGCAAAAAGTAGTTTCAGGATGTGAAATTCGCGAAGTTCGTTGAGCTTAAGAACTGACAGTTGCAATAAATATTATGTGTACGAAAAATTAACAAAAACCAACCGGCCAAATCTAGATGGCAGTGAAACCCCATTTTCGGTGCCATCTTGATCTAGCTGAACGAATGTTTCCTATTTCTTCTGCATAAGTTGGATTAAAATCCTATCATAAATACAGATTTTAGAACATTAACCCCTTCTTTACCGCCCCCCTGATGTTGCGGGCTAGCGAATGTAATCTAAAGATTTGCAAACGGGATATTTGTACCAAATTTCGTCAAAATTAGACAACAAATGACACTTTTGGAGTGGCCATACGCTTACATATCCTTGTAAGTATCTAATATTTGACAATCAGTGAATTTTCACCCCGCAAAAGAGAGTTAGTGGTTAGAGAGTGACCATAACTAATCTAAACAATCCTTAGAATGTTCTTAGAAATTTCGATTTCAAAGCTATTAATGAGCGTCTAACTTAAACTGTCAATTAAAAACTAAAAAATCAAACTACCCGTTTTAGAGTTGGCGCGGGGTTAAAGCCTAAAGGGCTTTACCTGACCATAGTAACGCAGTTTGAAATACATGTCTACAAAAAAAAGGTACACACTAGGAAAGACAGGCTTGCTTGTGAACTTGTTGCTGGACATAGCAAATAACCTCATTGTCGAAGTCTGCTATGCCGGTTGTCCCATTTCCTCCCACAGTGAGTGATGACATGGTCAGCCGTCAATGCACTGCAGTTCAACTCAGACCATGGCCCCATTACTATACACACTATACAATATACAACACAGTCTGTTAAACGTTTACTGCTCCATTACCCGTGTTACCATATGGCCCATACATCGCCATGTGCGATGTATAGGCTATGTGAATAAAGATGCTTTCTAATATACTTCCAATGCCCCAAAATCATTTCTTGGAGTTATAAAGATAATGCAAGGTTAACACTCAACGCTAATACTTATCCAGAAGAACCCAATGTTCCCAAGGTAATTAATTAAGCCAAACAACTCCGCCAGTGAAAGGATAGCACCACAGAGAACTGAGACGGGAGAAATTACCATAGTTTGGCGCCAACAGGTGAGGTGTGGGTGAGCGGAAGTGCCGAAGGGGAAACAGAGGTAAAAGAAAGAGATGCACGTGACGTCAAAGCCAAGGACAGTCAGCACAGCGTTGCCATGTTGTGCAACAATCGTGACTTTACTGCTTTGTGTTTAACGTGCGGAGATATTCCTTACTTCCCATCAAACTTAAAAGCCGCATTATAAAAGACAACCATTCAAATGAGCTACCTAAATGTTAAGTTTTAGCCAATCAATCCTTGGAGTGTATAGGGATTAGTGTAGGCCTACGGATCAGTGGTTGCACATATACCTTTACGAGGGATAAGTAACGTATATCTAATAAGGAACGTGTTTACCCAATCATTACTTCTGTTGGGAGAATTTCTCAGCTGTTTTATAAGTCACAGAAGACAGTTTAGGTGTACGTATGTTATGTATCACCTATACTCGTAACGTGATGTCTTCGATGAAGACGAATACTTTTGTGGATCAATCAATTTGTTAAGTTCTTTGTTAAATCATTATTAAATATTCAGCTATGAACTCTTAGATAGTATTGTTTTAATCATTTACACAAGGACCTTCTATAGTTCGTAGAGTTCGGTTGTCAGTGCTCTACAATCTACATTTCAATGTAACATAGTTTAGTAGATAATCGCACTTCACAACTGAGCTACGAACGATAGTATGAGGTTATTTGTCCCGTGGATAGAAACCCAATCATAAGCCGGATTTATTTAGTTGTGACTGGCCACAACTTTCTGGGACGTATATAATGTAGCTTCGCAGTTCCTTTGCGTCTAGCTTGGTTGTTATTGTAGCGTCAAGGTGTTTACAAAGTGTGACCTCGTTCAGTGGAAAGTTGAGAAGCAGAATGCTGAAGGCGAAGGGAGAGTTGCATAAAGCTCTTAGAAGTAGGAGAAAGTTGACTTGCGAATGAAGACGTTATCTTCCGTCTCTATTAACTCCTACACCAACCATCGAATCTTTAGTTTATTTTCATACGTAGTTCATTTTCTTGGTTGAATACTAATCCGGGATGCTATCAAAACCATTGCAGAGTGTTTGATAACTTCTGTTCTAAACTATTCAAATCTAGAACTTTCTCAATTTCTACTTTCAAAGCTATGAAAAGAATTCCACCATCGACACCTTGCAGTGTTAAACAAAGGAAATCACTTTGTTCAACGCTGTGGACTGACGACACAGATAACATCTGAACCTAACCTTGAACAAAGAGCGCATGCGCACAATAACAGAGCAATAAACAGCTGATAGCCGCGGAACGAACACTCTAATCTCAGCTGTTTTAAATGTCAATCTGTCGTTTAGAATTCAAAACAGAGATCTGAAACCCTTTTGTAATAATTCTTTCTTTTAAAAAGAGCTGTTTTTGACATACGTATAATGGCGTGCTAAAGTTGTACTACTTTTTTCCCAAGGAAATATAGATTTGCTGTGATGATTTGTATTTACTTTCTAAAGTGAAAAGGTTTTTGATTTGATTGGATTCAAAACAATGTTTATTTTAGTTGTATTGAAAATGTAAAAACTTAGATTGAAATTAATTAATTACTTGTATTAAGTGTAATATTTGATACTAACTAATTTAACTTAAGCTCGTATAAAAAACTTCACTTTAGCACCTAGTTATGAAATATAACTAATATTACCCTTGATGGATTTTATAGGGTAACTGGAAATAACCGATATTGAGTTGTACGTAGCAGTACCACTCGTACAGCTTCTTCCCAAGCCTACATGAAATGTGACAATGCAATATTATACGTTCTTCTCTTTGAAAATTGAGAGTTATAATTTGTTCAGATTAGTGCCAAATAAAATTCTAATAATGAATCCATCTGCACCATCTTACCGCCAAATTCTGATGACGCAAACATTATGTTCTCAATTCTCAATAATTTATTCGGGTCTCAGGATAATATTAGGTTTTGTATGTGCAATTAAATAAAGATTGACCCATAAACAAAGATATTAGCAAAACTATTTAAATACTTTTGTCCAGCTTAGGAAATTTTGTTTATTGCACCATATTAGAGTCTAAAATAAAAAACCTCTTCACTATAGTAAAGCAATGATAAGAGCTATCAATTCCAGTGATTGATAAATGTTGATGTGCTTAGAAAAGACATTTTGCAAGCAACTATTGCTCTTGGATTTGATAAACAAAGCAATGAAATACAGACAAAGAAACAATTAGATTTTACTACCGACCTTGCAGACTAAACGACTTGTCGAGTAAACATCCATGCAGCGTTCCTTTCCAGTTTCCTGATTCTTCAAGTACTTATACAGGGTGTTTCAATCTTCGTGATTCGTGTCGGACACTTTGGGGTATTGTTCCTGTTCAAATAAAGCGATAGTGGGCTATAGTATTTATAAAGTCTTCGTCTCTTTCGTTATGCATGCAGCACCGTTTTGTTCTTTAAAGTTTTGTTTTTAGTTGAATAACTAATGTATGAGCTGGAAATGTTTCAAAGTGTTTACATAATTGCTAATAAGCAAGATTTTCAAAAAGCAACCATTTTTGACCAAGAAAACAAAATGGTGGCTAAAGTTTAACGATACTTTTTAGATTTAAAATATACGTTAGAGTACGAAAACAGTAATTTGTGTTAGAGAAAAGCTTCTAGCAACAATTTAGTTTAGATCCTTGCTGAAATCGTAGCTCAGTAATATTATAGACAATATAATTACAAATATAGCAACTTATACAGTCTTACAACAGTTTGGGCTATTGCCGTTAAAAAACTAAAAACTACCACTATTTTAACAGATTAATTTTAAGTTTCTTGGTCAGAAAACTTGATTATCTGTTTACAATTTTATCTTACTAGTATAAAAATAAAAGAAAATTTCCCAGTTCGCACCTTTTCCAGTCAAGCAATTACATAAAACAAACATAAACATCAAAATGGCGACTGTACGTAAAACGAAAATTTTACGGACCTTAGAAATGCGACATTTTGGTTTTATTCGGCTTCAGAAACGACACTTGACACGAATTATTTAAATATATCAGTAAAAATATACTAAAAATCCGTAATTATTTAATTACACTGCGTTCAACTGGTCTTTTTACACGTATTTTGAGCAATAGGTACTTTGAACGTTACCCCGGTAAAATATCGATATACACAAGCCGTATAAAATATTTGGTATAATTATAATCTAGTTCTTCCGGTTCACACCGCGCCCAAACTTCATAATTAGGTTGAGATATTTCGGTCTCGATGTGGAGTACCATCTTTAATCACTGGTTGGCTGATAGAAACTGATTGTTTCAGCCAATCAGTGACCAAAGATGGTACTTTTATACTAGTAAGATAAAATTGTAAACAGATAATCAAAGTTGTCTGACCAAGTGACACCGGCCGCGAAAGTCTAAAAAGATTTGGCATAGTGTTTTTTTAAATATATTTTTTTATGTTCTACATTGATAATAGAGATTCTACTCTGTGTGAGTGGAAGACACCAGCTGATGTATTCTCCGGGACGAGACATGCTCATTCATTGAATGGCAGGAAGTAGCACATTAACTTCTCTGTTTCATGAATAGCGAACGAATTGTTTGTACTTCTACTTCTTCATACTGTAAATAACAGAGAAATATCGAACTTGTGTTTGTTGTTTAGCTTTTCGGCGAAGAAATGTTTAAACAATATATTTTCGTAAGCATTGAAATTGTAATTTTTAATCTAAAGAGGATTTTAATTTATGTTTTACAAACATTTACACATTGCTATGCCCAATGAAACGACATAAGAAGTTATCTAAATAACGAAATTAGTTTTAAGCTGAAGTTGCTTGATGATGTTGATGATCTTGATGATGAATGTTGATCAACTATCATCATTATTTATTCTATCACCTTGGGGGTTTCACCCTGAAATATGAGATGACTTTTGCCTAAAGCCCTCGTGTGTAGAAAGACAGCACATTTTAAATTCTTCAGAGATAGCAAAATTGGCTGCCAATTGCAAAGAACAGATTGACTCCTTCCTATCAATGAACCTATTACACAATGTTTTGTAAAGCAATAGTCACGGTTGTGTATTAAATGTATAAAACACGAAAATCTTATGTGAAAACATAGTTAGGTTATTTATTAACACATTTCATCACAGTTTTGACACTGTAAAAAAGGAATATTTAACGTACTCCTTGTCATCTGTGTTTGTATGGCAGCTGGCATCATATCTAGTATATTCGTATAGCTTCAATGGTTGGCTCATAAAACAATTTATTATTTCAGAAATGAGCTTTATGGTAAAATAGTTGGTTTTATACACAATAAATACAATATTGGATTAATTATAAGAATATAATAACATACGGTTTACCAAACCAAACCATTAATATACTACTAAAAATCCCTTCACAACGTGTATGGGACAGAATAGACATTTGTATTTTGTACTGTGAGCGTTTCCTAGAAATTATATTTCTAACAATGCAATAACTACTGACATACTACCTAATAAACCAGGCCGACACGCAGCTAAGCGCTAAAGCACCGCTGGCATGAGTGAATCGAATTTCCTTTGCAATGTGTCCGTTCATAGCCTCGCTTCGGCATTCGGCCGTTCTATTACTATCTAGGAGACCCCGTACCAGTACAGTTTTCGACAAGTGCCAAAGCCGGGTCGAGGTAGGTACGAAGGAGCCAAGGAGGGCTAGACAGTAGACAGAGCGGGGAGTGTATGAGTCATACTTGTTTACCCGGGGGTGACTCACTGTACATTAGCCTCCCCTGGAACAAGTTGGGCAGGTCAGGTCTGCGTCTGGAGAAAAACATCAATAGCAACAACACAACAGCTGTCCACTGCCGCAGTGCTGCCACCTGTCGACAAACTGGCAAACTATGTACCTGCTGTTGTTCTTCTAGCGAGTACCTCGTTTTTATACAGTATCTTTGGTCCTTTCTTCCCACCTAAAATCTCTGCCAAAGACTACCGAAGATTGTAAAATAAATTCTCTCTCTCAAATGAGGTGTTAAAGTAGAGCCAATTATCAAAAGGGCAATCTGGAAATGTTTTGGATAAATGTGTAGTTTTAGTAATATTTTGTTGTAAAGGTCGTCGTATCCAATTATTGTGATGGCAACTGATAACAAATTGGAGATGTAAGGAACGCTACAAAGGACTACAAAAAATCAGTGCAATGATTATTTGAGAGAAAAACTGACGTCACACTCTGGTAGGGTTGTCTCACAATGACATAAGTGTTCGTCTTAGAAAAAAATGCGTTATAATCTTTAGAAATGGCAAAAGGTACTTCAAAATACATGTATTTCAGTATGAGATAATGTGGATTTATTACCTAACAGTCCTGAAAATTGCTCTAACTTCCTTGGAGGGATCTGCATGCAGCCTCTTCTTTAGCTATATCATTGACTTTCAATCTTTGTAAGATGGAAAAATTACTTATCTATTCCTTAGTTTTCTTTAAAACTAAGAAATAAATGTTTTCAACCGTTAAATTGCCCACTTTATTATTACGTACACGGGCGACTATAAAGTGACAGTTCGGGTAACAGAAAAACAACCAAACGATAGCATTTCATTTTGACCAGCATTCAACAAATCCTACCACTTTTAAATATTTGTGTAAATTGTTACTTAAAAAACAAATGTGGGCATGTTTATAAGCATTAAAAGCTCTACATCTTTTTAAGAATTTATGAAATGTCATCCAAATTTTAATACGTTTAAAAAATAACTGAGTGCTATTTTTTCCTGTAAGGTTTCCTATACTGATTGAAGAGACCACAATCTTTGAGGATCCTCCCTCGACCAAGGAAAGGTGGAGGGGTGTTCAAGAATAGCGTATTGGCTTCTCAACTTTGGAGGAGCCCTTGAGGAAAGCACGATTTGGAGAAGCGTTTGAAAATACCGCCCTATATTTACAAACAATATGATGGGCAGAGTACTGTATTTAAATTTACAAAATAATTATAGGAATAGGAGTATGAACGTGTTTGACCTCTACTGCCCTGACCTAAGCAGATCAACGTGCGAAAAGCTTATTCGAGTTGAAATACTACAATGAGTTTAAAACTGTTCACATAAATTATTACTCCTATCCTATCTTATACAATGTTGGAGAAGAGACTGAAGACAACTTTTTAATAGTGAAACCCGGGTCCTCCAAGGGAGAGTTTCAGGACTCTACAGATAAAAATCCATATACTTGTTCATATTACAATTTCAATACAGTCCCTCAGTTGTACTGTACAAAACAGCTGTGAGCCGTGGTCCAACGCGTTGGCTGATTACAATCGGTCTCTCTAAATTGACAGTTTCCCAGAAGTGCTCTCTACTCTAGCGGCTAGGTGGTGGGTCTGTGGATACTGGGAAGTAGGCGACCCGCAGCCAACTCTGCTTGGCGGAGATGTGGGCCCGGAATAGCCCTTACCACAGGACCAGAATACGAACACACTCACCGGGCAGTCTCAGTGAGCAGTGAGGGGTGGGTTCGGCCCAGGTTGTGCAACGAAGTTGTTTACGATAGCGACATTCGTTGTGACAGATCCAAATTTTACGCCCACAATGGGGATCTCCCAAACTAGACAACTTTATTTTACAGGACAATTTTTCAGCCACTACTCAACACGTTAAACCACTAAAACACTATTTGAGATGCCGACCACAGCTCTCATGAGGGTATTTTAAGGCAAATATGTGGTGAAGGATGAGTGTGATGAGTGTTAGTAATGAGTTATGAGGTGTAGTCTTGTTACAAACTAAGGTCGACTCTTTCTTAGAATGGATCATTAATTAATAGCTCAATGACCAATGGAAATACAAGGACCAACGGCATAACGTGACTTCCGAACCACGCAGGTGATGGTCTGATATGTCTAAACGATGGTGGGAGTTGATGCGGGTATCATCAGATGATCACTGAGACTATGTGAGCCGCTTTAGACCTATATCATCCTCAAAACCTGACCTTTCGGGGGGTTGGGAAAATTCTCCCGTTTTCAAGGGCCTAACCTAGTTAATCTACATTATTCTGACTAAACTTGGCCTAAGAAACTAAACTAAATAAAACCAAACATAGCTTAAACTGTGCTACATTTTCGGAATTAGGTTAGGCCCTTGAAACGTTGGAATTTCCCAACCGAAACGAAGAGAGTAGTTTTTTCTCCTGAAGTGGCTGAGAAGTTTGTATTATTGTCTTGTAAATTAAAATTATTATGACTTTTACTCTACAATGGACAACTTTCATACGTGGTCAAAAATGCAATTGGTGCGATAATTTAGGCCCATTTGATAATGCCTTCCAAGTTCCAACATTATTTTTCGCGCACCCGTTAATTTATTAGCTATAATGAAAATTCTGTTTTTGTCATAACTTAATTTAAGACCTTCTTTTGAAAAACAAAAAGGATTTCAATGAAATTAATGGCATTCGTTTTGGTTCTAGTTCTAGTCTATACTTTTAGAAAAAATAGTAACAAGGGTTTTGTAGCCCGTATTAAATTTTGAGGTTTGAAATTTTCTCATTGGAAGCACAACTTTTGTCTTTGTAATCGCAAAGGAAGGAATTTTCTGATTTCAATTATAGGCAAGTTTTATACAAGATTCCAAAGTAATAATTTCCTGCATTTCTTAATGTGCAGTTTCAATGAAAAGTGTTGGAAAATGTATATTTCAAAACTGTGTATAAAAATTCTACTTAAAACCTGCGTTGGTAAAATTAGCCAGGCAATGTGAACAATTATCATGAAAACAGGAAATCCCTACTAGTTGCGATATAGTTGTCACACGGACGTGAACGTGACAACGCTTCCATCATGATGTCCCGTGGTTGCTGGTAACTTGTATACATGACCTGGAGGGTTGGGAGCTTCATTACATTCAACAACAAGTCACAAGCGTGCAACAAACTGAACGTACACAAAACATAACTTAATAATCACTGAAAGGTCTTTGACCTCAGACCTTTTATCAGCAAAGTACGAGTACTTATCTCGCAACAGAGCGAACTCTACAGTAAAGGCAACTCTAGGCTCCGATAGTGTTGTCTGAAATAGGAATAATCTGAAAATTGTGCATTTTGTTATTATTATATTCACGTAAAGGCCCAACGCGAAGTCTTGAAAAGTTGACTTACTTACTCCTTTAGCTATTTTTCTTTTATCAGTCCAGGCTACTCTTGTCCTTTCAGTAACTTTGTCCAACTTTCCAATAAAACATAATAACTAAATGTTTGTATAGTCAACGTCCATTTGTGCGAAATTTTGCAACATGTTACGAAAGCTTTCATCTTAAACCGAAATATCACAACGAAATGGACCAATTGATCAACCAATGTTGAACCTAGCGAGTTAAAAGTCTGTAATACCAAAACGTTCACATTTCCGCGCTCAATTGGCAATTTGTAGGCAGAGTCTGGGAGGTCTACTGTTCGCGGAATTGTGGTGGTTATGTATGTTAAATGTCTAGGAGCCGTGATTACAGAGGCGAGTGCAGCGGAGAGATACGGATCGAGGTGAGATGATGAAATTCAAGGTTCAGTTCTCAGACCCGGATCCGCGAGGTGCCAGCGGGCAGGGGGTTCCGGAGCAATCCACGGAGGATTTCGTCATGAGGCGACACCGCGACACTGCACCGAGTCTGATTTCACAATGAACGCAGTTTAATCAATATTTAGTAATTAGTTTAATTTGCAGAGAAAATTGCGCTTACTGAACGCAGTTATTATTTAAACAGCGATAAATAAAAAATACACAATTTGTAAATAATTAAACTATTTTAAATTAATACGTAACACGGGCGTAGCCAAGGGGGTGGGGGTTCCGGGTTATAATCCCCCCATGACCTTTGATGAAGGCCTCAAAACGGCGCTTTTAGGATAAACACATAAACCATGGTCAGTACAATTTGTTTTGATCTTAACTTTTGACTGGGACTCGTGGCTGTAATCCAGCTTCGTGGAGGTCAGGTTTTGAGGATGATATAGGTCTAAAGCGACTCAGATAGTCTTAGTGAACATCGATTTTCCCTTAAAATGTAAATCCACTTGCATTCGAATTTGGTCCTCATTCGAATACGTCTTTTTACTTTTTAGTTTGTCTTTTTACGATGAATGGTGTTGTTTGAGCTACCTATCTTCGTCTTCTTTACATGAATAGGCCTAATATCGATCGGTCAATGGCAATCTAACTGTTGTGCACAGTTGAATCATACTGATACCCGCATCAACTCCCACCATCGTTTAGACATATCAGACCATCACCTGAGTGGTTCGGAAGTCGTTAAGCCGTTGGTCCTTGTATTTCCATTGGTCATTGGGCTATTAATTAATGACCCATTCTAAGGGAGAGTCGGCCTTAGTTTGTAACAAGACTACACCTCATAGCTCATTACTACCACTCATCACACTCATCCCTCACCACATATTTGCCTCATGCGGGTGGTCGGCACCTCAAATAGTGATATAGTGATATAGGCGCAAAACGCCTTCTGTGTTACGAAATCTACGTAATAAATATTTTAGCTTTACGAAAAAGTTTCTCGTCCGTCTCAAAACTACCCATTTTGCATCAAAGTTTCGCAAACTTTCCGGGGAGGCCTAAATATTTCATATCCCCGGCCCTCCAAGATACACTTCACAACTTTTTTCACAACTCTTGGCCCTGGAACCCCCCTCCCCATTCCAAAATCCAAAATGGCTACGCTACTGCTATGTAAAATATTTACAGTATCATCAAATGAAGGAGTAATTACCTTGGACAATCAAATCTGCCTTTGGTTCCAGCATAAATAGAAGAAGCGTCGACGCGCCTATATTTTAGTGGGAACCTTCAAGTGGATACTTTCAAAACATAAGACAACCTTGACAGTCTAACCTCCACAGTGATCAAGAGGTACGATTTGGCAGTGATGAATTATGAGCATTAAGATAAATGTCTTCCTTATCATACAGTATATACCACTGACGTATAATGAGAAAATTACTAAACCCCCAATGGGTATTTTAGTTTCGTTAATCGTTACCATAAAAGTTATTAAATTATATAACTTCAAGTTTTAAATGATTCAAAACGACGATGTATTCTGACCGATGAATGTAGTCGAGATTTTGTCGAGATTGAACAAAACTAAACCTCGCGATAACTTTGTACACGCGCTCTCGCGGTGGCAATGGCTTCACAAACGCTACACTCGTGTGGGTGAAATGTCTATGATTGTATTTATATATTTTGTTTATTTCAATGATCTTGAGCGTATTGGGGCCACATGTTTTATTACTTTTAATTAAGGGTTTTTATAGGTGTAAAATTACTATACAGAGCTTTTATGCTCTTTAAAGTAAAAAGCTTTTCAAACTACGAGTATATAAAACGGCGGCGACTTTTAAACTGCAACCCTTATGTATTTTCCTCTGAACAGCCTCCGCAACCTTATACTTCTAAAACTGTATGTTATATAATTCAAAACTAAAGTTTTTAGTAATTCGAAGTTCCCACAACACTTTTAAGTCGCGTTTGAATTTCCAGTATATCACGATCCGACTCTATTGAGGTAAAACCGAAAAATTCCATGTTTCTTTACCTATATTTCCTTGGCCTATTGAGAAACTTGTGCTCCGGCCTTGTTGGGAATCGAACCCATGACTGCCCTACCTGTGGGGTGTGAAATGTCAGCTCCTTCTTCACACCTTGATATGCAAAGCTGGATTTCATCATCGCCAGATCTATCAGTGACGACAGTGAGGGAATGGGTCAGGGTTCTTGCGCTCTGCGCTCGCCTCGCTGCCTTGGGCCCCCTCCTCCTCCACCACCGCCACTTCCTATCTTTTCCTCTCGATAGTTGAATAAGGTTTAAATGCAAGGTTTTATGAAACATTTCCTTCGTGTTTAAACTACTAGGAAGAGGAAATAAGGTAAGATTAGATTATAGTAGGGGCTTGTAATTTACCAGTTGTACGTTTCCCATAGTACGAGGTACTACCCCGATTATCTTAGCCTAGGAAACTTACCCCCGTGGGACCACAAAGCCTCAAGATGACTCCCCCAAGCTCAGACAAGTGACCTTCATCCCAGGTACTCCCCTCAAGAAGGGGTCTACTTCTGATTTCCAGAGAAGGGCAGCTGTCGTGCTCTTTGACGATCCATGCACATGTGAAGCACGGGCGAGTTTCAACTCCTCCACCAAAAAGTGAAAGTTATAGGACATTCCATCTTCACCGTAAAGAGAGAGAGGAAATAGATTATTATTATATGGGCACACCAGTTGACACGCATCCCTCAAAGCTATCGCAAAGGGTGGGAGAAGGGTGAGTGCATCGGCCGTACTTTTGAATAATTAACATAAAGCTATTAAAGTAAATACTTTCCGCCATGACATGATATGTGTATAGTTTTTAACCCCTATGTATAAACAAAGAAAATTGAAACAACAAACATAATAGTTTACAGTATTTTATTTATATACCATCAAATGTAAAACATGAATTAATAGGCCCTAATTATTTCAAAAAATGTTTGCTGATACAAGTAAACTACATAAACAAGATGCGGCGAAAAACAATACGCACGGATCAATAGGGGGTTTGCCGAGCTCCAAAGGTGACAGCCGGGGATTCCCCGGTCAAACACCTCCAGTCGGGTCCAAGAGCTGCCAGGGTGCGTTTCAACTGGTGTGCCCAAGCGTTCTTAATTTATGTCCTCTCTCTCTCTCTACGGTGGAGGAGTTGGAATGTCCTATCACTTTCGCTTTTTGGTGGAGGAGTTGGAACCCACCCGTGAAGCACACTAGTGATGAAATTCTCTTATAATGTTACTAGAGCAGCTTCGTTTCTTTTAGTTAGCTCTTGCTGTAAATATTTGAACAGTATCAGGACAAAGACACCCACAATTATCCAGCAAGCTGGCCAGTGCCGTGAACAGGCTATTTGGAGATAAGCAAAGTGCTCTCAGGCTAAAGATAATGGCTTTCAGAAGCGTGTAACCAGACATTTCCTTATTAGTACAACTTCCAGTTGAAAGTTTCTGTGGACACCCTGTATCTGATTCTAGGTCAAACACAAACATAGTACTCTACTGAAGCATTCGTGATGTTGGTGTTCAAAGGTTGGTGTTCCTGTTGGCCTAGTTACAGTAGTGTCTACTATCTACACAACGTGCTGTCCACTATCTCGACTTATCAACCTTATCAGCTGGCTGCTAGGTGGACTAATGGACTCGTCAACTGGCAACTGGTTTTACCATTGTTTGCATCCTACTGCTTTGTTGCAGTGTTTGGATGTCCTAATTTGTGTTTTGAACAAAGATATGTAAACCTTATAGAAACACTATTATTTTCGAGTTCGATGACTTAAGAGTAGTGTGGAGCTAACCGAACTTAGATGCCAAATGTGATAAAACATTCAGAAATTATCAGGTTAGTTGGTAAAAAGTATGCTCAACAGAAAAAAAAACATTTGACAGGGTTCGTGACTGTTTATTGTTTTACAGAGATGGCTGCAAATACAGTAATTTTATTTGCAATAACTCTGTCCCGTTTCAGAGTGTGCGGAACGCCGGAGTAAAGTCTGAGGGCGGCGCGAGGTGACCGTGGGCCTAGGGACTACTTGCAGGGGTGGTTTAAGCCACAAAACATGCAGGTTAGGTAACCAAACCTAATTTTCAAAGATTCTGGCACCTTCTTAGCTGATTCTGGAATGCACACTCCCGCCCGCCCCGTCCCTTCTTCCAAAAGTTTCTCTGCACGATATACTGATGGATTTAAAATGAAATGAAATTTCTTTTTCTATGCATAAATAAATACAATTATTTACAGTACACCTTTTACAGTGAAACTATTCTCCCAAAAAAGATGACCAAACTTTGATCTACACTTAGCTAAGAACATTTTATGACTAAACTTCGAATCACTTTTTCTATCTACTGGATCACTGTAGCCGGTCTATTCTCTGTAGTTAAAGCCCCCAAAACTCTTTATTTTCAGCTGCAATTTTCTGAATCGGTGTGGTGTGGTCCAGTTTCTGCGAACAGCTGTGTTGGCGATCTGCCGGTCTGTCCGTACTCTGTGGTGTCTGTGTTCGTCAACTCTACTCTGTGTGTGACAGTGATAAATGCCGCTCGTTTTCCACACACTCTACTGGCTGCTGCTCACCTTACCTCTGACAAGTTAACAGATTTGTAACTCGCTTAAAGAGTAGATGTGAAGTCTTGTAGTTTCCGACAAAAAATCGTGAGTTTGAGCTAATTTCTGGCAATATGGCAATTTTTGTAAGACTTTGACTCGAAAACTGCTGCACAGATATAAACTTTGTGGACTGGTTATGTGTCTTAGGTTATACTAAATGGTCATACATCGATGAAAATCTCGGGCTTTTGAACACTTTCAAAAGTTGCTCTGAACGACTCGCGAGCGGCATTTCTAGTTTGAAGGAGCTTACAAAGGGCTCACCGGGATGCCCCCCACAACAACTTTTGAACGTTAATTTCAAAATTCTTGGACGTCTTGGACTGAAGCAGTCCTCTCGTCGTGAAGCAGGGGTACACTACTCCTGAAGGCTAAATACATAACGAAACAGCTTTCTGAAGCAAGAAATGCATATGAACCAAAGGTCACGCATCTACGAAGAGTACACGTAGACTACTGCTTGCCGGTTGTGTATGGGAGTTAGCGGATTTTGCCTCGCTAGTGAATAGGTGGGTCTCGGTTTTCCGCTGTGTGGTCGCCAAGTCTCAAGAGTGAGTTTGTGTGGGAAATGTTGCCAACAAAAACACGATCGCGTATCAGAGCTCCAGATGTGGACTCTGCTCAGCTGGCCGCCAAGCGCGGCGAGTGCACAACTGATGGCTCGTTGAACCTCCCCAAAACTTCAACCCATCTGGAATAAATACGCACAATTCTTGTGAACCTTGAATATTTTGGAGATAATTTTATTAATTGAAAGCAAGCATTACTGAACACTGAGCGTGTTAAAGTGTAAAACTCAGAGCATAGCCTGGAGGCAGGATTTTCCATGTCATGACCCTTTATGTAGGACTCAAAAAGGCTCTTATGAAATACATAATGTATATATATACTGAGTGGTTGAAAAGTAACTAGGTAATAATAATATGCTGTAAACTCTGCAGCATTACGAATTTCATGTTGGCAATAGTGTCGTAATATTGGGTATTCAATAAGGTTTCCATTGATTTCTAATGTTGGTTCATTGTTATGCTTGTTTTGCTCAAACTGTTCGTGTATGGTTGGACGGAATGTTTCCTGGACGTTGGCTGGGACGGCGTGGACGCCGCGAATGCCTGCAAGAAGCTCAGGGTAACGTCGAGTGATTTTTTCCGATGGGGATTCTGTAAGGAAGAAGAGCATAAGTGCAAGCCCAAACAGTGGATTAATTGGACAATCGCATTACCAGTCTTCCAATTGACTTCCTTCAGAAAAGAGTTAAGTGTGTCCTCAGCTGTTTGGAGGATTTGGCGAACGACACTGGTGTCTATGTCAAAATTTAAAACTATCTTTCATTTTCTTATGTAGTTGAGAGTATGTGTACGGTATTTTAAAAAGTTTAGATAAGTATTGTAGGAATTATTGCAATTATTTTTGTCTAGTTACTTTTCAACCACCCTGTAGTAGAATTTATGTTATGGAAGTTTTGTTTAACTGTACTGTATCACGTTTCCATGCATTATTTTATTTCCTGTGTTCAAATCACAAATTAGGACAGCCAAACTCAAAACTGGCAAACGCACCAAAACTGAAGAGTGCAAACAATGGTAAACCCAATTGACGTTTTCATTAGTTTATCTAGCAGCCTCGTGATAAGGTTGATAAGTTGAGATACCATATTCCATACCTCGGGGCCTCTCACTTAGAAATGTTTCACAAAGAACTAAAACTCACTTAATTGGGTGCCTAATTTTTAATTGTTCATATGACATTACTTACTAAACATTAATTTACTAAACATACAGTATTACCAAAATTTACAACACTATTGTGATAACAATATTTAAATCTCTTATGGAATTCGTAAAGTGTTGTATTTTGATCCAAGAAACGTAGCATATTTTAGTTTAAATAAAATTATATGCTTGGATTATATTATGAGAAAAAGCAACGAACTTCACAAAAAGGGACCCAAACTATTGTGAACCTTTTAATCACACACAAAAACTTTCAAACGCACTATTTTCGTCTAACTGTTTAAAATTATCGGGGGAGGGTCCCCAGATCTCCTTGTTTTCCTGGTGGACACATTCCCACAACCCTCTCCTCAACACCATCTTGGTTATGCCTATGACACCCTGACCCACACCAGGATATATACAGGGTTTACAAAGTTCTGTTTAACGGGTGTATATTGTATCAGGAGTTCAATTATTTCTTTTAAAATGGTACAGTAAGGTTAAATTATTACGGTAGTTTTCCTTCTTTTTTGAGAGAACAAAAACGACGTTTCGGAAGAATCCCGTTTTTAGATGAAAGTAATCTAAAAGATAACATGTGTGGACTGTGCCGTTACAACGACTAATTTGAGAGAAGATTAAGTATTTTTAAATGATGTAGGCCTACATACATGTAATTCACTGATATATGCTCTACTTTTTTTGCTTCGTATAACTTTTTGGAACAAAATATCCCCTTAAGGTGTTTTTGGAATTCGTACACGTTATTAATACACTTGGTAATTGAAATAGATGTGAATTCCTTATCCATTGTTCTTAAGTCTACTTTACTTCATTCAAAACTTTCAAAATAAAAATTCTTGGAAAAAAAAATTTGCAGCTACAGTATTTATACTGTTGTTGTTTACCATCCAATCAGCTGACAGGTGACAAGCAGCCGTATCAGCTGATTTATTGGGTCGATTGTCGAATGACGTCTGCCAGTTGTATTGACGTCAGAACACCTGTGAGAATGTGAATGGTTGCACGAATGTCTCACATGACCTGTCGAGTGTCAGGTTCTTGACTTCAAGAGAGTGAAAATATGTCAACTCATCCAATCTGGAGGTAAGAGGAGCGTTATCTGTTAACCAGTGTTTTAAGGGAATCCCTATCGTTCAACAGAAACAAGCAAATTTGGAAACTTAACTTTCAATTTTAAAAAACTTTGTTTTTTAATTAAATTTATTGTAATTAAAATATTAATATAATAATCCACAACGCAAAAAACTACGGCAAAGAAAAAACAAAATACAAGGTAACTCTAAATTATGGTAACAAACTCTAGGGGTACTTTGTTGTGCTAAATTAATAAAACATATTTTAATGATAAATCTTCCAATCAGTTGTTCACTAATTGTTTATTATCTCCCACACCACTTGCTACGAAACGTTATTCTTTACATTTTTTTGTAAACTTCACAGTGTATTTGCTAATTAAGGGGCATAACACCAAACATGTTCTACAAATACCATAAGATAGCCACCTTTTTAAAATCATCAGTTATTTCATGCTGGTAGGTCTATTTCAATTTTGTCCATGGATTGTTTTACTTAGATAAAACTGGTATTATAAGTTTCAGCCAATTCCTATAAGTGGTGTGGGAGATAATAAATAATGAGTTAAAAAAACAACATGAAGGCTAGCAGGTAAACAAAGCATTTAAGGACCCCCGCTTATAGGAATATTTTTCAATGTTTTGGTATAAAAACCTACCTCTGAAGTTTGTTACCGTGAATTTAGAATAACTCTGTAGAGAGACAAGGAAAAATAGTTGTGATCTATTAATTTTGACAATAATAAACATGATATATTTGGAAACTAGAGGAGTTTTCCGACACACGTATAGAGCTTGTTTTCGAAATTATGAGTTTTAAAAAAAAGGAGTTGAATAGCACCAAAACTTGGACAGTTTTAAAGTTTATTTGTGAAACTATTGAATAGCTTATGAGAAATCGAGCTCAAACACATGTTGGAAAACTTCTCTTGTTTCCAAACATATCTGGTTTTATTATATCCTGTATCAAGGCCTATATCAATTAACAGATGAAGTACCAGTTGGGTGCCTGTAATCTTGTGAAGAAATTGAAAAGTCCCGATGTAAATTTCGCGACGTCGCATCTTCTGGAAGAGTGACTGTTTACATAAAGAACACTTTCACACACAATTTTACACTTATATACACTTAAACTAGTCGCTTTGTGGTCGCGGCGCGGCTGGCACCCCCGGTCCGGTGGGTGCGCACAGTGCGTAGTCACATGTTGCACTACCCCTGAGGTGCTACCCGGGGTCTTTGTCGCCGGCGAGCTGGGATTCCCCGGTAGGTTTTGGACAAAGGAGAAGGTCTGTGCGGGGCTTCTGAATGTTCCGAAATGTACATCGGTGTACATCTGGTCATCGAAATATACATCTGGTTTATTAATGTAAAATTTCTTTGGGAAGAACAAAACGGGCCGCCGTAAATAAACCCTTGCAAGTTACAGTTAAGCCACGTTAGTTGAAAGGAGGCCCATTGTTTAGCCAGTTGTTACGTGCGCGGTGTCGTGTGTTCCTTGGACGGACGAATTAAGCCTTTCTCTAGGGTGACCAGGGAGGTGGACCCTTAAGAGGTTAAATCCATCACCGTGTTAGCCATATCGGGCGTAGTGCAGAGTATGGCGAACCCACTCGGTAATGGATTTGACGATTGAACTAGCGTTTTCTTTACAACAAAGAATCATACATCTGTACGGAGTTTATTTTGTCTGCGCGTACAGGCTGTGTCAGCTGGTTTATCAATTGACTCAATTGCCACGCAGAGAGCGTCTGCCCCCGGCCACAGACGGCGCCTGCCGCCTTCTTCATTAATTTACGTGTGATAAATGTCAAGCCTCGACTGTGAAATGGAATCATGCGAGGGGATCCGAAACAGCTGGTCACTTGCTTCCTTGCCTCGACAAAGGCAACACCACAGATATCTGGCAACGTCATAGACAACAGTTTGATCCTGCGTTGTCCATATTCAATTGTGTTATGGTTTGTCATTATTGAAATACACGAGATAATTCAAGCTTTACTGGTAACTCTTGTGTAGAATCTGGAAAACTACAAATAGTGTTAATACGTGATCTTTGGAGTCAAGTTGCGAAAATCAATTATAGAAATGTCCGTTTGAAATAAGAAAGAATCTCGTGAGAACCACAATCAGGAAAATTTTAGAGGCCACAAGTCTTAGATTTTTATGATTCGGAGGGTCTTCTTAGTGCTTTGCAAGAATTTGCGTTATTGGGTTTGCTTTAATAGCTTATGCAATTCGGAGGTCCTACCATGTTCTACCAATAATTAAAACAAATAATTTTGTCCCGCCCTGACAGAAAACTATCGACAGGCGCCATATAGGAATTTGAATAAACAACTAACTCCCAATCTGTCTTGATCTGGATGTCAGTTATAGCCTTCCACATGTCATAACACCAGACACCCCTTACCCAGATTTGTTCTGTACGAGCAAGGACGGTGGGGCTTAGTTTTAGCAGGGGTCAAGTTTTGGAGGCTCTTACCACCAACTCCTCATACAAAAACAAATTAAGAGACAGAGTAACTTAATTGATAAAATGTGTAACCACACTTGGCAGTATTTAAACCTATTACTTTATATTCAGTTTTAAGGCCTCCAGGATATTTGGACCTCCGAACAAATAATAATGCCCGGGCTGATGGGCTCCTTCAATTCCTCAATTTTTCAGGGTCCGTTAAATGAGAATCGAATGGCATTGACAATACGTCATGTAACGGATACTTTCAGCACTTTATATCAATATTTTTAAATTTAATTGTTCTGAAATTAGAGCGAATATCGGCAAGGCAGTAAACAATCGGGTTCCGAGGGAAAATTCAATCGTTTTTGTATAGAAGTTGGCAATTTTTAATGTTTTAGTGCATTTTACGTGAATTTTAAACAGTTTAATGCATTGTACGACATAGGTTTGAGCCCTTGAACCCCTTCGCGGTACGGTCATGAATGAAGACCCGAGCACCGTACCTTCTTCCCATTCGGTCCTATCTTGCGCACCTTTCCACTTAGGAGTTGCTAAACACACCAAATACTGTGGCTTATTTCGACTAAAAAGACTTCACACTTGTCAGCTGGTTGATAGCTAGAGTCACAGCAGATGTGAGAATGTGCGAGAACTAAAGATGACAACATATCCACTAGGTCGCTCATCCAGCCAAGGCCGGCCGATACTCACTTATTTACAGTTGACTCCACGGCCACGACGCCATCTTGGATTGTTGCATCATCTTATTCCCATCTCATCCATCCTTCTCTGTTTTCTTCCTCGTTGTTGTTTGTTTATGTTCACCTTTCCTGCCGCTTTGTCACGTACAATTAGCTTTTCTTGTTGTATTGTAATACAATCTTATTGTTCGGAAATAATTGCACTTTAACACCTCATAGGTGAATAGGTTACGTTTGTTTTTATAGTAATATAGTCATCAAGCAAGGTATTCAAATTCCTAAAACGTTTATAACAGGTGTCCAAGAAGTTCCGACCCCCTTCACTTTTGAATGAAAGAAAAGTTTAGAACGATCTTTGACATTTGTATTAAGGGTCAACTGAAGTACTTTTTGACATATTCTTGGAATTTGCCCCCCTCCCCGAAATATTTATTTTACCCCGAAATATTTAATTTTGGTTTGAAAATCTTAATTCAAAGGTCAATATATTCTATAAACGCGCTTGAAAGCCGGCTTGTTATATATAACAGAGCTCTCAAAGTGCCGCGTTTCACATTTTCCAGCGCTTTATTCTCAAACACGAAACTTAACTTGAAAAGCTGGCTTCAAAGCTATTTTGAAATTGAATGTTTGGCAATGTCGCCTTTGTGAAATAGCAAACGTCTCCATCATCACTTTTCCACCGTACTGCGCAAGTCAAGATAAGCCGAAATGCGCAGTGCAACAAAGTATGTTGAAGGGACTGGTTGGCTCGCACCCAAGACAGCTACGGAGCGAAGGAGTGGCTTCAACTTCAGCTTTCTACCGAGGTCAAGTTGAGGTCAACACAATAACACTCCACTCATGCATATATTCCAGCTGCAAATCCGTCTCAGGTCTCAGCTGAGCTGCACCAGAAGAACCCTTCAAGACTTTCCTCTGAGCATCTTTGGTGAAGAGCATCTAAACATTCGACTGCGCGGAAACGAGGTTTGCCCTGTGGGTTTGCCGCGCCAGTGGCTAAGTTCAACCACAGAAAAAAGGTTGTCCAGATTTCAAACAAGATTTCCGACGAAGCGAAATTAAATTTTAATGTTCCTCAGGGATCAATTCTCAGTCCAGTTCTTTTTCTAATCCTTGCCAATAACGTAGGGTCGATTCCCGGGCGCAGTGATAACTTTTCACGATGGCCACTCCCCGTGGTTCTCTCTGGAGAACAGCCGGCCCTGGTTGAGTTAGGTTAGGATTTGAGTTAGAATTAAATTAAATAATGTTTGCTGTACAATTCTGTATTTACAAATACTTATTTAAAGATTACTAGAAATCAGGTTCAAATGCCACATTTCACATACAATTTTTTTAATGACAAATTTTGCTTGAAAATCCCTTGAGGGAAACCCTAAACATAATCCATATATTATTTTGAAGAAACATTTGTCATACAAAATTGTATGTGAAATGTAGAATTTTAAGCCTTGTAATCTTTAAATGTATTACATAAAAATGAGTCGAGATAATTTAATGTGTCTTTGTTGAATTTGTATTAAAATTCCCTTTCTTTTGAGGCGCCACAAGGGGGGAGGGGTAGTATTTAAAAGGTTTGGGGACCCTTCCCCCCGGTTTTTGGGTGGGGACACGCATAGTACGTCAAAACAAACTTCAGAATCCTATAAAAGCATTCCCAAAGAGTTTTAAAAATATTTCCTTTTTTCAAAAGTTAAGGTGTGAGGAAAACATTAAAAAAATATAAACAAATAAAAAACGTATAACGAATCAGACTAGTTCAGTCACATTCTACTTTTTCTTCCTTTTTTAAAATAAATTAACCAGAAACTATGGGCCTACGCAGTTATGCGGTAACCTCCGTCGGATGAGTAGGGCTCGAACCTATGAACTTCGGATCCAATCTAGCCGGTTAGCTACCGACCCAGCTACCATGCCGGCAAAAATATATTATATTTTTTACTCATAAGTTGGTAGTAGATTCTGAATACACAATTTTCATATAAACGGAGGTAAAACCAGGACTAGAGTGAAACAGAAACCTTAAAGACAGTGACTGACACTGTAGTTTAGTGTTGTGTACAGGACCGGATATATTGTACTGATTATGTACCATCACATGACAGTGATAGTGTTATCTGTTGCAGAATTTATTTAAATGGTTCTACAGAAAAAAACTTCCAGTCAATTTCCTGTTCACCCAAAAGAGCCCCGAATGTGAGAGCTGCCTTTGTTTGTATACAGAGCTGTTAAAACTTTTCAAGTTCCTGGTTTGATTGGATTACAACACGATATTTATAAAAGAAATTAAAATACTTCTACAGGGTTTTCATAGAAGAATGGTACACTTTAGACTACTTGTAAAACTTTAATTTACTGTACCTCACCACACACTTTGCTTTTTCTTTATCTGAAAACTTTAGATTGAAAACACAACATTCACGTTTACTCAAAGCAGTGAGGTAAACCATGAGTACAGCTATTCTGTAGTACAGTAAACAAAACTCCTTGGACGCCATGGTACTATACTGGGGTTTAGATTTGACGTATTACAATTTTACAGCTAGTAAAATTGAGCTGAGACAGCCATGTACCTACGATCAAAGTGATCGTCTTCCAATAAAAACTTTGTAGAGTTTTAGCTCTTGAGAGTAGAAGAACAGGCACGTAAAAATATAATGGAATCTCTATACGGTACTACATTATACTAATAAAACATTAATTTACAACAGTTTTACTATACTGCAGTACTTCCGGAGTTTAAAATATTAATGAGGACATTTTCCATCGTTAGTGAGCAAGATGACCACGACGTTCCGGGATCTGCAATCTGATCATGTCTTCAAGTGGTAGTAAAGTAACCTAAAACATAACATAGAACATTAGAAAACGAGCTAGCCTAAAATAATCAGCATAAGGTGACCAGTCAAGCACAACCAAACATCATGTAGCTGTAAAAGTCAAAATACTAAAACTTACAAACTAGAAATCCCTAAATCACTATTTGAGATGCCAAACACTCTCACGAGGGCATTTTAAGGCAAATATGTGGTGAGGGATGAGTGTGATGAGTGGTAGTAATGAGTTATGAGGTGAAGTCTTGTTGCAAACTAAAGCCGACTCTTCCAATTAGAATGGGTCATTAATTAATAGCCCAATGACCAATGGAAATACGAGAACCAACGGCTTAACGTGACTTCCGAACCACTCAAGTGATGGTCTGATATGTCTAAACGATGGTGGTGATGCGGGTATCATCATCAGATCACTGAGACTATCTGAGCCGCTTTAGACCTACATCATCCTCAAAACCTGACCTCCATGAAGCTGGATTACAGGACCACGCCACGAGTCCCAGACAGAAAGCAATACCACATGCATAAGATCCACTAAAAGTGCACTAGAGAATTCCAGTACTTGTATTGTAGTAGCCTACCACCTTCGTATGAACAAGTAATCTACACATTCTTCTACAGTAAGTACTGCTAAATAGTTCATTCATAACTAAAAATAAAGTAATTCACAGCGAAACCCAAACCACGGAGAAGTCTAAATATGAAACGAGGTGAATCGCGAGTGGGCTTGTGATAAGGGAGAGATAAGCCGTGCTTTGAACTGAGCAAAGCACCGCCAGCATTGGCAAAGCAGATGATGAAACTACACTCACACCAACACGGCTCGCTAATAACCTGCAACAATTACGGCGTTAAAGGTTTACATTCGGAGAACATTTTCCACTGTCATGCTCGTGTTTACTGCGCATGTCCATTTATTGAAACTCGACTATTGGTGGTGGCTACTGGCTAGAGCACGATCGCGGTCATTGTCACCGTGTTGGGTCAAGGTGACGACTGATGTTCTTACTTCTTTTCCATGTGTAAGTAAACAGCTGTGCATTTTGCGGTAGTTATAATGTCAGTTTCTCAACTCACCAATTGCGTGATGATACAGGATCCAATGAAGGGAAAAGAAAAATTCGTTCGCACTAGGAATTGAGGTGGAATTACGGCTCAGATAGTCTCAGTGATCATCTGATGATACCCGCATCAACTCCCACCATCTTTAGACCATGTAATATCTCTAAACCTGCGTGGTTCAGAAGTCACGTTAAGCCGTTGGTCCTTGTATTTCCATTGTTCATTGGGCTATTAAATAATGACCCATTCTAAGGAAGAGTCGGCCTTAGTTTGTAACAAGACTACACCTCATAACTCATTACTACCACTTCACCACATATTTGCCTTAAAATACCCTCATGAGAGTGGTCGGCATCTTAAATAGTGATTTAGTGAATACACGACACAACTGGCTAAACAACGGGCCTTCATTAGACTAATAAGGCCTAACTGTCAAACCAAATTCTCGCAAGGGTTACGCAGGTAGGCTACGTTTTTTCCTTTTTAAAATAATTTTTTAAGTAACAAATTTGATACTTTTGAAACTAGAAGACATACTCTACTAGTACATAGAGCCCGAATTTTGATTATAGTATAACTTATTTACCTTTTCTACAAATTGAATTTAAAAGTTTAATAGTTAAGTGTCCAGACTGTATGCTTGCTTTGTGCAATCCTGAGAAAAGCACTTTATACACGTGTAAATAATTTCCTTGGCTTTATCATGACTGATAAGTTTAAATACTCGATCATAAAGAGCTTGCTTTAAAGTGTTGGCGTCTTTCGGCCTCTTGCAGACCTTATACACTTCTAATTGTTATCTGCCGAGAAACAAAGTGGTGGAATATAACTTACAGGTTTTATGACAACACTAATCGACTTAACAGACGCAAATATCCTAAAAAGTCACAGAGAAAAAACGAACCCTATCTCCTATGACTTGAGTATCTTATGTCCTACATAAATGTAAACAATCTGTGGACACATTATGTTATGCAACAGTAAAGGTTTTTACATTTCCCACTAAAAGCTTCCCGCAGACAGAATATTCTTTTTCGTTGAGCCAGTGGCATGCCAAGTGTGAGTGGTGGCGAAGTCAAGACAGTGGATCGAGAAGGAAGTACAGAATGTGTTGTTTGGTACCAGGCAGGAAGCTGGCAGAGGTTGAGGCATGCCAGGAATGCTCATGAAGGGTCGACCAGCCAGGTGTCCAGTCCTCAGTCCTGATCCTGCTCTACACGCTACACACGCATAGCCAATCTACACGAGCTCTACATGTAGTCTATTGTTTGATGACTTTCATTTTCTTATCTGAAACTGACCATCAGATCAGTCGTCCCTCTATCTGTAGCAAATGCTCAGTGGTAAAATAAACGACCCCGGTTCAATTCCCCCCAGGACTCTGGGAAACATGTCTTTTTTAATGGTAAAAGCGGTCTCGTAAGTGATATAAATATTTACTTGAGAGACCAGGGGCAAGGAAAACTATACCGAACTGAGAGACACAGAACGGTACCTACAATCGGATTTTTTATTATAGGCCCCTCACTTTGGTGCTTAATAACTTTCTTGAAAAAATGTTAAAAAGTTCTACTTTTCAGTAAATTGTTCATTACCTAAACCTAATACTCACATTTAATAAATCCACTATATGAATTTCCAAAAATAACTTATCGAAGCAAGACTGTAAAAAAAGCATGTTTTTTTGTGAACTTCAAATAGTTTTTTACTTTGTTTACGCGTATCTTTTACTATATATGTAGTTGTTCTAAAAATATTTCTTGTGCAAAAGTAATTCTTTACCTCATTGGGAACAATTCAGATTACATTTTGAGTTTCTATTTGACATATTTATTTAGTTATTAATTATTTTGCTAGACTCGGTTATCTCGAAACGTATGCATTTGGTTTGCATGGTAATTATCAGGGTTTATACATGAAATCGTGTATTGAAAAATGCCTATTATCAAACACATTCATCCAAGCTAAAATTTGAGTTGAATGAAACGTAACTTTGTTGATGAGTGAGGCAGGGTGCAGCGAGTGCGGTACAGTCTGGTCCTAGTAGGACTGTTGAGTCCGCGCGCTCGGACCTCCACGTCTGACTCGTCATAGAGATCACCGAAAACTCTAATCGGAATTATTAAAGAGCATAATGATAAAACCTGAGCTTTGTGTTAATAAATATGTCATACTATAGTACAGTAGTAATAAGTATAAAAAGTTTTTATTGTTGCACTGTCTAATTGGTATTTTTAATTTATACATTTATTTGAGAATAAGCATACAAACCTATGTGCATTCGGTATTTACTTGTCGAATTGTATAATCACAACCATCACAACACACACGTCACAAGCAGTTATAGCAAACTAGAGAATTGTTGAAGGTATTGATACTATTTCTTAAATTTTGTAATTAGAGAGCACGGAGGAGGTTTTTTGTAAAAATAATCGATTCCCAAGAAACCCGGAAACATTTCTCAATTACAAACATGACCTACGCCACATCCTGTGTGAAACAGGAAAGAGATTCTTTTGAAAGAAAAATGAAGATGGAAATAGACTTTCAGTAAAACGAAAATAAATTCTAGTGTATGAGTAGGTTCTTCAGCTGGTGTATTTGTAGGACTGGTACGGCAATACGGCAGTGGTCTGTAGTACATGTGAAGTGAGTGCATCGCGCTGCGGGAGCTGACGGCACAAAGTACCATTCAATAACTTTGCAATACTGTACTTACATTCTAATAAATTTGTATTGAGTGTTTAATTATATTTTTATGATTACATTACTATAACGGTTATAATCATGCAAACTAGAGTTTTATAGCATGCATACTTTTTGAGATACTCGAGGCTTGCAAAATCATTAATAACTTAAAAAATATTGCAAATAAAAACTCAAAACGTATTCTACCTTGTTCCCAACAAAGGGAAGAAGCGTTGTTGCACAAGAAATAGTTTTGGAACAACTACAATTAAAGATACGTTTAAACAAAGTACAAGGCTTATTTGAAATGCACGTAGCCTAAAACCCATGTTTTTTACACACTCACTTGAGTAAGTTTTTTTTAATAACTTATTTCATACTTTTGATGTTGTCTCATTATTGGGCAATAGATAATGAACCATTTACTGAAAACTAGAACTTTCTAACATTTTTTCAAGAAAGTTATTAAGCATCAAAGTGAGGGGCCTATAATAAAAAATCCGATAGTAGTTCATTCGTCAACAGGTTGCCAGATTCGACCCAATGCCCAAAGCATTTAGAACCATCTCAACAAAACTTTTGACCGCTAAAGTATTCTACAACACCGACAAGGGCTGTAGAACAGACTAAAGAAACTCTACTCTATAGAGTTTTAACTCTATTGGGATACAATTCGAACGAATGAGCTGAGTTATTTTATTTATGTATGTTTACAAGAAATCTAGACATATGCGAGTAAAAACTTTTAGTATTATATTAATTGTCAGTTGCCATGCATGTAAAATTCAGGCCGACATGAAGCACAAGATTCATTTATAGTGACATCTGTGAAGTTTTGTTTAGTTTCAGCGCTGGACTTGGGGAGCTACAGCCTTGCTTGACTTAAAATTGACAAATTCGTAAAAGTTTGCGTGTGAGTTTTCTTCTAAAATAGTCATGTTTATTACATCTACACCGAGAACAACATAGATTAAATAGAGGTGCGGTAACTGTTATCAGCGCTAAAGGAAATAGCACAATTAAAACCTCGCCTTTATCTAATCCGCATAAGAAATTGAAATATTCTTAGGCCTGCAATAGCCGTTCCGTCTGCAGACACAGTACTGTACTTAGAAACTTACAAACACAACAACAGGTACTCAGCTTGGTGAAGCTATTTACGTCAATATACTGTATAGCAGCATTTTGTATTGATAAACAAACAACAATGAAATCACTTCCACGAAATGTTCAACTGAGCTAATAATACGAGCGGAAATAAACACTAGAAAATAAGAATTTATAGCGTGATTAAGTTTATATAAGGCGTGCCCTCTTGAAAGCGTTTACCAAAGGATCACTTTGAAGATACTGCAATCTTATCTCATGGTTCTAAAGGCCTGGATTAGGCTTTTTAGGAAAATATTTATAGTGGAAATGTGCTCAGTAAAAGTAGGTTATATAGTCGAGTGTTTTCAGAATAATATTACAGTAGATAAAATGTAAAATACACACAAACGTCTGGGTTTGGCTCTTCGCAAGTACGCCACTTCACGACGTCAACTTTCAACTGATTAGCTTTAGAGCAGTTTAGTGTCGTTATATGAGATCCTCGCGTGTTGGCAAACACCTAGACGTCGGGGAGACACGGGCGGCTCCAGTCACAATCAATTTTATCCCCCTCCCCGCAAATGGGTCAATTTCGGAGTTTGGGCGCCAGATGGGCGACCCGCCGCCAGCTCGTAATGTTCCTTGTTGTGGCACTATCGCTCACTTCACGTCTGACCATGGTGAAGGACGATTTTTCTCTAGACATGCTCTAAAGTTGTTGATGCAGTGTCAAGAAACATTAATAAATCTATCAGTTTTTTGCATAGACATTGTACAGGAAATTTATCGCAATCGTCAAAAATTTGAGTATGGCTAAAATTGTCTACTAGTTCGTAACATCTAGACTTCTTTCAGATAAACAGTTTCTCTTATTAAATAGAACTGTACCCACCTAGCCTTTATAACACTAACTTGAAACGAACATTTAAAACACGATGAGACAAGGTTTATACTTACTCCTACAATTTCACATAACTGTAAAAAAACCCATTTCTTAGTGCTAAATTTGTAAACGTAGTGTAATATTTTATTTGCTGATTGTCAAAGTTAATGAGGTACAATATTACGGGCCGCCTAAACTGCGCGGCGACACTCAATACAAGGGTGTGCAATCAGTCTGGCATACAAAATCAGTGAACAACGAAAACATATTCGTAAAAAAGCGAAAATTCTGTTGAAAAATCTAACGTGAGCAAATATTGATCGACAAAAAAATTGAAATAATATTTCAAGTAGTCTTTAGAGGATCTTTGTCCTTAAAACGAACAAAAAACGTCTTTATAAATTAAAGCCATATATTTTTTTGTAAAATCTCCATCTACTCCATCTCCATCTACAGCTTGACCAAGAAAAAAACTTGTTCCAATAAATCATAATTTTTTCGTATACAGTACAAGAAAGCAGCGGCAGTCTGACGGTGCCTGCACAAAGAGGCGGGCGACCCGCACTACACGTCTCTGACGTCACAAGCGGCACGACAACTACGTCACACCAATGACGTCAAGAGTAGCCGTGACTCACGCAGCCGGACCTCGGGTACGTGGAAACCGTGGCCCGTGGTGATTCATTCATTCATCAAGGAAACTGTAGTAGAAAGTGTGGCCACAACGTAACCAGGATTTCATTCACTGGAGGAACAATCTAGAAACCGGATCTGGTGGGAAATGTTCGAGTAAGAACGTATACAATCCTTGTATGGAAAGTTGATGGTATAACACAGTAGGTGTATATTTTATGTCTAATGGATGTGCAGTAAATCAATGCGGAAATAATTGCACGCCAAACTTTAAGACAGATAAATATTTTATTTCGTAACACAACAGGCATTGTGTCGAACTAGTCAATACAAAGGTTGTGGTACTACAATTTTGTCTTTTACCCACATTAAAATCACTGATTGAATTGCCACGCAGTTGTAGCCAGGATGTCAGTCCAATAATAAATAAAAATGCCTTTATTTTCAAGCGATTCTCAGTAGAACACTGTTTTTCAGTATAACTCATGTCAAATTACATGCCAATATCCCACTGCAGTTCCAAACAATTAAGGGTTTTGAAGGTTCTCCATAAATGAAGGCATCTTAGGCAATAGTTTTGTACTTTTAAACATTCAAGGTTACACAAATTTGAATGCAATTTGTTTGTTCCACGCATGCATAAATAAATACAATAACATTAGCACATTTTTATATTAGGACCAATTCCCCCAAAAAGGATAATACTCTTGTGCGCTTGGGGAGGTCAATAATGCATTTTAGTCCATTTAATTAACAATTCTATTCTAATTCATGCACTGCACCCTTTCATATAAATATATCCATAAAGTATAAACAATATATAAATGCATAAATCTTTTTGTAAACTTGAATTATGCTTTTTGTAACTATGATCGTTTCCTGAAATTGCCTCATTTGAAAACATTTGCATGTTCAATGTTTAAACATGCTGATCGTGTGATGAGTGTTTTGATGGATGATGAGGTGTAGTCTTGTTGCAATGTAGGGCCGACGGTTTCTAGATTGGGTCATTAATTAATAGCCCAACGACCAATGGAATGGGCTAACTGAGCCGGAAGAGCTGATTATGCCAAAGAGTAAGTACGTGGCTAAAATTGCTATGGTCTGTGCAGTGTGGATATTGTCGGACCCGACATGTGGGTTGAACACGAGCGTGTTGTAACCTGAAGACTGGAGTGTGGATGTGGTCAGCGTTCCTGGAGTTCACTGGAACCACTGGAACCGCGAACTCTTCCAGGAACCGGGTCTGCATAGCACGTGCCTTCTGCTGCGCAAACACGAGTGCTTTTGCCAAAACTAAGGGCTTTGTAGCTGCTACTGTTGTATTCATTGTAGTAGAAAATATTAGCTTATTTTATAAGTGTGTGAAATGTGTAAAAGAGCAAGACAGTACATGTGATAATTGTTTGGTAATTCAGCAAGTCAAGGATATGTAAAATATCTGGGTCTTACAATTGACGAAAACTTTAACTGGAAAAACATATTCAAACAGTTAAACTTTATGTTTTCTTGCTTAAGGAAGTTTTATTTATTGAAATCTGTGTGTCCTCCTTCTATTTTAAGAATAGTTTATTTTTCCGTAGTGGACTCTAAATTGCAATGTATGGAGTTTCATGTTGGGGCGGTGTTTATTTTAGTAGTTTGTGTCCTTTGGTTGTGGCGCAGAAAAGAATTGTTAGGCTTATTGCAGGTGCTAATAGGTTTGAACACTATTATCATCTATTCAAAACGTTGAAGATTCTTCCCATCAGGCATTTATTTATTTTTAGAGTTTTGAGAATATTTTTTTCAAATCAGGTCATGTGTTGGGTAATGTTAACGTTTATTCTAGCAGACTAAGATCAAGAAATTTTGTTTTAACTCCTAAACCCAATAATGAATTTTATATAAGCGTACCTATACGTACTTTGCACCGAAAATGTTTAATGCTCTTCCTTTTCACGTCTGTAGCACCCAACATTACTTTTATTTTCAAACAAACTTAAGAAATGGTGATTTGAAATTGAATGTGTTGAAAGGTTTTTTAGGTGAAGTGGAGATTATGATCTTTTTTGTTGTGTATTTTAATTTGTCTACCTTTGTTCAACATATAACATTTATACTGGGCTTTGTATTGCGTAGTTCTCAATTTATAACTCCAGTTACATTAATTTTGATATTTTAAATTTATTGATTATGTATTATTCTTGAGATGGAAACGTTGTTTAGTTTAATATAATGTTTACGTTACTTTAGCTATTTAGGTGTATTGTTTATAGTTTTTTTTACAAAGGTTGCAACTCAAGAAGTTTGATATTTATTTTGATGGTACCTCAACACATACAAAAATGAGGTACCTAACTATTTGTTGTTATTTATTTTTACAAGTATTTGGTTTTGTTATTTTGCTATTTATACGAGTATGTTGTAAAATCTTAAAATATTAACAACAGTATTGTAAATTCATTATTTAGATATAGTTTTTTGATTGTGAGTTGTTTTATATTGTATGTAATAAGAACAAATAAAGATATTTTTGAATTGAGAATCAGCAAGTCATTTTAGAGAAAAGGGTTCCCCAAAAGGATACTTCCGGCGGACCTATTTTGTTGGTTAACGAACTTACCCTAAATATCAAGAAACATTTGCACACAATTTCGTGAAAATCGGAAAAATGCGATCTGTAGAGTGATTAGAAGTGTCTAAAAAGAGCACTTCCGGTATAATTACTACCCCGTTACAGGATATTCGCTAGGTTCACGGTAGCGTTTGTGGCTACGCGTCTGCTATGTTTTATATTTTCTGTGGAAAGCGAAAGTCTCTTTGTACCAAATGTCTGGGAAATCGAGGAATAACTGAGTACGGAAACAGACAGATGGACAGAGAAACGACGAAGTTATGTCGAGCTGTCAAACCAAGTTGACACAGAGACCTTGCTGTGCTTGGTCAAGAAAGATATCACTTTTTCCTTCAAATATATGTGTTGAACGTAGATGAAAACCATTCTATATACTCGAATACAACAATTTCCTCGTCCAATCCCAACCCTTCGCAAGGCGGCGAAAATCTTCCCACCGGACATAAGAAACAAGGAAACGACCCACCCGAAAAAGGTCACCTCCCGTAAAACGATTTTGCTGGTTAACGAATTTTACCTGGTTAAAGACCATTTGTATTAAATTTCGCGAAAATAAGACAAAAATGTGACCTGTAGAGAGACTACTCATACTCGTGTATAATTATAATATAAAGTTTTGTAATTTGACTCAGGAGGTGTCGTGAAACTCAAAAACTGCTCTTCATTTCGTTGTACGACGTTTCGTTCTGCACTGCAATAGAAATGAATAGCTCCATTTCTGTGGAGATTCGCTAATAAAACCCAAAACAAAGTCTTTGATCGCACTCTACTCTGTGGCTGTTTCCCAGTCAACAAACAACGCATGTTCAACTCTGGTTTGCGCCGCTTTTTACCAGTTTCTAATGACATAACGGACCGGGTTTCGCTAATGAGCTTGCTCAAGAATCGCAAAACCAACATTTGCCAGAACTTGCGTGTTCTGAAAATTGTAAGCATGAACTGGGTGGAAGCAATATTAGTAATTATTCACAAAAACTTCTCAAGCAGGGATAGAGTAAACGCTACAGCATTTTACATGACATGGATTGGACATGCTGACAATTTGACCTTGTTGCTGATTAAGACAAATCCATAGAAATCGTAGATAAATATTAGTATCGAATCCAAATCTACGATATGTCCTACAAGTCAACAGTAATCAGCGCATTAGTGTTTAACGACAATATTGTAAGTTTGATTGTTCCTATTTTTAGCGGTGCCAAATTTAAAACCCGTCAAACGTAAACATACTAGCATTATTGGTTCTTTTGATATACAGCAGAATTTAGAAAGGTTCACCTTGCCCCCAATCTCGTTCAAAATAATGACCGCGTCCAAAACTTTCGCTCCACAAAAACTTCCCTTAAACATACAGTTAAAAAGTTCTTTAACTATAAAATTAATACTCTTAACCTACTGTAAAAAATTGTATTATTCAGCCTCCAGAGCCTCTGGACGCAACGCTTCTGCTGAATAAAGAGATACTGGGACTCGTGGCGTGGTCCTGCAATCCAGCTTCATGGAGGTCAGGTTTTAAGGATGATATAGGTCTAAAGCGGCTCATATAGTCTCAGTGATCATCTGATGATACCCGCATCAACCCCACCATCGTTTAGACATATCAGACCATCACCTGCTTGGTTCGGAAGTCACGTTAAGCCGTTGGTCCTTGTATTTCCATTGGTCATTATAGGCTATTAATGACCCATTCTAATGAAGAGTCGGCCTTAGTTTGTAACAAGACTACACCTCATAACTCATTACTACCACTCATCACACTCATCCTTCACCACATATTTGCCTTAAAAATTTAAAATACCCTCTTGAGAGTGGTCGGCATCTGTAGTGATATAGTGTGAGAGACATCAGCAAGTTTGTAGTTGTACACTCTCGAGTCTATACGAGTTTTTGGATCAATACGAGTGTTATCGAATAAATTATCTTAATTTCCAACTCCCCTATCAGGGCTCAGGGTCAGTAGGGGAGAGTCTCCCCCACAGTAGGTCTGCGTGTGGAGGGGGTGGTGTCGGCTGCCGAACCGTCCCCACAATCGACAGTAACACAAAGAAAACATAGCCGACACGCGCTACCGTGAATCCTTGCGAATTTTCTAACACTGGGTGTAAATTACACCGGAATTGTTCTTGGGAGGAGGGGGAATTGTTCTTCTTGTCGTTGAGATGGTCACTAGATTTACCAAAGAAATTTGTTGATGGCATTGTGTTTAAAACTTTCCCTCTGCAACAATTTTGTGTATTGATCCAAAACGTGTATAAATTATCAAGCTGAATTTGTTTTCCACATTTTAATACATATTAGTTTTCAAATCATACAGAATTTCAAATAAAGTCTGCTCAAAGAACTCCAAATCGAAAATTAAACAGTTTTATCCAAAACCACAATAAACAGAGTGACCCACAAGTAAAGTGTCAAACTCCGGGAAACGTTTCTATGGACCTAAACAAAGACAATTTCTAGAATAACGTTTTTTCAAAACGCATTGTTTACCAAATATCTGCCATTTTGTATTTTTACAAAATAATTTTTCTCTCCAACATTTTTTGACAGATTTTTATTAAACCTAGTTTGTATTCAAGTAGATGAGATCTATCAAAGAAAAAATCAACTTGGACCAATTTAAAATTCAAATTGACGTCCAGTTCAAATTTTTGTACAACTTAAATGGAGGGAAAACTACCAAAGAAATCAAAAGTTATGAAGAACAACTTTTTTCTAAATAACTTTTTCTGTGTATTACTATCTATAAAAAATATTAAGTCGGACTTAAAATAACACAGATGCATGTATTGAAAAAGTTTTGTTGTGTGTGTTGTTAAATAGAAACAATATTTAAAAAAAGTCGTTCTTCATAATTTTCTTATTTTTTATCGTTTCACGCCATTTAACTAAAACAGTTTTAACTGGGCGCCATTTTGAAAATTCGAATTGGACCAAGTTGATTTTTTTATAATAGATCCCATTAACTTCAACATAAATACTGAGTTTAGGCCTAATATAAATCGGTTAAAAATGTTAGAGGTGAAAGTTATTTTGTAAAAAATACAAAATGGCGGATATCTGGTAAACAATTTGTTTTTGAAAAAAAAGTTATTCTTGAATTTGTCTTTATTTAGGCCCATAGAAACATTTTCCGGAGTTTGGCACTTTACTTATGAGACTCCCTGTATTTCCCATGTTGATGTAAACCTGTTTTCATATCAGCAATTCTACGCTTGCCTCAAGCTTATCTGCAGCTAACTTATAAAATGTTAATCCATTAAAGCCCAGCGGATGTGTGAAATATGATAGGTTAATATCACACTTCCTGCAAGTCATGTTTAACCTCTACGTGACCACAGATAGAGATACAGGGTGTTTTTTCTAAACGCAACCCAACTTTCAAATTTTAGTAAGTCATTTTATACAAACGTTGTAAGGTCGTAAATTGTACCATTGGTTTGTTCACTTCAATATCTATCAGATGGTATGTATTTTTGCAGTTATATAGTGGTTTTGATTTGCTAATTTGATGTTATAGTAAAATAAACGCAATCACGGTTTTTAGCAAAGATCAAACAGTGCTTATTGTTGAAGAACTCTTAAGAAGAAGATAATTTCTTTTTGTCAAGAGGAATTTGGAGTGAATATTTACAACAAGTTAAAAATCTCAAGTTTACAGGTGTGAATATTCCAAACAAATCTAAAATTCACAGATTTGTAAAAAAAGTTCAACAAAATAGGTTATGTAGTGAACGGAAAACATAACAGAGAACGGACTGTACTGAATGAAGAGATTACGGACAATGTTAGGGTTGGATTAGAAAATTCTCCTAAAAATCTTTCAAAATTTTGAAACAACAAAAGCAGACATCCCACTAACACCTGGATACTTCATCTTAAACGCATCTTGACAAAAATATTATCTTTCTCTTAAGTGTTCTTCAACAATAAGCACTCTTTGATCTTTGCTAAAAACCATGATTGCGTTTATTTTACAATAACATAAAATTAGCAAATCAAAACTTCTATATTACTGCAACAATACATACCATCTGATAGATATTGAAGTGAACAAACCAATGATACAAATTACGACCTTATAGCGCTCGTAAAGAATGACTTACTAAAGTTTGAAAGTTGGGTTGCGTTTAAAAAACACCCTGTACTTGTTATCGAAACTAAACGCGAGCTTCAACTCGTCGCGGAAATATCTCAGAATTTCTTGGTTTGGCGCAAAGTGATGGAAATATCTCCACATTGAGCGTTAAATGTGCGCAGTACGGGCAAAAATATATTTTGCCAGTTTTTAATATAAAGTGTTTTTACTAATTTAATAAATGCTATAGTGATTTTACCACAGATAAACCAGATTGTACTGAGAACAAAAGTTAGATTGACCGACCAAATATTATTCGTGTAAAGGTGAAGAATATAGCTCAAACAACGCCACTCGTCGTAAAAAGGCAAACTAAAAAGACGTATTCGAATGCTAGTGAATTTAGAGTTTAAGGGAAAATCGTTCTGGAAAATATACTTTTGCATCGGCACGGTGTCAGTCAGAAATGTCAGCCAAATTCAAGGGGTTTTCAAGCTTAGTGTCTATTCTATTAGGAGGTGAACAAGTACAAGAGTAATTAAAAACCACACGTTTATTGCTGTATATAATTCGTGCAAATGTGTTGAAATATTAATTATAAAATATCGATGAACAAATTCAAGGCTTATTCAAGGTATGGAAGGCTGGGAAACCAACGTGTATTTGCTCTCTCCTTGCTGACTGATCACAGACAATAGAAACTCTCAACTCTCAATAGACACTAGAGTCTAGACGTTCTACTCTACGTTGTTCAACAAGCTAGGGCAAAACAGAATACAGCTAATGTACTTTACCTAGCGAGGATCTTGCTTTCCTCAGTTAGCTAAATGTTACATTTTTAACGAAAAACACTATTTATTTGGTCCAAAATTACTGGTAACAATCGCAGTGAAGTCCAATTCTAGTAGCACAAAGCACACAGGAAAAGGGGGTGGGTTTAGTTTGGGGTAAAAGAAGAAAATCCGGTGGATTTAACTACACAATTGAACTTGAAATTGCAATACACAAAAGTCTACGGCGCATCATCGAAACGCAAATTTGTCTAGATTTTCTCGTTAACAACGGAGTTGTTGTAATGCTTTCTTGTAAGACTTTTTAAGCAAATTATTACATGTTTCTGGTCTTTTTTCGATTGCTTCAGTTAGGGTGTATACACCCCCACAGAAAACTACTCACTAAACATTATAATCATACTGACAAATTGGTAAGTCGGTAGCAACACACTAGCTAACGCTTGCGCCTTGCAGTACAGTGCAACTGCAAGCTTGCAGCACATACCCTGTGCAGAAGCTTGCAGTATGACTGCAGATGCAGTTAAACTACTTGTTGTTATCTGATAACACGAGATAAGTTATAACTACCCCGCCCTCACACGTCCGCCTGTGGAGTGTGGAACTGTATGTAAACACTCGAGCAGTGGAATAATGGGAAATGTGTAGCTGCAGTCAAAAAGAGGATACTGCAATGTCAAATAAAATGCCTCCTGATCTCGATGCGTATAAAGTTGACCTTGAGATTATGGGGACATTTTCTTCTAACTTTTTAAAAGGTATAGGTAAAGTTTGTCTTGTTTAACGAGGCGAAGTTAGGACTACAAAGTCCTCTCTTCCACTCAACCTCGACCTTTACCTAGCGTTACCGTATTGTCATTTACAAATGTGAGAGGTGACTGCGGGAATCGAACCCGCGCCAGTGGAGGGATAAGCTCCGGAGTCGCGCACGATTTCAACCCGCCACGAGTCCGCTGATTTTACTGTTTTAATTTTGAAGTTGTGGACGCAACCTTGGCAACAAAGACGGCATTCAGACATGTAAAAAACCTAATATTAGGCCAGCTAATATTCGGGGAAAATGAGCCTCTTAGGGAGTTTAAGTTGAGATTTACTGCAGATATTAATGTTAATTTATCTATATCTTTTATATGACATATTTTCTGTCCCCAAATTTTAAATGAAACTGCCGGAGAAACGGGTCTATAATATTCAAGTTAGTAAAGAAAGTGTGTTTAGTCTTTGGAACATTGAACTTTTTATAGTGTAACACATAATTATAGCTATTGATAAAATCACTTCCTGATTAATTTTGATTCAAGAACACGAGTACGTTATACATGACATTGCCATGAAAACTCTGTGTCTGAGGCAGTTGCTTTTTTTAAATAACCTGCCATTGAACCAAAGTCCTCACTAGAGTATTTATTGTCTGCGGTCTGCCTGACCGTTGCAAAGTTGCTGACTGTAGTGCGGTGTGGCACTCCCACGACGCAGGAGTTCACAGCCTACACAGTACACACCCACACTACCATACACACTACACTACACGTACACATTATACACACGTACACTATTGCACATGCGCAGAGCGTTGACCTCATTGTGCAAAGTATAGGTCGCCAGTGTTTTAGCACCGTCATTATATGCCCGTTCAATTCGGCTCAGCTACTATATAGACTAGTATATAGATTGACTAGTATTAATGGAATTTATGAGTCTTTATTGAACATAGAACGCATAATTTAAAGCTTCAATAAGGCATTGTGGTGGGCGCCTGTGAGACAATGGTTCGGTGGACAGAGGCACTTTTGGGAATCTGGAGACGAAGTTGACTGAGTTTTATTGCCCACGGCCTAGAAAGTTCCATGATCTGCCTTCCATCAAGTACGTTCTGGAAGGTTCTCGTTTATTCGATCAGCCCAGGACCAGGGCCTGGCCAGTCAGTGAGTTCCGTACAATGTGTGTAAGTGCGCGTTCCTTGTGAATGCACTTGTATGTACAGTACTAGTAGATCTCGGTGATATTGTGTCCGCGCCATAGACATCTGCAAGCCATCTTTATTGTGGAATATTCAGCATTTTAGTCTTTGCACCTATAGTAGCCCTGATGTACACCTTGTTAAATTTAAAGTGCGCAGTAGTGGCTGTGACATTAAATGTCGTCTCATAAGAACAATGTAAAACATGCATTCTATTGGGACACCGTGAGATAAGCCTACAGTTTTCGTCTGATTTTTAAAAATAAACTAGGCTTAAAAGTGCATTAAATATTTTAGTGGCTCCGCTGAGCCGAATTTTCATTTCCTAATTCATAAAACCGTGAAATAATTCCAAAAATTGACAACAATTTCATTTTGAATTTTTTGCTTTTACTATTAATTTAAGAGAATAAAAAAAGTGGTCTTAAGATCTTGCTACACTCGTAAACACAAATCTATTAAACTCGACCCCGCGATGTATATTCAGGTTCTGCTGGCTGTAGGTGACGCATGTTGTTGTTGATGTTGTGTTTGTTTATGTTTCACACTCTCCCGCCAATTGCGAGTGAGTTGAGGTCAAGGCACCTTTTCCACATCCACTTCAGCTCAGGAAGTTTCGCCTTAGCTTTGAAAATAACAATTAAATGTCACGGCCGGCAAACGCTAATAGATTGTCTTCCAGTGACAAAGTAGACTGTGCCAGAGAGGAAGTGACAGAGAACAATGAAGGTTGCTGACATTTTACGTATGTATTATACAGGGTGAGTTTTAAATGTTTCCACGCCCCCAACTTAACTTTTGAAAAGGAACATTTTAAAATCCTTTGGGGAATGTTTTTATAGGGTCCTGAAGTTTGTTTCGACGTACTTTGCGTCACCTTCCCCTTCAAAAACCGGGTATTACAAAAAATGGGTAAATGGGTATTACAAAAAATGAGTCAAGATAACAATTTTTCTTTGCGACGTTGAATTTGTATTAAATCTCCCTTTCTTTTGAGGTGCCACAAAGAGGGGGTTTGTATTTTAAATTTTCGGGGGGCCTCCCCTCCCCCCGGTTTTTGGGTCGGGGGTGGGTGACGCAAAGTACGTCCAAACAAACTTCAAGATCAAATAAAAACATTACCCAAAGGGTTTTAAAAATTTTTCCTTAAAAAGGTGGGGGGACATTCAAAACTTATCCTTTGTAAAAACCTCAATTTGACATTTTCTAACGAATTACAAATGATGATGTTATAAAAATACCCAAATAGATCGTCACATGAGCTAGCAAATCAACAACAGATGTGTCCACAGGTAACACTATGCGTAGTGTAGACCTAGGCAGAAGGAAGGATAGACTACTAGCGATACATTATCGTGTTAAAACCGAAACGCAGTTCATACGAAGGTTGAACATAAAACAAAACTAGTGCTGGTAAATGGTGATGGGTGATGCCATCCTGTATTGATTATGATAATCTGTGTTCTGTGGAGAGCTGGAGAGGGGCAGGCGGCAGGGAGAGCCAAGGGCGTCAGGGAAACGGGCCAAGGAGTGCACGACCCGCACCCGCAACAGCGCCCATCACCATCGCCACTTCTATTTTACACATCTTAGTTAAATAAACTTTTTATTTAATGAATGAAATCGTTATTAGTCACTATACAATTTATAAAACAATATTTCTTAAGGCTAATAAAGCTTGCCTCCTGTAAACTTTGATCTTAGCCAAAATGCCGAGAAGCGATTGCCTCCTGTATTATTGCATGCAATAGCGTAGCCAAAGATTTTAGAAAGTGGAATGGGGAGGGGGGTTCTAGGTTAAAGAGGCCCTAAGACTGTAAACTACCAGATAGCCTGGGGGCGAAGAAAATGTGCAACGTTTTGATGGAATATGGTAGGTTTTTAGAAGTTTTCAGTAATTTTTCCCTAAAACCCAAAATTTAAGTGTCCAGTACCTGTCGGCTATTTTGTTTTTTTCCCCTTAAGTAAAATGTAAAACAAGTATTTTCTTGAGACACCTCACGCCTAGAACTTTCATCAAATCTTTTGAAGCAAGTTTTATCTGAAAGGTGATAAGTGTTCTCTGCAGTCACTTGCACTAGCTACTTTAAACAAAAATTATTAGTTTACTAGCAAACACAAGAAAACCAAATACAATATTTCTAAATCTTTTGGATTTAGGCCCTATGGCAAGGGTTTTTGAGTGAGAAAATGGAAATTCGGCTCAACGGAGCCACTAAAATAATACACATTTAAAACATTTAATACACTTTAAATTTTGTTTATTTTTAAATCAAATGCAGGATATTTATAACATTTATTTCCAACGTGTAGGGTTTCCTATTGTTGTTATAGCTGAAACAATTTTTTTTGTAAAGGTTAAATAAAAAAAACAAAGTTTATTTCATAAAAATACAATAAAAACTGTAGCTGTGAGATGTCCCAAGAAAATGCATGGTTTTTCATTGTTCTTATGGGATGTAACTCAAGGTTACAGCCACTATTACGCATTCTTTATTTGTTGATTTTGGAACAACACAAAACTAGTTTTGCGAACAAGCGTTTTTTGAGCAGCCTGGCAGAATCTACAGTACCTAACATTTATTTAACTATTTGAGATGCCGACCACAGACTCTCATGAGGGTATTTTAAGGCAAATATGTGGTGAAGGATGAGTGTGATGAGTGGTAGTAATGAGGAGGTGTAGTCTTGTTACAAACTAAGGCCGACTTCCTTAGAATGGGTCATTAATTAATAGCCCAATGGAAATACAAGGACCAACGGCTTAACGTGACTTCCGAACCACGCAGGTGATGGTCTGATATGTCTAAACGATGGTGGGAGTTGATGCGGGTATCATCAGATGATCACTGAGACTATCTGAGCCGCTTTAGACCTATATCATCCTCAAAACCTGACCTCCATGAAGCTGGATTACAGGACCACGCCATGAGTCCCAGTCATACTGGTAGATATAATACCGTATTTTATTCAAACAGTTTTATGGGTGTACCACTATAAATGATAACAAGATATTTTGTCTGGTCTATGCCAGACATCATCAGTTCAATTTTTAAATTATAGAAAGAATAAAATTGTATAAAGTAGAAATATACAATTTTTGTTTGAAAATATCGTATGTTCAAATTCCTAAGAATGGTAATACTTGAGCTTAAAATATAGGGTTTACAGTTAAGGGTATGGACTAGGATTGGTGTTAAATTTGGTACATTTTCAATATCTATAGTATTGTATTATCTTTCTATTTGTCAAATAGGTACTTTAGAAGTGATTTTTATACATTGTTAGAATGTAATCGATAGACTTTTGATGGTCGCCCAGAATAGTGTTATTTGCCAAACAATTTATGGTAAAAGAGCTTCTAATTCTAAAAATAAATGTTACTCTTTATACATTAAATCCTAAAAGAGCCTTTATCATGGATCATGGAGGGGCATGATTAGGGAACCCCTTGGCCCCTTTGGCTATGCCCCTGATTGCATGAACATTTTTTACATGAAATGTAAGGCAATCATCTTTATTTATGAGTTATTTTTACATCCAGCAAAATCTCATTCCAAAATACACGGTAACATTAACTTTCTCCTATTCTTTCGAATAGTGCAACTCTAGTTTGTATTCAGTCAGCTAGTTGAAGGGTCTCCCAATGAACTGCCATGAACTCGTCCATGTTACAGAAGGCTTGAGAAATGAGGACTGTTTCAGACGAGTTTTAAGCGCTTTGGGTACTGCAGAGTTTTTGCTTGAATTTGGTAGTCTGTTGACAAAATGAACTTCTCCCTGAAGAGGAAAACATCCATAAACTACAGTTCTATGACTCCCAGTATGGTAGTTGCTCCTGCTTCTAGTTTCATAATAGTGTTTGTCACTGCCTCTTATAATATTACTTTTTGATTTACTAAAGAGACAAGTCTCTAAAATGTAGAGGTAAGGAAAGAAATTAAATAAATTTCTTAAGTGGAGATTATTGGCAAATAAATATCTAATTTTGTTAATAATAATTGTCATGTAGATGTTAGATTAGGATCAAGGTCAGGACTGTTTACCCTTTTTTATGCACGTCTGCCCTGGTTTCTGTTGGGCATATTTGCTACCACCGGAATGAAAGGAAGTCTGGATTCAGGAGAGGAATGGGACTGGGTTGCTAACCAGACAATCATGAGGGAAAGACAAGCATGCCTGCTGACAACCTCTTAGGGACTCTAACCCTCAAGATATGGAGAGCCTTGCCAACACTCGGGACCGTTCCCCCAAGATTATGGCAAGCCTCTCCTGAAGTCAAGCAAGCCTGCTGACAACCTCTTAGGGACTCTTAACCTCAAGATGGAGAGCCTTACAACACTCGGGGACCGATTCCCCCAAGATTATGGCAAGCCTCTCCTGAAGTCGGGCAAGCCCTGACAAACCCTTAAGGATTCTAACCTCAAGACAAGAGCATTGCCAACACTGGGAGCTCAAGATTACAGCCTCCTGAAGTCGCTGGGTCTACCTTGCTGCCGCGATCCCCCTTAAAATGATATTCGATCTAATTCCCCCTGGTGGGGAACGAGCTGTATGTTCAACATCTGACAATTACAAGCTGCTCCAGTATTTTGTGAACTACTCTTTTTATGTACCAGTATAAAGTAATCTGAGTGGTACTAACCAGACAGATACTGACTGGGGAATTGTCATGTAACCTCAAGAAATTAACCAAAAGCTTGTTACAAAAATATTTTAAATACAAGAAGGCCAATAAAGAGTAATATCTCGACAAGCACTTTCCACAGCAATGTTGCTATCATCAGGCACACTTGTTACATGGAAAATTAATAACCAAAAATCAATATTTATATACAATTGTTGATAAACGAAAACTTGCCCGGTTCACTAGGTTAGTGATAACTTTTCACGATGGCCATTTGGTTCGAAGTCAGTTAAGTCATATTCATTCCATTGGTCGCTATTATTAATTAATGACCCATTCTTGGGAACAGTCGGCCCTAGTTTGTATCAGACTACACCTCATCATCCATCAAAACACTGTCACACTCACCCATCATCCATATTCACCTTTTAAAATACCCTCTAAGTGGTCGGTGTCTCAAATCGTATCAAAGTTGATTAAAAAATAACAAAAGTCTGTTTTTTAATAGTTTTACAATATTATTATTTCGTTTCTGCTGTAGGTGTGAGTACATCAGCTTTCATCATTACTGTCCCCTTAAGTATTCGGACAACAATCTGGATACATAAAGGCTCAAGGAGTTTTGATCAGACCTGTCTTTCTGATGTCCACCTTCAAGGTAAAGATTTAGTCCAGAAGACTTGGGCCATCCATGGGACTCATGAGCTAAAATTTAAAAAATATACAGGGTCTTAATGCGTAGGCTTGAGGGATTACATGCAGAATAGGATTCATCAGGTTTCTCACCATTTAAGATGTGGAATCCTCATGAGTCCAAGTGAGGATGCCACATCTTGTGAATAGGCTAAACGCCTGACATTTAGAAATTAGTCCACTGACGCCGGTCTGACAATCCTTCTCCTAGAAATTAAATATACAGGGTGCCCTATGGTGATTATTACTTTCCATGGGCCATATTAAAATATTTAAGATTGCATCATAACCCTTAATCTTTATGATAAATAACAAGAATAACAATATGTGGGCCTTAATGAGAAATTTAAGATTTTGAGGGCACTTGAATTTACATATGTTTCTTTAATGTAAACAAAGGAGTGCGGCTCAGGAAATCTTAAATTTATCCATTAATAACTGTCCTAGAAAAACAAACTTGGTCTTAAAATGTTTGTAAATACATTTGCCACATATTGTGATTCTTATGTATTGACCATAAAGATTAAGGGTTTTGAGTTATTAGGCTTAAAAGATTTAATATGGCCACCATTTTTAATTCGGAAGTAATAATTATTAGTCAAATTTATTTGTTAAATATTGCTTTTAATTATACTAACAAGTTTGCACAGTTTGAAGTGTATAAATATTAACCTCAAAGATAAAAATTATTTAGTGAAAAACACAGATAGAAAACTAAGGAGATAGGACTATGGGTTATAGGAAATTTTGTTTACTATGAGCTAATAAACCACCTGAAGTTTTATCCCGTAATTACTGGACACCCTGTATAAACAGACAATGCACAGTCTGCAAAGATGATTGATTGATTATGGATAAACCTTGAATATAATAATGAAGGTTGTGAACAACAAACGTGTTGCTAATGAAAACACTTGTATTTAGTATAGCAGTAGACTAGAAAGCAAAATATAAAACAGAAGACAAGACGGAGTTTGCAGTGTGTGTCCATGTCTTGGGCAGCTCAGGCGTTCAGTTGGATGAACAACACTACGAAAGTGGTGATCAGGCAAAAACACTGAAACAGTGAAACATACAACAGTTTCTTGGTTAGTGCTTCAGCAAGTACGGCTCTGAACCGGTTTCTTTTTCGAATTAAAGCTTGTATAAAATTATTCGTAATTTTATTGTCAAACTAACTAATTGTGGATGGAAGTCTAATTTCGCTCTGAAAATATGAAGACAGTTGTGAGCAAATACTAAAACTACATAAAGCTCCTTATGTAGCATGACTGAACTGCCACTTACTGACCAATTGATCGTTTGGTTTTAAAAAGTCAAGAGCTTTTAAATAAAGTGGTACTTAATAACTTTCTGAAAAGTGTAAAAAAAATAAAAAGTCTGACTTTTTACTCTATTTGGTTTGAAGCCATTTTTTAGAACGCCTAAAACCTACAACCAAGTAGCATCTTTTGCAAACCGCTGTTTCTGACAAATTACAGATTATCTGAATAAATAAACTTTTTACTGCGGAAACATAATACATGTTATGCAATCGTCAATTGTGTTTATACAGTTGAAAATTTCCCTACATTCTGACATCGGAGTCTCTCTCAAACAATAAATACTTTATTGCATGAAAACATTTTACATGATATGCATGGCAATCGTCTTTTTATTAGCTAAAACTTTTCTTTCATACTTATATCCAAATCCCTTTCGAAATCCAAAAAGTACATTCACTCTCTCCCATTCATTCGAGAACTCTAGACCCTATTTAGGCGGCCAATTTATACGGTCTCCCAATTATACGCCATGAACTCGTCTGTGTTATAACACTTAAGCAATGAGAACTGTTTTCAGACGAGTTTTAAATGCCTTGGGCACTACGGCGTTTTTTATCGTATTTGGCAATCTGTTGACGAAATGAATTCCTGCCTGAGAAGGCAAACATGCAAGAACTATTGTTATGTGTCTCCCAGTTCGGTAGTTTTCCCTGCCTCTAGTATCATAAGAGTGTATGTCATTAACTCTTATGGTATTGCTTTTTGAATTGAAAAAGATACATGTCTTCAAAATGTAGAGGCAGGGTAGGCTCAACAGTTTCAGGTCTTTGAAAGCTTTCCTACAGGAATCTCTTTTATGTAACTTTGCGATTATTCAAACTGCATGTATTTGAAGAACGAAGATTTTGGAAAGATTCACATTTGTGCAACCTTTCCACAGAGTCAATCCGTAATATAAGTGTGGGTAGGTTAATCCATAATACGCCATCATCAGTACCTGAGTCGGGCAGTACTCGGACAGTTTCCTCAAAACATAAATTCCTGAGGATAGTTTTGAGCAAACGTCGTCTACGTGGACGTTCCAAGCCAACCCTCGGTCAAGGAGTATTCCTAGCAATTTTGTTGAGTAGACCTATTCAATCTCAGTTTCGGCCAACATTACTGTGGGACCTACTGAGTGTTTTTCCCGCAGGCAAAATTGAATGAAGTACAATACAATTTGATCATTCACTCACTCACACAGTAGTCACACTCATTTGAGTTTGTCACTTGTCCATTCTTGTAGCATAGTCTAGAACAGTTTTTTTTAAAACTGGGTGTCCTATTATAATACTAGAAAAGAAAAACCGGCCTTAACTTTTTTACATAATATTTTTGTGTACTAGTACACAATTCTTCAGTGTGTGATTGTTATAATCATAATACCGCAGAAAGAGTTAAACAAGTTTTGAATGCATTGGGCGTTGAGGCACCTTCGATTGAATTTGGTGACCGGTTGACAAGTTGAACTCCTCCTACCGGAGAAGACAAACATTCGTAGTTCTCCCTGCCTCTTGCTACATAAGAGTAAATGTCTCTTTTTCTTACAGTATCAAATTTTGAATTGAAAAGAAGGCAAGTTTCAAGAATGTAGAGGAGAAAGTCAACGATTTCCGTTAAATCATTGAATAACTATTAACTGTTTATGGATTAATTAATTATTAACTGTTTATACCGTAGTTATATGGCAGTTGCCAGATATCAGATATTGTTAGTGAAGCACCAAATTACCTGTCAGTAAGTCCACTTCTTGATAGAAACACAAATAAAATCAGAATACTTATACGTTACAATCACTGCAGCGTAACAAGCAAAAATAAAAGTCCGAAGAGGTGACTCAGTAGTTATAATTAGTTTGAGTCGTGATAATCAAATTCAAATAAAAATATATACAGACCTTGAACAACAATCTAGGACCCAAGTTCAAGAATCCATAAGCATCGACTTGAAAACTGTGGTTCTCCAACTGTTCCAGAAATATGATTATCTGGAAAACAGTAATGGTCTTTTACCTACTATACATAATTCTTCATTGTAGAAAAGCTTAAGTTTGCCGAATATTAATGAAACTATATACGAGGGCTGATCAAAAAGTTCCAAGACTTTTTACCTATGTGTAGCGTGACATACAACAATGCATTCTCTGACTCTTCAGTAACGCACGACTGTAGTTTTGGAACAATCCTAACCTCAATGAAACAAAAATAAACAAGTTTTATTTGAGACGTAATTTTTGATTGTGGCGATTTTTTGGCTAATGAAAATTGATGTGAAAGAAGGTTAACATGTTTGTGTGAAATTGAACAAAACATTTATTGAAACTTCTTTAAACCTCTTGTACCACTCATGACAACATTCTCCACTAAAAGCCACTTGTAACATCTGAAAAATTTCAGTAAAGGTTTTGTCCAATTTCACACAAACACATTAATCTTCTTTCACATCAATTTTCATTAACCAAAAAATTGCTAGAATAAAAAAAACATGTGTCAAATAAAACTAGTTTATTTTTGTTTGAGTGAGGATAGGATTGATCGAAAACCACCTCTGTGTTACTGATGAGTCAGAGAAAGCATTGCTACAAACCGCTTTGTTGTATTGCTGCATTCTCACGCTACATAAAAATTCCTGGAACTTTTTGATCACACCTTGTACGAGGGTCATCCAGAAAGTAAAGAACGATTGAACATCACGCCGCCAAGACACCCTCACCACTACGAAGCGCAGCTAGCTACATTCTTCCTCTTCAGTTTGAGTGTAGGTTCGTTGCTGTGTAATTACGCGTCTTGTGTCCACAGTGATTAATAATGGCATCGACAATTGAAAACCCTGCTAAATGTAAAGTGTGAAATTTAAACACTCAAGAAGTCATGGCAACTGTTTTTTGGGATCAAAAGGGCTTAATCCATGTCGAATTTATGCCAAGAAACAAAACGACTACAGCCCTGACATGGTGCCAAGTGATTATCACTTATTCCCGATACTTAAGGATTTTTTGGGTAAAAAACAGTTTGCTAACGATAAGGAACTCAAAGAAGCTAAGAAGTCCTGGCTCATGTTTTTGACGGCAAATGAGTAGAACATGGGTATGGAAAAACTGGTCCCACGTTAAAACCAGAGTCTTGAAATCCATGGCGACTGCGTAGAAAGGTAGAGGAAGGTTCTATGCATTTGTAAATAAAGTTTTGTGTTGATATCTTTATTTTTATTTGACCATGCCAAAACGTTCTTTACTTTCTGGATGACCCTCGTAGTTAGCTGCCTCTCCAAACCTAGCTTGGTACAAGATAGAGAAATTCATTTGCATGAAACCAGATTTGCCGTTTGGGCGTAGAGCAACAAACGGAGACAAGAAGGGCTTCGGAATGCTACAGAGGGGTCCGCCTGGATAACGCAGCCTGTCTCAGCTGTGGCGCTATAGGAGGCACGCTGCAAGTTGCCTCCTCTGTAGTTGCCTTCATGGAGAAAAATACCGAACTACAGTACGATCTCAATTATCCGGCCCCATATCGTGATCGGAAGTGCCGGATTAGCAAAAAAGCCGGATTAGTGGAGGTTCACTTAAAAAGACTCAATTTGCCAGGAATAATCATTCAATACTCTTTAAAAATTACTCAATTTTATTTTTTGTTTCTTCCTTATGTCTGTTACGTTATGATCTGCTGATATTGAATTCCTTGGAGAGAGCAGCTAACTTATCACCACTTTCTAATATTTTAAAAATCACGTACTTTTTATTTTTGAAAAAGTCAAATGTTTACTGACATGACACAGCTTGTATTGAACGGAAGCACAGATTAGCAATAAACAACGCACAACCCTCTGGCTGTCTGCAGTGAACTGAAGTAATCAATACAGACGACATAATTAACACGCTTTACAGACGAGTAGAGACTTGAAAACAGGTGGCTAGTTGACGCGGTCACAGCGCCGGATTACTGGACGTGTCGGAGTGGCAAACGGCTGGACTTTACTGTACACATGAGTCACCTTAAACTTTCAGTTAAAAAAATACTTATGGTTAATCTTCTTAAGCCATTCTTACCTTTAAAAAAACACAACAATTGTAGTTTAAACTGATGAAAGATAATTTTAGTAGCTGCCCATTAATAAGTTACCTCATTTTTGGCTTCCCTTTGCAGTTGGTATAAGTTACAATTAAACAGAGTATGGAAAGTTTTTGAAACCTGCAAACATAACACCATTGAATTTATTACAAACACAAACAGTAATGACATAACTTCTCTTATAAAAACCTATTGTGGCAGTAATTTACCCCATTTCAAAGCTGTCAAACATTTTAAAAAGCTATGAAGTAGCAAAAATTTCAGCAACTCTTCTCTTTTGAGTCATTATCAACACATCTTTTATTTATAAAAAAAAACTACTTACTTAGCTAACTTTTGATTAGTAAAACCTTTTGTCTGACATTAAATCTTTAGAAAATAAAATTTAGAAGATTAGATCTGTGTATGTTGTTGTAATGCTTTCTTGTAAGACTTTTAAGCAAATTATTACATGTTTCTGGTCTTTTTCGATTGCTTCAGTTGTGTGTATACACCCCCACAGAAAACTACTCACTAAACATTATAATCATACTGACAAATTGGTAAGTCGGTAGCAACACTAGCTAACGCTTGCGCCTTGCAGTTACAGTGCAACTAAACTTGCAGCACATACCCTGTGCAGAAGCTTGCAGTATGACTGCAGATGCAGTTAAACTACTTGTTGTTATCTGATAACACGAGATAAGTTATAACTACCCGCCCTCACACGTCCGCCTGTGGAGTGTGGAACTGTATGTAAACACTCGAGCAGTGGAATAATGGGAAAATGTGTAGCTGCAGTCAAAAGAGGATACACAATGCTAAATAAAATGCCTCTTGATCTCGATGCGTATAAAGTTGACCTTGAGATTATGGGGACATTTTCTTCTAACTTTTTAAAGGTATAGGTAAAGTTTGTCTTGTTTAACGAGGCGAAGTTAGGACTACAAAGTCCTCAACCTCGACCTTTACCCTAGCGTTACCGTATTGTCATTTACAAATGTGAGAGATGACTGCGGGAATCGACCCGCGCCAGCGGATATCCAGGTCGCGCACGATTTCAACCCGCCACGAGTCCGCTGATTTTACTGTTTTAATTTTGAAGTTGTGGACGCAACCTTGGCAACAAAGGGCAGACATGTAAAAAACCTAATATATAGGCCAATATTCGGGTAAATGAGCCTCTTAGGGAGTTTAAGTTGAGATTTACTGCAGATATCTATATCTTTTATATGACATATTTTCTGTCCCCAAATTTTAAATGAAACTGCCGGAGAAACGGGTCTATAATATTCAAGTTAGTAAAGAAAGTGTGTTTAGTCTTTGGAACATTGAACTTTTATAGTGTAACACATAATTATAGCTATTGATAAAATCACTTCCTGATTAATTTTGATTCAAGAACACGAGTACGTTATACATGACATTGCCATGAAAACTCTGTGTCTGAGGCAGTTGCTTTTTTAAATAACCTGCCATTGAACCAAAGTCCTCACTAGAGTATTTATTGTCTGCGGTCTGCCTGACCGTTGCAAGTTGCTGACTGTGGTGCGGTGCCACGACGCAGGAGTTCACAGCCTACACAGTACACACACCACTACCATTACACTACACTACACGTACACATTATACACGTACACTATTGCACATGCGCAGAGCGTTGACCTCATTGTGCAAAGTATAGGTCGCCAGTGTTTTAGCACCGTCATTATATGCCCGTTCAATTCGGCTCAGCTACTATATAGACTAGTATTAATGGAATTTATGAATTTTATTGAACATAGAACGCATAATTTAAAGCTTCAATAAGGCATTGTGGTGGGCGCCTGTGAGACAATGGTTCGGTGGACAGAGGCACTTTTGGGAATCTGGAGACGAAGTTGACTGGAGTTTTTATTGCTCACGGCCTAGAAAGTTCCATGATCTGCCTTCCATCAAGTACGTTCTGGAAGGTTCTCGTTTATTCGATCAGCCCAGGACCAGGGCCTGGCCAGTCAGTGAGTTCCGTACAATGTGTAAGTGCGCGTTCCTTGTGAACTTGTAGTATACAGTACTACTAGTAGGTCTCGGTGATATTGTGTCCGCGCCATAGACATCTGCAAGCATCTTTATGTGCAATATTCAGCATTTTAGTCTTTGCACCGATAGTAGTCCTGATGTACACCTTGTTATGCTTTAAAGTGCGCAGTAGTGGCTGTGACCTTAAATGTCGTCTCATAAGAACAATGTAAAACATGCATTTTCTTGGGACACCTCACACCTGTCGCCTACAGTTTTCGTCTGATTTTTAAAATAAACTAGGCTTAAAAGTGCATTTAATATTTTAGTGGCTCCGCTGAGCCGAATTTTCATTTTCTAATTCATAAAACAGTGACATAATTCAAAAAATTGACAAAATTTCATATTTGAATTTTTTGGTTTTACTATTAGTCTGAGAGATATTTAAAAAAATTCTGCAAGTCACTCACTGTAGTGCAAACTGTCATCTCCTTAATAAAGTTGTCAAAAATCAGATAAAAATTGTAGGCGTGGTGTCTGAACAAAACTTTTGTTTTACCATTTTTAGGAACAAAAAAAATGGCCGATGGTGCTCTTAAGATCTTGCTATACTCGTAAACACAAATCTATTAAACTCGACCCGCGATGTATATTCAGGTTCTGCTGGCTGTAGGTGACGCATGTTGTTGTTGATGTTGTGTTTGTTTATGTTTCACACTCTCCCGCCAATTGCGAGTGAGTTGAGGTCAAGGCAGCACCTTTTCCACATCCACTTCAGCTCAGGAAGTTTCGCCTTAGCTTTGAAAATAACAATTAAATGTCACGGCCGGCAAACGCTAATAGATTGTCTTCCAGTGACAAAGTAGACTGTGCCAGAGAGGAAGTGACAGAGAACAATGAAGGTTGCTGACATTTTACGTATGTATTATACAGGGTGAGTTTTAAATGTTTCCACGCCCCCAACTTAACTTTTGAAAAGGAACATTTTAAAATCCTTTGGGGAATGTTTTTATAGGGTCCTGAAGTTTGTTTCGACGTACTTTGCGTCACCTTCCCTTCAAAATTATTACAAAAAATGGGTAAATGGGTATTACAAAAAATGAGTCAAGATAACAATTTTTCTTTGCGACGTTGAATTTGTATTAAATCTCCCTTTCTTTTGAGGTGCCACAAAGAGGGGTTTGTATTTTAAATTTTCGGGGCCTCTCCCCGGTTTTTTTTTCGGTCGGGACGGGTGAAAAGTACGTCCAAACAAACTTCAAGATCAACATTACCCAAAGGGTTTTAATTTTCCTTAAAAGGTGGGGACATTCAAAACTTATCCTTTGTAAAACCTCAATTTGACATTTTCTAACGAATTACAAATGATGATGTTATAAAAATACCCAAATAGATCGTCACATGAGCTAGCAAATCTGTGGTAACACTATGCGTAGTGTAGACCTAGGCAGAAGGAAGGATAGACTACTAGCGATACATTATCGTGTTAAAACCGAAACGCAGTTCATACGAAGGTTGAACATAAAACAAAACTAGTGCTGGTAAATGGTGATGGGTGATGCCATCCTGTATTGATTATGATAATCTGTGTTCTGTGGAGAGCTGGAGAGGGGCAGGCGGCAGGGAGAGCCAAGGGCGTCAGGGAAACAGGCCAAGGAGTGCACGACCCGCACCCGCAACAGCGCCCATCACCATCGCCACTTCTATTTTACACATCTTAGTTAAATAAACTTTTATTTAATGAATGAAATCGTTATTAGTCACTATACAATTTATAAAACAATATTTCTTAAGGCTAATAAAGCTTGCCTCCTGTAAACTTTGATCTTAGCCAAAATGCCGAACGATTGCCTCCTGTATTATTGCATGCAATTAGTAAAAGGAGTGGAATGGGGAGGGGTTCTGGGTTAAAGAGCCCTAAGACTGTAAACTACCAGATAGCCTGGGGGCGAAGAAAATGTGCAACGTTTTGATGGAATATGGTAGGTTTTTAGAAGTTTTCAGTAATTTTTCCCTAAAACCCAAAATTTAAGTGTCCAGTACCTGTCGGCTATTTTGTTTTTTTCCCCTTAAGTAAAATGTAAAACAAGTATTTTCTTGAGACACCTCACGCCTAGAACTTTCATCAAATCTTTTTGAAGCAAGTTTTATCTGAAAGGTGATAAGTGTTCTCTGCAGTCACTTTGCTGACTAGCTACTTTAAACAAAAATTATTAGTTTACTAGCAAACACAAGAAAACCAAATACAATATTTCTAAATCTTTTGGATTTAGGCCCTATGGCAAGGGTTTTTGAGTGAGAAAATGGAAATTCGGCTCAACGGAGCCACTAAAACATTTAATACACTTTAAATTTTGTTTATTTTAAATCAAATGCAGGATATTTATAACATTTATTTCCAGCATTGTTGTTATAGCTGAAACAATTTTTTTGTAAAGGTTAAATAAAAAAAAAAGTTTATTTCATAAAATCAATAAAACTGTAGCTGTGAGATGTCCCAAGAAAATGCATGGTTTTTCATTGTTCTTATGGGATGTAACTCAAGGTTACAGCCACTATTACGCATTCTTTATTTGTTGATTTTGGAACAACACAAAACTAGTTTTGCGAACAAGCGTTTTTTGAGCAGCCTGGCAGAATCTACAGTACCTAACATTTATTTAACTATTTGAGATGCCGACCACAGACTCTCATCTCGAGAGGGTATTTTAAGGCAAATATGTGGTGAAGGATGAGTGTGATGAGTGGTAGTAATGAGTTATGAGGTGTAGTCTTGTTACAAACTAAGGCCGACTCTTCCTTAGAATGGGTCATTAATTAATAGCCCAATGGAAATACAAGGACCAACGGCAACGTGACTTCGAACCACGCAGGTGATGGTCTGATATGTCTAAACGATGGTGGGAGTTGATGCGGGTATCATCAGATGATCAATGAGACTATCTGAGCCGCTTTAGACCTATATCATCCTCAAAACCTGACCTCCATGAAGCTGGATTACAGGACCACGCCATGAGTCCCAATCATACTGGTAGATATAATACCGTATTTTATTCAAACAGTTTTATGGGTGTACCACTATAAATGATAACAAGATATTTTGTCTGGTCTATGCCAGACATCATCAGTTCAATTTTTAAATTATAGAAAGAATAAAATTGTATAAAGTAGAAATATACAATTTTTGTTTGAAAATATCGTATGTTCAAATTTAAAGAATGGTAATACTTGAGCTTAAAATATAGGGTTTACAGTTAAGGGTATGGACTAGGATTGGTGTTAAATTTGGTACATTTTCAATATCTATAGTATTGTATTATTCTTTCTATTGTCAAATAGGTACTTTAGAAGTGATTTTTATACATTGTTAGAATGTAATCGATAGACTTTGGTGGCCCAGAATAGTGTTATTTGCCAAACAATTTATGGTAAAGAGCTTCTAATTCTAAAAATAAATGTTACTCTTTATACATTAAATCCTAAAAGAGCCTTTATCATGGATCATGGAGGGGCATGATTAGGGAACCCCTTGGCCCCTTTGGCTATGCCCCTGATTGCATGAACATTTTTTACATGAAATGTAAGGCAATCATCTTTATTTATGAGTTATTTTTTACATCCAGCAAAATCTCATTCCAAAATACACGGTAACATTAACTTTCTCCTATTCTTTCGAATAGTGCAACTCTAGTTTGTATTCAGTCAGCTAGTTGAAGGGTCTCCCAATGAACTGCCATGAACTCGTCCATGTTACAGAAGGCTTGAGAAATGAGGACTGTTTCAGACGAGTTTTAAGCGCCTTGGGTACTGCAGAGTTTTTGCTCGAATTTGGTAGTCTGTTGACAAAATGAACTTCTCCCTGAAGGAAAACATCCATAAACTACAGTTCTATGACTCCCAGTATGGTAGTTGCTCCTGCTTCTAGTTTCATAATAGTGTTTGTCACTGCCTCTTATAATATTACTTTTTGATTTACTAAAGAGACAAGTCTCTAAAATGTAGAGGTAGGGAAAGAAATTAAATAAATTCTTTAAGTGGAGATTATTGGCAAATAAATATCTAATTTTTGTTAATAATAATTGTCATGTAACTCCGCAAACTAATCCAAAAGCTTGTTAACAAAATATTTTAAATACAAGAAGGCCAATAAAGAGTAATATTTTATTCGACAAGCACTTTCCACAGCAATGTTGTTATCATCAGGCACACTTGTTACATGGAAAATTAATAACCAAAAATCAATATTTATATACAATTGTTGATATACAAAAACTTGATTAAAAAAATAATGAAAAGTCTGTTTTTTAATAGTTTTTACACAGTTATTTCAGTTTCTGTTGTGTAGGTGTGAGTATCAGCATCAGCTTTCATCAATACTGTCCCCTTAAGTATTCGGTGTCGGACAACAATCTGGATACATAAAGGCTCAAGGAAAGTTTTGATCAGACCTGTCTTTCGCATGTCCACCTTCAAGGTAAAGATTTAGTCCAGAAGACTTGGGCCATCCATGGGACTCATGAGCTAAAAATATACAGGGTCTTAATGTAGGCTTTGGCGGCGAGGTCATCATTAATTTCCTAGGCTTCGGTGTCAGACGCGTCAGTGGACTAATTTCTAAATTGTCAGAGGTTTTGCCCATTCTAAGATGTGAATCCTCAGTGAGTCTCAGCTGTGTAGTCACTGAGGATGCCACATCGAAACAAACTGTCTCTAAGAGGTGCCCAATTATGGGTGATTAATTATAACTTCCGGTTTAAAAATCGTGGCCATATAAAATATTTTAAGATTAGTAACTCATAACCCTTAATCTTTATGATAAATACACAGAATAACAATATGCTGGGAAATTTTAAAGATTTTTGAGGCACTCCTGAATTTACATATGTTTCTTTAATGTAAACAAAGGAGTGCGTCGCGCTCAGGAAATCTTAAATTTATCATTAATCCTAAGAAAGCAAACTTGGTCTTAAAATGTTTGTAAATACATTTGCCACATATTGTGATTCTTATGTATTGACCATAAAGATTAGGGTTTTGAGTTATTAGGCTTAAAAGATTTATATGGCACCATTTTAATCGGAGTAATAATTATTAGTCAAATTGTATTTGCTTTTAATTATACTAACAAGTTTGCACAGTTTGAAGTGTATAAATATTAACCTCAAAGATAAAAATTATTTAGTGAAAAACACAGATAGAAAACTAAGCGAGATAGGACTATGGGTTATAGGAAATTTTTGTTTACTATGAGCTAATAAACCACCTGAAGTTTTATCCCGTAATTACTGGACACCCTGTATAAACAGACAATGCACAGTCTGCAAAGATGATTGATTGATTATGGATAAACCTTGAATATAATAATGAAGGTTGTGAACAACAAACGTGTTGCTAATGAAAACACTTGTATTTAGTATAGCAGTAGACTAGAAAGCAAAATATAAAACAGAAGACAAGACGGAGTTTGCAGTGTGTGTCCATGTCTTGGGCAGCTCAGGCGTTCAGTTGGATGAACAACACTACGAAAGTGGTGATCAGGCAAAACACTGAAACAGTGAAACATACAACAGTTTCTTGGTTAGTGCTTCAGCAAAGTGCGGCTCCTGAACCGGTTTCTTTTCAATTAAAGCTTGTATAAAATTATTCGTAATTTTATTGTCAAATTAACTAATTGTGGATGGAAGTCTAATTCGGCTCTGAAAATATGAAGACAGTTGTACAAAGTAAATACTAAAACTACATAAAAGCTCCTTATGTAGCATGACTGAACTGCTTACTGACCAATTGATCGTTTGGTTTAAAAGTCAAGAGCTTTTAAATAAAGTGGTGTAATAATTTTCTGAAAAGTAAAAAAAAATAAAAAGTCTGACTTTTTTCTATTTGGTTTGAAGCCATTTTTTGAACGCCTAAAACCTACAACCAAGTATCTTTTGCAAACCGCTGTTTCTGACAAATTACAGATTATCTGAATAAATAAACTTTTACTGGAAACATAATACATGTTATGCAATCGTCAATTGTGTTTATACAGTTGAAAATTTCCCTACATTGACATGAGTCTCAAACAATAAATACTTTATTAGTGACGAACATTTTTTACATGATATGCATGGCAATCGTCTTTTTTATTAGCTAAAACTTTTCTTTCATACTTCTTAAATCCCTTCGAAATCCAAAAGTACATTCACTCTCTCCCATTCATTCGAGAACTCTAGACCCTATTTAGGCCAATTTATCGGTCTCCCAATTATCGCATGAACTTCGTCTGTGTTATAACACTTAAGCAATGAGAACTGTTTTCAGGCGAGTTTAAATGCCTTGGGCACTACGGCGTTTTATCGTATTTGGCAATCTGTTGGCCAAATGAATTCCTGCCTGAGAAGGCAAACATGCAAGAACTATTGATGTGTCTCCCAGTTCGGTAGTTTTCCCTGCCTCTAGTATCATAAGAGTGTATGTCATTAACTCTTATGGTATTGCTTTTGAATTGAAAAAGATACATGTCTCCAAAATGTAGAGGCAGGGTAGGCTCAACAGTTTCAGGTCTTTGAAAGCTTTCCCAGTAATCTCTTTATGCTTCCGATTATTCAAACTGCATGTATTTGAAGAACGAAGATTTTGGAAAGATTCACATTTGTGCAACCTTTCCACAGAGTCAATCCGTAATATAAGTGTGGGTAGGATTCCAAATCCGCCATCATTCAGTACCTGAGTCGGGCAGTACTGGGACAGTTTCTCAAACATAAATTCCTGAGGATAGTTTTGGCAAACATTGTCATGGGCGTTCCAGCCAACCCTCGGTCAAGGAGTTTCTAGCAATTTTGTTGAGTAGATTATTCAATCTCAGTTCGGCCAACATTACTGGTTTACTGAGTGTGCGACCATGAATGAAGAATTACAATACAATTTGATCATTCACTCACTCACACAGTAGTCACACTCATTTGAGTTTGTCACTTGTCCATTCTTGTAGCAAGTCTAGAACAGTTTTTTTTTTTTTGGGTGTCCTATTATAATACTAGAAAACAAAAAAAGCTTAACTTTACATAACAATATTTTTTGTGTACTGGTACACAATTCTTCAGTGTGTGATTGTTATAATCATAATACCGCAGAAAGAGTTAAACAAGTTTTGAATGTCATTGAGCACCGATTGAATTTGGTGACCGGATAAGTTGAACTCCTCCTACCGGAGAAGACAAACATTCGTAGTTCTCCTGCCTCTTGCTACATAAGAGTAGATAATCTCTTTTCTTACAGTATCAAATTTAAATTGAAAAGAAGGCAAGTTTCAAGAATGTAGAGGAGAAGTCAACGATTTCCGTTAAATCATTGAATAACTATTAACTGTTTATGGATTAATTAATTATTGTGTTTATACCGTAGTTATATGGCAGTTGCCAGATATCAGATATTGTTAGTGAAGCAAATTACCTGTCAGTAAGTCACTTCTTGATAGAAACACAAATAAAATCAAGACTTATCGTTACAATCACTGCAGCAAGCAACAAAATAAAAGTCTGAAGAAGGTGACTCAGTAGTTATAATTAGTTGAGTCATGATAATCAAATTTAAATAAAATATATGGGGCCTTTAACAGCAATCTAGGACCCAAGTTCAAGAATCCATAACATCGAAAAAAGCTGTTTGGTTTCTCAACTGTTTCAAATATGATTATCTGAAAAACAGTAATGGTCTTTTTTACCTACTATACATAATTCTTCATTGTAGAAAAAGCAAGTTTGCGAATATTAATGAAACTATATCTGAGGGCTGATCAAGTTCCAGGGCTTTTTTACTGTGTAGCTGACATACAACAATGCATTCTCTGACTCTTCAGTAGCACTTACGACTGTAGTTTTGGAACAATCTATAAATGAAACAAAATAAACAAGTTTTATTTTGAGCGTATTTTTTTATTATTTGGCGATTTTTTAATGAAAATTGATGTGAAAGAAGGTTAACATGTTGTGTAAGTGAAAACTTTGTGAAACTTCTTTAAACCTCTTGTACCCTCACTGACAACATTCTCCACTAAAAGCCACGTAACAGAAAATTTCAGTAAAGGTTTGTCCAATTTCCACAAAACATTAATCTTCTTTCACATCAATTTTCATTAACCAAAAAATTGCTAGAATAAAAAAACTTGTGTCAAATAAAACTAGTTTATTTTTGTTTGAGTGAGGATGGATTGATTGAAAACCACCTCTGTGTTTGATGGAGTCAAAGCATTGCTACAAATGGCTTTTTGTATTGCCATTCTCAGCTACATAAAATTCCTGGATTTGATCACACCTGTACGGGTCATCCAGAAAGTAAACGATTGAACATGCAGCACCGCGCACCCTGCGGCTGCTAACACTCTTCAGTTTGAGTGTGGGTTAGTTTGCTGTGTGATTCCGTCTTTGTCCGGTGATGTAATAGCATAGACAATTGAAAACCCTGCTAAATGTAAAGTGTAAATTTAAAAACCTCAAGTCCATAGCTGTTTTTTTGGGATCAAAGGGCTTAATCCATGTCAGATTTATGCCAAGAAACAACTTGACCAGCCCTGACATGGTGCCAAGTGATTATCACTTATTCGATGCTTAAGGATTTTTGGGTAAAACAGTTTGCTAACGATAAGGAACTCAAAGAAGCTAAGTCCTGGCTCATGTTTTAGGCAAATGAGTGAACATGGGTGGCGGAAAAAACTGGTCCCGTTAAAACCAGAGTCTTGAAATCCATGGCGACTGCGTGAAAGGTAGAGGAAGGTTCTATGCATTTGTAAATAAAGTTTAGTGATATCTTTATTTTTATTTGACCATGCCAAGGCGTTCTTTACTTTCTGGATGACCTCGTAGTTAGCTGCCTCTCAAACTAACTTGGTACAAGACAGAGAATTCATTTGCATGAAACCAGATTTGCCGTTTGAGTGAGGCAACAAAAGCGGGAGACAGAAGAACCGGAATGCTACAGAGGGGTCCCCTGGATAAGCAGCCTGTCTCAGCTGTGGCCATGCTATAGGATTGCAGCTGCAAGTTGCCTCCTCTGTAGTTGCCTTCATGGAGAAAAATACCCGAACTGATGCGATCTCAATTATCCATTTATATTGTGATGGAGTGCGGATTAAGCAAAAGCGGATTAGTGGAGGTTCACTTAAAAATACTCAATTTGCCAGGAATAATCATTCAATACTCTTTAAAAATTACTCAATTTTATTTTTTGTTTCTTCCTTATGTCTGTTACGTTATCTGCTGATATTCCTTGGAGAGAGGCAGCTAACTTATACCACTTTCTAATATTTTAAAATCACGTACTTTTTATTTTGAAAAGTCAAATGTTTACTGACATGACACAGCTTGTATTGACGGAAGCACAGATTAGCAATAAACAACGCACAACCCTCTGGCTGTCTGCAGTGAACTGAGTAATCAATACAGGCGACATAATTAACACACAGACAGGCAGGAGACTTGAAAACAGGTGAAGCTAGTTGGCGGTCCGAGCGGATTACTGGACGTGTACGGTGTTAATAGCGGCTGGACTTTACTGTACACATGGAGTCATTTTAAACTCAGTTAAAAAAAATACTTATGGTTAATCTTCGCCAAGCCATTCTTACCTTTAAAAAAAACACAACAATTGTAGTTTAAACTGATGAAAGATAATTTTGTGCTGCCCATTAATGGGTTAACCTCATTTTGGCTTCCCTTTGCAGTTGGTGGCAATTAAACAGAGTATGGAGGTTTGAAACCTGCAAACATAACACCATTGAATTTACAAACACAAACAGTAGACATAGCTGCTTCTCTTATAAAACCCTATTGTGGCAGTAATTTACCCCATTTCAAAACTGTCAAACATTTTAAAAGCAAGTATAAAAAATTTCAACAACTCTTCTCTTTGAGTCATTATCAACACATCTTTTATTTATAAAAAAAAAACTACTTACTTAGCTAACTTTTGATTAGTAAAACCTTTTGTCTGACATTAAATCTTTAGAAAATAAAATTTAGAAGATTAGATCTGTGTATGTTGTTGTAAGTTTAATATAACTACAGAAGAACCTCTCTTAACCTAATTTTAGGAAAAGTTTTGGTTTGGCTAAAAACAGTCAATGAAAGAGTAGAAACTGAAGGTTATTGATTAGCTAAAGACTAAGCACAAAATTGCGTGACTGATGGCCCAGTCAAGATCAGTGACAATTAAGTTTACATTTAAGTTTGCAATGCAACTTTGGGTTAAACGCTATTTTGGTTCAGATCAGGATGGCAGTTCTCTCTGGTGAAGGGGTGAAGGGTCACTACCTATGTTTGAGGAGAAAAATTAAACTTTTACATTTAATTCATCCGTTTCCAAGTCCGTGGGATCACATATCAACGACACGGTTAAGTATATACAACTTGACAGCAATAATTGAGGGGTTTGCCTCAATATTCGCCTAGAGTTAGTATAACTCTGTTAAGTTTGCCACTGGTTGCTTCGTGTAGACCGGGAATCCTTCGTTTGTAGGTGAGGAGATATGTTCGGGCCTTCTCTTGATAGTTTACCTATTTGTAGGGATGAATGAGCTGGGGGAAGGAACGGGCTCATTCTATGACAACGAGTGACTGAGGTGTATATTCAAAGCCCGTCACTTGCGTAATTCGTCAGACAGACGGTTAGCTGTCATTAGAACTAAGCGGCGCAGCTATTATTTTTAAGCCTACTTTTGCAATCACACGATGGCGTAAATTTGTTAAGAACTAACAACTAATTTAAATAGTTAATATTATTTTTTACTGATCTAATTCTACAAAACAATGGTATTCAACAATTTCTATAGTTATTAATTCTTTGCTTCACTTAGTACGGTATAGTAGTTCAATGTACAATTCAACATATTATTTTTTGCAATATTACCAATCATTAATTTTTTAATTCCTGCTAGAACTTTGAAATCTATGATGATACGTTTCAACTATTTATCATTAGTACCCTGAAATACCCATATTATCGATAAACCAATTAAATGTATCCAGTATATTGAAGAAGCTCTAATATTGGATTAATAGAAGAAAGAAACTAATTTAAAATCAAAAAAAAATATTTATAATTTTCTTATGAGGCGCCTTTCAACAGCTAAGCTGCCTTCGTCAGATAACCTCACAATTAAATACAAAAATAGTTGTCAACATAAACATTTGAGAAATATAAACATATGGTGTATAAAATTTAAAATTAAGAAAATATTAATATATAATAAAATGTATGTAAAACTTCAAATTCTTGAAAGAAATTTGTTAGTAATTTTGCATGTATTAATGGACCATCTTCATTGTTCATTAAATCTTCACGTTTGTTTTTATTTATGTATAGGGTTTCCCAAGAGTTTAAATATCTTTTTTGTGTGACTTGCTTTAAAATTTTGATATTGTTTTTATTGATGGAATGATTTTGATCTAAACAATGGTTGGCGACTGCGGATTTTTCAGGTCTATTATATTTTATATGTGAGAAATGTTCTTTAAATCTCGTTTCCAAATTTCGTTTAGTCTGGCCTATATATTTTTTGTCACAATCATTACATTTAATTTCGTATATTCCAGACTTTTTTAATTCTTCAATAGGTTCTTTAGGATTTTGTAATTTTGATTTTAGTTTGTTATTGGTTTTGAATGAAATATTTATATCTGCATTCTTTTTGAAGGAATTTTGAATTGTTTTTGATAAATTATTATACGAGGCACTTCTCCAAGTTGTAGGTTGTTCTTTAAGTACTGCCAAAGTCGTTCTTAATTTCTTTTCTTTTCTTTGCTTCGCTCTTCTCAGCATGTTGTGTACTAATTTTGTATTGTAACCATTAAATATTGCTACTTTATTTATGTATTTAAGTTCTTTTTTGTAGCTTTCTTCATTAAGAGGTGTGTATAATAATCTATGTATGAGTGAATTGAAAACTGCTCTTTTTTGAGCGGGGGGATGATTAGATTCATTTAATATATACCTATCAACATGTGTGGGTTTTCTGTAAATATCAAATGTAAGATGATTATCTGTTCTGATTAAGAGGATGTCCAAAAAGGGTAGTGTTTTTTCATTTTCAATTTCGTGTGTGAAGCTGATCGTTGGGTAAATTGAATTTAGTTTGTGAATAAAATCATTTAAATTTTCGTTTTTATGAAATACTGCAAAAACGTCGTCAACATATCTTAACCAAATTCTTGGAAAGTAGGTAAACGAGCTTTTAGCTAGAAGTTCAAAATGGCTCATGAAAATGTTCGATACAAAATAAGATAAGGGGTTCCCCATTGCAGTACCTTCTATTTGTGAGTAAAATTTACCATTAAACACAAACACATTTTGGTTCATACAAAGTCGTATCAGTTTAGTGTATTCTTGAATTTCTGCTTTCGGAAGGTTCAATGAGAAAAGCCAATCTTCAACTAAATCCATTGCGGTTTCTACTGGGACATTGGGATATAACGCTTTCACATCAAACGATACTAAATATTCATTTTCTTCTAATTTGATATCTTTAACTTTGTTAATAAAATCATACCGATCTTTGACTGAAAGTGTTTCAAAAGAATTTAGAGATTGAAGTTTATTTTGGAGCCATTTCGAAAGATGATATGTTGGTGAGTTAATGGATGATACGATTGGTCTCATTTGTGATCCAGGTTTGTGAATTTTTGGGAGACAGTATAATCTTGGTAAAATAGGATTTGGTACCGTTAACTTTTTTTGAAGTTCGGGACTTATGAGATTTTTGCATTCTTTTAATGACTCAAGTGTTGATGATGTATATTTATTAATTGGGTTTTTAGGGGTTACTTTGTAGGGGCCTGATTCTAGCATGTCATTGACACGTTTAACGTATTCATCTTTGTCTAGAATAACAATTGAGTTACTTTTGTCTGCTTTCAAATAGTATACATCTTTTTGTTGAAGTAATTTTAGTGCATTGTTTAGTTTTGAATCTTCTTGTGAAAGGTGTTTGTTAAGTGTGGTTTTTAAAGCGTTGGAAATATCAGATCTAATGTTTTCTTTTTGATTAATATTTAAGTATTGTATGTTTGTTTCAACGTCTACAACCAACTCTTCAATATTCTTTGAGTTTTTAAAGTTAAAGTTCAATCCTTTTTCTAATAGTTTAATTTCGTCTGGAGAAAATTGGTGTTGGGTTAAGTTATGAACTAAACATTGATCAGGGAATATGTTTGACAAGTCATAAGTGTCAGACTGGTTAGGTTGGTTGTTGGTGTCTGTTAGTTTTTTGTATTTCTTATCAAGTGTCATAGATTTATGAACATTTTTAAACTTTATGCTTTCCGTCATTTTATTTAATTCTTCTTCAAAAGTATCATAATCAAAAGGTGTAAGATCTTTGGTTATTTTAAGGTGTAGTTCTAAAGCTTGTAGTTCCAAATTGGCTTGTTTTGAATATAAATCATTAATTGAAAGATTGAGCCAATTAGATTTTGCATTGAAAAGGACTTTACTTGTGATTGAATTTAAGATTGGAATTTTAATTTGAATGAAGTTTGGAAAAACTTTGTTTTGTTTACATTTCTTTAAAAATTGTATGTCTAGGTTTAACAAACTTACTTTCTGTTTCAATTTGTGAAGCTTGTTGAGCTCGAAGGTCTTGAGTGACATGTGAATATTGAAAAGAGAGCTCTAATATTGGATTAATAGAAGAAACTAATTTAAAACCAATATTTAAAGCTGTCGCCGGTCAGATAACCTCACAATTAAATACAAAAATAGTTGTCAACATAAACATTTGAGAAATATAAACATATGGTGTATAAAATTTAAAATTAAGAAAATATTAATATATAATAAAATGTATGTAAAACTTCAAATTCTTGAAAGAAATTTGTTTGTTAGTAATTTTGCATGTATTAATGGACCATCTTCATTGTTCATTAAATCTTCCGTTTTTTTTTATTTATAATAGGGTTTCCCAAAGTTTAAATATCTTTTTTGTGTGACTTGCTTTAAAATTTTGATATTGTTTTTATTGATGGAATGATTTTGATCTAAACAATGGTTGGCGACTGCAGTTTTTTAGGTCTATTATATTTTTATATGTGAGAAATGTTCTTTAAATCTCGTTTCCAAATTTCGTTTAGTCTGGCCTATATATTTTTTGTCACAATCATTACATTTAATTTCATCCAGACTTTTTAATTCTTCAATAGGTTCTTTAGGATTTTGTAATTTTGATTTTAGTTTGTTATTGGTTTGAATGAAATATTTATATCATTCTTTTTTGAAGGAATTTTGAATTGTTTTGATAAATTATTATACAGAGGCACTTCTCTCAAGTTGTAGGTTGTTCTTTAAGTACTGCCAAAGTCGTTTCTTAATTTCTTTTCTTTTTCTTTGCTTCGCTCTTCTCAGCATGTTGTGTACTAATTTTGTATGTGAACCATTTATTCACAAATAAATTCAATTTACCAACGATCCAACTACTGAAATTGAAAATGAAAAAAACACTACACTTGGACATCCTCTTAATCAGAACAGATAAATCATCTTTACATTTGATATTTACAGAAAACCCACACACATGGTGGTTATCATGAAAGTCTAATCATCCCCGTCAAAAAGAGCAGTTTTCAATTCACTCATACATAGATTATTATACATTTCTTGTGGAAAGCTACAAGAACTTAAATACGTAAATAAAGTAGCAATATTTAATGGTTTACAATACAAAGTATTTTTTGCTTATGCTGAGAGTGAAGCAAAGAAAAGAAAGAATTAAAACGACTTTGGCGTACCAAAGACAACCTACAACTTGGAAGTGCTGTATAATAATTTATCAAAACCATTCAAAATTCCTTCAAAGAATGCAGATATAAATATTTCATCAAACCAATAACAAACTAAAATTAAGTACAAAATCACAAAGAACCTATTGAAGAATTAAAAAAAGTCTGGAATATCACGAAATTAAATGTAATAATTGCTTGACAAAAAAAAAATATATAGGCCAGACTAAACGAAATTTGAGCTTGATTTAAAGAACATTTCTCACATATAAAATATAATGAATACAGAAAAAAAATCCATCAAAATCATTCCATCAATAAAAACAATATCCAATTTTAAAAGCAAGTCACACAAAAGATTTAAAACTCTTGGAACCCTATACATAGAAAATAAAAACAAGCGTGAAGATTTAATGAACAATGAAGATGGTCATTAATACATGCAAATTACTAACAAACAAATTTGTTGAAGTTTACATACATTTATTATATATTAATATTTCTTATTTTAAATTTTTATACACCATATGTTTATGATTCCAAATGTTTATGTTGTATTTTGTATTTAATGTGAGGTTATCTGATGAACCAGCAGCTGTTGTATAAGAAAATTATAAATATTGGTTTTTTTGATTTTAAATTAGTTTCTTCTAATGTATCAGTATGTAGAATTTTCTGTTCACGTTTTAAGAATATAAATATTTAAACATATTTTCCTGAAATAATTGGGAGTACAACAATTTGACTTCACCTTCACTACAGGCTCCAAGCATACTGGTTCAGATGGTTTCAGTTAACTCTCTGGGAGAAGCATAAACTACATAATGTTTGAGTGAAACACCTAATGAATAAATACTGTTTATACAGCAGTGATTGTGCTGAGAATATTTTGAAAAGTTATGACAAATAACAATCTGTTAATAGACATTTAATTAGTTTTAAATGCAAAATCATAATGTAATAGGGTTGTTTTTAAAATTCTGGCAAAGGTTGACAATCAAGATAGGAGTAATTAACGCTTTTCAAAGTATTTTAAATGAAATGTTTCAAGTACTACGAGGTCTGTCCAGTAAGTTCGCAAACTGGTTCAATATGAGAAACTGAGGCAGGCGCAAAGCTCCATAAACTACCTCAAACTTCACTGGCATCCAATGAAGGCAGTGCTCGATTGACAGTCGAGCTGTGCCTATAAAGCTGTCGGTTTAAAATTTTATTTTTTGTCTTGGGTTAAAATTATAAATCAGCATCAAGGTTTCAAGTCAGTGATGACCTGTCATCACTTTTGCATTTTGGAAAAGGACAAAAGCAGAGGGCAAGATCTGGCGAATAGGGTGGGTGGTCAAGAGGGTGATGGAATTTGTGCAATTCTGCAACAATCAAAGCAAGAATGTTAAACGTTGTCATAGTGAAGATTCCATCCAGCGCCTTCACACAAATTGACTCTACTTAAGCTACTTGTGATCTCCAGCGCCTGAGGCGGGCGTCAACATAAATTCAGATGTTAGGTCTGTAATCATTCTAACAGTTTTTCGACTATCATCAGACACCAGGGCTGCTTTGCGATCAATGTTTTCATTCTTGAGGTTGAAGGTCATCCCTGCCTTGCATCATCTTTGGTGTCTTACATAGCCACCATCTTTAAGCGTTTAATCCACATGAAAATGGATGTTTTCTTCAAAACATTACCTCCGTAAATAGCCCTCAACATATCTGTAAGTTTTGGAAGCTTTTAGCCTGATTCCCAAAATTTGATGTTGATTCATTTGTTCAGTGATTTCATCAATCTCAATTTTTTAGGCAAACGAAAAAAAAAATGTAAACTGACTGCGACAACTTGCTAGTGCTTTCTGACTGTCAAAAGAGCACTGGCCTTCATTGGATGTGTGTCTGCGTGATGTAGTTGGCGGGCTTCTAAAATAGCCTCAGGGCCGCCATATTGAACCAGTTCCTTGTATTGGACAGACCTCATTGGTCTCTACTTTAAAGTGCAAGCACTTAGAGAAAAAAAGAGCTAGGAAAGGAAACATGCAGTCTCTGATACTGAGAAACTTTTGAAACAAGATGTTACAGCCAAGTATGACTCAGAACCGACTGATAACCTTATCAACCAGTAGAGGACAAGGTACGAGGAAATACTGAGAAGATATCAACCTACTCACTCAGTGCCACCACAAAGGGAAAAGAAAAAATTGCTAGCAGTCTGCGAGACCAAAGTTTCCGTTAGAGTACATTAAGAGAGGTTTTCTTGTATTATATTCTTCTATTTACTCTCTATATAGTAATATTCTATTATATTATACCTCTTGTCTCAACTTGAAGTAAACTGATGCAAACCAAAACACATGTAAGAGACTGACAAAAATCATACCCACATAAAAAAATACTGAAATCAGAAAAAACTTATATGTGGCGGTTTTACGAAAGAACATTTGTATTGTCACGGACACAAAATCATGCAGTCTGACGTAAAAGTTGGCTCCGGTTGCAGTCAGTGTTAAGAAGAGATCGAACCCCAAAACTGACATACATTCGCAAGGAATTGTATAGCATTTGTTGTAGTGTTTTCTAAATGTGCTCAGGACTCGGGGTTCGTCTAGGACAGGGGCGAGCATAACATTGACCTCGGACAGTGATTTTTGAATAGCTCCAAATATGAAAACTGCGAGGGATGAGACACAATAATATCCAAATCTTCCAGGAAATGTGCCTATCACATGATCAATGAAAATATCTAAACTCATACCGAATCCTATGTAGTAAACACAAATAGTGAAACAGTTGAGAATCATGTGTAAAAGCAGTATAACCGCACTACATTTCAAAACTTGGTTAGGCAACTTTACATACTTTGACGCCGATACAAACAAAGCTTTGATATCTTTTAATTTAAGTAACCTGCAAAAGAAAACTACACCGAGTACCAACTCGTAGAAAATACAGTTATACTTTTGCGGCTACAATCCTTTCCACGAGAAGGACAAACAGAGGTTCTTGCTATTGCTGACATGATAGTAGGACCAGATCATTGCGAACCAGCAGAGAATAGCACAGGGACACAACTCGATATACCACTTGTCAGCAGTTCTCATGAAGAGAAAAGGGAACCCTCCAAAAACACAGTTGATCCAACTGAACAAAGACAACAACATTGTGGTGGTTAAATACTAAATTAGTCTTTCAATAAACATCCTCCAAAGAGAAGCCAGGGCTTTCAGAACTAAACTGGAGTATAAACAGTTATCGATTTATACATCCTCTTAATGAACCTATTATTTCAAGTGTGATGGAAACGAGGATGGAAAGAATTATAGATACATTACTGTACACTTTGATATTGAACAAATAGACATTATTCAATTCAAACTGTCAGGAAAGTGATGGCTGTATTGTCAAAGAATACAAAGAATCTTAATTCTTAAGCTTTCGCGGCCGGTGTCATCATTAATATCTAAGGTTCCGGTTTACACAGCGTCACAGTTGAAATACAAATACTACTTTTGTTCTTTCTTCCATGGCGGACATATCAGAAATAAAAACTTAAATAGAAAATGAATTTTCAAATTAAATTTGTAAATGTGTGACCACTTAAATAGAGCTGAGATAAATATCGGAAGACACAAACAAGAGTGGTGTGTAGGAGAGTAGAACGATAAAAGTATAGCACTAATTAGAGGGCTATTTGTTTAGTTTTTTTATAATTTAGGAATTATTGGCCCTGTTTTTACAACCTTTAATAACACAGTATTGACATTGCATCTGTGTAGTAATGTTGAAATGGTTTATCTTCTTAATTCTGGTGTAAAGCGAGGCACAGTATTATTGATTGTTTTATCTTTCTTGTTTAAAAGACTGGGACTGGTGGCGTGGTCCTGTAATTCAGCTTCATGGAGGTCAGGTTTGAGGATGATATAGGTCTAAGCGGCTCAGATAGTCTCAGTGATCATCTGATGATACCGCATCAACTCCCACCATCGTTTAGACATATCAGACCATCACCTGCGTGGTTCGGTACGTTAAGCCGTTGGTCCTTGTATTTTCATTGGTCATTGGGCTATTAATTAATGACCCATTCTAAGAAGAATGGGCCTTAGTTTAAAACAAGACTACACCTCATAACTCATTACTACCACTTATCACTTCTTTCACCACACATTTGCCTTAAAATACCCTCATGAGAGTGGTCGGCATCTCAAATAGTGATTTAGTGAAGGTTGGGGTGGACCGAGAGGTATGGGGATTTACAGTAGAGTTCACGCTGCAGTTTGTGACAGCTCCTAGCAGGTTCGGAAAGACTCTGGAACGTTTGGCAACTTAGCCAAAACAAATTTCTTCATCGGAGCAGGTGAACAGGAAGTTTCTGATTGTCCCAGCTAACGAGATGCATTTCACACATTATTAGCACTTTCATATGTTTATGGCATTTTTTTGACATATATAGTGTTTGCTATTGTTTGGATGTACCTTATTATCAGCCAATAAACGTGCTAAGTGTCAAAATTAAAATTAATTTCAATTTTGTTAATATCTATATCATTATACCTACCTTGGTTATTTATTTCATTATTTGTTCTCAGTTTTAGATCCCAAATGTATCAATAATTCTGCAGGACATTTTGAAACTGCAGTAGATATCTTGAAAGCTAAAAAATAAAGTAAACTTGTACATACAAATTCACATTGTCAATGGAATTTAAGACTTTACTGTAAATGCCATAAGATTTTACCTTGTAAGATCCCATGGAAACTTCCCACTGGGGGGTTGGATCCCCAAAACCACGCCACTGCACTCCTGAGGATATTTCTGCAGGAAAGTTTCAAAATGTTTGTGGAAAAAATGTATTGAATTGATTTTGATTATTTGTACAGTCTGAACTGTAGAAATGTAACCAATATGTGAATACTTGTAGCCTACGATTATGTCCTTTACCAACAGTTGTTGGAGAGACTGTGGTATAAAAAATATTAACACTTAATAAAAATAAAACTATTTACAAGATGGCGGTGAGTATAAGCCTCATTGATTTCCTCTTAAGAATAAAGTGGCCAAACCAAGAGGCATCTTTTTAATATTACCCTTTTAAACTAAGCAATCTTGAGTTTCTGGGCATTTTGCGGCAATAAATTGAAGATGCGTAGTGCAGAAGATTTTAATGTGGAGCTAAGTCGGCATCAAGGACTGTCCGTGTCTCAAGTTAGTCCATCACCCATTGTGATAGACAAGTTTTTGACATCTCCCTTTTGACTACCCTACTTTGGTTCACCATATCCCAGGCATTGGTTGGTGTTATCGGACAGTGTAGATCTAACTGTACCGGCCAGGAAAAACTCTTATTTGAAATTGAAAGGTTTTTACAGACGGACGATGATCATTTATAGATATTTTTTAGGCTACGCCTGTTAGTAATAAAATGTATACTCTGATTGTTCCAAAACTTTAATTTTTACAAGAGGATTTTATGGAATGATAATCATTGCACCTTATCCTAGCAAAATAAATTACTGTTTAATTGTTTTTTAAGTATACAGTAATTTATGTCATTTTTTGGTATTTTAGGGGAAGTGTATTTGAGTCCAAGATAACTGCAGTTTAAGTATACAGAACCAAATATACTTACTATTTTTTTAACAATCCCAAGTAAAAGTAAACACTTTGGTTTCAAATTTATTTCAGGTTGGTTCTTTCCTTACACTATTTGAGGTTATAAGCAAAGCTCATCAAAATCATCATAATCATCAAATAATTAATAAAAGGTCTTCATCCTAGCTTAAATGTAACTTTTTATAATAACAATTTCTTTTTATTAAAATTTAAACATTTAATTTAAATAAATTTTTACAAGTTCCATAAAGGATGAACTACTTTCAACAACACCATATAATCTAAAACTTAAATGTACTAATCAGAAAGTTTATTATAAAGAGAGAAATACAGAAACGAGAAATGTACCTTGAATGTGTGAAATGAAGTTGAATCTTGAGGTTAGGTACAACATCCGTTGCAAGAGAGCATATTGTCTAGGCTTGTCATAAACAATAGTGAGACACATATATGATGGTATTGTTGAACTGATATTTTACTTCCACATTGAACATGTACGTCTGCATGAAAGTTGGTCCCCTAAAACAAGTTAAATATTTTCAGTACCTTCATAACTATGTACTGTAAAATCACGACAAAAAAAGGAAAAACAATTAGGCATTCTAACCTTTCCTTCACTTTACATTTATGACTCCATTTTATTTTGCCTTAATAAGTGCTGTTTAGTACTAGGCAGTGATATTCAGTCATGATACTCGTTCTTTAACTTGTTATGTCCGATTATCACAGACTAGAATTATTAAATTGCCATCAGGCGGAATCACTCTTTTCAAAACTTCCCAAGAATTTCAAAATTCTAAATTGTTTTAGACAGAACTTAGAAATAATTTATCTTGTTACAAACGAGTTTTATAGTTTGCAGGAATTTATGGACCACTCACTTATCACTTAGAAGTCTGGTGCTCTATAATCAATTGGCTTGTAGTTTTTGTTCATAAGTTGTAATTGTTTTTTGTTTGTTTTGTTATTACCAACAAAATGTTTATTTGTATGTTGGTAAATAAAAATGTTTAATCTTAATTTAATAATCAAATAAAATGTAGTTGAAGTATTAACAAAATACAGCAAGAATAAATTAAAATATTTGCAGATACTGTCCTAAGTAGCAAGGAGTGACTTTTAGAATATTGACTCTTAGAAGCTACATCCAGGAATGTAATAAGTTAAAAATTGAACTACAAGGTCACACCTAAAACCTACGAATGTTCCATAAAGCCGCCAAAGGTTTGCCAATCCCTCCCATGAATTATGCTTATATAGGGTGTTGGTGAACTCTCTAGACATACTTTGTAGACGTATGTTCATTGTGTCAAAATAATAATATTTTACCATATTAACAGAGGTCTCCGGTGCTTTGTTGTCCGTCTGTCTGTGTGGATGTGTTTTTTACTAAAATACAGTAGACGCTCGCTCGACCGGATTCGGGATGGTCCGGACCCTGGGTAAAAAAGTTAAAATAAACGAAAAACACATTTTTTGTTACATACAGTATTTTTAACATTAACACTACTAGTAATTTAAACAATATTTAACAACAATACAGTGCACTAACGTCCGTTGACAATACAGACTACGCAGAAGCGCGCTGAGTTCTGAGTTTGCGAATTGATGCTGGGGTTGTCAGGATACACCGCGGGACTGGTGCAGGGAGTAGATCGATAATGTCAGGCTAGCTACTGCGCGGCAGTCCCCTTCCCTTCCTGCCAATGTAAACAGTGAGTCACCTGCAGCTGATTCAAGATGTGATATCTGTAGTGGGATAACTTGTGAGTTGTGTTGTTAGTGTGTCGGTGATTAAATTATGGGATGCGATGGCGGATGAAAAGCGCCTAGAGTGTTCATTCGTATGGAGGAATTTTATTAAAACTAGAAACGTTTAATTTACTGTAAATATGAATTGTACATAAATTGTGAATATACAGTACAGTATTTTAGCAGAAATAAATACATTGTTGAATGTTAAATGTGTTTTATTTCGTAAGACCTTCAGTGTAGTACTGCTTACGAGAATGAGTGGTTTTAAGGTGTGTGGCTCAGCCAAGTAATCAGTAACCAATCTGTAAATTAAAACGTCATCTTGAGTCTATTTGTATCGATCCTAATGCACTAGTCTATGCTCATCGGTATCCCCGTCGTCCGGATTTTTTCGTCTGGACCACCTTCGCACATTAGTCCGTTCTATTGAGCGTCTACTGTAATTATGACAATAAAACAAATGCACTGATTTTCACCAAACTTTGGTACACAAATCAAAATTCCATTTTATTATTCGAAAAAAATAGTTACTCAATTTAGCTATCAATTTTCAAAATGGCAGCCACTTAACATTTTTATCATTGCATAATTCAAAAACCAGTATTTTACAACAAATTACTGAGAACAACTATTTTTAGTGTATTTAACTTCCTGTCCAGAAATTTATAAATTTTGAAAATCAAATGAGAAATAATAAAGTTATTGTAATTTATGTTTTACCGGCCTATGCCCGACATGCATTCCCCAGTCAGCTACTGCAACAACAATGAAACTATAATCTAGTTCTTCCGGGTCACACTGAGTCCAAACTTCATAATTAGGTTGAGATAATTCGGCCTCACTGTGCTGTGGAGTACTATCTTAAGTCACTGATTGGCTGAAACTGAAACTGGACCAAATCATTCAGGGCCTCATTTGGATATTGGGATTGGCCCTTCAAATATTTTTGCAAGTGTTCAGAGTTGGCTAGAGCTATGAAAACTGGTTTAAATTTTAACATAATTGTTGTGGGAGATGACAATGTTTTTTGTGGTCATATATTATTCTTTTTATTTTCTGTTTTTGCTGTTTGACAAAGACAAAAGATTCTTTATTTTCACAAACAAGGAGAATGGTAATGACATCAAAAACCATTAGAACCTTGCACCTTCGTTATTTTCCTTTAGAGTTTAGGGTAAAAGTGGTATATTGACTTCTTATTAGTTGATTGCACATAAAAATTGCTCAAACCGCAACACTGTTAGTTCAACACTATCAGTGTTTCTCGGTATAACTAAACCATAAAATGTTCGGAACTTTTGAATCGTAGCAAGTGTCAGCATCTCCACAAAGATGGCCTTCACACAGTCACTAGAAAGCGGTCAAGTCTCTGTCACCGTAATATACCATGTACTGATCGTTGTACTGAGGAATTGACCTTTCAAGCATGGCAATTGCGCCAGAAATTTACATCCCTCCATTTTTCCCATTATAATTTGCTTTACAATTGTTGGGATGAACATTGTTTAGTCTTTGCGGGAAAACTCAGTACTTGCTCATAGGGAATAAATTTAAGACTACCTGTCCACAGAGGTAAGTGATACGATGCCATTTAGCAATACATGACCTCGTTTCTGCCAAGACCCATCGACTGGCCTCAGGGCATAGGTCTGCTTTGAGGAGTCATTCTGAAGGACTGCTTCTTCAACACAAACTACCATATACTTTTCACCGGCATAGTTTACAAGCCTTGCTCAGGGCTTTTCATTAACACAACTACTTCTTCTAAAAGCTTCCCAAAAGTATGCATATTAAAGATTCGGTACTTAAATTTCCCATTTTGATTCATGTTACCTCGAAGATAGTAGCCGTTGACCAGTGGACTGGAATGGGCCTTATTAAAGTCAAATTACCTTATAAAGTTATAACTTTTTTTTGTATTTTAAATAACTCGTTATAAAGTTATATTTGGTTTTGGAACTAGAGGGCACACACGCGGTTGGTCCTGATTTTGAGGTAGTAGGCCTCGAAGTTTTGGACACTTTTCTCCAACTAATCTTTGTCTCACAGCTCTTGTACCTCGTTCCTACTTTCTTCTGTTTTCCCATTTTCACTTATAATAATTAGAAACCAACACTGCAGTTGTATGAAATGTTCAAGAAACTCCTTATAAACAAATCAAAACACCGCACAACATTGACACTTGACAGTCACAATATAAAACAGTAAAACTAGAAAAATGAGCTGTGGCACCAGCAAACGTAGATAAATTACACCTCATTTGCTGCAGCTTAACAATAAGCTTATCTTCTATTTTGGGGACATTCGCAACTGTTTTGCCACTATGATGCAAAATTTCGGCTAAGTACAAGGCAGATTTTCAGATGCCATTTTTGGCCAACAACTTGTCAGAGCCTTACAAAAGGAATGTTCAGATTTTCCCCGAAGGTTTTCCAAAAGAGTACGTGGTTGAGGGGAGTAACATGCCGGAAAGCACATAAACACTCGTTCAGTCACAGGAAATCAACTGTAAAACCGGGTTTATAGTATATTAATTAACTTCTTAAAACCGCTTGCCTAAATTGCCCCATTTAAAATTTCCTATCCCGTTAAAACGTCCCCTGGACTCCATCTTAGTGCCTCTTAAATTACCGGTAATAGTTTTCGGGAATCCAGTCGAATAAAAAAATTACCAAGTAGCTGCTCAAATTACAAATACTAAGAAGTATTAATTTGATCTTATTAATCTTATCTTTTTTTAATATACACATACTTGTAGTATGTTTGTTTGTCAACACAAACAATGTTTTGTATATTGACTAATAAATTATTATTATTGTTAAATGCGCGGTTAACATTTTACTTGTATGTTTTATTTTTACTGGGTATTAAAATTAGACTTATGTCTTTTAGTTATCTATGGGATACTAGATTGTTAGTATTTGGCGCCACTTTCAGAATAAGACACGGTTTTGGTAATGAACAAATTCTAACCTCAAAAGGTCTATGTAGAGCGTAGACGTGATTTAATTGTTATTATTACTACTACGAAGTAATAACAGTAATTTTAAAACGCTAAGGCTGCTACATATAGCGATTACTGCCATGCCGGTCGAAACTATACAGTATTCTGATCGTTACTGTGATGAAAAATATGAATACAGGTAGGCCTAGGCTAGCTCAAATAGGTCGTAGGGTAAGTGGAAAGGCTTATGTTAGACGTTTATAATTATATGTTCTGTCATTAATAAATAAGATGAGTCGTTTGTCCAGTTTATGTCGAGTTACTAATTTGAAGGATTGTTTAGGTCACTTGTCATGTGGAATAATTGTATACATTTATTTGCTGTACTATAGAGTTGTGTAGACATTTATTTATTTATTGATTCGTATAAATAGGCTCCACTGTTTTACATATGTTTATAAGACTGATAAATTACAATAGATAATATTAAGCATAAGGACCGTATAATTAATACAATGGAATATCAAAACCAAGAAAAATGGTTTATTCATTTAATTAAAGCATACATGCTGCTTTTTCCAATAGTTTCAAGAGTCAAGTTACATCTTGAAAACTGAGCTAAGCCTATTATTCCGTTACACCCTATCTAGCTGGCCTGGTGGTTAACCTTTAATTAGCTTTGGAGATGATCCTTTTATTTCTAATTTTTAACTGGATGACCATCGAAACAGGCTAAAGATAACCATTCCGGAGCATAAAGCTATTTTATCAGTCTGAAGGATTGCCAGAATACATGTAACGCATTGGTGGACTGAATTGCTGTACATTGTTTGTAGACATGTGATCTTGCCTTCCGATCTGGCCAGGAAGGTGCCCAAGAACCATCTGATGACGGAGACCGAGTGGCGCAACCTGGGAGTCCAGCAGAGCCCCGGCTGGATCCACTACATGATGCACCTTCCAGGTGTGTAGACATTAACTCTCGGTCAGTATGTTCTCCTTGGCAGGACACAACACTAGAGCTCCTGTTACTGCCTTGCTGCGTAGCTTAGCCCAGGTTAGTGGGTAAAGTGAGGGGCTAGAGTCTGTGGCCTCTCAGTAGAGGGTTCGATTTCCACTTGTTCACGCTCTGGTACGGTACATATAACATGCTATACAAGCTTTGGTATAGGAATTGTGTATAAATTTGTGTATACACAGTGCTGGTTTATCAATCAATAATACACCATGAGAACAAATGTAAAGAAAACAATAGTGCATTGGTATAATGAATTTTGTTTACATTTAGTTTCTACCACGTGATGGTTGAGATTTTCTTCGGTTATAAAATGAGTTGTTGTTTACATCTACAATCTATCTACGATCTATTCGAGTGAAGCATATTTTTATCACTATTTTGAAGACATAATGTTCTTATTTGTAATTCTAATAATGTAAAATTAGTTCAACTCTTGAATTTGACTGATTACTGAAGATTTAAGTATTTTCCCTCCGTACCAAAGTTTGTTTACCATTCAAAGCTAGTGAATCATAATGAAAAAAGCAGAACAAGTAGTATGAAATAGCTTAAATTATCACAAGTGAATTGCTCAGAAACTGATTAGATAAGACAAACCGCTGAGTAAACAACTAAAAACTAATGATTCTTGTTTCAGAACCACACGTTCTTTTGTTCAGAAGAGGAAAAGTAGACAACTCCTAAACTTCTGGGAGAAAAAACTGTTGTCACCACTTGAAACAACATTCAGCGGAATTAGATAAAATATAAGTTTTTGTTTATATCTTTCCAAATTTAAAACATGTCAGTGTAACATATTCACCTGGTTTGTTTTATTGCAAGTGTTCTTATTACAATTATGATGGGTTGTACTATTTTGTAGGTAGTTAAAACCTATGACGTGGATGCAAATTTGTGAATGTCTGATGATCTAATGTTGAAAATGTGATTTTGTACATGTTGTAAGATATTATATTAAAGTGTTAAATATAATTATAGTCTTTGATGTTTTAATGGGTTGACTTATTTTTTTCCTGTAATTGAATGGAATTCAAAGATGAATGTAAGTATGGTAGAACCTTTCTTTTAACACGATCACTGCATTCCTATGAACTTTCCTTCTGGATAAAACATATTTCATGTTTTATCATGTGAATTGTAGTGAAGAACTAATTATGGTTGTAGTGGAACACGTTCCCAGCAACAAACTAGTGTAACAGCCGTGTAATTAACACCCTGCGATATGATGGTAAAAAATCCTTACCTTGGGAGTAGAGAAACACCTCCTCTCCAGGGTTTAAATTCACTTTAATATTAAGGACGATAAAAAGTGGTCACCGTTTTTTTTTTAGGAAACCTTAGCCTTATCCTTTAACACTTTAAATCCTGGGCCAATTTTTAAAAATTACAGTTTTCCGTTTTTTTTCTTTATTTTACTTATACCGTGACTTAATGAAATGCTGTTACTTGCAATCTCTTAATAAAAGTGTAATAGACCCAAAAAAAAACAAAACCGTGTCCTCCTCTAGCAAACCAAATAGCAAAAGGTAGCAAAGCAGGTGTTTTGAGCAATCCATTATAAACTCCGTAAGGCCGCTTTCAGACGCTCCGACTTTGCGAATGAGTTTGATCACAATAGCATCATATGGAGCTGTGCGCCGGACACGGCCGAGTTGCCATCGTAATCAAACTCACTCGCGCCATGCCGTATCCGGCGCACGGCAAAATGTCGGAGCGTCTGAAAGCGGCCTTACGGCGTCAACTTCCACCAGTGCCGGTTACCCGATTTTTTATATACTATACTTGGTGTAAGAACACACAGAGAGCGACGTGACGCGATGCGATGCGATTTAATCAAAACCAAGTAAATGCAGTGGACAGCGCACACTAGATGCGATGCGACGCGTAGCGATCCCTCCAAGAACAAACTGGTTTGTTTTCTTCGACAATTGACAGCGATGGATGTGGAGCTGCTCATTACAGAAGTGTACGCGAGAGATGCGATTTGGAGGAGTGACGGCAAGAGTCCAGTTTGTTGTTTGTTTCTCTATGGCAAGGTGAATTTTGCTAAAAATGTAATCAAATGTTGCCATCGACATCCTTGTGTACTGAAAAAACCTCATCTCATTCCTCCTCAACACTGGAAACAGGTGATGATATTCACCAAACACATCATTCTCTTTGTTCACAAACTTCGTTAACCCACTGATTCCTTTGTTTTCCCTCCAAAACTTTCCACTTCAAATAACTATTTTCACAGAGAGCAAGTTTCAGTCCTATAGCTTTGACAGCGCCAATTTTGCAATGATCGCGTCGCCTGGCATCGCTCTCTGTGTGTAACGCCAATCGCGTCGCTCTCTGTGTGTTCTTACACTTAATATCGGTAACAGAGCTACAGGTCGTTGTAACAAGTTTGGAGTCTCCATTTTTAAATATCGGAGACACTTTTGATATGATTAAAATTATCTGTTCACAAAGGATGCATTTATCCCAGTGGTCAAAGGTTTTGTAATGTTTTTTGAAATTCTTTTAATCAGACTGGAAGTTATTCCATCAAAGTGTGACGATTTCTTAGGGTTTCATATTGTTAAATACCGTACTGATAGTACTTCACTTTCTAACACTGGAAATAAAACCATTGAATGCCTAATTTTTGTTAGTGTTTTGATTGGAAAGTTTCTGATTTAAGTGTGAAATATGATTTTGTACGCCAGTTTTGCCAACATTTTTAAACATATAATTAAAATAAGTTGCATATTTCGGAAGTTTTTGTACGAAAGTTCTAAAATGATTTATTACTTGGATTACTGAGTAAGCAACAGTTTTAGAGCTGTTTATAATTTCCCATGTTGTCTTAGAAAGATGTTTGGAGTTTTATTTTGTTAAGGACATATCTCCACTTGGTATATAATTCAATGTGTATAACAAGTTCAGTGTGGGTCTTTGAATTTATTTTAAATATTCATAGTTTGAATTATTTCATCAGATGTTCAAAACAATTATATACTGTAATTGTTTAAGGTTATGAATAGATAATTTAAAATTGTATTTCAGTCAAATTAGTATAAATTCTTAAACATTATGGTTTTTAACAAACTAATTAGTTTTTAATTTGATCAATCTGTTGAACATTTAATATAATATATTAATTTTTTACTTTAACAACACACTATTTTGCACAGCTATAATGACATTAGTAAAAGATGTTTGCAAAATAGAAAAAAAACTTCAAGACATAGAGAGATCTACAATTATTTTTGAAAAGAATGAATTTATTGAACGGGGAAATTGCAAACGAAACATTAGAAGGAAGGACATGACAGCTGCTTCTAGAAATGCAACGAAATGTATCGGTTTGTCGAGGAAAAGCTTGGTTTACACTCAATTGTGTCAGCGGTTACAAGTTTTCTTGGATTACGTACATGAAAACTCAGATGAAAATGTCATCCCTGTGATAAAAAACATTGAAAGAAGTCTTAGCCAAAATAGGTTTGACATGCTCGAACTTCATCTGGAAACCTTTGAACAATTGATTTCAAAAGAAGAAATTCTACGTTTCGGAATAGATTCAGAAGAGAATAAAAGTGATGGAGACATGTTGGATTCTCAGACAGCTGGTGTTAAAAAAACAGAAAATACATCAGATATGGGTAACAGTTTGCGCAAAAAGAGGTTTTATAGCAAAAGAACAGATCCAAATAAAGAAAACTATTTGATAATGTTTAAAGTTGTTCCACAAGAAGAAGTTAACTTGTTTCTTTCAAAGATGTCGGCAGAAGTTGCTGAAGAAGATAAATCATTTATGTTTATAAAACAATAACCAGTATTGTTGGAGTAAACATCAATTTAATGTTCAGAGATTAGATTTAACATGAAAACACAAATTTAATGCAAGTACTTCCTGATGTGTTTTAGACCAATTTCAAATGATTCTAAATTTTTATTAATTTACTAGGCCTACTGATTTAAAAAATGCCCCATTTAAAAAATAACTACTGTTAACTTAAAAAAACAAAGTCACAAATTTCACTTCAATAGGTTGATTCAATCCAAAACGGTAAATTAGAAGCTAGAAACTTAAAAATGCTGTAATTTGTGTTAGAGGCAATATTTAATTTTATACCAAACTCAACCTTGTTCCTTCTTCAACCTGGTTTGTCAAAATTCCAGATTGATGTTGACAAAAAATGTTGATAGGGGCCAGGTTGAGTTTCGGGTCAAATGAAAGGTGACGACAATCAGTTGAGAACAATGCAGCAAACACAAACTCAACAAGTTGACTCGAAGAGAAATGCAGATGTTTTCAAGTTTTAATCTTCCAATCTTTGGTCTGTCCAATCTTTGTTAACCTATTGAGGTAAAACTTTTGGTATTGTCAGCCTGAAAGGGGCGTCCCTTAAGCCCCGTTTCCATTACTACAAATTTGTCCCGGGACATGTGCCCAATTGGAATAAAATTGGAATAAAACCGCGATAAAATTGGAAGTGACGGTACGTGCTGCGGTAGCCACGTTTCTAAGACAAGTCTTCATAGAAACGTAGTTTTACCAGCTCTCTATTGGTATGCCACATGACACCCACTTTAAAGATGTTCTGACTTCTAATTGACCGTAATTTATGGTTAGTAGTTACTAACTATCTTAAAAAGTTATCAACTTTTTATAGTAATGGTATAAGCAAATACAAATTTTTATTATCTATCATTAAACAGATTTCCAGCTATTTTGATACTTTTCAAACACACTCTATAACTAACTTAAATTAGAGGTTAAGGTTTTAATCTTTGGCTTACAAGAAACGACACACAAGTTTTTGTACACTTTTATTCTTCTTACGAACACAATATATTAAAATTGACGACATGACAAAAATAGCAATAGTTTTATATTAAGTACAGTACATCATTTAAAAAAGTTAGTCTATTTTTTTTAATACCATAGAGTACACTTGTCCGTTGATTAGAAGGTTTTCTCAGGGATGTTAGGCAGGTTGGGGTTGGGACTAGTGGAGTGGGGGGGTTGTTTGAGAGATACGTCACCCAGACTTGTCACTCCCTTCTCTTCAAGATCCTTCCAGTACTGGTAGTTGCTGCGTAAGTGATACAGCATCTCAGGCATGTCTATGAAAGCTGGAACAACAAGGAATGGGATGAGATTATTGTAGGGTAGGAAAACATCACTCTTTTGTAGGTTAGGAAATAGGAAGTAGCGGCGCTTTATCTCATTAGTTCTATTGTCAGAATGTTACAATTAGAGCCATTATCCAGTGTAAATCACGCTTATTCCTTCCACTAATTTTGATGTGTGAAATAGTAAAAGTAAAAGACAAGTGCCGGTCATATGATGCGTAATGTGCTGTGGTGTAACACACAAAATATGCTTCACAGGTCGATAAGCATGGCGGCGGTTGTAGTTAGCGCAAAAGCAAAACACCATGAGTTTGAGATTGACATCTCACTCTAGTTCAAAATGGCAATCTGAAACTAGCGTGAAAGTAGTTAGCTACTTTCTTATAGTAGGTTTAGTGTAAGCAAGCTAACTTGTTAGGAAAGTGTTCTTAAAATTAGTTGAGACACCATTGACATTTATGAGGTGACCTCCTTCAAAAGTCTTTGGGCACCATTAACTAAAACTGTTAATGAAGCCCAAGATTTCTAAAGAATTGATTGCTTAAACATTCTATGTTGTCATAAACAGTAACTACTTTACAGTTAACAGTTCCTAGGAAATTGCATTTTGCATTTCCATAAATCTTGACACTTACCGTCCCAGGCTTCAAACATGTCATTGATGATGAAGTCCACAAAGCCCATTTGAGACTTGGGGATGGAGCAAGATGTCCTGTCGAACATGGGCATCACCACAGGCAGGTGGTTGGCCTTCTCCTCATCAGTCTGTATAGAGAACAAGTTGAGTATTTACATGTGTAACTAGTAGAAGGGATTAATTTTACACTCGTAAAGTTGCTACAAATAAAAATAGAATCATATTTTTGTAATAATATATTCATAATCGGGAGACGTATAAGCAAGACTGTGGTTTTATAGTTTCTTATTAATTGTAAGAAACTACCTATATTGTTTTTTTAGATTTTGAATTAACCACTTGTCGGTTTTTCCCGAGTGCACTCGGGCAATCCATTTGTGCCATTACGCATTTGCCCGAGTGTACTTGGGGGAATTGGTTTTTGGCGGTCTCTGCTGTATTTGATCGAGTTGACTCGTGCGTTAGTTGCGCCCGTCACCCGCGAGAATGCAGCACTGATCTATCTCAATGCCAGACCTCTACTGTCGCTATAAGAGCAAGCTAGCCGTCATTAGGGTTGTGTTGTTGACCTTGTGCACACACCCACCTGTCACATAACGTGTTGATTTCCATAATGAGGGATACTGAAAGTGTAAGTTAGGTCGAATAAAGAATAATAGAAATAACTAACTAGTTTATTTTACAAGAATAATAATTGTCATTATTTGCTCCCAAGATAAAAGTGACATTTATGAAGCACTTCTTAACTACAGGAACACTCCAAGATCTCCTGAGTTAGGATCCCAGTACAAAGGCTAATGTCAAGACGCACTCAAAAAACCAGACTACTTAAAGGACTTTGTAACAAATTGAATTTTCTTCAAATAAAAAAAAGGAGATGCTGAGAGTACACTTTGTGTCCAACATTGACGCCACACACTTGGCCGAAGTGTGAAGAAGGTTAACCCAGAGACAACCCTCTTCATCGTGGCGAGCAAAACCTTCACCACCCAGGAGACCATTACCAACGCTAACTCGGCCAAGTTCTGGTTCCTACAGTCTGCCAAGGATCCAGCCGCAGTTGGCAAGCATTTTGTGGCGCTGTCAACAAACCACGCAAAGGTGAACAAAGGCCGCTCCTGAGGTATAAGTTTACTTTATCGTCAGACAAAAAGAAAAAATACGTCTTAGTTTGGATCCGACCGAAGCATTACTGAGAGACCAGTTGCTCTCAGATAAAACTCGAAGCTCTGTTTCCAAATCTTCCACTGTTTGCCACAGTCCTCTGTGTGGGCGTGGGTTCGTATCCCACTTCTGACACCATGTAAGTTAGATCGAATAAAGAATAATAGAAATAACTAACTAGTTTATTTTACAAGAATAATGATTGTCATGTGACTTGTGTCAAGTTGTGTGTGTGTAATATATCAAGAACAAAACAGAAGATCAAAAACAAAAGTAATAATATTGCATACAGCAAAAGAGCTACTCGACATATGTTACAGAAAGTGACTATGATAGTGAAGGTAGTAGTGGAGTCGAGGAAAGTGATAAAGAATATAGCGGTTACAAATCAGATACAAGTGATGAAGAAGCCAGAGAGGATATACGCGTGGCTAGGAACCCCTGATTTTACTCGGGAAAGCACATACAAAGCTTATATTGAAAATTTCTGAGTATCAATGCAAAAAACAGATGTTATATTTTACGTTTGAGGTTATATGATACTTTGACAATCTGGTCATGTACATTCAAACCGATAAGGGCAGAGAAGACAAAAAATGGACGAGTAAACTCGGGATGGTACATATACAGTTTTATTATTTCTTTTACGGTTATTTGGCTATAAAGGTTTTATATGGGATCTTATGTTGTAGTTATCATCTCTTGGACAGTGCTATAATTTGAACAAACAGTATTAGAGATGAAAACCGCTGAGGAAACAAATTCCGACTTAACTCGGGCAAATATTTTAACGGTTTTCAAGAATAAAATTTTATAGTAAATTATTTGTTTGTAACATTTTTGGTTATTACAGTGGGTTTTATAATGATGTAAAATTCCAATTTCCAGGATAAAAAAACCCAATATTTTTGGTGTGACTTGAAAATAAAACCGGACCGCCAAGTGGTTAAGGGATATTGTGGTTGCGCCTTAATCATATTGAACTACCGGTTTCAGCAAACAATTATTTAACATAAGGCCTTATACCATTGCTTGTTGAAACATACATAACAATAAATACACAAAAGTAAAGCTGGATATTCATAGACACAAAGTGAAACAACTTAGAGGGAGGTTTAAAGTGTGATACCTGTGTGAAGTACTCCTCTGCGATGCGGCGTGCCCACTCCACACACATCTTGAGTGGCCGGGTGGGGTTTGATACGTCGGCACATTTGATCATCATCCGTCGCACCAGGTTGATCTCATCAGCCGTCGACATCAGTGCAATGTCTCCCCCGCAGTCGCTAGGACTCTGTTAGAACATCATATCACACAATATGTTAACATTAAGTACTAGTGGATTTGATACTGAATCATGGATAATAGGTGAGTGCTCTTAGCAGCCCAAGCAGAGGGGAATTGAATTACTCTTAAAATATTTCAGCCAATCACCCTTTTCCATTCCTCCCTTTTTTTTCTCTACTCTGGGCGTGTTGGTCACTGCCAATACTCACTTAAAGCTACCCTGACTCAAATAAAGAAGAATATTTCATACTCTACCAGAAAAAATAGGTGAGGTTGGCGTCAAAATAGAAAATATCTGTATAATTGGCACAATACTAAAGAATGGTGACCAGTAAGCTTGTCATAAACACTAACCCCTCAACATTTTAAAATGCATAGAATCTGCTGTTACTAACATGTTTTTCAAGGATGACTCTTATTAAAGAAAAATATTTTTAAAATCAGAAAACAGGAGATACAGTATTATTGGAAAGATGAAAGTAAAAGTAAAAAATGCTTTCACTTGTCACACATAAATAGTACAAACAGATCCATTGTGGATTATTTATGAAATTTCCAAACAAAAATGGTAGCTTTAAGATATTTTTATTGACAATAGGCGATTTATTTAAGAAAAGAAAGTGTGTTCCGTTGCGGACATATTGATTTGCTATCATGCTTATTAGGTGCAATATATTTCTCAACATATTTTTAATTACCTACTAGTTACTATATTGTTTTTGATTTTTCCACATTCTTTAAAAATCTATTGACTAGTTCTATTACCTTGTTAGCATCATTGCTTCCTTCATCCGAGGAGTTTGGTCTGTTGAAGACGCTGACAAACTTTGCCAAATGTTCGAAATGCTTAGTCATCTCGGTTGCGAGAATCATGTCTATGATACATGACCTGGCTACTTTGTACGCGTGTCCCGTTCCAAACCTGAACACCATAAATAAATCAGCGATGCTAAATATTGGCTAAAAGAAACTGAGATTGTAAAAAGAAGAAACAGACTTTTCCAGCCACTTCTGGAGAAAAACTATTCCTCACATTTCGGGCAGTTAAAAGCTCCACCAGTCTTCAGAGGACTACACTAATATTGGAACAACATTTAATCATTTATCTTAACTTAGGATCCAACTTAAGACTTTACCAAATAATATTTTAAAAATACCGCTACATATTGAGAAATTAATAGCTTGTCAAAACACAAATTAGAAAGAGAAACAGTAAAATAAGGAAGCGTTAATAAGGATTAAAATACATGCTAGTCCTTAACATAAAAAACTGAGATATTTCTCTTTCAAGTTGAATGAGAAATACTCTCTGTTTACATCTATTAAAGTTTTTATCAACACCCTAGCAACCTTATAACTTTTAGACTACTTTTAAACATGAGAATATTTCCCCTACAGTGGGACTTTTAAGAACTGCCCTGAATCTAAAATATCCACGAGTTTTGATATCAACAAAAGTTGGAAGTCAGAACGACGTTTTTTGGGCTAAGCTTCGGACAGACCTGTCGTTATGCGTTTGTCTCTTTAAGCATTTTGACTGTTACTTCCCTTTTCATATTTGAAACTGTAATTTTTGTTTTCAAAAATTTCAATGTTTGCCACCTTCTCATAACTACAAAATTCGCAATAGGAATATGTTAAAGTTTGAATCCCATCGCCTTGAAATGTTCAACAAACTTCCACTTCAGGCTGGTAAAAGATTTTTTAACAAACTCCCAATATATATTAGATCAATCAACAACTTTGTTTCATTTAGAAAACAACTGAAAAATTACCTAATAAACCATCCATTTTACGCTTTAGGCAATTTAGGAATACTTCTATTTAGTATAAATATTATAATTTTAAATTGCGTAGTTACAGAATTGGACCTTGTCTTACTAGTGGTAGCAGTCAAAATAATTTTAATGTGACTACGAATCAATAAATAAACTATGCTACAGATTAAAAGAGCAAAGTTTTGGCATTTAAATTGAGGAAAAAATGGCACTTTTAAGGTTTTTGAAGTTACAAGATTTAAAGGCCAATCACAGTGCATACAGTACCTTTTCTTTCTCCTGCGTAGAAAAATATCTACATCATTCTTTAAAGGTTAGAAGAACAATTTTATAAAATAATCCCTGGGTAAATAAATTATCCAGGCAATACAATCATATCCAATTTCTACCATTAAAATAATACACCTTAAAATATTTTAAAACTTATCAGAAAGCATGCCACTGAAAACTAACATTGGCATATTGTACGTATTTTACCTTTGAAAATATTGACTCTGTCGTCCTTTAAGGTGAGTTTGAACGTTAGGGCGGCATGATGGGACTCCAACACGCTGACATCATTGTATAAAATTGCCAGCTCGTTACTGGAGTTTCGAGGAAAGCACTGCACAAGAAAGACAACTAGATTATTATAAATGCTACATAAAGGTTTAGGAAGGAGGGCAGGATTACCTGAATAAAGTAGAAACACATAAACTGTCAAAAAAATGTTTTTTGTGTGTTGGAAACCACCTCCTTTGCTTTGAATTGTTTTTTTAGTACACACCCCCAAAACATTTCTAGCAATAGCCCATGTTTCTGCACTTTTTCTGCAACTCAAACTCTACAAATCAAGCACTAATATATTCCTCTTTCATAGCTATGAATGATTTCACCACTCAAAGTGTTCATCCCCTGAAAAATTGACACGGACCTGGATTTGCCGGGGTGGTCTATGTCGTGACAAGCGGCTGCTATGAGACAGCAAGCCTCGTCCAGCTCGTCTAGAAGTCGCTTTATCCGCTCTCTCTCCAGGAAGCACGCGGTGGACTGTAGCACGTCAGCTGCGTGCGTGGAGTTGTGGTACGTGTTGCTCACATGGTAATGCCGCTCCACCACAGTTAACCAGTTGTACAGTGTCTTCTCGTCACAGCCCAGTGTCTTGTGGACGTCACAGTGCAGCAGCAGGTTCATACCCAGGAACACTAGCGGCCTGCAATACCATCAAACACTTTTAGCGATTTATAGCACTACTTTAAAAACGATTGTCCTGAAACAGGACCGGTGGGTTTGAAGTTGTAACCCCTCCCACTTAAAGAAAATTACACATCAATTTTGTTATTTAGGAGTGTGTTTTACATTTCCCTAAATATTTGTACTTGATACATTTTATATGAATGTCAATCCTGGTCTACAATAAAGGTTCCGCCGCCCAGACTCCCAAGTTAGTAAAACCCTCTTGGATACATCTTTTGGAATCGACAACCTTCCACTTTAAGGAATCTACATTTTTGTTGTATCTTTATTGATATATGCCACAAATTAAGGTAAAGAAATAATTTGTAATGCTAAAAATGCAGTTTGAAAGTGTTCAAATAGTTCAAGAGTATGCTTCTAGTTAATTCAGCGTTTAAAGTTTTGAATGTACAGTTTGGGTTTCATTCATAACCATTGTATAAGTGATCTAAAATTCTCCAGGTTATCCAATTTGTTGGTCATCTAAATCAAACACAATCCCAGTTAATTCAGAAAATCCAGTTTTCACTGTGATATTATTTAAAAGATGGCTTAAAACAGCCTACTTTTTGCTTTAAAATTCTTGTTGACCAACTCGTTGTACAATCTAGAAAAATATAAGTTTTATGATTCTGTACTTAATCAGACAAAGCATGTAACAGTAAGATTAATTGTACAACTTTTATAAAATTGTTTAGCAATTAGAATGGTTAAGAGAGACTCATCATACCTCTTGCTAGTGAGGTCCTCGAGCCTAAAGATGTTGAAGTCCCAGAGCAGTGCGGAGTCTAGGAGTTCCTTTATCTGTGGTGAGACGTTCATCGAGAAGACCGCCTTAGCTCCAGGCGGCAGCGCCTGAGCCGCCTTCACTGCAGCCGAGTCATTGGAGCTCCGTCTAGTTGTGGAAACCGGCACTGGACCTTGCTGTCAGGACAACAGTTAGCAAGAGTAATGTGATTATAATGTAGACCTTGACAACAAGTGACAAAATGTTGATAACTTGCAATGCTGGAGTCAGCTTGATACATAGAAGTAGACTTGTCCATAGGTTCTCAGGATTTAGCTATTAAACATGCTTTTTCCTGCAAAACCATGAAACTCATATTTTTATTTATGGACGATCAAGATAGTGTTAACTATTATTTTTATGCACTATTGTGGATATTGATAACAATTGTGTGCTGTTACCATTTGTAACCTTGATACTTTGCTTTGAGACACCAACCACTCTTGGAGGGTATTTTAAGGTGAATATATGGATGATGGTGAGTATGATAAGTATTTTGGTGGATGATGAGGTGTAGTCTTGTTGCAAACTAGGGCCGACTGTTCCCCAGATTGGGTCATTAGTTAATAGCCTAACGACCAATGGAATGGGCAAACGGCTTAATGTGACATCCGAACCAGGGTAGTAGCGTGAAAAGTACCGCGCCGTGGAATCAAACCCAGGCCGATTTGGTGCAAAGCACACACTATACCACTGAAGGATATGAAGGAATATCTTAAGGTTTGTGGGAAACAAAATAAGTTTGTACTTAGTTTTACATCAGCTTTAAAAATCGTAACTGTTTTTTGCAAAGTTTTCTTTTCTCCAGTAAGTTTAAACCTGTCTTGAGTAGAAAAGGCAACGGTATTAAATTACCTTCTCTGTAGCCTGATGAACTTAGAAGCTAGATGTAATGCTGACGATCATTTCGGTCTAAGAAGACCATCTTCAGAGTACAATCACTAAACTAAACTATCACTATTACTGTTTATTTACACTTTACATGGGAGACTCACTGAGGGAACAGCAGGGGATGCCGACACATTATTGTCCGTGTTTATGTGGGGGCAGCGCGGCGCGGCTTTGACTGTGGCCCTGCTGGTGTTGAGACATTGGGGCATTGTTGTTGTGGGGATTCCAGGCCAATGTCCCAAGAGCCACAGTCTATGCTTGCCGCCCCAAACCGCAGGACAATAATGTGTTGGCACCTATACCTACCCCCGCGTTGCCCCTCAGTGAGTCTCCCATGTAAAGTGTAAATAAACAGTGTAATTAAGTGTATATAAACCATTAGAGTGATAGTTTAGTTTAGCACCACATCTAGCTTCTAAGTTCATCAGGATCTTCAGGCTACAAAGAAGATGATTTGCTTCAAATAGGTCCTGAAACGGAAATCGTAGTTAATGCAACGGAATTGTATTTATGACCTTCGTCAAGCTAACATTTAATGATTTAAATACAATAAATAATTTTGAAAATACAATATTGTTCACCCTTACTACCGAACGCTAGATTTTAAACGAGTGCCTGCTGAACTAGTTTCATCAATCACATTTCCACTTTTGTTTGCTGACTTACCGTGATGAGAGCTCCAATAAGGTCCGATGTGACAGGATCCTCACACCTGAGATTATCCGCTTTCAGGTGGGAAGAATAGAGTTCCGTTGTACGTAGAATATCTACAACCTAAACAAAACAGGTTTTATTTAGTTAGCATGTACGGAAATATTACAGTATTTTGTGAAGTCTGTTAATAGTAATTGACCCTTAAACCGTACAATCAAGCTGCTCACAAACCCCTATTTTGTTTGTGTTGTAAGACACCCTCAAAGATTCAATATATTCTAAAAAATATTGTCTTTGTTAATTAAAATTAACTATTTATTAAAATTAAAAACAGTGTTTTTAACACCTTATCTAGTATCTGGACGACATGGCCGGTGGAGTTCTCCTGAGCCGCACAGATGAGGGAGATGATTCGTGTGATCGGGGCTTCCAGCGGCAAGTTGTGCAGCTTCGCTAAACTCTGTCTCCGGGCTGACTGAGCACCTGTCACACACATTCATGCTGTTTAGCTCATTGCACTTGTAATTATTTTGCCATGATTGTCCTACAGCTTTCACGGCCTATGTGACGGGCGAGTGCTATTTCCCCTTCAGTTAAAAAATCTTTATATTTTTGGTCTACTAATTTTGGAAATACAGGTAGGTGTTAGGAGTTCAGAATATTTTGACAATAAGACTCTACTTAAAGTTGGCCCAACATCCCAGGCCAACATTGATCACCTCAATTGAGCTTGTAGCCTGTGTCACAGGGAAATGTTATTTCAGTTTATTACAAATTTTCTTCATCATCAATGAAATGTTGAGTATTACTGCTGATATTAACTCTGAGCCAGCCAACTGTCCATGTACTGACAAGCCCAAGTACAGTAGAGAACAATTATATTGGCCTGTGAGAAAGGACACTATACAAGCTGAACATGTTCACTTCTTACCTTCACTATTGATTGATTTCAGATCGTAAGAACCTTTCCGGATCGAGGGAACGCTTCCTCTTGGATATATGTGGTTCTCTAAAGGGTTATCTTGGACGTATACGGAGTGAGTCGGCTCTCTGAAAAAGGAAATTCTGAATGGCAAGGTGTTGGTAAGGAAAATGACACAAGTGGTTTGAAGAAAAATAACCTTTTGAGCTAAGCAAACCAAAAACATAATAAACGCTATGGGTGGATTGCGGTTTATTTGAAACAAACTTGCGGATTTTTCAGGGCAGTATCTCTAAATTAAGAGCTGACCTTCTCGCTTTACAAAGCAATAAGCACATCTGGGACTCGTGGCGTAGTCCTGTAATCCAGCTTCATGGAGGTCAGGTTTTGAGGATGATATAGGTCTAAAGCAGCTCAGATAGTCTTAGTGATCATCTGATGATACCCCATCATCAACTCCCACCATCGTTTAGAGTTTAGACATATCAGACCATCACCTGTGTGGTTCGGAAGTGCGCTTCCGTTGGTCCTTGTATTTCCATTGGTCATTGGGCTATTAATTGTGACCATTCTAAGGAAGAGTCGGCCTTAGTTTGTAACAAGACTACACTCAACCCATTACTACCACTCATCACACTCATCCCTCACCACATATTTGCCTTAAAATACCCTCATGAGAGTGGTCAGCATCTCAAATAGTGATTTAGTATATTGTAGCTGCTTCTAAGACAGAGTAAGGGTTAAGAGAAGTCACCTGCCGACAGCCTGGTAAGGCATGGCGCGACACTGCAGTGTGATGTTCTCCCCACTCTTGCTACGCCAGCTGATCTTGCCCTCCCAGTCAAACCCTCGCTCCAGCTGTCTTGTCACCTGCTCCATGCTACCCAGCTGGTGATAGTGCGGCAGACTCTGACCCAGCAACTCTTCCACCTTGTAGCCAAACACTTGACACCACGTCCTGTTCACATACTGTAACACACCGGGCAATGAAGAAAGCCTTTGCCAAGTTCGGACTAATAAAATCCAATTTTTGTGGTGTGTGCTGCCACTAGTGACTATAGTGGATGTCAGAACTGTACCCTCTACTAACTAACCAAGTGGAACTATACAGATACAATGCAGTTTTATGGGACAGCAAACTCAATGTACTGGGTGTTACTGTGCCAAATCTTGCTAAGGAAATTGAGAGCTCATTGATTTTTCTAATTTAGTTAATTTTGTGATATTTTAATTCTTTAACTTTGAGAACGTTAATTGAAAACTTGACGCAGAAATTAAATTTGTACATTGGTTTGTCACCTTTAGATTAGTTTGATAAGAACATTTTACAAATAAACATTACATGAAAATGACCAGACATCTTTTATACCTTACTATGTATTTAAAAGTGGACGATGAAAAGGAACTTTGAAGGAAAGATTTAAGCCAAACATAATTTATATATTGTACTTAATTGGGCTGAAACATTGGATTTCTTTAGCTTTTAATTTAAAAAAATGTACATTCCTTTAGGTCTATATGTTCTATTACGTGTGTAAATCCTATAAAAACATATCTTATGGTTTCCAAAATGAAAAAGACTTTCAAAATCCATTGTAAAATCTTTTATGTTTCAACTAAACAGTCCACAGATTCCTAAGAACTTTGATCATTATTATTGTAATTATGTTTGCACTTTCATTGTAAATGGGAATTAGTTCCTAGAATTCTGGGAAACCTTTCTCAAACGCATTAGATAAATATCATTGGATTTTGTAGTTAAGAATATTTTAGATTTTATTTACTATTAATTTATTTTCATCACAGAAAATCATAAAGGTACACAACCTGTTTATATCCCTACATTATAACCACACAACGCAGTATTTCAAACTATATTCCTTAGAACAAACACTACCTCACACCACTTCACTGTAACTGAAGGCAGAATGAGTTCTCTTCTCTTAGAACAGTCTTAAAATATCCCCCTGCATTATCCCAACCTGGACCTCTGCTAAGTTGCCTTATCAATCAGAGATAAGTTTGATAGAAGTTAACTTTGTAGATGAAACACCGTGTCAGATAAACAAGCCTTACATTAACATCTCCCTCTGCTTAACATAAACACTATTAATGATCCAAACTGGTGTAGGTCAGTGTCTATTCATTCTAGTAAAAAATCACCATATTTCATAACTGCATATTTTGCAGGCAATGCATTCATTTAGTTTGGTTGCACCGTGGTATATTTCATGGGAGTCATATTCTTCAGTCGATATTGGAAATTTAATTTTATATTACAGGTGGGTGTCATCAACATACTTAAAATTTGAGTTATATAGTCCAGTCAGCGAAGATAATAACTACCTTCCGTTCGCTGAAAAAATCATACTGTTGTTAACAATTTTATTTTTATTTCATTTACCAATATACAAATAAACATTGTGTTGGTAATAAAAGAAAACAATTACAACTTATGTACAAAAATTACAAGCCTCTACAGTAAATAATATCCCAATTACTTTACAATTTGAATTTAAAACTAGTAAAATGCATTATAGAACATCAGACTACTAAGTGGTAAGTGAGTGGTCCATAAATTCCTGCAAACTATAAAACTCGTTGGTGACAAGATAATTTCAGTTTTAAATATTGGTTTTGACGTTTAAAATTTTTTTTATTGCTCTTTCCAATATTGAGCACCTTTCTTCAAGATTTGTTCATGGGTATCTATCTAGGGATTGGAGAAGGGCGGATGGTACAAATGTCGACGCATCGTTCTGCTTGTGCCTGCACATGATTCTGGGATGCGTCTACATCTGTACCATCCGCCCCTCTTGCCCCACCCAGTGACTGTGTAATAGTGTTGGTGTAAAAAGTGTACAATAGAATAATTGAAAACTCAAGTGAAGTGCTCTGATCATAGCCTTATTAGGTCAAAATGCATTAGCATCATAGAGGACATCTCTCCAGGACCTTCAGGCTACTGAACAATGTATTATAATAACCAAATAAACATTATGTTGCAGTAAATATAACCCCTGCAAATTGTATACTATGGTTTAAATCTAAACGTTTCAGATCTTTTGGCCAAACGCTGTAAAAGCTCACCACTTGCAGTCAAGAACTTTTCTTACATAAGCCCCAGATGCCCCTGAACAAGTGTACCAAGTTTCAATAAAACTGTAGAAATATTTTCCCGTTTTATCTTAAATTGACTGGCTATTATATACTCTAAGCCTGACCTGAGATAAGAGGCGCAATATTACCTGGATGATGTGTGCGTGGTCAGTGACAAGTACCAAGTCTCGACTCTTGTCTAGCGCGAGATAGATAGCTTCGTTCTGTGCTAGAAGAGCGTGCAGCGACCTGCCCTTGAGTCAGTTGCACTAGTTCCCCCACTGCTTGCGTGGTCGAAATTGGCTCCACTAGTACCTTTAAGTAAAGTCAAATTGCGAAATACAATCAATATTTCAATCTTATAAAGTTTTAACCCTAATAACATAGGTTTGGACAAAAGTAATTTTTAATACCAAATTTATTTCAGTCTTCGGCTTTCTTGATGGCGAATATTGTTCTTAAATTAGGTACATTATTAAACAAATTTTGGTGGCCTTGTAATTGTTTTTTAATTATTTGTTTTGGTTTTATTAACTAGCATTGAAGCTATGGTTTCTAAGAATGCGTGACTGCTATTTTATTTATTTTTACAGCAATACACCACTTGTATAAGAGATACAGTTATTAAATGACTAGCTATTTCTATGAGCTTTTTTATGGCTATAATATGGCGTTTAGCTTATTTTTTTGAATGAAAATCAAATGGGAGTGTTTTACTAGAGAATGGTGGACACTATATGATTGCATTCAAATTCACTGTAACAGCCCTTAAAATTGTCTTATTCTAGAAAACCACTGATATAAAAGAAGTGTTTAAAATGTTAAAGCCTTATTTTTGCCTCTTGACTAGAAAATCTGTAGTTTGAAAATTAATTTGTTATGCTTGTTTAGTCCAAAACAGTGTCATTTAAAAATTTAAAAGTTTACTAGAATTTCATACCCCAGTGCGTGATGTATTGTAGGTGGCTACCGAACAAAGAACCAGCAACCGGCAGTTGCTCCCCCACCCGTGTGTATAGGACAATAAATAGTGTAAATAGTTAAGGACAATGTTTAGTTAAGGACAATAAGAGTGCCAACGATGCCTCACAAGCGTGGGGAAATGCACATCCACTTTATTCTACAGGATCTACAGGCACAATACAAGGTAATTAATAATATAAAAGTTTAGTTTATGGACAAAAGATTGTACCCTAGCATTGTTTGTAGCAAGTCTTCATAAAAAAGGTGCTTGTTAGGTTGAGCAGCAAGTGAATTTTTCAGTAATAATTTTCTTTTGGATACATTTATTTATTTATTTTATTTATTTATGTATTCTTGCCAGCAGCAAGTGAGTAGGTATCTGTTACAGTTCTTTTAAAGTTCTAAACGCTTAGAAGAACAGTTTGAAACACCATGATCTTTGCAACCAGTTAGAGTTAGATTGAAATGAATTGTATGCCTAATGTTTAACCAATCAATAATAATATTTGTGAGTCTATATTAATCAACAACAATGATCAAAAGTGTTTTTTTGCACACTGACAATATTATAAACCAAGATAAAAAAGATACCAAAGATACAATCTTTAAAAGCTCTTGAGTTGTGTAAGGATGGCTATAAGAATATTAATCATGCTTAGATAATAAATTATTTGCTCAGATTAAGCTAAGCAAAATGTTTCCAAGAATATAAAATCTCATAAAGTGATGAATATTAATGAACTTCTAATAAAATGACAACGCAGCTAAGATTAATGGAATCACTCTAAGATTACTCATTACGCTTTTCATTATCAAAACATTATTTCACTGTGGGATTGGAGCATTAAAAACATACCAATGTCTTTTTAACTGTTATGGTATGAAATTAAAATCCAGTATAATTACTTTAATGACTAAAAGATATTTTTTTGGTAAGGTACATGAAATCAGCTTTCCAGTAAACATATTTATGGATTTTTACTATGATGACAACCATTTGTATTTTATAATATTTAATATTATATGAAATATGTGTGACAAATAATAATACAGAAATAGGGTCACTCACCACCAAAATACTAACAATACTATGTTAATTTAAACTAATTTTCTTTGGTGGTATCAAAAGGGAGGGGTTTCAAAAGGAGAATATTTACCATTATTGAATTTGTTTTAATTTTTCTGGTTATTGTGTTTTTAGAACTGGTTTTTACCTATAGTTCAAAAACTATTGGGCCTAACTCTACCGAACTTTGACACAATGTTAAATATTTCCATTATCAAATAACAAAGAAAACAAAGAAATCAAAGGTTGTGAAGATGGATAAACTGCCAACAAAGAAGGCACCAAGATTGACTATGAATTTATTGATTGAAATTTAAATTTGATAGTGATTGAAATTTGAGAAACAGTAAAATAGTTTTTGACCCAAGTTACTAAATCTATGATGATTGTCTGCTTAGTGCTTACCCTGTTGATCCCTATTTTCAACAAGGATCGAAGTTCTTTCTCATCTTTCTCCGCTGCACTGAAACAACCAGAATTGTGTGAAGCTTACATCTTTTCCATTGAAAAACACTAACACATTTTAATAATAATTATCAAAACAACAATCAAGTGAGATAATAGTATAAACAGGATGTACCAAAGTTCAAAAAGTGAATGTATTAAACTTAAACAATATATTACTGTATTCCAAGATATAGTAAAGACACATTATGACATAAAAAATTAGGAGTAATATTTGTTTATGGCATTTTTTATTAAGGCTGCTTACCTTTTTTTACAAACAGCTATGATGATAATATGATGCGTTCTTTTGACGGATCTTAGTGACCTAAACAAATTAAACAGAGTATATTAAACTTTCACTCAGTATAATCTTTTACTGATTAATCTAACTAGAACTTGATTAGAGGTTCCAGCTTAATTTACATAAATTTTATCGTTTGATACACATAATACCGGCACATTGACAAAAACTTGTTAACAACTACAACAATTCAATAAACTCTTATTTCAAGACTTCTTAACAACACATTTTGCTAGTATAAGATCAAAATTTGTTAGTTTAAAATGTTGTTTATTTCAAATCAAATCAGTACATAAATATGCTGTATTCACTATTTAAAGTGAAGGGTTCTCTCTTGTTTTTGAACCTGAAACAGTTCTTTTTGTAAAGGTAAATAATTACAATAAAAACTTAAAGTTTGATTTTGTGTTCTAAGTGTGAATGGCTTTTGGTTCACTAAAATGTTATACAACTTTCTTGTTTTCTAAGGAGCTAATACGTCCTATTCGGTGCATCTCTTGACAAAAGTCTTTAAAGTAGGTACACAATAATATTCTAGTTAACACTACTGTATTTTAATTTTAAAATTTAAACATAATAAACCAGAACAAAACAGAGACAAGTATTTTGAAACTGGAGGAAAAATGGAGAGTTAAGCTGAGAAAAGGAGAATTGATGACTCTGAGATTAGAACAAAAGCGGCAGTTTTCCTGCGGCAGAAAATCTGACAGATAATCCTCAGCAACAAACTGTCTTTTTGAAATTTAATTCAACAATCTTTTTAATTATCTTTTCTACATTATGACCAACATACTGATTTAAAAAATATCTCAGATAAAAAAACAAGTAAAGTTTGTTTAACAAGGTGAAGTTTAAACTACAAAGTCCTCTCTACCACTCAACCTCGACCTTTACCTAGCGTCACCTTATACTGTATAGTCACTTTACAAATTGTAAGGGGTGACTGCGGGGATTGAACCGCACCACCGGAGTAATGAGCTCTGGAGTCGCGTGTGTTACCAATCATACGGATCCGCTAAAAAATGTATTATTTAGATTTTTATAAAAGCTTATGCCGTTAAATGTTAAATAAATAAATAAATGGTTGATTGTTGAGCCATCTATTTTGTGGAAGTGTCCTGTTTTGTATAAATGTATAGTTTTTTTTACAAATCCACTTTTTATATTTAAAATTTAACTACAATACATGTTTATAATTCTCTTGTAATTAAATTTTGAATATTATAAATGGATTTGTACAAAATATGATGCATTTATTTAAATATATAAATAATCTAAAATAGTAGTGTTTCAGTGGGATTATTTTACAATATACATTTTAGTTTCAAAGAAAAGAACTTTGTTTAGAATCAAACATTCAAAGCTAAGTTTCCGCTATTTTACAGCCTTAATAAAACAGTACACTTTTGTTTTCAATCTAAGAGTTTTTCTTACTTTGTAGTGTCTTCTTCCATGCGATTTTGTTATAAGAAAATTAATTGTAAAAAAGGTGAAAGAAGCTATCATTGCATTCCTAGAAAACCACATCTGAAGTGAAGTAATAATCAAATTCACCCCCAATGACTAGTATTCAGGTACATTTTTGAGTATTTTTTAAAACCCACAGGACTAAAACAACTACTTCTCGTTTACAGAGTATTCAAAAAATTGGAACGTTCAAAAATGATTACAAACTCAAAACAATTGTTTCTGTAAATGTACAGCAATAGGATTTTTATGAAATTACACTTTTATAAAATATATTACTTATTCAACAAATGCAGAAATAATCCAAAATTATAAATTTTCAAGTTTATAATATTTGTCATGTTTAAGATGTATCGGAATGTCATTTTCAAATATCGGGCTTTTCAGAAAAAATGTTGCTCACTTTCCCTTTATCATGTACAGTTACTTAATAAACTGTTATGATATCATTTTACAATAACTGGTGGTGTGTATGATATCTTTTTTCTGCCAAAGCTTTTGTTTACTTTTAAAATGGAGATTGGCGAGTAGAAAAGCTGTACAGCCTTTCACAGTTACAGCTTGTTTTATAGAGTCACAAAATGAAATGGAACTCCCTACTTTCATTTTACGGGCGCACCTCATCCAATAAAACTGGACCGCATAAATCCTTTCCGGCCAGCTTAATTTCTTTGTTTCTTGACGTTTATTGCTGTCTTTAGGTATTTTTCAAGATTTATGGGCTGTTAAATTTGGGTTGGATTGCAGATTTAGATATGTCGAAGTTGATAAAGATCTTGATGTTTCCAATAATTTTAGTTAGAGTTGTAGAAATATATAACGTTTGTAAGTTTTTATGATATGAACTAACGGAGATTTATTGGGCCTTTTTGAAAAGAATAGATAAATAGCTGCTAAGCTGTAAGCAAATTAAGAAAAAAAATTAAACAAGGATTTTGAATACTATAAAGTTAACAATATCCAGATAAATAAATAAATAATGATAACGGCAAACTATTTTCAACATTAGTTTTTGAAACTAAAAGCAGTATAATATTAAGTTTGTATTGGCAAAACAGTATTAAATACTTGAAATTAATGACGAGACTGTTAAAAAGCAACATGATTGCCTCCATAAAATTATTTGTAAATGTAAAACTTTTTAAATTTTTAATTATCAATCAAAAGAGATATTTAATATACAGAAAATACAAATAGGATATTATAAAACGAAAAGAAAGTCTATGATAGTAGTTTTTCTTTGTAGAGTAAAGAAAAATTTACTTTACCTTTAGGATTTACAGGAAATTGTTCTGTTGAACCAGCTCTTCTACTTGGCTTTACAAGACAAAATTGCCAGCTGTTACTTTCCGGCTCTTTGTTTCAAAGACTTTGTTACGTTTGTTATAATCTAAGTAACACTAGTGTTGCCCTTTACCTCAACATCTTCTCTTCTTTTGTTTTAAAACATTCCAGAATGTTATTTAGAAAAAGAGGAATAAAATAATTTGGAATAATCAGTCTAAGATTGGAATATATACAGGCAGTCAAGATACATTACAGTCGAATGTTTCTTCAACATACAGAATTGGAGTGTTTCTCCCTTCAAGAGTCCCCTTCTCCAACGCCAAACTTCCAAGTACAAAGAATGTTTAGTGAAGATTTAAATGTTTCTTTCAAAACACAAAAGTGTTGCTACTGAAATTTGACAGATGAGTCTGAGGTTATGACATTTGGAATGTTCCTTGGAAAAATTAAGACATTTCAATTCAAATTGGAGGATTTTTTAATTATCCAACCACAATAATTGACATTTGACTTAAATTTCTGACTTTCCATTGAAATCCAGGTTTTGAAAATATTAAAACAATGAATTTATTTTGATATTTCAAATAGGTTTCTTTATTTTATTAAATATTAAGCACCTTCTGTAAAGAAAAAAGTAAAAGAGTGATCAAATTCTACAAAACTCTAGCTTTTCCTATTTCTCAATTTCTTTCAGGAAATCTCCTTGAAAAATCCTTTAGTATCGTTGATTATGACTTTAAACCCTTCTGTGTGCATTTCTGCTCTAATAAAAAATGTATTTGCAAATACTGGCAACTGGATAAAGCTTTTCATGTGTGCTCACATAAAATTTGTAAATAGTCGGTCTGTTAGTTTACTTACTTAACTATATCTATACACACCTAATAAATTAGGAATATGTGCGTTTAATGCTGCGCATAAGAGCTCTAAACTACAAAACTCCACTAAACATGTATAACAATTATTAATAAAATTTTATTTTTATGATGTTATAAAAATTTGGTGTCAGGTTTCCAATTAAAACGTTTTCCTTTGAAAAAAGTCCATGATCTTGTTTATACACAGAATTACCAAGAGCCAGGCTATACTTTCAGAGCAAAACATGCCAAGTACTTTAACTAGCTTAAAAAAGCGATTGCAGTTTTACTTCTTGCTATAAACAGGACCCAGAGTTGGACCTGCGCACGTTTCCAGGTTAAAAGGATCGTTAAATAAAATCACCTGCAGATCTGATCTCCCTTGAACCAGGAGAAGCGCATGTCAATAAAGACAATCTGCGGCCACGAGGCAGTGCCTTGGTAGAACTCCAGAGCTTGGTCTTGCGTGGAGGCCAGGTCTCTGTGCAAGCCGAGGTGCTCTGCGGCTGAGGAGAGAGTGTTGCACGTCGAGTCATCCTTGCCAAACACTAGCAACACCTGTCAGAAGTAAGAAAATGGTAAAGTTTGTCTTGTTTAACCCACTTTACTTCTTTCACTCAACCTCGACCTTTAACTAGCCATTGCATAGTAATTTTACAAAAGTGTAAGTGGTGATCGAACTGGCGCCAGCTCTGGAATTGTACCCAATATCCAAAAATCCCCCAAAGGGTCCACCTTCACACAACAGTGTAACTGCACTGAGTGGCGGATGATTTCATAGTATTAAATTAAGAATGGTTTATATTTACTGTAAAATAGCAAAAAAGTCTTAAAAACACACAATTGCACTAAGGCTAGAACTATAACCAAACTATATCACTTATATGTGAATAATACACTGGAAAATACAATAAATTGAAGAGAAATAAGCTTCAGTTGTTTAATGAGTGTGTTTTGAATTAATTTGAAAATTTATTGTACGTACTGTATATTATTTTGTGTATATTCGATAAATTGTAGATGAGTAAGAGTAGAACGAATTCAACAATGAGAGAAAAGATCTAAGGCTTCCGGTTTACACATTTACTGCTATTATATTTCAACTGTGACACGGAGTAAACCGGAAGCCTTAGATCTTAGTGATGACACCTGCCGCGAAAGCCTAAGAGTTAAGTATGAGAGAAAAGTTGTAATACTCTGAGACTGGTGATAGCATTATAATTTGAGTTTTTCAAAGCGAGAGGGAGGGATGATAAAAGACTTTATGGTGGTTTTTAGGTCCTATACTTTGTAGAGATAACATCTTCAATAGTCATATGCTAGAGCTGTTTGATGACCTTTCATTTGAACATAGAGCGGAAGGGAAAATAAAAAAGTTCAGCATTTGCGAAGCGGCTTTAAATAATTATGTCCTCCGAATCAGGTTTTCCGTTTTGCGCCCCTCCACCCAAGCCCTTAAGCTTATAGTTACAACCCTGGTAAAGCCATGATACATCTGAGAATATTGACCAAAGTAGTTAATAAATTGGTTTTATGATTAATACCATTAGCGGTTTAATAAATGAATAAAGTTAAAAAATTGTAGTGACAACTTTTGAAATTGTTCGTAAACTCATTAAATTTAAGACATAAGTTACAGAGTTCCGGTTTACACACTTTGTACATTAATCCACTGTTTATAGAAACTTAATCTAAAAAAGAAAGCTGAGTTATTCAATTGAAAGTTCTCTATGAACTGTGTATTTCATATAAACAGCACAATATACACAACAAAAAAGACCAAATAAAATCTATTAAAGTGTTATAACCAAGTCAGTGTTGGACTGTGGAAATCAGTACAAAACTTACATCAAATCAATGTTTTAACAAAACAAGCCTCTGTGTGTATGAAACTAAATCAACCGATATTCAATTTACGAAGTGAGGCGAGGAACTCTCGTCCGCCGTGAATGGTGCTTTTGTTGTCAGCCTCTATTGTGCCCTTGACACTCACAGTGATGTACAGCCACTCTGTTTATAAAACTAAATAATTAACGTTAAATTAAGAATTTAATTTAAAAAGGTTACTTAAGATACTGTGTAATATTTCACTTCATAATGGTTTATTGTCGATTACACCAAATATATTGTTATTTGATATAACAAGGAAAAATTGAATCCTCCTGCCACTGGTACTCAAGTAAGGAAATAAAATAAACTACGTTAATTATTATTCAAAAATTTTGTTACGTTATAAAAAGAATATTTTGAGTTGGTTTTAAATTTACTGGTGTCACAATTTTTTAAGTTGTTTGATAATTTATTGTACAGTTTTCTGCTAGCTTTAATGGGGAGTTTATCATACTGTATATGAAGTCTATGGTAAGTTGGTCTTTCATATTAAATGGTTTCTAGAATTGTATGAATAATTTTGATTGTCAAATGAATATGTATATTTAAAGAACAAAATCACCTCAAAATGTTCAGGGACACAAAGGGCAGTAATAACAACGCTTTAAAAAATCTTACAGGAATCTCTATATTTAAATTATTATTCATATGGCTTTCTTTTGTAATACAACAATCCATTGAATGTTTGATAAAAGCTGTTTCCCAATAAACAAATTATGTTAGAAAGATGGTGATTAATTATTCCACAATAAGCCAATTTTAGTGATACTTGAGTAAAATTTATTGGTAGGTTATTTACTAGGAATAATTCTTTGGACACTTTTTTTATGTAACATAGTTAATAAAAAACCTAATACAGTTGACAATAAATGTTGTTCTGGTCTGTTCACCTCTAAGTCCAGATGAAAGTAACAAACAACTGAAAGAATGCTTCCTCGCTTGCTTGTGAGGTCTTGGAAAGACTACCGCGTTTGACATGATGAACAACGGCATCAAACAACGTAAGCTCTTCTGTCGCAGAGTCTTAGCTCCCCGCCAGCTTTTGTCCGTTAAAAGATTGACTCCAGCCTCTTTTCATCAGCCACTTAATGAAATATCCACCCCTCCCATCACCAACTTCAAATTAAAAATAAGGTCTAATGCTTTTACTAAAAGTTGTGTTTAAAAAATGTTGAGTTTTAAGCTTGTTGAAAAGGCTTTTGAATTGAAAAATCAGTTAAACTTTTTTATTCTATAATTATTAAGGCGTTTTAAGTCGTGCAAAATAAAGTAAAACTGTTATTCAACTTTGTGAAAAATGACTTTCTATTAAATTTGTAAATAAATGTGCAACTCAATAACGTTTATTTCGAGAACGGTAAATGTGTTTTGTTGCTAGTCAATAAAGACAGTTATTAGAGTATTATTTTGTAACAGCACTTACAATCAACTGAAAACTAAATTTGAACAGACCAATAAAAAAATTACAAGTTTGTAAACCAAGAAAGAAACAACCAAATGTGCATAATTTATTTCAAACTACTAGGGTGTCATAGCAACAGCTCTGCCCATCTTATGACGTCAATGTATGTTTTGTTGTTACTAGGAGACTTTTCTTTCTTTTTACATAAGTACTTGTCGACACAAATATTTTTTCATCATACTGTACTCATAACTATGACTTTACTCTTTACACCAATAGATTTCATTCAGAAAGCTGCTCATTGCAAACCATTTTCTAACGTGTATAAAAAGTGAGAAAGTGTCTGGCAAATGAGAAAAGTTTGTACCAAAGAGGAGAAATAACATTTTCTTGTTTTCAATACTGCAAGTACTAGTGCGTTTGCTACATTTCCATAGCAAGGTACAATCAAACAAATTGTAATTGTTGAGACTTTATTTGTAGAGTATATTTACAAATGCATGCATCAGGTGATTTGCTGCATAAAATAATCAATACTAAAACTTAAAAGCAATCAAAATTCAGTAAATCTCAAATTTATATTTTACATCCAAGTTTCTGTGTATATTTACACTTTAGAATATTTTCAATCCTGACTGTACGCTTTTCTTGATTGTGTGGTTTTGCAGTATGATGAAGTATATTGTTCATAACTCGTCCTGAAAGTGTGTTTTTCAATGCACAACTAAATCATTCACTTACTCTGCTTCCCTTCCCTCGTGGAATCACTGTTCTCTTTTGTCATGCGTCAGAAATGTACCACTTTTCGTAATGGTTATCAAATATATTATTGTAAATTGACCGAGACTTTGTTATTTTAAATGTTACAATCTGACCGTGATCCTTATCCCTCCTTCTATTTGACGTGAAAGCTACAAAATTTACTGCAGACGTTACATATTCAAATGCTTGAATATTCAGAGAAACCTGCTCATATTCAAACCAACCCTAACGAATCTAACACAAAGTATACACAGCATAGATTTGTAATGTATTCCCTTCAAAGTATAGTATTAGTAACATTAGTAAACTTTTATTGTTCATGAAATGTTGAATTAAAGTAGTGTTAAACATACTTCTGAATATAATGTGGTTGTAATTACCCTGATAGTTTGTGGTTTAGGAACCGGAATGTTCAGTTGATGAAGTCGATGGCACTGCTGCTCCAGAATCTGAAACCAAAGCATCATTTCATTTCACTTTCAGAATATGTAACATTGGTATCTAAATAAGACCAATTTATGCAAAAATTACCAGCATGATCTAACTTATCATTTTAAAACGGTGGCTATTTTATGGTAATTTTAGGGAACTTTTGGCGTTACACCTTAAATAGCGAATAAACAGTGAGTTTTACGATAAAATGTAAAGAATAACGTTTTGTAGTGAATTTGATTACCTATCTATTGACACCAAGATCATAAAAATATTTTGGGAAACAACGAAACTTTAGGGGAAACTCTGGATGAAAACAGAAAAATTTCCACCTTATTATCTTGATGTTTTCCACGGTTTCCACTATAACTTTGTTGGTTCTTAATAGATTTTTTTGAACTTGGTGTCAGTAGATAGGTAGTAAAATTTGCTACAAAACTGTATTCTTTACATCGTTAAACTCACAGTTTATTCACTATTTAAGATGTAACGTCAAAAACGTCCTAAAATTACCATAAAATAGCCACCGTTTTAAAATGATAAGTTAGATCATGCTGGTAATTTTTTCTATAAATGGTCTTATTTAGATACAAATGTATGCTAAGTTTTAGTTAAATTCGATAAGTGGTGTGGGAGATAATTAGTGACAAATATAAAATGGCGAATATCTGGTTAACTAAGCGTTTTTGGAAAAACTTTTATTCTTAATTTTCTCTTTATTTCGAACCATATAACCTTTTCCTAGAGTCTGGCACTGTACTTATGGGACACCCTGCATTGCCCCTATTAACCTTGGCGTAGTAGCTCTCCAGCTCCTCGACCAGGTCCGTCAGTCCGTGAACACAAAGCTGTTCAAATGGCGTCAGCTTTGAGATTGAGAACTTTAAACTTTGAAACGCTGCCGTTTCAACAGAACACCTTTGAGGTTTGCCATATTGTAATGTACTAATTAAAACCTATGCGAAAGAGAACCACAAAATAGGGATACTTTCTTATTTATAATAGTGTTAGAATAAACATAGCACCCTTTATAATATATTGGTTTTATTTTGCTGCGACCGGTTTCAGGCCAACTACTTGTTTCCCAAATTACGTGAGGTGCCCGAAGAACAGGTGTTCAAAGCAAATTTGTTGAGTTGTTAATAAAAATAAAAGTCTGAACTAGTAGACCCCAATTCCGTAAAATGGAGCTCAAAAGTGGCTATTTTCCATGGTAGCTTTTCAAAGTTATGAAAAAACACAAATTAACAACTTAAACAGAAACAGAACAAACATTTTCATAACAAGAAACTGATAGGTTTTCCATTTCATGTAGACTTAATGAAACATGAAACTGTAATCAATGTTACATAACGGTTTCCAATAAAACAACGGTTGAACTGAGCTGAGGTTGTTTGACTTTAATGAAACGCAGAATTGAAATGCCATCGTTAAACAAACTCTTTGGCCTCCTCAGAGTTCAACAGAAGAATAAACACGGCCTTCAATTAATTTCATCTTCAGCTAACAAGCCTTTGAGTTAAGAAAAACAAGGAAAATAAATTATGAAAGTGAAGGAAAGAGCTTTTTGGAGTATTCTTAAGTTTTAACATCTTTAACCACCGAAGATATATTACATTGTTATTTCCTTCAGTGACTTATAGGATTAAGAGTTTATGGAGTCGACTGAAATAGATTTAATTTTATTCAAAATCATTAAAAGGCGAGGAGTACGGGCGGAATCTACGTCAAAAGATGACAACGTAGTTTGACCGATAACTGTCGTAAACTGTAGCTTACTGTAGTCATTCAATAGTTTTCAGAACTCTAAAATTACTGCATGTTCCAATGTAGATTCGTCAAAATAAAATGACATTTGAAACACCGGCTTCTAATTTGTTTTAAAGAGTACTGATCTTTTATTTACAAGTATAAACCTCCCAGTAACACTATTTATAACAGCGGAGTTTGTCAGACTGCAAACCTTGCAAACCTGCATAGTCACTTTTTTCTGCCTGTTTTGCGCACCCTTAGAATCAATATCTAGCCTACTATTATATAGAGCACACATATTTCATAACTCTGTCAGTAAGATATAACTTATACTGATAAAATGTTTACTCGCGATTAATACCTTCAAGGGTCCATGTCAAAATAAAATATAAATTAATATTTTATTGCGAGAACATTATAAAAAATGTATAGCAATCGTCACAAGGAATCTATAAAGCTAACACTTTCCATTCATTCACATCGAGAACATTTTAAACTTACAATTTATACATTCACTCTCTCCATTCATTCGAATTATCCCACTCTGCACCCCGTCAGTAAATCAATTAATGTATGGTCTCCCAAGTGTGTGCCATAAACTCGTTTTTGCTGTAGAATGCTTCTGCGACCAAAATGTTTTTGAGGTGAGTTTTAAATGCCCTGGGCATTAGGGCACTTTTAATCGAATTTGGTAGACTGTTGACAAGTTGAGCTCCAGCCTGGGGTGGCAAAAGTTCATGAACTACCGTTCTGTGTTGGGCAGTCCGGTAGTTCTCCCTGCCTTTAGTTTCATACGAGTAAATATCACTGCCTCTTAACTGGTCGCATTTTTCTTTGAAGAAAAGACAGGTTTGTAGGATGTAGAGGCAGGGTAGTGTCAACGGTTTCAGGTTTTTGAATGCTAGTCTACACGACTCTCCTCTTTGTAACTTTGCAATTGTTCGGACGACTCTTTTTTGCAAAATGAAAACTCTTGAAATGGTTGCGTTTGAACAACTTCCCCATAGCAACAATCCGTAAGAAAGGTGCAGGAAGATGAGCCCGTAATATGCCGTCATCGGTACCTGAGTTGAGGCAGTATTCGAGAACGGTATGGTCAATTATGGTACACCCAGTGTTTCTCGAATGAAAATAAAATCTATCACCATTAAAGTAAAATGAAATACATACTGTATTTATTACCTTTTAAGAGTTATAGGTCCTTCCAATATTTAAAAACTAAACAATTACAATTACCTTTATAAAATGATGTGCAATTGTGATCCATCGTTGAACAAATAAAAGTTAGAATGAAAGCAAAATGAAAATTTACAACAAGTTTCCAATAAAGCGCAATAACGTGCAATAACGCTTGTGACTGTCAAACCGTAATAACACGGTGGAAATGATTGAGATCCAGTTGTTCAAATTGAAATATCTTCTCTGTGCCTTTTTTGTTAAACAATAGTTGAAACAACTTTGAACGGCACATTGGATTGATAAAGAGTAATTGAATTGAACAACACTAAAGATTATTTATTTAATAAATATTAACCTGCAAAAATTAGTAATAATAAATTGTTAAGCTAAATAATTAGGTATTTATACTTAAACTCTGAATTTAAATTATGATTTATATCTTGACCTTTTAGTATTATCATTGAATTTGAAAACTATATGAACTTTTAATCGATCATCTGAAAGAATAAGATACGCTGGGTGTTGTAGTCGTATTTTGTAGACTAAAGTCTACAAATTCAAATTTAATCGAAACAGATAAAGCAAGAGCTATTGCTGTTCTAGCCTTAAATACTAAACGAAATTTAAATTAACATACCAACTAAGTTATGCATTTCTGTTTATTCCAACACAAGTTATAAAATTAGGCCATATACATTTGGTGTTTGTAATTTTTACTTTTAAGAAAGTTACGAGACCTTAAACACAATATTTGAAATTTAGGAGTTTCTAAACTGCGTACAATGACATTGATGCGGTGTAAGCCGCAAGAACCAGATGCAATTTATTTAGCATTTAGGCAAATTTAGATCTATATTCAAGTGCAATAGTGGAGAAATAGGTACCCTTTGATTGAAATAGTTTAATTCAATAATAATTATGTAGATTAGAAACATTATTAAGCATCTTTCAAATTAATTTAACGCCAAGACCAGCTTCTTAGGGTTACCTTATCGTTGGGTGTGTGAGAAAATATACATACATTACTAAAGAAATTTGAAGGCGAAGTTGGTCGACCGAACCAGGACTCGAACCCAGATCTCTCGCTTGCTGGATAAGTATGCTAACCGCTACGGCCCACATATTTTTGCATTCAAACTATAAGTTATTTAATCCTGCATGTCTATCCTCAACACGCGACTGTCAATAGCAACTTGGATAACACATCTGGAAATAAAACAGACTTTAAATACTATGTCAAACAACATATTATAGATCCCAATATGTATACACGGTAAATAAATAATTTATTACTAATTTATTTATACTGCCCAACTCAGGTACTGATGACGGCGTATTATAGAGTTGTCTACCCACACCTTACCTACGGTTTGGCCTTGTGGAGAGGCTGCTCAAATGCAAATGTTTCTAAGATTTTCATTTTGCAAAAGCAAGCAATCCGAACAATCGCAAAACTTCAATGGGGAGAGTCGTGCAAGCCAGCTTTCAAAAAACTAAAATTGTTGACACTACCTTGCCTCTATATTCTTGAAACATGTATCTTTTTAGAGACATGTTTCAGAGACATACACTCTTACGTAACGAGAGGCAGGAATGATTACCGAACTGGGAGACACAGGACGGTAACTCATGAACGTTTGCCTTCACAGGCAGGAGTTCTTTTGGTCAACAAACTTCCAAATTCGATTAAAGGTGCCACTATGCCAAAGGCATTTAAAGCTCGTCTCAAAACAATACTAGCTCAGGAAGCATTTTACAGCACAGACGAGTACATGGCACATAACTGGGAGACCTCTTAAAACTGACAGACAATTGAGCTGGAGTGGGAATAATTCGAATGAATGAAATGAATGAATGTCCTTGTACCCTGACCTTGTTGTGTCATTGGTCCTTGACCTTGTATGTCTGAAAGATACTTCGATGTGAATGAATGGAAAATTTTAGATAACCTAAATCACAGACGATTGCGATACAATGTATATTGTTTATGCAATAAAGATTTATTTATTACTAAAGAAATTTTAAGACACAATTTGTGGACTGAGCCGGGACTCAAAACCGGGTGTTTCACTTTCCGGCTAAGTATGAAAACCATTACACCACCCGGCCTTTATAGAAAAATTTAGTTTGAGCCCTTTTATAAAACTTTGTATAAAATAGACAAATATTTTAAAACTGTTTATGGGTGTACCACTATAAATAATAACAAGATGTTACAAGACGTTTCGTCTGGACTATGCAAACATCATCAGTTTAATTTTAATATTTAAATAATAATTGTAGAAAGAATAAAATTGTATAAAGTGGTTAAAAAGTATAAAGGTAAATATGAGGTGATTATTATTATTTACCTTTTTACTTTTTTAACCACTATTAATTTTATTTTCTGATAATATTTAAATATTAAAATAAACTGATGATAACGCATACCAGACAAACGTCTGTATATGTTATTATTTATAGTGGTACATATCATTTAATAAATATCTCACCACTTAAGCCTTCGTTTGAAAATATTTTAAAGTTTTGCCATTGTACCCAGGTGGTGTGTGTTTTTTGGCCCAATACTACAAACGGTTTTCTTCTACTACGTTTGGTTCTCTCTAACGACAGAAATGGATATAGTTCTATTTCTTATGGAAATTCGCTAAAAAGTTTCTAACTGTTGAAAGTGGTTTCTTTTCCACTTTTGACAAAACAGACTGAACATTGTCAAAATATTCGAACAAGTTTGTTCCTTTTTTTGGCAATTCTGAAAGTGAAAGTTGTTTGGAAGAAAGGCAATTGACAAGAACCATCGACCTCTACAAGTCTACATTTCTGTGATTTACTGCGTTGTTTGTAACTTGGTCCTCTCAACCCCCTCCCCTGATCAACACCCCCTTCCCCGCAGTCAACCCTGCTCAAGCATGTCCAGAAGTGGTTTTGTCTATGAAAAAGCACAGGTAGATAAGGTATTTAGTCACTTTTAGTTTCAGTTTTAGTCAATTTAGTTTTCTTTAAAGTTTAAAAAAATTGTATAAAATGTTTGAAAAAACACGTGGCATATAGGTATTAAAACCTTTTTTAGTGGTAACATACAAATCTGCATACAACATTATTTATTTGTAGTGAAAAATTAAGGGTAATCCTCATTAACTTTCAGTGCAAATAGTAATTCACTGTACGAGTGAAAACTATTTTCAAAATTGTAACTGATTGCGGTCATTTTATTTTTAATACCAGTTGCCTGTAGATAATGAACTGTAGTTAAGCATTTAAAAAAGGTACGTTATGAAAACAAAACTCTACATAAAATAAAGTAATACAACAATCTTCAATCGTGTCCGAGAGCCTTTAAAAAAAGTTTGTTCATGGACAAATGTGCAGTACCTTCCTTTTACCAGTACAGGGAATGAATCATCAGTAACCAGTAAAGAACGGCGCAATACGCAAAGCGAGTACAGGCGTGTAATGCGGAACTTGCGTACTAGGAAATGAAGGAGCTATGGTTTTAAGTTTGCTGCAAATGTACAAAGTTTTCCTCTAAAACCATAAACCACTTATGAGAAACACTAGCTTTTAAGCTATTAAGTTGCAAGAGTTTAGACTTGTTGATTTTCTCTCGGATTTTTTTGAATATTAATTTGTATCAACGCTTGTATCCAATGTTAGCTAGTTTCAGGCATGAACGTTCTTTTTAGACTGGGACTCGTGGCGTGGTCCTGTAATCCAGCTTCATGGAGGTCAGGTTTTGAGGATGATACAGGTCTAAAGCGGCTCAGATAGTCTCAGTGATCATCTGATGATACCCGCATCAACTCCCACCATCGTTTAGACATATCAGACCATCACCTGCGTGGTTCGGAAGTCACGTTAAGCCGTCGGTCCGTGTATTTCCATTGGTCATTGGGCTATTAATTAATGACCCATTCTAAGGAAGAGTTCGGCCTTAGTTTGTAACAAGACTAACTCATAAACTCATAACTCATTACTCCTCATCACACTCATCCTTCACCACATATTTGCTTTAAAATACCATCATGAGAGTGTTCGGCATCTCAAATAGTGATCTAGTGATTTTATCGAAATGTTTGTGAAGAGAAAAGTAACATTTATAATATTTACGGCTTGAGATACGTCAAAACCAATTTTTATTGAAGAGTGCTTCGCTTTCTCCCAATAAAGAAATATGATACGGAACATTTTGATCTGGAAAGACAGCTTCACCTGTGCCGCCCTTAGATAAACAAGAGTATCGCGCATCTCAAGGTGAAAGAAATTAAATCGTAGATTAACATTCTTTTAAAGACTGGAATGAAATAAAATAAATTGAATTTACTAATATTGGCCATAAGGAACACATTTGGTTTAGAGAGTAAGTCTTTCGTTGGAGATTTCTGAAAAGAACAATTCTCCCTAAGGAGAAAATCATCATCAAACAAATATTTTATTTACCTAGATGTAAAAGTGATACTTTAACACTGTCAATACATGTAGTAAAGCAGATATTTTCAGATCAGAATTACAAAACTATTAATTCACCTCTGAGGCCGTTTTTTCAATTCAGCTTTAACCGGCGATTGATATTTAACCGGCATCCAGCCAATATGAAATCTGGATATTTTAGAGTTAAGTTTTATTTTGCCTGTTTTGAGCCATACTTAGCTTTGAGCCTCTAATTTTAGTACAAACATGTTAAACCACCAATGAAATAACACCTTATTATTGAACCTTCAATAATTCATTTAGGCCGTTTTTCAATTCAGCTCCAACCGGCGGTTAAAATTAGACAACGGATCCGTCCCTGGCCAGGAAAGCTGAATATTTTATAGGTTGGGTTTACTTTGTCTGTTTTGATTTTGCATTTTGATGTTGTATTTGTATTTAGTATAATAGCATAACGTGTACATGCAGTGAATTCAATGAAAATGGTAAAACTATGCCTTATTGCAACAATGATCTTCAAATAATTCATTTATGTACTTTGAACGTTGTGTGAAAATGTAAACATTCATGCTTCGTAAACAACTTCAACCGGCGGTTAGTTAACCTGGAGCCGCTAACCGGGCACTGAAAAACGGCCCTTAAAGGGTTTTGACGTTGCATTAGAACAAACATTGCAGACTGTAAACAAATTCAACCGGCGGTTAGCTAACCAGCTGGAGCACAAGCGGCAATTGAAAACGGGCTTGAAAGTGCGTCAAATGTGAAAATAATTCTTTACCTCACGGACATAAAATGGTTTGGTATCAGCTGATTTTCCAGCACCGAACTGCGAGATAAAGCCAGTCCCAGTACTGAACACTAAGCCTCTTACATTACTCGACACACTCAACACCTGTAGCCTGGCAAGCTGATATTCACTGAATATAACGGGAACTCATGTCCTGACGTTACCTACATTCTACTCCCGGTATATTGCAACTGTATGACAGGGTTCAGTATCAGTGGATTTTCCAGCACCGAGCTGCGATAAAGCCAGTTCCAGTACTGAACACTAAGCCTCTTACATTACTCGACACACTCAACACCTGTAGCCCGGCAAGCTGATACCACTGAATATAACGGGAACTCATGTCTGACGTTACCTACATTCTACTCCCGGTATATTGCAACTGTATGACAGGGTTCAGTATCAGTGGATTTTCCAGCACCGAGCTGCGAGATAAAGCCAGTTCCAGTACTGAACACTAAGCCTCTTACATTACTCGACACACTCAACACCTGTAGCCTGGACAAGATGATACTCACTGAATATAACGGAACTCATGTCCTGACGTTACCTACATTCTACTCCCGGTATATTGCAACTGTATGACAGGGTTCAGTATCAGCTGATTTTCCAGCACCGAGCTGCGAGATAAAGCCAGTTCCAGTACTGAACACTAAGCCTCTTACATTACCGACACACTGTCAACACCTGTAGCCTGGCAAGCTGATATTCACTGAATATAACGGGAACTCATGTCCTTACGTTACCTACATTCTACCCCGGTATATTGCAACTGTATGACAGGTTCAGTATCAGTGGATTTTCCAGCACCGAGCTGCGAGATAAAGCCAGTTCCAGTACTGAACACTGCTTCTTACATTACTCGACACAACCAACACCTGTAGCCTGGCAGCTGATACTCACTGAATATAACGTAAACTCATGTCCATTGTTACCTACATTCTACTCCCGGTATATTGCAACTGTATGACAGGGTTCAGTATCATGGGATTTTCCAGTGTCAAGCAGCGAGATGTGCCGTCCAGTACTGAACACTTTTCCTCATTACTTCGACACAATCAACACCTGTAGCCTGGCAAGCTGATACAACAACAACAACAACAACAAGATTTATTGTCAAATATTAATACAAAAAAGTTTGTTTTATTTGACATAACAAAAAAAATTTAAAAATACAATACCACTGGTAATGACTTAGATCTATAGAGAAAAAAAAAACACAAAAAAGAATTAAAATTAAAATTTAAGCCTCCATGAATTCTCTCAAATTATAAAACGAATTTTGATGTAAATATTGTTTTAGGTGTGTTTTAAATATTTTAAAATCTTTATTTCGTAAAGTATCAGGTAGGTGATTAAACAACTTCCTACCAGCTTCAATTGGTAGTTTGTCGAACATTTGAAGCCGATGGTAAGAGGGCTTTATTAAATTTTGCTTTCTTAAGTCATACACAGTTTCAGTACTACAATCACCAAAGGAATATTTAGATCTAAAGAATAATAAAGTTTCTAATATGTATAATGAAGGAAAGGGTAGTATATGTAGAGCTTTGAAAGCATCTCGACAGGTGTCCCTGTAATTTAGTCTGCATATTATTCTTACTGCCATTTTTTGCAATATAAATACACGTTGCATCTTCCCATCAGAGCAATTGCCCCATAAACATATGCCATAGGATAAATATGGATGAATGAGGCCATAGTATGCTAATTTTAAAATATTTGTATTACAATGTAATGACAGTTTTCTTAGCAAAAATAGCCCTGACGAAACTCGTTTACACACAAAATCAATGTGGTGACTCCATGTAAGATGTCTATCTAAAATAATTCCTAAAAACTTTATATTGTCTGTTTCTTGTAATAAATTATTGTTTATAGTAATATTAATATTGCCATGATCTGAGGTCTTTATACAACTAAAGTTTATATAATGTGTTTTAGCTAAATTGGTATTTAGATCTAAATCGTTGAAATATTTCGCACAGCTATTAATTTTTTGGGTAATGGAATATTCCAGTTCATTTAAATCAGTTGCACTACAACTAATAGTTGTGTCATCGGCATACTGCAATAAGTTGTGGCTATTCAAAGTACTAGACTCATTCAAAAGAAAATTGTTACATTCATTAACATATAAAATGAATAAGGTAGGCCCAAGAATAGACCCTTGAGGAACCCCATAGTTCAAATCAACTACATTTGAAAGTTCATTTTGAATTTGCACATGTTGACTCCTCTTGCTCAAATATGACTTTACCCAATTAAAGGGATTTCCACGAATTCCGTATATATGTAAGATATCAAGTAATTTACAATGGTTAACACAGTCAAAAGCCTTTGTTAGGTCTAAAAAGACACTCGAAGGCTTCCTTTTTTCATCTAAATTTGAAACAGTGAATTCTAATAGTTCATTTATTGCTTCAGTTGTGTTCTTACCCTCTCTAAACCCATATTGGGTTTTTGATAGAATATTAAATGTATTTATAAATAAGTTTAATCTCATCAAAAATAACTTTTCAAATACTTTACTAAAAACAGGCAGTAAAGATATTGGTCTATAGTTAGCTGTTGATAACGTAGACCCTTTTTTGAAAATAGGCACAACTTTTGTCTGTTTAAGAGACTGTGGAAAATTCCATGTTCAAATGAGTTATTTATTAAATATGTTAATGGTTTCAAGAGTTTTGTGAAACACTGTTTTAAAACCCAAACTGATAAACCGTTGATATCAGTTGATCTTTTAGACGGTAATTTGTTTATTACTGCAATGAGTTCTGATTCAGTTACAGGGTCAAAAAACATGGAACATGGATTCACTTGACCCTGTCTTGGAATCACATTTGAGTTTCCTAAGTTTTGAGGGCTACATTTGCAAAAAAATTGTTGAAAATATTAGCAACTTCTAAGGAGTTTGAAACTAACTTCCCTTATGCTCAATTTCGATAGGTTTTTTACTTTTGATACTTTATTACCATTTATTATTCTCCAAGCTGTTCTAGATATATTATCAGATTTCTCTATTCGTCTGCTTATATCTAATGACTTAGCTGTCCTGATAACCCGTTTATATATCCTATTATAGTTTTGTAAAAAGTTTTTGAATGTTCTACTTGTTGATGTTTTACTTATTTGTCTATACATCTTTAGATTTCTTTTAGAAGTTAATATTCCTTTGGTAATCCAGGTATTTGTAGTTTCTTTGCTGGACAAATTTACTATTTTCATTGGACAAGTCTCATCCAGACAATCAAGAAATTTTCTTTGAAATGAATCATAGGCCGTATTAGTATTACTCAAAGTGTACAAAAAATCCCAATTTTGTTCATCTAGTAAGGATTTAAGCTTAGAAATATTATTTACTTTAAAGTCTCTCCTACCTTCTTTTAAAGGTGGATTGTAAGATATATGTTCACGTTTTATAATTACAGTCTGGCCATAATGATCAGATAAATTTGTATCTACAATTTCAATATGGACGTTGGGTGACAAATTAGAGACAACATTGTCAATGGCAGTAGCCGAATGATCTGTCACCCGAGTTGGGCTGTTTATTTCCCATTTTAGGTCAAATGTTTGGAGCAAGTCTCTAAACTGCTTGACCTGAGAGTGAGTGTTATCTAAAACGTTTATGTTCCAATCACCAATTATTAAAAATGTAGATTTATTTAAAACTAAAAGTCTTAAAAGTTCTTCTAGTTTTTCCAAAAATATTAAGAAGTCCCCACTAGGAGATCTATACAATCCGATTACATGCAATTTTTTTGTTTTGTTTGTAGTAATCGAAATACCTGATACTTCAAAATTCTTTTCTGAACTGAACGTCAAATTGAGTTCATTGCATTTATATGTGTTTTTACAAAATAAAGCAACACCTCCTAATTTAAATTTTGTCCTGCAGAAAATATTTCCCAGATAAAAGTTTTTTAATTTGAAAAAATTTAGAGTGTTTTGAGAAAATCCATGTTCACTAATAACTACTATATCTGGATTAATCTCATCCAACGTTAAATCAATAAAATCCAATTTGTTATTTGCACTCTGGGCATTTTGATGAAATATTTTAACAATGTTAGTTGAATTTAGAGAATTATGTTGAGACCGAATTTGATTATAATTTAGCAGTCTTACCAGTGGTTTACATAAATTTCTTGAATTTCGTCCCTGATTCTTTGTGTTTTGATGAATTGCCGAATACTGTGTCCGAGGTTTCTTCCTGACATTGCTTATAAATAGCTCAATTTTGTGTTGGACAGGCTTTGAGAAGTCGATCATATCACTTTCTGCTAACATTGCTTCTGATGATCCGATTTAGCATTGTTATGTAGTCCCGATTAACTCCGCTGTGTTTTCAAAAAATGACGTTTCTGTTGATTTAATACCGGAATTGGAAAAGCTGGAAAATCATCCAACGATTTAGTAGGTATATTGACTCCGTCTTGATGTATTGCAGAACTGGATACCAAGGAACTTTCAGTGTAGTTTTATACCAGCACAGTGATCAATTTCTGGTTGGACATTTTGTTCATCAGTATCAGAGTGTAAGTGGATATGTGCAGCAATTATTGAACACAGATGGTTTTTCCTCTTTGTTTAAATGAAGTCCTTGCTTGGTGTAATCTTTGCGACGTAGCTTTTTCAAAGAAACCTGCGTGTAATTATGATTTTCTGAGTAAATTATCTCATGTTTTATGTTTAAGTTGGTGGCTTGTATAGCTTTATTCATTTTTACATGGTCATACCTAAAAGGAATTTCTAGTAGCATAAATTTGTTGTTATTTGGACTGTTGAGAATTTGTCTAATGAGAGATTTCACATCAAGATATGGATTTTTAGACAGATCATTGGTACCTCCTATGATTAAGATTGTATCATCGACATTACTTGAACAGCTTGTTTCGGGTATTTTGGAGATGAGAAATTGAAGAGTAGCCCCTGGGTACACTGTGGCAGACACTGAAAAACCTTCTACTTTGTTTGCTAGTTTATTAGCCAGACCTCTTCCGTGACTGTCTGACAAGATCATCAACTTCTTTTTTGGGATTGTCATGTCGTTACTTTCCACAGAAATAGAGTGAGATTGGGAGATATTGTGATTCTTTTTCAAACGCACTGAAACCTTTTTTGATAGCTCAGACCTCTTATCAGTCAAAACGTGTTCTACAGCTTTTGTTTGTTGATTGAAACATCCTTCTTCTCATTATCATTAGAATGCATATGTTCATTTGAGGAGACTGAATCTATTTTGAATTGTGACTGCGTTTGGGGTTAAACAATGTCCGTTATTAGCATATCTGAGATCCCTTTTTGGAAATACCCAGCCTGTATTTGTATTCAATAGTTTGTTATTGTTTGTCGTATGGGTTTTATTTACATATGTACTTAGTGTTTTTGCGGAGTTTTGACCAGTTGACTGATTATTCTTGTTGATCTTGCAAGTAATCAGACTTGTATTAGTTGTATGAGAGATGTTTTCACTTTTAGTAGTAATTTTATTTATAACATTAGTCATATTAACAAGAACATGTATTCCACATTCAAAACTACTAGTTTGTTGCACTGTAGGCATCTCTTCTAAGATACAACCAGGCTTAATGTTACATACAAGTTGAAGGGCACTTTTGTGGTTGTGACCTTTAATGCTGTCATAATGAAGAAACGTATCATGTAGTCTATCATATACAACCAAACTCCAATGACAACCTCGTGCACAAACCTTTCTTGACGATGGATCGAAGTCACTTTCCTTTTCAATGTGGTTGTTCAGACAGAAGCATGCAAGTCTTTTTTCAAGAAATGAAAGAGATGACAGTAACTCTTGTGCATCATCTTTAGAACTCGACTTCAAAGCTTGTGTTACTGCTGGCCCTAACAGCAATATATCACTTCTTTCAGTGTTAATGGAATTTTCATAAGATTTAAAATAAGCTTGAATGTGATTCTCATCTATCCATTTATCAACACTACTGCCAGGAATTTCAGTCGTAAGTGAGTCTTTAAACTTCAAGGCCTCAAGATTTTGTTCCAACGTCTTCTTTTCAAGTTTCAGGTCAGCTACTAATTGTAGTAAATGTGAAACACCGAGTCTGAAACTACAGTTGTGAAACACAGGGTCGGACTTTAAAGATGAATTAAGAGTTTTGAGAGTATTGTTTTGGATTTGTAACTTTTGGTTTTCCATTTGTAGTTTTAAAATGATGCTTTGACATGTTGGAATATCTGGTAGCAGGTTTGAGGAGGTTGAAGGTTTAATTTCTAGTTCTTTACCTCGTGAACGAGTAATCATTTAAATGGTGTAAGAATTATCAAATTTAGAATTTATATAATGGGTTTTAGTTGTAGTTGTTTTCAACCCAATGAAGTAAACAAAAACAATTCAAAAATAGGTTACTTGAAAATGTCGCTTCAGTTTTTGAAAAAAATATACTTACTATAACGGGAACTCATGTCCTGAATTACTTACATTCTACCCCGGTATATTGCAACTGTATGACAGGGTTCAGTATCAGTGGATTTTCCAGCACCGAGCTGGTTGAGATAAAGCCAAATTCCAGTACTGAACACTAAGCCTCTTACATTACTCGACACACTCAACACCTGTAGTCAAGTAAGCTGATATTCACTGAATATAACGGGAACTCATGTCCTGACGTTACCTACATTCTACTCCCGGTATATTGCAACTGTATGACAGGGTTCAGTATCAGTGGATTTTCCAGCACCGAGCTGCGAGATAAAGTGTTCCAGTACTGAACACTAAGCCTCTTACATTACCGACACACTCAACACCTGTAGCCTGGCAAGCTGATACTCACTGAATATAACGGGAACTCATGTCCTGACGTTACCTACATTCTACTCCCGGTATATTGCAACTGTATGACAGGGTTCAGTATCAGGATTTCCAGCACCGAGCTGCGAGATAGCCAGTTCCAGTACTGAACACTAAGCCTCTTACATTACTCGACACACTCAACACCTGTAGCCTGGCAAGCTGATACTCACTGAATATAACGGGAACTCATGTCCTGACGTTACCTACATTCTACTCCCGGTATATTGCAACTGTATGACAGGGTTCAGTATCAGTGGATTTTCCAGCACCGAGCTGCGAGATAAAGCCAGTTCCAGTACTGAACACTAAGCCTCTTACATTACTCGACACACTCAACACCTGTAGCCTGGCAAGCTGATACTCACTGAATATAACGGGAACTCATGTCCTGACGTTACCTACATTCTACTCGGTATATTGCAACTGTATGACAGGGTTCAGTATCAGTGGATTTTCCAGCACCGAGCTGCGAGATAAAGCCAGTTCCAGTACTGAACACTAAGCCTCTTACATTACTCGACACACTCAACACCTGTAGCCTGGCAAGCTGATACTCACTGAATATAACGGGAACTCATGTCCTGACGTTACCTACATTCTACCGGTATATTGCAACTGTATGACAGGGTTCAGTATCAGTGGATTTTCCAGCACCGAGCTGCGAGATAAAGCCAGTTCCAGTACTGAACACTAAGCCTCTTACATTACTCGACACACTCAACACCTGTAGCCTGGCAAGCTGATACTCACTGAATATAACGGGAACTCATGTCCTGACGTTACCTACATTCTACCCCGGTATATTGCAACTGTATGACAGTTCAGTATCAGTGGATTTTCCAGCACCGAGCTGCGAGATAAAGCCAGTTCCAGTACTGAACACTAAGCCTCTTACATTACTCGACACACTCAACACCTGTAGCCTGGCAAGCTGATACTCACTGAATATAACGGGAACTCATGTCCTGACGTTACCTACATTCTACTCCCGGTATATTGCAACTGTATGACAGGGTTCAGTATCAGTTGATTTTCCAGCACCGAGCAGCGAGATAAAGCCTGTTTCAGTACCAGGCAAGCTGATACTCACTGAATATAACGGGAACTCATGTCCTGACGTTACCTACATTCTACTCCCGGTATATTGCAACTGTATGACAGGGTTCAGTATCAGCGGATTTTCCAGCACCGAGCAGCGAGATAAAGCCAGTTTCAGTACCAGGCAAGCTGATACTCACTGAATATAACGGGAACTCATATCCTGACGTTGTATCACAATATACACTCAATTGTAACTTATTGAAGCATTGACAGAAGTAGAAAAATTAGGAAATCCTACAAGCAGTAGTTTAATGCTCAACAACAGCATTTTGTACGAAACCATTCATAGAACAGCATGTGTGCCTAAAGTCAATTGATCTAAAACGAAACAGCACCCAATTAGGCTATCAAGTATCAAAACAGTTGTCGTGTTTCAGCGCTACAAATGCGTTGGAAAGGGTAATCAGGGTGAGAAGCCTTGATATCACTAATATTCCTAAGAAGTTTAGGAACAAAACGAAGATATCGGTTCTATTAGAAAAATCTTACATACGTAACGATGTTGTAAGCCAATGCAAAGAGGCAGAATATGAACGAGATGCCTTCTTACCGAGGGTCCCACGCCTTGAAATCTGCAAGGAGCAAGGTCACACGAATATTGTTGGTATAGATACGCCAACTTACCTTGAGCACGGTACACTAGGGGTACATTAAGGAATTTTACGAGGAGACACTGAAAGAGGTAGGATTGGGTTCCTCGAGGGGTAAACAGGGCACAAGTGTGTACTCAAGCCTCTACAAACATTGGTTGAAGGTCTACATCGACAGGTTCAATCTTATAGATTATCCTTGTATTGAACACCTCAACCTTGAAGGTTTTTTTCATTAAGTTTGGTATAAATGTTCCTTTTGTAAATATCTCGATCTAATTCGTTGACAAGCGAAATCTGGCTACCCGAAGTACCTCTTTGGAGGAAGGGAGTTTTGGTCAAAAAATGGTTTTAACTATCTAAAAATAGCAAATTTCAACAGATTTTGATGAAATTTGTAATAAATATGTATTTTGATCCATCAATTTATCAACGGTTTTGATACACTAGTAACAACATGGCGACCAAAAGTGATTTTTCGCTATCGTAACGATAGAGTAATCTGATTTCAATAACATTTGAAATAAGTTATTTCTTTTCCGATATGCAATAAAACTTGCAGTAAAAGAACACGTAAGACTGAGGCCGAAAGCCGAAGCGAGGATGTGAACGAAGCGAATAAGTGTTACAAATTGCGAACAAAATTCGATTCACTAATGAAAGCGGCGTGTTAGTGCTTAACTTAGTGTCGGCGGGTTTTTACTAAATCCACCCGTAATGCCTGTAGGTGCGACAAATGTATGTTTTCAGCTAGTAAATCAAAATACATGAATTTTATTTGTAAATATTAAAAAAGACTTACGTGAAATCATAGATTAGCAATATTTGATTGATTATATCAACATTAAAACTGAAATTTACAGTATCAACTAAATATGAAAAAGAATTAATATATCGAATCACAAGCTCCAGATGATCTATTTGTCAACGGCAACTACTTTCATAACAGTATATGTTCGTAACTACTAACCAGGTAAACAACTGTAAGACTAGATGATATTACTGTTTGTCAGTCGCGATGTGAGTTTATGTAAGCGCTTTACGTTATTGTCTCGTAACTTGTTAAATGCTGACGTTCTCACAAGCTGGCGTTTATATACGAGTTGAGTCACAACTTTACTGTTACAACTATTCAACACTTGTAAGTTTGAATCTGTATAATAATATTGTGTAACTAAATAAATAAATTATGTAACTGCTGTTCCTTTTAAGCACTGAGATATAAGATGGCCTACCAACTAAGTTAAATATGAATTTACATCATAAGTTATGGCTGGGAAAATGACAGTACCATTTTTAATTAATAATTTGGAAGGTCACTTAATTTGAAAAAAAAAAAGAAGGAAACCCTCAGGAAAAGGCGAACGGATATTGTAGCAATAGACGAAAATAAAATTAAGCTACATTTTGATTCGTTTGGAAAAAAATCATAAATCCTTACCTCATGACGTACATGAAAAGTACAACAAAAGTTATTATTAGACAAGCTTGAAAAAACTAAATTAAAAAACAAAGCGTTAATATGGGTTTTAAAACAAAGCTTCTAAGAACGATTTTAAAACAATCAAGTTGGATTAAAACAACTTAAGAAATTGTTAAAAATTAAGAATAATATTATAAAAATCTACTTACACAACAATAATGCTAAGAGTGTTAATTACAAAGTAAATGATCTTCTTCTGCAGAAATTGGCACTTGATTAATAGAACTTAAAACAAAAGGCCAATATACAAAAAAAGTTAACGTCTCGCTGAGCCTCGGACGTTAACTTGACCTCGAGTCAAAAAGTGACACTTTAGGACTATAGTGATGAAATCTACTATTACTAAGTTGCCCCACATTTAAACAGTCTACACTTTACAACATATAGAGGAGACACACACCGTGTACAACAGCTGTAAATAGAGCTAGGAGCCGGCGCTGCTTTACAACATGGAAACTGCATAGTCGTAAATGTACGATAACAATGCTGTAATGTCAGTCTCAGCCGGTTCAGTTCAGCTACCTTTACACCAGCGTTGTTGTAATCTTGCTAGGTATGTCGGTAAATATTTGCAGGAAAACTAGTAACTGTTCTAAATGACGTAAAACGAAATTGATCTGATTCTCTCAAAGCGTTTGAACTAAAAACATGAATCATGAATCACTTGAATCACTATTTGAGATGCCGACCACTCTCATGAGGGTATTTTAAGGCAAATATGTGGTGAATGATGAGTGTGATGAGTGGTAGTAATGAGTTATGAGGTGTAGTTTTGTTACAAACTAAGGCCGACTCTTCCTTAGAATGGGTCATTAATTAATAGCCCAATGACAAATGGAAATATAAGGACCAACGGCTTAACGTGGCTTCCGAACCACGCAGGTGATGGTCTGATATGTCTATACGATGGTGGGAGTTGATGCGGGTATCATCAGATGATCGCTGAGACTATCTGAGCCGCTTTAGACCTATATCATCCTCAAAACATGACCTCCATGAAGCTGGATTACAGGACCACGGACGGTTCCAGTCTACAAAAGATAGTTTGATACAACTAGTTGATACAAAAGATAGTTTTAGGAAATATTGAATTGTCTACTAAAGTTTAGGCTACAGCAGAAATCTGCCCGTTCTACTGGCTGCTCATTATGTTAAGGAAAGGCTAAAACACTGTACTAAAAGGGGAATAAGCGCCTACTGTGTGCCTAGCGTAAACTGTACCTAATCTAACATAAATTCGTTCACTAGTTTTATCACTTTATAAAGTAAAATCTGAGTTATTTACTAGAGTTTACCAGCAGTGTAATTTAGTAATAGAACCATTACAAAAGCGCCAAGTGTAACACCGATTGTACAGACATTTTCTTATAACTTACAGTATAATTACACATGATTTTCGACTGAAATTTGGCCCTGAGATGTTTTTAACGAGTGACCTTTTACAATAAAAGGTTTTACCCGTTTTAACAGTTTGGATGTTTTAGCGTATATTGGATCAAGTTGTGAAGTTAACTTTGTAAAACATATCCACAACATTTCAGTTTATCAAATGTATCGGTTAAGATTTCAGAAAATCCGAACAATCAAAATTATATGGCCAAATGTTTGAACGGTGAACCACCACGAATGGAAATCATTAATGAAAGCTTTTTTGTCACACTCTGACGTGAAACTTTAGGAATATTAAAAAAACTCACGCTATGTTTTTTGTAACTACAATGTTGTCAAAACCCAAGCCATCGTATCTAAAATCCTAAATTGCCGTATTTTATTAGATGTGTCGTATATAATCGTAATTAGAAGAGACGAAAACGTACATATTTACGGGTTACATACGTTATTATAGGTTTAGTCCTAGATTTTTAGCTTCACAATAGTTGTATTTGTAGAGAGACGAAAGGTCCAGCAAATCGGCTTACAAACACAATGCAAGTGAACGATAAGTCCTTTACTCCACACTACGCTGGGAGATAGGCTAAGCCAGTGAAAAGCCGTTGTCTAGTCATGTAGTGAGATAGAAGCCGATTTTGGAACTTCTACTTGTGCTGCAATATAGCCTTCGCCTTGGTTGGATACAAAAAGGAAAATATACGATATTGAAACACGTTTTAACGAAAAATTGATTTGTCCTTATTTGATTTGAGTTTCTAAGGAGCTTTAGATTTACACCAGTTGAGTCAGATTTGTTCAAAGGCTTTGCAAAAGAAAACATTTATACAAATCTTAAATACGCGAAACAAAGTTGTGTCTCAGAATAGTGTCTACATGAAGTAAAGCGACATAATGTCCGTGATACAGATCCAGTGCAAAAACATAATTTTAACATTTAACTGTCACAAACAAAATACATTGTGTTGACAAATGGTGATGAATATAAAAGCGATACATTATTTACAAAATTAATGGGGTGAATAACAAAAAACGTATTCTTTCATCCGATGGAAGTTTTGTCTATGCGTCAGTACAAGTTGCCAAATCATGAATTAAGTTTCAACCAGTAGTGATATAAGTAGCTTAGTGTTCTACAAACTGCTTTACTATGTTTCTTATGGCCTAACTGGATGGAGGCAGGAACCGAGGCAGACCCAGGAGCACATGGAGAAGAACAGCAGTGTTAGCGAATAGTGGGATGTCGTGGAAAGTGCTTCGGCAGACAGAAATGAGTGACGCTACTTTGTCGAGGCACTATGTTTCACATAGAAATCAACGGAATAAAGTCAAGTAGTACAGTAGTACTATTGAATTTTAAACAGAAAGAAGTTCAAGTTGGTGAGGTTGAATCTCAAAATCTCCCGAACCTCTGAGCTAAGCTTCTAAATATATCGCAGGGTGAAACTCCAAGAACTCCAGGCACAGACATGTAACTCTACCCGTACCATTGGATTGCGCTAGTATTTTTATTAAAATCTGAAAATGCAGTGTTACAAAGTACTGCCTGCGGGCGTAGCTCCGGTGCGGGATGCACGGGTTCGACTCCCGGCGCCGGCACATAACTTAGACAGCTAGGTACTCACGCTGTCAGTGGTGATCTCGTTGACGTGAGGGTCATGATCCTCAGCAGTGACCAGGGAGGAGTCTGCCTGCAGATGACATCTGGAGGCGGCCACACACCACCGCCACACTCTGCCCGGTCCTCCCGTCTCTTCACCCTGTATAACACACCAGGCAATGTACGAGTATGTACGCAGGCAATGTACGAGGCAATTTACTCATTATAGTAATGAGTAAAATACATTTGGCTCAAACCACTTACGTTCAGCATAGTAAATGTTGAGGGGTTTCAGGTGTTCAGTCAGTAGGAGTTAGGTCCGCCCGTTAGGTGTTACGCTCTGTCGAAGTATCAAGATGAGTGCTTGATTGTTAACGTAAAAACTAAGGACTTTCTTGCCAAATAAAATATTAATTACCAAATGTTGAGCTCTGTATTCTTAATACAAAAATCTAGTTTTAAATTTCGTAATAAAATATTCATTACATGACGAAAGTACAAGTTTTAGAGTTGATATGCAGCAGCTTCAATAGATTTTTAGCTCAATAGATTTTTACATTTTTAGCTTTCAGGGAAAATGTCTCCACATTTAAGTACACTATCCAGTTTAAAATATCGTTTGGAGCGTTTACTCTACATTATAATGTTGTTATATGTGGTGCTCAGAATGTTTTTGCACGCCTCAGCCCTTAGTTAAAGAACTACAAAGAACTATTGACTAGGCCGACCTTCGAAAACAGATGGTTTTGGACCCTATTTATTTTGAATCGCTTTGATTTACTTTGAGCTTTTAGTCTTGAAACTGAGAAGTGTTGAAGCATACTTTTTAACACAATTTGTCTTTTGTATAATTTATTTGCTAAACAGTATATTGTTTAAAATCTTTTCGTTTAAAAGTCAAGTTTAAACCTCCTTTTGGAAGTGGATCCAAAAAACATTTTAATAACTACAAAGTCATGATCATAAAAATTAAATCGCGTGAGCAAATCAAATAAAATAAAAAGTAGATTTTAAATTATTAGTAGAAGTATGCTCTTCATAGTGTCAATCAAAATTGTAGTTTGAAACTTGTATTGTCGTCTCGTCTTATCTTAAAATTATCCTCCTAAACTCTTTTACTGAATAATGAGAACTGCCTCTCTTTCTCATCCAACAGAATATTTTCTTAAACAATTTAAATATCTTGATACAGTTTTAAAGTTGCAGTTCAATGAGACATCTATTGAAAAATTCAGTAGTATATAGCCATTTGCAATAAAGGTTTATCCAGTGGTTTTGTGTAGAGGTAATTTTGAACAGTTTTCTAATCGTGGGCTTTGCAGTTTTCGAATTAAAGAAAAGACACATTACTTTTAACACAATTTGAGGTTTCATAAATATATACTGAAGGAAGGGAAAAGAATTGAAGGTCATAAGATTAGTGGAAGTGGAAGGCAAATTAATATTTGTAAAATTTGTCTGATTTCTGACTTGGAAAATTTCACGCGCTATTAGTTTGTTGTTGCAGTGATTTTGAATATTCCTTTTACATTTTTAAAATATTGTTTGTTCTTTTCATTTGAGGGAGTACGGTCCTAATTGTTTCATTTTATCTGCATCTGTGGATTTCTAACTTTAAAAGTGAGTGGTGTACAATATAGACTTGGACTTCTAAAAAATCCTCAAAGTTATCTTAAAATATTCTGCACTTCTGTACTGTGATTGGGAGTTTACCTTTTTTGCAGCAAGAAAATGTAATAAATACACAAATTTTGATCGATGATAAGCTAACGATCAAACTGGACGTAGCTTGCAAATTCAGCGTATCGGAAGGAAAATAATAAGCTGACTTATTTATCTTCTAGAATTGAAGTGCTTGGAGTGGTTAGTTTAACAAGCAAACTTCTGATCCGACGGTTTGGATAGTTTACGTCAAACTTTGCTCTGGAAACCGTAATACCAAGAAGTCTATTTGCGGCGTTGGTACTATTTTTCAGTAACAAATTTTCATCTTGCCCTCTGGCCAAAAGGGCTTCCACACATAAACTATAAACCCAAGACATTTTCCAACTTGCTTTGGCATATAAAGGTAACCTGACGTACCTTGTGGCATGGTTGGAATTTTGCGCTCCTCCTACTTAGAAAAATAGAGAAACTCGTTTTTTCATGTTACCTTATCGTGTGAAAAATTAAAATCGGGGAAAGAAACAAATTAAAGATTTCCAGGACCAGTTTTATTATACAGTGTGTCCCATAAGTAAAGTGCCAGACTCTGGGAAAAATTATATGGGTTGAAATAATTAGAAAATTAAAAATACAATTTTTCCAAAAACGCTTAGTTTGCAATTTTATATTTTTCCTAATTATTTATTATCTCCCACACCACTTATCGGGTTCGACTCAAACTTAGCATAAATTTCTATCTAAGTAAGACCATTTATGGAAAACATTACCAGCATGATCTAACTGATAATTTTAAAACGGTGGCTATTTTATGGTATTTTTAGGGCATTTTTGGCGTTACACCTTAAATAGCGAATAAATGGTGAGTTTTCTGATAAAATGTAATGTATACCGTTTTGTAGTGAATTTTATACATATCTACTGACACCAAGGTCATAAAAGTCTATCGGGAAACAACGAAGCTTTAGGGGAAACTCTGGCTGAAAACAGACAACTTTCCGCCTTATCATCTTGATGTTAGCCACGGTTTCCACTGTAACTTTGTTAATTCTTAATAGATTTTTTACCTTGGTGTCAATAGATAGGTAATAAAATTCGCTACAAAACGATAATTTTTACACTTTATCGTAAAACTCACCGTTTATTCGCCATTTAAAGTGTAACGCCAAAATACCATAAAATAGCCACCGTTTTAAAATGATAAGATCATCCTGGTAATTCTTTCCATAAATGGTCTTACTTAGATACAAATTTATGCTAAGTTTGAGCCAAACCCGATAAGTGGTGTGGGAGATAATAAATATTAGTGACAAATATAAAATGGCGAATATCTGGTTAACTAACGTTTTTGGAAAATGTTTATTCTTAATTTTTTCATTATTTTGACCCATATAACCTTTTCTTAGAGTCTGGCACTTTACTTATGGGATACTTTACATATTATTACACTTCTTCTATAAACAACTGTTGAAGTCATGAACTTCAAAGGTGTTAAAAGTACGATTGCATTGTTAAAGCCCCGAAGCATCACGAACAGTAACTGTTTGGCTTCCGGTCCAAAGTTCCCACTTAAAATTAGTTTCAACTCTAAACATTTGCTGGAACCGCGAGATTGACTTTGCTGCCAGCTATTTACTACCCCTTATTCCCACCCTAACTAAATCACTAAATCACTATTTGAGATGCCGACCACTCTCATTTTAAGGCAAATATGTGGTGAAGTATGAGTGTGATGAGTGGTAGTAATGAGTTATGAGGTGTAGTCTTGTTACAAATTAAGGCCGACTCTTCCTTAAAATGGGTCATTAATTAATAGCCCAATGGCCAATGGAAATATAAAAACCAACGGCTTAACGTGACTTTCGAACCACGCAGGTGATGGTCTGATATGTCTAAGCGATGGTAGGAGCAAAGACTTCGTAACGTATTTGTTTAAAATCTATTTCGGAATAATAGTACTAATTGTAATTGATAATTGATAACGTAAAAATATTCTTGACCAATGATGCAGACAGGTAACGTACATTTTACTCTAAAACGTTTTTAATGCAGCTGAAAAATCTACTGGAAAAGGTTTTCATTTTTATATCCTTGCGTGTCTAGGCAAACCTCTGCAACGACGCTCTCCCGAGCAGCTGAGGTGGACTTTTAATAGGCTATTATTTTTCTGTTCACTAATTCTTTAAACTATACTTTTCACAACTAAAATTGATTTCTTGAATCTTCTTGAATCATGACATACAAACATTTTTGAATACATATATTTTAAATTACCGCTCCTTTAAAATAAAAAGGCTTTAAGTTAAAGCTTTAAGTTATTTTAGTCGTGTTTAGGTGTAAACCGACGTAAACTACCCATCGAAACTTTTAACACTAAAATAAATATCTAACATTACTAATCAAGTTACTAATTAACTCAAATTTCAAGATGCTTCAGTTCGAGAATTAATGGGATTTTTCATTTTAAAAGTGTTTATTAGTTGCAAGGCGATTAATCGACTATGTAAAACATATTAACTGTCCCATGGGAAATTAATTGAACTAATGTATATCATTGTACATTTTGTAGGACATTTGGTCCAAATTTGTAATCACACAGTTTACAACACACCTAAAAACCCACAAATAACCAGTCAACTAATGACCGACATGAGGGTCAACAATTTCAGACAAAGCGCCTCAGTTGGGCGCCCACAATCTTTTGACCTGATCTGGACATTCTTTCCTCCGAAAGTGCTGAAACATTCTTTTGTTGATTCAAGAACGCATTCCGGTCCGAGGCACGGCACTGATTAAGTCATGGAACAACACAGGTCAAATGTTAGATCTAGATCTATGCTGATCAGCCAAGGCTATGGTGACAGAAACATACGCGACAGATCGACCAGCTGATAAACAAAACAGCTGTTTTATAACTGGCCACAGCTGTGTGTATCAATAACAAACCCATGTGCAAAAAGGGGGAAAAAGAAAATATTTATACATTGTGTTGCAAAAGTGCCCCTTTACGTTTGAACGGCCAATACCTTGAGCGTGCTTTGGCACTTTGGGTATTCTAAAGGTCATTTTCGACATCAGCAAGGGGTTTGGCTCCCACAACAAAATTGGGTTTTTGGTCTAAGTCCAAAATCTTTCGTAAGAATATGTCCCTTGAGACGCCTCATTTTGAAAATAATACCTTCTTGTTCTAACTGTACGGATTTTGTTGATTTTTTACATGCTAGTTTACAATAATGTTCAACACAATCCAACCGTAAACACATATTTTGGGGAGAAACGCCCTCGAAATATTTTAAAATTAGCTTTTAAACCCTCCTTGTTAAAAGGTTCATTTTTTGTAGATATGACCAAATAACTACGAACTTTTGGCGCTTGATCGATTAAATCGATACAATAAACGAAAGATATTCATAAGAAATCATCAGTTTGATTTTATGCCATCCAAAATAGCCTATAGTTACACCAGACGGTGTATATTTAGGAATAATAAAAACAGTAATTTAAAATGTAAAAACAACAAAAACATGAGACTGGCAGATAAAGAGAGCCACTTTCAGGTTTATAAATAATGCAGGAGGACTTTTTAAACATTTCATGCAAATGCCTCTTCACTAATGCACCCTCGAGATATTAACTGTGCGCTTAAAGCTGGCTAAACCTTTGCAAAAGAGCCTAAGTGGGAAGAAAGAGCTTACATACAAAAGTAATATTTATTCCAGGGAATCATACGTATGTGTAATCTTAGAAGTACAATGAGCTAGAATATTTTTCTTCGGTGTATTCTTGTTGAAAAGTAGATGGTATCAATGAATTGGACAGGTTTAAACTTTTCACAATGGTTTAATTTGAAGAGCTAGCCGGCGATTTTAATTAAAATATTGTAAAAGTTTAAACATGTCCAATTTATTGACCTAGAATATTCAAATGTTCTCAATTTAAAACGATTGGTGGGAAGGGAAATTAGATTTAAACACAATTTCAAATAGAAAACTCGTATTTATAACAAATCAAGATAGTCACGTTTTGTCAATGATGTAATCTTATGCTTTATGATTATTTGGTCTATTGTAACTAAAAATTTCAACATATACGAAATGAACTTAAGCGTATTACAGTATGAAATATACTGAAGGGAAGCCAGAAGTGTTTTGTGGTTAAATGGAAGAGAGGACTTTAAAGTCCTAACTTCGCCACGAATAAAGACGTTTTTCATTTCATTCCATTCCATTTCATTTCAGAAGCGCTACAGTGAATATAAGCGAGTTTCCATTAACTGGTTGAGGTGGTTGAGAAAGCTAAGAAATGTGGTTGACTGGCTCTCTTTTAAGAAGAGGGTTGATTTTTAAGGTTCTTGTAAGAAATTTATTAACAGTTTGGATTGAGTTCACTTCACGGGTAAATTCAACTATGAGTTCATAAATACTAGTTTCCACTAACAACTTTTGATTGAAAGAAATGAATTTAAAACAGTATATAATATAATGAATTTTTAAACTTTTGATTGGTATTACAATGTATTATAGTTATTACAATACAACAACGTCTTTCCACTACAAAAAGAAGAAAAGAATTAAAAAAAGAATTATGAAGGCTCCTTTTTCGCTGATAGTTAGTTTTCAACGTGCTAAATTAGTGTGATTTGAACACGTTTTTATATACACTCCTGGAAAACATTAACGGATCTCTTTGTTTTTCTCATAATTTTAATCATCCGTATCTTACTTCGAAAATTTGAAAATTTCGGACTAAATGCAAGTAAATATTTAATTTAGCTAAACGGCAACAAATAGATATGTAATAAAGTTATACTATGAGAAAACCGGTGGTATTCCTACTAACCTAGGTTTATAAATGGTTTGAAATTTTACCAGTAATGCTTTAGTTTTGTCCAGGAGTGTATTTCATCTATTCACCCATATTTTACCGTGATTATACAAATTGATGAGTGGCGTCACAATATTAAATACAGGAACATTGATGTAAAATGACCTACAAACTCAATTAAACTTTGCCTAGATTAGACAAAAGCCACTTCAGTTCAAGCCCTGGGGTATGATTTATGGACAATGTGAGGCATTTAGACCAGCCCTTCTCATCGTGTCTGGTGTTCGTGTCCAGCAATAATTGGATTAACTTGAGCAAGTGTGCCCAACTTTTATTTGTTTTAGGTTTATACTTATTTTTATTTTGAGTGTTACCAGGGGTGCTTAAGAGACTAAAAATAATATGAAACTTTGAGTTGTTTAAAACACGTGGGATTCAACGTACATGTAAAAGAAATTACGCCTTTGGGAAAATTTGTAGTCAAAATGAATTGAAATATTTAAGTTTTATAATTTTTCAAAGTATTTTACAAGATAACGTTTTTGTTTAAAACTCTAAGCCAAAACTTATGGGTATGATATAAAACATTAACAATTTTTCTAAGGATAAAAATTTAAAAAAAATTAAAAAATACATTGGTAATTTAAATTGAAAATTTGCACACCAAAATTATGTTATATTGTAGACTACTTTGTAAAATTAGATTTTCCTTCCCCAAGGGTCAATTTTTGGTGGTTTGTAGCTGAATTAATGTGCGATTTAATCAATTATATGTTATATATAAATTGTTTAGATAGTTAAACAATCTGTTGCCACCCTAACCTAACAACACCCAAAATATCACTATTTGAGATGCCGACCACTCTCATGAGGGTATTTTAAGGCAAACATGTGGTGAAGGATGAGTGTTATGAGTGGTAGTAATGAGTTATGAGGTGTAGTCTTGTTACAAACTAAGGCCGACTCTTCCTTAGAATGGGTCATCGCCCAATGACCAACGGAAATACAAGGACCATCGGCTTAACGTGACTTCCGAACCACGCAGGTGATTGTCTGATATGTCTTACGATGGTGGGAGTTGATGCGGGTATCATCAGATGATCACTGAGACTATCTGAGCCGCTTTAGACCTATATCATCCTCAAAACCTGACGTCCATGAAGCTGGATTACAGGACCACGCCACGTAATGAACTAAAACTGTAAAAAGTGTGACAAGTTCGATGCACAACCTTAAAGCCATGCGGGTTAGGATTAAATGTTATGTTAAGAAGTTTTTAGTTTCTCTAGGCGTTCAATAAATGAAAATATCCCCCCAATTCCAATGAAATAAAACTGAAGTGGAAAGAAAAGCGAATCGGAGTGCAAACGGAAGTTAAGTAGAACCAGTATAAAATTTGGCTGAGATTTCATGCAGTGAAATTGTCAGTGAAACAGGTTTAAAGTAAATTTAGTGGCTTATAACAAAAAATTACCTTTCAATCATAAAAGAAGCTGCAAGACAAGCTAAGAAACTGTTTGAAAATAGGATCAAACTTGGCGTGGAAACGAAACACCGAATGAGCAAGGGAACAACAGAGTAGTGTAATGTTTCGTATTTGTTTTCGTGCAAATAGTTGCCAAAGTGCGAGATATGTTTGGCGAGAGTGGGTATAAATCTTGAGACAGGAATACTCACCATTCTGCCCACAGTGGAGAATACCCACTTACAGACAAACTCGCTATGAGTGGCCAGTTCGGGATATTCTTGCCCGTTATTTGTTACCTCTCGTCCCTGACCCAAGGATAAAAAGGCGAATGCGTTGACGAAATATTGCTGGCCTTTGTTTGAAGTTTGTTGTTGACAATGGTAGAATTTTTGTTTTGAACTATTTTTGCGGACGTTTTCTATAGTTTTTTTTAGTAAACAACGTGACTTTACGGGATCTGGAACCGGATCCCGTCAGTAGGGGAAAAGAAACCATGATGTTTTCACCTGAAGGCGGAGTATTCCAGATTCCAAAAGTCGTGATCTTCTTGTTCACTAAACACAATGGATAACGTCCGTAATAATACAGGGTTATTACAAATAATGTTCACGATTTCAAGTTTATATAAAATTTAATTTTATATGTTATACAAAGGAACAAACTGGTTACATTTTAAAAAACTCAAAAGGTTTCGTCATAAGTACTCATAACTACAAATTTTTGAGACGGATACCCTTTGTGCAGTTGTGCTACAACAGATGTCAATCCTATAATCAAGCTCTTGGTATACGTTGATAAGAGTGTCTTGATCCATTATTTCGATGGAATTAGTAATCCGTTGCTGGATTTCGGGTTTGCTAATGGTAATGGTGGTTTCTACACCTTATCTTTGGTGTATCCCCACAAGAAGAAATAACAGGGAGTGTCATCCGAAGATATTGGAGGCCAATTCAGGAGTACGTCATTATTCCATCATCCATGTCCCAAGCACAAATGATGAGCATTAGTAACATTTTTCTTATAAATGTGGCCATTTGTTTTAAAATTCAATGGCTAATTGCGATTAGATTGGTTACTAGGATATTTATTAAACATGGTTCTAAAAATTGGTTGTATAATAAAAATGGCTAATGCGATAATCCATCACACAACAAGCACTACTGTTTCAAATTCAACCATTACACAACACGTACAACAATTAACTTAAGAAACAGAAGATTCGCACCAAAACCAGTACAAATAAAACTTTATAAGTATTTCTTTCTAATGGTACCAACTAAAATGGTCTGAAAACAAATTTACCCAGTAATATTTATAATCAGAATCAGGAACATCATTTGTACTAACCCTGTATTTCAATCTCAGAGGATATTGTTTATAAAGAAAAAAGAGTATAAGCGAGAAAAAAAAGTTGAGATGTAGAAATTCACAGTTTTTCAAACGGCGTCGTCAAACGCTGTTTTAAGTTTGACAGTATTAAATTAAAGGTAAATTGGTAAAGGTAAACTTTTGCCCTTGGAACACGATTTTTAACACACAATTGTTTTTCTTAGTGTTGTGTGTGAGAGGCATGCCACAACCTTAAACCATGGGGTCACTTAATAACAATGGAGTCACTTTACGGAGTCGATGTCAAGGAGTTGCATTTAATAAATGTAAAAAATATGATACTTTTATAGCTTCAATAAAAACACTGAATGAAAATCGGTTTCAAAGCGACCCGAGATCATCAACTCTTCTACATGTCAATGCAGTTAAATGAAATCAAAGAGATTCACTACTCGACTTCGTATCTAGCTGCTTGAAAACATGTAATTATTTTACGCCCGTGGACTTTATACACTTTTAATTTTTTGAATATTGATGAAGGTGGTTTTAAAATAAAGTCTTATCTAGATTGGTTTTCGTACCAAATCGTAATTTTACCGCCCGTACTGCGTGAGCACTCTTAGCCGTGTTTTTATTTATTTCTCGTAAGGCATTTACATCATATACGGTAATCTAATCGTCAGGAGATCCAATTCTGGATAGCTAGGCAGCCAAAGAATATTGAAAACCTCCGTGAGTTGCCCTGGAAAACCTCGTGGTGAGTCCTCGTCACTCCAAATAAAATATCTAATGGCCTATGGCATTTTTGATATTGTGAAAATTACTTTGTGATGAGTATGGAATTAAATTCCGAATGGAATATTTTTGAAAAAAAAAAGTACTTACTCTGTGGTAGATGATACCATCGCTCCCTCTCTTGCCGCGGACCCCTCGCAAAGTGTCGCCTGGAAATGAAAACAAGTTGAGGAACACGGACAATATTATAAAGTAAAGTAAAACGTAACATATATTTAATACAACAATATTCAGGCCTACAGTATTTGTTATAATCTTATGAATAAATAAGATGAATATTCATTTATTCAAACAAAACATTTTTCACCGTGAATAGAAAGGTTTCAGAAATCTCTAAAGAGTTTTAAGACATATTTCCAGAGCCAACTATTGGTAGAAAGTATCGCTCATACTCTCATTCTAAACTTCTTATTTCTACAGCGTTACATTTGTTTGATTTTCATACAGAAACAACCAGTTATATAACTCAATTTACATAAAGTCAAATGTTTAACATGGTTTGCGATTGAAAAATAGTTATTGAAAGGTAAATGCCTTTCAAGCAGTGTATTCTAAAGCAGTGAATTTTTCAAGCATTTTCTAAAAAGGGTTTAATGCTTTTCTTTTGATTTTTGATGAAATTTAAACTAAATATGTATGCTTTCAATATTTTTGGTAAAAATTTTAAAATTAAAATTGCCAAAAAACCACTATATGAATAAAATGGCGTGCTTTATTCTTCCAACAAATGCAACAAAACTTTGCAGTAAAGCCTCGTAGCTCCCGTGATAATGGACCGGCACTGAGGCATGGCTGAAACGAGGCTTTGAGTGGGTCGAGGTGGGTCATTGAAATCAAATTCGATTCACTCATGCCAACAGCGGTTCATTGCTTAGTTGCGTGTCGGCCTCAGTTTGAAATGGTTAGCTACCTGGTGTGGTTTAGATTTTGTATTACATTACAAATAGTTCCAATTGTAAGAATTAATCAGTTTTCTCATGATATTTTGAACGTGCATCAATCATGTAATGCTCATATACCACCTTGTCAAGAACCTGAAAAGACGTACTTTAAGCAGCTTACAGGCTTGTAAGAATCTAGCGCCTGCTTGTGAAGGCTTACAGTGTTGAAAGGTCTTAGCCTTGGGCTGTTTTGTCTTCAGCCTTACGTTGTAGTATTTCATATACTTTTATTAGCTGACAACATCTTTTTTGAATCCTCGTTTTTTGTTATTTTATGAACAACATCTAATTTTGTTTTAAGGTCAGTTGTTTTGGCCAAAATAGTTTGCTCATAATGTTTTCAATTAAAAGTGTATATGTAAGGTAAACTAAACAAATTTAATTTAGCATTTACGAGTAGAAATATGTTTTCAGAGTTAGGTTCACCGAAGGGGTTTAGTGGTTGTAAGAAAGGTTTTATATGCAAAGTCTCTTTATAGGCCTTAAGACAGTTACAAAGGAGATTGTGCGTAAACTGTTTACAATTTCGCCAAGTTTTCTAATAACATCAGGGCTTTACCAGCTCGTCTCTGTAAAGCGTACTCTGCAAAACCTTATAATCTTTCAATTTCTCTTAAAATTTTGGAATGAAAAACATTTTTTTTGCTTTCCCATTGCTTAAGAGAACCTTAAAAATTTGGACTAAAGTACTGTTGTTTATGTGAACCATTTATCTGTGTACCCTTGAATTTGATTTTGAGAACCAAAACACGTAGATTTTCTCATCCTGAAGCAGGTTACTGAACGAACATTTTAGAGAACAAAAAAGGTCTCTACCGTTAGGTCGTTGAAACAGTTACATTAGTTATGCAAACTAGTTTGTAAATATATAAAAAACAATATTGTAAATTGTATTTTGGATGAGGTCTTTCAAAAACAATTTACAATATTGGTTTTTTGATATTTTAAAATTAGTTTCCATTACTATTTTCAATACTGAGCACCTTTCTTGCAACATTAGCTGTTTACAGTTCTAGGTTTAGTATTTCTGAGGAGTTGTTCAATTTTGAAAAGAAAGTGTAAAAAAAGAAAGCAAGGAGAAGAGGTGGAATTGACTTTGAGGACACGCCACACACCGAAAGCCAAACCGTTGTTGGCGAATTTCTGCTATACAATTTGGCTAATGCCAAAACATGAACAGCTTAGTTTCTTTCACTACCTCAAATTTATTTAAGTTTTCCGTTTGAATTAAATCAATTATATTCACTTTATTCACTATTTGAGATGCCGACCACTCTCATGAGGGTATTTTAAGGCAAAGATGTGGTGAAGGATGAGTATTATGAGTGGTAGTAATGAGTTATGAGGTGTAGTCTTGTTACAAACTAAGGCCGACTCTTTCTTAGAATGGTTCATTAATTATTAGCCCAATGACCAATGGAAATACAAGAACCAACGGCTTGACGTGACTTCCGAACCACGCAGGTGATGGTCTGATATGTCTGAACGGTGGTGGGAGTTGATGCGGGTATCATCAGATGATCACTGAGACTATCTGAGCCGCTTTACACCTACATCATTCTCAAAACCTGACCTCCATGAAGCTGGATTTCAGGACCACGCCACGAGCCCCAGTCATTATTATTATTTCATACGTGAACACACATTGGACATAAATTTGTTGCAATAATTAATGCACTAAAACTAACCTTAAATGAAAGTCACACTGTAAAATACGTGAAGTTCAAGCACTTGCTCTGTTATGAACATATTAGAGCTGGTAACGATCTTCTATGAAAGCGACTTTCAAAAGGATTCCGAAACGCTATAAATGTCAAAACCCTCTTTGATACAGCTTTATATAGATAACGTCAACGTACTCTATGTGAAAATATCTCTTTGACCGCAAACTGGTACAGCTTTCATCCAGAATGTGTCAAAAGAATTAGTCTATTTACAACTATATCTCCAAAAGCCTTTTGATGATCGGGGTTATATGATAGCTCTGCTTTTGATGTTGGTGGTTTGCATTACCAAAACACCAGTGAAACTGTGATGCAAAACCATAAAAGTCGTTTGAGGGAGATAAGATGTATTTCTGAAAGAATTATTTTGTATATGTTTATTTTAACGCGTACTCTCCCATACTTATTTTTTGTTACCTTTTGTAGTTGTAGTTTTGTCAACAAAAAGAAATTATTATTTCATTAATATAATTTGAAAACTTCAAAGCCAATGTTATAATTTATATTAGGCTGACAAGATATTTCGAAATCTAAGCTTTCTTCATCACGTTTAACCACAAATTCTATTAAAATATCTCAAAATAAAATTTAATATTGGTTTTGGAGTTTTTAAATTACATTTATACTTACCAATATTGGAGCTCTTTATAGTTACATAGTTTATAGTTTAGAAAGGTTTAAGTGTGAGAGAATACTTGGTTCTAATTTTGTTTGAGTAGATATATTTGTTCCGTCTATTACTTTATACTAAATTCAATTCCATGTTTGCCCACTCCGAACCCATAGCTTTGAATCCAATCAATCCCATTCCACTCTATGCTATATCGCATACTATTACTCGTATATAACAAACATCCCTTCTTCTCCTTTTCAAATCCATTATACTCTTTCCCGTTCTATCTAACGCCTTTTCATTTTCTATTCTATCATAACATATGGTAAAATAGCAGATGCCATTCGAACTTATATCCTAACCCCAGTTAGCGGATCCGTGGCGGAATGGTATCGCGCGCAACTCCGGAGCTCGTCACTCCGGTGGCGTGGGTTCGATCCCCACAATTTATAATGTGACTAATACGGTGACGCTAGGTAAAGACCGAGGTTGAGTGGTAGAGAGGACCTAAATTCGCCTCGTTAAACAAGACAAACCTTCTTTACCTTTACCCATTTAATTTCATTTTACTAAACGTATTATATTCCATGCCACTACATTTTCTCTTTTCCCATTCAACCTAATTTATTCGTTCATGCCATGCCATACTTTCCTATTCTAAGCTTTCATCTTAACTAGTTCCATCCTAAACTATTCAATTTCATCCCTTGTCATCATATCTTCTTCTTTTCCATTCCATCATATTGCACCCCATGTCATTCCATCTTACCATGTCCAACTCTATAACAACTTAACTTATTCTTCTCTATTGTCTTCGTGAGGAAAGAAGATGCCTACCAAAAATGCAACTGCAACTACATACGGAGGACTATTCTTAATTTGAAATCCATCCAATGTTCTCCTGTTAGTACACTGAAGTAACTTGGACCAGGTCGCTCTTTTCTTCTCGAGGACAGTGTTTCAAGTCATTCCACTTCCTTCTTTACCATCCTTTCTCATTTCCTACTCTACCCATCCTCTCCTTTCTCATGCCACCCTTTCCTACCCCAACAACAAACGGCACATATTTTCAACTTGTTTCTTTAATTAAAATATTTTCAGTGGTTTTTATCCAAAAATATTTTCTAAACTAAATATATATTGACCTGAACTGTTGATGAGATGGTGTTGGTGGGACGACTGGTCATCTCTGGAGGTGCGCTTCTTGTGTGAGGACGGGGTGCAGCCCATGGCGGCCGCGCAGTACCCACAGGCTGCCCTCACTACCCCCTGGCCCAGGCCCAGGCCATAGACACACGTCTGACACGGCGTCTCCACGGTCACATGACGTCACCGCACGTACACGCACGCACGCTCACACCCTCATCTGTAACACACACTATCTGGTTCAGATACTGACGACATTCTGCAGGATATCCTGGGTGAGTCTTTCCTTTTTGTATCCAAGGTTGTTTCGTTATAAAACCTTAAGAGTTTTTTTTCTTCTGAAAGGTATGCAGTGTAGTTGTGCCGTATACGGTGCAAAGTACTTTTTTCTTAGACTAGGTATTAGGTTGAGTGTTTACTATAATGTACTGTTAAGTTCGGTTAGGTCCTTGAAAACGGGTGGAGTTTTCCATCTGCCTGAAACGTAGGGAGTTATAGTTTTTCTCCTAAACTGGCCGAAAAGGTCCATCATGAAAGAACGGAAATTACTGTACAGAAATTCCATTTTAAAATTATGGAAAATTTCTAAGTTTGAAAATTTTTGCAGAGTTTCGAGAGTGCTCAATTTTTATGTAGACCTTGTAGACAGCCTAAAACGAGGTTAAAATATAAGAAAACACATCTTTTAGATCGCGCTTTTCAAACAAACCGATCCAATTCATAAGTAGATATTCTGTAGGAGCAATCGAAACAAAGTTTGATCCCTTGGCGTTAATAAAGTAAACTTTCCTATCATTGATCTTTTGATTGCTTCTGACTTGGCAACTCAACTCTCTTATCACCAAAGCTTTGCCTCTCTGAGGTTACTGATTGACTGTTTGTTGAATGACTTCGCTTTACGACAAAATATGACGAAACACTTAGTAATGAATTTAATATTTTACGTAGAAACAGGGGCGTAGCCAAATGAAGGTTCAGTGTCATAACAGCCCCAAAACGGCCTTTATTTGGTATAGTACATTTTAATATTCATAAATACCAGATGGTTCAGACGTCGTCATTTGTAGCATTTGACAATATAGGGTGGGCCATTTTATTAAACATGGAATGGTGGACGGTACAACATCGTGCGTTTTACTGTGACTGTCTTAAAATAATCTGTCCGTTACACAGTTTCTTGTTCCATTTAATAACATGTTCCGCATCATGGCCCTGTTCCTTGTAAAACACTATTGAACAGTGGATATCGAATTTCAGAAACTGCATCTGCGAAAGTTGAACCAACTGGAAGGACATCTGAATAATGTTATATTCCATGAATAAAGAGGTATAGCTTTTAAAAATGTTTTTTATTCATAATATTTTAAATTAAAATATTATTTCGTTTTTTAAGTTTCATATAGTTTTTATATATTATATTAAAATATTATGAAACTTAAAAATGAATAGTATTGAACCCTAAAAGGTTTCATCAAGAATTTAACGAAGAAATTTTAAATTTTGTGTATTACACTGTTGTTTGATTTTGAAAACTGTCAGGTCTTTTGGGCCACCAGTATTTATTACGGAATGTTTCGCTCAACATGAATTGTACTTATAATATTTTCCTAAATAACAACACTAGTACTACCGATAATGCTATTTTGTATTATTGTATTGTAAAATAATAACTTGGTACTTGTACAATAATAATTTGTATTATTGTATTTTTGTGGTACAATAATTAATTGTACTCATAATAAGTGGATCGTATCATCTGAAAATGTGTACCGGTCAATAACTAAACTGTTCGTAACCGTGGAAGTAACTAGGACTTTTAAATGACGGACACTAACTTTTAAATTAATGACGTTTAAATGACGGACACTGGTTGATTTATTTCTCTATGTTCATCTGAACTTTAGAGTATATAGTTACAACGTTACCAATGCACACAAAACATTCTAGGTCGCTTAGCAAACTGTAAACTCAAACGTTTGCAGAATGGATAATAGTATTATATTTTAAAACTACATAAAGTTAAACATCAAGGAATGTACCCATCTAATTTAGAAAGCGTATTTCATGAGAATTTGTAATATCATTACTTACTAAAATCAAACATTTTATTCCATCCGAAATTTTAAAGCACTATAGAATCTTTCGGTACGCCAATAAAATGCCTGATCACAACACTATACTTTACGAAAACACATCTTTTAGATCGCGCTTTTCAAACAAACCGATCCAATTCATAAGTAGATATTCTGTAGGAGCAATCGAAACAAAGTTTGATCCCTTGGCGTTAATAAAGTAAACTTTCCTATCATTGATCTTTTGATTGCTTCTGACTTGGCAACTCAACTCTCTTATCACCAAAGCTTTGCCTCTCTGAGGTTACTGATTGACTGTTTGTTGAATGACTTCGCTTTACGACAAAATATGACGAAACACTTAGTAATGAATTTAATATTTTACGTAGAAGAAACAGGGGCGTAGCCAAATGAAGGTTCAGTGTCATAACAGCCCCAAAACGGCCTTTATTTGGTATAGTACATTTAATATTCATACCGGGTGGTCCATAAATATCTGACACTTTTGAAACAGCTGGTTCTAAATTGTTAATTTGTTTACAGACGTCATTGTTGTAGCATTTGACAATATAGGGTGGGCCATTTTATTAAACATGGAATGGTGGACGGTACAACATCGTGCGTTTGCTATTGAAACTGTCTTTAAAAATAATCTGTAACCGTTACACAACGGATTTTTTGTTCCATTTAATAACTTTTATGTTCCGCATCATGGCCCTGTTCCTTGTAAAAACACTATTGAACAGTGGATATCGAATTTCAGAAACACTGCATCTGCGTTCAAAATTGAAACAACTGGAAGGACATCTGAATAATGTTATATTCCATGAATAAAAGAGGTATAGCTTTTTAAATGTTATTCATAATATTTTAAATTAAAAATATTATTTCGTTTTTTAAAAGTTTCTTATAGTTTTTATATATTATATTAAAATATTAAAATTTTATGAAACTTAAAAAATTGAATAGTATTTGAATCCTAAAAGGTTTCATCAAGAATTTAACGAAGAAAATTTTAAATTTTGTTTATTACACTGTTGTTTGATTTTGAAAACTGTCAGGTCTTTTTGGGCCACCCGGTATTTATTACGGAATGTTTCGCTCAACATGAATTGTACAGCTTATAATATTTTCCTAAATAACAACACTACTACCGATAATGCTATTTTGTATTATTGTATTGTAAAATAATAACTTGGTACTTGTACAATAATAATTTGTATTATTGTATTTTATGGTACAATTGCACCACATAATAAGTGGATCGTATCATCTGAAAATGTGTACCGGTCCAATAACTAAACAGTTCGTAACCGTGGAAGTAACTAGGACTTTTAAATGACGGACACTAACTTTTAAATGATAATGACGTTTAAATGACGGACACTGGTTGATTTATTTCTCTATGTTCATCTGAACTTTAGAGTATATAGTTACAACGTTACCAATGCACACAAAACATTCTAGGTCGCTTAGCAAACTGTAAACTCAAACGTTTGCAGAATGGATAATAGTATTATATTTTAAAACTACATAAAGTTAAACATCAAGGAATGTACCCATCTAATTTAGAAAGCGTATTTCATGAGAATTTGTAATATCATTACCAAAATCCAAACATTTTATTCCATCCGAAATTTCAAAGCACTATAGAATCTTTCGGTACGCCAATAAAATGCCTGATCACAACACTATACTTTACGAAAACAGTTCTTTCCATCTGTTGCTAAAAAACCTCTAAAATGTCCCAAACCCACATTTTGCATAAATAATAGCATCAATATTTTCCAGGGGTGGAGCTCTTTTTGTGCTGCGGGCGTAGTCCAGATCCTCAGTCACCCCCTCCACTAGTTTACGTTCAGGAAGAACGCCATCCTGGAAACTCCTCCCACAATTCCAAAATCCTAGCTACGCCACTGAGAAGACAATAATTTCAACATTTTATGAGATGAAGTTTGATTTATTTTCCGTTTCACAGAAGTTAACTCTTTTGCAAAATTCCTTTGCAAAACTCGTAGGGTTGAGTTTGTGCGAATCCTGCAAATGTAAAGTCATGAAATGTCAAAAGCTTGACCACACGATCCCCGCGAGAGGTTTACTATTACTGTGTCTGTAGCAGTAGCAGTATAGTTTCATGTTTGTTTCTACAGTATCTCCATTCCCTCGGGCGAGATACTCTTTGTCTTGCAAAGATAGTTCCGTTCAAATGACGTGGATTCATGTTGACTTTTCAGTGACAGTTTCTGTTGTTATACTTGTTTTTATAGAAATGCTGCTATCAATCTTTAATCTTTATTGTCAATACAATAATTATTGTGTGACATAAAAAAACAATAACTAAAACAGTGGCTAACAATAAAAGAAGTTATAAAAGAAGTAAGGTAAATTCACCATAAAAGCCGAACAAAAAATGTTTGCTGACCACCAAATAATAGTGTTAATTTAACATAAATAGATAATTAATAATTTTGGAGATGTATTATAGGTCCATAAATTCATCAAATTCATAAAAGCATGTTGGACCAAAAAGGATTTTAACCTGGCTTTAAAGATGTTCATATTTTGTATACTTTTTAAATTATCTGGCAGTTTATTGTATAATTTAGCTCCAGTTTGAAGGGGTTAATTTTTGAAACATATTTGTCCTGTGAGTTTCAGTTCTATATTTATGACTATTTCTAGTCGTATAATTGTGAATATCACAACCTCGAACTAAAAGACACTTTTACAAAAGGATATTATTGTTTCGTAAATATATAAACACAAGGAAGTGTTAAAATTTGTAGTTCTTTGAAAGAGTCTCTACAAGCCTCCCTGTGTCCTAATTTTGAAATTATTCGAACTGCTCTCTTTTGGAAGATAAATATTCTAAGTAATTTATAAACAGAACAAGATCCCCAGAAAATAATGCCATAATCAATATATGGTTGGATTAGTTCATAGTAAGCCGTTCTCAGAGTACCTAGCCTACAGTGTTTGCAGAGGTTTCTGAGAAGAAGGGTTCAGAAAATCCTTTTACTGATATGTTCAATATGGCTGTCCCATGAAAAATTACTATCTATATAAATACCTAGAAATTCAGTATGATTAACTTCGTCAAGTACATGATCATTGATCATAACTGTCGGATTGCTACCAAAGTTTGATCTCCCCAAATTAAAATAAATATAATTGGATATAGTATAATTTGTTTTAAGATTAAAATGATCAAAATATTGTGTACAGGTGTTCACACTTTCAAATGATTCAATCTCTAAAAGTTCTGATGATTGAGAAACAATGTTGATGGTAGTGTCATCTGCGTATTGAATTAGTTTATCTTAATCGATGCCACACACGTTATTAACATAAATCAAGAATAAAACCGGGCCTAGGATAGATCCCTGAGAGACTCCATATTGTAAATCAGTTCTTTTTGACAGCTTATGTTGTATCTGGATCTGTTGAGTTCTACCTCGTAAGTAAGGTAACAATATTAGAGTTTTGTATTCAATTGCATTGCATCAAAGTTAATTGCATTAAGGAGATTCTCAATTAAGAAACTAGAAATGATCCTCGATACAAACAAACAATTTCCAAAAATTATACTTTTAAGGCTAGCCTAAAACTTTTAATTCAACAGGCTTTTTATGATGTAGGCCTTAGTGAATTTATGAGCCAGTAAAGCCTTTATATGAAGGATTATTGGTTTAATAAGAGTTTTATTAGTGTATATTGTCAGTCTTTGACCTGTACTTTGATGGTGATTTTATCATACTTATTTTTGTTTATTTATTTATTGTAACGTCCCGGCTTTTTGTAAACAACAATTAATTACAGTATTACTACTAACTGTAAATAAAAATGTATCTTATAAAATGCACATGCATTTTGAAATTTATAATAGCTTTTGAAGTCGGGCCTTTATATTATCTTGACATCAATTATTTAATTTTATTACTGTACATTACTTATAAGAATCCTGATTTTTCTTTAAATACCATGATCTCAAATATTTAAACGAAATCATTTATGTTAGTTTGAAAGTTCATAATAGTGGCGGAGAGCAATTTAGTAAAAAGAAAGAAACGGACTTTTCCTGCCACTTCCGGAGAAAAACTACTCCTAACGTTTCGGGTAGTTAAAACTCCACCCGACTACACTAATCTAGGAACTACATTTAATTAACATCTTAACAATATCTAACGTACGACCAACCAGTATTTAAAATATCGCTACATCATAAAATTGATAGCTTGTCAATTTAAATTGTAATTTGACAAGCTATCAATTTTTATGATGCAGCGGTATTTTTAAATATTGGTTGAATAGTCGTAGGTTAGATCTTAAGTTAAGATATTAATTAAATAGTTCTAAATTGTAGTCCTCTGAACAGGTGGAGTTTTAACCACCGAAACGTTAAGTAGACTCGGAAGTGTGAAAATTCGTTCTTTCTTTACTAATCATTTAAATACTTTTATAAGCAGTTAAATCTACTTCTCGTAAATCTTTGAAAAAAGACTTCCACAATCAATTGTAGCAAGTCAAGCTGTAAAATAAAACTCCTTAGTGATATCACTATCAGTTCTGCTGGAATTGAGTTTGACATTGACTCAGAGCTCCTCAGGGACCCATTTGTTCAGTAGACGTCGCGACTTTCTTTCAACGCACATTTTCTTCAAGTTAAACGCTTTCTTATCATATTGGAACGGTTACAATTTCGCAATGGGGTGGTCATAGCTCAGTGGTACAGTGTGTGCTTCGCACCAAATCAGCCCGGGTTCGATTCCCGGGCGCAGTGATAACTTTTCATTATGGCCACTCCCCGTGGCTCGGAAGTCACGTTAAGCCGATGGTCCATTCCATTGGTCGTTGGGTTATTAAATAATGATCCAATCTGGGTAACAGTCGGCCCTAGTTTGTAACAAGAGTACACCTCATAATTCATCAAAACACCCAACACACTCACCCTTCATCCCTTATTCACCTTAAAATACCCTTTAGGAGTGGTCTGTGTCTCAAATCAAAGTTCAAAGCAATATTCTGAGAATTTTTCACGACGATTTTTCACATAAAATGCACTGTCAAATGCATTATTTGAAGATTTTTGAGTATTTAGTTTTTAGTATTGTTTTTCATAGTTTTTTCTAGACTAAAGTTTGATTGGAAAGCTGGACAGGGGGAAGTTACTAAAAGCAGAAAAGTTGCTTAACTGGTGAAAGAAAAAGCTAGTTACGAAAGTTGAAGAAACGAGGAAAAACCAACCTTTAAATATGGCATTAACGCACTTCCGACCAAGATTTTTGCGTGGATTATAATAATAATGAATTTAGTATAAAACTTGAATGCCTTCAGGCTATAATAAACTATTATTATTTGAAGGCCATTTTAGTTATTTGTTGAATTATTCTATTAACATTCTAATACATAATTTGACCATAGTACACCATATAATTAATTCCATTCAATAGACTAATTTTATTTTTAACTCTTAAGCTTTCGCGGCCGGTGTCACAACTATAATCTAGGTCTCCCGGTTCATACCGCGTCCAAACTTCATAATTAGGTTGACATATTTCGACCATTTTCAGTCACTGATTGGCTGAAGATGGTACTCCACAGCGAGGCGGAATTATCTCAAACTAATTATGAAGTTTGGACGCGGTGTGCACCAGAAGAACTAGATTATAATTTATATTTTAATTTATTTGGTGGATTATTTATTTTAGAGAAAACAATTTTACAACGTAAGCTCATTAAAAGAAAAGGAGTAAGTGCGATTACGGCCGAAAGTTTATTGGTTAATTTTCTATTATAAACCCATTTGAGACCAAAATGGGTATCAATATGTGACCAGCATTGAACGGGTTGACTATATGCTTAATGTCAGACGCCCACGATAAGGACTCACTGAAGTATACAAGGTTGTTTTCGCTGTCAAGGGGCAAGATGTAGAGGCTATTGTTATGTTAACTAAGGCTTTGGAAAGTGGCATTTATTCATCTGCTTATCAGACAACCTATTCAGAAAACAGTTTGTAGTAAATATGACAAATCATCCATTAGAAAGAAACGTGTTTCGGGCAATTTGTAGTCAAATTACTTTTAAATTCAAATTTAAACCAGTAAATAAGCAGAAATTGAGTACGTCTGAACAGGCTTGAACTTTAGAACTTCCAAATAGTAAGTCATGTTATGAACAGTACTCGTGCCCTGACAACGAATTAGACTACCCAACTTCCCGAAATGTTGTGACTAGTTTTTTCCTTAAGGGACTGGAGAAGGGCGAGAATAATTTTGTAAATTCTATATAAATAAAATAAGAATTGCGTTTGTATATTGCAATGAATCCATAGAATTCGGTGTTTATATAACTTTGAAAAAAATTGGCGTCAAAAGAATTCCTGTCTGTCTGTAACGTCTTTAAGGCATATTGGACGGCTTATAACTCAAAATCGGCTGAAGCTATGGCAACGAAACTTTGTTTGAGGGTTAAACTAATCATGCAGTGTGTCTTTAACTACATTTGAAGTTTATATAACGTCCTAAAAATAAATTGCAAAAAACTAAAGCGGGCTCTAAAAACTATGTTAACAAAGCCCCGAGGCGAAGCGTGGGTACTCTCAGCTAGTCAAAACTCCCTTAGCATGCATGTAACTCTGCAGCACATGTCTGGAATTATATCTTGGCTTATGTCACGTTTGAATAACTCTATCTGAAACTTAACCCATCAAGAGTTGAAATCACGATTTGCTTTGGATCTCTCGAGAGTTTGCTAACTTGAGAATGTATCTCATTGCTCTTAGATAAACTGACATGTGTGAAATTCTTCTAAGTTTTTGATAGAACTTCTTTGGCTAGTGAATCTAAGTATTCTGAATAAAAACTAGGGCCCTTTTCTAGGTGGTGAAATATTACTGTCCTTTCTAATTGATGAGTTAACTAATAGATACGTGCTATTTATTTTGAAATAAGTTAGGTTAGGTTAGTTATATTCTTGATAAAACGCCTATGATCAGAAACGACGAAGTATTAGGACTTTGAAGAATCCTTTAACAGTAGGTTGTAATTGCAAATACTGTAATACATAATCTCCTGGAATTCTTCCCACACTTTTGTGAGGTAAAATATTATTCAAAGCGACGGTTTTATAAATTTTAAGCTTTTTTCGTATTATTAAGAAGTTTTTGCTTTTAATTTACACAGTTTTAATTATTGAAATTATTAAAATATTTGTTTTTAGGTTGATTACTATTATTAATATTTCTTTTTTACATAACTGAACATAGTGCAGAATTTTAGCTTAAATCGGTTTAACGACTTGGGAGGTACAAATTATCCACAGCAAAAACCAAACTACCCCTGACGAGTAAATAAAGCATTTCTGGACATGCTCGCATGTTCTGGATTACACCCTAGAGCATACCAGGTCCGGTATCCACCCTGTATTTATCTCTATTGTAGGCCTACACTCGCTCGACCCCCAGGGAGTTATAAGCACTCCTGACTGACTGCCTTCAGAGTGTTTGACAGAGTATGTCACACATGTTGTCAATGACAGGGCTTTGATTGACTCACTAATCTTGACAGATTGACGAGAGGGAAGTGACAGTGTGACAGTCTGTAATCCGGGTCCCTCAAGGCTCTCAGTGGGTCCTATGCTGTTCCTAACTGTTCACTGTAGTTCTCTTGATACTCGACACACCAACTGTAATAAGTTATCTTAGGACGACTTGTAATTACAGTTGAAATCTCTTGTAATAATTTCATTCGTGAAAAATAACGTTAACCTATTTCCTCTGTAATATAGACAGTCCCAAAAGTAAAAGTAAAGCAGGATTAACAATTAAACAACAAATGCCGGTGATTTAAAAGTTTGTTTCTTTGATGTTGAGTATTTCGAAGCAGCTTGGAGTTAGTTTGGAACGCGAAGTATTGAAGAGCTCAGATTGTTTTAAGGAGTCTTTGAAGAAGAAGAAAGCTAATAGCTCATGTTGAACATTTTGTTGTTGTTGTTTATACGAGTACAGTATAAAGGGTTATATGAGTTCTCATACAAGTTTGACAATATTGAAAGTTTGAAAATTTGAAATATGACAGTTGAAAGTACGAGTTTTCATTTAGTACCTAAACCGTTTTGTCATAATTGATAAAAGTGCAATTTCATTGTACTCAATTACATTGAGCTCAATAAAACTATTTTTGAAGTTATGTTTCTTGTTCAAACAGAGTGTCTAATAAGAGATATACAAATAAAACGTTAAAAATTAAATACAAATTATAGTGTTACATATTATAGCCTAGGGAACATTATTTGGACGTTTTCGTGCATAGAACATTAAAAACTAAAATCCAATGCACTAAAATCTATGTTCTTGGTTAACATTAACAACATTACATAATTCAATTGGTGCTCCCCCCTATTGATGCTCCTGCCCCCGGCCGAACCGGTCACTTTACGCCGATCGCCTAACTCATAAATGTTGCAAATGACAAATCCTTACGAAAACACAAAGAAATTCAGATTCAAGCAATCCAAGCCATGATTCAACGTACACCTTCTCATGTTGAATCCGCACAGTGTGAAGTAGAGATATTTAAAACCGGAAACAGCTCAGCTGGATGAGTGAAGCTAAGGTGTGCGAGTACGTGCTAGTGGTAGTGTATTGGCTAATCCCGCCACTGGTGGTAGAGACACGTACAACTAACCGCCTCCAGTGACCTATAAAATCTGTCAGCTTCATTCATTCAAACACGACCGAGAGACAAAACATTTTTCAATGACATTGTAGTGATTTTCTATAGGAAATAGAGTTATTCGTTTCTGTCACCAGAGAGAACGGTAAGTCGTAGAGTAAAACGATTTGCAGTTTTGAACTTCCTAACACGTTTGAGTCAAATGGTAACTTTATATAACTGTGTGTGTGACGACTCAACATTTGTCAAATATTTACGAAACTATCCAGTAATTACGGGATCAAACCTTTATTAACATATGTGTCTTAAATGTAAATAAAGGAGAGTATTCAGGAAAACTTTAATATCTCCGTTATTATTTATGGCAGCACAACAAATCTGGTCTTAAACGTTTATAAAAACATTGTGCACATCTAGCATCCAAGTTTCATCAGGATCTTCAGGCTACAAAGAAGGTAATTTACTAAAAACCATCTCATAACATTCACTCTTATGAATCTAGGGACAAGAAGAGCTACCGAACTGGGAGCAACAGAACGGTAGTTCTTATCAGGCTGGAGTTCGGTTTGTCGACATACTTCTGAAACAGATTACGAGGACAGTGATGCCCAAAACGAAGTTCCAATATAAGGAACTCAAAACTCCTTTTGAGCCGCGAGAGGAAAATGTTTGTCTGAAAACAATTTCGATGTGAGAGTAAAAGATACAATTTACATCAATTATCGAACTAAAACGATGGAATATAATATCTTATCATCTGCAGTTGGCGAAATCCAAAAGGGGAGCGTAAGTTGGAAACAGACTGAATAGCATAATACAATAAACCTGAGATCTTCCAGTATTACCTGTGTAATCGCGTTTCTTTTGTGCTCGCCCCGGTCCATGGTTACTCATGATCAGTACGGGCTGGCGAAAAGCCGGTTGTCTTTCGAGGCAGCGTCTGTGTTGGCGTCCAGCCCAGGAACGCTTGAGTGACTTGGTCCGGGGGAGTGGGCGCAGATGACAAGATTAAAAATTTTATTTTTACACAGTTGTTTTTTCATCTTTAAATTTCCCATTATCGTTGTTTTGTGCCATTTAATACTGTTACGAATGTTATGTAATAAAGGTATTATATCGTTGAATTGTATTGTTGTTGGTTAATTTAGTATTATTTAGGTATTGTTGCTGCATGTTTATTTATTTAAAGTTATATATTGTTATTTATTTGGATTTGTTACAATATTGTTATTTGTGTCCATTGTTTAAATATCTGTGTTATGAATATTTATTTCATACAATTTAGTAAAAATGTTACAGTTCAATAGCTTATACATATTTATTTATATATTTGGTTGAAGTGCCTGAAGAAAAACCCCACATTGGACTTTAAACGTAGTTTTTAACTGCTTCAGTGTAACTGGTTGTTCAACTGTATTGAAGCATGCAAATAAAATAAGATATAAAATAAAAAATAAAATTATCAGTAAATAGTAATGTAAATAAGTTAAGACGTTTTTACTCACATCAAAAATTGAAGTGACCCCAACTCGTTTTCTTCCTGCAAAACACAATCTCAGTTAGATAAAACCAACAACCGTAGACAAAAAATTTGAATATACGAGTACAATTTAAAATAAATATCCCAAAGTCAATAGTAACCCTGTTTACATAATAAGTGTAAAATTAGTTTCGATGTCAACTAAACACCACGATCGAAGAACGAAGGACCCTGACGTCAGTTTGTTAGGCCTGTGTGTGTGCGGTGGAAAGGTTATGACCTCAAGTGAGCTAAAGAAATGGGCAAAGAAAGACATTTCTGGGTCATGTTGACTGACCAAACTCATCCATCCTTTCCAAGACAGAAACATCGTCTCTGAGGTGTTTTTTCAAACAGCACAATCGTATAAGACTTTATTTAGTTTCTAATTAAATCAGTAGATAAATGTAATATAGTTAATGGTTTGACGTTTAGTGGTAGTGTTCTACCTTTGTTTTCCAACGAAGCGTGTATACAAGGTGTTCAAAAAGCAACCCCCACCTTTACTTTTAAAGAGGAAACATTGGAAGAAACCCGGGGATGTATGTATAGGGTCCTGAAATTTTTTTAATATACATTGCATCACCCACCCTCCACCCACAATACGGGAGGGAGGTTCCCTAAATTTTTAAATGCAACCAACTTCTTTTGTCTGATAAGTTTTCTCCAAAATCCTCTAAGAGAAATTTACAACCCTGCAACAAAATACCTTCAAGGATTTCGCAGAAACATGTGACAGTCATAAGAAACCTAAAATGATTAGAGATAACAAAGTTTTACGTCGCTATACTTGTGTAAAAAGTACCTTTGTTTTGAGGTTCCAGAGAGAGGAATTTGCATTTAAAAATTGTTTGTTTGGGAGTAGGGCGCAAAGTACGCCAAAATAAACTTCAGGACCCTATAAAAACATTCCTCAAAGAGGGTTTCAAAGTTTTTCTCTGTCAAAAGTTGAGAGCGGGGAGCTTTTTCAACAACTTGTATTCACAAAATGTAGTAGAAATAAATAACTTATGAATCAAGTTCGTATAGAAATGTCCTAATACCAAAACGCATTTCACCTTTTACCTTTGGATTTGTGTTATAGCTGGAACAATATTCAACTGTCGAGTTGTACATCTATTCGCTAAGCGCAGTTCTCGTCACTTGAACAGGCCCGATGTCAGAGGAAGTTCGAGTAGCTCTGAACCAGACAGGCAATTGTTCCACTACCTTCAAACGTACAAACTTTGTCAAGTATCAGTGGGCTTGACTGACACCCTCGTTTCAGAGGTTTAAGGTTGAATAGGAGATAGGAGTGTTCAACGTGTAAAGTAAATTACATCTGCGTTTAAATGTTTAGGATTGAGAACACGTTGACATTGTCCACTCGTTGCAAGAGGTAATAATACGGGATTACAGCTTCGCAAGTTTAGTTTTTTCTTAGGTAATTGTAATCGTGGCGTGGTCCTGTAATCCAGCTTCATGGAGGTCAGGTTTTGAGGATGATATAGGTCTAAAGCGGCTCAGATAGTCTCAGTGATCACCTGATGATACCCGCATCGACTCCCACCATCGTTTAGACATATCAGACCATCACCTGCGCGGTTCGGAAGTCACGTTAAGCCGTTGGTCCTTGTATTTCCATTGGTCGTTGGGCTATTAATCAATGACCCATTCTAAGGAAGAGTCGGCCTTAGTTTGTAACAAGACTACACCTCATAACTCATTACTACCACTCATCACACTCATCCTTCACCACATATTTGCCTTAAAATACCCTCATGAGAGTGGTCGGCATCTCAAATAGTGATTTAGTGAATAGCTTAGAGTTATTTATGAGATTTTTAGTTGGCACTCATCTTCTAAAATGTATAACTTTTGTTAAAATGTATAACTTCAGAGAGAAACTTATACATTTTTGAAGACGAGTGGCAACTAAAAATCTCATATTGAATCCATCTTCACCATCCTATCGCCAAATTTAGAGTTATTTAGTAAACATCCATAAATTTGTTAGTAGCCGAAAGCAACAGCTTTTAACAGAATATTAGGAGTAACAAGTTGACGTGATTTCAACGTACACTATTAGACGTATGGAAAATGGAAAATGTACGAGTTAATCTGATTTTCCATTTTTTACCAACTAAGGTTTGCTCAAGTTTCTAAGGTGGAACTCATGTAGTTTTTAGTTTCAAAGTACTCGTAGATCAACTTCCATCTCATAGATTAAGAACTTTTTATTTTGATGTAATAATACGGAGAATTTTATTTTCAACGATGGGATCTCACGTGGTGCGCATGTTTCATGTCGAACCTAACCTCAATTCTTTAACTCTCGTGTGGTCAATATTGTTACTGTAATCTTTCGCTTTAAATCCGACTTAACATTTAGAAGCTGAATATTTTGAAAAGGAAATGTAATCATTGAAATTAGACAGTTGAGTCTTTTAATCTTGAAGAGAAATTTTCAACTAAAACGTTGTGTTTGAGAGTCTAAAAGAGCTTTGAAAAGTTTGGGGTTAAAAGACGTTTTCCGCTTCAGTCGTTATTTCCTAGGAATATACAGGGTGTTTTCCCCACCTTCACTTTTGAAAAAGGAACACTTTTAAAAGTCCTTTTGGAATGTTTTAATAGGATTATGAAGTTTGTTTTGACGTACTATATGTCACCCAACTTACCCAAAATCGGGAGGAGGGTCCCCCCAAATTTTAAATACAAACCCCTTTGTGGCTTTAATAGAAAGGACATGTTGATACAAATTCAACAATGCAAAGAAAAGGTTTTTATATCAACTCGTTTTTGTAATACTTATTTAAAGATTGCAAGAAATCAGCTTAAGATACCACATTTCACTTAAACCTTTTTTTAATGAAAATATTTCTTGAAAATCTTTAGAAACATAACAACCATAAAACATAACCCCATAAGGCATTTTAAAGAAATCTTTGTCATAAACATTTTTTATGTGAAATGTAGCATTTTAAACTTAATTTCTTGTAATCTTGAAATGGGTATTACAAAAAAAAAAAGTGGAGATAAATGGTATTCTTTACGTCCTTGAATTTGTATTGAAATTCTCTTTCTTTTGAGATGCCACAAAGGGGGGTTTTGTACTTAAACATTTTGGGAAGGCCCCCAAGGCTACCCAGGGCACTTTGGAAAGGCTACCCTGGTTTTCCGGTGGGGGTGGGTGACGCAAAGTACGTCAAAACTAACTTCAGAATTCTATAAAACATTCCCCAAAGGGATTAAAAGGTTTTTCCTTGTTTAAAAGTTTAAGTGAAGGTGGGGACATTTAAAACTCACCCTGTATATTAGATAAAATCCAACAAAATCAACAATGGCTGTTAAAAAATGCTAGAGTTAGACCATGCTATTAAAAGACCACGTTTTATACTACATGTTTGAACTACGGGAAAATCTCGCTCTCAAATTTGAGTGTGTTACACGCGATAATTCAAATGTTAGTAGATCAAACATTTAACTTTCTCATTTTCCGCATTAAGAAAATGGCATTAAGCCCAAGACCTACATCTCATCGTAAAGGCGTCAGGTTATACTTCCACGAGTACGTACACTGCTATTACCTTCCTACATCTATGAGTTACAGAGGTTCACTAATGGATAGGTTGAGAGTAATTATCCATCCTACCATCAACCTACCTTAACACATGATTCATTATTCAGGACTTGACCCAGAAGAAATATCCATATACTACAAACACTTGGGGGTGTTGAGCATTTCTTTGTAAAGTTTCAACTACATGAAGTTTATTTAAGTGTTATGAAAGTGTCAGGGATCGTGACAACCAAACTGTTGTTATTTAAGAGTGCACAGTACCTGTCGGCCATTTTGTTTTTGTTCCGCAAGAACGATGTAAAAACAAGCGTTTTCTTGAGACACCTTACGCCTACACTTTTAATTAGTTCTTTTTGAAATACGTTTTATTTTAGAGATGACGATGTACCGCAGTGACTATACTGACGACCTTTTTGAAAATGTTATTATTTTAATAAAATATAATAAACTCAAATGCAAAAATTCTTTAATTTTTTAATTTATGTTACGATTTTATAAACGAGAAAATGATAATTTGGCTCAGCGGAGTCACTAAAACATTTAATGCAGTTTATAACAAAGTTTACTTCATAAAAATCCGATGAAAACCATAGATCTGTGTGAGGTGTCCAAAGAAAATTCATGTTTTTTCATTGCTCATATGGGACGAAATTCAAGGTCAAGGCCACTTGTGCAAACTTTTAAATACACAAATAATTCACTGTAACTTATGATTTAAAAAAGCCTTCTCGATATCTCAAAAGAACTGTGATATCTTAAAATGCTAACTTGCAGAAAGGTACAAGTAGTTTTAAAAACTTTGTAGAATACTTAACTTTATGAATATTAAGTTTATGTTAAATGAAATTCAAATGCAGTTTTCCTTGTTCGCTGAAGATGATCTACTATGTTGATAAAGAGAAAAGAAAATGTTTGGATAAATTATGCAAGTTTTCTCGTTAGCTTAGAGTTTTAACAAGTAACAATGAAACTTTACTTAACTACGTTGAATACGATTCAGATTATGTAAAATTTGTATAATTGGCGTAGCGTTGAAGGTAGATTAAAATATTGTTATTTTACTTACCCTATTTTATCTCAAAAGCTATATTTAATAGTACTGTATACATTGCTAAAATAGTTAATTACAAACTGTAACACTAGAATGAAAAAAAACAAAATACGAAAAAAACCGCTTCCCTATTGGTTGGCTGCGATTGACTTGACAGCTTACGCTGACTATTTTAGGCTAGCTCATTTACTAATGTTCTGTAATGTTTTTAGGTTACTTTTCACCTGAAGACGGGATCAGTTGCAGATCCCAAAACCTCGTGATCATCTTGCTCACTAACGATGGAAAATGTCCGCAATAATAGTTTAAAACTCCGTATTAAAATATTGGTCGAAAATGTTGAAGAGAGTAAAATACAAGGAAAAGGTGAAAACGCAGTTGTTTGTGATGTAAACTGTGATTCCATCACTCAGAATCACAATCTGATTCTCACTCAATCTCTCTGCACATCCTCGGAATCAAGCGGTTTCCTGAACACAGTGCACATTGCATAACCTGTCACTGACTGCAGTAACATGTTTACTGTCACGCTTGCTGAAGCGTCAACATGAAAATAAACCAGGCCGACACGCAGCTAAGCGCTAAAGCGCCGCTGGCATGGGTGAATCGAATTTATTATCAGAAAAATAGTTTGATACTAATCAAAGGTAGTTTTGATGACGCTTTGGACCTCAGACCTTACTCCTAGGGGAGAAAAATAATTTTAATAATCTTTACGTGGTAAGACAATAGAACATGTCTTATACGTTTTTTATTCAAGTTTATAAACATTACATCAATGGAAGAAAATACGTTTTAAACTAAAAGTGTTTAAAGATGCATCATTACAAGCTCGAACAAATTTTGCATTCCATTTTAGATAACAGCCAATATTGAGATAATTTAAATTCAAGGTGGTTATAAACAATAATTTATACAAGTGAAATGATAAGTGAACGTAGAAACCTTCAGTAGTGGCAATTGACTTTAAAAGTCCTCTTATACCACAGTAATTAAAGTAATTGTAATTTGATACAAACAAGAAATTATAAACACAACTTCAGTTTATCATGTGCAAATACAAACGACATATCTAAAATAGAGTTTGACATTGCTTGAAGGATTATGAAATTGAGTATTTCAAAAACACATATGATTTTAATATTAAATATCACAACATTACGTTGTGTAGTGGTTAAACTTTGCATGTTTTATATACAATGTTGTCGAATAAAAACACTTCCAGTTCAAATTTAAATAGTTTGATACTATAAGACCTCATTTATTTTACCTTTTGAAAACTGCACTCAATTTTGTTCTTTACAGATGTTTATTACATATTTTCTTGGGAGATACTTACAGATACTTGCGTAATGTGACCACTCACTCGCACGAATCCGTGTCGATTTGAACAAAATTTTTCAAACTATTGTAAAAATTTACTGGAGTTTAATTCCTGGAATGACGTTCACCCTCGTCAAAGTTGGTCCGTGCAGGTGGCAGTAGCACGGAACGTTTTGTCGCCAAGAATAGTAGTAGTAAACAAAACGATTTGCAGTGTTGAACTTCCTAACCCGTTTGAGTCAAATGGTAACTTTATATAACTGTGTGTGTGACGACTCAACATTTGTCCAATATTTGAAATTATCCAGTAATTACGGGATCAAACCTTTATTATCATATGTGTCTTAAATGTAAATAGGAGTTATTCAGGAAAACTTTAATATCTCCGTTATTATTTATGGCAGCACAACAATCTGGTCTTAAACGTTTATAAAACATTGTGCACATCTAGCATCCAAGTTTCATCAGGATACTCAGGCTACAAAGAGGTAATTTACTAAAACCATCTCATAACATTCACTTTTATGAATCTAGGGAAAAGAAGAGCTACCGAACTGGAAGCAACAGAACGAGTAGTTCTTATCAGGCTAGGTTAAGTGTCGACATACTTCTGAAACAGTTACGAGGACAGTGATGCCCAAACGAAGTTCCAATATAAGGAACTCAAAACTTCTTTTGAGCCGTGAGAGAAAATGTTTGTCTGAAAACAATTTCGATGTGAGAGTAAAAGACTACAATTTACATCAATTATCGAACTAAAACGATGGAATATAATATCTTATCATCTGCAGTGGCGAAATCCAAAGGTTTGGTCAGACTGAATAGCATAATACAATAAACCTGAGATCTTCCATTATTACCTGTGTAATCGCGTTTCTTTTGTGCTAACTTCCCCGGTCCATGGTTACTCATGATCGAGTACGGGCTGGCGAAAACCGGTTGTCTTTCGAGGCAGCGTCTGTGTTGGCGTCCAGCAGGAACGCTTGAGTGACTTAGTCCGGGAGTGGGCACAGATGACAAGATTAAAATTTATTTTTTTACAAGTTGTTTTCATCTTCAAATTTCCATTATCGTTGTTTTGTGCCATTTAATACTGTTACGAATGTTATATAATAAGGTATTATATCGTTGGAATTGTATTGTTGTTGGTTAATTTAGTATTATTTAGGTATTGTTGCTGCATGTTTATTTATTTAAAGCTATATTATATTGTTATTTATTTGGATTTGTTACAATATTGTTATTTATGTCTATTGTTTAAATATCTGTGTTATGAATATTTATTTCATACAATTTAGTAAAAACAATACATGTTACAGTTACATATGTTATGTTACAGTTCAATAGCTTATACATATTTATTTATATATTTGGTTGAAGTGCCTGAAGAAAAACCCACATTGGACTTTAAACGTAGTTTTTTAACTCTTCAGTGTAACTGGTTGTTCAAGTAATGATGCATGCAAATAAAATAAGATATAAAATAAAAATAAAATTATCGGTAAATAGTAATGTAAATAAGACGTTTTTACTCACATCAAAATTGAAGTGACCCCAACTCGTTTTCTTCCTGCAAAACACAATCTCAGTTAGATAAAACCAACAACCGTAGACAAAATTTGAATATACGAGTACAATTTAAAATAAATATCCCAAAGTCAATAGTAACCCTGTTTATTTGACATAAGTGTAAAATTAGTTTCGATGTCAACTAAACACCACGATCGAAGAACGAAGGACCCTGACGTCAGTTTGTTAGGCCTGTGTGTGTGCGGTGGAAGGTTATGACCTCAAGTGAGCTCAAGAAATGGGCAAAGACATTTCTGGGTCATGTTGACTGACCAAACTCATCCATCCTTTCCAAGACAGAAACATCGTCTCTGAGGTGTTTTTTCAAACACACAATCGTATAAGACTTTATTTAGTTTCTAATTAAATCAGTAGATAAATGTAATATAGTTAATGGTTTGACGTTTAGTGGTAGTGTTCTACCTTTGTTTTCCAACGAAGCGTGTCAAACGGTGTTCAAAAGCAACCCCACACCTTTACTTTTAAAGAGGAAACATTTGGAAAGCCCCGGGGGGAATGTATGTATAGGGTCCTGAAATTTGTTTTAATATACATTGCATCACCCACCCTCCACCCACAATACAGGAGGAGGGCTCCCTAAATTTTAAATGCATGCTTTTGTCTGATAAGTTTTCAAAATCCTCTAAGAGAAATTTACAACCCTGCAACAAAATACCTCAAGGATTTCGCAGAAACATGTGACAGTCATAAGAAACCTAAAATGATTAGAGATAACAAAGTTTTGCGTCGCTATACTTGTGTAAAAAGTACCTTTGTTTTTGAGGTTCCAGAAGAGGAGGAATTTGCATTTAAAATTGTTTGTTTGGGAGTGGGCGCAAAGTACGCCAAAATAAACTTCAGGACCATATAAAACATTCCTCAAAGAGGTTTCAAAATTTTCCTCTGTCAAAGTTGAGAGCGGGGAGCTTTTTCAACAACTTGTATTCACAAAATGTAGTAGAAATAAATAACTTATGAATCAAGTTCGTATAGAAATGTCCTAATACCAAAACGCATTTCACCTTTTACCTTTGGATTTGTGTTATAGCTGGAACAATATTCAACTGTCGAGTTGTACATCTATTCGCTAAGCGCAGTTCGTCATTGAACAGGCCCGATGTCAAGAGGCAGTTCGAGTAGCTCTGAACCAGACAGGCAATTGTTCCACTACCTTCAAACGTACAAACTTTGTCAAAGTATCAGTGGGGCGACTGACACCCTCGTTTCAGAGGTTTAAGGTTGGGTAAGGTGTTCAACGTGTAAAGTAAATTACATCTGCGTTTAAATGTTTAGGATTGAGAACACGTTGACATTGTCACTCGTTGCAAGTAATAATACGGGATTACAGCTTCGCAAATTTAGTTTCTTAGGTAATTGTAATCGTGGCGTGGTCCTGTAATCCAGCTTCATGGAGGTCAGGTTTGAGGATGATATAGGTCTAAAGCGGCTCAGATAGTCTCAGTGATCACCTGATGATACCCGCATCGACTCCCACCATCGTTTTACATATCAGACCATCACCTGTGGTTCGGAAGTCACGTTAAGCCGTTGGTCCTTGTATTTCCATTGGTCGTTGGGCTATTAATCAATGACCCATTCTAAGAAGAGTCGGCCTTAGTTTGTAACAAGACTACACCTCATAACTCATTACTACCACTCATCACACTCATCCTTCACCACATATTTGCCTTAAAATACCCTCATGAGAGTGGTCGGCATCTCAAATAGTGATTTAGTGAATAGCTTAGAGTTATTTATGAGATTTTTAGTTGGCACTCATCTTCTAAAATGTATAACTTTTGTTAAAATGTATAACTTCAGAGAAACCATACATTTTTGAAGACGAGTGGCAACTATCTCATCTTTTAAAGTCTTGTTTGGAATGTTTTATAGGACTATGAATTTGTTTGACGTACTATATGTCCACCCAGCCTACCAAAATCGGAGGAGGGTCCCAAATTTTCTTTCCCCTTTGTCATAGCGATAGAAAATTGAATACAAATTCAACGATGAAAATTTTTTATCAACTCGTTTTTATTTATACTTATTTAAGATTGCAAGAAATCGTAGAGCAATACCACATTTCATAAAAACCTTTTTTAATGAAATATTTGAAAATATTTAGAGGGGAACATAACAACCTTATAACATAACCCCGTAATGAACATTTAACTGAAATCTTTGTCATTACACATTTTTATGTGAAATGCTTGGTATTTTAAACTTTGAGTTCTTTTAATCTTGAAATGGGTATTACAAAAAACAGGTAGAGATATTTGGTTTTCTTTGCGTCCTTGTGAATTTTGTATTGAAATTCTCTTTCTTCAAATGTTTTGTACTTAAACATTTGGGGAACATAAGGCTACTTAACACTGGAAAGGCTAACTGGTTTCCGGTGGGGGTGTGTGACATAGTACGTCAAAACTAACTTCAAATTCTATAAAACATCCCCAAAGGGATTAAAAAGTTTTTCCTTTTTAAAAGCTTAAGGGGCATTTAAACTCATCCTGTATATTAGATAAAATCCGAAAAAAATCAACAATGGCTTTGAAAAGTGCTCAGTTTGCTATTAAAGACCACATTTTATACTACGAGTTTGAATTACATGTACACTGTACATGTTTGAATGGAAAATCCCTTTCTCAAATTTGAGTGTGTTACGCGATAATTCAAATGTTAGTAGATCAAACATTTAACTTTCTCATTTTCCGCATTAAGAAAATGGCATTAAGCCAAGACCTAAATATCATCGTAAAGGCGTCAGGTTATACGAGTACGTACACTATTACCTTCCTACATCTATGAGTTACAGAGGTTCACTAATGGATAGGTTGAGAGTATTAACCATCCTACCATCAACCTACCTTAACACATGATTCATTATTGGGACTTGACCCAGAATATCCATATACTACAAAACACTTGGGGGTGTTGAGCATTTCTGTGTAAAGTTTCAACTACATGAAGTGTAATTTAAGTGTTATGAAAGTGTCAGGGATCGTGACAACCATACTGTTGTTATTTAAAGTGCACAGTACCTGTCGGCCATTTTGTTTTGTTCCGCACGAACAGTGTAAAAGGCGTTTCTTGAGACACCACCCTACTACAATTTAAATTAGTTCTTTTGAAATACGTTTTATTTTAAAGATGACGATAAACCACAGTGACTCCACAGACGACTTTTTAAAAAAATGTTATTATTTTACTAAAAAACTCAAATGCAAAGAATTCTTTAATTTATAATCACGATTTTATAAACGAGAAATGATAATTTGGCTCAGCAGAGTCACTAAAACATTTAATGCAGTTTTTAAACAAAGTTACAGTACTTCATAAAATCCAATGAAAACAATAGATCTGTGTGAGGTGTCCAGAAAATTCATGTTTTTCATTGCTCATATGGGACAAAATTCAAGGTCAAGGCCACTTGTGCGAACTTTTAAATACACAAATAATTCACTTTAACTTATGATTTAAAAAGCTGTCGCGATATCTCAGAAGAACTGTGAGCGGATCTGGCATTGGTCGCACGCTTCAGATATCTCCAGTGGCATGGGCTCACCCTGCACCTTACATTCTAATGTAGTGACTAATACGGTGACGCTAGGTAAGGTCGAGTTGAGCAGTAGAAGGACTTTGTAGTCTAAATTCGCCTCGTTAAACAAGACAAACTTTTCCTTATTTTATATCCTAAAAGGCTAACTTGAAGGTACAAGTAGTTTTAAAACTTTGTAGAATACCGCTTTATGAATATTAAGTTTATGTTAAATGAAATTCAAATGCAGTTTTCCTTGTTCGCTGAAGATGATCTACTATGTTGATAAAGAGAAATGTTTGGATAAATTATGCAAGTTTTCTCGTTAGCTTAGAGTTTTAACAAGTAACAATGAAACTTTACTTAACTACGTTGAATACGATTCAGATTATGTAAAATTTGTATAATTGGCGTAGCGTGAAGGTAGATTAAAATATTGTTATTTTACTTACCCTATTTTATCTCAAAGCTATATTTAATAGTACTGTATACATCATGCTAAAATAGTTAATTACAAACTGTAACACTAGAATGAAAAAAAAAAAAAAAATACGAAAAAAGACCGCTTCCCTATTGGTTGGCTGCGATTGACTTGACAGCTTACGCTGACTATTTTAGGCTAGCTCATTTACTAATGTTCTGTAATGTTTTAGGATCCTTTTCACCTGAAGACGGGATCAGATTGCAGATCCCAAAACCTCGTGATCATCTTGCTCACTAACGATGGAAAATGTCCGCAATAATAGTTTAAACTCCGTATTAAGATATTGGTCGAAAATGTTGCCAAGAGAGTAAAATACAAGGAAAAGGTGAAAATGCAGTTGTTTGTGATGTAAACTGTGATTCCATCACTCAGAATCACAATCTGATTCTCACTCAATCTCTCTGCACATCCTCGGAATCAAGCGGTTTCCTGAACACAGTGCACATTGCATAACCTTGTCACTGACTGCAGTAACATGTTTACTGTCTCGCTTGCTGAAGCGTCAACATGAGAAATAAACCAGGCCGACACGCAGCTAAGCGCTAAAGCGCCGCTGGCATGGGTGAATCGAATTTCCTTTGCAATTTGTTGCCGTAATTTGCTACGCTCTCAGCCTCGCTTCAGCCTTCGGCCTCATATTTACGTTTTTTATTGGGAGTTGTAGGCTACTACATATCATGGAAGGAAATCACATTTTAATTTCAATGATCCTGGACTGCTCATTCCACTGTTATAGCGAAAATCACTTTTTTGACCGCCATTTTGAAACGACCTGACGGAACTTTATAATATTTAATATATTGATGTATAGCAACAAAATACATAGTAATATTGCAAATTTCATAACATCGGACGAAAACTTCGAGAATTAAACCTTTTCTTGATTAAAAGATCCCTCCAAAGGGGTTTTGGTAGTCCGATTTCGCTGGTTAACGAACTCGACTGAGATATTTACAAAAACACGTGTACCAAGTTTGGTGAAAATTTGACAAAAATGCGACCTGTAGAGATGACGAACATATATACTAAACATATATACGCACAAATTGAATATCTAACCATTGTAAGTTGACAAAGACAGAGCCGAAATAAACTGGCAATTTTAAAGGATGTTCAAATTTTTGTACGCTAATTCGAATAATAATTGTAATAAAGTCGAATGACAGTTTTCATGCATTAATACATACTGTATACATATGTATATACAGTTTTGAAAAAATCTCAAAACGTGTTCTAGGGGCTAGGATTTTCCCGGGCCTGGGTCTTACCATGCTAATGGCATGAATAGCATGTTTCCAAAAAGATTTCGATAATACACATTTTTTCTCACTTTTCTCTACACATCTGTTTTAGACACATCCATTGATGAGATAATGTTGCACTTTAATTATCAGACAAATAGTTTGATACTAATCAAAAGGTAGTTTTGATGACCTTTGGACCTCAGACCTTTACTCCCTAGGGAGAAAAATAATTTTAATAATCTTTATTTGCCAAGGACAACAGCTGTTCCACTGGTTTTGTTTAATCCGAATGGTTGATCTATTGTAAGGTAGTCGACTGATGTTAATAGAACTACTCTAACTATCGATCTTTAGTATCTGAGAAATTATCGAGTCAAACACTAAGGACTAACTGATGATCGGACAGGATGAACTAGCGTAACAACAGCTGTGTGTAGTTGTAGTAACTCACTAACGTAAGTTAAGGAAACTGGTGAAAATTCATGAATGTTTGAATTTGTGAAAGTTTTAGTTTGTACTAAATATGAAGCCGAAGCTCGAGTCCTGGTCAGTCCGTTGTCGTGGGTTCGAATCCTGCAACGGGAGCAATCCATATGCCCGTAAGCTCACTTACGTGTGATTTAGTGAGGGGGAAGGCCCACCTTAAATAAACGGTGACCGGCACTTGTGGAAGTTGACGGTGTAAGGGAGTTTAATATAGATTGCTCAAAACATCTGTTTTGCTGCTAGCTTTTGCTTTGGAGTAAGTTATAAAGTTATAAAAGTAATAAAAAATACGGAAAACTGTTACTTAAACAAAAAGTGATATTTTGACCCTTAAAAGGTGTATGCTGCCCTTGAACTTGAGCTCATATATAAAAGAGGTTCACTTTAGAACCTGGTTATGAAATGCACTTCATCACATTGAAAGATTACCCCCTATTATAAAATAGTAAAAACAAAAAACTTGTACACTGAATTTAATAAATTAAAGTAGCCTACATATTAAGTACCGCCAAGGTTTTAACATACGAATACAATAATTTGTTTGGGACTAGCATGACAAAAAAAACATAAAATTAAATGTTTAGAATTTATGATTTCTTTTAACAACCGTATACAAGCAATTGTAGTCAAATGATCAATAATTACGTGAAACAATACCACAATCATAAAGTTAAGATTTATCGTCAAATAAATCAACGATGTACAGTCTCTTCATCTAGTAATTGATCACAACTATGCTAGTAGTCATGCTAGTAGACTACTGTGAGTAAAAGAATATGGTGAGCTGAGTTTCCACAATAAATGTCAAAAGTTCAAATTTATAGCCACTTTGGGGAGTATTGGAATCCACGCCAGAGTCATTTATGGAGATGACTTTCAAGAGAAATAAAACCCACAAAATCGCGGCATACTTCCTGAGAGACTCGGCAAGATTCAGTTCGCAAATAATATTCAACTAAATTCCTGTTCAAAAATATTATTTATCATCAAAAGGTTCTAATGTGAAGACTTTGTATGAGATTAGGTTTAACATCTGAGGCGCGGCCGAGACTGATTTATACCCTCGTATTTTAGAAAAAACAGCTGTCACGCTAATTTATTTTTAGTCAGCGTTAAAATATAAAAGTTATTTAACCAGCTGATGACCTTGTCACATCAGCCTCAGGGTCATCAAAACAACCCGTTATTTCTCTATGGTTAAGGCCGCTTTCAGGCGTTACGACTTTTCACCGTGCGCCGGATACGGCACGGCGGAGTGAGTTCGATTACAAATTTGTAAGTGAGTGCCGCTTGACTTTTAGTCTCTAGGGACAAAAATGTCACAACAAGTTTTTATTTATCTGAGAATAGAAGTGTAAATTTAACTCGTCAGTAGACATGAGCAAAAGTATGATAAACTGTTATTCTAAAAACACAGAAATAATACACAAAACATCAACATTCAATGAAGCGCTGATTCAACATAAGTGAGTCCACCGAACATTTTGTAGCTATTGAATGAACAACGCAACTTGCAATGCATGCTGGGTAATTACTTATTAGTGAAGCTAATGCTCTGAACGCTTTGCCGACCCGCTGTTGCGTAATGACAACATTGTGACTGCATTTGTTGATTAGTGTTAGACACATTTGTAATATAAACCGCATTTTTTTAGTGTTTCATCATTCTTTAAAAGCACAATTAACATAAAGAGTGCATGATACAATTATGAAAATATATACAACAGTATTTCGCTGTAACAGTTTATTTTGCGCGTAAAACTCGTATTTAATCATTAAGTACTCGCTAGAACGGTTTCGTTCTTGGGGTTTCCACTATCATTATTTTTACAATAATAATCACTTCCTGATTTCGATTTGATAAGTGTATAAATAATATTGTTGAAACATACAACAGAGTTGTGTACACCGAAAGTTATGATAGTGTCAGTGATGATAGTTTTGAACACAAACATAAAACTCCCAAAGTAAACGGGTGAACTTAATGGAGCTGTTGTTTCGTGAATTCTCGTCTTGAGTTTCTAGAAAAGGAATTAAAGTTTACGATCTTTAAATTCGTAAAAGATTTACCTTAATAGGTGATGCAGAAAGTCTCCTCTGATTTATAAATAAAAAGATATTTTATTCACAAAGCTTTCATTTTGTTCACACAGTCAGGTCGGAGATCAACCCAGGGAATAACTACAAATACGAATAGGGAAAACTCAAATGTACATACAGTACACGTTTAACAATTTGAAGTAAGTAAAGTTTTGATTCTCTCACCATTGGAAAACGTATGATATTAGTACTTTTATACGTGTAAGTTTATAAGAGAGCCTTTTGTACGAACGTTAATTTTCTATTTTGAGTATACTGGTCAATAAACTAACATCGACTATCATGTTTTGAAATGATAACAATAATTGTGAGCACTAAAATGTGTTGTAATTGATAGAAAAAGCAAATGTTTTGAAAAAAAGGAAGTTGCTTTTGTTTAAGTATTATTTAGTTTGACCAATATAAAGATATTTTAGGTTGGAACCTTCATTAGTTATTCAAGAAGGACAACAGTTATTATAGACCTTCAATATATCTGATACTCTCACTGGTTATAAATGTATTCGTTTATCAACACCGTGTACCAGACGTTAGACCTCGTAGTAGACAAGTATTGAACAATAGATACAAGAGAACTATTTGAGAAACGTTGTAATCACATTTCTCACTAAAACTGCTCGACATTCCTTTCCCATTTCTCATATTAATCCGCAGTTTACAATTTACAGGCTTCATTTTGCGTTTTTTTGTTTGAAAATTGTTGTAACTTTGCTGGCAGACTGGAAAACTAGGACAAAAAGGCGATACATAAGATTTACTCTTAAAACAAAACTATGAAGTTTAATTTGTTTGATTTCAGTTAACTTTCATTATAATCGTACAGTTTTAGTTTTAAAATCCTACAAGCAGGCAATATTTTTTATGAGTTTTTTAAAACACACATCTTCTCACTAGATGTTTGAAAAGGAAATATGAAAGAATTTCTCTTGGAACGTAAAGAAAAGTCATAATTGATTCATCGTCGTCTGTCACAGTAAACTTGGATTGTTACTCCTCTGACATCTCAGCAATTGAGTTATCTCGATGTTTATAATCTCTGTGCAGCCTTCATTAATTACTTCTAGGCATTCGGCGGGGCCCTCTGTACAGGCAGAAATTGGCGGTAATGAAGATTCTTTGGTACTTTGATTTGAGACACTGACCACTCTTTTAGGGTATTTTAAGGTGAATATGTGATGAAAGGGAATGTGATGAGTGTTTTGATGGATCTGGGTTTAAACAATACTCTATCACTATAAATCGTGTAAGCGTGAGTTTGAAACTTTTATTGAAAGGTCAATGTTTTTTGTGTATTGGCCGATTTTCCAAATTTCAGTTTTAATTTAGGAAAGAAATTACTAAAAAATTAAAATACTATACTTTTAGGAATTTAAACAGATTTTTAAAAAAAGTAGCTCAAATCTGCCCTGAATAATTCTTTTGGCGTGATGCAAAATTATGAGGGGAAAAGAAAATTATCATCGTGTTTTGGATTACGAAACCTTCTAAAGAAAATAAAAGGCGAGTGAACACATGTAATTTTTTACAACCGAAAACTAAATTTTCGAGTGTAGAATAACAGTAATCAGGTAAAAACAAATATTTTCCCATCTACAAATTATTAGGCCTAATAATCGAAGCGTCCAACAGATAACGGAAGAACATCTAAAGTATTTTAACGAATACCTCCAGAGAAAACCATACAATCCACAAGCCGGTTCTAAAGAATAAACGAACTATACATAAGAGAGCGAACCCATTAGGCGAGGAGAAGTCCCAATCTGCATTGAACGGCGAGGACTTGTTATTCTGAACGCACAGCTTATAGACTAAATAACGAAGCTGATAAATCCAGGGATTGTGCAGAAACCAATGCATTCACCAGCTCTTCACCTCGTTATGGTGAGGCTGAAATGGTCATTGACTTGTCTCTCGACTGCGGAAACGCCACGTGTGACAATATTTTTAGTTAATGGTATTAAAACGTTTGTTTCATGATTTTAAAATCGGAAATGGATTAGGGCGTATGTATTATTTGAGGTGATAATTCCAAGCGACGATTATCGAGAAGGTTTTAGAGTCATGACGGCTTCTGCCGCCGAGAATTTCGACGTTAAACTTCAATCCACTACTATCCCAGTGTTCACGCAATAATTACTTAAGTTTCAAAAGTTGAGTGTTCTAAAAAGCCCAATAAAGTCAGGCGATAGAACAAAACTAGTATATATACTTTTAATTAATCGAGTGTTATGTTGTTAGTAACGCCTTGTATTTAACGCACTGTCTGACAAAATAATTGTCAGTAGATGTAAAAATATGTTAATGACAAAAAGCATTCTTGTTCTGTGTATTAATTTCAATAGTATAATTTTATCAGCCCTGTAACTCGTTAAAATAAATACTCATATTTTAAAATTGTTCAGCATACAACCATTACAGAACGAATTTAACTATTTTGTATTGTAACAATCCTGTAGTTGGTGGGGTGTTTACAGTGGTATAACGAGATGTTAAACAATAATTATCCATTTTACCACTTACTATCACCACTACGAGTATAACCACTGGAGAATTCAAGGTCAAATTAATCGAGTATTGTCGAAGCTGTGATGTAAATCACTAAATCACTATTTGAGATGCCGACCACTCTCATGAGGGTATTTTAAGGCAAATATGTGGTGAAGGATGAGTGTGGTAGTAATGAGTTATGAGGTGTAGTCTTGTTACAAACTAAGGACATTCTTCCTTGGAATGGGTCATTAATTATAGCCAATGCCAATGGAAATACAAGGACCAACGGCTTGCGTGACTTCCGAACCACTCCAGGTGATGTTCTGATATGTCTAAACGATGGTGGGAGTTGATGCGGGTATCATCAGATGATCACTGAGACTATCTGAGCCGCTTTAGACCTATATCATCCTCAAAACCTGACCTCCATGAACTGGATTAGGACCACACTTGACGAGTCCCAGTCTAATCACTATAAAGAATACTCTATCACTATAAATTGTAAGATTGAGTTTTGGGGAAACTTTGACGAGTGGTCAATGTTTTTCTTAGAGGGTGTATTGGCTGGTGTCAAATTTCAGTTTTTAATTTGCGGAAAAAATAACTAAAATTATTACTATATATTTAGGAATCTAAAGGTTTAAAAAAGTAGCTCCAATCTGCCTGAATAATATTTTTGGCGTATTTTAGTACCGAGAGGAAAAGAAAATTATCTTGGTGTTTTTTGGATTACAGAAACCTTCAAAATAAGGTAGTGAATACATGTAATTCTTTACACCCGAAAATTTTTTAAGTTTTGGGTAAGCAGTAATCAGGTAATAACAAGTATTTTTCCCATCTAAACTATCTCAGCGCGGCGACCGACGCGGACAACTAGTGGATAGAAACGAAACTACGCTCCTACAGGACATTTAACCCTTGAGTTATTCTCTTCCACTTCCTGTATATCTCAATATTCATTGCTACAGCAGTTTTTACACTCCCTACACTACGCCGAGCCACTCCTCCCCGCCCGAACATAAATATTCACCGACTTTTTCGGATTCCAAATCGAGAGAAACACCTGTTCAACACGTCTGGCCAAATAAGTACTCAGTGCGCACGCTCGGACAAGTGGTTGACAGCAGCGCTACTGGCGGCACAGCGGTGAATCACAGATATATCTCCGCCATCTGGGTCAGCAGTCAGTCAGGTGGTTTTCCGAATCTGATTTTGGAAACAGGTTTCGTTGAAGGTTGTCTCGCCGGCCGTAATGTGGCGTTGAAGAGTGGTTTTGTCACAAATTTGCTGGCCGACTTTGGAGGGTTTTACTTTTTAGGTTTTATCTGGCTGCGGTTTCTTATCTGTGAGTTTTTATCAGTGCTCGAGATGCCGACTGTAGGCAAAGACGGTTTATGGCCATCGTGCCAGAGAGTGGGTGATAGTATTAAGTGTTTTATGTGTGTGTTAAAATAAAACCGACCTCACTCCAGGTACGGTTATTAAGCTATTTAAGTTTCTTTAAAACGATGAATATATGTCGTACGCTAAAATATTTATTCATAGAAACTCTTTGAATACCATCTACCACTATATTGACAGAAGTGGTTGGTAAGTGGCCGTTGAAACACCGTGAAGCTGAAGGGATTAAACTTTTCACTTGTTAATGTTGACGCACTCGTAATGTACGATGCACGTAACAAACACGGTTATGTTGTGTGAATCCTGTTAAACAATAATTGGCATATACAGAAGAGTTGATTCTTTCACAAGGTGTTGAATGTTAGTACGGTTAGGAAGAATAACCAAAGATCAAAAAAGCTGAAAACAATCAAAGTTTATTCTATAACCACTCTTTATAGTGTTTGGAACTTATTTGCCTTTCATCACATCACTCGCAGAAACGGAAAGACAATTCTGAGTAGTAAAACCCTAACAAAATGTTAAAAATCAAATCACCACAACCACCAGTAAAGTTGAAATATCTTGAACAATTACTAAATCAGGCTGGAAAACTAGCGGAATACAGAACAGAAATATGGAAAGCCTGACGAGTATAACAGATCCCACGCGTTAAGCTAAGTGGAAACACTTGTATACGAGAGAAATGTGTTTAAGTGGAGACATCAAACAAATCTGCCAACAAGAACAGCACATTCCGCAGACACACATTTGTTGTGGGATGAGAGATTTGCATTCAGACGTGTCATGTGTTATCATGTGAGTGGTATTCTTTACAATAGCCGAGTTCACAAGTGCTATAACCGTAGGAAAGTGCATAGCAAGTTTCATAATCAACGGAGTTCAAACTTCTCCCCTTTATTTGCTTTCGACTGCACGGTGTACTTAAAGTTTTCCTCCCTTCCATTGGCTGTGTATGAACAAGTATTTTTGTATTCTCTGTTGGAGTTGGTCAGTCTGTGATTGGTCGTTCGCCGCTCCCAGCCAGCCAGCCAGACAGTCGATGGGCAGCTTGTCGTAGGCATGCTTGGTTTTCCTAATTATTTTTATTCAGAAACAGTTTCAGCCTCCTGTGTAAAACTGTTGACGAGTTATGCGGATTTTCTTAAACAGCGTACACAGCCAGGTCCCCCCCCACAGGTTGTCGACCACCTGAGAGAGCGACAACATGTGTTTTCGTGTTCATATAGTTGGCCTTAATGATAATCTAAAATAAATTTTAAAATTTCGTGCCATTCAATGTAAATGCTCAACTCCTTTTGTGTTCTGAGGGTAAAATGGCACAAAGAATCGCTGATAACTCTAGACCGGAAGTAGGTAGAAGGTTCTAACAAACATTATTATACTAGTATTATTGGGTTATTCAAAAAAGGTTAGTCATGGTCATTCTTTATTAGCATATAAATTTGTTACATAGTATATACAATACAGTTTTATGTTCAAATATTTTGCTTCGTCATTGGTATTTACGTTAAATTACATGTATTATATGAATTAAAACAATGTGATATTTCAGTTATATAAAAACACTTAATTACTTATTTAAAACTTAAAAACTCCTTGACGGAGTAAAAGCAATGACGATGGAGAAAGCTTTTTACAGAACTTTTGAATTTAGAGAAGGATTGTATGGATTTCAGTTGGTCTGGCAGTTTGTTGAAGAACTTGATTCCTCGGTATATAGCGGTCCTTTCGTAGTGGGCGGTGTGATGGATTGGGAAGAAAAGCATGTCAGTCTGTCGAGTTGGTCTTTGGCTAGGCTTTTGAAAGTTGACTTTGTTTTCGAATGCAATTTTTTTTAAGGCCGAAAAATGTAGAAGCAGGGAACCGGTAGAATATGGAATTGAAGGAAAGTTTCTTTGCAGTCATCTCTTCGGTGTAAGTCAAAGACTCTTCTCAGAATACCTTTTTGCGCTTTGAAGACCTTGTCTAGAAGATTCGACGATCCCCAAAAGGCGATGCCATATTGTACCAGGCTCTCAAAATAGGCTCTGTAGACATCAATGATAACCTCCTCACTGCAAGTGTTTTTAGTGAGTTGATGGCAAATTTTGCAGAACTTAGTTTTTTTAGGAGTTGATTGATGTGGGGTTTCCAAGTCAGCATTTCGTCGACTATTACTCCAAGAAATCTAGAATCTCTGCCAACAGAGAGTACAGTTGACGGGTTGATAACTATTTCACGGCCTACATGAGGAGAACGATTAGACAAGCGGAAGTGGACTACGTTGGTCTTCTTGGAGTTCAACAAAAGTCCGTTAGCGTGGAACCACGAGGAACACTCCGCAAAGGCCTCGCAAAAGTCATCGCCTCCTGCAGTCAAAGTAAATCAGCTCCTCTAAGTACGATTGATACGTCGTCAGCATATTTGATGAGCTTTGTATCATTGATGGCTTTGTATAATCTATAGCTTTATGGCATTTGAGGTCGTTAATGTATATGAGGAAGAGAATCGGAGACAAGATGCACCCTAAGGAACTCCTATAGTTATGTCATCCCATATTGTGTGAAGTTTTGGTGAGTCTGAGATGCTAACAGTTTGTTTACGGTTGGAAAGAAATGGAAATTATCGACAATATCAATTGATACGCGTAGTCACGAGCACTACCGTGAATCCTAGCGAATTCCCTATAACGCACCACCTGGGAGGGCGACAACATACGTTTCCATGTTCACCATGTAAGTGGTCTTAACAATCATCTATATCTATATAAATAAAATAAGACTTTTGTCTGTGCATTGCAAAGAATCCATCAGTTTTTGGTTATTTGGGGTTTTATATACTTTGCATAGACCGAAACTGGTGTCGCAAAATTCCTGTCTGTCTGTAACGTTTTAGGCATCTTGGATCACTTATAACTCATAATCGACTGAAGCTATGGCGGTGAAACTTCGTTTAAGGGTTAAGCCCATTACGCAGTGTGTCTTAAACTATATATTATACCCATACAACATCCACACAATAAATGGCGAGGGACCAAAGTGGGCACTGAGCACGTTTTTCAGGCATCTTAGACCGCTTATAACTCGAAATCCACTGAAGCTATAGCGGTGAAACTTCGTTTAAGGGTTGAGCTTATTACACAGTGTGTCTTTAGATATATTTTATACCCATACAGCATCCACAAATATATGGCGAGGGACCAAAGTGGGCACTGAACACGTTTTTAAGGCATCTTGGACCGCTTATAACTGGAAATCGGCTGCAGCTATGGTAGTGACACTTAGTTTAAGGGTTTGGCATTGCCGAGTGTTTCTTTAGCTATATTTTATATTCATACAACATCCACACAGACAATGGCGAGAGATCAAAGTAGGAACTGAAAACGTTTTTAAGGAATATTGGAACGATTATAACTCAAAGTAGGCTGAACCTATGGCGGTGAAACTTCGTTAAAGGGTTCATCCCTTTATTGGAACACCAATGGGAGACCTAGTGAGAAATGGCTACCGGCCTACGGATGATTAAGTAGGAGAATTCGAATGAAAGAGCCGGTATGACTGTAAAAATTGTATGAATGTATGAGTTCTCGATGTAATTATGAGTGACAAAATTGTAGCTTTTAAAATATTTAAAACCTGACGAATTTCATGCAATGTATTTTGTTAACGAAATAAAACATGTATTTATTTTATTTATTTATCCCGTTACGCAGTGTGTCTTTAGGTAAGGAGCGTTAGTTCTCACATCTGCCACAGATAATAACAGACTGCGCCTGACCAACGGCAGTGTTTACATTTGACCATATTCAAACTTATTTTGACTTTGGTTAGTACTAGTACCTAAGCATCAAGTATTAATTTGACTTAATGCTTCAAACTTTGCAAACCATATTTTTCAAGTGTTAAATATATTATATTTAAATGTTGATAAGAATTGAAGAATGAACACGTATTGTTGTAAGCATATCTGCAGCAATTATTTTCGATGGATTGTTGACTATTGTAAAATAAACAAAATTGTTTATACTTGGTAAACGAAGCGTTTTTGTAAAACAGTTTTTTTCAATATGGCTTCTTCGTTTACCGACCTCCCCGTGGTGAAGCTGGATATTTATCTTTTCTACGTGTACTTCACAGTTGTCGTAGGTAACAAACAGGCAATCATATAATTTCTTGAAATGGAGATTATTGGCAATACTTAATAAAATATTTCAAATACAAAAAGGTGAATAAAGAGTAATATTAAAAAAAACAATCTTTGATGGCTTTCTTGTATTTGAAATATTTACTAGGCAATCATATTATTAAACTGTATAGCCACACTATAACATTAAACACAACCATGCAAAGATCAGGTACGTCTTTAAGAAAAACTAGGAAACTTTAAGCCCGCTTTCAAAATGAAGGAACAGGTGTAAGGATTGGCAGTCTGATGGCAGTACCCGAGCAACAGCCTGCCTTTGTACACAAATACTTTAAAGTCGTGATACTATAATATTTTATCCGTGGCGAAGCACGGGTACACAGCTAGTTCCAAATATTTTTATAGAGCCAAACGTTTTTAATCAAAATAAACAACTATAAAACCCCGATTATTGAGGTAAAACTCTTTCATCAGATTTGATAAAAAGGTTATGTTTTGCAAAAGGAAACCTCTCCCAGATCTTATCAGAAGATTGTCTTCAGCCATCTCCGCATGTGTTGCGTTTGTCTTTCTTTCAAATTGGATGTCTACATTTATTCCGACTAGATGTTTAAAAATTGACCCTGCACAAAATTAATAATACAGGGTTATTACAAATGATGTTCACGATTTCAAGTTAGTGTGTATAAAATGTAGTTTTATATGTTGTACAAAGAAACCAAATGGTTAAATTTGAAGAAAACAAAAGGTTTCGTTACAAGTACTCATAACTATAAGTTTTTGAAACGGGTACCCCTGCTACAACAGGTTTCAACCCTATAATCAAGCTCTTGCCATACGTTGACACGAGTGTCTTGATCCATTGTTTCGATAGCATTGGTATGAGGTATCCGTTGCTGGATCTCAGGGTTGGTAATTGTAATGGTGGTGTGTACAACTTTGATGTATTCTCAAGAAAAAAATAACAGTGAGTGTTAACCGAAAATATTGGAGGCCAGTTAGGAGTACGTCATCATTCGGACCTCCGCGCCCGATCCATGCCCCAAGCACAAATGCAGAGCATTAGTAACATGTTTATTTACAAATGCGGCCATTTGTTTAAAAATTCAATTACTAATTGCGATTAGATTGGTTACTAGGTTACTAAAAGTTGATTGCACACTAATAAAATTTGTTAATGTGATAATCTATCACACAACAAGCCTTACTGTCTTTAAATTCAACCATTACACAACACGTACAACAATTGGCTTAAGAAACAGCAGATACGCACCCAAACCAGTATAAATGAAACTTTATGAGTTTTTCTTTCCAACGATACCAATTAAAATGGTCTAAAAGCAAATCTACCTAATAATATTTATAATCAGAATCAGTAACATCATTTGTAATAACCCTGTACTGTAATGACAAATTTAGTTAAATTCAAATTATACATATTAAAAATCTGAAACCCTCACAGTAAAAAATACATTGCCAAATTAGAAAGAAATTAAATTTGCTTATCAATTTTTATCTGCAAGGTTTCGGAGTTAAAAAAGGAAAAATATTGGCAAAAAAGCCAAATAGCTCGTTAGGATAGCATTCTTACATCGTGTCAGAAGTAGCCTATAACTCGTAAAATAGCGTTAGTATGTTTAGGTAGTTTTGAAAGATATCAGCCATCATAAGTACCAGTACTAATCAATTCGTTATCTTACGGATTATCGTAACCAAATAATTTTGTCCACGCCTATCGTCTATAAAAACAGAACACAATTTTAACTGTTAGGCTATAGCAGTTATTTCAAAACAGTTAAATATGTCTAAATTAGATTTCCACTCATATAATTAAGGGGTTGATTGTCCCTATGTTTACATGAAAACTACCGAGATCCATACACATAAGACATAACATCGAACATATGTGAAAAAAACCTTTAATCGAGTTTTCCAAACGCAGAGAGTGAGCTATTAAGGCCGTACTCACTGTTAGATTTCAGACCGGGATGTGAATTAAATTAGTTCTAAACCCCCAATCTGTTAGGCGTTTTTAGGCAGTAAATGTACACATCTTTCTTTCTTCCATCTCATGAGAGATTTCACGGAGATGATGTTTGTTTGATTAATGCGCAATGACACCAGAGTGCGCTAAGTGAAGTACAATTAGGAGAGCGGTTTGAAGCGCAACAGCATCGTAAAGCAAAATGATGGCTTCTGACCATAAACCGGCGAGAAGAGCGGGAATGGCAGAGGATAACTTATAGCCACGTTAGCCGAGTGTGTAAGTATCATTCCAACTGACGAGTCTAAGTTATGACATTCACTCGTGGCTGTGGAGGCGCGAGTCATTCTGCGTAGTTTGGTTGGTTTTGTGGTAAATCCTGGATTAAATCAACAGGGGGATTAGATTTTCGTCTGGGGTTAGGGGAAAGAGGAAGCTCATTGTTGTCCACTTGAAAATTAAAATGCTATGTAATCGTCCTAGATGAAGATATAAGTATAGATAATGTAAACAGGTGAGTTTTAAATGTCCCCCACCTTAACCTTTGAAAAAGGAAATATAAAAAAACCCTTTGGGGAATGTTTTTATAGGGTTCTGAAGTTTGTTTTGACGTACGTTGCGTCAAAAAATCCAGAGGGCCCCAACTTTCTAAATACTAAACTCCCCATTGTGACACCTCAAAAGAAAGGGAATTTTAACGCAAAGAATTTTTCGACGTAAAGAAACTTTTTTTATTTTGAGTCGTTTATTTCGTAATATTTATTTAAAGATGACAAGAAATCACGTTTAAAATGCTACAATTCCCAGACAACAATTTGTATGACAAATTTTTCTTCAAAATTCTTTGTGGGACAATGTTATAGGGTTATAATTTCCCTCAAAAGATTTTCAAGAAAATTTTGTCATTAAAAAATTGTATGTGAAATGTGATATTTGCAATCTTTAAATAGGTATTACAAAAGAACGAGTCGAGATAACAGAGTTATCTTTGCATCGTTGAATTTGTATTAATTCCCTTTCTTTTGAGGTGCCACAAAGGCGGGGCACTCCTCCCGGTTTTTCGGTTGGTGTGGGTGACGCGACATACGTCAACACAAACTTCAGAATCCTACAAAAACGTTCCCTAGAGGGTTTTAAGATTTTTCCTTTTCAAAAGTTAAGGTGGAGGGGACATTTATAACTCACCTGTATATATTAGAGATGAAGTTTAGCATTCATTCTTACATCTAGGTTCCATTCAAACGTTCACTTAAGTCACATTTTCATTAACTCGATCTCATTGATTCGAATTATACCACGCTAGCCATATTCTCGGTCAGTTCGCGTTCTCCCAGTCAAGTATTAGCTTGTCTGCGCTATCAAATACTCCCTCGGTTAAAGTTTGAGACGAGTTAAGAATGCCGTCAGCAATAGGACACTTTTTATGGAACTTAGCAACTTGTTATACGTTACCGTTCTGTGTCCCCAGTTTGATGGTTCTCTTTACCTCTAGCACAGACAGAGTCCGTTAGTCTATGCCTCTAGTTTCATAATTTACTAAAATAGACCCTACGTAATGCTGATAATAAATTTATAGTAGAATTCTGTAAAAAAGAACTGTACAAATTTAGTTTACCAGAAAGAGTACATTTAACTTAGTCTTATCGGATAGCACAAAAACATGTTTCTAGAATGTAAAGACTAAGTAGTGTCAAAAGTTGTAAAACCTTTGAGCACTGGTCTGCAGTTTTGCGATGGTTTAGATGGATTTTTTTGAAGAATGAAAGCTCTGAAAAAGTTTGCGTTTGTTTTAAGCAACCCCCCTCAAAAGCTTATCCGTAGGAAAGGTGTTGGTAAATTTACTCTATAACACGCCGTCATCAGTACCTGAATTGGGCAGTATTCTGGCAATTTCCTCAGATTTACTGTTCGTGTAGTCGAAAACACCTCAACGGTAGGGCATCCAATTCAAACGTATTAAAAGAGTTTCACGATGATATATCAACATTTTCTTCCTTACCTTTCACATTCCTGATAGGTTAGCGATGCAATTTGAGCGAACGGTGACCCCGCACGAGGCTAGGCCTCACACCGATAGCCTCGAAGCAGGGTGTCGTCACGTCTTGGGCCTCTTGCCAGCTTATCAAATCTCGTTGTTAGTGCAAGTACCGGTTCTTTGCCAAGTAGACTTGTTTGTTTACTTTATTAACCTTACTTTCTGCAGCGTTAGGTTCATTCACGGAGATAAGCCTTATCTCTAACTCGCCTAGGAATAGTAAAGTAGTCAATGTCTTTGCTCTCCGTGTAGCCTGATTGTTTACTGGGTTAAGTAAATGTTGAGCAACGCCAAAATATCCTTTATTGAAAGGGGCGGGGGTATAAGTTGTTGGACGGATTGTGTCTTTATTTCCCTACTTATAGTAGGCCAAATTTAAAGTTCTGTTCAAAACGATAGGTGTGTCGAAATACTACAATTGTTTATTAAATTAAAAACGAGCTAAGGGAGGTGAACTGTTCGGATATCTCTAATTTTGATGCTCCCATATAATCTTATACAGGGTGAGTTTTAAATGTCCCACCCCCTAACTTTTGAAAACCGGGGAGGCCCCCAAAATGTTTAAATACAAACTCCCCCTTTGTGGCACCTCAAAAGATAGGGAATTTCAATACAAATTCAACGACGCAAAGACACATTTTTGACCTCGATTCGTTTTTTGTAATACCCATTTAAAGATTACAAGAAATCAGGTACAAAAAAATTACATAACATGGTCATAACATAACATGTACATTTCACATACAAAATGTTATGACAAATTCTTTTTCAAAATACTTTATTGGATTATGTTATAGAGTTGTAATGTTTCCATTAAAAGATTTTCAAGCAAAATTTGTCATTGAAAAAATTGAATGTGAAATGTGGAATTTTAAAGCTGATTTCTTGTAAAAACCTTTCTTTGCGTCATTGAATTTGTATTAAAATTCCCTTTCTTTTGAGATGCTACAAAGGGGTTTTTGACACAAAGTACGTTAAAACAAACTTCAGAATCCTATACAAATATTCCTACAAAGGATTTAAATAAACTTCCTTTTTCAAAAGTTAAGGTGGGAAAGTATTAAAATTCACCCTCTATACGCTATACTATAAAACTACGAGTGTATTTGACTTTGACATCAATCGAAAAACATGGAACACTTAAGAAGTTTAATATCGATAGGGCTCTTTTAAACAATTTACTTTATTATCGTAAAGTTCGAGACACATATAGACCTACATTTGCAAAACTTAACTGTCCAAATTGGTGCCTAAAAGAATCAAATGTTAGTAACCCTACAACCCTAAATTATTATAGTAACACTACAATGCAATAGAATATTGATATTTTAGGCCCAAAGTGCAAGCGTTGTACTACTTATACGACTTAGGCCTAGGTTAGGACAGTTAGCCCAGCACGGTCTGAGTTATAAAGTCAACACAAACTCGCCCCAGGATTTGTTTGAACCGGAGCTGGAAATCTCAGAGAGGTTCATTTCCTTACAAACAACTCTTCCAAATCTCCGCCCAATCAGACTCTTTCCATTCTCAATTGGTTTTGTCGACAAAACACTGTTTACATTGGCTCGGCAGGTTTCACTTTCATTGTTGTAGTGGTCGCTATCTTTGGTTACGTTGACTATAGGTGTAATGGAATACTGTGGACAACTGTAAGTTTGGTTTGATTTATTTAACATACTCGTCAGGCGTTAATTTACTACTGGGGCAATTGTATAAATTAAATGTGTATACTTGCTGTTTTAAAGGGTTTCTTTGCTTGATGTTTTGAAAGTGGAATTATGTTCATTATAAACTGATGTTAGTTCTTGTTAAGTTATTTAACAACCCTTCCCTATTCCCACCCAAATTATTTTGTCTAAATTAAATGTTTGAACTTGTATAGGTTTTACATATATTGTGCGAAATTGTAGCAAGGCTGTTGTTTGGTAAAGTAAAACTGTAGACACTTATCAACTCTTTTAAACCCAAGGCTGTCACCTGCCATGCTCAAAAATGCTTCTTGTCACCTTTTTGGGTTTTACTAAAAACCCTTTGAGACGTGTATCTTGTCATATGAAAAGTGTGACCCCACAAGAGATAGGGGCAGCATTCTTATGAAACTAGAGGCAGGGAGAACTACCTAATTGTGAGTCACAGAACGGTACATAATGAACGTTTGCTCTCACAGACAGGAGTTCAATCAATCAACCAATTGTCATAACGAATAAAAAGTGCCTTAATTTTTAAAGCATTTAAAATAGTTTGAAACACGTTTTAGTCGCGAAAGCATTCTACATTAATACAAGTATATGGCACACGACTGACTGGCCAGACAATTTGTTGAAGGACTAGAGACTTGAGTGGAACAATTCGAATGAATGGAAGAGAGCTAATGCAAAACTGCATTTCTAAAAGAGACTTCGTTATAAGAACTAGTGAAAACTGTCTGCCATATTCAAAATTTTGACGATTGTTATAAGTTTGTTGTTAAATAGCTACGCCATAAACGTATTATTCGTTTATTTTCCCTTCTCTTAGTGATACGTCACTCTTAATGCCGATCAACAAAGAAATCACTATTTGAGATGCCGACCACTCTCATGAGGGTATTTTAAGGCAAATATGTGGTGAAGGATGAGTGTGATGAGTGGTAGTAACGAGTTATGAGGTGTATTCTTGTTACAAACTAAGGCCGACTCTTCCTTAGAATGGGTCATTAATTAATAGCCCAATGACCACTGGAAATACAAGGACCAACGGCTAAACGTGACTTCCGAACCACGCAGGTGATGGTCTGATATGTCTAAACGATGGTGGGAGTTGATGCGGGTATCATCAGATGATCACTGAGACTATCTGAGCCGCTTTAGACCTATATCATCCTCAAAACCTGACCTCCATGAAGCTGGATTACAGGACCACGCCACGAGTCCCAGTCAACAAATACAAATCAGTAACAACAAATACTTTGCAGGTGTAAGTCCACCATTCAGCGCTTCAAACCATTCAAACCGTTCCAATCCAAATGCATAAACCAACCTAAACTATATTATCTTGCATTTAGCACGCCACTCACGCATTGCGTCAGCAAAACCAGTTGCATTGCGCCGGCGCGGCGCAGATGGCACATGAGAGTTGCGATATAACGGTTCTATTAAGTGTGAATTGTTGACTACCGAGCCAAGTTGCGGCACTGCTCAAAGCGATGTGAACTCGCGGTTCCCCGGTGGTCTCGCCGTAGATGGCGAGTGTAGCGCCACCGCGCAATTGTTCACTTCAAGTGCACCGGCTTTCTTAACACTGAATATATGATTATTGCAAGCAGGTGTTTCTCCAGAGCCGATGGAAATGGTTTAGGGAAATCGATCTGGCTATTGGATTCTTGTCGACACTTTGATTATTGAACATTATCAATCACTTTGAGTCTGAATATACAGGGGAGACCAAAATGCTATTTTTCGTTTGCTGAGATCATGGACGTCAACCTAAACGTCTGCAACAAAAGTGAAAAGTAAGACTTCCGATGTTCACGACCTCAGCATCTCCGACTGCGATCACACCAACCACTAACCCTGAGGTCCCGAGCTGGAAGGTATTTAAATATTTAGGCAAGGTCTCTCAGCCGACCATGAACCTAGATCATCTATTTCCACACTCCAATATAAAGTTGATTCAAAATCACGGCATGCACTCTTGATTGAGTCTGCAAGGGGTACCGTTCCAAGTGGGTTTTTGCAAGAGGGCATTCCTCAATCTCATTGGGCAAACCTTTTTAGTACCAATCGCACAATCTTATCAAGACGACTATACACGGAAAAACATTCCAAACAGTTTTAAAACTTGAGCCTCACTTAAAGGACTTTCAACAGACTCGAGTGGGTTGATTAGTACACTGCCGGCACTAATTGGTCTGGACAGGTACAAATGGATCCATTAGGCAAGACGGGTGTTGTATCTACAGCAGCCAAGGTCACAGGTCGAGGTCACAGGTCGTGGCACTCCTCCCTGCTCTCAACTCGAGTAATTGGCCAGCTGATTGATGTGATGGCTTTGCTACTGACGTTACTGGTGTATAAACAGAGGTGCCAGTCTGAGCACCACGAGAGCAACCATTGAGTGGCTTTGGTGACGAATCTACAAAAGTATGCTCAAGGGTCGTGCGCAGAGCTTTCATCTCTCCGTTTCTTGAAGAACTCGATAACTGTTTGATTGTACAAAGCTGGAAAATTTTATAACTGCATTTGTTTGGCCATCTTAATTCCGAGGAAAATCTTTTAGGGTCAAAAATGCTCCTTGTCACCTTTTTGGACTTTAATAACAAACTTTTAAAGGGGGGTCTTTGAGATTCAAAGGGTCAAGGAGTTCCTGCATACGGAATTAAGTACCCGTATACCTTTACAGCTTTGTCTAAGTGGCATATAACTTCTCCATGAGGAAATGACCTTTAAGTGACGATGGACATAGGTACGGAGTCGAGAGTACCAACGTTATCAAACGTTATTTCTAATTTAAACCCTAAGTTAAGGGTTTACTTTCCTTATGGAAGAATATAACAATGTTTTTTTAAAGATAATCTACTTGAAACTGATGAAATAAAGCAAACGTGTTAGGGAAAACTCACAAAACCATTTAACTTAAACTCGTAGAAATATGCCTCGGTAAGAGCCAACCTAAGCTGACTAGATCAGCCAGTTAAACACAATAACTGGTAGAAAAGTCCATCGTTTCTATGTTAATGTAATAACCTTCACGCCAGTATGATAAGTTTTCAACAATTACTAAGCTAACTGTTGTACATCAAGTACATGACTGTACAAATGCATCAATTGGCAGTCGCTTTACTTTCGCTGCACTGCAAGCCCTTGTAAGGACCTGTATACAGTTTGCACACGTGGTTGTATGTTTCAATCGTGGGTTTTCACCACTCGAGAGCTTAATACAGTTTTCCTGTGGAATTCTTTTAGCTCAATGAACGTCGAGGACTCTTATACGGTTATACTTACAAACCTTATACTTACAAACCTTACTGTACTAATTGATACTTGACACTAGTGTTTTAAGGCAAATAAAGGTTAATAGTGAGTGTGATGCGTACGAATGATGAATTGGTGAGGAATTTAGTATTGTTGCAGAACTAGAACTGAACTGCCAGCAGGTTGGAGCAGTAATAACCATTCGACAGTGACCAAATCTCAACGTGACTTCAGAACCACGTGAAGCGGCCAAGTAAAGGTTTTTGCTGTAGCACTGTGAACCACTGAGCTATAACATACTTATTTATTTATTTCCAATGACATTAATTGTATTAGGTCACACTCACGCTATACTGTGCCTCCATTTAAGCCTTGGACCCTTTATACATTTAAACCTTCTTACGAGTTAATTTGAACCACTCGAAAACATCTACTGTGAGTCAATTTAATTTACGGTTCATAAAAACGCAAAACCTGGCCATTACCTAATCTCCTTGACCAAGTTAGGCCGGTGCATTTATCTTGTTGTGGTAATTGGAAACGACACAATTACAAGTAGAAAACTGCGGAATAAACAGATGTTTCAGGTTATGTAAATGCTGATTCCAGTCCGCTGTATAATTGATTTGTCTGGGAGACCACCGACTGCGCATCAGATGGTGCCGTGGTCAATTAACCTTCTCTCTGGTCAACTAATTAGATCTTGCGTGGTTTACTTTGATTTCTTGAAACCTTTAACTCTTATAGGGTGTGAGCGATCAGATCATTGGTTGATTAGAGAAAGCTTTTGATTGACCTTAAAGTAACCGAAGTAGCCTCCGTGACTCTCGGATCGCTCAGAAATGGCTCATTTAAAGCCTTGACGTAGAAGTTCTATAAATATTAACCCCTTCATCAAAAACGTTAGGTTAATTGAATAAACAATTTTTGATATAAATAGTTTGACATTAACAATGTTATAAGATAAGATGATGAAATACATCCCAGTTTTATATAACCTTTAAGTATACAGTATATTCTATTCGAAAATGTTCACATTGTGCATTTCAACAAAACATTACAATTTGATACAAAAACTCAATAAAATAAATCGTAAGAGTATTACTCTCCTCAGTGCTAAGACAAATTCGCTTGCGTTGTAACATGTTTCAGATTTGGTATTAAAGAATAACGTGAACGTGCGCCACGGTGACGTGCAGAGCGTGAAACCATCACAGTTCTCCTTAACACAGTGTTTTGGAGTTTTAAACGCTTTTGTTTTTCCAAGAAAAACACGTCCAGAACAGATACATTTCATAACACAGTTTCCCGTGTCAGCAAACAACACGGCAGGTGTCAGTCAGTGTTCTCTCCATATAAATGTGTGAAACTGACATTTGCGCGTGAGAAAGCTATCCACTGTGCTCTTGCCCTATCCTTCACTTCTCCGCCATTATCCACTTATCAGATAAGTGTTGTGATATTGCTGCAACTGTCTTCACTCTGCACTTCACTGCTCTCTGCACTGTTTCAATCAACCTGCAACCTGGGAGTGATCAGACATACTGGTATCTCAATAATCCCAATTATCAACCAACATTTCTAACAGGGGGTTTTCATCCGATGCGATAAGTCTAAAGATTTGTAACCAAGTCTTTGTAAATAGATGCCTACTAAAGATTCTCAAAACTTACTCACCTGAGGTCGTGCCCAATGAAAGTGTACGGTAAAGAGCCGACGAAGAAGAAATACGACTGTAGATAAAAAGAACGGAAAGACATCGGATAGAACACACTTTGAGAAACAGGACAGAAGAAGTTGAAAAAAGCGGCTTTGGACTGGAATCCCAAAGAAGTAGAAGAAGAGGTCGGCCGAGAATAACATAAAGAAGGATCGTGGAGGAAAAAGCTTAAAAAACAGGAAAAATGTGGTGAAACTTCTCAGGATCTGGCTACCAACCGAATCCACTGACTAGTCTTTGTGGAGGCCCTTTGCTCCGAATAGGAGGTACAGGAGTAAATCAAGTAAGTCAGTCAAACCAATTTGGGCTCCGAAAGGGTAATTTGGCGGTACGTCTAGTCGTGTTGACAGTGGAAGGAACAGAAGGTCAAATAGATACGCTTAGTGTATCGAAAGCTGATTGTGTTGATCACTGCATCCTTTTAAGCAAAATGAATCATAAGCAATCGTGATAATCTTATAGATTGCCTTTGTTCAGATTATCTTATAGATACCCTTGCGTTGGAGATTGTCGTCTTGACAAGCATTCAAAACCCTGAATCTGTGGCACTATGTAATTTTGAAAATAAAACTAACACAACTAGAGTTTGTTGAAATGTAAACTACATGGTGAGTGAATTACAACACGTGGAAAGGAATCTGGCAGAGGTTAAAATATATGGAGTCAACGCCGAAACTGACAAGTAAATAGCAGCGAAACTTGTGCAGTAGTAACAACCAAGAGTGTATTGTACATAAATACATTCCAAGATCAAATGTGATGAAGGAAGTCTACCGACTAATTTGTTAGCAAACACTGGAGCATGCTCACTGAAGGCGCGTCAACAATCCGTTCACACCTGTTCTTGTTTGTTTACGTTGACGTCATCGACAGTCAGCTGGTTCGAAAAACTATTGACCACAGATACACGAACTCACTTCTCTGTGGGGTTTATCTGTGTTGTCCATTTCTCATCTGTAGCAGTTTGCCCAAGAGGATGATTTGGTTGCACTTAACCTTCTCTTTAGGAATGAGCGAACACAATAATAATAATCGTTATGAAAGCCGGAAGGAAAATATCAGTTTATTCCAAGTTATATTGCAGTTTTTTTTAAAGTTGATCCTCTATGTACCATGGGTCTATGTCGACCTTTGGCTGAGGTGCAAACCTACCAACTTCGGATCCGCAATCTCGTGTTCCACCGCGCCAGCAAAAGTTTAGTGAATTCGATTAACAAAAATAAAATTTTGTAAAATTTGAAACACTCGAACATTCAGATAAAATTTTACTTAAAACCGCTCATCTACGGACCCTCTAGTTGGTTTAGTTACGTCCTCAATTCTTAATACATCTTTTTCACCTTCATATGTTTTCTCTTGTCGCTCTTATAGTCTCGCCGAAAATTAAGTGTTTTAAAAATTACACGAGCCCCTATTTCTTACACAGTACAAAATCGACTCTAAACGATAAATTAAATATAATTGTTTTACTTACTTGTACTTCTTGGATCAATATTTAGGTTTATCGGAAGTAGAGACCTCACCTAAAACAAAACAGAAACGTTTAAGTCTCTCACAAATGTAAATCAACATAAGTTTATTTTTTGCTGTGTGGCACGGCCCAACGGCTGTGTTATTCTACCAGCAAAATATAGGACACGCCTTTGCACGTCTTTTATTGTGAAGCACGAGTACACATTTATTAGTGCAACACTCACGTCCAACATTACATTAGCAACAAATAAAAAAATAAATCGACCACGCTCTGCTAAACTACGAAACCTTTTTCCAATTGAACCAGTATAAAGAAAGGGGACGCTTTAAATAAAGAAGTAATTCCATTGGGACATAACCTGCCATTCCGTGATGTTGCTTGCGTTGCTAAACTGGAAACTGAAACTAACAACCACTTTATCCGGCAGAAAAGGATGTAGTTTCTAGTAACGTTGTAGTTCAGGTAATGTCCAGGGAGGAAACTAGACCCAGAGAAATGGCTTGTTAACTACAAAGCAGATGTCGTGGCCTGATTTTGTGATGGATTACAGAGAACAGAATAGATAAATAGCAATGGTTTCCTCGTGACTTATTATTTATTTTTTATACCTTATTATTAGAGATTTCCAGACTTTGCCTGTTAATGATAATATTTTTAAATTTAAAATGTTAAAAGTCTGTTAAATGTTATTATACGTAGACTGAAAAATTCCTACAAGTAATGATCATCCCTCTGTACAAACCTTCAAATTTCAATTTTATAACTTGTCATGTACAATGTAAACATAAGTTGTATTAGTTTAGTAAAATAATTTTTTGGGACGGACAGTTTTGTAAAAATCACATTATAGTCAAACGTTTTTTTCATTTCTTTTCGGAAAATCGTATTTTTTGTTTAGCTTTTTGGATTTGGTTAGTTTTCTGTACACATTTTAGATGCGGTGTTATACATGTTTTACTAAGTCTAATCAAAATAGAATATAAATGTAGTTTTTATAGAAATAAACCGCATAAAACATTGGGGAGGGGGAACGCCCCCTCCTACCTAAAAAGGCACTTCTAGTGTAATTTATACCACGTATTAAGACATTCGCAAGGATTTTCTATAGTACTTTTGGCTACGCGCCGGTTATGTTTTAGTTCACTGCAAATGTTAACCTATAACCACATTTGAAACCTTGACCACCTTATCGATGGACAGGAACAGGTGACCGACGTGGTGACGCCAATGTCAGCTTATCATGAAGGCTCTGTGGTTTCTTGTGTCTGCAACTACATTGATTGTCAGCTTGCACTTTGATGTGGTCTCTCTGTCAACCCCAGTCACACGTGATTGTTTGTTACAATCTAATCATTTAGTAGTTCTCTCCATGTGAGATTTGTGTAGTAATTGACCTCGTCACAATATATGTGTTCAATTTGTAAACACTTATATCAATTCATATGAAAAGTATAGTTTAAGCCCTGGGTGGCGTTGCTCCCCATACTCCTGGCTTAGATTGCCATGGAAGTGGTAACAACATTAGATGGTTGCTGTTTTGTGTGTTGTTGTAACACATAACGCAGATACATGTTCGTCGTAGCGGTGTAGACATTATCTCAAGTACAATCATAAAGTTAATGCAGCATAAATTCAAACCGTTTCGTGACTCATTAGCAAAAGTGTTGTACTTTTAAACTGCGTCTATGTTTGAAAAAGTGAAGTAAGTTTATAACAAGAGTGGATATTTTCATTATGAATAGCAAATCAACAGTTCAATACGTACTGTATTTGATGAACTAGAACAAGATCGTTGGATTTATTGATGCTTATCTTCTGTTCACTCATCGTGGGGTGCGACTGAAATATGCTCGACAGAAAATTAAAATCAGTAAGCACCAATAGTGTAAATGTTTCATCTAAAAGTATTCATTGAAGCAGGGTCGTGCTTGAGAGGAGTGGCATATGCCTTGGACCGTCAAAACCTTGAACTGATTATTCGAAGGTTCAAGTTCAAAACTTTGGTGTAGTAGAGCTTTGGAACTAGAATTTATACTGAACGCAGTATTTAAATAATTCCAGATTTATCTAAAGGAAATATAAACTCCAGAAATAAAATATAATGACCCCAAGCACAGGTGAAATTTGGGCAATCTCATCCTTGTTTTTTAAAAACCTTCCGGGAAGTCAACGAAATGTGTTATTTTGGGGACGACTCTTAGACCCACCAGATCAAAGTGGGGCAAAGCATAACGAAGAGGTTTTCGAAGCTCCAACCAAATCCCGAAACAATAAAAGCTACCTGCAGTGAGCGGAAAATGCGTTATTTGCGTCTACATTTCCAAATGTTCATGGGGAACGACACTTGCAAAAAGTATCCCCTTAACACCATCCAAGTAGCGCATAAGGGCCCGAGCACTGTCTGCCCAGGGCCCGAAAATCTGCTGCGGCCCTTCATTTAGGCATTCTAAGATGACGCCACTGAGGCAACCCAACATCTCCGTAAAGAAAAACAGACGAAATTTTCCCTACAATGTTTATTTAACCAAAGGTGATTTGTATACATTAGACAAGATATTCAATGGAAGTTTTTTAATTAGACATAGTTTGAACGGATGAATCCTTACAAAGCAAGAAGTAAGAGAGATCGCCACGTCAACAAGTAACATGACACTGCCACTAACGTCACACAGAGTGGGTCTCTATATCAACTCGTCGTATCACTGTTCCTCAATGCTATACAGTATCTGCAGTTCTGTTACTAGGAGACATTCTACAATACATCTTTCTATTAAAAAGATTAAGTGACAGATTATGGTAGAATGTGGCCGAAAAGTGTCACTTTAGGACCTAGTCATGCAAAATACTATTTTGTCATTCTGCTCTAAAAACAGCTGCTTTAGACCTATGTATTGACGTGTAAAAAGTGTCACTTTTAAAACCAGGTAAATAAAGGATTGTTTTGTTGCATGGACTTCAGCTGTTTCAACGAGTTTGGTTTGACAGTTTTGAATTTTAACACTGTAAATCAGTGCAACAGCTATTTCTTCAAAATAATGTAAATCAGACTGTTGAGATCAAAACAATTTTCACTAAATAGTTTCTTTATAATATTAAAACATTTTATTGATATTTATTTCTAACTATATTATTTGCATCATGACAAAGTTTCGTTTACCACTCGGCCCTAAAGTGTCTTTTTGACACTGGTCATTTAACTTTGAATTTAATTTTAGAAACCTAGTGATAAGATATACTAATCTGCCTATGATTACTAATCTACTAAATCAACGTAACAGCTGTTTCTTCAAAACTATAATTATTATAAGTCCGACAACGGCGTTCAAAATTGTGTTTACTTTCGATTTCTTTATAATGTTAAAAACTACTGCATTGTAGTTTTACTGCAGCATAATACAAAATATTGTATTGTAGAGTGGCCAAAATAAAGAAGGTGCCCATCATCACCGTAACTATATATCGATACAACTCTGTCAGTAGCAGCTTTTCTTTCTTTCAGCCCTCTTCTTGTCTTGTCCTTTTCCATCTAAAAATACTCTGCGATCAGCTGAACTAACCTCTTAGGATTAATTATTTGTATATTAATCTGTAGTGTACTTGTTAATATATCTGAAACATCTATTTCTAGAAACCATGTGATAAAACGGTCTCTCCTCCTCATCCTGTAGAAAATAATTGAAATTAAATTAAAAAAAGAAATTAAATTAGCTGCTCGTGAAATTTCAAACGTAGTTTTGGAGTTGGCAGGAGTGGGCCACCATGAATGGACTCTCTAAGAACAATATATATATATAATGATTAGAGTGGAATTCGAACATTAGTTAAGTTTGATATTTCATTTGAATGGCAAATTCCAATACAGGACACTAAACAATATTTTGCTTAGTTTTTCCAAAACTCGACATAAAAATTCAAATTGTAAAACTTATACAATTTTGGTTTGTTATAGTTATTAGGATACAAATGATTTTAAAACAGTGCCAAGTAATGCCACTAGACTGTACAATTCAACCTTTCAAATGAGATATCAAATGTAGTTGTATCCTGTTAAGATGTATACATTCAGGGTTTACATTGTTCTTATGGGTGTAAGGTGTATATACAGGGTGTCCAGTAATTAGGGGATCAAACTTCACCAGGGGTTTAACAAGTCAAAGAAAAACAAAAACATTTCAATAACACATAGTCCTGTCTCGCTTAGTTTTCCGTCCGTCTGTCTGATAATTTTTATCACCGAGGTCAATTAAGTTATTAACTTAAAACGTTGCACGCTTGTTAGTATAATAAAAAAGGTAAAGGTAAAAAATAATATCGAATATTTAAAATAATTTTAGAATAAAAATTGAAACATAGTACCCTTTAAGCATTTTATAATTGCACGACTAGTTTCGGCGGTCACGCCGTTTACTTGGTGCGATCAATAAAAATTCAAATACAAATTTGACTAATTTTCACTTTGGTTTAAAATGGCGGTCACATTAAATTTTCTAAGCTTAATAACTCAAAACCTTTAAACTTTATTGTGCATAAACAATACGTGGCAAATGTTTTATAAACATTTTAAGTCCAAGTTCGTTGTTCTGAGATAATTAATACCGAAGAAATTAAAGTGTTTCTGAGCTCACTCCTGTATTTACGCGTACATAGTTTCTTAAATGTAAACAAAGGAGTGCGCTCAGGAAAACTCATATTTTACCATTATTATTTATCAAAGACAACAAACTTGGTCTTAAAACGGTTGTAAAAACATTTTCCACGTTTTGTTGTTCCTGTGTTTTTACTTCTAAGCTTAAGACTTTTGAGTTATTAACCTTAGAAAACTTAGTATGGCCGCCATTCTGAAACCAGAAGTGAGAATAATTCAAATTAATTTTTAAATATTGGTTCTAACTACACTAACAAGTACACAAAGTTTCAATGTATAACTTAATCTACCTCAGAGATAAAAACTACTTAGTGAAAACACAGACGGAAAGCTAGGCGAGATAGGACTATGTGTCATTGGACGTTTTGTTTATTTTGACTTGATAAACAAAAGGTGGTGAAGTTTGATTTCTTAATAACTGGACACCCTGTATAAAATGGTAGACTCAATCATCATACACCGTTGGTAAAACGAAGTAAAGTGTCTCAAAGTGGGGGTATACATTTAAGATAACATGTATGAATGTATTACCTTGTCAAGTAGTGTGACAGTTGAGGGGTGGGGGTGGTTAAGGTAAGGGGTGGTTGAGGGAGGGAGGGTGAAGTGGGTATAAATGTAGACTTGGCGTGATGATATCGCCTTGACACTAGAGTTCCATATGTAAGTATATTTGTATGTACGAGGTCATATGTACAATGGCGACAACACTAATATCAGCTTAAACACGCTGATAGATGTGTCATTTTGTGAACAGTAGGACGTCAAATTCAACAAAGATGCTGATAAAGATGCAGAGCAAGAACCATTGATGCACATTTTGTTATATCCGGTATGCAACTTAACTTGTCTTCATCATACATATCCAATTCTATAACTTTATAACTTTAACAAAAGTACACAAAATACGTGTAAAATAAGATTAGATGAAATATTGAAAATATATCTTTTTAAGTGGAAATGTATCCAAAAGCCCTACTCAAAGGTCCGCTTACTGGTCTTGATAACAAATTATTGTAAACTATTTATTTTTACAAATTGACATTTGTTATTTTTTTTCTGTAGAGGATATGTCTTCTTCTTTGTAGGATAATTTTCACTCTAAATTGCGTCGGCAAATGTTCGAAAGCAAGAATTTAATGTTGCTGAATTCTCAATTAATCTAAAGATTGAAAATAAACCTCTAGTCTTAAGATCATGCAGCTTACATTTATGCCTTGTGTCAGTTTACATTCCGAACAAAAAATAAGGCTATTTCAAACAAGCAGAGGATAGGTAAAGTCGACAAATTTATGACCATTCCCCAAGCCTCATGCGTACATCTGTACACCAGGCAGCTTGTAACATACACGGTGAAACGGCACACAGTACGTGCAAAGACAATGTCATGGTAGGTAGATTGCGCGTAGATGCACATTGCCGAGCCAGGAAACTCAACATAGTTGAGGCAGCCCACGCACAGTATGCGCTGCGACGGAAACTGTTAGTAGTGCCACTGACGCACGCGCAAGTTCGGGTGCTCTCGAAAATCACACGATTTTGTAACATTTCACTAAGCGCCATCGGCAAACTCGTTATCAGAGAGACGGCAGCGCATTCTGTGCGTGGGCTGTCTAACTACAAGTCTGTTGATTTCCTGCCTCTATGCGCATCTACCCAACATAACATTGTCTTTGGTACGTGCAACAACAATGGTTGACCAGTACAATTAGTGTAATGTGCAGGATTGCTGGCGGGCTACAAGCGTACGCGTGACGTCACTATTTCTCTCTGACGTAATACCTCGTGCATGACCCAGGATTTGTGGTATTTTATCTTTAAAATGAGAATTTATGCAACAGGCGTTATCAACACGTTTGATTCACCATCCGTAAATACACTTATTACAATCTGCATTACATACAGAAGAATGGAGACCGCTTTAAATAGATTAGACTTACTGAATGCGCTAAAGCGCGTTTACTAATTACTTATTTGATACTTGAGTTGAGACACCGAACACTCTTTAAAAGGGATTTTAATGTGAATATGGAATGATAGTGAGTGTGATGAGTGGTTTGATGGATGATGAGATGTAGTCTTGTTACAAACTAGGACCGACTGTTCCCCAGATTGTCATAACTGATAGCCCACCGACAAAATTAATTAATATGGTATTTTTTCGTTATAACTTAACAATCAATTAATAACACAGCTTAGAAAACAAAAGTAATATATGGCCAAAATAATAATATAACATGAGTTTGCAATTTGAAAATCTCAGTTCATTAAACAATAAATGTTGTTCTTTAAAATCAATTTATAATTAAATTTTTAATACCAGTCAATAACAGTTTGGTTTAAACATCTTGTTACAGTTTTATACTTATTCTGTGTATGTTTCATAAACTGTATACAATAAATACAAAATATTTAAAAGTTAATTAGTCATCATAAAAGCTGTTGCAATGGGGCTTCGAGGAACAAGGAAAGCTATCTTGCCATTACCGTTAGAAGATGGTACTTTGTTGTAAAATTCTAAATTTCTGAGATATGTGGCTTAGTATACTGTATGTTTTATAATCAAAATATGTATTAAAAACTCGTACACTTAAATTATAAAAACACATAGATTAAAAATGAAGCTTAAATATTATAAGCACCAGCTTGATTCCAGTTGTTAATACTGGACCAATCCCGCCTTTTCACTTCCAGGAAAGGGATTGGCCATAATGTTGTGTAAGGATTTTGGGATTTAGCTCTACAATATATCAGTCCGCTCCGGTCCGGATTTCACATTTTCTCGCTGAATTTGTGGATTCAATATCACCGGGCTGCCCTACCAAGAGTTTCAAGTATATTGCCCTGTAAAACAGCCAATAATATATATTGTATTTGTATATATGGAGTATTTGTTGTGTTAAAACAGCCAACAAAATTCATTATCCAATAAGTAAAGATACCGTTGAATTCAATAGCAGTTAAAGTCTGTATACCACTTTGCGCTGAAAAACTGGTTAAAAGTTATAAATGCGTTTCCACACTTTTGCCTGACCCTGTATATCCCAAAGTCTGGCACTTTACTTATGGGACACCCTGTATGACAATAAAATGGTTATAATAACGCGAGAAGAGTTATTAGCCAGAAGCCACAAAATCTTGGAACCACCACCGTGCCTGCAGTAAATGCACCGCAGGCCAAAGCTAAGAGCAGATTACGTATGGTCACGGTCACAGTCACGGTGGTTCCTCGTGTCGAAGTGTTGTTCTCCACTCTCGCAACTTTTATTGCCCTGTCATAAACCTGAAAGTGTTGACACCTCCTGCAGGATTGCCTGTTTATTACCAGAATAAAACTCTTTTAATGTTACATTCAGTGACATTGACGACTTCAGAGTGCTAATTTTATCTGACACTTGATGTGAAGTTTGATAGCTTCAGTCTCGAGATGTATAACGGTGGCGAAAATATTTCTTACAAATGATTTCCGGCCGACAGAACAATTAATGGGCGAAGAGCAGACATGTTTTATTGAATTTTCTTCTTATAGTATGTAGTAAAACATTTATCTGCAACAGCCCATAAAATCTAACCTTTTGTAAATTAGGTTCTCTATTCGCTAGACAGGAAAGTATAATAAGTTAGGAAAGTTATTTCTATAATAGAGCTTGTCTTGTTTAACGAGGCTTTTGTATAGTTATAACTTTTTATAGGGCTACAAAGTCCTCTCCACCACTCAACCTCGACCTATACCTAGCGTCAATGTACGTTCACATTACAAATTGTTAGTGGTGACTGCGGGGATCGAACCCGCGCCACCGGAGTGATGAGCTCCAGAGTCGCACGTGATACCAAACTCCACGGAATCCACTAACCAATAAGGGATGCATGGAAATTTCTACGCATACTCAAAAACACTCAACTGTGTTAAATGGATATTACTTAAACCAGGTACTTGATAAATTATACCGACATGGGTAAAATCTTGTTAAATAGTGCTAAAATTTCAATTTGAAATACAAATGTTATTTTACAGAATTGTTTTTATTCAGTTAAAGAGTATTTATATAATACATTTTGATTCTTTTATTAGATTATTTGGTAGACTCTAGCTTCTGAAAGTTAGATTTATAAAAAAGGTGAACAGAATAAATCCTTCAAAGATTAAAGCCAAATGTACCGCTCACGAGGCCCAAGTATACAGCTCACGCTGATTACTTTAGGTTAGCTCATTTTCTAATGTTCTGTTATGTTTTAGGTTACTTTTCACCTGAAGACGGGATCAGATTGCAGATCCCGAAACGTCAAGTTGTTTTTGCTCACTAACGATAGAAAATATACCGTACTGTTGGAGGAATTTCAAAGGTTTGGAGTTATTAGCAGCATTTCTTACTTTAAAAACGTATAATACTGCTACAGTACCATTTTCACTCAAAAGTAATATTTTGTAACCCGATCCTAATGCATTGAAAAACTTCTATCACGATCACGTTTATTTTTACTCTTCCTCAGTGACTGTTGAAGCTATTCTACCTCTAATATTCTATCTTTTTACGTTAAGCCGTTGGTCCTTGTATTTCCATTGGTAATTGGGCTATTAATTAATGACCCATTCTAAGGAAGAGTCGGCCTTAGTTTGTAACAAGACTACACCTCATAACTCATTACTACCACTCATCACACTCATCCTTCACCACATATTTGCCTTAAAATACCCTCATGAGAGTGGTCGGCATCTCAAATAGTGATTTAGTGAATATTAAAAACGTAAAATTAAAACGAAAGAAAGGCTTGAAAGCTGTTTAGAGAAATAATTTGCTTTGAAACACCTTTACAGACTTTAATTAAGAGACGAGACTAAACTGCTGAACTCCTCAATCAAGGTTTCAATTCCATTGTTTTACTTTCTCCTGATCCATTCCGCTCCTCCGAGATTGAATCTGGAGCCTGTATAATATTCCATTGAATTTTCAACCAACTTTGCGTTTCATTGTTTTGTTTTCAAACAAGATCTACTCTACGCGAAGATAGTTGTGAATTAAGCTTCTAGCTGCATAGTTCGGTTTGAAAATGTAATATACCTCACAAGGTAGTAAGCATCGCGTAGGTTTCTTTATTAAAATAAATATTTAATCAAGACTGGCATAGGTCTTTTTAGTGTTTATTCATTTTAAAACCGTAATTTTGTTCGTGCCACAATTTTAAAGGTATCCTTCATTCCCTTGAACGGGTTTTATGAAACTCTATTATGCTTTTGTAACGGATATCACTATATCACTACCACTATTTGAGATGCCGACCACTCTCATAAGGGTATTTTAAGGCAAATAACACATATTTGGTTCTCTGGAAATATTATAATAGTGTTATGATTATGTCGTTTAATTATCAGAATATTCATAATTATATATGTCACTATAATATCACTATGTCACTATTTGAGATGCCGGCCACTCTCATGAGGGTATTTTAAGGCAATAATGTGGAGAAGGATGAGTGTGATGAGTGGTAGTAATGAGTTATGAGGTGTAGTCTTGTTACAAACTAAGGCCGACTCTTCCTTAGAATGGGTCATTAATTATACATTCGTTCGGCATTTTTCAAAACGCTAAAATTAATTTATTGACCGTGGTCAGTTTCTTTTCCGATGAAAACTTTCATTGCTATCAAAAGCTATCAACAAGAACACACTAATCATGGACTGTTCTTCATCCAGTGGTGCTAACCGACATCTGAAAGGAATCCATCACCGTCACGTGAGCAGACCCGCCCATAGCAGCCGAGCTGACATTTACCGAACACAGGCTCATTTGTCTCAAGTCTTCAGTACAGATTGATCTTACTGGTCATTAATTTCACCTGGACCAATTCAAAAATCTAATTAGCGCCCTACAACAAGCAGAACTAAAGGATTAGTTCCAATAGCGCTAATCATTCTCCTAATGTGGTCAGTGTAGCAAACTGAGAGAGGTTTGAACTCTTCTTTCAAACGTGATTCTTTCAGATTCAATGTGACTTTCCTTTCATTTAGCAGCTGACTGTATATTTGAAAGCGTTCTTACTAAATGATGGAGAAGTTTCAATTTTGAAATTTTGGAGCATGATTGAAAATGGACAAATAATTGTTTGCCTGTTGGCAATAACTTTGGTGAGCCAATATCAGTACCACACATTAAAAATGTGAAAAGCAACGAAAATATATTTGCCCAATAAACCTTTCTCTTTTCATTTTTCTGTTACCAAAAGGCGTAGATGAATGTGTACGTAAACTGTAATCACTAAATCACTATTTGGGATGCCGACCACTCTCATGAGGGTATTTAAGGCAAATATGTGGTGAAAACGAGTGTGATGAGTGGTAGTAATGAGTTATGAGGTGTAATCTTGTAAGGCCGGCTCTTCCTTAGAATGGGTCATTAACTAATAGCCCAATGACCAATGGAAATACAAGGAACGACGGCTTAACGTGACTTCCAAACCACGAAGTTGGTGGTCTGATATGTCTAAACAATGGTGGGAGTTGATGCGGGTATCATCAGATGGTCACTGAGACTATCTGAGCCGCTTTAGACCTATATCATCCTCAAAACCTAACCTCCATGAAGCCGGATCACAGGACCACGCCACGAGTCCCAGTCAACATATGATACATAGTAAAACGGATAGTCAATCTTAAAATAAGTTATGTTAAATTAGGGTGGTTTGTTTTATAGGCGTAGTTCTTTGTTACGAACAATTAAATGGGTTTGCAACATTTGTTTATTATGATGTCGTCAATGGTATCAGAAAATTTATATTTGGTGTATACTAGTTTGACTCAAGAAAAAAAATCAAGAATTAGTATGATGATAAAGGTGCCTAGTCTTGTCACATTCATTGCGTGTGATAATTCCCTTATTCTGTATAGATAGTCTTTTAAATATCAAATTTTGTTATAAGTATTGACGAAGCCTCATAGGATTGTGAAATATGTTTTGGCCAATAAATATATGTATTTATTTATCTAGTCTCTTTGTTTTGCACAGTCCCGTTAGATTGACAAGAGTTGCTTGAGTGCGTTTAGGCTGGAAATGCAATCTTGAACGACTACAAAGGGCAAAGAATAAAGCACTACAATGGCATTAAGCCCTATATTGAAAAGGTTCAGCAGTTTGGCGTCTTTGTAATTAAAATCTCAGAGGACGCTTGACGTCTTTAACACTTGAGCACCGCCTGGAAATTGCTTTGAGCTAAGTTTAAATATAAGTGAAAAAATCCTACCGTTTGAAAAAACTGAAATTCGTTTAAATTAGTTTAAAGATTTCAATGATAGACTACTTTTGAGCTAACGTCTTTCTGTTGTTTATTACTCTCACTGTCCAGTTCTCTAAGATAGATCGATTGCAACAGAACCTGTACGTTTCGGAGGATTAATGACAGGTAACAATTCATAATTGATAAACAAGTAATTGAAACATTTATAGGATCACTATATTGAAACTTATGATAACTAACCTAATTTTTTTAAACAGCGTCTAAAGTTACGTCTTCCGAAGCAGCCGTACGACCTCCAAAAATATTGAAATTAAATGAAATTAAAAAGGATTTATTCCAATAAAGTAATAACGAAAATGTAGTAAAAACTGACACAACCGCAGTACAGCTGTAACTATAATTAAATTATATAGCTTATTTATGGTTAACTATAAGATAAATTAAATACATAAAGGAATAGTGAGGATTAAGGTATCAATTTGATTTAGACGTAAAGTTCATTTTTTTATATTTATCTGTGGGTTTTGTTTGAACTCCGTTCAATACGTTTTAGGTACTCTCAAACCCTTTCTAGGTAAATTATCGTCACTAATAACACTAATAGGATGGTTTGAATAAAAAACAACATTTAAAACACGATACCTTAATAGCATTAACCGAAATGATTATGAACAGATTTTTGGCCTGCGTCCGTGAGTCACGGCTTGCAAAGCGCAAGGTCGCGGGTTCGATTCCCGGCGCAGGCACAATACGGGTTGGACCGCTTTCCCTAAAAGCGGTTTGTGATGCCCACAAACCCTAAGTTAAGTCTCTAATAAAAATGGCGTGGATAGTAAAGGTTTTAAACAAATAATGAACAAAAGAACTATAAAACCTCGGTCAAACATTAGAAACCATCTTGAAAGATAAGTAAATTAATGGAATCTTCATCAATATGTTCTAACCAATAGAACTCACTGATATTTGTTTACACGGTGTAAATAAATCACTAAATCACTATTTAAGATGCCGACCACTCTCATGAGGGTATTTTAAGGCAAATATGTGGTAAAGGATGAGTGTGATGAGTGATAGTAATGAGTTATGAGGTGTAGTCTTGTTACAAACTAAGGCCGACTCTTCCTTAGAATGGGTCATTAATTAATAGCCCAATGACCAATGGAAATACAAGGACCAACGGCTTAACGTGACTTCCGAATAACTTCTCTATAGGAGATTGTCTGATATGTCTAAACGATCGTGGGAGATGATGCGGGTATCATCAGATGATCACTGAGACTATCTGAGCCGCTTTAGACCTATATCATCCTCAAAACCTGACCTCCATGAAGCTGGATTACAGGACCACGCCACGAGTCCCAGTTTAGATAATAATAACTGACTTAGAGCAAACTGTGCGTAGTTTGAGATTTAACTACATACAATTCAAGTACAATTAAGAATTAACCTGTGAATTAACGACGAACATTAGCGATTCCTCCCAATCAGGCGCAATACATTCTTCATTGATGAATAATTCATTCAATATCTCTCTCATTCACAACTGGTTCAGTAGTGCCCAGTTCGTTATTGTCACCGTGCCAGACTTCTCCGTTCAAGAAACTTCTATACTTTAACTGAAGATAGAAAGGTATTGTCCAAGTTATACTTATCGTATGAAGACTTTGACCGCTGCTACTCCCAATCCTATATACTCGTAGTTGACCTTCTCGTATGTTAAACCCCGTACTAACAATTAGTTGACAATTGTTTTTATTTTCGAAAAAAATGTAGTATAGGCTATTTTAAAGCTGGTGAGATGTCCGTAGATAATTCTTTAAACAAAGGAATTTTCTTTAAACTTCTCTTTGGAATTGGGAGCTCACATTAAGTAGAAAGGGTAAGGTTAGGAGGAGTCTGTTGTTTTGAAAAAGTTTATTATGTCAAACAGAAAAGTTTAAATTCCAAAAGTGTTAAATACGTTAACATTGGAGTGAACAAAACCCAGTATATGATCGATGGGACTACCACTCATCACACTCATCCTTCACCACATATTTGCCTTAAAATACCCTCATGAGAGTGGTCGGCATCTCAAATAGTGATTTAGTGATGATCTGGCATAAGGCAATGAAAATCTAAGTACTCCCTCCCTTCGCGGTGTTGGTTGATCAGCTTATTCGACATTTGATATTTTAAAGTGAAAACATATTTAAAACCAAGAGCTTTTCATGAAAACGCTTGGCAATACTATCCCGCACTTTGTGAGTGATTGAAAAATTAAAAACTGTACTGCTTTGATGTAATTGAGCTCTCTATTTGTGTCAGCTGAGATTTCCAACGGCTTATCATGGTTATTAGTAGAAATCCTCAAAACAGTCAAAACGATTGACAAAACATTTCACTGATGTCGAATAAAGACTTGACAACGTAAAGGTCTTAACTTCCAATAGTGAAATCGGATTGGACCCTTAATTATAGCCACAAAGTTTAGCTTTAGCTGTTCGTATAAAGGCTGTTCAGATTAATGCTTTATATTACTTCGAAGAATTGTAAAAAATAAAGATATAAACCATAGTCATAGAATATAATAATTTAATATATTTCCAAGGCTTTTGTTATATATTACTGTATTTACAAAATGTTTCATTTATTGTGATTAATATATAAATGTAATATAACTGGCTAACACTATTCAACAATAATACTGGGTCATTATTTGCATTTTATGAATAAAGATAATTTGAATTTATAAGATAAAGAAGACAATACGAATACCATGTGTAACTTAAAACTTACCATAAATATGGTATCAAAGGAGAACTAACCTGTAACAAATTGATCCAGTTCAGAAAAATGGTTCAACGTCAAATTTGTCCAAAACTACCTCGTAAATTAACATATAGTCATCGAACAAGATGATTAAGACTTTGTGAAGTTTGTTTACAAAAACTTTGCACATATTTCAACTATAAACCTGACATAAACAGACATGAAAGATTTGGCTCAAGCCAGTTTCAGCCAATCAGTAACTGAAGATGAAATATCTCAACCTAAGTTTGGACGCGGAAGAACTGGATTAAAGATGTCAGACGGTATTTTTGGTACTTATGTGCCACTGTCATGTGCAAAGCTTAAACCTCCTCATAAGTCAGGTTGTAATAACCAATGTAAATAGGAATTCGAATCATAGGAATACGAATATTCAGTTCGTTGTATAGCAAACGAGTAAGGAAGGCTTTCTACATTACTAAAAGCAAGGGATAAATACTTTCAAATATAGACGATATAGGGAATGTTTGGTCAGTCGCTATCCATTTTTATCACGTAAAGAATTAATACGGGTACAAAAAGTATTGATTATATAAAATTAACCTTAAAACTACACAAAACCGTGGCCAAAAATCGTTTTCATTGGCATCTCTTATAATATTGCAGACGAATTTGAGGTTTGAAACTATTTATCTCGATTTTTATTGCAAGGAAGAAATTAATGGCAATGTTTTTAAGCATCGCAGCCACATTATTAGAGCTATGGGCACGAAATTAAAATCAAAAGTAAATAGACAAATATTTTAGTACTATTATTAAATTGTAATCCCGAAGAAGGCACATGAATGTTACTTGTAGTGAGGGTGCGGGAAATAACTGAGACAAACGGTTACCCTTTGTTGTTGAAGCTTCACATTCCCTTTCTCAGAGGACACCATAAAGTCTTATAGAGGAAATATTTCTCATACCTTTGCATTGGTACAATTTATATGACCCCTAATAAGTGCAAAATGAAAATACAACAAACCAAGCCGGCACTCAACTAAGCGCTAAAGCGACTCTGGCATGAGTGAATTGAATTTCCTTTGCATGTTTTTACTCTGATTCGCTCCACTCACAGCCTCGCTTCGGTCTTCGGTCTCAGCTTGACTGTAAGATCACGCGTGTACAAATCATGAAAGGAAAAATCGGACGCAATTTACTGTTTTTAGATCATTAAGCCCCATTTCCGGTGAAAAGTTCCCCCTTCCCCAAAAGGCACTTCCGGTAGCTTGATTTTGCTGGCTAATGAACTTGACCCATATATTTAAAAAGGAACATTTGAACCAAATCTAGCGAAAATCGGAGAACAAATGTGACTTGTCGAGAAGAGACACATATGTACATAATTAATGTATCTAAGTTTTGAAAACATGCTCAAAATGTGTTCTGGTGGTCAGGATCTATGCTTATTTCACGGTCCCGGGCCTGGATCTTATAACCATGCTGACGGTACGAATATCTCATTTTCCCAAAGGAAATTCGATAGTAAGTCGTTTCGGTTTTCGAACTTGAATGAACGTAAGGTTACATTCTTTTCAAATGTATTTATTGATTATTTGAAATTCTTCTGTTCAATCATCAGTTCAAAACTCGCAGTTTTAAAACCAGCTGATTCCCTAGAGAGGGGGGATGGAGAGGAAGAGAGAGAGGGAGAACAGGCACAGTCAAGCATGAATAATTCATAAGGTGAGAAACTTCACATTTATCACGTGGTTGATTGCGGGACGTCTGATTCCACTTGATTGATTTATCTGCTCCTGATAAATCTTTCTGCATGAAATTTGTTTCTACTTCTCAATATATTCTATGAGCGAGTGACGTCACCACTAAACTTGATTTGTACATCATTTCTAGATTTAAGCTCTTGACATAATGCATAGTTGTGGCGTGTTAAGCAAAATAAGTTTTCACGATGGTAACTCCTCATGGTTTGGAAGTCACGTTTAACCGTTAATCCATTCCATTTGTGGTCGGGCTTTAATTGTTGACCCAATCTGGGGAAGAGTCGGCCGTAGCTTTAAAAATACTAAACCTCACTATCCATAAAACACTCATCGGTCATCCCACGTTTACCTTCAAAATACTCTAACTAGGAATGGTCGGTGTCTTAAATCAAAGTACAATGTATTGGTTGTGGTGGATTTAATCTCAACAATGTTGGTAGTTCATTGATAAATTTTGGAATTTTACGCTTGTATATTAGCCGTAATTATACAAATGTGACCTGTTTTGTCGACACAGGTAAAAGGTAAAGTTTGTATTTGTCGACGAGGTGAAGTTAAAGCTGCAATTCCTCCCTAGCACTTAATTTCAATCTCACCTAACGTTATTTTATGGTCACTTGACAAAACTGTTAGTAATGACTTCGGGATCGATCCCGCCTCCGGAGTCACAGACGCTACCATCCCGCCACGGGTCTGTTACAAAGTCCTTTGTTAAATAAACACACAACTAAACAAGGCTGTACGTCTATGTACATTTATATTTGTGCTGAAGAGCAATATACATTGTAAATGGTCCAATATAGCTTCACTATAGAATATGAATAACAGTACTGTCATCCTTTATCTTTTGCTGCACTAAAGCTCTTTCCAGTTGATGCTACGAGTATTCGTTATACAATTAGGAATTTTTGTAATAATAATCAGACAGTAAATACTGTTTTAGATCAAAACTCTGAAGCAATATTTTAAAATTGTAGAGAACCAACAAAACAGAGGACTAACTAAGAAATAAGAGAAAAACTGAGGACATTTTACATAAACCTGCCTTATTTTAAGCCACTTAGAAGCTAGAATTTTTCTAAGTAGTTAACTAAAAGTTTAAACAGGGCAACATGTTCAAACCAATGTCTCAAAGTAATCTTCACTGTCCACCATTGCAATCTTTCTCAACCAAACAAAGTCATGCTCCTGTTGGACTCCTAACTCAGTCTGGAGTAATTAACTCCATTCTGACACGGAGTAGTTAGTGACCTACTTCACTACTGGGCTCAAACCTCATCGTTCTCTCATCAATCATACCAGACCAGACCAGACCACCCTGGTGAGATACAAGCTCAGATCTGTTGGTCAATCTCACTTACATTGGTACAAAATCGTTGTAAGGTAAGCGTTTACTGAGTGATACGTTTATGACGTTTCGTAGTCTGCAGTCTAGTCTCGTCTTCAGATGAAAGACAACCAGGTGAGGTAACTTCTTGTGTATGGAGTTGATTCCTTTTTTAGAGCGAGAAATGTACTCGCCCTCAAGAGAGGCTTTGACGAATAACAAAAACAGCCGACGCCTAGCCAAAAAACGCTACGTGACCTCTAGCACGTTTTCTGTAAGTGGCGGATGAATAACGTATTAAGTGCCCTTTTGAGGGGTGTTCTCCAAAAATAATGTGTAGGCTCCAATAACTGTATTTACCATCCGATTGTAATGACATTCAGTATAAACATGTATGTCACCGTACCCAACATCTGTAGGCCTACTAAGAACGAACAACATTTATCCAATAAGCTAAAATATGACAGAAAAACACGATTTTCCACCGCCATTTTGGTCTGGCTGAACCTCAAAAAGACGTATTTATGGTAAACCAATTGGGCTTGTTGAAGTACTCAACGAATTTGCAAAAGGAACATTTCGACTAACTTTTCTAAGAATTGGAACAATGAGTGCCATACAGAACCTGAGCCATAGTATCGGATATAATAATATAGTTTGGTAAAATGAAAACACAACGCCAAAAATGTATATAATTTATCTGTGTTGCCCATAGACATGTAGTGGAACTCATGTGAAACTGTTTGACGAGGTAATTTACCACTTATATAGGATTTGTGTTTTCATTCCATGCAAATCATTATTGAGTACCTTGTTAGCATTATAATTGGCACGTCCACGGTTTCGGTCAGCCCATCAATGGGTATGTACAATACAAAATATAGTTATACAAAAGTTTCTAAAAAAAAAAAACAGTCCTAATATTTTAATATCGTTGCTCAAAAACAATTTGACACTATTGGTATTCTTTGAATTGTTGGCAGGGGATGTGCCTTGGGAGAAAGCGCGTGAAGCTCATAACCAAGGCTGGGCATTTGTCTCAGTTATTTCCCTTAAGAGCACCTTCACTTCAGAATCATTTTTTGTGCCTTACTTCTCGCAAACTTCGTGACCAGGACGTGTAAGTATTTACACGATAACCAAATAGAGGTCAAGTGCACAAAGCTGTTATCAAACTTAGTTTGATGCACTGCTAACACCTTAGATTAGCATTAAAATAATATGACGAATGACAAGAAACAATTATTAATAATTTGTAGTAGATTGAAAAAAAACACAAATAATCCAAAGCAACTTGTTAATACAAACAAGCCTAAATAACAAGCTGAAGCCTTTCGAAAACAATAACCTTATCTATAGAGAACAACATCGACTAAAAGTTCAAAGATCAAACTTTCAAAATTGATGATGTGGTTGGTACTCAATACAAACCAACTATAAACAAGTTTATTGGAATGTTTGCGTTTTTCAATCAACTACACATTTCTAAATCCAATAAGGAGTATCTACTTCGTTGGTCGAACTTAGCAAAATGTCATAACATTCTTGAAAACCAATCTAGCTTGGTTAAATAATTGAATTAAGTGTTGCTTCTTCCTTGTTTTTGTCCTAATGAAAAAGCAATCACCTTTCTGGTAACGAGACCTAAGAGTCAATCGAGTTCCACATGTCTAGAGTCTTACTGTGCGATTAATTGCTTTTTGGAAGTGACCTTTGGGAGTAGTTTGCAGGTATAATCACTAAATCACTATTTGAGACGCCGACCACTCTCATGAGGGTATTTTAAGGCAAATATGTGGTGAAGGATGAGTGTGATGAGTGGTAGTAATGAGTTACGAGGTGTAGTCTTGTTACAAACTAAGACCGACTCTTCCTTAGAATGGGTCATTAATTAATAGCCCAATGAACAATGGAAATACAAGGACCAACGGCTTAACGTGACTTCCGAACCACCCAGGTGATGGTCTGATATGTCTAAACGATGGTGGGAGTTGATGCAGGTATCATCAGATAATCACTGAGACTATCTGAGCCGCTTTAGACCTGTATCATCCTCAAAACCTGACCTCCATCATAGAATAAGCATATATACTGTTTTACTTATTCTATGCCTCCATGAAGCTGGATTACAGGACCACGCCATGGGTCCCTGCAGTCAAGTCAGCTGACAGCCTCACTTTAGCCTTCGGCCTCAGACTTACGTGGTCTATTACTGCACATATCATGAAAGGAAAACGTATTTCAAATGTTATTACAATCAGACTACTCATATTGCTGTTATAGCGAATAATCAATTCTTTGGCCTCTATATGTATATACAGTTTTGAAAAAATGCCCAAAACGTGTTCTGGGGTCAGGATCAGTCCCCAATGGTCGCAGGTCTACGTCTTACACGCTGACGGCATGGATATCTCTATTTTTTCAAAGAAAAATTGGAAAATTGCTAACAATACTTTACGGTCGGCAAGTAAGAGCTATAGAGTATATAAGAGCAAAGGCTGGAGCTAATCATCGTGGAAGTTTCACTCTATTGATAACACGTCACAAGAACAAACACACAAGTCCAAACATATTCCAGCAGCGGTGGGTGAAAGAAAACTTTGGAAAAGTTAAGTCTCTAACCCATCAAACTCTTGATTATATTAGGAGTTTTCCTAAGTTGTGAGCAAACTTTGCGGATGTTGGGAGAGTCTTAGGTTACAGAGTTTCTGTTTTATTTACCAATACCTCTTTGTGTGTGTGTTGAAGAATCACATAAATATTTGATATCACAATGGGCTAATAGAGATTGACAAATTAACAATACAGTGGCTTGTTATGTCCTGTAAATGAGTTTTTGATGATTTGAAGTCCTTGGAATGTCATGAATACTAATTGATCTTTTAGACTAACAAATGAACTGCGTTTAAAAGCCCGTCGGGTTTCGTTCAGTCTAATATTCTAGTCATAAATGTTGTACTTTTCTTAGCCTTGTTTGTTGTTTGTTGAATAGACAGCTACACAGATTTTTCTTAAATAATAAAGTGAAAAACTTATTGAATATGTTGCAGTTTAAGATAGCACAGTTGAAATTAACGATGAATTTATGAGTGACCAATAGTCAAAATATCCTTATCGATCCTGTCAAAGTATACGGTATGTGATACATTGCAATAATAACATAATTCTGACAATAACTAACAAACTTAAAAAGTTCCAAAAATATTTCCTCTGCAATGGGTAAAAATAAATAGGTCCGGAACATTGGGAAAGACTCACGCTGAAAAGTCTTTTAGCCATCAGACTTTTGATCATATTAAACGTTGTCCCAAATGTCAGCAAACTTTGCTTAAGTCAGGAGAATTTTGGTATTTTAGTAACAGACAAATATTTTATCAACACACCTTTACGCGTGTTACACCTCCTTAATGTAAGTAAACACTATAAAAAGGTAAAAAGTTTTGTCTTAGGACACCCTAAAATGGCTTACGAATATATTTCGCTAATCAGGCTATGCTTGGGAATTGTTATTTTAGTAATATTAAATACTCATGATCCGGTTCGACATGACAGAAGAATCACATTACTGTGGTACTACTTGGCACTACATCAAGCAATATAGTTTAATTAGGGTTGCCATGCCTGCAGGTGCAATAACCGGATTGTGGGCAAGATTAGCTTTGGAGCTTCCTCCTAACTGAATTAATCACAGCCTACTAATTAGATTTAATATAATAACACGTCCTTTGTGATTAGAATTAGATAAATTTCTCGAGCTCATTTTTGGCTGTCAGGAGTTACGGGTGACTTATACTCGTAAATCGTGGTTTTAAAGTATTCCTCGAGTTTGATTTTCTTTTAATTTACATTCGTCTGAAACCGTTGGGATAAAAACAAGGTTATTTTAGTTGTATACTATTCTATCTTCCCTACAGTTTTATTTATCCGCCAAATCTAAGAGATAATAATACATTTTAGAACTTGTTTAAATAATATAGTATATTTCATCACTAGGTTCTAAAGTGACACTTTTTGACTCGAGGCCAAGTTAACGACCGAGGGTGAAAAATACACTTTCGGGCCAAGTGGTGAACGATACTTTTGTCATGATGCAAATAATAATGAGAAAGAAATGCCAATAAATGTTTTAAATATTACGGTATACAGAAAAATTAAATAACACATAGTTTTGAACTCGGCAGTCTGAATTATAATGTGTTGAAGAAACAGATGTTACATTGATTTACTATGATGTTTTTCTTCTTAGGGAGAAAAATATAATTTTGATAGTATTTTTGTGGCATGGACATAAGCTGGTTCAACGAGTTTGCTTTGAATTTCACCACTGACTTATAGTAAATCAGTGTAACAGCAACATCAGTGGTTAAGTACTCACGAATAAAACTACAATCCATACATATGCTTCCCTCATCTCATGAATTGGATTACATTACACTTTTCCAAGCCTCCTTCACACTTTGGTGTAGCCCCGAAGTATTCCAAAGACAGAAATACAGAACAAACCCTTTAAAACAAAATGTTTATAATAATAAACCAAAACAATCTACGAGTATTTAGTATGAGTCAATGGCCGTAGAAATTCACGATTTGAAGTTTTAAAGGCCGTTACAGACATATTAACCCAACATTTATTTAAAACCATATGAAATGTAATATTGCATTAAATAAAATTGTTGTTTATATCAACGCAGTATAATGCTTCTAGGTTGTTCTTTACGTTAGGATGTAGATAAAATCAGCCCATTTCATCTAGCTGATTCAAAGTTAGGCTATGCAAATATTTTTGTTAAAATAGCATTAAACAGTGAACACACTGGCTCACTAAAATTGGTATTATGACGTAAAACTTATTAAAGATTAAGGCTTGGTGGCACATAAAAAAGGATACCTTTTCCGCAAATATTATTAGATAGTGATATTAAATGGTATAGCAAATCTATCTTGATATTGGCAAACAAGATAGGACGGGTTTACTATCACGAGAGTTCTACTGTTATTAGAAAAACGAAGACAACAGTTCAAAACATATTCCAGCAACACTGGCTGATAGAAAAAATTGGAAAAGTTAAGACTCGTGTTGGAAAGTCTGTAACCCATCAAACTCTTGATTATATTAGGAGTTTTCCCAACTTGTGAGCAAACTTTGCTTATGTCGGGAGAATTTGTTATTTCAGTAACAAATAAGGTTTAAATCACAACGTGTTTTTATCAACGGGTAAAGGGGTGTACTTATGTGTAGCTCTTCTTGTGTAGCTAAATTTAACAGTATGCACCTTACTCGAATCTCATTACTGTAGTAATTGGGACTTGAGTTTTAAATGCCCCTCCTTAACTTTTGAAAAGAAAATATTTAAAAATTTCTTTGGAAATGTTTTTTAGGATCCCGAGGTTTGTTCTGACGTTCTTTGCGTCGTTCATTTCCTACCCAAATCCGGGAAGGGGGCCCTTAATTTTTTAAATACAACCCCCTTGTGGCACCTCAAACGAAAGGGGATTTCAACAAAAATTTAATGACGCAAAGAAAAATCTTTATCTTGACTCGTTCTTTTTGTTCTACCCTATCAAGATTACAAGAAACCAGGTATACAATTCCATATTACACATAAAACTTATTTTGAATGACAAATTTGTCTCCAAAATACTTTATGAAATTATTTTATAGGGTTATGCTGTTTCCCCAGAGGATTTTCAAGACAAAACAGTAATTAAAAATAAATTGTATGTGAAATGTAAAATTTTAAACCTTATTTCTTGTAATCTTTAAATGTGTTTTTGCCTCGGTTTTTGCACAGTTGAGTTTCTATTGAAATTCTCTTTCTTTTGAGGTGCATCAAGAGGGGACGTTTGTGCTTTTTTTTAAATAGGGAGGCCCCCTCCCGGATTTTGGATGGTGGTGGGGGTGACGCAAAGTACGTCAAAACAAACTTCAGGACCCTATAAAACATTCCCCAAAAAGGGGTTTCAAACTATTTCCTTTTTCAAAGGTTAAGGTGGGGTGACATTTAAAACTCACTCTGCATATATTACGACATCTCACGTCCTATGATTGACTGGGACTCGTGGCGTGGTCCTGTAATCCAGCTTCACGGAGGTCAGGTTTTGAGGATGATATAGGTCTAAAGCGGCTCAGATAGTCTCAGTGATCATCTGATGATACCCGCATCAACTCCCACCATCGTTTAGACATATCAGACCATCACCTGCGTGGTTCGGAAGTCACGCTAAGTCGTTGGTCCTTTTATTTCCATTGGTCATTGGGCTATTAATTAATGACCCATTCTAAGGAAGAGTCGGCCTTAGTTTGTAACAAGACTACACCTCATAACTCATTACTACCACTCATCACACTCATCCTTCACCACATATTTGCCTTAAAATACCCTCATGAGAGTGGCCGGCATCTCAAATAGTGATATAGTGACATGTATGATTATGAATATTCTGATAATTAAACGACATAGTCATAACACTATTATAATATTTCCAAAGAACCTCTTTTCCAAAACCAAATCTTTAGCCAAAAGTTGTCACCACCAAACTTTCCTACTTTCGCCCACTCCATTTTCTGAAGTGATAAAGATGGGGTCGCTCCCTAGAGCCTCCCCTGATGAGAAATAAGGTTCAGGAAAGTGATTCTAGAGAACAGCTAGTAGGAACCCACCGGGAAATAACCAAGACACGTGGTTATTTCCACTTCATAAAAGTCACTTTTACTCGGAATTTATCACATTACAGAACTAGTTCTAGTGTTTGGCTTCATTTCGAGCACTTGAAACTTATAACTTATTGTGTTTATTGTAGCAGTAGAGTAACGGTAATTTTTGTCTTTTCCGTTTTATTTTTCATTCTGTTTATATCTTATACCGAAGTTGAACTATTATTGCGGACATTTTCCATCGTTTTTTTGTTCTCTAACGATTGAAAATGTCCGCAATAATAGTTCAACTTCTGAAATCCTCCCATCGTCAACAACAAACTTCAAACAAAGGATCTTATACCGATTGTATAAATTGTAGTATAATTATCAGAACTTCCTTTGCTTCTTGAGCTGTAGAATGTCTTAAAAAGTTATTACGCAAGTTTTCTATATTTTTCATGAAAACCAGAAGAACCAGATTTTTTGTGATCTGGAATCGATCCCCAGCTATGTCTCAATATATTTGTTTTTTATATATTTTGTTAAGGCTAAGTGGTAAAAAGGCCTTTTAAGCCCTAACTTTGCCTTTTTTACACAAATAAATACGTTTTATTATTAGTCGGAATAGACTCGGTCGTGCGTCTAGTCGAGTTGATAGTAGAGGGAATCGAGGGTCAAAGGGATACGCTAAGCGTATTTCTTGATCTATCGAGAGCTTTTGACTGTGTTGATCATCGAATCCTCATCCGGAAAATGGATTATTACGGGATTCGAGGAGTGCCCCTCAGATGGCTTGAATCGTATCTCAGTGATCGCAAACAATTTATAGGAATCTAAAATGTCAGATCGGGGGAGGAATGCCTGAAATATGGGGTCCCACAGGTCTCCATACTCAGTCCATTGCTCTTTTTGATCTACGTCAACGATGCCGCTTCATCGGTACGAAAAGGGCAACTTGTCCAGTACGCAGATGACACGACTCTCTGTTTCAATGCGAATTCCATCAAGGATCTTGAAATCGTTGCCTTCACCGAGCTCAACAGGACAGTTCAACATTTCAACGAACTCAATCTCAAAACGAATTCATCAAAATCAAACTTCATCAAGTTTTGCTTGCGCGAAAACGACTCAGAAAGTCCCACAGTCATGTTGGATGACTCTGAGATCGAAGAGGTCTACACAAAAGGAATACACCTTGATCGAGGGTTGACCTGGAGCGCTCACGTAGACCACGTTTGCTCAAAACTATCCTCAGGAATCTATGTTTTCAGGAAACTATCAGAGTATTGCCCGACTCAGATACTACTGATGACGCCGTACAAACGCAAACTTTTCAAAAATGTTCATTTTTCAGGAAAAAAAACTGTTCGAATAATCGCGAAATTGCGTAGAAGAGAGTCGTAGGGAAGTATTCAAAGATCTGAAACTGTTGACACTACCTTGCCTCTATATTTTGGAGACCTGCCTTTTTCAATTCAAAATGTAATGCCATAAGAGGTAGTGACATACACTCTTATAGGAGAGCATACTATACTCTTATAACTAGACTCTAGAGGCAGGGACAACTACCGAACTGGGTGACACAGAACGGTAGTTCATGAATGTTTGCCTTCTCAGACAGGAGTTTATTTAGTCAACAGATTACCAAATTCGTTCAAAAATGGCCATATGCTCAAGGCATTCAAAGCTCGTCTGAAAGCTATTTAGATCTCTCAATCACTCTATAGCACAGACGAGTTCTTGGCATTTAATTGGGACACACTGCATTAACTGCATTAATTAGTGTCTAGAGTGGTATGATTCGGTTGAATGGGAGAGAGTGAATGTAACAAATCTGAATGCTTGAATTTGATGTAAGAATGAGTGGAAAATTTTAGCGATTGATCTGACGATGGCTATGTATTTATTGTAAATGCTCACGCAGTAAAGTATATATATTTATTTAGTTTATATAGCATGTAAGCCGTACACACATTATCAAAACCAACCCTAATTTATTCCATATGTAAAGTGACGCCTTTTTAATATGTATGATTGGCAAACTAAGGATTTCAGATTTTAAATGAGCATTTTAATGAACGTAAGCTCTGTTATAGGCCTTCGGAAGGGTTTATGGCTAGCTTCACAGCGTCGGGTGTCTGTGGGCATTTTACACAGAAAGTGCAAATAAACTTAACGTGTAAATAAGAGGCTTTTATTATCTTCAAAACATTACTCTACTTCAAAATAACAACACACCCTAATTTCAAAATCTTTCAAAAATTATAGAAATTGCTGTTTTCTAAAAAAATAAGTACCTTTGGATACCACGAACAGCTCCAACATTTCCAAGCACCAAATTCATTTAATGACGTTAGTATTACGTTGCCTTTTACGTCAGCATTTCAGCGTTTCAGAAAACAATAACTGTAAGCAGCAACAACGTTGAGGGAATCATTGAATAAGGAAACACACTAAGGGGGAACACACAAAACCCCTCCACTAGCAATACAAGAGTTGGTTGAGTGTTGCGCCGCTTGAACGCGCTGACGTCATTAATCGATGCCATAGCAACAAGTGGCGTGCCCTTTCAACCCCGCGACTCAATAAGCCTAACCTTCCCAGTCCCCTCCAACATTCAAAACTGTTGTAAACCGCGTATTGTTCATAGTTTTGTACAACGAGAAACATTTACTCAACGATGTTTCTAGTACGGTGTCATGGTATTTTCAATTTAATGAATAAAAATATTGTAAAATTACGCTAGACTAAGACACACATAAGAATGAGCAATAATTTTAAATATTGCGTTAAAACTAAAATTTTATTTCGCCTATCATTTAGGAAAATACAAGCTCTGTGTGATGATAAAGGGGTGGATTAAGTAATGAGGCATTAAACGCTTAACAGAAAATGGCTGAAATATGCCGTTTGAGCTACTGCCGCCCTTTTGCTTTCCATTGTTCAACAGTTTTGCTAAAATGTTTTAAAAGTGTATCATGTAAATGTTTAGATATATGCTCAACAATACATGTGTCAAGTTGCATTTGAATCAAAACATAAAACATAATAATAAAAATAGTGGTTGCACAAGTAATTACGTAGGGGCTTTGGACAATCTAAAAATAATTTTCCGGCTCCATTTAGTCCCAAGAACTAAATGAACACTCGATAAGAGTTTTCCCAACATCCCGTGTAACCAACAACATTATTACAATGTTTTTAATACCCTTATCGTTTCTTAAGAACTATTTGAAACATATTGTTGAAGATCCTAATTCGTATAAACGCTAAATAGCTACCAAACCGGGACTCAAACCCGGGTCTTTCACTTGTCGGGTGGTTATGCTACATTCTCATTGCCATATTATTTTATAAGACCATAGATTCAGCAGACACGTTCAAGTTAAAAATCGTGCAAGTAACGTGAACGGAAAGTCAGAAATATTGAATCCAGGAAATCGTCGAGAAAATCTCAAATCCGAAGGGAAGCGGATTGATATATTGGATACCTCCGGCAAATCCTAAAGTCTGCTCGATGCTTTTTACTGGTAGGAATGGACGTTGCTAAAAATGACAAAAATATATTTTCTGAGAAAAGTTGTATTGAACATAGCTTAGCGATTAAGTTAGCGAAAGGGAATGTACGAGTATTTGGCATCAGCAAATACGGAGACGAATGAAAACTGGACATTCTTCTTTTCTTTCACTTCCGTCACTTCTTTGTGCAGGATTTCAGTTTGATAACTCGAGCAGAACAAATGGATATATTGTATAAAAGCGTTGTTTTGTAGAAAAGATAGAATTTGTAAGACCCACCCCCCACTTGCAATAAAATTTAACGCAATATGAATTATTTAACAAATTAATATTTGATTTTAGTAATAACTGTCTGTGTTTAAAATAGTTTGTAAAAAGTCATTAACACACTTACGTGTACGGTTTCGTTTAAAATCAAATACTTTCTCACATAGTAATAAGTATTTTTCAAACATTGAATTTGTCAAAAGCCCTTGAAGAAGACAAGTAAACAAACACTCACTAACCTTGTAAGTCTTGAAACCAATAAGTGGAGAGGAAATTCACTAATCCTGAAAAAAAGAAGAACCACGTAAGTACTTTACACAGTAAGAACACTAACACCTACACCTACTAAAACAAACACTCATTGAATGTATGAAAGCGTCGGTTATTTTCAATTGTAAAGTGGTGCAATTTACATAGAACAAAAAATAACTACATTTATCAAAATAATACTTATGGCTATTACATTAAAGATATATCGATACAATCATAAGATTATATTAATTGGACTAAGAAACGATAGTTGAACCTTACGTCTAGTTTTTAAATTCTTGGAAATAACCTACATGGGCACGAGACCTGGGCTGCTATGTTATAAGAATTTCTTCTTTTCTTTAAAGAATAATTGGATTTTATTATGTCCAGTCTCAAGGCCTATATCAATTAATAAACCTTTATAATTTCACAAGGTCTACAGGCACCCAACAGGTATTTCATCTATTAAATCATTGGAGTTAGAGAATGACGAGATAAGTACTGGTTGAGTAACTTAATCTTAGGTCATTCATATGAATAAAGAAAGTGAAGCGTAGCGAAGGCAGTTGAGAGGGAGTATCAAGTATGACGGTAATCGATTCCACGGCGTTGTTATCTATTTGAACTCACCAATTTTTGTATATTTTTCGAAAAACAGAAAGGAATTTAAGTAGAATTATTTTGAGTTTAGAAAATGTTGGCATATATTTTTTTAAGGTATGTTAGCAACATAGAACGAGTTAGTTCTGAAAAGGCTTTAAAGAGCTGTTGTGGTGTGGCTATACCTATGTTTCTAGCATACCTAGTATTGTGAGGATGTGCTACGTCAGAGAGAATATAGTTTTTGTTACAAAACATATGGATACAAATAAGTGTAAAGGTAAAAGGTTTGTCTTGTTTAACGAGGCGAAGTTAGGACTACAAAGTCCTCTCTACCACTCAACCTCGACCTTTACCTAGCGTCACCGTATTAGTCACATTACAAATTGTAAGTGGTGACTGCGGGGATCGAACCCGCGCCACCGGAGTGATGAGCTCCGGAGTCGCGCGCGATACCAATCCGCCACGGATCTGCTAAAGTGTTACCAATAGTTTTCACTTAGTTAAAAGATATAAATCCTGAAAAAGGGTTTCGGCCGGTTAACGCAAGGGTTTGTTAAATGTTATTTTTATAATTTTTCGGAGCAAAGAATAGTGGTTAAAGAGTGCGCCTCCTCATGCAATATTCTCAAAGGCTATTAATGATTGTATGTATATAATACGCAGTTTTAACGTCTTTTTCGTCCCAAATTAGAATACAAGACAAGACAAGTAGCGCGCAAGCAGCAACTGACAATCGTCACTATAATTAAGCAAAGCTCATACGATATAAGTAAAGTTATCAAAAGGTTATCAAAGGTTGAAAGAGCAATCACGTGGTGATAAATAATTTGTCGTGGGGCCAAAATCGCGAACTTTCACGAAACATTGTACATCCTCTGTTTTCATAAATTCGACTTGGAGAGTTGTCCAAATATTGGGCACCAAACCGTGCGTTTAATCAAACTTTGGGATTACAATAAAAGCCACGTGTCGTTGACTTTCAAACCACACGTGAGGAAACAGTTTGATGAGTTTTTGAAACCAGAATTTACCCCTGGGAAATAAGAGCATCACTCATCGTGTACTGATTGAACAATGCTCTATCAACTTGATTCATTCCTGTTAGTTTTACTTGTCAATGTAATAAAAGTTGAATAGTTTTTGAAGAAAAATTAATATACAGGGTTATTACAAATGATGTTCCTGATTTTAATTATAAATTTTACTGGGTAAAATTGTTTTTAGACCATTTTTGTTAGTACCATTGGAAAGAAAAACTCATAAAGTTTTATTTATACTGGTTTGGGTGCGTATTTGCTGTTTGTTAAGTCAACTGTTATAGGTGTTGTGTAATGCTTGAATTTGAAGACAATAAAGCTTGTTAAGTGCTGGATTATCACATTAACCAATATTTTATTTGAGTGCAACCACTTTTTAGTACCAACTTGAATGAAAATCCTCTTAGTAACCACTCTATTCACTAGTAGTTATTGAATTTAAAACAAATGGCTGCATTTGTAAAAAGATGTTACTAATGGCTGCCTGGGACTGGATTGGAGCGGAGGTCCGAAAGATAACGTACTCCTGAACAGACCAGCAATATCTCTGGATAACACCCCCTGTTATTTTTTCTTGCGAGGATACATGAAAGGTAAGCTGTAAACATCACCATTACCATTAGCATACCAGAGATCCAGCACCGGATTACCAATGCCAACAAAACAATCGATCGTCAAGATACTCTCATAAACGTATTGCAAGAGCTTTGTTATAAGATTGACATCTGTTGTGTCACAAGGGGGACCCATATCGAAAATGTATGGTTCTGAGTACTTGTGACGACACCTTTTGAATTTTTTTATTTAACTGTAACCATTTTAATTTTTGTATAAAAAATTAAACTATAGTTTATGTAGCTTGAAATCGTGGTCATCATTTGTAATACCCTGTATACATAGTAAGGCTATTTGTGAATTGTTTTGTTGGTTATAAAGATTATTAAAAAGGTGTTACCTTTTCCTGACTGTAGGGTTGGGGTAAAGTAGGTTTTAAAAGGTTATAATTGGGTTTTGTGATAAAACGAATGAACAGTAGGTCATTAAATAGTAGCTTTCGTCACAAGGTCCTAAAATGAATCTTTTTGATACGAGCCTAAGTTTAACTTCCTAAGCGCAGCCGAGAACGTTAAGAGGTTTGGTCAACCAAGCAGGAACCCATGTTTACCACTGAAATAGCAAAGTGTTGATTATGTCTCTCCGGTGGACGAGGGGTAGGTTGAAATCCAAGTTCATCTTCTGTTTTTAAAAACATCAGCTCTAGTTGTCTTGCCTGGCTTAGTTTTTTGAAGAGTCGCGCGTGCCGCCGAACTTGCCAGTTAAGAGAAACGGTAGTAGTGATATTCCAACTTTGCTCCGCTCACTCAAAAGTGGAAAACATGATTTCGTAGTCCCCTGTTTCCGACGCCGTTTATGGACCGAAACGTACAAATGCGGGTTTGTAGGAGTGATTCTATGTTCCTTATACACGAAAAAGGGAAAACCCGCTTGTAAAATAATAAAATATCTTATTTTTGGCTGACTAACATTTTTTGCAAACGTTGGCGTAAGATTTTTTCAACCCAGGTTATTTAAACCTAGAACAACCTTTGAAACCGTGGAAAACAACGTTTCTAATCTCTACACCAAAACATAAGCGTCGTAAACGGGAAGATTATACGAGAGCATGTTTTGAGCAACTTATTCTGGAGTGAGTGATGAACGGTTTTTTTGTCATGGTGCAAATGACATTGAGACATAAGTTTCAGTTGAGTTATTTATTATTAAGAATAAACTAAAAACAATTGTTTGAAAATTTCCTTCACTAGCACGCCATTACATGTGACGAAAACAACAGGCCAACATTACAAAAACTATATATTGGGTAAGTCATAACAAAAAGCTACCTTATATATTTTGAATTTATCACTTGGCTTCTTCTAAAGTAACCAAATTAGTAGTTTTTGCTAATTTTTCTTTTAAAATTCTTACTTTGCAACTTATAATCGTTCGCTATAGCACAGCACCCGACTTCGACCTTATTTCATCCCCCTAAAGATAACCACACAGCCGAAAGTCGGTAAAGTCTGTGTTTTAGAATCTTTATGACCAACAAAACATCTTGGCGAATTATTGAATACATATTAATTTTTCAACTAATTAACCTGCACTTATAATATTCATAAGGTTCACTTCGTAATTTATTTATGAAACCGTTTTTGAATTAAACTTGACTACAACTTTAGCGGATCCATGGCGGATTTGTATCGCACGTGACTCCGGAGCTCATCACTCCGGTGGCGCGGGTTCGATCCCCGCAGTCACCACTTACATTTGTAATGTGACTAATACGGTGACGCTAGGTAAAGGTCGAGGTTGAGTGGTAGAGAGGACTTTGTAATCCTAACTTCGCCTCGTTAAACAAGACAAACTTTACCTTTTTACCTTTTACAACAAATATTTCCCGGATTTGTCAGAATCACTGTGTAGAAATTTGTCGTGTAGAGGAACATCTGATGAAACGTTCCAAAACAATCCAATCTGTTTGAATACAAGTTTCTAGGTCACCAAAGCAACGGTTTTAATACAAAGACGAAGAAGCAAGCATTTATTCGCTTGGATGGATATATTCGTGTTTATCAGATTTACACATTGCTCAGGAGACTGTGAACAGAATGCAACTGAATCTAGCAAACTTGCTGGTTCACCTAATACTCGTACTTTACTTATTATGTCAGTTTGTCCTGTTGGCTTTTATTTACTGTAACCTTTTTGTTATTTTTCAACTGGATTTTACAATATTAGATGTAAGAGAGCATATTCACCTGCGTTTACTGAACTAGTTGTACGCAGACATTTATTCAATAATATTATTTTCATTGCATTACAAAGCTTTTATGTATTTAAGACTTATCTTGTTATGTCGGATACCTTAACTTTCACAAAGACAATCAGATTCAGCTTGGAGCTTTCAAACTGTCACAGCAAAATCCATTCTTTCTAAATTTCATTAAGTTGTTTAGAATCTGCAAATTTTACATTTGGGAAAACGTTCAAAACACTTTAATGAATTGTTAAAGACTATACGAGTACATCTAATAAAGGTTTTCTTTTTCCATCCTGTATTAAATTTAACATTATGCTAAATTTGCTGTATAGGCTACAAACTGTGTCACTAAAATGCAAAATCCAAACAGACCGAGTAAAATCAACCCCAAAAAATATCGAGCTTTCTTATTGGTTGGCTGTCGGTTAAATTTTAACCACCGGTTAAGGTTGAATTAAAAAATGGCCATTTATGTTGAGGGTTTTGTTTTGTTGAGATTATTGGTTTATGTAACTTTTATTGCATTTATTTTTTCGAGATTGATATACCGAAAACCCAACAGCGCAACATTCTTTATCGAAATCTTACATGAAAAAAGCAGTTTTCTTTATTAGTATTTCTTCCTTTCATGCTTTATATTTAGCTTTAATCAATAATAGGTATCTTATTGCCAAACATTATGTTGAAATGTAGGTTTTAGTACAGTGCACGCCAAAATAGCATTATTAAGATATTTCATGTAAGTAAAGCTAGTTGAGACATAAGCTAGAAGTTACCTAGTAAAGCTAAGAGCGCTTAAATAATATTAAATCATATTATGCGATATACTAGAGTTAATATATCATATTAGAGCTCGCTGAACCAACTTCAACAGGGCTCAAAGTGGGATCAGAGCTAATTGAAAGGTTTAATGAATACAGTTGAGCAACTGAAGTTAGCGTCCTACAATTATCGTATAACAGCTGAGAAGATATTTAATGTTGACTTTATTCAGTTAATTTTGTGCCAAACTGATAAAACAGTGTCTTATATTTACCACAACTATTCGCTCTGTCCATTAAGAGTGTATGGTTTTATTCTGTTAAGCATTTAGGACTGTTTTAAAATCTTTAAGTTCAAACGATATCTTCAGCATAGGTCCTGGAAGCCTGCTTAAATACAAGTAGAAACCTATAAATCTTAAAAAAACAAGGCCATAACTTCAATACAGTACAAAACATAATATTCATGTATCATTATGGTGCGTATAGCGGTACGGGTGTTCAAAACCTACATTTTAGTGAGCGATGACTCATCTACGGACGTAAAGAACAGTTTTCAAACTGTTATAATCTGTAAAATTACCCATACAGTTTCAACAAGCACTTTGCAAGGGTTTGCGATTCAAAAACACTGCTATTTATGTCATGACTTCCTGTATGTGTTAAACATTTATTATAATGTTCAAAAGACAGTCTAGGGTAGATTGGAGCCACATTTGTGATATTCTACATTCAAATTGACGCGTGTCAGAGCTCTTAAAGTACCGTACTATCAAATTTTCAAATTGGATTTTCTACAAAATAAAAATTGAACATCAGCTTTCAAACTACCGACAAAATTTATTTTCCTTGGTAAATTAATTTTTAAATTCCACTGGTTTTATTTAAATGGTTTCCATTTAAATTCCAATGGTTTCAAATGATACATATTTAAAAACAATTTAATGTAATGAACGCTTTTGCCCTCTCAAGTATCTTCATTCTTTACGTTCAAGATTCAATTCAGGTACATTCAGGCATTCAGGAATCTGAAGATGCCTGACAGGGTAAAAGCGCCATTAGATTATTTTTAAATATGTATCATTTGAAATAATATATCGCTTTTTAATTTAAAATTGTAATAATCAAAGTAAAACTATTTATAAAAGTAGCAATTTCTTACTACTCGTTTTAAAATCGTAAAAGTTTCACTACTTATAAAAAACACAGTATTGTCTATAGTTTGATATCCTAGGACAAAACGAGTTTTAAATGCCTTGCGAGTTTGACAAAAGAAAGTGTAAAGCATACCCGAATACATTAAAGCCGATATTTCGAGGATACGTCAAGGTGTAAAGTCGGGATTTCTGTTGCTGACGCGAGCTAACAAGGTTTGTACGAGTCCTCGTATCAATGGGAAGGAACGTTCTCACAAGTACTTGACTTGTCAACTTTGAACGAAACAATTATAACTTTCACTTGCTAATGTGAATTTGCCCCGTTGATATTTAATAGGATTCCCGACAGTTAAGCGTAAACAAGCTACTAAGGTATGAACTTTAATTCAGCAGAATAACCTTTAATGCACGTTTGTGATGCTGAACTATAAATGGAGAACAGTTACTTAAGTGAACCATCCCTTTAAAGGCTACTTGCTGATAGCGGTATGTATTTCAACTTTAACTAACAATCTATCGATAGTTCTTTGTTTTACGTTTGATGTTTAAGTTTGAAATAGTATCAAGGTTAGTGAAACGTCGTACTCTTCTTGGCCACTAACGATGAAATCGTCAATATTTCGAACTGAGTGGATAGTCGATGCATGGTGACTACTGTTGTTACATATGATCACTCGATCCTTGCTCTCGACCTTGCTCTAGATATGAAGGACGAACTGTTATCAGATCTTACTCCCAGGATATCAACGCTACTTTGTTACACAGAGAGTAGTAAACACTCTTCTAATAATTTGCATTTTGAAGTAAATGTTATACAGGGTGAGTTTTTAGTGTCTCCCCCACCTTAACCTTTGAAAAAGGGAATATGTTTTAAAACCCTTTGGGGAATATTTTAGAGGATTCTGAAGTTTGTTTTGACGTACTTTGCGTCACCCAACCCCAAACTGGGGAAGGCCCCTAACACTTTTAAATTGAACCCCCTTTGCATTTTAAAAGAAAGATCATTTCAATACAAAGTTAACGACACAAAGAAAGTTTTTTATATCGACTTGTTTTTTTCTAATACCTATTTTTAAGATTACAATAAATCAGGTTTAAAGTGCTACATTTTAGGACAAATCTTTCTTCAAAATACTCTATGTGATATTATAGGGTTGTAATTTTTCCTTCAAAATATTTTTAAGAACAATTTGTTATATAAAAATGTATAGTATGTGATATCTTAAACCTGATTTCTTGTAATCTTTAAGTGAGTATTACAAAAACACGAGTTGAGATAAAACATTTTTTTGCGTCGTTGAATTTTTATTAAATTTTCCTTTCTTTTTAAGTGCCACAAAGGGGGGTTTCAATTTAGAAATTTTGGGTGGGGTGGGTGACACAAAGAACGTAAAAAACTTCAGAATCATCAAACAACATTCCCCAAAGGGTTTACAACATTTTTCCATTCTTAAAAGTTAAAGGGGGGCATTTAAAACTCACCCTGTATGTAAATCTTAACCAACAGCTATATGACCCATCGAGCCCCTTTTTCTGTTACAACAGTAATTACTTAGGGATGTTAACGTTAATTAAAGAGGGAATTCAAGTGTTTCAAACATGTGCCAAAACCATACACGACCACTCCGCCCGTTATGGCAGTAAACACGATTACAAGCACATATAATACTATGAAGTTTTGTCATTTGACTCAGAAAACTTTAGAACGCTTAACATTGTTTTCCATTTAGTTCTACGACGTTTTCGTTCAATCTGAATTTAGACATGAATCGCTCTATTTCTTATGGAAATTCACAAAAATGTCACATCCGCAAAGAACAAACACATTAAACTCAATCAAACATTTCCATTACTTTCTCCTCAGTGAATTCCAATGTCAATTTACAATCCTGCGTCGCAGACAGTCCATCCATCTAGCTGTCTGCTGTCTGTTGTCTGCTGTCTGTGCATGCAGTACGTCGGCGCACAACAAAGAACTCTTGCTCACAATGAAGGACGCTAAAGTGTAATCGGATACAGTTGACAACACTTTTAAAACTGGTACAACTTCTTCCCAACTTTTTTTGGCGTTGGTTCTAAGACATGCATTTTCTTCTTAACTGTTCGTACAAAATTATTTGGTTGAATATATGCTTCTAGTTAATACCATAGCGTGCAATAGCCGTAGATGATGAACCACAATATGGGAACCGATTGTCTTGAAGCACTAGCTAAGTTTAATCATAATTTAAGTGAACAATTTGAAATTGTAGTAAATTCTGGGGGTTTAAGAATTTTTCTCCAAAATCCATAAATACAAATCCTTGCTCACAAAAAATTTTCTAAACAACATGGACAACAATAAAATTGACACACATGTAGCGAGGCAGACAAATCAAATCTCTCATAAAAATCGAAAGAGTTGCTGATGAATTTACATTTTTTACCTCAGTTGGAACCAACGTAGAGTTTAGTCTAGTAAAAAAATGTAAACCGCCCCAATGTTAAGCAGGACTCTAGCTAACATGCTCCATGGACCAGTCTCCAGTAAGAACGGGAGGGAGCTGCCAGGGTGGTATGAGAGTTGCCGACAACAAAATTCAAAACACCTAAATCAGGCGTCAGCGTGGCTTCTTGAACAGTGCTCAAAGGATGAAATCCGTTGGAGCACTCGATCAACCCCTCTCCGGATCCGTTCCCTCCTCCCTCAAACCAGAAAAATGCCGTGCACCCACACATCAAAAACAGTCACTCTAGGCTACCTGCCAACCAATGACGGTCGCACTATAGTGCTGTATCTCTGCCAACCTATGGCGGACGCACTATAGTACAGTAGCTCTAGGCTACCTATTGTCGGCGTGTTGTCAAGAACAACTTCAATCACACCTGCTTATGGATTCTTCAACCTATGACGGTCGCACTATAGTGCTGTATCTCTGCCAACCTATGTCGGACGCACTATAGTACAGTAGCTCTAGGCTACCTATTGTCGGCGTGTTGTCAAGAACAACTTCAATCACACCTGCTTATGGATTCTTCAACCTATGACGGTCGCACTATAGTGCTGTATCTCTGCCAACCTATGTCGGACGCACTATAGTACAGTAGCTCTAGGCTACCTATTGTCGGCGTGGTGTCAAGAACAACTTCAATCACACCTGCTTATGGATTCTTCAACCTATGACGGTCGCACTATAGTGCTGTATCTCTGCCAACCTATGTCGGACGCACTATAGTACAGTAGCTCTAGGCTACCTATTGTCGGCGTGGTGTCAAGAACAACTTCAATCACACCTGCTTATGGATTCTTCAACCTATGACGGTCGCACTATAGTGCTGTATCTCTGCCAACCTATGTCGGACGCACTATAGTACAGTAGCTCTAGGCTACCTATTGTCGGCGTGGTGTCAAGAACAACTTCAATCACACCTGCTTATGGATTCTTCAACCTATTTATCTACTTGCGACAACCGGCTCGACATTATATAAGCGGTTCTTTGACCCCAAGGCCAATCATGATGATGCATCTACCACCTGACGTGTCCATGTGCAACTCAGCTGTATATTAGATCTTTTTCATATTATCTACCAATGGTATCTTTACATTAAAACTTCACTGTGATCTTCAAATGGGGAACTTTACCGAGTTTCTTCCAACATTCCTACCAATTTCAATCGTAAAAACTGATTTTCTGAAGCAAAAAAATTATCCATTTGTCTTATATACTCAAATAGTTCTTTGAACTTGGCTGCCAGAGAAAAGTTGATATCAAAATCACTGTAACGAATTAGGATATCTAAAACATGTCCAAAACAAAGACGTCTTAATTACAAAACATGTCGGTTTACACGACTGCGTCATCTAACGGATGGTGATGAGGCTAGATAGTTCTTAGTGCAACAGTTTAAACTGGTGTGTTTGAATGAACTAATTGAAAAATTCAGATCTTAAAGAAATTAAATAGTCATAGCAACACAACTTTTATAAAGAAATAAATCACTCGACAATGAAACTCAATCGGGTATAATAGTTGAAGTTTCGTAAAACATTTTATAGATTTTAAATTGATCAGTTGGATAGGATCTCTTTATTGTTATTAACAAATCATTTACGTTAAATTGAATGCTACTTTAATTGTTTGAATTTTCAGTAGTCGTAAAACATTCTACTACAATCCTAACTGAAATTTCTAACTTTAACCGTTAAAAGCATAAAAACCAAAAGACATTTTGAAAAATGAACTACAGACAAACTTAGATGATATGTTTATCTTTCATTTAAGAGTAAATTCGTCAAAATAGCATTAATACTAAAGTATCCATTTTATTTTCAGCAAGCCTCTGCAACGACGCTCTCCCGAGCAGCTGAGGCGTACCCTTAGATTAGATTAGGTGAGCGGGGTATGAGGACTTGTAATAATCCTAGCACGTCAACCGAAGCTTATTGTGCACCCCTGGTCCGTTAGAATGGAAGACCTAGATCAGTACCTTCAATGAGGTTCAAAAGTTTCCTTCAATCTCGACGTCTATCTCATCACCTGGCTGTGAATTGCCAAATAGATTCTCCTGACCCCTAGCCTATCACAGTCTAGTATGATGTGTTTGGCCGTCTCCTCAGATTCGTTACATAAATAGGATAGGCGTACCCTTAAAACTATTTGTCAACGGCGTAGGGTCAACCACGCACAACTTCCTCGAGAGCGTCACCCTGCATAGAACCATTAGATAGACGCACATTGACAGCTTGTAGCTCGGCTCATGTGGGAGACCCGTGGACATGGGTTCCTGCGCCCACTGCCTCCCACGATGATTGTTTCTCCAAACCAATCTGTCAGCCAGTCAATCAAAATATTTTAATGGGCTGCCACACACTCACTCAATGAAGCTCGTTGTACTGAGACGTGCACAGGGTCGAATTAGTGGCGAATCGCGAGTAATTTGGAAGCTAACTGAATGATTGTGAATATAAATAAATCTTTTGCATAAACAATGTACAATGAATAACAACCATTAGTAATTTAGGTTAACTAAAATTTTTCATTCATTCACGTCGAAGTACGTTTCAGACATGCAAGGTATTTCATTCATTCGAAGTATTCCCACTCCAGCCCAATTGTCAGTTTTAAGAGGTCTCCCAGTTATGTGCCATGTACTCGTCTGTACTGTAAAATGCTTCCTGAGCTAGTATTGTTTTGTTTCAACATAACATTGTAAACAGAAAACTGGATTTGTGCCCTTTTAAAATTTTCTGGAAGGGTACATTTTTGATCTAATTAACCGTTTAAATAAGATGTACAATTTTTGTTACATGCTTGCGAAAACTTAATTCCTAACTGATCAACATAATTATACTGATAAAACTGGTCCATTAGTTTGCCACGAAATTTCCGACGAATTTATTGTCTTTTTTATAACTTGCACAAATTTTCAAAAGCAAAAAAAAAACGTTTTATACGCGAAAGGATTTAGAACATTTCTTCCATTTCAAGATGGTGCTATTTTCTATCAGGGCTGTATAGAAAGTTATTAAACTGTACCAATTTGCCATTTTGTATCTTTTAAAAGAACTATATGAACACATATAGTGAAGAACACATGCTAGCTTTTGGACAGTTTTGTATCAGCTTCGATGATACACAACATAAATGTAACACAGAGCTATTTTTATTCGTAAGCTTAACAAAACGTGTTTCAGTTTGGCCAATTGTGCACGAGGCGTTTCAAGAGATTAAAGACGACATAAGAGGTTGACGCTAGTGTTAAATCTGCGCGTTTAGCGCTCAAATATAATTTCAATCTATTTACCGTTTTCATGGCGCAATAACGCAGTTTTAAGGTTTTTTAATACCACGAAATCACTAAATCACTATTTGAGATGCCGACCACTCTCATGAGGGTATTTTAAGGCAAATATGTGGTGAAGGATGAGTGTGATGAGTGGTAGTAATGAGTTATGAGGTGTAGTCTTGTTACAAACTAAGGCCGACTCTTTCTTAGAATGGGTCATTAATTAATAACCAATGACCAATGGAAATACAAGGACCAACGGCTTAACGTGACTTCCGAACCACGCAGGTGATTGTCTGATATGTCTAAACGATGGAGGGAGTTGATGCGGGTATCATCAGATGATCACTGAGACTCTCTGAGCCTCTTTAGACCTATATCATGCTCAAAACCTGACCTCCATGAAGCTGGATTACAGGACCACGCCACGAGTCCCAGTCGAGATTAAACACGTATCTCGACAAGATTCTCGGACAACTCGGTTCGTGGTGGGAACGTTGCTGGGTTTCGTCACTTCACCGTCATACTGTGAGGATTGTGGAGGTGTACGGCTTCCATTGTGTCTGTCTGTCTGTGTGTCTGTCTGTCTGTGTGTTTGTCTGTTTCTATTATTCTCTGAAGCTCAGCACTCGTGAAGAAAGACTCGACTGTGTGCTAGAATCACGACTGCCATACAAGGCGATGATACCGCGCCACCGACACTCGCTACGGTCGTCTATGACAAGGCGAACACACAACAGTTATCGAAACCAATGTTTATTTTTATGAACAGTAGGAAAGTTATTCAAACAAGAACAAATACTGCAGGAGAGGTCTTTGGACGAAAAGTGTCTTCTTTCTGAGCGTAACGCTACGTTAACATATATGCTCTTTGAAAAGGACTAAAGATTTGTGTACAATACCGAAGTCTCCAGACGAGTTCATTTACTCTTAACCACAGAAAACACATTCAACATGTTTTTGAACTTTTGAAGTATTGCAATGTTGTTTGTGATTGGCTGAATTCTTTATCAAGCCAAGCTTTTGTAAATTAATAGCTCCATCCCCCACAAATTTGGTGTCATCTAAACATGTTTGACAAAAGTGTTAAATGGTCAACGTCAAGAATAGTTCATATAGCTAAAATTGGGCGGGTAAAGATTCTGTGTGGTCAGAGACTTGTCTTAAAAGAGACCAAATTTGCAATGGACGCCTGGACTTAATAAATTTGTTCGCTGCCTACGAATAGTTGAAAAAATAATTATTTGTTTTCGTTCACCGCCGAATGCGGTGAATTCCAAAGAATGAGCTTTCAAAGTTAACTATAAATATTCAAATTTTTGCTGGCAACAAGACAAAAAAGGTTTCTAGGTTTCACAAAAAGTTTCTATTGAGAGCTTTTGCTAATTCGAGAAGGGTATAATTAAAACATCTTAACCTTTATGTGGGTTTCAAAACCCGACTACAACATTGACTCTTATTTTTAGCAGTAAAAGTGTTGGGAAAAATAAATCCGTCGTAATTAAGAAGAGGTGGGGGTAAGTTGTGTGACGTTTGCTTTAAGAAATCGTTACCAAGTCGTTTTAAAATCGGGAGATTTTTAGCGAATTTTCTCTGAAAATAGAATTATTTATTTCTTTCACCAAAAACCGAAACATCGTAGAAAGATGCGGTTTGCAGGTTTTTGCTTCCTAGCACCTCTTGAGTCAAATGGCAAAACTTTTTTTGTCGAATTTTTCGTCCGATTTTCACGAAGTTCGGAACAAATGTTCCTTTTGTAAATCTCTAGGTTAAGTTCGTTAACCAGTTATATCGGACAGTCCGTTTCAAAATGGCGGCCATTCAAAGTTTTGTTTTCCCTATAGAATTGTAGCGATACCATAAACAAACACAGTGTTTACCCTGTATAGTAGAGTTTTAATTTATCAATCGATCAAAACAACTCCTGTTGCTCTAGAACCAACCGTTTTAAAGAAATTTGTGTTTAATTATTTGATTGGAATTTCTGCACTTTGACATTCAGAGCACTGAGCATAAATTAAGCCCAGTGCACGAATATCAAAGTGCAGAAATTCCTTTTTATTTTATTGGAAATTCGCGAAGACTCACAGTAGCGCTTGTCGGCTATGTTTTTTAGTTTCCGAGATCAATCCCTCGTTTGAAAAACAGCAACATACTTCGTAAACTAATCGTGAAACTCAACAAGTGGAAGACCCATATTGTTAATTTATCAAGATACACAATCGCTTTACACAAACACCGGTGTAGAGTGCAAACAGCAAACCACTTACCAACAATTAACCTCTAATTGGAGTTCGGCCAATACTGCGCTAATGAAGGTTTTTGTTCCGTGTAAACTAGTTAGCTACTAGCATGTGGGCTTATAATGTTGTGTCTGCCGTTCATACAACTTTCACAATAATTAGGATATCATCGACGTAAGAAAATAATTTATGACATCTGCTCGTTTGACAAGCCTTAAAACTTATAGTATTTGATACTTTTTTAAACACCGACCACTCTTGGGTATTTTAAGGTGAATATGGAATGGAGGTTATTTCAGTCCCGACATACTCGTATTTCTCGTGTTTATAGCGCAGATAAATAATTTTGTATTACTATTTCAAAAAAATTAAATGTACCGTTTATTATATCAGTCAAAATTAGTATTTACGACGATAGAGCCAACTTTATTAATCAATGATGACACAGTTTCCTTGGTACACCAATGATATCACTTTAACGGGAAAGCAGCTGCTTTGATGTTAAAAGCTATTTCCTGTCGTCACTTGCATAAAGACATCGGCAATAAGGAAGAGAGGGTAATTACACCAGCGTTCCCCGTACATAGGAAATCGGTTGTTTTATCCTGATCAAGTCCTTTTAGACATTCCTATCAATTGAATAAATACAGTACACAAATTCTTTTTAAGCTTTAACTCTGAGATTGATTTATTCTGCTAGTTTCTTTTGTCATGTTTTCCATTGTTAACGAACTTGTTGTCTAGTGTTCATTCAAAAACCACAGTTTCCAAAGGTAAAATACGAATAAGGTCACCAAATAATTAAAAATTACGATTAACTCCGCTCTACTAGATTTTTGTCTGAACAAAGTCTTTATTTCCCTTATTATTTATGAATGTATTGGGAGTTCTACTAGTAAATGTTGAAACCCAAAGTACACTGTTTGATTAGACACCCCGTAGAACAATTCAACTACACGCCATAAATGTGGTGGTGCCATCCTATCAACACCGAAGTGTGATGACGACATCCGGGAGACGTGTTGTGATTGGATGAAAATCTCCCGCCATAACAACATTTCCCGCCCATTTGTCGCAGGGTCACTCACCGCCTAACCTCAACTGATTTTCTCTCCCTTCCGCTTTATTGAATTTTCTTTCTAATTTACCGCCTTCGTCCAATCTTCCAATCCGTGTTCTTTCAATAGACTCGCTTGTGAAGAAATATTACAAAGAAATTCTATTTTGCTTTTAATACTATCGTTGCAGTTACAGTTCCAATATTTAACCTTTCTAGCAATACCGTACCTTGTGTGATGCCGGGAGTTTTCAAGAACTTTTAAATTTTAAGACACATTTAAAATTGTCAAATCAATAATTTGTCTTTAATTCGCAAAAAATCACACAATTAACACACACACAATATGCACTGAATCATAACGAATTTCTATGCATGAATCTCAATTCTTGTTTTTGAAAACTATTTACGAAAATTACAGACTTTCTTGAACTGCTACACCATATTTTCGGTGGAATCATACTCCAAAAAAATATTTCAAAACAATGGTCAGATATACCATTTTCAAAGTCCTCTCAAGACGTAAATAGAGCTTATACTGTAAGTTATACAAAAGTGTTCTTCAAATTTCAAACGTACTTCAATTGTTAAGCTTTTAAGTTTAATAGGCTTTGCAGGTTAGTAATTGTTGAGGTGGAAATATTACAGACGTTTCCATAGTTTTCTTGTGAACATGAACACGACGTTTTGGGATCTGGAATTTGATCCCTTCTTCAGGTGAAAAATACATAACACAAACCATAAAAAATGAGCTGGCCTAAAATTCATCAAGCAGATTGACTTTTAATGTTCTGTGTCATGTTTTAGGTTACTTTTCACCTGTGGACAGAATCAGATCCCAAATCCGGAATCGTCATGTTCTTCTTGTTTACTGAAAAACTATGGAAAACGTTTATAATAATATTTATTAAATGTTTGGTTATTAATTTAAATGTTTACGCGTAGAATATACAGAATGTCCCATAAGTAAAGTGCCAGACTCTGGGAAAAGGTTATATAGATCAAAATAGAGAGAAATTTTAGAATAAAAATTGTTCCATAAACGTTTAGTTAACCAGTTATTCGCCATTTTATATTTGTCACTAATTATTTATTATCTCCCACACTACTTATTGGAATTGACTCAAACTTAGCATAAATTTGTATCTTAGTAAGACCATTTAGGGAAAAATTTCCATCATTATCTAATTTATCGTTTTAAATCGGTGGCTATTGTATGGTATTTTTAGGGCATTTTTGGCGTTACACATTAAATAGCGAATAAACAGTGGTTTTACGAAAAATGTATAGAATACAGTTTTTAGCAAAATTAGTTTCATAACCTGTCTATTGACACCAAGATCAAAGAAATAATTTAAGAATCAACAAAGTTGTAGTTGAAACTCTGACTGAAAAAAGACAACTTTCCACCTTATTATCTTGATGTTTTCCACAGTTTCCACTATAACTTTGTTGATTCCAATTCGATTTCTTTGACCTTGGTGTCAGTAGATAGGTAATAATATTTGCAAAAAACGGTAAACTTTACACATTTTATCGTAAAACTCACCGTTTATTCGCTATTTAAGGTGAAACACCAAAAACTCCCTAAAAATACCATACAATAGCCACCGTTTTAAAATGATAAATTAGATCATGATGGACATTTTTTCCCTAAATGGTCTTACTGTCTTACTAAGATACAAACTTATGCTAAGTTTGAGTCAAATCCAATAAGTAGTGTGGGAGATAATAAATAATTTGTGACAAATATAAAATGGCGAATATCTGATTAACTTAGCGTTTATGGAAAAAAAACTTTTCTTTATTTTCTTTTTATTTTGACCCATATAACCTTTTCCAGAGTCTGGCACTTTACTTATGGGACACTCTGCATATGAACTATTAAGTATGCAACACTAAACAATATAGTTATGACAGAATGTAACGTGATTGGACATATACAATAGTTAGACAGAACGTGTAGGCTGTATACAATATACATTGTGATGAGCTGACGGGTTGATAGTATCATGTTGTATACAACACCTCGCTCTGCCGCCATTGTTTAGTTAGGATTAAGTTATACCTGTTTGTGTTTGTGTATGCATGGCCTACATAGTAACAGAGACTGATCAACTAGCTAGCAAGTATACACTGGCAACATTATGTTGTATGTTATTATTGTTTGATATACAGGGTGACAAACTACTAATGTACGTAGGGGTTCTATTAAACATGCCTAAACGCACTAAATATAGGACGCAGAACTTGAAACTTCATACGATAATATAAACATCGTTAGTGTGGGATCAAACTTATAAGTTTTTTATATTTTAGGGCTTATGCAGTCGTATTTATTATAAATGATACATCCAAATATATTTTCAGGGTCCGCTCAGTGTTCACCTCAGAGAAAGCCTAAATTCGTCCGCACAAGGAACACGAACACACGACACCGCGCACGTAACAACTGGCTAAACAACGGACCTTCTTCAACTGATGCGGCCTGTCAAACCAAGCGCTTGAAAGGGTTTACGGCGGCCCGTTTTTCACCTTTAAAAATAATTTTTACATTATTGAACATTATATATTGGAAAACTAGAGGGGTCTTCCGACACGTGTATAGAGCCCGGTTTCTCATAAGTTGCTCAATAGTTTCACAAATAAACATTAAAATGTTTCAAGTTTTAGTATTTTTCTATTGTGTAAACTTAAAACGTATAATTTTGTAAAAACGCTTTGTAAGCGTGTAAAAAAACCAATAGTTTCCAAATATATAATGTTAAACAATGTAATAGTATATTTCATCACTAGGTCCTAAAGTGACACTTTTTGATATGAGCTCAAGTTTAACGACCGAGGCGCAGCCGAGGACGTTAAATGATCGAGGATCAAAAGACAGTTTGGGGACGAGTGATGAACGATACTTTTTGTCATGATGCAAGTAGAAGAAGTGGTTAAAACGGTTAATTAGTTAATTTAAAAACGTTTTGTAAAACATTTTAGAGAATTATGGTGTCCAACGCTACAGTTTTTAATTTTCATTGTTTTGTATAAACAGCTGTTCATTTGATTTACCATTGCCAGTGTTATGATTCGATATTAAATCGACACACCGCACTCAATCTAAAGTTACATTACCTGCGATTATGATTGATATTCACAGTTTAGTCATTGTATCAACTATAAACAATAATCGAACAAATCATTTAATTTCAACAAAATCATTGGACCAACTGATGTCTATGCCACGAAAAGATCATTAAATGATCTTTTTCTCCCTAGGGAAAAAAGATCATCAAAACAATCCTTTATTTACCTGAGTTAAAAAGTGACACTTTAGCACTGTCAATGCATGTGTCTAAAGCAGCTGTTTTCAGAGCTGAATGATAAAAAAATCATTTTGAAAGGTGAAAATGCGCCGTCGTAAACCCTTGCATTGAAATGTTGCCGGACATTTTTTAAGTATTAAAAATTAGAAAACGACACCAACGATCGACTTCCGACTTTAAAAGTTTACTTAGCTCCTCGTAGGACAAATAGTCCTCTAAATCACACACTCCTTGCCTACGCCCCTACATCTACAAGCTCTGACACACGAGTATCTCTGCAATCGTTGAGACAGGCGGGCGCTCCATGCGGGTTTTCACTTAAGCATTCAAGTGTCACTCACCAACCTACCTGCGAATGGTAATTGCACGTATATTGTATACGCTAGACATTACACATATAGAGAACAGCCTGTTGCAAGCTGGATGATTCAGAAAACAGTTTCGTCAGTTTGATTAGATTGTTGAAGTCAAATTGTTGCGGATGAAGAAAAACTACAAAGTCCTTTAAACACGTTTCCTGCCGAAAGAAAACGAGCCATAGAAAGATCTGTTGTTTTAATCACAAAAAATACTTTTACCAAAAAACTTTTACCTAGCTTTACTGTATCTCCTGTTTTACCGTAGCCAATGGCATGGCAAGGGATGAAATTGCTAAGTTTCTGTATTAACAACTTACAAGGAAAGAACCTGTGATATTGAAAGCTTTCAAAGCGTGTGTGAAGTGAACACCAGCTTAAGCTATTTAGGCTTAGTAATAACGGGCACTTAACTGAGTCAATTTGCTCTTTCTTCAAACAAAACCTTCCAACAGCTTAAGAAGTTCAAAGTTAATGTTGCACCTTTACGCTATATTAGACGATTTAAACTTTGCACTATTAATTCATAAACACAATAAAGATTTTATGAAATTATACTGTTATAAATCGTTTTTTTGTCGAATACAATTAATAATTCTGTTGACATAATGATTAAAGTTAAAATAAAGTATATGGTAAGCCACTGGTAACAATACCTTACAGCTACGTGTCGTTTTAATCTATATAATAATATTCTAATTTAATACCAACTAACCTAATTTAATAATTTTAATTTTGGTACACTGGAAACTTAAATGTTTGGTGCATAAACTCATCAACAGTGTAGTACGCATGTTTTGTCAGAAGCATTTTTAGATGTTTTTAAACAGGTTCATGGGTCGAATAGACTTGATCCCTGCAGGCAGTCTACTGAAAAATCTGGCACCTGCTTGTGAAGGCATGCTCTCAAACAGTTTTAGCCTGTGGCTTTTTTCCGAAACAAATTTGTATGCCTTGTGTCATACTCATGTATATCAATGCCTTTAACTAGATGACACCTAGTAAGGCTAGAGATTATGGTTTCAAATATATACAGGCTAGGTAGTGTCATGATCTCTAAATTTTAAAAAATTATCTCGGCATGTATCACGAGTATTAGCGTTTGATATAATTCGTAAAGCCTTCTTTTGTAATGTAAAATCCTAGCAAACTTGTATTCGGCACAAGATCCCCATATACTGATTCCGTAAGACAAGTAAGGGTACGCAAGTTCATAATATGCCATTAGCAGTACTTTCCGTGTACAGTGGCTAGAGATTTGTAGGAAAGGTTCGAGATTGACACGAGTGGGTCAGTAAAGCTCAGGTTCATGGGCTGAATAATCATTTTCCAATTATAACAGCCCTTTGCACATTAACCTAGTAAATATGCTATCATAACAAACGGTTACTGTGTATCATTACTCCCTTTACACTACCGATCCATGTTATGTATGGACATGGTTAATCCAGAAGCATCAAAGTGGGGAAATATCCATCCTAAATAATCGTTGTCTGGTATAGCCTATGTTAAAAATAAAAATTAAAGCTAATCTCATGGAAAAACAGAAGTACTTTATGTCTAAGGGTTGTGTACAGGGTGGTTCAAAAAGCTCTGGATGTGTACATTGCAAATGTCTAAACGAAAAAATACATTATCGAGTACCTTTACAAAAAATACTAAACTAAATTGTCTTGTTGATTTAGTTTTGTAAAGTAGATTCTTCTTAATTCACGTAGAACTTCTTAATAACCAGTATAAATAAGCTAGGAGGAAGGCCCCTTAAATCTTTTAAATACAAAATCCCCCTTGTGACATTTTAAACGAAAGGGAATTTCAACACAAATTCAACGACGCAGAAATTTTTCTTGACTCGTTTTTGTGTAGAACCCATTTAAAGATTACAAGAAATCAGGTTTAGAATGCCACATTTCACGTTCAATTTTTTATTGACACATTTTTCTTGAAAATCCTTTGAGGTAAACATCACAATATATAAAATTGTCCCTTAGAGCGATTTTGAACAAACATTTGTTATAAATAAGTGAACGTTTAGCATTTTAAACTTGAATTCTTGTAGTATTTAAAAACGAGTCGAGAAAAAATCCTTTTTTGCGCTGTTCAATTTGTATTAAATTCCCCTTTCTTTTATGGTGCGACAAGGAGGAGTTGCATTTAAAAAGATATGGAGCACCCCCGGTTTTTGGATGGGGGTGCGTGACGCAAAGTACGTCAAAACAAACTTTAGAATTTCCTAAAACATTCCCTAAAGGGTTTTTAAAACATTTTTCCTTAAAAACGTTCAGGTGTGGGGGACATTTAAAACCCACCCTGTATAACCAACAGAAGCTAGGTTAGCCAAACAAAGGAGTTGGATATAGGTGTCGCATTCAACATGACATCAATACAATCAACTAAAAGCAGTTCATTAGGTATTCTCTCTCTTTGTATTTGCGAATTCCACTTTAGAAGCTGACAGTCGTATCGAAAGCTTATTTAATTGAAAAGGTAACATTATCAGATCCATGAGTCTGTGCGGTTGATTTCATTGAAACCGATAAACTTATTTTCAATTCTTTTGTTTTACTTGTATGTATTGTGTAAAGCGGAATCAGTAGAGCTTTCGTCCTGTGTGGATACATTATCCGTCAAAAGTCTGTGAAATCAATATTTATGTTTAAGAAACTGGGATAAATAAATAAACTAATCACTTATCACGGAATCAGTCACATGTACCGCATAATTATCGTTTTCACAGCTCAAATTGTCCAAAAGCTTTGACTAAAGTCCCCAATCAACATACACTTATTTATTCTCTGGCTCCCATTCATTCTATCCAGTTCGATTGGACGCCGCAGTGTTATTTATTTCATATTTACGGTCATATTTAGTTGGTAAATAGTACCAAAGATAATGTTATGTTAAGTAGGTTACGCATAGATGCAGAATGACTAAGGCAGGAAAACCAACATAGTTGCGACAGGCCAAGCACGGCTAGCGCTACGAGCGAATTCTTTTAATAGTTTCAAGTAGAGCCACTGACGACGATCGTTTTCAAGAATCGCACAATTTGGTCATGCGTATTTAAGTCATCGACCCTGGAAAAACTCAAGCATCTGGCGCTGAAAAGGGAGAAAGACGACAAGAGATGGGAACGTTTGCAGCGCTATCTGTGCTTGGGCTGCCGAGCTCTGTTGATGCTGCTGCCTCAACCATGTGGCATAAATGCGCAATCTACTTACCTTGACACTATCTGTGCCTGTGTGATGCGGATAACCAGTGGCGCAGCCTAGGATGTTGGCTACTGAACTAACCAGCCGATGGTATAACAATTAGTCCGTTACATACACTGTACTTGCACAGTCTGCACGAGTTTATCTGTGATGTAACTCCAGCTGGAACCACTAACGTGTTTCCTAATAAATACATGAAGGTTTAGTTGATGTGTTATAATCCCGAACTTTACCATTAGTTTTGTCCACGCTGTTTGCCTGTTTTCTCTTGTTTTGGTTCAGGCCCATGGACTAAAATTCTTTGGTCTCTCTATTTTCATACAGCTTTAAAAACTGTCTTGTTGTCTTTGTCAGGTAATTTATTTGGCCAAATTCTTTGGTTCTCGTATAATACAATATCAATGTTGCATTCCTTCGTATTAATTTATTCTTCTCTCGCTCTAATATAATAATTTACTAATAATAATAATTTAATAAGTCAGTGTACAAATGTGAATTGTGTTGACTTTGATAAAATGGAGATGATACAATAATGGTGAAATGAGGGGTGAATTACAATTTAAAATGCCAGAATGGGCTTAAGCCACTGGTAAATACGGTGAAATAATTAATGTCCATATACGTCTTATAATTTTGTCTTTCTTATTTTAATTTAGATATTGTAGATATGTTAGATAATGGCTAACTTTATTTTGAAAATACTATATTTACTATGTTAAATATTCCATACTATGGGAAGCTAGCAGGTTCAGCAATAAACTCTGCTACAGAGTAAGGAGCCTTAATCAACAAATATTCTTTTAGTTTCTTTTTGAATAAAGCCAGTTCTGGCAGTAAACATTTGATCTCGTTGGGGAGGTTGTTTAAAAGTTTTACGCCAGCCTGCATCGGCAATCTCTCATAAATAAGTAGTCTATGGATATCTTGTCTAAAAGTAGAATTTGAGCGTGTATTGTGAGAATGTATAATATCTTGTCCCTGTACTAAATTATATTTTGAAACACAGAATAAAATAGTTTCAAAAGAACTAGCTAAACCTAAAGGATTTAAATAAGAGGTTAAAATATGTAAGTATAATATATTACAAAAAGAAGATGGATGAGAGGGTTGTAGGTTAGATATTGGCGGGAAATCTTGTTACGGCGGGAGATTGTCCTCGACCGCAGAACACATTGTTACTGACGTCCCTGTTGCAGTTTGCTACGCAGATTAGCTTCAGATTTTTAATACAATTTTTTTCACGAGGGGTTTAGGTTAGGTTATAGGTATTTCATGGTAATTAACAATTCAAATTGAAAACATCGAGAAATCTATATCTAAAAATGTATAACCTAGACTAGATCGCTTCACTCTCTTTACTTTTTTAAATGTATTTTTCATTTTTTTTCTTTTTAAACCATTTAGTTCTGTTTTGTTTGGATAATGTTCATATAGCCTAACTAGCGGAAGAAGACGAATCTGGAATGAAAAATAATCGCCGTAACTATTTCAAAATCCTGGTTAGTGATTTCGGACAAATAAATAAGCTGATGAGAACAAAGAAATGATGGGGTACCACATACATTTTAAAGCTGTATGAAAATGAAGAGATCAAAAGGATTTAGTCAGGCCCCAAAACAAGAGAAAACGGGCAAACGGTGTGGACAAAACACTAATGATAGAAATTGGGGTTACAACACCGAAACCAAACCTTCTTGTACATTTGCCTGATTAACACAAAGCTAAGGTTCTACTGAGATTAAACAATTAAAACTTGTGGTTAATTGGATTCAGTAAAATCCACCTCTAAGGCTTATAGATTGGATAATGCTAACTATTTAATCAGATAAAACAATAAGACTGTGTCAGCTGGTAACGTGAAATACAAAAAGAGAGAATATATAATGAACTGCTGTCTAGATGATTGTATTGATGTCATGTTGAATGCGACACTTATATCCAACTTAATTGTTTATCTAAGGAGTATTAATATTACTATTACCGAGGGAGGCAGCATCAAAATTTAAATTTCCTTTTTTAAGATACTCGAAAAGTTATTTTTATGTAAAGACAGTTGCAAAGTTTCTCAAAATTTAAACTACATATTTTGTGAGAGAAAAACAACATAGATAGTTGGTATTTTATGAATTGCAGATAAGACTGTTTCAATAAACTATACATATCGACGGTTAGGTATAAAATTTACGTAAAACCTTCATGTCGAACACTTTTTGAATGAACACCTCTATTGGCTGGAAATCACGAAAATGTGTTTGACCTTTTGGCTTGTTTTTGGCTTTACCTCCCCCCTACCCTTCTTTAAAGGTAAAGTTTGTCTTGTTTAACGAGGCGAAGTTAGGACTGCAAAGTCCTCTCTGCCACTCAACCTCGGAAACACGTCTTTACTACTTTTCTGCGGTTATTTTTTCGTTTTCTCATCGTCAAACTGATTTAAAATTTCCAACAACTCAAAAGTACATTGATCTGACGATTTTCTTCATAACATCATCAATAATATGAGTAACCGAAAATTAGTTAATCTTATCTTAAAATTTTAAAACCTAGTTCTGTTTATATTAAGATTTAAAAATAACAAAATCACTAAATCACTATTTGAGATGCCGACCACTCTCATGAGGGTATTTTAAGGCAAATATGTGGTGAAGGATGAGTGTGATGAGTGGTAGTCATGAGTTATGAGGTGTAGTCTTAGGCTGACTCTTCCTTAGAATAGGTCATTAATTAATAGCCCAATGACCAATGGAAATACGAGGACCAACGGCTAAACGTGACTTCCGAACCACAAAGGTGATGGTCTGATATGTCTAAACCATGGTGGGAGTTGAGGCGGGTATCATCAGATGATCACTGAGACTATCTGAGCCGCTTTAGACCTATACCATCCTCAAAACCTGACCTCCATGAAACTGGATTACAGGACCACGGCAAAAAAACACTACAAAATTGTAGTCCCAATTATTGTAGAATTATTGTAGTCCCAGTCGAAAACCTCACTAAAATCTAGAACGTATGCTGGTCTTGACTGTGAAACTTTGCAGTATGATGAACTCCTCGGTCCTCGGCTTTCGGGCCGAGTGATGAACGATATTTTTGTCATGATGCAAATAATAATGAAAACAAATGTCAAGAAATGTTTTAATAGTATAAACAATTAAACAATTAATTAAGTAAACATTGTTTTGAGCTCAACAGTTTAAATTATAATGTTTAGAAGAAACAGGTGTTACACTGATTTACTATACGTCAGTGTTAAATTTCAAAACAAACTCGTTGAACCAGCTGATGTCCATGCCACAAAAAGATCATTAAAATGATCTGTTTCTCCCTAGGGAGAAAAAGATCATCAAAACAATCCTTTATTTACCTGGGTGTAAAAGTGACACTTTAGCACTGTCAATACATGTGTCTAAAGCAGCTGTTTTCAGAGCAGAATGACAAAAAATTATTTATAACTTCTCACAAGCGTGTACTTCAAGATTGACTAAGTCTTCTGATCGCTGTAAAACGAATTCAACGGCAAATAACCTTTTAGTCAGTTTTTGATATCCTCAAGTTACATAAATGTCTCAGTTGTGTTGGAAGCTGAAACAGAAGTTCCTTATGTCTAGGTTGCCGGTAAAGTTCAACCTGAAGAGTTAAATTGGAATAAATCTCAGATCTATGTTGATTAGTTCAAAACGAGTCCAACAATCTTGTTTCATGAGAAGACATTTCACGTCTTTGAATAAAATGATGCCGAAAGGTATAATAGTATCTAGTATCTAGGTATCTAGTTGATTACACCCGGTATAAACTACCGTTTCTTATATGTGCATGGATCTCAATTCTTAGTGTTCGAAACGCTTCCTTACAAAAATCTCTGATGCATTGTCGTCAAATAGTTCTTATAGCAGATTTTTAGAATATAAACAATTTAAGTTTTACTTTTGGAATAGTTTCTCTAAGAACATACACACTTACGACATGTCAAAATGCACCAAGCCAAAGTAAGTAGTTCTTAAAATGTCTAGTGTACGATACTGAGATAAATAAATAAATTATGAATAAATAATTTGTTGATTTTGCCCAAGATCCAATTATTTTTACTTCCAAAATCAATAAGTAAGTCGAAAATTTCTTGTAACATTTTTTTATTTCGCCTAAGTTTAGTCGTAACGTGTAATCTGCCGTGTTATAAATTTTTGAAATAATTAATTATTCAAAACCCGTTGAGGTATTTATGTTAAACTTGGTTTGCCTAATAACATTTTCCAAAGTATTTTTCATCTAACTTATCAAATTTCCAAATGGCGGTCATTTAAAAGTTTCAATTTGATTCCATTGGACTTTAAAATTTTAAATGACCGCCATTTTCAAATTAATTAAGTTAAATGAAAATATTTGTGGAAAATGTTATAAGAAAAAAGTTAAGGTTTATACCAAGTTGTACACAAATATCTCAAAGAGTTTTTGAATTATTAGTTATTTTCAAGAATTTACAAAATGGCGGATTACGACTAAACTGAGCCGAAATCAAAAACATGTTACCGGACATTTTCGACTTACTTTGTATGTAGAATCGGGTTCTGCATAGCGCGCTACACATTTCTGTGACACCTTGTATAGAATAAGAATAAACGTATATACCCATATTGTGCTTTATAAACACAGATTGAATACAGAACATGATACTGGTTCGTTTTAAAAGTAAAAATAATTCTCTTGGCTCATTGTTTGTCGACACGGTCGCTATGGAACACAGTCAATTAAAGAGCCCAGGCGTCACCTTCCTACGTAACTAGGTACAAGTTTCATAGATAGTTGTATAAAATTATCCCACTCGGTACACCTATATATAGAACAGGCACATACACAACAGAACGCATAAAACTGTCAATGCACATTGAAATACAGCGATCTCTACATATGAAACCAGCAGTATCACGATCCACTCCCACGATCTCTCCTAGATTGGATGCACCGTTTCATAAATTTTATTTCGGATTAGCGAAGATATTTATTGAGAAGTAAAATATCGAATGTGAATGGGCTATATAGGAAAATAATATTTCAATTTTTGAAGTGGCTGATAATTGCCTTACACCCCTCTCCCCCTCAGCCCTACACTATAGCCGCCATAACTTTGCATCTGGGATTTGTTCGACATGGCAACATCGCATTTGAGCTATCTTGGCTTCACTATTTAAAATAATACGATTTTTTACAAGACAATTTTCCGCAAGCTGTAACCATAATTTCGTGGTTAAGTGGTAGAGAGGACTATAAAGTCCTAACTTCGCCACGTAAATAAAGACTTTTTTCATTTCATTTCATAATTTCTGCGGCTACCAGTTGGCCGATCAACCTGATTTTTAGATGGAAGAAAACAGACAAATTTTAAGTTTGACGTTTGCAAAATATTTGATGTTGTTAGAAATGTCCCAAAATATGTTATCAGGAAACCGAAATAAAACCTACGAGTTTTATTTGAAAGAGACATCTTTTGCAAGAAAAAGGAGAGCTGTCCAGTTTTTCCTTTTCGTTGTGAAATCTATTATCCTTAAAGTGAGTATTTCTTTCCATTTGTTTCAGTCCAGAAGTATGAAACTTCAAGCTTGTAAAAAGAGATTCTTAACAAATTGGAGAAAGTCGTTACGATTGTAGAGTGCAATAATTTAACAAACGAACAAAGAAAGCCGTGTTGACCGACAGCACAAAGGACCAACTTACTTTGTTGCGACAACAACCGAAACCAACTAAACAAACAATAACAGAAACAAAACCAACACGAGCAGTAGTTGGATAGTGTTTGGAAAACAGCCAACCTGTTGCCGGTACGACCTTGTTTTGGCCGTGATATCCAATCAAACATTTGCTAAACATTAATGTACTTTTGCCATTAATCCTGTTGTTTAAACATAATGTGAGGATTTGCCATCATACTGTTGAAAGCGTTGCAGGGAATTTTATCCAAAACAGTTTTCTCTATTAGCAACATTATCTGTCTTAGGATGCTATATGGCAGATTTTATTTTTCATACTTTAATAAAAATGCCAGAGAATAATAAAAATGAAGATTTTTAAACTATTATTGCGGACATTTTCTATCGTCAGTGAGCAAGATTAACACGACGTTTCGGGATCTGCAATCAGATCCCGTCTTCAGGTGAAAAGTAACATAGCACAAGTGTTTCTCAGTTTAAAAAAAATTTAGTATTTTGTCTTTAACAGCTACATGATGTTTGGTTGTGTTCTACTGATCAGCTTACGCTGATTACGTTAGGCTAGCTAATTTTCTAATGTTCTGTGTTATGTTTTAGGTTTACTTTTCTCCTGAAGACGGGATAAGATTGCAGATCCCAAAACGTTCATAATAATAGTTTAAACTCTGAAATTCTCCCATCGTCAACAACAAACCTTAAAACAAAATACGCCCTTCGGGCTCGCGAGGGGGTTGCACCCCCCAGACCCCACTCGACTTTAGGGGCATTCGCTACGCTTATGCTTGAGACGAATTTGCTTCATCCACTGGTTTTATAGGATAAATAGTTTTGGAAGGTGCATCTGTAATAACCAGAGCAAAAATATTAGAAAGTTGATTAAAGTTCAAACTTTAAGGGCGAAATAACCACAACTTCTTTAAATACAGTGACTTTCTGTAAGTTTTCCCAAATAAACACTTTTTATTCACAAACATACATTTTATATGTCTGGGTGGGTGATATGTTTACACACGATCGTGTTTTTTTATACACGACGAAAAGCTGAATTTTCGACAATTTACCTTCAAACTGATCTAGCAACGAAACCGTCAGAGGTGGGAAAAAGTGTTTAATACAAAAGTTGTAGGACATTTACTTCCACACTAACGATTTTTCATCAGATTGAAGATCAGAGCAAGTGTTTTGCCTCTATCATGCAAAATATCGGCTAAGTAAATGAAAGTACTTGCAGACGCCAACATGTCAGAGCCCTAAAAAAGAATGTTTATTCCCGAAGATTTTACACCAAGAACCTCAAAAAGAGTATATGGTTGAGGGGGGTAGCATGCCGGGAAGTGTCTAAATATTGATTACTTTTAACTCACACTCAAAGGCCGACATCAACACACCACACTAAACCACCAGCTTCCCAATAGATTGCGCCACGGGGCAGTCGGTTACCCGAGCCGTGGTAGCCGCTTGCGTCACGTGAACACGGGCAGGCCGCTCCCACAACAGGCTCGGACACTATAAATTAATATCGCGCAGACAGTAACGCGCCTATAACCGTAAACTGAGGGCGGTTCAAGTCGCACCATTGTTCTCTGATTCAACGTCCGCCCGAATTAGCGAAAGTTACACACTCGGCCCACCGCTCTAAATCAACTATTGAAAAGGTTAATGAGTTGTTGGTCAGCTGCGGGAAAGCGCGCGCGTACGGCTCGTTAAAGACGAGTGGGCGTGCGTTTGTTTGGCTGTCATTGGCGGTTTAAATGTGGTCGGCGGATTAAGGTTTGTTGGAGTGAAAAGTGCTTTATGAGCTGCTTTACGCGGGGTAAATAGCGAGGGTTTCACACTGCTTTATATAATTGTCGCCTTGCAAGCTCTACCTCTAAGAGGGATTAGTAATATTTATGGGAGTCTATTGTGAGCTACAATAACTACTGTTGGTATATGATCACACACATTTGTACCCTCATTTGACATTTGAATGAGCCTGCTTCGTGCTCAAGAATATGTAGAAACGTATGGGTTGTTTAATCTAATTCGGACTATTTTCATTCGTTAACAGCTTTTAGTTAGATGTGAGTTGTTAGATTGAGAGGATCAAGTGGTTAGGGACTGGTTACCCTTATGCACGACTGCCACGTCTGTTGGGCAAATTGCGCTACCACCGGAATGATAGGAAGTTTGGATTCAGGAGAGGAATGGGACTGGGTTCGGCTGAACAAGCAATCATGGGAGGGCGCGACAAGCAATCCCGCTGACAACCACTTAGAAGACTCTAACCCCCAAGACATGGAGAGCCTTGCCAACACTCGGGGGACCTTTCCCCCCAAGATTATTACTAGCCTCTCCTGCAGTCGCGGTCTACCCTGCTGCCGCGTCCCCTAAACAAATTGATATCTGATCCAACCTCCCCTGGTGAGGAACAGAGCATGTTCAACATACGGACAGTTACAAAGCTGCCCAGTAATTTTGTGAACAACTCTGTTTTGATGTACCCCAGTATAAAGTTATCTGAGCAGGTACTTACTAGACAAATACTGACTTGGGGGAAATTAGCTTTTAGTTAACTCGTTTATTTATTTCTTTATAAGACACTAAACTGTTATCTAATAACGTGTACATGTACTGTTGACAAAAATACTCTTAACAGTGTGATTACGACTGCTGGAGAGCCTTGTAAGGAATGTATGGGCTAGTTTTTGATGATTTGTAAATATTTAAATATATTCTAAACTTCATTTGGCCAGGTTTAAATTGCAGGTTTTTGTGTACGCTTCAATAAAAGAAAACTCTTATTCAAATAACAGCTGAGACGGGAGTACTTATAAGGGACCTTTGACTGTGTGCGTCCAAACGTTACAAATCATCTCTCAAATTGCAAAATTAAGCCATAAACATAAACCTACAAAAAGGTGCCACCTGGCTCATCAAACCAATCAACAGCTCCGGCGTAACTGGACTGACCGCTGGTAAAGGCCATAAAAGCGAGTTTAACGCCCCTCAGTGGGCCACTTTTTCCGCCACACGGCGCTAGATTCATTACCTACCTAATTAAATGTCACCACCATGTAAGGGCTTAATCTAAACTCCCTTATAAGGCCGGACAGATAACAGGCTAGCCAATTACAGGCCCTAAGTGATTTTATACGACCGACATTTATTTCTTTTTTGCCGCCCTTAACAATAATTGATTGTTTATTCCCTGCTGACTGGTTTAGGCGCGGTTTGCGGGGACGTAACGCTTTTGGAGGAAGTACTTTCACCGGCGGCGAAAGGAGGTCTGTTTTGTTGGGAGTGTGATTTTGCTCGTTTTCCGTTATAATGCTGAACTTGGTTTAAATGCCAGTAGGGAATAGTTTATGATCTAGATGCAACTTCAGATACTCAAAATGTATTATTATTACTTTAACTAGTGATACGTAATTTAGCAGGTTGGAAAGTAGTAGAGTAATTTGTAGTAAGTGATCATCACAGCCAATTCCATTTACCGTAGATAAAATTTTAAGAGAATCTCTTGTGGACAGGACCTATAAGTGTTGGTTCCTTAGTAGATTTCTAAGATAAACATCAAGCAAGTACAAAGTGGACTAAACAAAGGCCTTAGACAATCTACCTGGAACCAAGAGCTAATAAATTCAACCTAAACTTTCGTTTTGAATTTCATCAACTTTAAAGGTGGGTCAAATCGTAGTACTAGTGTACTACGTTGACTGGGACTCGTGGCGTGGTCCTGTAATCCAGCTTCATGGAGGTCAGGTTTTGAGGATGATCTAGGTCTAAAGCGGCTCAGATAGTCTCAGTGATCATCTGATGATACCCGCATCAACACCCACCACCGTTTAGACATATCAGACCATCACCTGCGTGGTTCGGAAGTCACGTTAAGCCGTTGGTTCTTGTATTTCCATTGGTCGTTGGGCTATTAATTAATAACCCTTTCTAAGGAAGAGTCGGCCTTAGTTTGTAACAAGACTACACCTCATAACTCATTACTACCACTCATCACACTCATCCTTCACCACATATTTGCCTTAAAATACCCTCATGAGAGTTGTCGGCATCTCAAATAGTGATATAGTCTACTACCACACGCAACCATCACTACATAATCTACTCAGTTAAAAATATTTACTCATTTACTAAATCAGAGTTTTAACCTCAAGTCAGAATATTACTTTAAAAATCACATGAAAAGTGCTGAAAAGTATGGCTCTAAAAGGGAGAAAGGCGCACAGCCGGCCACCAAGGGCGTTCTCCAGTTGAACGCCAATGAATCACGGTAGCCCTAATTTAAAGAGAAACCCATTTGCACCGAGATGACATAAGAGGTGGGAGTCACCCGTCGGCGCACATATGAACATATGTAGAATACATTAGGAACCGGTCTGTCCTAACCCGAAACCCAGCCAAATTAATCAACTTGAATCAATAAAACATCGGAATTCATTGTGGCCAGTGGAGCGGACATTACATACCGGAGCAATGCGGTTCCAGGGAACACGCCCAAGCCAGATGTGCAGGCGATCACAGACAATATAACTCCCTATAGACGTCCAGTTTTTTGTTAGTTCAATCACGGAATCCATCACCGAGCGGAGCTGTCTCACTGAGGAGTGCACAATTGACCTCCGCGGACCTCTCTGCAATCGGTTGCGCGATATGGCAACCACGCTTAGTGATGGATTTGACGAGATAACATCTATAATTTTCCTATCCCGTTGGATTTCTGTTGACGCTCTACTATCTGTGGTCAAATGTATTTTCCTCACCTTACGGATTGGTATCTTGGGGTGCCTCTTTTTAAAGTAACTTTTAAAAGATTTTATTTAGCTAAAACGAGCGATTTGAATTGTTGAGAATTTAAAGTCTAAATATTCGTGTACACCAGCTTTTAAACGTTAATAGCTATTGAATCTGTTAAGGGTATTTATCATAAAAATAGTCGCTTTTGAAAGTTCGAATTTGCTTTGAAAATTAGTTATGACATAAATTCACATGAGACACGAGAAGGTAGTCTATAAAAGATTGTCTTCACAAGCATCACCAGTGTTCCAAACGAAAATATATATTATATAAAAAGCAAAAAGTCCGAATGAATCTCAGCTTTGACATTCTAATCGCACTGTTGGACAAAGAGTCACGTGAACTGTTTGTGTCTAATATGTGTTCTTAATGATGGCTTCAGAATTTTTTTAAACACTTATTTACCAATACAGAGTGTCACAAAAGTGTAGCGCGCTATGCAGAACCAGATTCCACATACACAAGTAAGTCGAAAATGTCCAGTAACATCTTTTTGAATTCAGCATGGTTTAGCCATAATCCACCATTTTGTAAATTTTTGAAAATAATTAATAATTCAAAAACTTTTTGATATATTTTTTGTGTTACTTGGTATAAACCTTAATTGTTTTCCTAATAACATTTTCAAAACTTTTTTATATAAATTATCAAATTTTAAATTGCGGACATTTAAAAATTCTAAAGTCAAATTCCAGTTTGATTCTATTTGGAAATGTTTATATGTCCGCCATTTTAAAGTTTGATAAGTTAGATACAAAATATTTTTGGAAAATGTTATTACACAAACAATACAAGTTTCTACCAAGTTTCACAAAAATATCTCAAAAAATCTTTGAGTTATAAGTTATTTTCAAAAATTTATAAAATAGCGGACTACGGCTAAACAAATCCGAAATCAAAAATGTTACAAGACATTTTCGACTTTCTGTTGTATGTAGAATCTGGTTCTGCATAGCACGCTACATATTTTTCTGACACCCTATGTACTGTAGCTATTTAAACCCCTCTAAAAGGAATCGATGCCCAATGTCACACTTGTCTTTGCGTAACACTCAGCACCGACATAGTATATAGTACATATGATGAATGCAGCTTGTTTCGTTGCACATGAGTACTTGATGAATCTGTTCCCTAGATGCCAAACACTAGCAGAACTAAGGCCAGTTAGTCAGTTAGTGAACGCAATTGTGATTTATAAGAGCGCATTTTTCATTCCCACGTTCCTCCTACGCGCGCTCTCTTGTATTTACACCTCCCACCTCAGTTCTGTCTCTCTACCCTACAGTGTGAGTGCCCGGTAACAGTCGGCCATTTTGTGTTTTGTATCATAAGCCAACTAAGCCAATGTTTTGTCTCGTAAGCCAACTAAGCCAATGTTTTGTCTCTTTAGAAAGATGACAACACATTTTTTGAGTCAAGTGACGCCTCCAATTTTTATCAGATCTTTTTGAAAGCATTGCAGTGATTTTTTGGAAATCTGATTGGTTTGTATCAATTATACAAAAAAATTAAATTAGAATTAGAAAGTTTAGCTCAGCAGGTCCACTAGAACATTTGATGCACATTAAAACAAAGTTAGTTTCATGAAAGTCCGATGGACATTTTAGGGGTGAGTTGTTTTGAGAAAATGCTTCTTTTTACATTGTTCTTAAAGGACAAAATTATTTCAGGTAACGGTCACTATACTGCGCACTCTTAAAGTGTTGAATGTTAAAAAGGGTATTTAAAACTATTCATCAGGGTTTTCTTGCTTATAGATATATTGCACTTATTACTCATATGAGAATATTAAGATAAACACGAAATTTTAATTATTCTTTTGCAGTATTTTCAACTATATTTTCGAAAAATCACTACCCTGTTACCTTCCAATGAACCTCCAAGCTTTAGGCTAAACATTAAGTATAAGCAACAGTAGGTTTCATTTCAAACTAGCTCCGGACCTTTCTTTTTCCACAACACTCCCACTTTGGGGAAGAGGGTTATACCCTAAACCACGCAATAAGTTACTTAGATACCCCTTTAGACCTCGAATAAATCACTCCTAAAACATGTGCCAAAGACCCAAAGCGCATTTGAGTTTCCAAAATTTAAGGAAAGGGTTACTTTTTGAGCCCCGTAAGTATGATCATCGCTCAAAGCATTTTGGCGTTTTGTAGACATTCGTTAGTTCCTGCATTCGTTAGTCTAAAATATTTTCAATAAAGCTCAACAAAATCTCGTCACAGACGCCCCCCTCAGTTTTGATTAGTTACAGTTCGTTAGGTATAGCATGGCCGGTGGCCTTGAGATTTCCTGCTGGCCGCTTATGGCCCTATAGCCCATCTCACCGGCCATGCTAAACCTAACGAACTGTATGTCTTTTTGAGGATTTCACTTAATATAATAAGCCTTGTAACCCACTTAGCAGAGGATTAACAATTCGCAACACGTCCGAGAGCAGCTGTCACTTGCCATAAACTGGTCTAACAAACTGCTGTTTAATGCGGAGTCAAGGTCGTCTCCAGTTATCGTCAGTTTGGACAGAAAACAGCTGTTTTACGTGCAAGAAGTCATCAACAGCTGTCTGCTAACATAGTGAGACGTCTAGCATTATTATATTGTTGTTACTGTGTTAGTTGAAATAGGGTGTTTATGAGGAGTGTAAGAATCAATCGAAGTTGTCTTTTTAGAGCTTAGATTACCAGATAGCCACCATTTTAGTGTTTAGGTGTTTCTATGATATTTTCTAGTAAAATAAAATGGACAGAATAGAAAAGGAAAAGAGCTTTTGCAAATTTTGTTTATAAAAACGTTAACAACCCCAATTAAAGGGAGAGAAAACAGTTTCATTATTTAAAAGAATTTTGAAAACCAGCTGATTTAAATCCACGTATATACTATGTTTTTTAAGACATCACTATAATAAATACAAATTAATTATCTAAAGTGTAGACCGAAAGAAGCTCTTGATTTTAAAACGAGTTCAGCATTTCTTGGAGTAAGTTGGTTAAAAGATTGATTCGGGGAAGGTTCAATGTTGTTTAAGATAATTTACATACTAAACCAACTTGAAAATTGGTATGCATAGTGTCTAGATAGAAACCTGTTCACAAAAGCATCCAGTGTGATATAATGTGTCTAGTTTCAAAATGACGGTCTTGCAAAGCAATTATCTCTGGACAATGTGTTGGATATTTGTTGACAAACAACTCAGTTAGAGCAGTAAACATGACGTTTGGTACTATATAAAATACATTGTATTACACACCAATGTTACCGGTTGTTTTAGGGGTTCAAAACAATAAAATAAAGGTTTTCAGAATAAACAGTTCAAAACTTTCCTGGCTTTCTTAACCTAAAACTTACGCTATTACAGTTGCATTTCCACATGTACAGACTTTATATACACCAGTACGTAGTGTAGGAGTTGTAAAACGGAATTCTCGCATAATCACAATAAGCGGATAATTTATCTGATTTACATATTTATAAACCTCTTCTCATTCACTATCTCAGCTCGTTATTCAAACGTTGACGACATTTTGATGAATTATAAAACACTAGAAAGTAGAAGGTGTAACTAACTTGTTTTCCGAGAGATAGATCTCCGATTAGCATGTAAATATTTAATCTGACACGTTCGACTGGAAGTTCAGTGAATTTATTCGGTTTTAATTTATTTAGAATCGACTGATAGACTTGTTTTTCTCACGATGTAAGAATGCATAATCATAATATTGATGGGAGAGCGGGATTTAGACTGATAGAATATTCAATATACGTGTCAATGTAGGATCAATGTATGGAAGCTGTTAAATATGCATTGCATTAGAGTTATTGCTATCACTCTTTGGTATGGTTGATGATGAAACATGCCCAAGCTTTGACAAATAACAGTGACATTGTTTCTGTTTTCCATTTTGTGCCCGATTTATCTAGTCGATCGTTAGTACTTAATTGTTTAGCAATTTTAAAACAATGTGATTCGAACTCGATTAATTAACAACTTAAAGTTGAATTCTTTGACTTTCACGACCGGTGTTATCACTAATCTAGTTCTTCCGGTTCACATCACGTCAAAATATCATAACTATTAGCTTGAATTATTTCGGTCTCGCTGTGGATCGAGTGCCATCTTCAGTCACAGGGGCATTTAAAATTCACGCCATATATATCTCAAACTAATAATTATGATGTTTTAACACACTGTGAGCCAGAAGAATTATATTATAACTTAACAAATTATGTACACAATTTCTAAACTTTCGTTGTCATTTGGTTTGCTAACAAATTTGTTTAGATCCAATGTCTTAATAATTAGTTTCAAACATCAAATATCGCTCACAATTCAACGAAAAGTTCCATCAAGACGAAAAAAGTATTCTGAATGAGGAGGTAATTCGTTGAAATATTTATGAAATTACAAATAATGAGTAATAACATATTCTTCACGTTGTGCTAGCCAGAAAACTAGTCACCTTCGAACCTATGTTTCTACGTTTATCGTATTATACTGAATTTATTCCAGTAGAAGTAATATACGCTTAAGTATCCAACCAACCTAAGAAATAATCTTTATAAATTTTCGGTGAAAATCCTAGTTAGTTTTGAATTTCCGTGCATATCCTAACCCTTAGAAAGTTCAATTCTGACAAACCAACGTGATTAGCTGTATTGTAAATCAAATCCCCTGTGGTGCTGCGTAACAATGGGGAATAAATCAGACAAACGATCAAACAATTAGACAAGCAGTAACCTGTTGTACTTTTCCACGATCCAGGCGTTAGTGTTACAACTGAGTAATGAATCATCCGCTAACGCGCAGGTTGCGTGTGGCTGTTCTCGTTGTGTACGACCACTCAATATTTTGGCAATACTATCTGGGGCACTTTAAACTCAAATGTACTTCCAACTCAGCTTTTCGTGCTCTAATATCATGGGCATTAAGGGCCCACCTCAGTAGTCACCGCAGAGAAAGGCTGAATTCGTCCGCCCAAGGAACACATGACACCGCACACTTAACAACGGGCTTTCTTTCAACTGTTGCGGCCTGTCAACCCTCCGCTTGCAAGGGTTTCGCAGAAAGTAGATAGCGCTGTTATACGAAGGTTAAATTCGAATATGTTAACTTTTATGGAAAGAGAAAGAGTTTATCTATGTTTGCCTGTAATTAGAATTTCGATAAACCTATTTTAGCTTCTTAAATAAGGTTTTAAAACACTACATTTTCTACAGGAAAAATAAACTACAGGCAAACCTACATAATATGTTTATCTTTCATTTAAAAGTTGTTTTGTCAAAATACCATTAAAGCTCAATTTTATTTCCCGCAAACCTGTTCAACGACGCTCTCCCGAGCAGTTGAGAAGGACTCTTAACCTAAATAAAATCATACAGTTATATCGTAACAAAATTCAGAACAAAACCGGCCGGTCCACAACTGAGCGATAAAGCGCCGCTGACGTGAATGAAGCGAATTTCCATAGCAATGTGTTACTCTAACTCTTACAGCCTAACTTCGACCTTCCACCTGTGCTTTTCGTGCTCTAATATCACGGGCATTACGAGACTATTCGCTATACTCTCAGCTTTGGATTTGCTTAGTCCTTTAACCCCGCGAGTTACGAATCTGTTTTCTACGCTCACAAACAGCTTCACCTTTCGTTCTCAGTTTTAGAAATCTGTTAACGTCGGTCTGTTAACAGCCTTAACTTTTCGTTTTACTTTATTGCCAAATATCGATGGGTAACATTAAAACTTATTTTAAATTTCACAAAAATCTGATACAATATTTGTTATAATTGAAACTCCTTCCCAAACAGGAACACTTATACTAATTTTCTGAGGCCTGTAAAGAGCAGACACATATATGCATAATTATGTTTATGAATTTTTGAAACATTCTCAACTCCTGTTCTTGGGTCAGGATCAATGCTCATTTCACGGCCCCTCGCCTGAGTACTACCAGTGATAAACTAACAATGTCTTATAATGCTGTATACGAGTATTACGAGCTCGTATATTAAACTTTAGGCTTAATGCACTAGTCAGAAATATTTGTCAATTCTTACCTTAAGCAGCCGGTACGAACTTCACCATCCAACTGTAAAATAAAACGAAATTAATCAATGTCATTACTCTTGACAATAATCAATGGCTACTAAATTAATCAATAGCTTGACAGTCGTTAAACAAATGGCACATTAAATTTATCGAAAATCAATCAAATTTGAGACTGTACGGATTATACATGCTTTGGTTCGTGTATGGTAAAGAGAAAATAACTACTAATTAAGGAAAAGCTCAACTGATGAATGTTAATTATTTTGTTACAGTTTTAACAAAAATATTACAATATCTCATTATTTTGGTGTAACAATATTGCATTTCATTAAAACATTGTTTACCACAGTTCGCCGCTGGGTTGGTTAATTATTACATGGTATTATTTCAGCGAATTTCCTCAAAATATCTAGTTTCAACTGATATTATCTAGATTATGTGTTAATGGTATTAACGTAAACTAATCAATGGAGTAATCTATTTGGTCATTAATAAGCAAATGTAATTCAATCATAAGGGAATCAACAAACAAGAATTATGTTACCAATTAAAGCTCAATCTTTGCTTAAAAATGTAAAAATTTCTTTCAGAAATATTAAAAGCAGGTTTCTTGAATGTGTGACTGTTGAAATGTTATGAAAATAATTAACTTCATGTTCCGAAAAGTTTTGCTCTCGCCTATAAGGTCTAGAGGGAAAATTCATAAACATCACTTTAGATTATATACTTTACTTAAATAAATTACATTACTCACATGTTGGATGAAATCCAAACCTACTACATACGTTACACGTATACACACCACAAATCATTTATTTACCAAGAAAGGTTTGAATTTGACATTGAGATATTTTTATTTATAAGGGTTTTTTCAGTAACAATAAACAAGTAATTGAAAAAATCAGGTATCGTTTACATATTTTAGTCCTTTAAAACACCAATGACTGCTAATCTACACGCTGAGTAGGTTCTATCAATTTTTGTCATAGGTTAATTTATGGATTACAACTGACACATTGGTGAAGAATTGTTATGGCCGGGGAAAACTACAAATTTAAGCCCACAAGAAATATTTTTAGAACCCTCCCAACTAAACAATTGAAACTAAACCATTGACACAGTTACTGATGTGACCTAGAAAGTATAGCTACAGGCTAGCCAACTGCCTAGGAGAATAAGCAGTGATTGCTAGAACAGTCTGTCATTTAGCACTGGCTTGATAATCCATAGTTAGCTAACTCTTAGTACGTCCCTACCGACCACTTCAAACCTACTCAGATTGATGTCTGTAACTACGGTATTCATCTTGAGTCTAATCATCGTCACTTGTTTGCTTTCATCTAAGACATCAGCCAACGGAAACTATCAAAATGTTAAATCATCTGATTTATAGACCTGTAAGTAGTTTATGCAAGCTGTTTGTTTCATTTTCCCGCAATATACACATTAAACAGTATGCAATGTTTCTAGAAATATTTTCAATGTTGTATACAAATGTTTAGTGCGCTATACAAAACCGGATTCTACATACAAAATTAAGGCGAAAATGTCGAGTAACATTTTTTTTATTTCGCTTAGTTTAGCCGTAATCCACCAATTTGTAAATTTTAGAAAATAATTAATAGTTTAAAACTTTTGAGATATTTTTGTCAAACTTGATGTAAACCTTAATTTGTTTCCTGATAACATTTTCCAAAATCTTTATCTAACTTTTCAAACTTTAAAATGGCGGTCATATAAAAATTTTAAAGTCAAATTCCAATTTGATTACATTTGACTTTGAAATGTTTGAATGTGCGCCATTTACAAATTTTATAAGAAAAACAAAAACTATTGTTGGAAAATGTTATTAGGAACATAATTATGGTTTATACCAGTTTCACAACAATTTCTCAAAGAGCTTTTAAATTGTTGATTATTTTCAAAAATTTACAAAATGGCGGATTACAGCTAAATTGAGCCGACATAAAAAAATGTTACAAGACGTTTTCGACTTACTTTTGTATGTAGAATCCGGTTCTGAATAGCGTGCTACACTTTTTCGTGACACCCTGTATACACATTAAACCGTATGACAAATTGACATGTGGTTAGTTTCATCCGAGCGTCAAGACTTTGTTTCTAGAAATATTTTCAACGTTGTATGTTGTAGGCCTAAATGTTGCATGAAACTGTTACGTTAGCCTTGGTTCGGTTCAATCGGTTGTTTGGAATCAGAGACAAAATATGTCAAAGGGTTTCTACCAATATTTGTCCTGGCGATATAAGCGTAAAAGTAAATGGCATTTCACATTTTGTCCTCCTTTTAGAGATTATTTCACGAGTATGCACTCATTTTCCTCTACTTTATTTATTTATTTTTAATTTTAAAACCTTAAGCTTTAATACTGTACATTTGTAAAAGCATAACAACAACTACTATAAGTACAAAATATGTGTATGTACCTTTTTTGTAGCGTTGTATGTTAAATATATACTGAATAAAAATGCCTGTTTATTGAAGCATCTCTCTAGCGTGTTAATCTAGAGCGTTGACTCTGCCCTCATCCAGACACAAGCAAGGTTTTACAGGAGTATTCTTCAAATAAATTTATATGTATTTATTATATGCTATCGCAGAGTGAATGAATAAATAAACAAACAAATAAAAAACACTTAATCACTATTTGAGATTCCGACCACTCTCATGAGGGTATTTTAAGGCAAATATGTGGTGAGGGATGAGTGGTAGTAATGAGTTATGAGGTGTAGTCTTGTTACAAACTAAGACCGACTCTTCCTTAGAATGGGTCATTAATTAATAGCCCAATGACCAATGGAAATACAAGGACCAACGGCTTAACGTGACTACTGAACCACGCAGGTGATGGTCTGATAGCCTATGTCTAAACGATAGTGGGAGTTGATACGGGTATCATCAGATGATCACTGAGACTATCTGAGCCGCTTAAGACCTATATCATACTCAAAACCTGACCTATATCATCCTCAAAAACATAATGTCAGCAATTCGTCATACCGCCACTACAACGCCCTTAACCTAAAAACTCAGTATTTTTAATCATATTCGCTGACCTCTCCTTTGCCCTTGCAGAGCTCAGGTTCAGGTAGGGTCAGTAGGCAACTACTGGCACTGACTGACCCTAATCCCAACAAACACATCACACAGTGAATGTACATTTAGAGTAGCTTCACTTACAACACTATATACAAATCAGCTTGGATCAAACTAGATTAATCAGTGTGTAGAAGCATGTATACACGGCTCAAAACAGCACTGTCACTGTGACGTGACGGTTGCATGTTTATAGGCCTATTTACAACGGACTTTGTTGCATCGTAAAATACCACCTCAGGGGAATTTATACTTCAGTTAAACGAGGCTTAATTACATTAGTTTGAAGGGTAGTAATAATTTTATGCAATGACTTTTTAAGTGGGTAGTGACAGTTAATGGAGTAATCACACTGGGATATTTGAGTAGTTGCTACAAGCTAGATTTGTGAATTTGGCGGTGTGTAAAAACATCTTTACGTGCATAAGCTGATGCAATATTCATAGCCTATACCAAATCTTCACATAAACAGCTGTTGTTTAGTTGTAGTAAATAAGAAACTAGTTTTAAATAGTTATGCGCTTCCAAAACAAAGTAAGTACAACTTTACGCAGTTACTTCTGAACAAAGTCTAGTATCAAGTTCTTTTAACGACGTTCTATTTAAAACTAATTCGTTTTTGCTTGGGTCCATTTTGTCCTAATTTGGTCTTGTTTCTCTGCAATACTTTTGGAGTTTTATTAAAATATAGCAACTCCATAATTTTGGGACTAATGCGTCCATGAAAATTTAGAGAAATCAAGTATTCGACCATCGCATACGTTTAACTTTGCAGTAAAGGTAAAGTCTAACGAGGTGAAGTTAGGACTACAAAAGTCTTCTCTACCACTCAACCTTGACCTTTACCTGAAGTTACTGTATAGCCACTTTGCAAATGTAAGTGGTGACTTTGGGGATCGAACCCACGCCAGGGGAGTGATGTCGAGCACCAGACTCGCGCACGATTCTAACCCGCTACGTGTCCGCTAGTAAACTTAGTAGTAACTTGTTATAGGTATAACAGGGATTCATTTATTTATTTATTTTCGTTCAAAAACTTTACTTTTAAGGTATAGAACAAGATAAATATTGATAAAACTCACAACAATAGTATAGACTACGCCTACAATTTTTTAAATGTCCAAGTTGTAAAAACATGTATTAATCAATTAGTTCTTCAATTTGTTTTCAAAATAAAATGCTAAATCTTGAATTTGTTTTGGAAGTGTATTAAAAAGCCTTCTCCTCATGAACACAGGGGTTTTCATAGTACTTAAAATTGTGTTGATCATTTGAATGAAATTTTAATCTAGCGTTGTATTAGTTTTATGATTAGATGTCACAACTATTAAATTTTGATTTACTACGTAGAGAACTGTTTCATAAATATATAAACTTGGCACTGTAACTACTCTGTTCGATTTGAAGATTTCTCTGCCCGTTGTCTTTCATGTTTATGTTCAATACATTTCATAGCTCTTTTTTGTACCTAAAAAACTTTGAGAATTTGTTTGTTGATGAAGATCCTCTATTGTATGATCAAGTAAATTAAATGTGAATAAAAGAAGCTGTAGCAGCATCTTTAATAAGCAGACGTCCAAGAAAAGATTGTGTTTGTCATCGGATGTTGCTATTCATAATGTTGCTATCGGATAAAGAACATTATGTTAGGCTGTATTCAATTTATTTTATTTCAATTGAAGTGTATTTACAATTTGTTATTGACCGGGACTCATGGCGTGGTCCTGTAATCCAGCTTCATGGAGGTCAGGTTTTGAGGATGATATAGGTCTAAAGCGGCTCAGATAGTCTCAGTGATCATCTGATGAAACCCGCATCAACTCCCACCATCGTTTAGACATATGAGACCATCACCTGCGTGGTTCGGAAGTCACGTTAAGCCATTGGTCCTTGTATTTCAATTGGTCATTGGGCTATAAATTAATGACCCATTCTAAGGAAGAGTCGGCCTTAGTTTGTAACAAGACTACACCTCATAACTCATTACTACCACTCATCACACTCATCCTTCACCACATATTTGCCTTAAAATACCCTCATGAGAGTGGTCGGCATCTCAAATAGTGATTCAGTGATTTAGTGATTAACTGACTTAACATGTGGAAATATACATAATTATAGTTAATAATTACTGAATATTTAAAGTGTTTGAGTAGAAGGTCCCGGACTTATGACTACTGATATGATATGTCAGATGATATCACAGAAGCTAACGTACTCGCACGACATAAACATCCAGAGTATCGACCTGCAATGAATGAGAGCGTCTTGTCAAAACGGACAGTTGATGCTGATAGAATGAAAGGGGCTAAACATATCACAAATAACCTGGCTATTAATATCTCCTTCGCGCGACGTCAGGCGTTCCCAGATACAGACCCTTCTTGTATCGAGCCCAAATTTCACTATCAAATAACTCTTTGGACCATCACTTTCAATTATAATAATCACGTAAACTTTCGTTTGTTTGATGTGATCTAGATGTGTGTTTATCCAAAACTTTAGCCTATAATTATTTACGATTGATATATATGTGTAGTTGTGTACGCATTTTTATTCAGTTAAACACTTATTTATTCACGTAAATGTTAAAGCCTATTTAATTTGAGGTTGAGACTCTGGAATGACATGCTCACCCCCAATTTATTTCATAGAGTGTCATGCACCAAAGGAATTGTTTCCTTATAATTATGTGAAATTTTAAAATGTCTGTTTTATTTTCGTTAAATGTCTGTATTTGTCATGCCTATTTTTGTTCTGTTTTTTTATAGTACTCTCTTAAACTGGTCGAATTCTGAACAGGTCAGGTCAATCGTTGAACTGGTCAAAAGGAAAACGATGTAGTCCGACTAAACAACGTAGTCCACTAGGTTAAAGGTTAGCTTACATGTTTTTAAGCGGTTAGTAATTAAGAAATCCCGCGTCAACTGTGGACACGCGCTTGTATGGCTTTTAGAGTTTGGAACCCAAAACACCATGTAATGGCAGTATTTTGTATCAATCACAATGTTTACATTAAGTCAAAAAATTATCTAAGGCGGAAAGAAGCCTTGTATATTCTATTATCTAGTGTTTTTCAACAATCTAGACATACCATATTTCTTCGTTTCTGAAAATAAACCTAGAATGTATTAACCAATTCACCCTAAAATACATTGACCTTTTAGATAAAGCTTTTAGCACGTGTGTATCGGTGGACTTTCTTAGCTTTCAACCCATAGCGTCGTCATGTTTCCCCGCATCCACTGTTTAGCATTAAATAACATTTTCCCTCTTTTCCACAGTCCCGGGGACGCCCAACATTAACGAACTCGATATATTCGACTATCGATACCGCCGGTGAAAGGATGGCCTACTCGTGATTGGTCGAGCCTTGGGCCTCGAGACTCGACGAATAACTCAATACTCGGGTGAAGGTCGTCGGCTCGAAATTAGGCTTAATTTATGACACTTGTCTGAAACCCGTGTTGCAAAATCCTTTGAGATATTCGACACTCCGGAACGGATGTGAGAATGAATGAAGTTAATTAAGGATTTGTTCCACTTTTCGCGCCGAGTGGGTTTTTGTACGACAGCTGAATGGAGGTTTAGCCTATTCACCTTGGTGGTTTGTTTCAGTAGGCTACTTACCGCCATTTATTGATTAAAGTACTTTGATGAAAAACGGCCGGTTAAATAGATATATACAAATACGTTATGTACAAAAACATAAAATATTATATTATTTAATTAAAAATACAATCATCTAGCCATTTAAACTAATCTTATTTCTTAATCAACACAATAAGTACCAGTCTTTTCAAGTGGTAAGCGGATGATCTAAAATTCTTCCACACCATAAAAAGTGTTGGAAGTCGAATAATTCTTAAGTTCTGTTTTGAAAAATTTTAATCCATGAAGATTTTTAATTTGATCTGGTATTTTGTTAAACAATAACATTTCAGCCAGTGAGGGTAGTTTCTTGAATATTTCAAGTCTATGATAGCCGATTCTATAGCTGTTTTCTGGTCGGTTATCATAGCTACAAATTTCATTGTACCAAATTACATTTATTAAATGTCAAAAGTACAGTTTCGTAAATATAATGCGAGGGAAACGTGAGAATTTCTAATTCTTGAAGTACATTTTGACAAGAGTCTCTTTGTTTACCCAAGATTCTAATGGCGTATTTTTGTAAAATACGAAGTTTTGTAGCTTTTAGTCTCTCGAAAACATGTAATGTAGTACGCCCGTACTTTCCAGCCTCGGCCAAATCTTCGAATGGTTCCATCACTTAGCCTATTTATTCTACTAATAACAATACCACATAGCGGGTGAATAGGGGTGGCCATGGTTCAGTGGTATAGTGCGTGCTTCGTGTCGAATCGGTCTGGATTCAATTTCCCGACGCTTGTTCACGATGGCCACCCCCGTAGTTCGGAAGTCACGTTAAGGTTTGGTTCATTCTATTAACCTTTGGGCTAGTTAATTAACCAATTATTAAAACTATAGGGGAACAGTCCACCCTTGTTTGTAACACTACTATACCTCATTCATCCCATATTCACCTTAAAATACCCTCAAAGAGTGGTCGGCGTCTCCAACCAAAGTATAAAGAATAAGCGTAATTCCCCGTCAAAGAATTACCTACGTGCAATACACAGCCAAGCCGCCAACTGCATTAGCAAAACGCGCTCAGCCAATCCCACTAACTAAAAACAGGTGAGCGTTGCCTCGCCCAGCACACCCGCGTCACCGCAGATAGAGATATAGATAAGTACTGCAGGTGGCGACCACAACTTATACACAATCCAGATTTCGGCTCCAAATAAGGCCAGTAGACAGTGCAGTGCGCAGTGCAGAGCGGGATGACCGCGATAGCTTTCTATAGCGCTATCTGCGCCGCTAACTCACTCACAGGCGCGCTAACAAGTGCTTATCAGCGCTCTCTTGTGTCGCAGTTGGGAAACTCGCTGCGTCTGCGGTGTGATGCGGCTTGAGACAGAACTGTGCAAAGTGCATACAGTGGTAATGTATCGAACTTGTGAACACTGTGGCTATATCAGACCTTTGAATTTACTTATACTTGGGCTTCCCAAGTAGATTAGATTAGATTAAGTAGGGCTGGTAGTGAACCAATTTTACGTCAACCAAAGGTTTATTGTACTGCCCCGGTTATCTTAGCCTGGAAGACACACCCCTGTGGGACCACAAAGCCTCAAGGTGACTCCTCCCAGCTCAGACAAGTGAACTTCATCCCAATTACGCCCCTCTAGAAGACATCTTCTCCTAGTCTCCAGAGAGGGACATTCTAATAGGATGTGCCTAGCAGTTTCTACTGCCTGCTCGCAAAGTCTACATAGAGTATTACCATTATGCAATCCCAATTTATGTAGATGATGCCTGAAGTGCCCATGTCCAGTTAAATATGATATTAAGAATCTGATGTTAGTGCGTTTTAGTTTTAAGATGCTACTGGAGAGCGCCCTGCTAGGCCCTTTTAGGAGCAGGTTGGCGATTGAGCTTCCTGAGAGGCTTGTCCACTTTTGACAATGTGCCTCATAGGTATTATCCCCAAGGAATTATAAACCAGAGCCGGACTTATCCCAACTGCCGGTTCCGGTCCATCCAGGAGGCGGACAGTGCTCCCCTCCTTGCCTTCTCGTTACCCCAGAAAATGGGCTTCCCAAGTAAATGCTAATATTTGTTCGCAGCCAATTGTCAGTTTTCGCGTAGTTCGGGATTGGTACCTAAGGGTAGCTCAGTTGCAAGTAAGCAGCTCAGTTTCAGCCAATCAGTTGCTGAAGGTGGTACTCCATAGCGAGACCGAAATATTTCAAACTAGCTATTATAATAACGCGGTAAGAACCAAAAGAACTAGATTATAGTTGTGACACCGGCCACGAACGCTTAAGGGTTCAAAAGTAGCTGTTAGTTAAAAAGTACATTAGAAAAGTTTGCTTTCTATACCAAACCCTTTTGTGCTTGTTTCCCATGGTCAACTTTAAACGAGTTGACTGTAGCGCAGCAGCAAGTGCATCTAGTGACGTGAACCGAGTGTATTTTCAGTGAGGCTATATTCACGAGCATTAAATCAACTCAAACACCTCTTGACTCCTGTAAACAGACTGTTACAAGCCTGTCTTTAGTAGTTTCTGTGTTGTATAGCTATTTTTCAACTCACTGTCGTAAAAAATGGACATTTCAATATGTGGATGCCCGGCCGTACATCAGGAGTTTTTGGAAATATAGACACTTTGAAAACTACAGCATTATTAGAACATCCCCTCCCCTTAAATGGTAAGTGTTACGGAATGAAAAAATATTCTCAAATTCGGTTGACGAATATGAGTTTAATAGGTTGTTTAACACTTGTGAGAAAACCAGGTAGTCCGGGGTCAGATTCCAACCGAGGCTATACAAGACCATATAAGAGTTCCATAAGCGTAAACAGATGAAACTAGTTGTATTTTTGAGCACGGATATCATTATAGACAAATATTTATGTACCTTATTAGAAGAGTAACGAGGAAACCCCCTTGTAGCTTTCAACTAGTTATCCAATAGTTGAAAACTTGTAACTAAATAATTCCAATTAAAACGTAAATCCAATCAAAACAAAAGGTCACTTTATTGAATTGACCTTGTTTAAGTGTTAATAACAAGGACAGATTTTGTAAGTATTTACAAACGAACCTTAATTATTTCAAACTGCAGTCAGATTGACAGAATGAAATTAATCGCGTTGAAAAACGTCGATTACGAAACACTAATTAAATTGACTTTTGACAATTTGATTTTCCAGTTTCATCGTTTATTGAAATGTGTCCAGAATTCATCAGCTACTGAAAATGAAATTTCATCGTTTAGATCCGAATCATACTGTTATATCATACCCGCATTTCGTTCTAAGTCAACGTATGTTTAATTGCATTCAATAATTAAACAGCACAATTTAAAAATGTACGTGGACGGTGATTATTTCAAAAATTGGTATTACATGTTTAAATAAATGTTGAGTAAAAACTGCTATATAATTTTTTGAAATGTACTTGAACCACTTCACTTTTGTTTCTTATGGTATAATATTAAAAGAACTAGGGACTTTTTAATCATGTTCAATTTTAGAGTAAAGGGAGAACAGTTCTACTTTGCCTAATGGCTTGCAAATGTGAACAAGAAAGATAAAACTGTCCAGTGAGTTGAAAAATTATATTAACTTCCGCTTTTAAGCAAAGGTCGGCTCTGTTCCCAGTCATGTTTTCCCGTGTCGGCCATTAAGGAAGATAATTGAAGAAAAACAGACCCAACTGAGTTTTTCTACTATTTGTCTTTCTATTTCGCCAAAGTTGCATGGAACAAACCTTGTATAATAGTGTGTAGAGTTACCTTAAAGCAGAGTATGAACTCTTACGCTCTAGTAGAACAAAATCCACTTTGAAGGATCACTTTGGTAATAAGTAGAAGTGAAAAACTGTAAATTAATTTTAATTTAAAAACAGGAATAGTCTAACTTCCACTTTTAAATGATTTAAATTGATTTCAGCCGCCATATTGGTCTGGCTGAACGAATTTTGTCTGTTTTTAGTACACTTATTGGGAAAGGTTCGAATAAATGAGAGAGAGTGAATGCCAAAAACGTATGTCAGAATGGGATTTCGATGGTAGAATGTGTGAAAGACTTTAGCTTTTTAAATTGCAGTAATTTGACGATTGCATAACATAATCAATGTTGACGCAATAAACAATTTATTTATTTAAAGGTAAATGTTTATACCAAGTTTAATCGAAATCGGAACTTGATTACAGTTTGAATACGTTAAACCCGGGCCATGTTTTTTGGGGAAAGGCCCCACAAAAGGGCTCTTCTGGTGGGCCGGAATCGACATGTGTACTCAACATCAACAAAATCAGCCAGACAAAGATGGCGGTGAAAAAAAGGCTATTTTCCACCGCAATCTTTGTCTGGCTGAACATAATTTACAGGGCTTCGTTACACGTGTTAGGTACAATTACATCAACGTGTATGCCAAAAGTCAAGAAAATCTAATAAGAATGCAGTTTTTATAGCGTGACAACCTTTTATGGGGAAACTCACTCCCACTCAAAGGTGAGCAAATGTCGTTGGTTACCCGACTTAACCTAGACATTTAAAAAGGGAACATCAATTCTAAGTTTCGTGCAAATCTAAAAAAAAACATTTAACCTGTCAAGTAGTCACAAACACTTTACCACCCTAATTTCAAGAAGTCACTCATTACACTTGTTCGTCCAATTAATCTCCTGTCACAAACACCCCGTAGCTCTCTCGAGCTTGTAGGTTGCTCACAGATCAGATGAGATAGCGCAGCTTGACTGTTATGTATTTAAATGTGGTTATTTAGGTCGTGCTGCGTGTTTGCAATTTGCAACTTCGTTAACTCGATTGTGTAATGGCGTGGGTGTCCGCGCAGATTGCTCTGTGTTTAAGCTGACAGGTGGATATTTTTAGTGTCGCTTTATTGCATGTTTACTGGTCTGGATTCTGAGCTCTGGGCCCGGGCAGCTAACACCCTATGTCTTTTTTGTTTATTTTTGGCTGGGACTCGTGGCGTGGTCCTGTAATCCAGCTTCATGGAGGTCAGGTTTTGAGGATGATCTAGGTCTAAAGCGGCTCAGATAGTCTCACTGATCATCTGATGATACCGCATCAACTCCCACCATCGTTTAGACATATCAGACCATCACCTGCGTGGTTCGGAAGTCACGTTAAGCCGTTGATCCTTGTATTTCCATTGGTCATCGGGCTATTAATTAATGGCCCATTCTAAGGAAGAGTCGGCCCTAGTTTGTAACAAGGCTACACCTCATAACTCATTACTACCACTCATCACACTCATCCTTCACCACATATTTGCCGTAAAATACCCTCATGAGAGTGGTCAGGATCTCAAATAGTGATAGTGATAGTACTGTCTACGCCAACGGCATTTTTATTAGAGACTTAACTTAGGGTTTGTGTGCATCACAAAACCCTTTTAAGGAAAGCTGTTCAAATCCATGTGCCTGCGCCGGGAATCGAAACCGCGACCTTGCGCTTTGCAAGCCGTGACTCTACCCACTGAGCCACGGACGCAGTCTATTCGACTAGGTCATAGGCGTTATTCACGTTTTGAGGTAATAGCTGATCGTACTACCTTTTATCATGACAGAGCTTGGCTTAGAGAGTTTCATTTAATGTATTACCAATTTCCAAAAATTGTTTGTGATGGTATAAAAAAACAGTAAATAGTAAAGTCAGAAAACTACAAACCATTACAGCAAATATAATTAAAAAAAAAACAAAATATACCTTATATAATGACAAATAATCAACAGACATCTTAATGGCAAGTGAGTGGTCCATAAACTCCTGAACACTGCATATCCATCCGGTGACCAGAGAAGTTCTAAGCTCTTTTTGAAATAATTTTGTGTTTTGCAGATTTTGAATTTTGTTCGGAAGATTTTGAAACAGTAAGATTCCTGTCTGAGATGGCAGTTTCTTTAATAATTCAAATCGATTATAGTCAATTCTATAACTAGGTACTGATCGAGTACTTAGACTATATGAATTTCAATGCCTTGTGTTAAACTGCATTTATGGAATGAAATGAAAATGGCTTTAAATATTAGGCAAATTTAGGACCAGCAAGTCCTCTTTTATTGAGGCAGAAAAGGATAGAATCATAAATATAAAGGAAAAGTTAGAATGTCTAATTGTTTGAAAGCATCACGACACGAGTCTCAGGAAGATTCTAATGACACGTTTTTGTACAAATAACTTTTGGATATAATAAAAAAAATTCAAACAAATAAATATGAAATGAACAAATATAAATGAAATAAATATATAAAATAATAATAAAAACAAACATGAAAAATCAAAAAATAACACATACAATTTTTGAATCCTTGGATTATTTTATGCTATAATAATGCTTCTTCGTCGGGAAATTGTCTTAATTTGATGTCAATTTATTTTCTCATTGTTCTAATTTAATGTCTTGTGGTAATTTGTTGTATAGCGTTTTAGATGTGTAGTCGAAATATTTTTATAAAAGGTGTTTCTGCGTCCTTAGAAAATAGTTATTACACTGTAAAATTGAATGCCACTCAGAAAAAGTGACATTTCGTTTTTTTGTCGAATCCCAGCCACTCTCATTAAAGAGTGGCTCGATTTTCACTCTCTTGGAATGGTTTTCACTCTTTCATATTTAGACTGTAGATTTCTTTAATAAAAGAGGGGTGTTAAAATTTTGTTTCAGGTATAAAATAGTTTGAAAAAATTTAATTCTTGTAAAGGTAAATAGTTCATTGTCTTAAAATAAACTTTTTACAAGGATACCTGCTAGTGTGTGCAAATAAGGTTCGAAATGCAACTAATTGTAATTTAAATACAATTATCCAATTTTATCATAGATTTCCCCATATAACTATTCAGTACTTTATCCGAGAAAAAAATTAATGAGTAATATGCTTGAATTAAAGTTTGACGCTGACACAGTTGCAATAGTCTTATAATTAAAAATATTTCTGTTGTTATCCAAACAAAGAATAAAGTTTAAGAATGACAATGTATCGGTATTTAGGTGTTAAACCAAGCACGTGTTTTATGACTGGCTCATCAAGCCAATATCCGGGTACATTAGGGCTATCAGGCACACCTAATCCTATGTTTAGCTCATCAGAATATTTAACACGTTCTATTCAACACGTTTTCGTTTATGCTTACTGGTGTGTTCACTAGTACACAATACTTTAACGTATAAATAGATAGACTTTTCTACCGGTTATTGTTTAATACTACACAACGTTTCGAGATGTATGAAAACTCCTCTCGTTACCAAGTGAAACTTAGCCTAAAACATGTTCTAATCCTAAAGCTAGTACACTGTATAAATGAATATGTCACCTGATTATGTTGTTTGTTTCTGTAGTATAGTGTATTGTAGTTTTTAGGATTAGAATATGAATTATGTTAAGTTTCACTTGATGACGAGAAGAGTTCTCATACCTCTCGAAACGTTGTGTACTCGTAGTTTTAAACACAATAACCGGTAGAAAGGTCCATCGATTTCTACGTAAATGTAATAACACCGGCATAATGAATCTTTGACAATTAATACACAATACTGCTGTTGATGACAAAACTTTAATTGATCGCACAATTTTCATGCAAATAGCCATAACCGAGATTACATCCCTGACTGTATATTTTACACAAATTCAGACAGGGATTTGTTCTTTAAAAACTATATTTTTCACCCCAGCACCCAAGCATGATACAAGTAGTAGTTCAATATATGATACTGCCTGTGCTGTGCGGTAGGTATAGAAATAGCTGTGCGATAATGCTATCACCTATCGAGATGCCACTGTACACTGTAAACAAGATAACAACACCGCTAAAGTGACACTGATCGTGGATACCTGCTGTAGAGTATATAGGTTAGTGCTGCTAGCTGTAGCCTACTGCACTTAGATACTCTGCAGTATATAAGACAAATTGTGATCAAGTTTGTCTTGACTGGGACTCGTGGCGTGGTCCTGTAATCCAGCTTCATGGAGGTCAGGTTTTGAGGATGATATAGGTCTAAAGCGGCTCAGATAGTCTCAGTGATCATCTGATGATACCCGCATCGACTTCCACCATAGTTTAGACATATCAGACCATCACCTGCGTGGTTCGGAAGTCACGTTAAGCCGTTGGTCCTTGTATTTCCATTGGTCATTGGGCTATTAATTAATGACCCATTCTAAGGTAGAGTCGGCCTTAGTTTGTAACAAGACTACACCTCATAACTCATTACTAACACTCATCACACTCATCCTTCACCACATGTGTCTTAAAATACCCTCATGAGAATGGTCGGCATCTCAAATAGTGATATAGTGTACTGTATTTGAAAACTCAAAGTGTCCTTGCAAAGTATCAACACAGACTCAATGGTTGAGCATTCCACGTTTGAATAGAACTTTTTGGTTGGGAGAATTAAGAATCACATTATTTTAGTACCTGGTTAGACCGGATGCTGTATTGTAACGCTTGAGCAGGTCGTTTTAATGTCGGGGCAATAGACGAGTCAGAAGGTAGAACAGCGTAAAAAGTAAAAGGTAAAGTTTGTCTTGTTTAACGAGGTGAAGTTAGGACTACAAAGTCCTCCCTGCCACTCAACCTCGAAATGTATTGTTACGAGAAGAGAAGGGACAAGCAGGGATGATCGGATGGGATCGGGAAAGTGCGGGATCAGATGCACTCAGGTCAGGGATTGGTGCTACCCTTACGCACGACTGCCAGGGTGTTTGGGCCAGAGAAGACAGAGTGGTTAGGGGACCGTTGGATTGGAAGGAAATCTGGATTGGAGAGAGGAATAGAACAAGGTTCGGCCGATCAGGGTATCATGAGGGGATATCACATGCAAGGTAGAGCCTTTAACGGTTTAACCCCCAAGGTTAGGGAGAGGCCAAGCCAACAGTGACTATAACCTCCAAAATTGTGGCAAACCTCCTCACGGAGCACTTTCAACATCCGGACTACAACATACATGTTGTCACAAAAATTTGTAGCGCACTATGCAGAACCGAATTCTGCATACAAAAGTAAGTCGAAAATGACGAATAGCGTTTTTTATTTCGGCTTAGTTTAGCCGTAATCCGTCATTTTGTAATTTTTTGAAATTCTGGAATAATTTTAAAATTCTTTCAGATATTTTTGTGACATTTGGTATAAACCTTAATTGTCTTTCTTATAACATTTGCCAAAAATACTTTTTATCATAATTTTTCAAATTTCTAAATGGCGGCCATTAAAATTCAAATCCCAATTTGATTCCATTAGAATTTGAAGATTTAAAATGATCGCCATTTTAAAGTTTGATAAGTTAGATAAAAAACATTTTTGGAAAATTTTGTTAGAGACACAATTAAGGTTTGTGCCAAGTTTCACAAAAATATCTCCACAGGTTTTTGAATTATTCCATATTTTCAAAACTTTTCAAAATGGAGGATTACAACTAAATCAAAAACATTTTATTCAGCATTTTTGACTTACTTTTGTATGTTGAGTCCGGTTCTGCATAGTGCACTACACATTTTTCGTGACACCCTGTAGAGCTGTCCGATAACCGTGTATACAAATCTTCTTTGCTGTAAACCCGTATAAAACGTGACTGAGCAGATACTTGAGGTTCATCTCTGAAGAGTTTCCAATCGAACCACTACCGAAGCCAGACGAAGGGGACTTAAATCATCTTGACAGACTGTAAGCCCTAACAGCGCCAGCAGATGTACGACGTGAACTTCGGAAATGAAAGGAAAGTTCCAAATTGCATCTTTGGGAACAAAGACAACGATTCTTTAGTTTATCTTCAACGTCTACAGCTATAGACAGAACATACAGAACAGCTCTAAGGGCTTCGTGGTTTTTCCATGGAAAAGAACAACGATTGTTTCAATTTCAGGAGTTAGAACATTTAAGGATTTTGTAGAAATCAAATTGCTTATTGAAGATAGTGTGGATGAGCAGGTGTTGAATATAAGGAGTAACTGAAAGACAGCTTCCAAACGTATACAAGCAAAGCCTACCAACATCATCAGGCTGGCTGAGCGCCAAGTATATCTGCTTTTCTACGTTCGTTGGCAGCCCTGCTTTGTTTGGTTACCTGTCATTGCTTATTATACAGTTTCATGTCTCTGTGACACTGGACACTGCCCAGTTCTTGACAGCTGTATAAATACACTTCCTTTTATGAACTTTGAAGACTGGCTTCAGTTCTCGTAAACACTTGTGCGGTTTTGGTCGTGCAAAATTAAATTGAAAAATGATCGCGTTTAAATGAATCATTAATAGAAATTAAATAATTAACCCTAAATTTAGCGCAGTATGGGCGTTAAAATGACGGTGTGTTCCGACGGATGACCGGAGTCTAACTTTGCGTTAACTTTATTCGAGGGCATTTTAGTGATTTTAGAAGGGTTTGCTATCAACAAAAGTTGCTCTCATGTGATGACTTTCTGTATGTATATGTAGACTGGGACTCGTGGCATGGTCCTGTAATCCAGCTTCATGTAGGTCAGATTTTGAGGATGATATAGATCTAAAGCGGCTCTGATAGTCTCAGTGATCATCTGATGATACCTGTATCAACTCCCTACCATCGTTTAGACATATCAGACCATCACCTGTGTGGTTCGTAAATCACGTTAAGCCGTTGGTCCTTGTATTTCCATTGGTCATTGGGCTATTAATTAATAACCCATTCTAAGGAAGAGTCGGCCTTAGTTTGTAACAAGACTACACCTCATAACTCATAACTAACACTCATCACACTCATCCTTCACCACATATTTGCCTTAAAATACCCTCATGAGAGTGGTCGGCATCTCAAATAAATAAATGCTAATTTTTGCATGATGCCAAAAAGATTATCTAGGACGTATTGGACCATTTTCATGTGGGGATTTCAGAGCTGTTTTCAGAACTACCAAAACAAATTCAAGCTTTGGCATTTGAAGATAAAATACTGATGATAAAGAACTGGTTAACTAATGAATGTTTTTACAACTTGGACGTTTTAAAATTTTAAGCATAGTCTATTATTGTTGTTATGAGTTTTGTCAATGTTTGTTATGTTCTATACCTTAAGAGTAAGGTTTTTTACAAAAATTACCAGAGTTTCATAACTGAATAACGCAACCCCTGCAAGATGAGGGGTGATAGAAGGGGAACAGCCGACTACTCCTCCCCCCTATTCGCTTTGAGAACCGTATAGTTCCTAGTTAGCTCGACACAGAAGGTTTGTTGTCAATGTCAGCTGTTTGTGTTGTAGGTTCCACTTGAGAGGTGTTAATTGTTCAACTCACACGTAATCTGTGACCGAGACAGCTGGTAAACTGTCAACCCGACAGTTAAAATGCCATCATACACTGTACACGCAGTAAGTGCTTTTATAGTCTTGCAGCAGTATCTCGGTTGTGACGCTTACTTGTATATAGCGACTACAATACTGTATATATGTAGCTCTAGTCAAACTCGGTCTGTATACTGAATTTCAAGCGGATTATAATAGTTACCACGAATAACAGCACTCTTTTTATGTTTGGGAGTGCTTCCTTCATTGGAAGTTCCTGGTGTGAATTAACTGACTTGATAATTTTTTTAAGGCACGATAGCACAAATAAATGAATTCATGGTATATGGGAGAACTACTTTAGGATAACCTCTAAGAACCGTACAAAAACTGTACATTCACACTTCTATTTTCTATGTTTTGTCAGTGTCAAGTTGAATTTTTTCGTATTATTAGCAATCCTTTATTTATGCCTGTTCTGCCTTACTAAATCACTATTTGAGATGCCGACCACTCTCATGAGGGTATTTTAAGGCAAATATGTGGTGAAGGATGAGTGTGATGGGTGGTAGTAATGAGTTATGCGGTGTAGTCGTGTTACAAACTAAGGCCGACTCTTCCTTAGAATGGGTCATTAATGAATAGCCCAATGACCCACGGAAATACAAGGACCGACGGCTTAACGTGACTTCCGAACCACGCAGGTGATGGTCTGATATGTCTAAACAATGGTGGGAGTTGATGCGGGTATCATCAGATGATCACTGAGACTATCTGAGCCGCTTTAGACCTATATCATCCTCAAAACCTGACCTCCATGAAGCTGGATTACAGGACCACGTCAGGAGTCCCAGTCTACTAAATAAATAGCTCAGCTAGAAACATGAGTAGATTTTGCCAAAATGAACAATAATCAAGTGTGACTTGTGAACTCCAGTCGTGCTGAGCTACACTTCAGTATATCGGTATGAGCTTTCACCTCTCTCACACACACACACACACGTTATCTATTGTTCCTACCATATGTGCTGCCAGGAGTTAACATTCTCAGGTCATCAACTCCTCTTTCACTCGACACAACCTTCACACACACACACACACACACACAGCACATGAGGTTATGAGTCAACCAGTGTTGTACAGTCGGCTCAGCGTATCTGTGTGCGCTGCTGACTGCCCGTGACGTCACTTCGGGATCGGCAATACTCGGGTCTGAGGGTTCGGGTGAACTCGGCTTTGATCGGAGGACCTAGCTCTGACTTCACATATTCTCGGACATCCTCGAACATCGGATTATAGTATGTGTATAGTTTATAAATACGAAAAACTCCCGAAATAAAGTCAAAATAGACTTAATTCGGGCCTTATTTCGGGACTTTCGTGAAATTTCTGGACCCGAGGTCCCCGCTGGATGGATATTTACCCCCCGGGAAAAATCCATTACATCTTTGGCGCCCGAACAGGGACCAAAGAGGAGTTAGTGTGTGTATAGTTTAAAAATACGAAAACTCCCGAAATTAAGTCGAAGTATTTTCAAATTAGGTAAGATTTATTGACAAAATGGGCTTGTTTGGAAGGTTTATCAAAAGGGAGGGAGGAGTAGCCTAGAGTGATGAGAGGTAAAGCACTCATTCCGATAGGACAAGCAAGTCTGGGCTCAACGAAAGTCGACTTTTCAAGACAGCTTTAACAAGGCAGCGTGGTCCGACTGCGTCTATACGTGAATAATAAATAAAATATAATAATCATGGAAAAGCTTAACTACTACGTCACTCGTAACTTGAAACCTAAAAATTTAGCACAATGCAAATTTTTCCCCACCCGATCATCACTAAAATTCAAAATCACAATCCCATCCACTTCAGCATCAGCTGACTCAGCCAGCTCAAGTACAGTGTTGGTGGTGACTGTACCTAGAGCAGCCGGTGTGAGTGAAGGGACTGTACCTTGCCCATACTCGAGGTATTGAGAATGTGAAAGATATGGCCTTACGAACTAGGGCAGGGAGTCGCGAGTCTCGACTGTACAGACCACTGCATGCAGTTGAAATCCACACCGTATCCACTGTATCTGTGTCTTGTAGATGTAGAGGGTTACACTGGTCCGACTAGACTAGAGGAGTTATTGTGAAGTTCGATGGGCTCGGGCATTTAGGTCTTTAGGGAGCTTTCAAAATATTATCGGAACTGTTGTCGGTGTATTTTGGAGTAATTTATCCAGACATTCCCTACGGATGTGCAAGACAGTTTTCTCAAACACAAATTTTCTAGGATTTTCATGTTTGAGAGAAAGCTGTCTAAAGGAGAGTCGTGCAAGCCATCAGCATTCGAACGTTTGAAATTGTTGGTTCACCTTGCCTGTAGTGTTAGGAAACGTGTCTTTTTTCCAGCCAAAATTCGATATCATAAGAGCAAGCGACATTCGCTCCTTGAGACGAGAGACAGAGAAAACTGCTGAACTGGGCTACACAGAACAGTGGTTCATGAACATTGCATGATTACAGGTTGCCATAATCGATCAAAAGTGCGCAAATGGACAAAGCGTTCAAATCTCGCCTTAAACATTTTGAACGCACAAGTCTTTTATATTACAAATGATGTTCACGATTTCAAGCGTATATGAAATGTAGTTTTATTTATCACACAAAGAAACAAAATGGTTACATTTTGAGAAACACTCAAAAAGTCTCGTCACAAGTAGTCAGAACCATAAAGTTTCGATATGGGTACACCTTATGATACAACAGATGTCAATCCTATGATCATTACCTTGCCATACGTTGATGAGAGTGTCTTAACCGATTGTTTCGATGGCATTGGTAATCCGTTGCTGGATCTCAGACATGCTAATGGTAATGGTGAAGTGTAAACCTTATCTTTGATGTATCCCTACAAGAAAAAATAACAGGGAGTGTTTTCCATATATATTGGAGGTCAGTTCAGGAGTACGCCATTCGGACCTCCACGCCGAATAGTTTTTAAAATTTAATTACTACTTGCGAATAGAGTGGTTACTAGTAGGATCTTCATCAAACCTGGTTCTAAAAAGTGGTTTTAGTAAAAGATTGGTTAATGTGATAATCCAACTAACAACAAGCTTTACTGGTAGTCTTCAAATTCATCCTTTACACAACACTTACAACAGTTGACGTAATAAACAGCAGATCCGCACCCAAACCAGTGTAAATAAAACTTTAAGAGTTTTTCTTTCCACTTAGCTAAGGTATTTATAAAAATGGTCTAAAAGCCAATTTACTTAGTAATATTTATAATCAACTCCAGGAACATCATTTGTAATAACCCTGTGTATATCATACTTCCACCATAGTACACACGACTGGGACTCGTGGCGTGGTCCTGTAATCCAGCTTCATGGAGGTCAGGTTTTGAGGATGATATAGGTCTAAAGCGGCTCAGATAGTCTCAGTGATCATCTGATGATACCCGCATCAACTCCCACCATCGTTTAGACATATCAGACCATCACCTGCGTGGTTCGGAAGTCACGTTAAGCCGTTGGTCCTTGTATTTCCATTGGTCATTTGGCTATTAATAAATGACCCATTCTAAGGTAGAGTCGACCTTAGTTTGTAACAAGACTACACCTCATAACTCATTACTACCACTCATCACACTCATCCTTCACCACATATTTGCCTTAAAAATACCCTCATGAGAGTGGTCGGCATCTCAAATAGTGATTTAGTGAGCTAATGGCACACGACTGGTAGGTGGAACTACCAGAATAAATAGAGCGCGAATAGGAATAATGTCTATTTGAAAGGGACTTTAATGTCAGAAAGAACGGTAAATTATAAAAAACTAAATACATGACGATTGCGATACATATGTAGCATGTCTGTGCAATAAACTATTCATTTATTCACGGGTGCGCTCGCAACTTTGTATACCCTGGGGCCGAGAGCTGCAGCAACAAATAATGTTCTGCTTGGTCGTATGAGGGGTCCGATATTGTGGAGTATATTGCTGTAAAGAGAGCAGTTTGTCGCTATATGATTTTGCTTGTTAGTAGCTGAATGAAGATCGGTGGGATAATGAATTAAAAAGAAACCCTCTTTTACCACCTCCATTACCTACAGAGACAAGTGAAGAAAAACTCTATTGCTTACTTAGCCTAATTGTGACTAAAACTGGAGTGAAGGCCACTCAGAAAGAGTGAAATTTCGCTCTTTCGGGTTTTAAATGTTCACTCTTTTATGAGTGTTTTACTCTTTCATATTTAGAGTGTAGTAAAGGCGATGAGGATATAAGTTACTTAATCATTTATCGACAATGGGCATTTCAAGATGTCATGTACACAGTGTTGAAACTCACTAAAACTTTGACAACTTCAAAGTTCATTTGCAAAAATAAACCCTCTTATGAGAAATCGGGTTCTGTTCACGTGTCGGAAAACTCTTCTGGTTTCTAAATGTGTAATTTTATTAATAAAAGTTTTTGTCCTACCTAGGTGAAAAATGGTTCGTTGTAAACTTTGCTAGCGCTTCGTTCAATTGAAAGAATGCCCGTTGTTTAGCCAATTCTCACGTGCACGGTATATCGTATGTTCCTTGTACGGACGAATTTAAGCTTTCTTTAAAGTGACCACTGAGGCGGACCCTTAACTGTCTAACACGGCTTATGTGCACTCTCCAGAATATTTTTTTTACCTGATCCACGAATTCCGGCGTGACGTCACCGCCCACCGGTCACGTGTTACGTCATCGGCCAGATATGACGTAGGCGTGTTGTGTTAAATAATTAATCGCTATAATTAGCGGTTTTGAAAGAGTAGATCGGATCTCAGCGGTGAGGTGACCTACTGACAAGAACGGGTCGCGGGAACAGGTCCTCTTGTCTCACTCTCGGCTACGGTTTCACTCTCACAAGTGCTGGTGATTAGACCGTGTTCAGCCCTGATAAGCTGACCAGGGTGGTCCACTGATCCACTGGGGGTAACTTCCCGCTGGTAAACGTACACAAGTGTTGGTGATTATACCGTGTTCCGCCCTGATAAGCTGACCAGGGTGGTCCACTGATCCACTGGGGTAACTTCCCGCTGGTAAACGTACACAAGTGCCAGTGATTAGACCGTGTTCAGCCCTGATAAGCTGACCAGGGTGGTCCACTGATCCACTGGGGTAACTTCCCGCTGGTAAACGTACACAAGTGCTAGTGATTAGACCGTGTTCAGCCCTGATAAGCTGACCAGGGTGGTCCACTGATCCACTGGGGTAACTTCCCGCTGGTAAACGTACACAAGTGCTAGTGATTAGACCGTGTTCAGCCCTGATAAGCTGACCAGGGTGGTCCACTGGGGGTAACTTCCCGCTGGTAAACGTACCGGGTGTTTGAAAAGTTCCGGAACGCTGGTTTCTTTTCAGTAGTAAATGATGGACATTTCACAATTGCCACATCATTACTATGAAATATGAACTATTTTTGTACTCGTAAGGTAGTTGGGAAGATCCACAAGAAGTCAAATAAAGATATTGCATAAATAGAGACGTCGTTATTACTGAGGTTTGTTGCTGCAAACTATACCTCAATAGGTCAACTCTATCCAAGATGACGGCGTTTAACCAACTTCACTGCGTCGGATACCTATGGGATCTTCTATGATTTATCATGAAAATCGCAGGGATCGTGATTAGAAGCTTAAAACTTCGAAACGCTGCTAACTCCTGAGGAAAATCGTGAATGGTTGTTGGAAGGGACCAAGTTGAGTTTGATACCAAACTAAAGAACATAATCTTTAGATGAAAATGCCCCTCAAATGGTTTAGATTACTTAACCTCAAATGGTTGACTCTAACGGAAATTTTGAGTTTAAGATCTTTAACGCGTCCTCTGCGATGGACCAGGAGATAAAACGTGCAACGCACAGACCGACGTCTGATTGTTAACATAATTTGTATGTCTACATTTTGGGGAGATCTCTTTTTTCATTTAAAATGTAATCCGATAAGAGGTAGCGACGTACACCGTTATGAAGCTAGAGACAGTCAAAGCTACCTAACTGGGCGATTCAGATTGGTACCTGTTGATCGTTCGTTTTCTCATACGGGAGCTCATTTTGAACCGATTTCTGAACTCTTGAAAAGTGTCTCAACGTCTAAGGTATTTGAAGTTCGTCTGAACGCTTCATTGATCTCAGAAGATAAGATGAGCTTACGACAAACAATGATTATTAGCCATAATTATTAGGAGTTCTAAAGCAGGTGATGGACATAGTTGGTAGAGTTAAGTAAACCAGAATTGGTGTGATAAGCACTTATTCAAACCATGTAAAAGCGGAATTCAAGTTCGTCTACTTTTTTTGAAATTACGACTTGGATGACGAAGTGTTAAGAGTCCGTCTTTGCTGCGCGGCTCAATGCAGGACGAATCTGCAGTAATCCAAAGTACGCCGGAATCAGTAAAGTTAAGATTAAGTACAGTATTTACATTGGCTTTAAAGGTAAAAAGGTTACCTTTACGCGTTTAGAGCGTTTTTTAACTATGAGTTTTAAGCACTTTTTAGCACTCACTAAAACTTGGGACAATCCCAAAATTTATTTGGGAAACTATTAAACCCTTATGAAATCGGGCTCTATACACGTGTTGGAAATCGCCTGTAGTTTCCAAATGTATCATGCTTAGTTATGTAAAAAATAAACGTATCCGCGAAAACCCTTGCAAGCGATCAAATTGACAGTTGAAAGAATGCCCGTTGTTTAGCCATTCGTTACGTGCACGGTGTGGTGTGTTCTTCGGGCGGACGAATTTAGGATCTCGCTGAAACGATCACTGAAGCAGGCTAGGCTATTGACAGGAAGTAGACGTTACAATAACACTGAACGAGAACGACCTACTGTAAGGAATGGTAACGGGGTAGCAACAGGTAACCACGATCAATGTGATAACAGCCCCTAACAGTCAACAGGTAACAACTTCGATGCGATACTAGTATCGATACATTAACATTCTATCGATACAGTCGAACATACTCGTATATTTCAGTATACAGGGTGTCACAAAAATGTGTAGCGCGTTATGCAGAACTGAATTCTACATACAAAAGTAGGTCGAAAATATCCAGTAACATGTTTTTGTTTCGGCTTAGTTTAGCCGTAATCCGCCATTTTGTAAATTTTTGAAAATAATTAATAATTCAAAATCCTTATGAGATATTTTGGTGAAACTTGGTATAAACCTTAATTGCTATCCTTTACCGTCTTCAAAAATAGTTTTTCCTAACTTATCAAATTTCAAAATGGCGGCCATTTAAAACTTTCAAATGAAATTTTGCGGTCATTTAAATGGATTTTGACTTTCACATTTTTAAATTACCGCCATTTTTTACCAAAATATCTCAAAGGGGTTTTAAATTATAAGTTATTTTCAAATTTTTACAAAATGGTGGATTACGGCTAACTAAGCCGAAATAAAAAATGGTACTGGTCATTTTCGACTCACTTTTGTATGTAGAATCCGGTTTTTCATTGCGCGCTACACATTTTTGTGACACCCTGTATAATGTGGACTTTTTATGCAGGCAAGTTGTTTTTCTTTCATCGTTGAAGGTGCTTGCTTTGAAAAAGTCAGGCTAGTACCATTCGAATTATTATTAAAAGACCTAAAACTATCTAATTAATCACCGCATATTTTACTCATGTCTGAAAGCGTAATATATGTTTAATCTCCTGACTTGAAAATGTGCTATTTTAATTTAGTTTTAAAAGGAAGGAAGGTTTATGTTTTAGTTGTGAGATTATTTATCGTAACTTTGTATTAGTTTACACAAATCTAATGAAGTAGAAAGGTTAATAGTATAATTTGTATACTTACTATTGTGTCAAATAAAAAGTAATTTACTTCAAGTCGTACAAGAAAACATTGCGCGTTTACTAAAGGTACATGTAGTGTACGAAAAAGGTACACAGGTTTTTAGAATGTTCTTAATGTATCCATTGACAAAAGTTAAATTAATTGTGTTAGTCATTTGGCTACTTCATGATTTCAAAAGTACCTATAAAACGAACTCCACGTTTAATACATTATTCAATACTTTCAATAACATAAAAAGCATTTCTTAGAATAAGTATTTTGTGATTCAAAATGAAGGTAATTAGTTGAATAAAACCTTGCCTTCAGAGCAAAATTTACCTTTAAGCTTACCTCATGATATTAAAGTGTTTTGTTAGTGTTGACAATACTCGACTGGTGAAGTATAGCTTAGGCCTACGCGTTTAAATTGTTCCAAAAAGAACATTTTAAGCCACAAATTTATGTTCATATATCGAATGAATAAAATATATCGATAGAAAGTATCGATAATTATTGCTATCAGTAGTTAAGTTACTCGTTCTGTCTTGGTTATGTCACCTCATCTACGTGGTTGAGACTTAAGAGTCATCAATACTGACATCGATATCTTTCCTTTGTAACTACGCAAATACACATTTATTTCACGAAAGCTAGTCAGTGACGAACAAACTGAATTTTAAACTCGCGTGTAGGTTGTAATAGTTGTTGGTTTTAATTGCTATAAATATCTTCGTTCATTCAATTTATCTCATTAGTTAATCTTAAAAATGTACTGTTGTTTACAAAAATACAAAAATAGCTTTACGCATACCGCGACAGTTTCCTTTGACCTTTCAGTTATTTATATGAGTTTTATAAACTGTTATGTTTTATATTAAATTTAAAAACTTGTGGTCATACTGTATAATTCGATTTCTTTAACTTTCAAATTACCTCTGTGCCCAACAAGAAGGGTCGAATAATAATATGCTTTTAACAAAGTCAAAACCTTCTAGCTCAAAGTTTCAAATAGCGTAGACCAGCCAAATACATGTGTAAACCATAATTTCTGTACATGGCCTATATGAGTCATGGATATTATTTGTTGATTTTAAAGGCAAATTTTGGTAATAACGTATTCATGGGAAATAAAGCTATCAGAACATAATGTGGTCAGACCTGACGAAGAAAGCTTTGCTTTTAAAAGATCTCGTCGGCCAAATAAAAATAATATTGGTTTTATGAAGATTTTAAATTTAATATAATTCGTTCCAATATTAGAGCTCATATATCTCTCATTGTTATGTTTTTATGTATGATTCTTTTAAATATAAATAATAGTTCAACGCAGTAAGGTAAATACAACCACTCGCCGTTCATACATAAGAGTAACAAACAGGAAATTCCAAAACAATAAATAAACTAAACTGTTTCATTATTGTAAACACAACAAAGAACTACAATAGTTGAGAGATAATGCATGGCTTATTTAGTCACTATACACAACACTATAACAATGGCTCATTAAACGCTATCAATTGATGTAATTGCTTGTCCACTAGTATTGAATGGTAATATGTGAAAATATAGTTATTATTATAATATCACTGTGGACGAAGGAGGTGATATTTACCTACTGTTGGCTTTAATTGGATAAACTGTGTTGCGATGATCCGGTATTATAAATTGCAAGTTATACTTACAAACTATCAACATTTTACTGTACTGTTAGCTGGATTTGGAACGTGCTGTGCGCTAAAACCAAGAGAAAGGCCTTCAGAGCTTCGCTGTCATCTTCTTTGTTTAACTGTGTGTTGCGTACGTAATATGGGTTTATTTTGTCTCAGTCTATTTGTATTTTTTTAGAGATGTGGATCGCTAAAACCAGTTTTCGTATACAGTTTTCAAAGACTCGAATCTAAAATAAAATATTTAAAAATATTAAATATTTCTATTTTAAACTTTTGCAAGTACTAGCTCAAAGTAAATAAAAAATCTTTTAACTATGGCAGAAGATTTAAATTAAAGTGTGTAGTAATACATAGCCAAATAGTAATCACCCAGGCCGACACGCAGCTAAGCGCTAAAGCGCCGCTTGCATGAGTGAATCGAATTTCCTGTGCAATTAGTTTCTCTTATTCACTAAATCACTATTTGAGATGCCGACCACTCTCATGAGGGTATTTTAAGGCAAATATGTGGTGAAGGATGAGTGTGATGAGTGGTAGTAATGAGTTATTAGGTAGTCTTGTTACAAACTATGGCCGACTCTTCCTTAGAATGGGTCATCAATAATAGCCCAATGACCAATGGAAATACAAGGACGGCTTAACGTGACTTCCGAAACACGCAGGTGATGGTCTGATATGTCTAAACGATGGTGGGAGTTGATGCGGGTATCATCAAATGATCACTGAGACTATCTAAGACGCTTTAGACCTATATCATCCTCAAAACCTGACCTCCATGAAGCTGGATTACAGGACCACGCCACGAGTCCCAGTCATTCGCTGCGCTCACGGTCTCGCTTTGGCCTTCGTCCTCAGACTTATGGAGGTTTTACTGTATAATACATATCATGAAAAGAAAAGAAATTTTAAATGACAATAAAATCGGACTACTCATTCCGCCGTAATAGTAATAATCACTTTTTGGCCGTTATTTTAAAACGACTTGATCGATATAAAAAAACCGTTGGTATATTGATGTATTATAATAAAACGCAAATGTATTTCACATTTCATCAAAATCAGACGACATTTACTGTTTTAGATCTTTAAACCCTTTTTGATGAAAATTTCCCAAAAGGGTTTTGGTATTCTGATTTTGTTGGTTAACGAACTCCACCGAGATATTTACAAAAGAAACGTACAAAATTCGGTGAAAATCGAACAAAAAATGCAAGCTGTAGAGATGATACACATATATACATACATATTTATATAAAGTATAAAAAATGCCAAAACGTGTTCGGGGGTCAGGATCGGTGTTCATTTCATGGTCACTGGACCTAGGTCTTACCATGCTGACGGCATAAATATCTCACTTTTCGAAGGAAATCGATGACAAGCTAGTAATTAGATGATGTTATCTTTGAAAACGAGATTGCAAAAGTACATAAACGATAAGGTGAATTGTTTTCAGGATAAGGACAATTCGATAAGTATTATATTTATCAGGTTCAATCAAACAAAATTGTTTAAGTAACGTAACGATTTTGAACAGCAATTATTTTAGACGATTTAGAAATCCCCATGTTTTATTAAATCTGATAAGGTATTAAAAAACATACATCCTGAGTTGCTCTCATAGCCAACATACAAATGCAGTACCAGAATTTTTAATGACTTTAAAAAGTCTGAGCATGCTTCTAGATCCTAGCAAAGTTTTTGACTGTGTTAATCATGGACACCATGCTATTAAAAGACTTGACATATAACTGGATACAGTCTTATCAGACTACAATACGTGGTTGAAGAAACATGTTTTATTTACTTTGGTTTATGTTTTCCAGTCCAGTAGTCAACAGTTGAAAACATGTTTTCAACGCATATCGCGACGCCTCAGTGGTCACCTCAGAAAAAGGCTGAAATCGTCCGCCCAAGGAACATTAGACACCACGCACGTAACAACTGGCTAAACAACGGACCTTCTTTCAACTGATGCGTCCTAACTGTCAAACCTAGCGCCTGCAAGGGATCGCAGAAAGTAGATAGCGCTCTTATGCGAAGGTTAAATTCGGATATGTTAATTTTATAGAATAAAAGAGATTATCTCTGTTTTCCTGTTTTCAGATCATATATAAACCTATTTGTAGCTTCTAAGTAAGGTCTTAAAACACTCTATTACTTCTAACATTAATCACTAATTGCACAAAACCCAAAGACGTTGAAACATTAAACACAGGCAATTCTAGATAATATGTTTATATTTCGTTTGAGAGTTGTTTTGTCAAAATAGCATTAATAATAACGTCAAGTTCGCAGGAACCTCTGCAACAACGCTCTTCCAAGCTTGTAAGAAACAACAATGTGGGTTTGAATACTTTTATCTAACCCGACCGACTATAACAAAACCTCCGGTAGTAAATTTTTCCAAAATGTAAATTCATAGATTTGTATCGGTTCAAGTTCACGACCTACACGTTAATTGTAATGATATTACCAAGTTAAACTGTATAGTCGTTGTATAGTCAAATAATTGTATTAGACCGACTAAAACGAACTCATAAAGCCATTTCCTACACGCGCTGATAAGATAAATAAATATAAACTCTCTTATCTATCATTTAAACTTGCACACATACTCAGCCGTGACTTTACTTTGTTTGTCTGTTTATGTTTCACGGCATTTTAACCGAAAATAATTGGTTTCCACGACCGTATAACGTCTGCTGTCGATTGGATCATAAAACGAGTACATAACCTAATAGAGCCAAAAAGTCTATTTAATTTAGATATAAGTTTTTTGTAACGCAATACTGTATTTGTGCTAACCCCATTTTTGTACAACATCATTTAATTATAAGTTTTATTTAAACTGGTCTGTGGATGGATCAAATTATTTTTCTCGTAAACTATCTTGTACGCTCTTAATTAATTTTAAATGTGGTTCTGCGGCAAAATATTCAAGCGATATACAAACTATTTCGGTACAAAAAATTACAAATTGAGATTCCGAGAATTTGTTGAAAAGATACTCTTTTCTTCGAGCAGTTAGAATTTCTATACGCTTTTATCTATGCATATGTCTAACTTATTTATGTTACCTTTCTAGCTGAGTACGTAGTCGAATGATCCAGATAGTTACGAGTCGAATACCGCCCCCGTTCAGGTTCAAGCACATGGTGTAAATGGCCTACAGTTATCGTTCCCCTGTTTAGACTCGGGATAATATGAAGTAGTGATAATATTAAGACCCTATTTGTAACATATTTTGATTTCAATAAATGCTCCAAGTTCAGAGCACTTATATATAGTGGGCAAAATCGCACTAACATTCTTCCAGGTTGGTATTCTTTAACTCCCTCCCTCCGTCCCTTGGTATAAGTAAATTCCTTTAACACCATCCCAATTACAACTGTGGTATGTGGACGCTGTTTTTCGAATATTCAAATTGTTGACTGTGTGATTAAATTAGATTGTGTTGGGCACACAACCTCAGTGAATTCGAATTATATTCGTAAGGATCTGATAAACGCCGCAAAATAGAATTCTACACACTTGGAAACTCATTGGACTAACATTTTGTGAGAGATTTAATCTTAATAATATCAGACATCGGTGTCTCGTGAACTAAAAGGTTTATTCAATTGCTACTTAATCTAATAAATACTGGTTTCTTAGATTATTAGTCTAGTACAGTGAATGTTATATGTTATAGAGCATATTTTTACTTGAATAGCCTAATAATATAATGTCTGCGTTTGCAAAGTTTTAGCTACCGGAAGGTCTTTTGACGTTTTGATCAACTAAGACCTGAACCCTAAAAGTGTATGTTTGCAGTTTGGGTACAAGGTTTAAAAATGTCTAATTTCAAATATTACAATACTTGCTTTTAACAGGTTATTTCCAATAGGCCTAAGGTATAATAATATAATGTTCACTCACCGGTACGCTCAGTGGTGAGAAGCGGATACATCCAACACTTCACCAAAACAACCGTCCCGAAACACGAACAACAATGAACTGATCAGAACAGCTGAGAGCCGAGCTGAACAATGACAACTGAGCTGTGACTCAGAGTAGAGAGAGGAGAACGGAAAACAGCTGGTTGGAGACGTCAGAGCGCTTCTACGGCAAACGAGGCAACTACTTTATATTCTCCGCTATTTACAGGCCTTTGTCAAAATCTGCATTGTACTGTTTAGTCAAGAAATCATTTATATTAAGTATATCAAATCAAATCAAATCGTTTATTCGTCCAACATGTACAGTACACGTATTTTAAGGAGAACATGACTAAACTACATAAAACTTAGAATAAAACAACACTGACAAATGTGTAATAATAGAAAATTACAGCTTAACTGTGATAAAAATAGACACTCTCAATTTAAAAAGTAAATCATATAAACACACACACACACACACACACACACACACAAAATGTAGAACTAAGATAGTGTAAAACATAAGGTTTAAAGTTAATATTACACTTTAAGAGATTGCCTTAGGGATATTAATATTATTTTATACAACTTAACACAAGATAAAATATTAAACAACAGAATTAACTTTGTAGATGTGGGTAACCACAGTTTAAATTTACAGTAACTTTAAATTCAAATTATTAAACACATACAGTACAAATATTTATACAAATTTGTACTTTAAAATTGGCAATTAGGGAATCTCCTTAACTAGGCTTATGTTAGAATAGAATAACACTTTATATAATAATAATAACATAGAATAGAATAATAACATACAATAAGTAACATAATGCAATAACATAAAATAACAACTCGGAAGAATAATCACAAGTAAAACAGCCCTTAATTTAAGATTTAGCAAATACTAAATCAGAAGATAATTGCAAAAATGCAACAATACTAATGGTAACCTTAATTAAAAATATATAAATTTTAGTCTTTATTATTATTTACATCATGGTTGTTTACATTTAGAAAATATTTGTAGGCCTACTCCATAGAATAAAATTATTGAGGTATGTCTTGAATCATAGACATTTACATAGTACAATAAACGCAGTAGTACTTGTAAAGCAGTATAAAAACTCTAGTTCTATGGTATCATTTAAATTTTAGGTCGTGATTTTTTGATGCAATTGTTTCTCTAAATTCTGCAATTGAGTAAAACGCTTTCTTTCTAAGCCAATCATCAATTGAAATTTTAAAATTTTTTATGGTGGTGTAATGTGCACTTTTTGGTAACAAGTTAAAAAGATCAATGCTCAGGTATGCATAACTATTGTGTGCCTTGGACAGTCTTAAGTATGGAAGGTCAATTTTATGAATGTTTCTGGTATGATGCTCATGAACATTTTGTCTTGACCTAAGATTATTAAGATTTTCTTTGGCATAAACTAAAAGATTATAAATATATATTCCTGGTACAGTCAATATGTTTAAGGTTTTGAAATACTTTGCAATGCTCATCAGATTTTAATCCTAGAATTGATGGTTTTTTTTTCTGCCATATAAAACCATGTCAGAGCTAGACGCATTACCCCAAAGTAAGATTCCATATAGCAGATGAGAGTGAAAAGGCATAATATGAGTACATCAATAATTTATCACTTACACTGCTTTTTGAGCCTGAACAGCAAAAGTTTACTCTTGAAAGTTTTTACACAAGTTACTTATATGCTCATCCCAATTTAGTTTTTGATCAATTGTAATACCCAAAAATTTGACAGATTTATTTTCCCTATTTAAAATATTCATTGTAAAAAGGATTTCTTCAGTTTTTGCTGAATTCAGTTGCAATTTATTAGCATTGAACCAGGTAGAAGACATTTCAACCATATTTTTGTTCATTGTATTTAATACATCTAAATTTTTGTCCGAGTTAATAATAGTAGTATCATCCGCATATAGTATTGTTTTACATGGTAAAAAACTTGGGAAATCATTAGTGTATAATATAAAAAGGAATGGCCCGAGGACTGATCCCTGTGGTACTCCTTTAGTAATTTTTAACAGTTTTGACGATTGTCCATTTACTTTAACTAGCTGAAATCTATTACTGAGGTAGGATTCTATTAAACTAAGTGAATTGGTTTCAACACCATAATATCTTAGTTTTTTTATTAGAATATCATGAGATACAGTGTCAAAGGCCTTACTAAGATCAATAAAAGAAGCACCAGTCAAAGTTTATTCTCAAAATTGTGATATACTTGTGTTACTAACTTTTCTACTGCTTTAGTTGTTGATAGATTGGGTCTAAAACCAAATTGTTCTACAGATAGAAGATTGGCAGAATTAAAATAGTAACTTAACTGTTGATGAAGACAAATTTCAACAATTTTGATATAATAGAATTATAGAAATAGGTCTGTAATTGTTTGATTTGTGGGATCGCCCTTTTATAGATTGGAATTGTTACAGTTATTTTCAAGCAATCAGGAAAGACACCTTGTTGAATTATGCGATTAATTATTATGAACAATGGGAAATGTATTTGTTTATATATCTGTTTAATGGTAAAATTAGATAGCCCGTAGTAGTCTTCTGATTTGGAATTTTTTAGTTTAATGACTGCTTTAGAGATATTACTTTCACTAATAGGTGACAAAGAAAAGGTGTTATCGATATTAATTTGTGTAGATTTTAATACTGCTATGCTATCCGGAACATTTTGTTTGGGCTTGTTTGCAGAGTCAAATTCAATTGTTGTAAAGAATTTATTGAGCTCATCAGGAGTCAAAGGTATGATAGTGTTTTTTGCTGTTGTAGGGACTTTATTTTATAATATTCCAAGCTGTTTTATAAGGGTTTTGAGATTTAAAATTAAGTTATCATTTGCTTTGCATTTAGCTTCTTAATGGGTATAATGTGGGTTTGTAGGGCTGATGGCGGCACTTTAGTGGTTAGAATAGTTTGGTACTTTGGTAAATGTGATAATGGAGTAATACCGTTTTTCAGGCTTAGTTATTAAATGTATTTGAATTTTTACACAATATAAGATCTACTTGTAATTTAAACTAGAAGTGTATAATTATATGAATGATGACACAACTGTTATTATACAAAATTATATACACTTATAGTTTAAATTAAGATAAGATAACTTTATTGCCAGACAAAATAAATTGCATTAGGCATCACAAATGCATGAAATAGTAACAAACACTGCAGTAAATATACTATTTGTATTAAATGCATCTTCCACTTATCCAATATTCATCAATACTGTAGAACGTGTTCTTCACTACAAATTTTGTCAGACTTCTCTTACAAGTTTTAATGTTTTCTTCTTTTTTTAACTCTTTAGGCAAATCGTTGTAAATTTGCACTAAATGATAATTGTATGATTTTTAAAATGATGTGTTGTGACTTGGTATTGCTAATTTGTTCTTGTTCTTCAAAAACTTCAAATTAAAATTTTGTTTTAGTTCATAAAAATTGTTTCTGAGAAAAATCATACATTCAAAAATATATATCAATGTTAGGGTTAGTATTTGGTTTTCTTTGAATAGAGTTCTACAATAATAATTGTTCTTCTTCGTATAAATAGCTCGTACGGCGTTTTTTTTTTTTTTGTAAAATAAATAAGTGATCAAAGCTTGCTTTATTGGCATTGCGCCAGATGACTATGGCATACAGTTTTGATACGACTGGACCATAATATATTGACAGTAATGTAGGTGTAGTACAAAATTTCAAAAGTCTTCTAATAAGAAAATTGGTTGATGACACCTGCACAAAAGAGTTAATATGTTGGTCGAATCGAAGGTTGCTATTAATTTTGAGCCCTAAAAAGTTCACTAAGTAATGTGATAGAATTTCTTCATTATTAATTGCAATTTTAAATATAGATGTCTCTTCTTTTCTTCTTATATGCGTAAAATTATATACAGTATTGAGATTTTGAAAAGTTTATCTGAAAGTTGTTTGCTACAAACCTATTGTTTAGTGTATTTAGATCTGTTATTAAATTCATTTAAATGTTTTTAATGTTGTTTTTATATGTTACTAGCGGACCCGACAGACTTCGTCCTATCAAAAAAATTAGTAATGTGGTAGCTTTTTTTCCTACGTATTAATCACTCTGCACAATACGATATACGAATTTGTTTCATGTATTAGTTAACAAAGCTCAGTAGATTAGGTTACAGAAAATCCAAGATAAACAACACAATGTACAACAGCAAATCGACATTGACAGTTTGTTGTTCTTTTTTCATTATTTGAGTCTGGCAAAATAGGAATATCAGCTAACGAATAGCAATAAAAGCTCAAATTGACTACGTTTTAGTTAGAAAACGTTTGTATGGGAAAGAAAACGGCTGTTTTAAGGGGTTTCCGGCAATTATTCAAATTCTCGCCGTAAAACCATTCTTGAACTCCAACGAACATTTTTTTTAAAGATTTGGCCAAATTGGTCCAGGCGTTGTTGAGTTATGGGCTTAGCATCACATTTTGCGATTCATTTTTATAATAGATAGATTAAGGATGTATCATCTGCAAATAAACACACATCAGATTGTTTCGCCACATTAGGAAGATCATTTACATAAATTAAAAATAGTAACTGACCCTTGAACACCAGATTTAACTGTTGACCCATTTGAACTTAGACATTTTTAAATTCTTCATGTCGATAAAGAGAAATTTCCTTATTTTGATTTGTTGTTGAAGTATGAATCAAACCAACTTAAAGCAGAACCTCTGATTCCAATGTTGTAAAGTTTCTTCAATAATGTGTCATGTGAAACCATATCGAGTGTTCTTCTGTTTTTTTCAGATCTAGGTATAATCCTGTTGTCACTGTTGTGTAACTATTTTCATCAATGGCTTTCACTGCTTTTGAGACAAATTGGAACGTGGCATTCACTGTACTTTATTTCTTTTAACACGACTTGATCGATATAAAAAAAAACGTTGGTATATTGATGTATTATAATAAAACGCAAATGTATTTCACATTTCATCAAAATCAGACGACATTTACTGTTTTAGATCTTTTAAACCAAATTTTTTTCCGATTTTGTTGGTTAACGAACTCCACCGAGATATTTACAAAAAAAACGTACAAAATTCGGTGAAAATCGAACAAAAATGCAAGCTGTAGAGATGATACACATATACATACATATTTATATAAAGTATAAAAAGCCAACGTGTTCGGGGTCAGGATCGGTGTTCATTTCATGGTCACTGGACCTGGGTCTTACCATGCTGACGGCATAAATATCTCACTTTTCGAAGGAAATTCGATGACAAGCTAGTAATTAGATGATGTTATCTTTGAAAACGAGATTGCAAAAAGTACATAAACGATAAGGGGTGAATTGTTTTCAGGATAAGGACAATTCGATAAGTATTATATTTATCAGGTTCAATCAAACAAAATTGTTTAAGTAACGTAACGATTTTGAACAGCAATTATTTTAGACGATTTAGGAAATCCCCATGTTTTATCAAATCTGATAAGGTATTAAAAACATACATCCTGAGTTGCTATCATAGCCAACATACAAATGCAGTATCAGAATTTTTTTAAAGGACTTTTAAAAAATCTGAGCATGCTTCTTGATCCTAGCAAAGTTTTTGACTGTGTTAATCATGGACACCATGCTATTAAAAGACTTAATATATAACTGGATACAGTCTTATCAGACTACAATACGTGGTTGAAGAAACATGTTTTATTTACTTTGGTTTATGTTTTCCAGTCCAGTAGTCAAAGTTGAAAACATGTTTTCAACGCATCGCGACGCATCCATAAGGTTCCGCCTCAGTGGTCACCTCAGAAAAAGGCTGAAATCGTCCGCCCAAGGAACATTAGACACCACGCACGTAACAACTGGCTAAACAACGGACCTTCTTTCAACTGATGCGTCCTAACTGTCAAACCTAGCGCCTGCAAGGGTTTCGTAGAAAGTAGATAGCGCTCTTATGCGAAGGTTAAATTCGGATATGTTAATTTTATAGAATACAAAAGAGATTATCTCTGTTTTCCTGTTTTCAGATCATATATAAACCTATTTGTAGCTTCTTAAGTAAGGTCTTAAAACACTCTATTACTTCTAACATTAATCACTAATTGCACAAAAACCCAAAGACGTTGAAACATTAAACACAGGCAATTCTAGATAATATGTTTATATTTCGTTTGAGAGTTGTTTTGTCAAAATAGCATTAATAATAACGTCAAGTTCGCGGGAACCTCTAACAACGCTCTCCCAAGCTGTAAGCCCCAAATCAACAATGTGGGTTTGAATACTTTTATCTAACCCGACCGACTATAACAAAACCTCCGGTAGTAAATTTTTCCAAAATGTAAATTCATAGATTTGTATCGGTTCAAGTTCACGACCTACACGTTAATTGTACTGATATAACCAAGTTAAACTGTATAGTCGTTGTATAGTCAAATAATTGTATTAGACCGACTAAAACGAACTCATAAAGCCATTTCCTACACGCGCTGATAAGATAAATAAATATAAACTCTCTTATCTATCATTTAAACTTGCACACATACTCAGCCGTGACTTTACTTTGTTTGTCTGTTTATGTTTCACGGCATTTTAACCGAAAATAATTGGTTTCCCACGACCGTATAACGTCTGCTGTCGATTGGATCATAAAAACGAGTAAATAACCTAATAGAGCCAAGAAAGTCTATTTAATTTAGATATAAGTTTTTTTGTAACGCAATACTGTATTTGTAAGCTAACCCCATTTTTGTACAACATCATTTAATTATAAGTTTTATTTAAACTGGTCTGTGGATGGATCAAATTATTTTTTTCTCGTAAAACTATCTTGTTCTTTTAATTTTGTGGTTCTGCGGCAAAATATTCAAGCAATATTCAAACTATTTCGGTACAAAAAATTACAAATTGAGATTCCGAGAATTTGTTGAAAAGATAATCTTTTCTCTCGAGCAGTTAGAATTTCTATACGCTTTTATCTATGCATATGTCTAACTTATTTATGTAACCTTTCTAGCTGTGTACGTAGTCGAATGATCCAGATAGTTACGAGTCGAATACCGCCCCCGTTCAGGTTCAAGCACATGGTGTAAATGGCCTACAGTCATCGTTCCCCTCGTTTAGACTCGGGATAATATGAAGTAGTGATAATATTAAGACTCCTATTTGTAACATATTTTGATTTCAATAAATGCTTCAAGTTCAGAGCACTTAATATATAGTGGGCCAAAATCGCACTAACATTCTTCCAGGTTGGTATTCTTTAACTCCCTCCCCCCTCCGTCCCTTGGTATAAGTAAATTCCTTTAACACCATCCCAATTACAACTGTGGTATGTAGACGCTGTTTTTTCGAATATTCAAATTGTTGACTGTGTGATTAAATTAGATTGTGTTGGGCACACAACCTCAGTGAATTCGAATTATATTCGTAAGGATCTGATAAACGCCGCAAAATAGAATTCTACACACTTGGAAACTCATTGGACTAACATTTTGTGAGGGATTTAATCTTAATAATATCAGACATCGGTGTCTCGTGAACTAAAACTGTTTATTCAATTGCTACTTAATCTAATAAGTACTGGTTTCTTAGATTATTAGTCTAGTACAGTCAATGTTATATGTTATAGAGCAGTATATTTTTACTTGAATAGCCTAATAATATAATGTCTTCGTTTGCAAAGTTTTAGCTACCGGAAGGTCTTTTTGACGTTTTGATAAACTAAGACCTGAACCCAAATAAAAGTGTATGTTTGCAGTTTGGGTACAAGGTTTAAAATGTCTAATAATCTAATTTCAAATATTACAATACTTGCTTTTAACAGGTTATTCCAATAAGGTATAATAATATAATGTTTACTCACCGGTACGCTCAGTGGTGAGAAGCGGATACATCCAACACTTCACCAAAACAACCGTCCCGAAACACGAACAACAATGAACTGATCTGAACAGCTGAGAGCCGAGCTGAACAATGACAACTGAGCTGTGACTCAGAGTAGAGAGAGGAGAACGAAAAACAGCTGGTTGGAGACGCCAGAGCGCTCCTACGGCAAACGAGGCAACTACTATATTCTCCGCTATTTACAGGCCTGTGTCAAAATCTGCATTGTACTGTTTAGTCAAGAAAGAAAATTTGAAACCATTTATATTAGTATAATGTGGGTTTGTAGGGCTGATGGTCGGCAATTTAGTGGTTAGAATAGTTTGGTAAATGTGATAATGGAGTAATACCGTTTTCTGGTTTAGTTATTACATTCATTTGAATTTTTCACAATACCGTTTAAGATCTAATTTAAACTAGAAGTGTATAATTATATGAATGATGACACAACTGTTATTATACAAAATTATATACACTTCTAGTTTAAATTAAGATAAGATAACTTTATTGCCAGACCAAATAAATTGCATTAGGCATCAGAAAATGCATGAAATAGAATGACAAACAGAAACAAAAGTAACAAACATTGAAGTAAATACTATACGTAAAATTCATCTTCCCTTACTTATCCAATATTCATAAACACTGTAGAACGTGTTCTTCACTAAAAATGTTGTCAGGCTTCTCTTAAAAGTTTTAATGTTTTCTTCTTTTTTAATTCTTCAGGCAAATTGTTGTAAATTTTCACTAGATTATAAATTGTATGATTTTTGTAAAATGCTGTGTTGTGACTTGGTATTGCTAATTTGTTCTTGTTCTTCAAAAACTTGAAATTAAAATTTTGTTTTAGTTCATAAAATTGTTTTGAGAAAAATCATACATTCAAAATATATATATCGATGTTAGGGTTAGTATTTGGTTTTCTTTGAATAGAGTTCTACAAGGATAATTATTCTTCGTAAAAATAGCTCGTACGGCGTTTTTGTAAAATAAATAAGTGATCAAAGCTTGCTTTATTAGCATTACTCCAGATGACTATGGCATACCTTAGTTTTGATACGACTAGACCATAATATATTGACAGTAATGTAGGTGTAGTACAAAATTTAAAAGTCTTCTAATAAGAATAGTTGATGACACCTTTTGCACAAGAGTTAATATGTTGGTCGAATCGAAGGTTGCTAATAATTTTGAGTCCTAAAAACGTCACTAGATAATGTGATAGAATTTCTTCATTATTGATTGCAATTTTAAATTTAGATGTCTCTTCTTTTCTTCTTATATGCGTAAAATTTATATGTATTGAGATTTTGAAAAGTTCATCTGAAAGTTGTTTGCTGCAAACCAATTGTTTAGTGTATTTAGATCAGTTATTAAATTCATTTCAATGTTTCTTGAATGTTGCTATGTGTTATTAAGGATGTATCATCAGCAAATAAACACACATCAGATTGTTTCACCACATTAGAAGATAATTTACATAAATTAAAATAGTAAGGCCCAGTACTGACCCTGGGGAAACCAGATTTAACTGTTAACCCATTTGAACTTAGACATTTTTTAAATTCTTCATGTTGATAAAAGGAAATTTCCACATTTTGATTTCTATTTGTTAAGTATGAATCAAACCAACTTAAAGCAGTACCTCTGATTCCAATGTTGTAAATGTTCTTCAATAATGTGTTATCTGAAACCATATCGAATGCTTTTTTCAGATCTAGGAATAAACCTGTTGTGTAACTATTTTCATCAATGGCTTTCACTGCTTTTGAGACAAATTGGAACATGGCATTCACTGTACTTTTATTTCTTCTAAGCCCATATTGGTTTGATGATAGAATATTAAATTTGTCTAAAAATGAGTTCAATCGATTATATACTATTTTTTCAAATATTTTACTGATGGTATTGACAATACTTATGGGTCTATAGTTGGAACACACATGTCTATTTCCGGATTTATAAATTGGAATAATTTTGCTTTCTTTTAATTTAGTTGGAAACTACCTGTTACTAGTGACATGTTAACTAGATAAGTAAGAGGATCTATCATACGTTCATAGCATTGCTTCAAGAGGTTTGGCGACATTTCATCACATCCAGAAGATTTTGATGTTTGTAGGTGTTTTATTATATAAATAATTTCTTCCTTTATAGTTGGTAATAAAAATAAAGAATTTTGAAAGATGTTTGCTGAAGTAACTGGATGGTTTTGTTTTGCAGTACTCACTCCAACATTGTTAAAGAAATCATAAAAAACGTTTGCTACATCTTCTGGTTGATTAATTAAATTTCCTTTAGAGTCAATTACTTCATACTGGTTTGACTTGGTTATATTACGTTTTATTAAATAGTTTAAATCATTTCTACTTTTTTTGTCTAAATTTTAATTAATGCATTTGTAAAATTCACTGAATGGTGGTTAAGTGGAATAAAGGACTTTATGGTCCGAGCTGATCACCACAAACAAAGACAAAATTAATTTCATAAATTACTTTTGTAAAGGTTAATTACAGTACTTAAATTATTTTAAACCTTTTTAAATGACTTAATTATTTAAATCACTTCCAGTGATTGAGAATAATTAAAATTAAGATCCTAGGCAAATGGTTAAGTTCTCTAAAATTATAATACTGTAGTGACCTGTCAAAGTTCACTATTCCTTATTCTATTTTGTGCAGGCCGCAGGGATATGATCTGGTAAGCTTAAATGATACCGGTCCTTAAACAGTACCACCTCAGCGCTTGCCGTGTTGCATTGACGCCACAGGTGTTCACCAAGGGCTCCCTACTTTCTTGTCATTCCCAGCAGACAAGGTGTTCCCGTTCATCCTCTTACCTGTGCTTTGGTCGACATTAGAAGGGCCTGATTGTTGATCACAACTAGAACGAGCTTTGGAAGCTCCATGTCTCATTGTTCACCAGGTACTTGGAAGCAGTTCTCAATTAAGAGCCTGTCACCCTTATTTTAAATTTAATCCACTAGGAGTCTAGGGCTGCAACTATCTTGTAGAGAGGGTCATAGTTACTCCCACTATGAGAGTCATGGTTATGACCAATGGCATAGGCTCAATCACAGCAAATCACAAGTTGATGCTTGCAAGCTCAATTACCACCCAATTTTCTGCAAAAGGTCAATACCAAAAATTTTGAAGATAATCCCGCTAGTCAATCAATTCAGTTATCCAAACAGGAGTCCCATTAAGTTTGAATTAGTGAGATTCAACTGAGAATCGTGGCGTGGACCTGTACTCCAGCTTCATGGAGGTCAGGTTTTGAGGATGATATAGGTCTAAAGTGGCTCGGATAGTCTCAGTGATCATCTGATGATACCCGCATCAACTCCCACCATCGTTTAGACATATCAGACCATCACCTGCGTGGTTCAGAAGTCACATTAAGCCATTGATCCTTGTATTTCCATTGGTCATAGGGCTATTAATTAATGGCCCATTCTAAGGAAGAGTCGACCTTAGTTTGTAACAAGACTATACCTCATAACTCATCCTTCACCACATATTTGCCTTAAAATACCCTCATGAGAGTGGTCGGCATCTCAAATAGTCATATAGTGATATACATATCACTACTTTATATATAGAAAGTGAAGACCAGCTTAAAAATATACTAAATGTCCGAGGCAACTTAGTAATTTACATGTACCTAAACTGTTTTTAAGTAATATGCTTTGGACCACCAACAAAAATAATATTTTAGTTTTAAACATATATTGATTGAACAGAAAAGTAAGCTAAAATGCGTTTTCAAAAGGTACAAACTTCAACATTTAAGATCTGGAGAAGGGCCCCTGGACATCTCACTTTTTCTGGGGAGTTCTATATCACCCAGGTCTCATGGTACTAAGTGGTAGATTAACTCTCAGACTGAATCAAACACATTTTAAATCAATAATATATATTTTATATATACACATGTACACATTTTGTGGAATGCGGCAATCTAAACAATTACATAACTTAACAATAAAGACTAAGCAAGAAATCATAAAATAACAGTTTGGAAGAAGTCTAAAATGTGTTGAGCAACAATTCTTAAAATCAAAATTCCATTGAAGAGTTTGTGCTCTGATATTTTATGGGGCTTTAGATTAAATTTACATTTCAACCATACAACTCTAGCTATGTACAAATTCATACATTATTGCCATAAGTATAAACAAAAAAAACATATAACTCAAACTAACAGACATTTTATATAGTTAATAAACTATTATTATTATTATGGCTAGTGTTTGAATCCGGAAAAACAAACACACAAACACAAAATAAACTCCCTACACTATTTGCCGGTTAATTAAATCTAGTCAATTAAATATAAGGAACAATCATCATTTTGTTAATTTTCTTAATAAAATTAACTACACTGATCTCAAAACCTGAAATATTACTGTATCCCTAACATTTTCTTTACTTATTTATTTACAGAAAACAAAAGTGTAGAAAATAAAATATATTTGCACAGATTGAAACAAGCAATCACAACTTTAGTGGAGTTTTCTAGATATTGTGATTAGTTCAGAAGCCTTAAAGAGTTAACAAAAAAATTTATGGTCGGATCCAATTAAAATGAGCTTGTTGAGTTGTTGAAGTATACCATCTTAATTTGGCGCACATGACTAAGCATCCAGAAGACACCATGATAACCATGAACTCAGTTGATAAAGTTAAGTGCAAGTCATCAAAAGGAAATCTTCTTGGGCGCTTATTTGGCCAGTACATTTCAAGAAATCTATATGAAATAGAAGTCAGGGGGCTCCGCAGGTAGCTTGATTATCAAACAGATCAAAATTTTTAAGTGTAGACAATTTAGCTGTATAGAATAATTCATTATCCATACGTGAGATGGTTTTATTCAGTTTTCAAAGCAGCTACATCTGAGAACCAATGTAAAAAAAGTACAGTACAGTCACTATAATCCAGCCGTTCGCCACTCAGACTCGTCCAGTAATCCGGCGCTGTGACCGCGTCATTTAGTCACCTGTTTTCAAGTCTCTACTTGAGATATCGCAAACTGCTAGAGATATTGCAAAAACGTTAACATGTCACTTTGACATAAATTAAAAGTACTTTTAAAAAGTTATTACCGGTATAAAAATATTAGAAAGAGCAAATTTAAACTTCACAGACATAAGGAAGAATAAGAATGAAATTGAATCATTCTTTAAGAGTAGTGAATCGTCCTCCAACGTAAGAAAGATGGCAAACTGAGTCTTTTGTAGTGAACCTCCACTAATCCGGCATTTTCGCTAATATGGCGCTTCCGATCCCGATATAGGGCCGGATTAGTGAGATCGTACTGTGGTTTTATGGAAGAGTCACACTGAACATGTGAAAAGTATGTCAAAATTGTTTACTATTGGATAAGTGAGCTGATTCCTTGCCGAAAACTTCACAAAAATGGCTAGAAGCATTACTCAGAGTGTAAATATTTTGGCCTGATTTCTTGAATCCATCGGTTTCCTCAAATAAAAAAAATGCAACAAATCTGTGAAGGATTTGTTTTCTTGAAATAAACAATTTTGTGACCACTTGTTTCTTATTTTCAATTTAGTGTATGTTTGTGTTTTAAAAGGAGTCATCTAAGAAACTACTGTATGCCAAATCTCCCTAAATACTTCGTGTGACACAATTACTTTTCTGTTGGGGCTTACTTTTAATAAAAGACAAAAGGATAAATTTAAATATATGATACAAACCTGTAAAAATTTACTAGTTGTTTCCTACACTAACAGCTGTATGTACATTTTACAAATGAAACACTGATGTCTAATGCAGCATATTATTTGGACAGCACTTTTAAGAATTTAGGGTAAGAAAAATCCACCAAACGATTTGTTAACAAGACATTGCTACAAAAATTTTAGATACAAATTATGTAGGCCTTTAACAAAAAGTACTTAATACTTACAAACGCTATTTTTACTATGGTGTTTTTATTTACAAAACATCAAAACGTAGTATTGTTGTTTAGTTATGCAAATCAAATTGTTATTTATTAATAAAAATTTGAATATATAATTTAAAAGAGTATATAATTTACAAACACTTCTGTTAAAAGTGCATCATGAATAGTCCTTCAAACATGAAAAATCTATCAATTAAAACTCACGACTAATCCACAAAAAACATATATCAGTTAAAATTAGAATATATCTTGACAACTGTGTTCAATTGGAGTTGTAGTGGATTTCATCTATCGCAGTCCCTTGTTACCAAAATTCTTCATTAAATTCACCTGAAAATAAACATAATGGATTAGTTTTATGGTTTTGTCTCTAAATGCTTTTCTGAGTGTTTGAAACCTTGGTGGGCATGTTTACCTTTGAAACCAATTTATTTCTCTTATTAGTTGAATCATTCAGGAGAAAAAAGTTAGTGCATTGATGTAAATTTTAGATTGTCCTTTTTGTTTTTGGTTTCTTACATACAGATTTTGTTGTACCGAAAGTTCATGGTAGAGGCTACATTATATCTATAAATAAAATTCTGAGATTAATCTAGAAAAAATCTGATTACTTTCAGAGAGAACTACTTACACTCTCTATGATTTTGGCAGGGAACTCCATTCCTAGTGTATAACCTAAACTAACACTACGTTATAGAAAGGACATCGCTAGAGCTATTTGTAACCAATGCGGCAAACCTCTTGCCCCCTTTCAATAATAGTTTTCTACCCGGAAAAAATTGAAAAACAGTAAAACGTAACAGGCGTAAGCCGTAAAAAAGTTCTTGGCTTCTATTTATACAGATCGATGGCCTAGTGTTGAAACTATAAAGGTTCAAATATACGAGGGGTACCCAAAAGTATTGGGAATCGGTCGATGGCAAGGTGGGGAGCGCATAGTTCACATTTTGGCCACTAGTGAAAGCGCAACTCTTCCTGAGTTCAGAGCACTCACTGTGGTAAGTCTGAGAGGTCGTGAAGAGGAGTTGCATGCGTTTTTCTAAAAGTAGTTTTTGTTCTGCCTTGTTTTATTTTTATAATGTAGTTAAATAAACAAAATTCAGCAGTGAAGTTTTGCTTTTTTCTTTGTAAGAACGCGTCAGAAACAGTTGCAATTATTAAAAAATACTTACGAAGACGATGTTATGAGCAAAACCAGAGTGTAACGACTAATTTTCCCAAATTCAAGATGGCGCCATGTTGATTGAAGACAAGCCTCGTCATGGACGACCTTCAAATTCCCGGACTGGTGAAATTGTTCAGAAAAAACCGTTAATATCGCAAGAAGACCGTCGGAGACTATTGAGAATGCTTCTTTGCTGTCTGCAGTGTGTTGAAATTCAATTTAGCGAATTCAACACATTCCAGACCTAAATTGTGGCGATATGGAGACTGGTCCTTTCATCATGACAATGTGCCTGCCCACGTAGCCATCTCAGTGCGTTAGTTTTTGGCCAATACCAGCATGTCCACCTTTCCCCACGACCCATACTCACCAAATCTTGCTCCACGCGACAATTTTATGTTCCCCAGAATAAAAATTACATGAAAGATCACCGTTATGACGAAAATGAAGGAGTGAGCGACGAGGATGTGCAGCCATTCAGACAAGGGGTATGAGGGGTGCTTTAAACCATAGGAGGATCGAATGGACAAATGCATTACACTAAATGGAGAGTATACTGAAGGTATACATGTAAATTTGTAAAAAAATAATAAAATATAGTTTTTATAATGGAATTCCTGTTATTTTTGGGTACCCCCTTGTAATATAGTGGAACCTCTGTTTATCACAATAACTGAAACAGGCAAAAGCTCACAAAGTACAGTTTCCAGTATTCTGCTCCCTTGTGAGTTGTTTACGGGGCCCAAATCAAGGGTGGAAGTGGGGTGCTAGTCGGGCATTAGCCTCATGTGGTGAACTCACGAAGACTGTGTTAAAATTCCCACATTTATTGTAACTAAAAATTAACGTAACATAACGTTTACATAAAGGTTAAGGTTTTCAAGTTGGATAAATAAAGGTCAGTGTCTATCTTCCAACTGCTGGGAGAGCCACCTATCCATGCCGTATTTTCTGCCGTGAAGGGGACTACAGAGTGTTCAACTTGCTACAGCACCACAGCGGCGGTAGATGGTGGTGTCCTCCAGGCAACCTGTCTGTACGACTCCCAAACCTTTCTTGACTCCATTTTGCTACACCACACCCAAACAGCACAGAAACTTACCCAGTTATTATTTGTCCCTATAATTTATAGACCTGTGCTAGTAAATTAACATTTTTGTTTCCAATGAACTAAAAGGTTAACCATCGATTACCCTTTTCCGATAGCAAAGGAACATAATGTTACAATTCTTCTAAAATATTTGCTTTTAAATAAAAACATAAATATAAGAAATAAAAAACAGTATCCCCAAAATAAATAGTACTGAAAGTGTTAAATTTTATTTGCGTGAGGTTACTAACATATAAACATACAAAATAGAGCAAAATTCATTAGGTTCGGGTTAGAAGAACCTAAGGTTAGACTCTCAGAAACCTATCAAGAATAGCCCTATATCTTTCCTGATTCACAGTAAGAGAATTTCCATTATTGTCTTCAAACAAAGTATGGCCCAATTATGCCTCTTCTTGAAATAGCACTCTTCCGTGATTTTCGTTTGTGCAGACAGAAGTAGGGCGGCCAGAGCGGCTCTTCCGCTGAGTCAAAACACTACCGGTTCTTCAAAATTTTGAATGACACTTATCATAATAGCATTACTTGGCGGATTTTTATGAAAATTCGCTTGAAACTGAAGTGCAGTGTGGGACAAACTTGGCTCACCTGCACTTCAATTCGTATGAGCGGAAATAAGGTTCTACAATAAAAGTCTTTCCCGCAGTTGTCAACACCATTTCAGCCTAATCTAACCTCAAAGGGGAAAGATAAAATAAACACAAAGAGTTGCAACAATTAAAAGCTGTCATAGCTGATTGAATAGAAAGGTACAGCTGTTTCAATTTCAGTACTGTTTATTTTGGCGGGCACTGTATATATTCAACAACTGTAAAAAAATTAAATGGACAACCACACTGACAACTTAATGTAGCCACTAGCACCGTTTCCTTTTTTCTTTGTCTGTAAAAGCCACAACTATCTTTAAAAGTTTTATTTGTTAGAAGTTGTTTACTCATCCAGCACCTTCGAACTGCAGCATGCGCTTTAGAAGTTTACTCCCACCCTCAACCAATAAATCCAATTCTACTCAGTCAATCTAGCTGATATAAGGTAATTAATGAGTCGAAAACTAAACTACGTTTTACATATCAGACACTAATGAGGAAGCTTTTAAAACCACAACAGATCTCTGTAATTAATTTTTTTTCTTAACATATTCATTGCATGACATAATGCAAATCAACGAAGGGTGATAAAGGGTTTAACAACCCTTGATGTTTTCACAGGCTGAAATTAATTTTTATAAGAATATCCACAAAAACCTAATGATTGAAATATCTTGCCATTACAATATTGAATTATATCTTCTTTTTAAATCAAAATACAATTCCATATGAGAAAGTGATATTCACTATCAGAAACCTAGATGCAGGACACACAGCACAAGATACAGAATGGTGGTTCATGAACTTAACTCTTAGGCTTTCGCACGCGGCCGTTGTCACAACTATAATCTAGTTCTTCCGGTTCACTGTGGCAAAACATCATAATTAGCTTGAGATATTTTGGTCATGTTATGGAGAACCATCTTCAATCACTGATTGGTTGAAACTGATTCTCCAATGGACGGTTGGCAGCCCTGCCACCAATAGGAGAGCATACAGCAAGTAGCTCAGTTTCAGCCAATCAGTGGCTGAAGATGGTACAGTCAACTCCCAATCAACCGCAATAAAGTCTGGTTGAGAGTTCCAGGATAAGCAAAATTGCGGTTAATCCGCAAAAACTCAAAATTAATGTACAGTAAGGTATATAAAGACGTAAACAACTAAAAATGAGGATAATAGAATCCAGTGAGCAGTGCATGTGGAATCTAGTCATTAGTTCTCATGTATTTTAGCACTGCGTGCGGTCGGACACGCGTGTTACGGTAGCCTTGGTTCCACTGATTTAGTTAGCTACTGAGAGATCAGGAGCGCTAGCATCAAACTCTTGACAGGTCACATCACTTGGTTACCACAGCAACCAGAAAATGGTGACAAGATGGCGACGGAGTATTATTACTTGTTAGTGTTTATGATGTTATCTTACTTACGTACATCACTGTGACACTGTTGTATCACCAATGCGCTATGTAATACTGGTTGCACATTTGCTAACTGTTGAACCATGATCAATGTTTTGCATCATGTCAAGTTTTGCTGTATTGTCAGTACGACTCATATACATTTAGTAAACATCGTTTCACAGTCACCAATAACCACTAATATAACAAAAACAACTCCTGCAACCCAATTCAGAAAATTATATGCCTTTTTATACCACTGTCAAAACCTTGAGTAGGCCTAATTAGTCAGATTTATCGGTGAGGCGGATGGGTAATTCTGGTAGGTGGGAAGAATTGCTATTTTTGGACTAATAATGACAGGGGAGTCAGAGAAAACGAGTCAAGGTCACGCGGGACACTATTATAGTCTGTTTTGTGAGGGATGGCGGCATTGTATTTTTTCTTCGTTTGGTGTTGTGGTTAATCCGATTACGGTTAATCGAGTTGACTGTACCCCCTCAGCGAGACCGAAATATATCAAACTACAGCCATTCAGATATGGAGTGAACTATGGTTGAGGGGTGCTTTAAACCATAGGAGCATCGAATGGACAAATGCATTACACTAAATGGAGAGTATACTGAAGGTATAAATGTAAAAAATATTAAATATGGTTTTTATAATGGAATTTCTGTTACTTTTGACTACCCCTTGTATTTAAGCCTAACTGACATGTGGTTCAAAGGAATTCCCAGTCCCTGTTAGGCTTTTCTGTACCCCCACTTGTTGCCTACAACCACTGAAACCAGCAGACACCGTAGCCGATCTCTCTTCATCTTCTGACTTCTCTCTCCTTACTTTTTTAACACTCTAGTTCCTAGGGATTGAAAAAGTTGATAATTTTATGCTTGGTGTATACATACGTTTAGGCCTGGAAAAAGGTTTTTTAGATCTCTTTGGCCAAGACTAAACAAATATAAGCCTACAATGGCCACCAATGGTTTTAATTACTCTTTTGCTAAACCCCTATAAACATTACAGACTAGATTGGGAGAACAGTTTAAGTAAGTTGTTATGACCAAATGAAACATGCACTAAAACACATGCTACTTTTAAAAATCTTGACCTAAGATTTTTATTTTTATGGAATAGTGAGTGTGCATATTTTCTACATTACTAAAACTACCTTACATTACTTCTAAAGCAATATAGTCTAGCCTTTTTACTCCAAGCATTTAAAAATACAATTTGTAGTATAATGTTATGTTAGTACAAAACCAATACAAGCAAATTAGTACTCTTTTAGTAGCAATGTGTATTCCATGCTACACACTAGAGGGAAAAATGAAAACATACCGTCAGTTTTATCAGCTGATTCCAGGACATATTAGGTTCTGAAATTGTTACAATATATTAACAAAGTTTTCTTTGACCTGACTGTTATTTTGAACAATCTAACAGAAACATCAGTCTCACTGAGTGATCGTAGTTTGATACCTTCTCAGTACTTCCTCGTAGCTTGTCCTCTACTGGTTGATAAGGTTATCAGTCGGTTCCAAGTCATACTTGGCTGTAACATCTTGTTTTCAAAAATTTGGCGGTATGAGAGACTGAGTGTTTATTTTCTCCTTTGGAAATTTGGCTTATGCATATATTATTTATTAAATGAGTACTAAATAAATTTGAAGACAAAAATATCTGGACGAACCGGATTTGAACCTGGGTCTCCTGCTTGCCGGGCGGTTATGCTCACCACTACACCATCTTTTTATTTATTAAATGATAAATATATGTATTAATAGATAAATAACTCACAGTTACAAATAAATTTAACTAATTTACTACCCAAATTAGTTAATTTGCAACTGCCAGTTATTTATCTATTTATATACAGTACAGTCTCTATATTCCGGCCGGTCGGCATTCCGACACGTTCAGTAATCCGGCGCTGTGACCGTGTCATTTAGGTCCTGTCTCTACTTGTCTGTAAAGCGTGCGTTGTTTATTGCTAATCGTTGCTTCCGTTCAGTATAGGCAGTGAGATGTCGCAAAAACAAAAATCATATTACTTTGACATGGATTAAAAGTACGTGATTTTAAAATGATTAGAAGGTGGTGATAAGTTAACATCGGCAGATCAAAAGTTCACAGACATTAGGAAGAATAAGAGTGAAATTGAATCATTTATAGGAGTAGTGAATCATCATCCAACGTAAGAAATATTATTCCTGGCAAATAGTCTTTTTTAGTGAACCTCCACTAATCCGGCATTTCCGCTAATCCGGCGTTTCCGATCCCGATATAGGGCCAGATTAGTAGATAGTACTGTATAACCTACCTTTTGGTATTTTTTAAAATTTAAATATATATTAAATACTTTTTGCTCTAAGATACACTTAAATAAGACTTTTAAATAATGTGAAAGTAAAGTTTGTCTTGTTTAAAGAGGCAAAACTAGGACTACAAAGTCCTCTCTATCACTCAACCTCAATATTTACAAATTGTAAGTGCTGACTATGGGGAGAGGGAATTCTTTATTCAAAATAATACTAATCAAGAACTGAATACCATCATCAATGAAAATTCTATATTAAAATCAACTGAAGGAATCTTTTAAGGAACAACTTTTGACCAATGCTTGAAATTTCACCTACCCATAAACTCAATTAGTTCAAAAATGTCAAAGGTCATTTTAATAATTAGATTAAAAAAGCAGTTTGATAATATAGATTATCATGCTACGATTGATCCTCAATTATCCTGTGGAGTTATAATTTGAGGAAGACCTACTACGATAAAAAATAATTTTATTCTTAAAAATACTGCACTTTGGTCAACTTTTCAAAAGTAGATATTTTTGAAGAAAACAGAATTTTAGCTGTTTATTTTGCATATTGTGCTGTATAAATATTCCGACAAAAACCAAAATGCTTTAAGAATCAAATAAAACTGCACAAGGTTCTCAAGTAGTGTTGAACAGCACTGCAGAGATAGCTAATGTAGCGTTGAGCGTTTCTAATCACTGTGTTTTCTCTTAACATCTGTTCCATGATTGTATGCAAAACAAACAGTCTCCACCTTTACCTACACAGGCCACAGCTTCAGCCTATATCTTAATGAATAGTTCATTCAAACTTTGACCTTACATTTTCTATCACTGGTATAGGTTACTTATTTGTTGCAGAAAAGTGGTGTTAAATTATCGGCAGCTATTTCTTCTAGAAGGCCTTAGACAGTTACACACTTTCATTAAGGCTGTACATTAAAAAAAGTGAATTTTTATTTTTTTTACTTACAAAAGAAAGTATTACAAACTCTTTTTACCTACACTAATTAAAGAAGTTGTAAAAATGTGTTACAAATTTTTAAGGTGATTTTTAGTTAGATGCACCCAAGTATCATGGCGTGCTTAAATTTCAAACTATGGTCATCTGATGTTGTGGTGTTGAAAAGCAAACAACCAAAAATTATATTTATTTTATTTGTGGCAGGAACAACTATGACTTTTGTTAGCTAAAATTTATTTTTGGATTATGTAGATTATGTTATTTACACATCAAATTTAATAAGATAACTTGAAGGTTATTTTAAAGAAAAGAGCCAGTTGAGAGACAAATTGGAGAAAATTGTGTTGTCAAATCTTCTATTGGCTCAAAAACAAATGATCAAAAACTAATGATCTCTCTCTCTCTAGTTAAATGTACCAGCATAGTTTGATACTGAGCATAAACGTTGTATTAACTCTAAAAAAATCCAATTAGCTGATGTTAACTTGAAATCCCCAGTATTTGACATCATAAAACCTCTGGTTACAGTCACAAGTACTTGAAAGTGGGATATCAAACTTATCTCGAGAGTGAGAGTGGATTTGATACTGATTTCACATTAAGATCATCAGTGAAGATTTGAAGTAACTGCAAGAATTGGAACTCGCTGCAGATAAAATCTTACACAGAGGCATCCACTTCTTTCAGCTACAACTAAATATAATATTAATACCCAATTTTGTACTTTTAGTATTGTGATGAAAGACATTAATATGTAAATTGATTGAAAAACTAGGCTTAAATCTAATTCATAAACTTCATAAATTCGGAAACTTGACATAAATTTAAAAAATCACTTCTTGAATGCTGTAATCGCGTCAGTACAACTCTAATATAGCCGCCCGGCCAAGCCTTCCTAACAAACCACTGCATTCTAACCATACTGAACTGTAACGATAACAATACCCAACCCCACCCTTTTTCTAGTTATTTGCTAGATTCATTAAAACTTGAACATGCAATAATAAATACCCTTTTGGAAATAATATTTGCATCGCAATAGCCCCCATATTAAAAATCTTACCCAACCTTGAGGGGATTTTGTATTTTACCACTAACAAGCCCACCTGAATGTAGCATCTTTCTGTGGACAGAATACATTAATTTTTTTGAAATTGATTCATAAACTAAGTAACCAGGAAGTACTTCACCAGACTCGAATATTAATGTCCTTGTCAAAAGAAAATGTTACATTATGGTTGTGGTTTTAGTGGTTGTATTAAAGTCCAAAACCGACCCAAAGAAGACATTATGTTCAATCATCGTTAAACCACCTTTATTTTTGCTTGGACAAAAAATAATAAACTAATCAAGCTTACAAATGCATTTTGAAAGCACACTGATGGTCATGAGAGAAAACATAGAAGTGTTGATCATTAGTCGTGAGTATCACGGAGGCAAATGATCTCAGACAATAGCGTCCATTTTAACTCTATTCTATCCTTTTTTTACACATAAGCCAGATTCAGGAAATAGAGCACTAGGCTAAATATGCCTGCCAGTTAATCTTTCCACAAGTTATCTAAGTTGTGCTCTATTTTCTGTTAGCGGTTAAAAGCTTTCTCACTTTGTAAACGCAGCGAAGACGGCCCAGATGATCTCGTGGTTCTGCGACTTCATCGCCTCTACCTCTAGGTCCAGGTCGATGAGTTCTCTCACTCGCTTCATGGCGAGCTCGTAGTCGTCGTCGTTGAGTGGTGCAAACGCATTCTCTAGCACATCCGACGCGTGCGCCAGCAACAGCAGACTCAGCATTCGCTTGTCCATGCGCTGCGCATCGTTCACCCACTTGCCCAACACCGCGTCTTGCACCTGGCCAACAAATCAGCGTGTGTAAAGCTATTCATTCAACTCTTTATAAATTCCTAATTTTCTATCGCCGTATATTTCAAATACTACACTGATTATTCACTACTAAAGAAATCCGAAGTCAAAATGTGTGGACCAAACAGGGACATAATCTGGGTCTCTCACTTGCCGGGTGATTATGATAACCACTAAAACATCCGGCCAACCTATTAATGCCCTTGAATTTAGAAGTACACCACAGTCCTGTTAATCTGAACCCTGTTAATCTGAATTTCCGGTTAATCCAAACTAGCAATTGGGTAAAAGTTTAAATTTATCTCAAAAATATAAGACATTTTTGGTTGTCACAAGGAAGAAACAAAACAAAATACTAACTTTTGAACACATTTCAATGAAAAAGTTTGAATACAAAAACAGTACGGTTAACACGTTAAATCGTCAACGAAGCATTGCAACACTAAACCGGCCGGATGAATGAGAAAGCAATAATAAAATGAAGGGGCTGTCATGCGCAGTGTTTATACAGCAACAACTACGCCGCATGCGGTGCAGTGCCGTGTACTGCAATACCTGACCTTGAACCGGCACCCCAGTCAGTGGGGACAGTGACAAGTTGCTGTGCATGCAGCTAACCTCACACTAAAGTATAACAGCCCTTCAAGATGCAATGACCTAACATTTATACAGTACTGATAAATAAAATAATATAATGTTGTTCTTGATTAGTTATTTTGCATAAAAAACTTGTCATATAGCGTCTTTTTCCGGTTAATCCGATCTTTCGCTAATCCAAACTGGGTCCGGTCCCAATTAGTTCTGATTAACCGGACTGTGGTGTACTTAAATCTGAATGTTCATCCAACACATGTGACTACCAATAGTGAATATAAATGAACAAGCTGGAAATTTTACAAACAAAATTTTAATACAATGTCAAATGATTTTACAGATCTTAATTTGTATTAACACTTAACAGCTAATTTATTACTAAAGAAATCTGAAGACACAATGTGTGGACGAACAGGGACTCGAAACCGGTCTTTCACTTGCCGTGATAAGTAATATACCGTATATACTCGAGTCTAAGCCGCATGCAAATCTAAGACGCACCCATAAATTTCCCCTGAATATACGGTAAAAAACTCTACACCCTCATATAAGATGCACCCCCGGTTTTTATAATGTCAACAGCTAGAGGGCTATGATTTGTCAGGCCCCTGACCCCTCCTTAGCAACCAGTGACGTAATTTCCAGCTGCAGCTGTCAAGAGGTAAAAGCAGAACAAAGAATGCATCATGATTGCCTTCCCTCTCCCATCCCAAACCCCGAGACTGCTAGGTTAGTAGTCAGTTAGTTCATGTTTTTGCCACTGGAGATTTACCCAATTTCCAAGCGCTAGTGTTTGATTTGCAAATGAATCCAATATTTTCATCCTATTGTGCTAGTCTAATGCACCCGCATATAAGACGCACCCTTATTATAGAGCCTAAAATATGGTAAATAAAGTGCGTCTTAGATTCAAGTATATACGGTACTAATAGATGAAAGAGCCGAAATTACATATAATACTACATTATTTGTGTGACATTGCCTACCTTTTTCACAAGCCTGGTTTTGGCGATGTTGTCTGTGAGCGGGTGGGTGGTCATGTCGAACAGGAAGAAGTTAGTCTTCTCAGTGGTCAGGACCCCCTTCTCCACCAGGTTCTTGGCGAGTCTCTCTCTCACGTTCCTCAGCTGGTACCGCATCTTCAGAGGGTTCCAAGTTTCACCTGACGTAAACAGTTGCTCATTAACAGTTCAGATTCATTGTTGAGTTTTCAAAAAGACAGAGTTTTTCAAAACATAACTCGATCTTAAGTTGTTAGTTGTATACTGTAGGTTTTAGCATAAAATTATTTTACAATACAAATTGTTGTGATCTTTGGCTTTGCCTGTCATTATTCAAATTACAAAACACTGAGTGAGATTTTTTCCGAACAATGTTTTGATGTACTAAAGGGAAAAGTAGTAACGTGCATGCTATCTAACAATGCCTATGTACACCTAAAGCACATTTTTCTTTTTTTATGTGGTTAATGAACACGTTAACTTTATGAAGCCGAAGTCCTGCTTGGCCGGTCTATTGAAGGAGTTACCATGATTGTTACCAGTACGCTAGTATTCCACGCGAGCTTGACCAGTTTGCTGAGACTACTAGGTCTACAAGGTGTGAGAGTGGCCGCGTGGTTTAAGGCGTCAGCTGACGAGCTGGCAATTTAGGTCATGCGGTTGTCGCACGTTCTAATTCTGCAGCAGGAGCAATTTATATTGAGCTTAGTCACGTGTGATTTAGTGATAGGAGGGCCCACTTTAAATGGGCGGAGACCGGCACGGTTGGAAGTTGACGGCATTAGGGAATTTTATACAGATTGTTCAAAACACCTGTTTTAGTGTTTTTTTTTGCTTTGTAGAGAAAAGCAGGACACATTTTTTTTTTATGTATTACATTTCTAATAAAAGATTGCAATACAGGGTGTGTGAGAAAATAACGGCATCAGTAAAATAAACACACACAAAACGGAATACTGTAATTTTAAAAATTTTGGGCCAGGCTTCAGTGTGTTAAATGATTCCAACATATAACAAAAATAACTAATTGCTAATTGAAAGAATTTGAACTACTGATGCAAATTTTGTGTTTCAAACTAAGTGCTCATTTAGTAGGTTATAAATTTTGTCCAAGTTGAAGGTTTTAATTCAGTAAACAATAACTGTGTCGTAGTTGATAAAAATGACAAATATAGATAATATTGCATGGGTTAAGAGTGTGGCAGTTGGCAGTAGATGAATTGGTTTGCAGATCTAAACTAAAACTAAATCTCTCGGTAGTCATTACTGCAGGTTTGGCAGGCCAAATAGACTATGGTAACTTGGTCACTACTCTTAGCCCGTGGATGATAAGGCTATGTACGGGCACTGAGAGAGATATGGATTGACAGATTGCCCATACAAACCTGTTAAGTAGTCGATCCAGCACTGTACTGTGCCTGGGGGATCAGTTTCCTTCATCCTCTTTAAAGCCTCGTCGAGTAAAACGTCACCGGTCGGCGCATCGTTCTTCACAAGCACTTTCCTGTTCAGCAAACTCTTGCGCCTCATTCCTGCCTTCTCTAGCTCTACTCGGCCTCGGAGACCCAGCTCTATCAGGATACAGCCTCTAAGCCCGCTGGACAAGCAGTCATTCCAAAACGATGTGTATCCCTGCAACAAATAGTAGTCTCCCGTTCTTATTGAATAAAACAAAATCACTAAATCAATATTTGAGATGCCCCACTCTCATAAGGGTATTTTAAGGCAAATATGTGGTGAAGGATGAGTGTGATGAGTGGTAGTAATGAGTTATGAGGTGTAGTCTTGTAACAGACTAAGGCCGACTCTTCCTTAGAATGGGTCATTAGTTAATAGCCCAATGACCAATGGAAATATAAGGACCAACGGCTTAACGTGACTTCCGAACCACGCAGGTGATGGTCTGATATGTCTAAACGATGGTGGGAGTTGATGCGGGTACTAGATGTTGATGATCACGGAGACTATCTGAGCCGCTTTAGACCTATATCATCCTCAAAACCTGACCTCCATGAAGATGGATTACAGGACCACGCCACAAGTCCCAGTCAAAAAACCTTGTATACTATAAAAGTTAATCCTTAGCTAATAAACTATGTAGGGACTAAGCTGTAGGCAAATCTTCATGAAGAAAAGAGATGTCAAAGTAGACTTAGAGTACTAATGCATGTTGTTCAAACAGCCGGTTCTTCAAGCATCCGCAGTATTGAAGAATGTTCATTGAGAACTGATTGTAATTAGATAATTATCAGCCAAACCTACTGAAGCGTATTAACTCTTAGTGTCAAGCTTTTAGTGAGAGTATTGCCAGTTTAACACCAATCTTGCTCCAGGAGGGTCCATGCGCCACGGTTGTTTTGAAATTTAATCTTATCCACTTTAAAATCAAATATGATCTATCGATACTGAGATAGGATTGACAACTGTTCGTCTAAAGGGCCGTTTTCTAAAGGGCCTAAATAATATTGAAATAGATTGTTCGAAAACTTCAAATTCTGAGATGACTAGCTGTGTCAGATTGATGTCAACTGGTGAGATCGGCCAATAACTACTGAGAGAACCAAGAAGAACTGGTGAAATCGGTCAAGAGATCTGGCGCTCTTCCCAAGAACTACTCTGGCGGTTTAATCAGCCTCTAGTGTTGTTCAGTCAGTTTTATGAAGCCATAGAAATCAGCCAATGGCGGTTAAAGAGTTAAGGTTGTGTAAAACTATAGTCAACACTCCTAGTCTAGGCCCTACTGCAACTACAATGCCAACTACAGCATAAACTGGTTTAAAAATTGGACTTAATGCAGGCTTTAATGTGTTCAGTACTCTGAGCTAATTGGCCTTCAGAAGGCCAATGAACGATATGTTTGACCTGATTGATCAATATGTTAAGACAATCGAAGCACTTATAACCTTAGCTCTACTACTTTTTTTATACTTGGTACGGATCAGGAGTCAGGACCTAGGCCTAGGCCAAATGTCCTACTCCAGATCATGACAAGCCAACACCCTTGCTTACCTCTTTATCTTTCAGCCCTAATAAGAGAACCTCTTCCATCAACGTAAGTCTGGTTTCTTTAGAGTCTCCCTCTTCTGCTTCCTCATCGCGATCCGACTTCTTGTCGTCTAGATTATCTTGACTTTCTCTTGACGAAAGACCTGAACTTTCACGATTAATATTACGCCTTTGAACCAGCCCTTCACTACGATTCATGTTCGGATTTTTAGTTCGAAATCCTAGATAAAATTACTAATATCACCCACGCTGTATAATTTCACCGAAAGCTAATCATAATAGCATTATTTATATAAAATTACATCTAAAATTTACATGAAATAATGAAAATGGACATGACTTGATTGCTGATGTTACACACTCTCCAACCCAAAAGACAGCAAATGTCAACATGATGGGACAGCATGCCTCTTTGATATAGACTCGATATTATAGTAGATTTAATAGTGTTAGTACTATACAAAAATCTCATATTACCATATTAGATGGCCCGTGGTTACGCAACTGTAAGGAAAGTGATTTAAAACACTTAAATAATAAAAGCTCTTTAGCAGCACTTGCTTTTGCTGCATTTGAATATAGGAATCACCTAAATCCGTGTTCCCTTGAATCACTGTAGACAGATATAGTACATAAATAATTGACTTTAAATATAAAGTCAATGGTACATCCTAAGTTTTCCAATGTGTACCATTCCTAATCACTGATTTCTGAGTATAATTATGGCGGATCGGGCAAAAAGCGCTGAACATATTAATACATCGAAGACCCATTTACTCCAGGCCCGAAATGCACTAATAAATCAGCAAAACAACAACATTAATTGTGTACTCAACTAGTCCCTGTTATTTTTATGGTCGTCCGTAGATTTAACTTTTAATTATCATATCGATTTTTAATTATCTATTACCCCTTTTTCTCCGACCACTTGTAACGTGGTGTAGTGTAACCAAAGGCGACAATCGGCCTAGAAGCAGTAGGAAGCCAAGCCACCATTTTTTCCGCCCGCCACCATCCCACCGTGTCTCGCGGTGTATCGCTATATCTCTTCCAGCTCCACCCAAAGTAACGCAAAATAATGCTACCTAAAAGGCCTGTGGGATTTTGTACAGACAGTTAGGTTTACAGGAATTTCATGTGCGGGTTTTACACATGAATATACAAACTTGTAGGCCGTGACAAAAACGTTACAGACCGGACTCATTTATTTTAAACCATTGACTGACTCTAAATATACATTTAAAGCCAACTTTATAAACTGTGCAACAAATAGACACTGAGTTTGCTCATTGACTTTAAATGGTAATTTTAAAGTCAATAGTTTGCTGCTTATTACTAGTGTTAGGGAACTACTTTTTACGGCAGTAGTAAGAGGCGGCCGTATAGAGTTGTCGCGGGTCCAACTCTGGGTACTGCACTATAAAACCTAAAAAAACCAATAGACATTATAGCATATACACTATACCAATATAATATGGAGTAAAACTGCAAACGACGTTTTAAGTAAGTTAATATACTTAAATGTGATTTTTCTATGGAAATATACAATTTAATATTAATGCTGGCGCGTGTATTTTCATCAACAAATTGTTTTATTTCAAAACTTTTCATAAGAATGTGGACCGAGAAATTTCAAATAAATATTACATTTCGTTACTTAAAATGTTTTGTGTGTTTATATGCTGCAGCGCTAATGGCCCTTTTTCCAGAGACATACGTTCCCCATTTTAGTACATTAGGCTACATGAATCATCGATTGCAGATTTTCCCCATGTCGATGATGATGAATGGCGATGGATGATTGTATTATCATTCTACAATAATTACGAGTATTTTACTGTACATCATTTGACAAACAATACATTTTTTCTCACTATTTTGTTAAAGTAAATTAGCAATTCGTACCTTTATTATTTTCTACTTCGTTTAATTTAGTTATAGGCCAATATTAAGTTAACTTATTGTACATATACTTGTATTATATTTGTCAGGTTAAGTGGTAGAGAGGACTCTCATAGTCTTAAATTTCGCCTGAAATAAAGACATTTTTCATTTCATTTCATGTCAAACCTCTACTCAGCAAAACGTTCCACGGTCTCTCTACGGCCGCCACTTAACAACATACACCACCGGGAAACGACCCTCAAGAGAGCATATGTGGAACACCAAAATATTTTGTGAGGAGGTCAAGGAAAGTGGTAGGAAAGTTATAGGTAGAGTTGTACATCAAAATAAAGGTCTTCGTTAGTAGATTACCAATTTACCATGCTTCAAACAAAAGCTCAAACGATTGACTTGTTTAAAGATTTTGTAACCAGTGGCCTACCACACTTTATTTAGATGTTTATCGCCACACAATTTGTAATTGTACCTGACCAAACAAATAAATAATTACACAACGGAAATTACAGCGTTTTAATGTCTAAGCACTCAATCTCAAAACTGACGCCATCTTTGATAGGGTCAAACTTTTGAGCTGCTGTTTACGACATTGTATTTTCCGTACGGTGACCTTAATGGTGCCACATAATCTACGTTCTCTTAAAAAGGTTTCTTCTGGACGTTTCCTGGTTGTAAGCTGCGTGCACTAACTACTGTAAAAAGTAGCCCACTATCTCTAGTAATCGTTTCGTAAATTCACTGTAAGTTATATTTTCACGTTTATCTTGTAACTGTGCATTCCAGAGGAAAGGATGTTGTAGGCCTATCAAGTTTTTCAATGTTCTGTTGTTTGACTGAAGGTGGAATTCTTAACTCTAAAGCCCTGTCACACATTGCGACTTAGTAGCTGCTAATAGCCATGTGTGTGAAGTTTTCGGTATGTCAACATTGAATCAGCTGATAATTCCAATGGTAAGCAATGTTGACATACCGAAAACTTCGCACACATGGCTTGTAGCAGCTAATTCGCAATGTGTGGCAGGGCCTTAACGGTTGGAGCCGTGCAGAGTAAAATTCATGAATATGTAGTTTTACAGATTCTTCTTATCATGTATTAGGTATAAAATCGCTGAAGTCAATCAACAACATGACTGTGAAATGACCTTGAAACCACATGATATGACAGTGTTTCAAAGTTATCAGGGAGCTTTATCGAAGCAAACTTTAAACCTCGCCCGAGATCACCTTCGACTCTTGAACTGCGGATTTCGCATGGTGATAAGACATAAATGCAAGTGTTTAACTTATTCTAAGGCGTCAGTCTTGCAGTTTGTATAGACGACTTGAAATCATGCGAATTATATGTAAACTATTTAAATAGAAAATAAATCAAAACGAAATACCCTTTTATCATCTTTTTATATTACCGACCGGTTTTCGGACATTATTCCATGGTCACGGTGGAAAACAAAATCTCATTACAAATAAATATCAATATTTACATAACAAACACGTGCAGGGATAAGTCTTAAATAATTACAAGTACAGTAACAACTATTTAAAATAATTCTAAACACAGAAATTAAACAAATTTTTTTAAACTCTGACGTGTAAAACGTAAAATATATAATAGCAGTTTTGAAATATTGGGTTTGAAAATAGCTGTGATAGGAACTGCAAAGTATGTCCAAGAATGGAAAAGCGCAGGCTTAGGCCAACGCAAAGAAAATTTGACTATACTTCGTGTTTGAAATATCCTGCATAAAGACAAGAAAACCATTTCTAACCGTAAAGTCGTCCACTGATTTCTATAAAGCTATGGTTTCCTAGAAAGCGGTGACCGCTACATTACGGCCGTAATATGACGGTGAGTTTTGTTTTCAATACAATCAGATGAGAGTGGTTTCCTAGAAAAAAGTGGACGTAAAGTTAGCGGTGAAAACTAGTTAAGGTTTTTCTCACTAGGTGACACATTTTGTTTTGTAAACAAAAGTCTAGCTTGTCCACTACTACATACGTAAATAAACTTTGACAACTAAAAAAACAACATGTCAAAAGTTGTTTTTGTCTACATCTGTTTAAATATTGTGTTACGTCCACCGTCACCGTTACGTTCACCGCTACAATAACGGCCGTAATTTAGCGGTGAACTTTTTTCTAGGAAACCATAGCTTAAGACATAAAAGCATTAATTCCATTAAATATACACGTTATAAAAGGTCAGCTGCAGATAGGCATCTAGTTTTGTCCGCGAACCGTCAAAGATGTTCGGATTTGGTGTAAAATAGAACATCTGTCAAAAACAAACAATCATAACAATAACAACTATGACAAATACTATTGGCACTCCTGTTTATATCGCGAGTGAAATGACAATGCTAAGAAGAATGTTATCATTCAATTTTCCTTATACACCTTATACACACTCAGCAATCATCTATGGAGTAAAATATACACGAAGCTTCTAGCCTTATTTTAACTTTAAACCTTTCAAACTATATATATTATCTTCCAGGGTTATCATCACTCATAATAAACAACATTGATGCACACATTGCAGAATGTTGAGTAAGTCCTGAACTTTCGAAGCAAATTTTCTTAGTTTTCAGGTAAAATTGCTGAAAGATTAGTTGACGCAGGATCAAGGCATTGATATAATACAGGGCTAATTAAAAGTGTTTGAGACCCTAAAAACTGTTGAACTCTTGAAAACAAATTATTTACGTGCTAAAGCTATGGTTTTCTAGAAAAAAGTTCACCACCGTAATGTAGCGGTGAACGTAACCGTGACGGTGGACGCAACACAATATTTAAACAGAACTGATGTAGACAAAAACAATTTTTAAATGTTGTTTCTTTTAGTTGTCAAAGTATATTTACGTATGCAGTAATGTACAAGCTAGACTTTTGTTTACAAAACAAAATGTGTCACCTGTTGAGAAAAACCTTAACTAGTTTTCACCGCTACTTTACGTCCACCGTTTTCTAGGAAACCACTCTCATCTGATAACATTGAAAACAAAACTCACCGTCATATTACGGCCGTAATGTAGCGGTCACCGCTTTCTAGGAAACCATAGCTTAAGCGCCTATAGAAATTCTTAAATTTTAAAGGTTTGGAAATTCTTATGGACTTGTAGAAGTCTTGTATACATGTGAAACATGAAACAGATTTATTTTACGTGTTCAAAAGTACTTTCGGGGTCTTCACACTTTTAACAGTTTGTATTTCAACGGATCATGGTACGTTAGGAAAACCTAATGAGGTGGGAGGGGAGGGGGTGTGCGAAGACCTGACACCATGGGCCTCAAAAACGACGTGCGAGCCAAGAGTATAGAGGTCTTTCACAGGACAAATTGTACACATTTTTTAAAACAACCGTCCTTGTTGGTCCAGGAAAGCGCAATTCACTACGTAATACAGCTCTTAAAACAGTTGCAAGCGTGGCGAACATTTAAAACTCATAAAACACTGGAGATTCTTCGACACTTGCCTGCTAATGCTCAGTCATCCTCGGCTGTAAGATGACGTCACAGCAGATCGTGAAAGTGTTTGTCCACTTAACACTTAGCATTGTTTATTTTGGTTACAACCAGCCTTGGACCGGCGATGTTAATCTCCATATCTGATGTGGAAAATACCCTTTCCTTCAGACAAACAGTCGTCCGAGCATTGGTTCTGTTCTTCATAATAGGGTCGTAGTCAGGCGAGCAGGTGGGGGAAGGGGAGACCCTGCCTGAAAGTCCCACGGAACTTCACGGACTTTAACAAAAAGATCTGACAACAGTGTAGATACACCCCTATTATCTACTTAAATACTTAAGTGGTTTAAATACCTACAAACTTATACCAACGTGAAATAGAAACTAAAAAAATAAATGAATAAATAAAGTGGGCCTAACACACTAACACATAGGTTTTGGGAACCAAACTCCCAAAACTCTTAAATAATATTAAAATTCCTTTTTATAATGCGCTAGGAAGGTCATACGCTCTTGTAAGGGGTTATTTTGAACCCCAGGCCCCCCGGCCACGAACCCCTAAAGTCCAAAATATAGAGTATATAAGCACAAGTTCATAATTGTATTGCATTGTCGTAACGAGGAACCCCAAACAAATATTCCAAAAATATATAAAAAAGGTCTCTTAACATGACCTCAAACAGCGTTATTTTGCGTCGAGATCTCCAAAATTCCTTGAGGGACGACTCTTGAACTTCTGCTCTTGATGGGCGATTGCACAACCCCTCAGGCATCCCAAAAATGACCTCGCATAGAAACGGCGCATAGAGGCCACATGGCTGAGGCAGGAAACTCAATATAGTTGAGGCAGCCCAAGCACAGAATGCGCCTACTGTACACTTGGCTTAGGTTAACGAACCAACCCCAACCATAAGGCTAATCAAAGAATTTACTCTGGAGTGTTTACTATTTTATTTTCGATACTTCAAATTGTCTGCAGCCAGTAATCTTTGAAAAGATAAGCTTTTACCACCCTATATTCATAGGTTCATTGTGTGTAACAGTTCGAATGAAGACGGCAATAAACTTTTGTATCTAAATCTGCCCTTGAGTGGTGGAGCCACTTTCAGCCCTCTGCCCATTGTTTCGTTTTGAATAGAAGACCGGAAGGGTAAACGCCAAAAAGCAGCAGAGGCGCCATCGAGGCGCGGCCCTCAGCGGTTGACATCACAGGCACTCAAAGTCTGATGTGCTGAAACCACCATGCGTTTTATAGTTTTAAAATACGTAGCCAATTTTCCTGAAATCTTGCTGTGTTCTCAGCGCTTATTAAAATTGGACAATCAAAAGTGTGAGAGAGGGGGAGGATTAAGATCGATGAATCTTCCTCGTGATTAGCAGGCAAATTAATAATTTTTCTTTTAAACACCGACCACTCTTGGATATTTTAAGATGAATATGGAATGATGGTGAGAGTTTTGATGGATGATGAGAAATGCAGTCTTGTTACAAACTCGGCCGACTGTTCCCCAGGTGGGTCATTAATTAAGAGCCCAACGACCAATGGAATAGACCAACGGCTTAACGTGACTTCCGAACCACGTGGCTGCGTTATTCGATGTACAAGTGAGGGGCTAATAGCAAACATAGTATATTTTTCACTACGTTATAGGTAGAAATATGAGTATGTAGTTTCTACGACTTTGGAAGACTTTCGAGCTAAATGAGACAGAGCTTTCGATAAAACACTTAACTTTGGCAGCAACCGGACAAACCCAAAACCAACCTCCGAATTTTGATACAAATCTAGCACAACTGGATGTGTGCTGAAGTAAAAAACGATTTTCTAGAAGTGTGTTCTTTTTAGTTTTTACCTCTGCGAATAAGTTTTGTCCATTTACATATTTGCCGATCCTCCCTGAATAGCTGTAGAAGAACACGACTCTGTGACTTTGTGCTCGGGACTGTTTACATTGTGACCCTTGTTTTGTCAACAACACAGCGCGGTGCAGGAAACATTGATTAGGTAAACAAACCAAGAACTCCACACTAGCAGATTCTACTTTCATAGAAGCGTACCATGTACGTGTATACAGCTGACGTCTAACCCTGAGCAGTAATGGAAGTCTGGTGCTGTATGGGAACAGTCAAAGCTACGTATGAACTCAGGTCATTCTTCTGACTCGTTAGTATATACCGGCAGATCTGCATTCTTTTATTATGGAAGAATTATATACGTAAGGTGTCTTTGTAAGATCTTCTAATCCAAGTTCAAAAAGTCAACTCAGCTAAAAACTATTGTGCCCATAAATTACTACTGTTCTCAAAATATGATTCACGAGACACAGCTGTTTGGTCTGTTTTTAATATTTTCTTAAGTCTGTAAAAACCCTTTCTATAAAATCTGCGTTTTCATTATTTCTTTGTCTGTAAAGAAAATGAGCGGCTAAAGGAGAATTGGTATGAACCCAGTCCCTTCTTCAAACGTACTTGTGTCCCGAATAATCGTAATATACGAATAAAATCGAAATTGCATATTAATTCTTAACATATGTATAAAAAACTAACTCCGTTGAACTCTCTACATCGAATTAAAGAGTGTGATGTGAACGATAGACAAGAATCCGACAGCTGATTAGCATCAGACATCTACATGCACGAAGCACAGTGCACACGCCTGACGTCACGGATCAGCTGTTGCCTGGTGCGGGGAGAGGTGGAGGGGGAAAGCGGAAAGGAGAAGAAGAACTCAGTCAGTGACTGATCAACTTCCGTCGCTCAAAGACACAAGACAGTGCCAGTGCCAGGAGGCGTGCGGTGTTTCTTCTTGTTGGATAACGAATTGGAAAGTAAGTAGACTACTTGGCAATGTTTCAGGGATTAATTATTGTTATTCTAGTAGATAATGTTATTGAAATAAAGTAAAATGTTTATTACCACATTATTATTTATTACCATTTATTTACCACAGAGTTGGTTAATTCGCTCAAAATGTTGTACCGCCTTCGCCGCGACAATTATTTGCCATGTAAAACATGTTTTTACTTGTTCCCCTGAATTTAACATGTAACGATTTACTTGAAATACATAATTATTACGTTTTACCGATCCTGTTGTTTTTATTTCTATGTATTTATCCAACTTAAGCAAATATTTTTCTCAGGTAATAAATTATCTTATAGTATAGAATACAAATAAACCATTAGTATCTTCGTGTATTAGGACATTGACCTACGATTACATGAAACATCGATTGATTCTGAAAAATAAAGCATCAGAATATACATTTTTAATGAGAAACACTCTGTTGGCTTGGGGTTGTACTAAAAGTATTGCTGATCGCTATTTTAAAAGATTTTATCGATCGCTTAACGCTTCGCTGATTCGGACTTTGAAACAAACTCATAGTGTTTCAACGTGTAAATTTAGTGCTTAAACGCAAGATATATTTTAATCTCACGTAGTGAAATTATGTACAAGTGTCAGTATTTTCCTGCTGATTTCAGCGAAATGGTGTAGCCTAACTTTTCAACACGTAGCCTACTCGTATGTTAACAATTGCCTTTTATGAAGTAAAAACCTTCACGAGGGAATACTATATGATAAAAAGGTGAGTCTCTTGATTACAAACCGTTGATACTATATTTCCGACAAAGATAAACAACCGCGATGAATCATTTGATAAGGTTGGGTCTGAATTCACTGCCGCAGTAGAAAGTATGACATTATTTTTAAAAATGTGCACATTTTGCATTTTTATAGAATGTAGTATTACACGAGTGCAAAATTCAATCAATTAAACGTGTTGTTCATAAAAGATAAATTTAAAAGTACGACTGGAAAACATAAGCTGAATAATTAAAACTTTTCTTGGAACAATACAGAAATAAAAATAATATTATCGAGAACGGTTTTGTAAGGGTGACTTTATGTAACAATTTTATTTTAAGGTAAAAGTATACTGGTGTAAAAATTACCTGTTTCCGAGGGACTAGAAATTAATAAACGCCGCTTTAATTTTCAACCCTTTACAGAAATTCGCGGTATACAAAACAACGCTTTGATAAATTATAAAATGAAACCTATTTTATTTTAGAACGAAAAAGAGTTTATCCAGGGCTGCATGGAGCGCACGCCCTGCTTTGATGTTTTAACTTTCTTGTCATGGTTTTACAAAGCTTTAGATCTACCACGCTGTTACGGAACTTAATGGGATTCCTTGGGAAGTTCCGTATATTTATCCACGACTGGGACTCGTGGCGTGGTCCTGTAATCCAGCTTCATGGAGGTCAGGTTTTGAGGATGATATAGGTCTAAAGCGGCTCAGATAGTCTCAGTGATCATCTGATGATACCCGCATCAACTCCCACCATCGTTTAGACATATCAGACCATCACCTGCGTGGTTCGGAAGTCACGTTAAGCCGTTGGTCCTTGTATTTCCATTGGTCATTGGGCTATTAACTAATGACCCATTCTAAGGAAGAGTCGGCCTTAGTTTGTAACAAAACTACACCTCATAACTCATTACTACCACTCATCACACTCATTTTCACCACATATTTATTTGCCTTAAAATACCCTCATGAGAGTGGTCGGCATCTCAAATAGTGATTTAGTGATATTTAGAAGATATATAATTATTAAAATACACACTTGATTGGCCCAGTGTTTATTTTTTTAATCAAACATATTTAGTTTGCAATAAAGGGATGTCAGCAACACGGATTTCGGTCAGGAGCGTCATGTTATGTTTTACTCTTTGCTACAAACTATATAAAATATACGTTTCAGTAAAAGCAATCTGAATCGTGATATGTTTTATAGCTGCAATTTGTGCCATTAGTGGCCTTCGAAATGTAGGTGAGGCAGAGTCTGGAAATTACTTACTTTACGAACTAATAGTGATAACTTGCACGAAGTTTAGAGTTCTACTTTTTACACTGTCGTATTGAAAGGAAACGTTTAGTAAGGCAAGATTACCACCTGACCACGCATTTATAAACCAGTTTCAGGGTGACACTTCTCGTTATGAACTATCGAAATTTATTCGCAACTTAAAACAGTCGCCATTTTTTGGCCGTCAAATCAGAGAAAGTTATATACGGAATATTTGCATGAAATACAGAACTATTATATAGTTGTATAGTATTTTGAAATTTTCACGGGACTACTTATAGCTCCTCTGAGACCGAATTACAAAACTGTAATATTAAGAAAATCAGCCCCTGAATTTCTAATACATTGGAAAACCATGCAATTAGATTGATCGATAATACAAATTTAATGAGATTGGTTTTCACTTTCAGTTTTTCTGTAAAAATAAACAATGGAAAACGTGTCGTGCTTTACAGTATCTTATTCAAATTGCACTTAATAATAAGAATCGAGAAATTTTAATTTTCATTTAAACGTTGATACACTTGATTTGGTATGTAACAGGGTGTCCACAGGATTATTTCTGTTGAGAAGTTTATCATCACACTGCAACCAAAATGTTTTTAAAATGGCATTATATATATCCTCATTTTTCCTACGGATTATGTTTATGAGGTAACTGCTCCGAAACCGAAATTCAAAGAATATTTGTACTCCAAAAGAAAGCTATAAGAGTAATAGCCAGGGTTAACCACCGAGACTCTTGCAAAGAATCATTCAAATCACTATGCATATTGCCAATATACATAATACAGACGGTGTTTTTTGCATCCAAATATTCGTTTGAAGAACAAAATAATGCATACAACACCATAAACCAGTCCATTCGGCCTACCACAGACCACAAATGTGTTATAGACGTCCTATAGAAGCTGGTAGGCAAATTATTATATTAAAATTAACAATCCACGTAAAAGATATAGATTTAAATAAATTTAAAACAAAAATTAAGAATTACTTGCTTCTAAATTCATTTTACAAAGTACGGGATTTTACTGGACCCTAAATTATTGTAGCATGCCTATTCGTTATGCTTAAAATGTATTAGAGTCTTACCAGTGGTAATCATTTTTTTAAATAATCATGTACTATTCAATATAAAAACAAATTTACATTTAAAAATTGACAATAAATTATTATCATTACATTGGTATGTGCTATACATTGCCACAATCATGTAAAACAAAACAGTGGACGAATATATTAAAAGTGGAAAACAGCTTATCCTTTAATCCCCTGCAGTGTGTACAAATCCAGCGAAGAGTTAACCATAAATACACGAGGAATGTTTCGTTAACAAGTTGGTTTCCGGACTCAACAAAAACTTGTTTGAAGGCTGTTTGGGTTCTCCGCGGTCAAGACTCCTTAGTTGCAAACTCGCCTGACACCCAAGCAAACATCGACCTTATGGTACACTAGCTGTTTACCCGTGCTTCGCCACGGAAACAATATGTTATATTATCACGACTGTGAAGTTAACTTTAACCTAGTACAGTACTCTTTGAGAAGAAACCTTTGTAGAGAGGGATCTAAAGTCTTAAGCCCTAACTTTGCCTGTTGTACAACTTTTGTTTAGCGATGAAGTCCTTTGTTATTGTTTGTATCGGTAGATTAAGAATCATAGGAATTGTATAATCAAGCTCATACATTACTCGAGCTCTATTCCTTATGAATAGACATATTAGAATGAGCCGCGTCCAGTTTAAAACTTAATTTGTTTCTCATAAAACATCACTAGTAGGTAGCGAACCTTCAAGGATTTCATTAATTGACTCTAAAACCCCTTATCATTTTCCTCTCAAAACGGAAAAGGTCTAACATTAGCCTAACGTGAGATTAGCTGTAACATCCTTTGTTCGTGAGATTAGTGCAGGCCTGTTTATACCCATGGGAAACGAGCTATTCATTCGTTTTATGGTTAATAAATGGTTTACGAGTGGTTTTTATCGGTTTGCGCCACGCCACGGTCATGGTCTACACCAGCTGCAACATACACACTAAAATATGTCTATAGATTTTATACAAAAATAACAGAAAAACAGAAAAAAATTGTTAACTCTCTTGTGTTTTTAAGTTATTAAATTGTATCTTTTGAATCCCATAGTTAGTTGATTTGTTATTGAAAATATGGGGATTCATTTGAACACTAATGAAAGGTTTGACTCCAAGGTGATTCAGTTATTTAACACCAAGCCACTTAACTATAATGATACAACAGATTGTTTCAAACCCCCTTGCTGTAACAATGATTGAACGACTGAACATTTTAAAAATATTCCTTAATGTACTGCTGTAATGTAGTCGGATATTATCTGTTTTACGGCATGTAAATTAAATAAATAAATTAGTTTAAGCGAGGTCGCGGGGGGCTAAATGACCCTTAATCCATTGAGAAGATGGTGGTACAAGGGGAAGGGGACGTCTATTCGTTCAAAAATTGTCATGAATAAAACAAACATTGTACAGTAACTCCAGATCCAAAAGGCTTTAACTACCTATCAAATGTTAAACTTTAACAGTCGATAAAAAAAATTAGTGCTTACTGCACGGGCGTTTACAGTAAATATATCGCAAGACCACTGTTCGATTTAACCTACCTGCATAAAAACAATAACAACCAGCTGAGTTCAAGGTGAAGGAACCCTGCAAGATATAATTTGTTAAACTTGTTCAGCTGTCGAAGCGAGAAGTATAAACAGATATAACTTGCATAAAGAGAAACACAGAAACACTTTTAACTGCACAGAGATAACTGTGTTCAGGTACAGGTTAGATAAGCGCCATTGTACGAGAGAAATTACATGAAATCGCACGTTTTTAGTCACTGATCATAATTTGTTTTTTTAAATAATGTTATTTTATTTACCTTCCAAATTATTGCGTGATAAATAACTAGAAGTGTACATAATAAGTAATTTAAAAATGTTGCGTGTAATAAGTTATTTGCAACGTTTTCATTTCAAGCTATTTTTTGGTGAGCAGCAAAATGGGAACCAATAAATTAAACAAGATTTTCTTTGTCAATATTATGAAATGCAAATGAATTTGGCATTGATTCAATGCTCTGATAAGGAATAAATCTACGAAATGTAGTGAATTTTCACTATGATTTGATAGAGAACAAAACCAAACGTCTTTAATAGCCTATATTAAGTCCATGTTTACAATTTTAAACTAGCCATGCAGAGACTTCAAAAGAAGTACACCATAAGGAATTTCGAACTATTTCTGGATCATTTTAAAATAGACAATTCACAAATCAGACAGGCACCTATTTGATAACTATCCAGTAGGTATATAAACAACATGACAGGTCTTAAGATAATTGTTTCACGTATAAACACCTTTAATTTCAAGGGTTGGATATTTACAATGCCAGATTAAGAAATACTTGTTGCATCATGAAACGAAAAGTTTAATAAATTTAAAATAATTGTACAGATCAGGTTTCATGAACTATCATAACCGTAAGATCTAAGGCTTCCGGTTTACACCGCGTCACAGTTACTGCTAGACGTTTCGACCTCGCTGTGGAGAGTCATCCTCAGTTGACTGGCTGAGACTGAGAAACTTTATTTCAACTGTGACGTGTAAACCGGAAGCCTTAGGCAGGATCTTAGTGATGACACCGGCCGTCAAAGCTCAAAAGTTAAGATAATCATAACAGTATTCGTGTTTCAATGGTACACTGAACACGTAAATAAACCTTAACCAAACAGCTACCAGCAGATCGTATATCCGTGTTTGAATATAGGCAGAAACTACGTCCAATAGAATTCACGTGTAACCCCGGCATGTCAATGTCAATACGCCGCATTGAAATGCTAATCACATGTAAAGTTTCAACTGACTAACGGAGGTAAAATTATTGACGCCTTGACTCTTGCGGTGATGATGGAAAACGTGACGGTCCGATTAAATTGACAAGGTCGTCGATAGAACCGTTGTTATCTTCAGCGTAATTGTTGTTAGCAAATTTTCCCGTTTGGACAAATTATTTCAGGACGATGCTTCTTATGGCATAAGCGAACTCAGAATTCCGAATGTCTTCCGAACTCTTCTCTCAAGTGTCTGTTCCCTTTATTACGACAATCTATAACCCTGTTGGCTACATAGAATCAAAACTCGTACTATTTCGTAGCTATACATGATATTCTAAACCGGCTATAATAGGATATTACACTATTAGTGTCGAGGGTCCCCTTTTTCAACCATGCCTCTTTACTTTTAGAAATGGTTCACGTCAAGGGTCAGTAACCTTGGGTTTGCGAACCGTTGCGATCTTCATGTTCAGAAGGTGACTTTTGCTTCTCGAAGGAGTGGTCAGTGGTTCTGGTAGAAACCAGCACCTCCGAAACGTACAAACCAGTTATTCCAATTTCCAACCACTACGGAGATCCGCATCATGGTCTCCCCCTTCCCCGATGATGAAGGGTGCTCAGGGGGGTTCAAAACAAATGGAAAGACATGTGCAGTGGGTAATGGTACGATCACAATGATTATAATGCACACAGTAAGGACTAAAATACAAATTTATTTCATATCTCACACAAAATGATTCTTGTAATAGTACACAGATTAAAACTACGAGAAAACTGTCAATAATTCCTCCTTTTTCAACAGCTTGAAAGAGACTTTTGGAAGAGAAATTCTTCTTAAACTTGCTTTAAAATATGTTTAAATTTTAGAGTGTGGTTAAGAGACAAATTTTCTAAAAAAATTTTGCCCCGGGCCCCCTATTACCTTGTGGGAATTCCGTTCCCCTGACCCCTCCCGGTAGACCCTCCAAGTTAGTTCCCAACCCCTCCCCCCTGGGAAATTTATTCCTATGTACAGCCATGTAAATGAGTTACAAGAAGACAACAGAGCATACGTTGAGGTAGGGCAGTTCAACGTGCTACACAACGCGACTCCAGCCTTATTCACACTATAGCCGCGTGGGCGTAACTACGAAGCTCAAGCTAGTGTAGCGGATCTGCGCACTGCTTGCTGTTCTACTTCCGGAACTACGGCATCCAGACTAGTCTTTAAACTAATTACTTTCCTCGCAATTTGAGTCGTGAAGTGACACCTAACCCGCTCAGCACGCGCGACACGATAACACGTCAATAGAATGAATCCCAATCTCTAAAAATAATTATGCCCAGTGCTCTGAATGTCAAAATGCAGAAATTCGGATTAAATCATTAAACAGAACGTACTTTAAAACGGTAGGTTCTAGAGCAACGGGAGTTGTTTCGATCAGTTGAGAAAGTAAGACTCTACTATACAGGGTGAACCTTGTATTCAATTATGATATTGCTACATCTGACGATGGGGAAAATTATTTCCAAGTAATTTCGACCGCATTGGTTATTACCTTACTTTAAAAATTAATTAGAAAATCATTATGTGTGGCCCATGTTTGATATTACTGTACTACCAACCCTGTGTATTACCCCAAGCAGAACAAGAACCGAGTGACAAGTGTCCACTACTATAGCGATGTGCGACGAGTCACGAGTGAAAGTTTTTCGCCAGACCGTGGAAGCGCCCACTGGAATCTCAAGTGGTATTGTGTTATGATGAGGAGTGTTTAGTGTGTATAACACATCACCACCACTCAGACCTCAGCGGTCCTCAGTGGTCGGGTAAATATTAGGAGATTCCTAGAAACTCGCAGACGTAACGGAGGACGCCGTGCTTGCATAGGTTTGTGGGTTGGTTAGATACTTGTCAATTTGTTATACAATGCACAGTTTAATTTGTTTACTATTCAGGTTTGATTGAACAGTATTTCAACAATCTGTTTTAGTTTGGATTTTCAAGTTTTCAGAACTTAGATTCAGTTCAAACGATTTCTACGTGAATTCTTTCCTGCACTTGCAAAACTGCTAGTTGCTACGGTTAAGCTTGAACGTAGGCCTAGGTTGTACTAGCTTCATTCTTTTAACCACTAATACAATATTTCGAAGGAAATACTCATTCCTTATTTCCACCATCAATATACTTTAAAAAATTACGTTTTGTGAATTTTCGAAGTCGTTGTGGAAAATCATTGATGTTTCCCCATACCATCCCTACGAAAACGATTGATGCAACCTTCAAGTTAAATTCTAATCACTGTAAGGAGCATAATTTATTTGGGAGACCTTCAAGATTAATGGTTATGACCTTCATTAAATTAATTGAAAAATTTCTTTAGTACAGAGGCGAAGTTGGAACTGTTCAATTTCTCCTTTCTATTCTTTGGTCGTTAGATTTCGGTCTTTTCAAGCTGCTGTTTCTCATTCACAAATATAATTTCCATCACAAATAAAAGTAAATTAAATAAATAAAAGATTAATAGCAGTTTTCTAACCATAATAGGGCTGTATCGTAGATTATGAGTACATTCAACATTGTCAGGCTCAAGAAGGTTTAAATCAAATGCTGCCGTTGCTGCCAAATGATCAGATTTAATTACAGAATAAGTATGAAGGGCAGTAGATAGTGACAGACTCCATAAGTAGAAGACCAATGAGGCATTCTCTCGGACTCTCACCTCAACAACAAAGTGATTACTACGGGTTATTTTGAGACCAGGTACCAGGATCCTACATATTAGCATACACTCTCCATTTACTAATCATTCTGAGTAGCGGAACCATGCTGTACAGTTTGCAGCACTGTTTCAGAAGGGGTTTACAGTTTTGATGATACAACTTCCGCTAACCAGTCCAGGTTTACCAATTATTTCATGTCCTATGAAGTGGTAAAAAGACGAATAAATATCAGTACCAAACTCAGTAGGGATGTCTTGACTTGTGCTGTGTTGGCGGAGATTTGTTCTGTTTCACGGTTTGACAATGTTAGCAAATTATTTCCTACGGTAGAAGAGGTAGAACATTTGCTGATGAATATTGTTAGAGCAAATATAAATGTGTCTATGATTTGGTCTGTGTAAACAGTTTGCAATTCACACCCATGTAGTCGCGAGCGTTCACTGGGAAACGAAATGTTAGGTGGAACATCAACATAAAATTACTATTCCGAAAAATGACAGGTGTGACTGTCACAGAAAATCTCTAAATCCAATGTACACGGTTTCTTAAAATTTGAATTCTTGACAGGTTTGGTGTTCTTCTCACCCAAGAAGTATGTTGTAAATTAATGCTTCGCTCTACTGAAGAACCACTATTGAACACTCCTGATGGACTCGTAATATACAGTATATTGTATTTATTTTTGATAATGATATCATCTATTCAAGTAAGGCCAAACTCATTACGGAAGGTTCATCATCAGGCCTTTCCTTTCAACATCCAAAACGGTTAAATTTTCTTCGATATTTTTTATAGTTGTGGTTTGAGTTGAGATGTGTTGTTCTGCAAAGTTCGATTTCATGCTTGTTGTGTTGTTGGATTTGATTGCTGCTCTCTGAATCTTGATTTGAAAGGTCCTCCCGGTTTGGCCTTTGTGAAACTTTACTAATCGGAACATTTAAGCAGATGCCAGATTTGTCATATTGATTAGGTTGATTAGGGTTTTTATTTGTTCGACTGTTGTAATTTGAAATGAGTTGTTTCTGGTTTTATAACTTATTTTATATTTATTATTAACGAATGTTCGTCTGATTGCACTATCAGCATGACGGCTATAAGGAACCAAAGCCATTGTTCTCTCATATTTATATTATTTGTATTTGGAATTTTCTTTTTCTTTTTTTTTGTAACATGTTCTCGATCATTGTTGGTTTGTAACCATTCTGAACAGTATATGATTTATTCATGTTTGTAGTCAGAACTGTTAAGAGGTGTCTTTATCAGCCTGAACGGCATGCATTTCCCATTGAAACCCGGCACTTGTATTGTCATGGATATTAGGTTATTGGAATTAGCAAATCTCATTCAGTGTGTTTTCTAAAATCTTAAATCTATGTTTGTGCTATTTTGCAGTATTGTTACATCAAGGTAGTTAATTTCTTTTCGCTGTTTTCCTGCTGTTCTGACACAAACATGAATTAAATCTCATAAAGCACTTAGCGATTCAGAATGGTTTAGGAACAATGATCGAGAACATGTTACAAAAGAAAAGAAAATCTAAATACAAACAATATAAATGATGAAGAACAATGTTTGTCAATTTCTCGTATGCATAGTCTAATCGAACAGACGCATTCGTTAATAATAAATATAAATAAAATTATAAAACCAAGAAACAACTCATTCAAATTAATAACAGTCGAACAAATAAAAACCCTGTCAACTGTCAATACTGTTGAATCGGCATCTAGCTTAAATGTTCCGTTGCGAAGTCTAACAGGCCGAGATTCAAAATCAGATAGAAGCACATCCAGGCAATCAATCCAACAACACAACAAGCATGATCGAACGCAGAACATCTCACTCAAACCACAACTATAAAAATGCTCGGAAACGGATCGTTTTGATGGAAAGACGATGATGAACTGAGAGACCTCACATATATTTGGTAAGAGTAGTCGCAGCAACTGTATTAAACACAGTAATTAAATGTCAGACCCGATATTCGATAATCAAAAGATAAGAAGTTCATGAAAACTTTTTGTACTATTTTTAAAGATTTCATTTTTGACTAATCATGTTGCAATTTGTTTCAGAAAATCACACTGTTTACTAATTTTGTGGTTGATGACGGACTAATGACAAATGCGGAAGATATTTCAAGGTTGAAACCGGTCGTGCTTAATATTCCAGGGTACTATAACATTTTCTTGAATATTATAAGAGCTATAAATGTGTCTATGATTTGGTCTGTGTAAACAGTTTGCAATTCACACCCATGTAGTCGCGAGCGTTCACTGGGAAACGAAATGTTAGGTGGAACATCAACATAAAATTACTATTCCGAAAAATGACAGGTGTGACTGTCACAGAAAATCTCTAAATCCAATGTACACGGTTTCTTAAAATTTGAATTCTTGACAGGTTTGGTGTTCTTCTCACCCAAGAAGTATGTTGTAAATTAATGCTTCGCTCTACTGAAGAACCACTATTGAACACTCCTGATGGACTGTAATATACAGTATATTGTTTTATTTTTTTGATAATGATATCATCTATTCAAGTAAGGCCAAACTCATTACGGAAAGGTTCTCATACCAGTACATTGAAATCGCAGGAAAAGTGCAAAATCCAGCAGTTTTTATTTTTCACAGGCAAGTCTAAAAAGTGCACCATCATTTGAAGAAAAGTCAGTTTCTATTTCATCTCCGGAAGTTATACCAGCATCAACAAAGTAAGTGCATCACTACACTCCATGACATCAAAGATGGCAGTTGAGCAGAGCCTGATAACACTCTTAAACAGCTATACAGGCTGCTCCAGTTTTGTATTTTTTAACCAATAGGTTAAGTTGGACCAGAGGGAAGCCAACTGATACATTATAATTAAATATTAAAAATTAGTTGAGTTTCGAAGGTTCTAGAGGAATATATTGGGACTTTTCAACCGTCAACAATCGTGGTGCTGTGTGTAGTACTATCCAAACTCAATACAGTACAGTATTCAACCTTGAGATCAATAAGGTTTTCTTCACAGATTTAATAATACACATTAATCACCTAACATCAATTTATAAGATTGCTCATTTCTCAGATACAGTTTTTGTTCTGGATAGAATGTAACAATTTGGAGGTTCACACGTAAAAATTAGCAAACAAAAATATCTAATATTTTGGGATTCTTGTTAATAGAATTAATACAGGTTTCGAAAACCTAGCTTCTATACCAATGCAGTTTTAACTGTTTATTTCCACTTTTAAATCAAATCAGAAGTGTATCAAACTCTTTTGTTCATTTATAGATTATCAGCTGGAGGTGATGAAGTTTCCAAATTTGAAGAAGGTAAGATGTCATTTATTGCTTTTAAATATTTCTCAGATACCCTTTGCTCCATGAAAAAGTGATCTTGAGGTGCAATCAAAACATGATTTAGTTAATTGCAGAGATAGTAAATTAATGTATTCTACAATAATTGAGGAATTTGATGAAAAATGGTGGTTCAACTGCCATGTCTATGAAAGTGGCAATGACTACCTTAATCACTTACTTTTCATCAACTAACTCTTCCTCGACTGTGCAGGACCTGAGCAAATCCTGCCGACCGACTCCATCAGCACCTTCGCAGCCAACGGCAGAGTCAAGCTGCACTACACCGAGGGTGGGGAGGGGGTGGAGAACAGAACCCCCATCTCAGTCCCGGGGCTGCTCCACCGCACTGCTACCAACTACCCAGACCATGTAGCACTGTCCTTCAAGACCCCCGAGGGTGAATGGAGCAATGTCACTTACAAGTAGGTAGATTGAATAATCAATTTGGGTGGATGAGCTAACTCTGTTGGCCATATTGCTTGATAAACAAACTTTATTGAGACAAGATGCGCATGTATTTGAACTTGTGGAGAACTTCCATCACAAGCAGAGGCTAAATTATGGATCAAACTGGACAAATTTTAAAATAGAAGCTTTAGAACTTATTTTAACTGAAACCCTATTAACCATAATAGTATTTACCCAATCGGCCAAAAGCTCATCCGTGGGACAATTTTCAGAACTCTGCTCCCTGATTAGTCTATCTCTCAATATAATTCCGAAAAAAAATGAGTAGAGAGAAACTGATTTGTAGGACATGTATCTAACCCTCTAGTTCACTCTGCTATACTCTGAGTTGCATCGTTCCGCTATCTGAAATTTCGGTCATCCAAAACGACCTTTCCCCTTTCTTTTGGTTAAAGAGATTTACTGCTGTACCATACATTTTAATGAAAGCTTAATAATTGTTTATTCTTTAGAGTTGAAGAGGTTTTTATTCCCATCTTTGTCTACAGACTAAACTAAACCAATATCTGAACCAATAGTGGTTTTTCAAGTTTGAACATTTCAGTTTTTAAAATTCAACACCATTTCTAATGGTAAAAGAAGATCTTCTAATTTGTTATGTTCTTCTTTCCGTTATTTGTTAGTTAAGTTTTCAAATGTTTTGTTTCATTACAAATCATTGTTTGTACACTGACAAACAAATAAAAACACTCTGAAATCCCTCGGAAAATACACCTTTTTACTACCATCTTTTAATATATTTAATACAGGGATACATGAAGAGGTGAAGTTTTGATGTTCAACTAAAATAATGTAGACAACAAACACTTTCTGAATGAAAAAGTAGGTAGCTTTAATTTAAATATTTAACTCTAAGCTGTCTTCAATTACAAAAATCTTACCCCAAACACATTCAAGACACTATCCTATTCAAGGATTACTTGGTTGGTATAGTATGTAATTTAGTTTTAGTTTACCAACCCATTATGCTTCATGTTATTGTGTACAGAAAATATGAAGAAAATGTAAGAACGACTGCAAAGGCTTTCCTCCACCTCGGGCTGCAGAAGTACCACGGCGTTTGCATCATTGGGTTCAACTCACCGGAATGGTTCTATTCTGATTTGGGAGCCATTTATGCTGGGTAAATACAAAGCTAAAATATTAAATTATAATTCTCAGAAATGTGATAAATTAACGTCTTTTTTAAAAATAGAATAACTTGTGCTGATACCACTAGAATTTGTGTAGAACCATCTAGCTTTCAAATGCAGTATCCCGCCGGTAGAGTAAAAAGTACATCAATATTTTGTAGAGTTATCTCTTATCAAGTTCTATTTGTTATGAACTATTTTATAGGCGACCATAAAATTGTAGATGTGATAAGTTACCTATTCAACAATAACATACTTTTCATCGACTTCTGTGTCAAACATAATACACATAATATTCATTAGATTAAGTCAATATATAAATTGTTTTATACCCCTAAATATGGGGAGGAAATATTATTTACCAATATTTTTACTAAACATATCAAGTGTTTCAAACAGTCCATCTATCATGTCAGAAAATAGAAATACAGCAACAATGAAAGGTATAGATTCTTCTCTAAACTTGAAAATTAATGAACCTCTGTAAAATATTTTCACGACATCAATCGCCTGAGGTATCTTTTCTAGATAGTTCATCAACAATATTTTACGAGAGTGAGCTAGACGATATGACTTTAAATACAATATTTTTCTAAACATTACAATATACAAGCGGTATATTAAGCAGACCCTTGGCGGGTTGGAATCGTGCGCAACTCTGGAGCTGATCACTCCTCTGGCGCGGGTTTGATCCCCGCAGTCACCACCTACATTTGTAATGTGACTTTACGGCAACACTAGGTAAAGGTCGAGGTTGAGTGGTAGAGAGGACTTTGTAGTTCTAACTTCACCTCGTTAAACAAGACAAACGTTACTTTTTTAATACAAATTTTCAGCTTTACAAATACTTAACGTTTGCTCCTCACAGAGGTTTTGCCGTGGGCATGTACACCACCAACACTCCCGAGGGGTGTCACCACTGCTTAGACAGCAGCAAAGCTAACATCTGCGTGGTCGAGGACGACAAGCAGCTGCAGAAGATACTGAAGGTGCGGGACTCCCTGCCCCACCTCAAGGCCATCGTGCAGTATTCAGGCACCCCCACCACTCAGGGCATCATCAGCGTGAGTTGCTTTTAATTTGGAAAACACGAGGGGGTACCCAAAAGTATCGGGAATCGGTCGATGGCGAGGTGGAGAGCGCATTGTTCACATTTTGGCCGATAGGGGATGAAAGCGCAAATCTTCCTGAGTTCAGTGCACTCGGTGTGGCCAGGCTGAGAGGCTGTGAAGAGGAGCTGTGTGCGCTTTAAAGTAGTTTTTCTGCCTCCTTTTGTTTTGATGGTTTAATTAAATGGAGAAAGCTCAGCAGTTATGTTTTTGCTCGTAAGAACGCCAGAAACGGTTGCAATTATTAAAAAAGCTTAAAAGACGATGTTTTGAGCAAAACTAGAATAAAACGAGTATTTTTTCCAAATTCAAGGTGGCGCCATGTCGATTGAAGACAAGCCTCGTCCTGGACGACCTTCAAATTCTCGGACTGGTGAAATTATTCAGAAAAACCGTCACTATTGCAAGAAGACCGCCGGAGGACCATTGGGAATACTTCTTTGCTGTCTGGAATGCGTTAAAATTTAGTTTAGCGTATGTCAACACACTCCAGACCTAAATTTTGGCAATATGGAGACTGGTTCTTTCATCATGACAATGTGGCTGCCCACGTAGCCATCTCAGTGCTAGTTTTGGCCAATACCAGCATGACCACCCTTCCCCACGACCCATACTCGCCAAATCTTGTCCCACGCGACTTTTTTATGTTCCCCATAATGAAAAATTACATAAAAGATCACCGTTATGACAAAAATGAAGGAGTGAAAAGGCAAACGAGGATGGAGCGTGCAGCCATTCAGACTAAGGGGTATGAGGGGTGCTTAAAACCATGGGAGCATCAAATGAACAAATGCATTACACTAAATGGGAGTATACTGAAGGTATACATGTAAATTAGTAAAAAATAATAAAATATGGTTTTTATAGTGAAATTTCCGTTATTTTTGGGTACCCCCTCTTAGAATATTACAGATTTGGTAGAGTTGATACTAGACACTTACTTTTTGGTGAAGCAATGTGAACCAATATATCTGCGCAGAAACTTGACAAGTGTTGACACACTTGAGGAGATGACCGAGCAAGATGTGGTGGATACTGGTAACATGAGATAACAACGCCTCAGTATGCTTAAACAAGGAGGTTTCTGATAAAAATAAATGCAATTAAAATTCAATTATTGGGATGGATAGTAAAATGGGGCTAAAATAATGAAAGAGTAAAAGCTAATAGGAGTAACAGTTTGAGATGTAGCATGGTACCAATAGCTGTCTTCTTTTCAAACATTCTTCTTGAATGTTAATTTCTAGGCCAGGAGGTCTCAACCACTGCTACAAGACAGCATTCAAGTTGACAGATCATATAACCTAGATCATAGATTTTGTCTATACTGCACATATACTATTTTCTTTTTTTTCTACTGCGTTTCACAACAAAAAATAAATAAAACACGCAATTGTATTTTTAGTGGGCAGAGCTAATGGAGATGGGCAAAAAGCAAGATGACACAGAACTAGAAGCAGCCTTGAAGAAAATCGCTATCAACGAGTGTTGTACGCTGGTGTTTACAGTAAGTTTATCAGTGTTACGCTGCAATGTGTGCTACATATCTCTTGAATATAGAATAATTAATGGTTCTTTGTTTGAAGTTTGTTGTTGACGATGAGAGGATTTCAGAAGTTGAACTATTATTGCGTACATTTTCCATCGTTAGTGAACAAAAAAGATCACCATTCTTGTAAGTGATCTTTTTTGTTCACTAACAATGGAAAATGTCCCAATAATAGTTCAACTTCCAGAATAATGGTAATAACATTAAATGCCACTCCTTCTAGGGACAAAAATTTCTTCTTGAAGCGATATTTATTTCCTAATAATATTATTATTAATGTCAACGTTTGACTCAACTACCTTCAAACTGCTTCAAGAGAGGGCTATTTCCAGCAGTTCTTCCAATGATCTGTTGCCCTAAGAAACACACATATCAATTGAACCTTTGCTTGCTCTTCCTTCTAGCAATCACAATTATACCTAATTCTTTGTATCCATATCGCTACAAGAACAGTATTTAAATAGCACTATGAATAAATAGTTCAATTTTGTAAAAAAAATGCCAAGGAAGTATCTAAACAAAAAGTTGTAATAGCATTTTGTCCTCAAATTTATTTTTCTAACATTTCTGCATGTTTTTTTGAGGAAAACAAATGTGTACGCTTGTAAGACAGCATGATTAAACAAGACTAGTGTTCTAGGGTTGAGCACGACATTGATACATTCTGTTAATGGTTTCAGTCCGGGACGGAAGGCAAGCCGAAAGCTGTGATGTTGAGCCACGACAACTTGACTTGGGACGCTGCGGCAGTTTGCAAGTACCTCGGTCTGGACATGGGCGTCGACAGCATCATATCCTTCCTGCCACTCAGTCATATCGCAGCTCAGGTAGACCACAGAGTACAGATTGTGTGTTACAGTAGAGTAACAAACTAACTGCCTAATTGCCTATTTCATTATGTGAGTAAGAACGGTATTGGGAATCTGCGAAACACCACTGGATTGAACACCAAAATGCTCTCCCGATAGTTATGGTCACTCCTGCCAGTATCGGATCCTCGACGCGTGTAAGTACACTCTAAGCTGCGGCAGAAATCATGCAACTCTCGGAACAATGGAGATTGATATATTGATTCTCACTAATGAAGCGATTCTGTTCTAAACTCCTTGTTTAAATTAATTGGAAATATTCAGGAATCGGATTAGCAGGGCTCTAAACTAAAGAATTTGTTAGGCAGGCTGGAATGGAAAGGGTTTATCAACTTGATGTCTTCATCTATGACGGGATTTCCCTGATTGATTGCGTCAGTAGGGATTGCGTCGGTTCTAACTCAACTGTGGGTTCTATATAGCTTTTCACAACCTCTAGTTGTTATTGTAAACAAAAACTACATTGTTTCATTTGATAAAACTAGACCTAAACAGCTTGAAACTGATAAAAAACTTGTATGTTTGAAAAAGGAAATCTTTTTTGAACAAGGAATTTAAATTGAATATCAAAGGTTTACGTTGTGTGTTTTATTTTAGCTGGCTGATATTTACATTGTTATGACTGTGGCTGCCAAAACAGTGTTTGCTGATGCCAATGCTTTGAAAGTGAGTACTTAAGAATTATCTTTCTTTACCTGATAAAACTAATAATTTAAAAGTAGAGTCAATCATATTTTGCAAAAGAATGATTTGATACTAACTAACAATGCACCAAAGTAAATGAGTTTACTGTTTGTATAAAACAGTTTAAAAGGCAGAAGAGGCATATGATAAAGAGTTTAAAGACAATTATTAATAATATTATTACTCGCCAACTCGGCCACAGAGTGTTTAGAATGGACAAAGATGCAAGCACATTGGCTTTAAGTTTAAAAGTCATTAACGCAAGGGCTTTAGCAAGAACTTCTAGCCCCCTGATATTGTATGGGCTGCCTAAAGTCTACCAGTGCAATAATTACGTAGTATATACTTTTAAAATCTGTTGGAATAAAGCTATTAAAATTTACTTTCCCTGAAAATAAGGTAAAATAAAAAATTAGGGTCTGCAAGACCGCCTTCAGGGAACATTTTCAGAGGTTGTCTACTCATCTTTAGAAGGTCCTGAGTTCCTCTTCTGTTTAAGTTTGGTAGTTATTGGGTATCAAATAGGAACTTTTGATGAATTTATGGTGAATTTTCAGGTATTTTTCAACATGTTGGGAAAGGGGTTTTCTTGAGTAAAGCCACCAATGCTGGAACTCTTGATAGGGTCTGGGCCGGGGGGTAATTGTCCCTTCCGACTACAATCCTGAATGCTAACCTCTGATTTCTTGAGCGCTAAGCGTAATTAATCTGAGCAGAACCCAGGGTTTGATTATACCGTGCATGAAAAGTCTAGTGGAAAAAATCAACCCCCTGTTAATCCTGTAGCCCCTCAGTAGCGTTTTCTTCTAGTTCCAGTAAATATAACCCTATTATTATAGTACAGTAAATAGAAACGTCACAACTTATTTCAAAGTAGATACTTAATACTTTGATTTGAGACACGGACCACTCCTAGAGGGTATTTTAAGGTGAATATGGAATGAAGGGTGAGTGTTTTTTTATGAATGGTGAGGTGTAGTCTTGTTACCTACAAACTGGAGCCGACTGTTCCCCAATAATTTGTGTCATTAATTAATATCCCAGCAACCAATGGAATGGAGCCTTTACTTACATGTTTGCAGGGCACCCTGATAAACACTCTGGGTGAGACTAGACCCACGGTGTTCCTGGGGGTTCCCCGGGTGTGGGAGAAGATCCAAGAGCGAATGTTGAGTGTCGGAGCGCAAGTCTCTGGAGTCAAGAAAATGATCGCCACCTGGGGCAAAGCTTGTTGTCTGCAGCACAACATGAACGTCATGAACGGGTGAGTTTGTTAGTTATTGGTGATGAATGGTAATTTAGTTATTTATATTATGACTTAAATATAGGATATTTACTCTAAGGTTTGGTAGCAGTATGTTTTTTGTAGCGAAATAAATCTAATTGCTAATGCATCATTATCAGGCTGTTCGAAGTTATTCGAGGTCTTACTTGTGGTATATAAAATATCTTATTATTGTAAAAAAATTCATTTGTTATTGTAATCATTTTGACATTAAACGTATTGTTGTTGTTTTAATGGTAACTACTGAATGCCTGAATATGCAATTTTGTCTAAAGCAATATATAAAAATAAATATAAAATTATAAAAAATAATTATAGAAAAATAAGAAAGATAATAAAAATTAATAGTAATAAGGAGTTATGCAAATCTTAAAGCCGAAGACCACTGGGAGACTATTGGAAGCCCAATAAACTTTCTCCGGACGCAAATCTTCTTCTTGTTCCTCGAACGCACATACTGGCTGCTCTAACTATCCCGATGGACACTCTTGCTCTTGTCAGAAATTTCGTCTAAAGCATTTTTATAAATCTTTGGTAGAAATAGGCAAACAATACATTTATTTTTTCCACATTCAATTCTTCTTGTTCACTAGCAATAAGAACAGCCCTTGTCGCTTTCTTTTATTTAACGCTCATATATTTATACATCCTCCTCTACTCGTGTCACAGTAGTAACAAATAAAAGAAAGATATTTCCTAACCTAATAAAGATTGTTTCCGGTTTAATTACAGGCAGACCAGTGAGCCGTAGCGGTACAGGTTGTACCGCTGGCTGATCTTCAGCAAGGTGAAGCAAGCCCTCGGACTGGACCGGTGCAAACTGTTTCTCTCCGCGGCCGCCCCGATCGCCACAGACACCAAGAAATACTTCATGAGTTTGGACATCAATGTCACAGATGTAAGTACTTTGTTAGCTGTTTACAAGAAAGACATTTTATTTGCTAAATGATGTATAACCTGCTCAACTTTCTATCCTGAGGCAGTTTTCTTTTCATATGTTTGTGGCAAGTTGCTTCGCCCTTGGGATGGATATTATCTTTCTTAATCTCTTGGTTTGTCGGTTGTTTCAATATTTAAAAATTATTACTCAGACTTTGAACATGTTTATTCTCTGATACATGCAAGAATGAACATGGTTTAATCTAAATACTTAGTCGAATGACTTACCCCTTCACCACAATAATCCATTCACTACAGAGTTAATGCGCATTTCCAGCGGGTCTATGGGTTGTTGAATCTCACTTTGAGTTTGTTGGTCACCACAGAAATTGAATAAAAGTGTTATACCTTGGTTTTAAAATAGGTTTGCTGATACGTAAGATCAAACTGTAGTGTAAAGCTAACAAAAATCAACAATTTAAAGTTGAAGTTTATATTTATTCCTTAAAAAAACTAAAAGTGAGAACTTTATAAACAAAATTAGCGCTAAAAAGAACTGTGGTTTTCAGGCTTTTGGAATGTCAGAAAGCACAGGAGCTCACACCATGTCGAAACCTGACGACTTCCAACTGGACACCATCGGGCGGTGCATCAAGGGCACGAAGACGAAACTGGACAAGCCAAGTTCTGACGGACAGGGAGAGGTATGTGCAACTTCAAGTTAAGTCAGTGCCTGCATGACAGGTTATAACCGAAGTTATGATTTCATAGCAGACCAGTGGCGGCTTTCATTAATGGGCTCTTGGGCGCAGCCCTCCCAAGTCCGTTAATATATCTAAATTTGGTATTAAATCCCCTATTAATAAAATAAATGAATAAATTTGTTCATCGAAGCGTTTGTACAACGCGCAGCCAGGTCAGACTTGACGTGGTGAGCGTATAGAACGATGCTTGGGCGAAAGCCGGAGCTACTATGCAGGCATACGGGAGAAGCAGCCGACAGCTGAGAGGGTGCTGTGACGTCATTCCAATGCATTCATACGGACTTCTTGGGGCTCTGCCCCAACAGAGTGCGCATGTGCGGCCCCTTCCACTACTACCGCTCCGCTCCCGTCGCATCAGACCAAATATCTGTAGATCAAACAGCCGATCTAGCGGACATCTACAGCTGATAATCAATCAGTGATGCCAACACGATGGACAAAACAATTATTGTTCCAATAAAAAATTAAAATTGAATAAACGCTACTGGCACTTAAAACTTTTGGTACAACTGATTATTCTAACTTGAAATCATAAGAACAGTTTTCAGTCCAGTTTAGCCGGTTGTCGATACATTGATAGCGTCATTACGCACCCTAATTTGTTCTGCCCTAGTTTTATTTTAATGCTTAATTGTAGTGTTTAATTCTGATAGTTTTCTATAAAATATTGCAGTTGAAAATTAAGGTCAAATGCTTCAAAATGCGTGATTTTATTACTAAATTTACAAAATTTTCCGTGGGAGGGCCCCTGGACCCCCCTATTTGTTGGGGGTGCTCCACACCCCAAACCCTCCGGCAGAGCCCTCCCACTGACTATACACACGAGCTGCTACTGTAGCAGACGCTGACAATGGCAGGAGTAAATAGGACTCTCTTAAGTCATTTAAACAGCATTTTAATGAGATTTTGTATTTTTAAATGCGGCTTGAAACCCAACAAATTTGTACCACTAATTGTATTGTACCACAATTTGGAAATCATGCAAAATTTGTCTTGGTAAGAACATGAAATTTGTTGTTCAAAACCCTAATTTGCTCCTAATGTTTGTATTGATATAACTTTGGCTTTCAAGACATATTGGGACACTATAGTTTATCATTATTCACTACACTAACATGTTCTATACATTTATCATGTACCTCTGCCCTCTGGTTTGATTGGCTTGAATTAAGACTGGAATATGGTGTGTGTTCAACACTCTTGTAGTATCTTGAATGAACTGTATTGCAGATCTGCATGTGGGGGAGGCACGTGTTTATGGGGTACCTGAACGAGCCAGAGAAGACATCGAATGCACTGGACGCAGAGGGCTGGCTTCACTCTGGCGACGTCGGCACAATAGACGAGAGAGGTCACCTGCGCATCACCGGCAGGATAAAGGTGACATACCTTCACTAATGGTAGAGACAAATAAAGGGTTTCTCTAACACACAGGCTACCAGTGTTAGAAAATAATTGGATTGACCCTGACTAAATTTAACTACTAAAGATAGAGAAGTGCTTCATTATTGATATACTGGGTGAGCCAAAAAAAGGGACATTTTTTAAATAAAACCACTCAATAACAAAACATAGTTTAATGTTACAAACTACACTAAAGAAGAAACATTGTATTGCCATTTTGACTTATGAAAGGTAATACCAAGTGGCCACGTGCCTCCTCATTCACGCAGGCCTCCCATCTTTTTTGCATGCCTGATGTAACCTTCCGCAACGTGGATCAAGGAATCGCAGCAATTTCGCGTCTTATGCAGTGCTTCTATTCAGCAACGGCCTGTTTTGGATTTTTGGAAACCTGTAACGAAAGTTCACTTTTTATTCACTTGTTTATTCACTTTACCAGACAGTTTGAAATGTGCATCACCCAACATGTGACACAACCAACACTTGAAGAAGGTCTGCTTCGTTCACAAATTTCTATAGTTTTTGACACATGTCAAAACGTGAATCAAAATCCCTTTCATAAAGCTTGATTATCTAAGGTCTGAGCGCTGAGGACTTTGCAGCACACCCGCATGAACCATTTCAATGTTCTCTGGAGTCAACTGTGCCAGACTGTCCAAGGTCTACCACTGGGTTTGATTTTCAGTGTAGAGGTCGTGTTCCTAAAATTACCAATCCAGCTTTATAGTTTTCCGATTTGGAATGGCACCATGACAGCCGATGTTGAAGTGAAACTGATGTTGCACAGAAATAAATTATTCATTACACTTAAAAAATTGTTCTATTACAAATGGACGATGATGCGCTAGCCACCAATGAGCCATGCTGTTTAATTGCTAAATGGCAATAAAATATAAATAAACTTTCATTTGCCTCAACAATGGACTTGCCAGCTGGCATAACAGCTGAAAATAACAGATTAAAATTGTCCCTGTTTTTTTGGCTCACCCCGTATTCCTTGATTTGAAGTTATGAAATAACATAAGTGTCCTTGAAATTTAATTTGAATTAATTTGATTAAAAATTAATTCAATGATGTTACTTCAAATTAGTCATAGTATTCTTTAAAAGATGATTACAATGTATTGTAATCATCATGAAAATGAGTCTATTTTATATAAGTTGATACAGTAGAACAAGAACCAATTTGAACAAAAAATGAAAGCAAAATGCTAAGGAAAGATCAGACGTCAGCAATGCCCAACTCATCAAAGACAAGCACAAGTTCCTCTCAGTCCTGCTCAAACTCGAGTGATCAAATGTTTACCCTAAATGATTGGTTGGCAGGAGTTGTTGATCACGGCAGGAGGAGAGAACGTGCCGGCGGTGAACATCGAGCACATCGTGAAGCAGGAGCTGCCGTGCGTCAGCAATGCCCAGCTCATCGGAGACAAGCGCAAGTTCCTCTCCATCCTGCTCACACTCAAGGTGCGTACAAACACTAGACACACAGGCTCCTCATTGATAGCAATACCCTGGTGGGGTTTCTCCAATTCGAAAAGGAGTATCATCTAACTAATTTCAAATGTTTGGCCACAGTTAAAATGAGGCAGAAAGTAATATTTTACTCCTACATTGTTGTTTTTAAATTGTGACTTCTAAAAACTTTAAGTGAGATAGGCATTGAATATATTTGAGGACTTAAGACGTTTCGCTACGACAGGGTTGCTGATAAAATCTTAAAATACTTGATTATTTAAATTGTTTTAAATTTTTACAAAAAAACACTATTCTTTTGTACTTTTAATGACGATGGTAATATCTATGCAATAATGCATTTTAGTCTGTTAATTGAATGATAATCATGAATTTAAGTACTTCAAATTTTATTACAACTCAACCTAGGTTTGAATTACCTTTCATTCAGTCAGGAATACAAATTTTCCTTAGATCTGTAACTGCGGTTTTGAGAGCATCACATGCTCATTTTCAGACCAGTGTCTTCAACGTTTTTCAACTTAATGGATCGTCATCAGTTGAAATAACACAGATACATACACACAGCACAAATTAACGGTAGAGTTCATTTAACACAGATGTTTAGATAAGTAATTCTTGTTCAACATATTATAACAAAGTTTAACTTGAACTGTTTTCAACTCACTTTGAACGATTGTTTGGTTGAAATGTTCAGACTGAGATGGATGCTGAGAGTGGAGCGCCCAAGGACGAGTTGACGAAGGAAGTGCAGACTTGGTGTAAGAGTCTCGGCTGTGAGGTGAAAACAGTCACCGAAGTCTTACAAGGACCAAAGAAAGAGGTAACATTTCCACAGGGTTTCCACTCCGGTTGCTTGATATAATTCACATAATAATTGCTACTTTCCACTGGCTTTTTGTTCTCAGCGTACATTCTGTCTGGGGTAGTAAATGAAACTCGTATTGTAGCCAAAACAAGGATTTTTTCAGTTACAAATACAGTTGTTGGATTATTTACATTAGAAAAATGCACAAAGAGTTGGCAGTATTGAAAATTATGCATAATTTCCAACTATCGAGGATATAGTGTTAAAAAATCCAGCAGGCATTCTGGTACTTCCAACTATTCCACAGAATAAAATGCAATTTTCATGATTTAACAGATCCACACAGTCATAATGAATGGCATTTTAGACAAGAAGGAATTTAATACTGGTACTTCATGTACATTTCATTGTTAAGAGTTGATATAAAATGTTTAAAGACAAAATGTAAAAGGAGTAAAATCTAGATAAATAATGAATGAAAACACTCAACTTACTCAATTTTTTTCCAGATTATGGATGCTATTCAGGCAGGCATTGACCGAGCCAACCTACAAGCCGTGTCCAACGCTCAAAAAGTGCAAAAGTTTGCCATCCTTCCTGCTGATTTCTCCATTCCCACCGGCGAACTGGGTAAGACAGAATTTTTCTTACGGAAAGTATCTTTCAACTTGGAACAGAATAAAAAGGGTTTGCTGTGTGTTTAAGGGAGGGTGTGTGCTATTTGTGAGCTATTTTTGCCTGAGTGCACGGCTGTACCTAACACACTCACATTGCGCTAACGCTTCGAGTACCTCGCCTGCGTTGTGTGAGTGTGTCAAGTACACATGCTCGCTTGCTACTTGATTTACTACTTATTTATAGCAAAGCCGTGGCAGATTGGTATCACGCGTGACTCCAGAGTTCATCACTCTGGTGGCGTAAGTTCGATCCCCGCAGTCACCACTAACAATTTGTTAAGTGACTCTACGGTAACGCTAGGTAAAAGTCGAGGTTGAGTAGTAGAAAGGTCTTTCTAGTCCTAACTTAGCCTCATTAAAAATACTAGCTTAACCTTTTTCCCTGTGAGACTAATATGATAGTGAAACACTTTTGAACTGTCAAATTGACAAGCTATCAGTTACCTGCTACATTGACATGTTTTTAACATTGATATTTTATTTACAATTAGTAAAACTGTTGCTATAAAGCGTTATATAATTTTTGAGTTTTGAAATATTACAATAATATGCTGGGTTTCTAAGGGTCTTATCTGAAAATTTTAGCTGCATGTACAATTGTTTGGTAGTAAGTGGACCAATATAGTGGAAAATACTGATGGAAGTAGAAAAAGTTATGTTATGCTCGCTTGTTGGCCACAATGTTAAAAAAATGCTCATACGCTTTTTGAGCATACAACTGAATGGGTAAAGCGTTCTCTAATGTTTTAATCATACATTTGATGTAAAACCATGGGGTAAGACAGCTGTTAGCGTAGGATAAACTTTTTGACTTTACACTACAAGAGAATGTTCTTTCTCTATTTCAATGACGGTGAATCAGGACTATATGAAAGTTCTGTTTTACGCAGTTAGACTTCATTCTTTAAATTTGTATCATGATGAGATGAAATTTCTGTTACAGGGCAAACGCTGAAACTGAAAAGAAATGTGGTATATGAAAAGTACGCCGATACTATTGAAAACTTTTACAAAGGTTGTTAATTCCCCTACTTGCAAGCCATTTTCATACAACCGGTAATCTGTACTTAAGGTAAAACAGAACTGATAATCATATGTAAACGGTGCTCAATCTATTGATAAACCCCCATTGTTCGTTGTTATGTTTGTAAATTTTACTTATTTAGGTTAAGTTTTCTGTGATCTATTGTTGTTACTGATGTGCTTGTAGTTCTCAAAGCGCAAAATGATTGAGAGAATATATTTTGGGTTTGAAAACCAAATAAGACTATCAGAAATGCTATTATATGTAAATTTTGTCTGTAAAATTAATTCTAAGAATAGATCTATGATTCCAAACCCCTTCAGAATAAATAATAATTATATCAATTTTTTTACAAGAATAGCATGTACAGAGTAATTAAATGATGTAGTACCATTTATCAAACTATCGTCACATCACCATTGATCTATATACCATATTTTCCTTTCATCCATCTGGAAAGGACTAATTTATTAAAGTTATTTATTGTCAACAAAACTAATTTTTAAGATATTTGCTAAAGTTTGCTGCAGTTTCTTTGAGAAAAAGTTTGAACCCATGTACTGTTACTATGTTGGTGGTGATTTTTACCAATCTAGTGTTAAGTAGAAAGTATCAATACTGTAGTAAAAATTGTTTGTAGTTTTAAAATGTTTGTAAGTAATGTTACAACACGAAAAATATTATGTAGTGTGATTAATTATACAAAGCCAAATTTGTGAAATTTATATACGTTTTACAAATAAAACACTTATTTTGTTAGTATGATTTTTGACGACACCCTTCCCAACCAATTTCCCTAAGTAGTTTTCAGATAGCAGATAAATATAGACTTCCCGTAAAGCCACCTACACACTATCGGACTTTAACCCAATCCAGACCCACTAAATCACTATTTGAGATGCCGACCACTCTCGTGACAGTATTTTAAGGCAAATATGTGATGAAGGATGAGTGTGATGAGTTATGAGGTGTAGTCTTGTTACAAACTAAGGCCGACTCTTCCTTAGAATGGGTCATTAATTAGCCAATGACCAATAGAAATACAAGGACCAACGGCTTAGCGTGACTTCTGACTCACGCGGGTGATGGTCTGATATTTCTAAACGATGGTAGGAGTTGGTGCGGGTATCATCAGATGATGACTGAGACTATCTGAGCCGCTTTAGACCTATATCATCCTCAAAACCTGACCTCTATGAAGCTGGATTACAGGACCACGTGACGAGTGCCCAAACCTAGCAGGGAGAAGGAAAGAGCTAATGTCGCTTAAAAGGATGCAAATTTCACCCCGTACATTTACCCGAGCGAGACATCAGATCGGATAGATTGAGTACGAAAAGTACTGAGCAGTACAAAAGGGAGAGGACAGCACACTCAGCAGGCCTATTTAATCCTGTATGGTTGAATGAGTACTGTAACTGAATAAGCTTATTTAAAACATTCCAGTCTCCACTTTGGATATGTTTGTTCACTTCCTTTAAATGGAAGCCAACAATTTATCTCATTTCTTCTTTAATTGTGTAAGCGGCTCCCGGTTCCCAAAACCTCAAAAAACTTACAATACGTGTCATTCCTTTTCAATGTGTGACAGTGAAAATAATGACAAAAATTCCACATAATTTGCCACTTTTGTGATTAAAAGCAGAAATATATATTCAAACTATCCATGGCAGAAGAAAAGTACAGAAACCAGGTGTACTGTTCCTTTGAAATAAAAAAATCAATACTAAACTCAACGCATGCAGTGTTACTAGTGGTGCTTGTGACAGTGCTACTCACTGCTGTACTGCAATCAAGACTTGATAATATACAAACAATTGGTTTTAATTTTACTTTCATTGGACAGTTTAGCAAACATAGTTTTCTATGATAAAAAATATTATTCCCAATTATTTGATGAAATATGGAAAATCGTTGACGACATTTCAAATTATGAAATCAAGAATAACTTATTTAATATTTAATCAGAACAACTTATTCTAATTGAATGCACAAACACCATTAAAGTAATTTAACAAAGAGGACTCATTGATCATCAACTTAGGAGAGGGGAGCAGAGGACCTCATGAACCAATCAAGTGTATGAATGACACGGTAGTCTTCATTGAATTGTAGTACAGCTCCTATACTATGAGCGTACACTCTAGGCATCAACTCATTCATGAATATTACTGCTAGTTTTCCAATCATCTTTCATTTGTGGACTTTCTGTTTACGTGAGATCCATTAGGTAACTAAAGCTTGATGATATATAACTGGATTGATGATATATTTAAATATAGTGGTAGAGGTTTCTTGATTGATTTAATTATTTAGAAGGGCTAGTTTTATGAAGATTTCAGCCTATAACCTAAAAACATTTAACCATTGAGAACTTGAATCTTACACGTTATTATTATAATTATCATTGACTATTATTTATTACAATACAATTATAATGTTTGAACCAACTCTTTTAAACAAACTTTGATGAAGGAAGCAATAAATAATTAATTACAGTATTCTTTGCAAGACAATAAGTGTATGGATGGACTGCACCAAACCTCTAAAAGTCAGGGCATAAAGCACATTAGCATAATTTTGAATCTTTAAAATTAAATAAAAAATCCACTTTGTTTGTGTTGTTTAAGCAAACAACACAATATTATTTCAACAAACAAGACAAAGGATTTTTTATTCTCATTAGTTTTACTTTTACATCAGTACAAACAAAATCTGACATGTGAGAAATAATTCAGAAAGTTCATAGGTTTTAAGGGTAAAGCTGCAGGTAAAAGCTCTGCAATCAGCAACCGAACTGCTATGGTTTGGCATTCTTTTCATTGTATGTAGCAAAGATTGCCTCACAAAAAGGCAAAAGTATGGAGGAACCAAAGTTTACTCTACTTCAACTTGTTTCAATAAAGATGTTTGGAATACAACCTACAAGTAACTTAATTTTCCAATTAAAGCTTCAATTAGCTTATAATTTATAAACATGTCGATAAAGTTCTTATTTTTCATCAGACAAGATAAACTTTGGTTCTTAAATTTACAAAAGAATGATAAATTGTAGAATAAAAAGTAACTAGTTATAACTATGGATATTGTTGTATTAATCCTTCCTCCAAGGTTTTAAGTGCTCAAAAGCTTCAAAAATCCATATTTTGTACCTAAATTTAAACCATTTTCCAATAGAGGGCCCGAAATATTACTTAAAATACCTAAACAATCTTTGACTAACAATGAATCAATTAGTAAACCAACTTTATTTATCAAAAATTCCTCAAACAACAAGTTTTCCTCACAGATACCAGTCAACTATTCTGATCACACAATTAGAAGAAATGTGACCCAAACAATCGCAACGCAACAGTTAACTATGAATAGCTTACGCAGATGTATGAAGAGATTTCACTGAGTGTGGTCTAAAGATAAGTGATATCAGTTGTAGGTCAAAGGTGACGATGATGCTTCGGTCGATGATTCTCTAAACACATGTCTCTAGTCCCTTGCGACAACTAACAGTGAATTGTGACCAAAGAGAAACAATGAGAAGAACTAATTCCATTTTGGGTTTTTTGCTGATCTTTGCAAAATTTTGTAAGTACATGAATGTAATTCTTAGATATTATGTTTTGTTTATTGCTTCAAGGTGTTAACAATCTATAACAGTTTTCTGGTTAGTATTTTTTTAAATTAACCATTCAAAGGGTTAACTAAAATTAGATTACACAATATTTTTGATTGCATGGCTCCATTATTCTAAATTTCCCAGGTGTTTTTTTAACTCTCTAGACGTTAGTTTCTGGAAAATTGGGACGTTGAGTTCATCGGAAATTTTAAAGATTGAATCGTAAAACATTAGCGTGAACATAAGTGTCTGTATTCAGCTTTATAGTGCTTATTGCTATTCCCAGAAGTTTTCAATCGTAGACTTGGAGAAATGTTGCAACCATGATGAAATGTGGTTAAGAAATTACCCATTATAGGTAATTGAGGGTTCCCCTTAAATTAAATAATTATATTTTTAAACTCAACACCTACATCAAAGATCTGTATCATATTTTTCATTAATTTTTTAATTTGTTACAGTACAAACGTTATCCTTTCCTCCTATTATTCTATCAATAAAAGAAATATAACAAAATTACTGAACCCCACTTCCACACAGGTTTAAGCGAAGACATGCCAGATATCGATGCTACAGTTCACATCAACACTCTGAGTGAAAAAGTGTCAGCCATCTTGGATCACTACAAGTCCGAGGATCCTGTGGGGATGCCAGGAGCCCCGATCCCGGACCCCATGCCAATCCCGGAGATGAAGACCAGCTTGGCCCTCGGCACCTTGACAATGAAGGACCAATCTGTCTACGGCCTCTCCAAGTTCCGCATAGAGTCTGTGTACTCCAACCTCGCTGATATGGAGGTATATTGAATTCAGCATCATCCTTAGAGCACTGTTTAGGTTATGGTTTAAGTTAGATCTTTAGTTCCGATTATTGTTATGGAAACAAGATGTCCCATCTTTATCACCTTCCTCCTCTAAAAATTTGGAGGGTAATTTTTTAACAAGCTTTAGCAAGTTCAGTTAGGTCAATCATTATAAACTGCAACATAACATTAGTTATCCCAACTAATTGATGTTGTGTGATTTTGTGACACTTGCCTCTTTTTCAGCTTCAGGGGTTTCTTTCCAGGCTGGAAAAAAATTAGTTCATTCAAACAAGAAAAAGCTTAAAAATAATAGTCACTCCTGCACTGAAATCCTCAGTATATACTTAAGACACCTTAAAATGAAGCCTTCAAATCCTAATTAATGCTCCATACGTTCCAGTAGTCAAAGTTTTCTGTGCAGTGCTCAAAACTAGAGTATCTATGCTGCTTGTGCAATAGTATTTAAGTTATCTTTTGTAAACTTGCAGCCTTAACTTTTCTTATCTAAGGTACCCTCCTGATTGGTTCCAATCGGCAGATCTCTGATGTATTAATCTCCCTCAGTAATTTTATTTTAACAACAAAAATCTGATTTTATAGATGACAGTGGGTGTGAAAATCGATGTTCTTCAAGTTCTTGGCAACTATTCTTTCCGAACTTGGCTATCTTCTGCAAGAGGAGCCTCCAACACCACCCTGACAGAGCTTTATGCTTTCGGTCTCGCCAAGCTAGAAGTGGCCAGGGACGGCTACTTGGAAGCCACCGATATAGATCTAGACCTCTCCGTGACAGACATTGATGTCAACCTAGAGAACCCAGGAGTTGTGGGAAGATTCTGCAGGGAGCCATGAACTCCATCGGCACGCTTAGTGTTTGACACATTCAAGCCGTACTTCATGAGCATGATCAACACCCAAGTGTTAGGAGACCTTAACAAAAACCTGCGCTCTTTGCCAAAAAAGCACCGTGACTTTCCGGAGACGTTTCCCAACTCTTTGTCACCCTTGGACTACGGGATAGCTGAGGTTCGAAAGTTAGTGAGATTGAACGGGTTCGATCCGCACAATGTCAAAGACTTCCAGCACTCCACAGGGATCATGAACTTGGACGTCACTCACATTTGGGTCAAAGGCCTGGCAACGTTTCACAGGATTGGGAATATCAGTGTTTCAATGGAAAATAACACTGTGCATTTTGAAATGGCCGTCGGCACACAACAACTAGAAGGACAGTGCAACTGGGAAGTCTCCATGATGGGGTTGATGAGCACTTTGGGAACTCTCAAGTTCACGATAGACTATTTAGAAGTTGTTTCTAAAGTGAACCAATCTCTGGACACACGCAAGAGTCCAAACTTGGAGGAACTGAAAATTACCCTTGGGAATTTCCAGCTACAATTCGATGGTGCAGGGACACTCGACTATGTGATTGAAGCACTGATTAATATTTTACCCAACTTACTTCGGTACCAGATTATGCTTGCGGTTGAAGAGCCACTGAAGATGAAGGTGCAAGAGATCTTCAATGAAATTGACGTAGAAAAGCAAATCAAAGATCAAGTTCAGAAAATGGAAAGTAGTGGTGGAGTGAATGACACACCACCTAACTCCAAACCACCTCCTGAGGAGGGGTTGACGATTGACGAATCTCAACTGGATGATAGCATATTTTAGTATAAGTATTGATGCTCATAAACTTTTGCAATTTGTGTTTTTTTAGCACAGACAGAAAGATAAATTGTTGGCTGGAGCCAACTGTTAGGTTGATTGAACAGAAGACCTTAGAACAGAAGATAACCTATATAAACCATTATTGCTGACATTTTCCATCGTTAGTGAGCAAGACGATGACGACGTTTCGGGATCTGCAATCTGATCCCATCTTCAGGTGAAAAATAACCTAAAGCACAACACAGAACATTATGTTTTCTAGGCTAGTTCTTTTTTTTTAAGTTTTAGTATTTTGACTTTAACAGCTACATGTTGTTTGGTCGTGCTTGACTGGTCAGCTTATGCTGATTACTTTAGGCTAGCTTGTTTTCTTATGTTCTGTGTTATGTTTTAGGTTACTTTTCACCTGAAGACGGGATCAGATTGAAGATCCCGAAACGTTGTGGTTATCTTGCTCACTAACGATGGAAAATGTCCGCAATCATTGTTTAAACTCTGAAATTCTCCCATCGTCAACAACAAACTTTAAACAAAGAACTATACAAACCTTTAAAATTAAAAATGTTCCAGTAATTGTCTCATTAAAAAATAATAACACTTAAAGACGGCTCTATATTTACAAAACTGGTATCATTGAGTGATGATTTAAATTTATCAACCAATAAAATTGGCTCAAAAATTGAAGACGATGGATGTAAATAGGTAGAATACATTAAGATTGTACATAATAACTAGTACTTTATTTAAAAACAAGATACTTTTATTTAAAAGTTTGTTATAATACAGTTGTTTTTTTTTTATTCAAATAGTCTCTAATTCGAACTGTTTGACAACGGTTTTGATAACTGTTAGTTGCATTACCAACTCAATCAGTTTTGTGTAATTGCAGCCACAGCCTAACTATATACTGAGTTTGTGTTAAAATATAGAGTAATAATTAAGATTTGAATGAACACTACATTTAACGCAGTAAAGATGATCTATTATACAGTTTGTCAGGTTTAGCATGGCCGGTGAGATGGGCTATAAGCGGCCAGCAGGAAATATCAAGGCCACCAGCCATGCTATACCTAACGAAGAAGCTCTAGAAAGTTTTTTCAAGAAAGATATAGGCTAGAGAAGCCCTGAAGTTCAGTTGTAAGGCTGGTGATTGCTTATCTTAAACAAGATAGATACACCCACCACAGTTTGTTCAACATTATCTTTACGTGAAATTAAACTGTGACATCAACATTGAGACGCTCTGTTTGTGAAACCGCATTGAGCAAATATCTCGATTGAGAATTTGGGGAGTTAACCATCGAATTCATTAATGTTTAACTGAGGTTATTTCAAAATATGTTTTTGTAATTTCTATTCGATTCTCAAAATATGATTAAAATAGTTATATTTTAAAAATGTAATTATTTATTTAAACCAAACGTTTTATACTTTTTCAAAACGAAATAACTATTGAACTAACATAAAATTTTGTAAAAAATATTTTGGAAATTTTTTGACTTTATATTTTTGAAACACAACAGTTGGATTTAGAACTGCCCCTGTTGGTTATTAAGAAAGTTGACAACATATTTTAAACTTTTATCCAGGCTAAATCCTAGATTGCCTCACAAGATTGCTTGAAAGGACATTGAATATACATTTTGGAAAATCACAATAACGCAAGCAAAGTGGCAGTCTTGTAGTGTTTAATTCTATAAAACTATTCACAAGTATTTACATAATGTTAAAATGGAAGTGACCTTAATATTTTATGTAGGTTAGAGCTCATCATTTTTGGGTTTTCCTGCTATTTCACTGGTCACTTTTCGCATCACGGAGGCTATACTCTCTGCATCAGAGTAGAAGTATTTGTATTGTGGATTTCCGTTTTCATTGAAAAATGCTGCCTCCACCTCGCCTAGGGGACCTGCAACATTGAATACATTTACATTATTATTTTTTGTGTTATTTTTACTTAACCTAACACTGGCATTTGATCTTAGATCTTTTGTTTAGAATGCACATTTTGCACGCCATTATCTGTAATCTGTATGTTAAAAAATGTTGGAACGTTTTGAAAACAGTGAAGTTTAAAAAGTAACTTATATTTGTTTTCAGTAAAAAATCCTCTGAAGTATTTTAAAAACATTAGTCAATGAAATGTAATCGCGCAGGCCTCTACACCACCTGGGGAAGTGTGCGTCACTACAAGTGGTTTGTACGCTAAAAGTACTACAGCAAAAACCCTGACGTAAACTTTGACTATTAGAGATTTCCAGCAAATGCAGCAAAGGCTTCTTACTTATTAAAATTGACTTTCCAGAAAATGCACAGCTTAATGTCTAATAATATAAACTTACTTAAAAAGAGGATTCTTGGAATGTAGCCGCCATCAGGGGCGTAGTTTCCTCCCTTCGGCTCTTCACCATCCTCCAAGTTCACCATGATAAAGTTCCGACTCAGCTCAGCTATATCTTTGGATTCCGAGAACTTTGGTTTCAGAGCTGCATCAACAGTTTCATTATACATTTAAAGTAAAAGAATTCTTTTTTAAATTTGGAAACTTTTTGCTATACATAGAATGTACAACACTAACTGATTAAAATATAACAGTCAAAGGACTCTCATAGTTTACGTTTCCATATGGTGGAGCCCGCTTTACAGCTGAAGTATGCAAGGAGGCTCAAAATAAAAAGTTTGAGAACCGCTGACTTAATAGACTTTGGTAGTTTATTTCTTAGCACAATCTATGTTCCCTAGATGCACTTAAAGTAGTCTACTATGGAGTGATACAATCCTATTTGTCTTACGGAATTATATTTTGGGGTAGCTGTGCTGAAACAAAACTGTTAAGAGCATTTATCCTCCAAAAATCTGCAATTCGAGTTATTTGTAATCTATTGTCAAGAACATCGTGTAGAGATTATTTTAAGAACCTAAAAATTTTAACATTGACGTCATTGTATATCTTTAAAACTGTACTATATTGTGTTTCAAAATGTGATTTAGTGCAGGTCCAAGATATTCATTCGTATACCACTCGCTCAAATTCTACATTTCGTCAAGATAGCCATAGGTTACAAATTTATGAAAGATTACCGATGCAGGCTGGTGTGAAATTTCTAAACAAGCTCCCCAACAAGATAAAATGGTGTGAAATTTCCAAACAAGCTCCCCAACGAGATAAAATGTTTATTACCAGATTTGGGTTTGTTCAAAAGAAATTCAAGGAGTATTTGCTGATTAAGGCTCCTTACTCTGTAGCAGAGTTGATTGCAGAACCAGCTAGCTTACCTTAATCTAAAATATGTAACAAAGTAAAAAATAGTAATTGCAAAATAAATTTAGCTATTTAGAATTATATCACTAAAAGAAATAAAGATAAGATTATTTTAAGAAATACCTAGACAATATTCTTTAGTCCTCTGAATAGTCTTTACCAGTGGCTTAAGTCCATTATACATTCTTACATTGTAATTCACCTTCTATTTCACCAATTCTGTATCATATCCATTTTCATAAAAAGTCAACACAAAACATTATTTGTACACTAACTTAATAAATTCTTAACTGTTAATTGCAACAATTGTCAATATATCTCACCTTTACAAGCTCCGCACCAGGTCTTGTGAACGACCAACATGATTGGTAAATTGCTGGACTTGGCTTCCACCAACGCATCGTCTAACTTGTACCATTTTATGTGATCTCCGAAACCTGGAATAATCAATACAAGATTTGCCCAATAGATAGATCGTAAAATAATGCTGCTAATAGTCGAATAGTTTGGTTTTACATCTAAAAATGGCCAATTGGTTTATTTTTAGTGAAATATTTTCCCCAAACTCTAACATGATCCACAACTGTCTACATGATCCTCATCTAATTAAAGTAAGTGCAAAATTAAGTTACTGCGACAGAAAAAATAAGTATTTAAATTTTAATCTTACCACAAGATCGTCGCCGTATTAATTTACTCTGAGCCATATTGACGTTCCAACAAAACATCAACTTTTCATTTCTTGTTCAAAAAAAGTTAGAAAATAATACACAATTTATGTTGTTGTAGTTTTATATTGGTGATAAGTTTACATGTTTTGAAAGCCAAACTAAACATTAAAATTTGCAGATGTAAATATTATTTTTTAATAATCATATGGTTGGAAAATAACAGTTATTAATCAAAAAGCGAAAGGAAATCAAGTAGACGTACGATATCATACAATATATGAACAATTAAAATTATGAAGTTGAATGTTCATGCTAGTACTTCTAGTATTAAAATTAGGATTCAAGGAATCCACGATAAAGAGATGCTTGTGCAACAGTGAAAGGAAATAAAAGTAACATTACTACCCTGAAATAATAAATTGTTATTATAACACCAGACCAGTTTCAAGAATCAGCTGTGTATAAGCTACAAACCCCTAAATAATTAAACGCATAGCCAACACACTGTTACAAGCGCTACCATGAATCCTAGCAAGTTCCTTTAAGCGGGGATAATATACATATACAAGAAGGTTAATCTTCAAAACAGCTGTAGTATGCACAGTGCACACTATACATTTTGGGTTGTGATGTTGACTGTATTATAAGTTTAGCAGTTTCTTAAGTGAAATGGTTGATGGGACTGTACACCATAACAGCTTGGCTATATTTGCCAATAAATATACATACAGTAGACTCCCGTCAGTTTGGCCTCTGTTAGTTCGGTCTTCGCTTAGTCCATCAAGCTTTCTGAGCTTGAGTCACGCACTTGCCGGACGCGAGCGAGCAGCAATTCTTTGTTTAGTTCACATTGTGTATTCATATTGTGCAGTCATGTGGCGCTAACCCTTACGTAGTAGGATATCCTGACCTTCTACACATTGATTCATAACACAATCCTTACAAACAATAAATGGGCATTTTTTAGATAGGCATCTGTTAGTTTGGCCACTTTTAAGTTTGGCCAAGGGATTAGTCCCGACAGTCACCGATCTTATGGGAATCTACTGTGCTAGCAGTGCCAGGGTGTGCTGGCTACCCTGAATCTACAGAGTTAATCAAATTCATTGGGTTTGATTGTGGCACTGCTCATCCTTGCCTAGCCTAAATAACACAGGTTTGGATTTGTATGGTCTTTTCCTAACTTCAGTAAGGGGATATTAGTAAAGAAAATAATACAGCTATTATTTTCGTCCAAGCTTCAAAATTATAAAATACCTGTCCACCTTTTCTAAACTAAACCACTGACGAAGGCTAGGCTAGCTTTAGCTTAGTTCTAAAAAAACGATGGATACAAGTTTCGTTAGGCTTCAAATAATGCTGGAAAATAGATGAGGCCAAAATCTGGGAATTAGTACTTCGTCTGTCCATGGAGATACTAAAATTGTACATCTAGGCTGTTTTTCCGATAGCAGTTAAAGTAAAGTTTGCAACCCTACCTCTTCCTAAGCTGCCCTCATCGCTGGCCTTTACTGTGAAAATAATGCTGCTCAGGCAATAAAAGAACCCCATTGGGAATATTTTCACCATCATTAATGCAAGAGAAATTATAAACTTTTAGTTGTAACTGGTGTTAGTTTAATCAAGGAGTAACTTCTAAACTCACTAGAATCAGAGAGCTTAATACACAATTTTGGGTTTAAAGTAAATAGAGACTGAAAAGTTGAACCGTGTCGGCTGTTTGCTGTTTTTATTTTTGTGTTAGAGTCGGTCTGACAGTAGTGACAGCTGTTTATTTACCGAACTGGAAAAATATTTCAGCACCAGGCAGACCAATAGACAACGTTTTTAAAAACAAAACTAAATACGTAGTGTAATAATGGTGTTAGACAAATTATTACAAGACTTATCCCTTGATTTATCACGCCAAATTTACAAATGACCAGGTTTGAGCTAACCACAAGTTATGAATTCTTATCAACATGTCTTATATCAAATTTTAAAACAATACTATTAGTGTCAGTCTTACCTCTCGCTATATACTCGTATGCATCACTGGCTTTAACTGTGGGAATCAAACTTCTTATACAATGTAAAAGTACCACTGGAAGCATTTTCCACTCGTGAAATTGAGTTTGTACAGCGTTGTTATTAAATAAGCATAATATAATGATATTTTGTAAGTTTTGTGGTTGAGTGTAGTGGTAATGAATTAATTAATAATTTGTTTCTATAACAACATTGCATTCAATGAGGCTGTAAAACAGTACACGATTTAACTAACCGGCGTTGTGTACATCCATGAGCCCTTTACCATTAAACGGGGTCCCACTTGGCGAATAATTAGTTGCAGCCACACCTATGATAATTACCTGATAATTATGACAACATAATCCAACACTGTTGGAAGATGTTGACACCAGTCACATTTTTGCCCAACCAATCAGGGAAGGTTCCAGAACCCATTTTTCCTTATTGTGGTGGGGTGGGGGAGGAATTTATCAACCAAAATTAATGCCGCAGGGGGGCCTGGGAAGTAAATTTTAACTTTGAATCTTCGAAAAGAGTTGGTTTAACGCAGTTCTGACCCCCAACAAGCCTTCCTTTTTAACTTAAAAAACGTATTATGCAAACTAGTACTGTACTATGCATACTGAATTTGAGTTTTTATTTTCTACTGATTAAAACAACTTTACATATTGTTAGAGTCGTGCAAAGGGTCATAGCTACCGCCGGAAAACATTAAAGTAGTTAAAACACGTACCCTTTTTCTAATTTGTCCCAGGGGTAAACTCAAGGCTTAAAAGCAATAAACCCACAATCTTTCTCTGTAGATATTGGCACTTGATGGAAAATAGCTTAAAACGGTAGGCCAATATGAAATGTTTTATATTGGCATACTGTTTGAAGTTCTTGTCCAATAAACCCATGCATTTAAATTCAAAAAACTTACTATCGGTTTTACGAGTTCTATTCCCTGATGAGGCTTTGAGCATAAAGAAAAAGCTCTTAACACCTGATATAAAAGATCAGGAGATTTCTCAGACTGACTAAGCTAGAGTGTCCGTGACTGACCAGGGTCAGATTGACAGCGTCAGGGGTATACTATTGCAAAGGAAATCCGCTTCATTCACGCCATGCTGGTGGGGCGCTTTAAGGGGAGGGGGCAATAATTATGGACGACAACTCCAGCTGATGCTGAGTTTAGATATTTTTTCCAGTCTTATTTGAGTTATTCCTAAGTCTGAATTCAGGAATACCGTCTCACAAATCTACATTCCCCAGCCGAGTACGTTGTTGAACAGACACTGTGATAACTGACAGCGCTGCCGCTAGGTTGCTCTAGTGTCTACTACTCCGCGCTGATGCTGCCCTCTGCCTGCTGATAGCTGAGGTTCAGCAGTCGGTGTGAAGCTGCAGTGCCGTGAGGACGTGTAGTGTGTGGTTACGTGCGTGCGTGTGTGTGTATAAGTGGCAATGACATGATCAAGGAAACCAGTCTCACTGAATCTGATGGCATCGTCCTCCCCTGAGAAATCAAGAAAATACGGTACGTCTGTGTACTTTTCCTTTCTGGGCTTGGATTAATTAATATGTTTTTGAAAGGTTCTAGGGTTCATTTATTTTTGCGTCGTGTATGAGCATTCAGTTGTTCATGTAGGCATTTATTAGGCGTGATTTCGATGACAACAAATAATACTGAGGTTTGAGTTTAGTCTTAAATTTTAATAACATGTTTGTTTATAGTTGAAAAAATACCTTTAAACTTGATTTCTCTATGAAGAATTTCACAAGAGAAAAAACGGAAAACGAGATAAAATAGTATATTTTTGCGTCGAAGGACATTTAAATACGATTTGAAAAAAACCTGCATAATTTTACTGAACCAAAACAATATTCAAATTTAAACTACCACAGTGTACGTACAATCATATTAGCTACTATTTATTTTTAGTAGCAAAGGGCATAATTCATTTATTTTAATGACTGATGAATAGATGCATTAATGAATCATGGAGGTGTCCTCAAACAACAAACACACTGTGCAAACTCATCAAAACTTGTTATTTTGAGCAACTGTGTCCTGATTGAACATAACCTATATTATTACAGTGTTACTATCAATGGGTTCAATAATATTGCTCAAACAAGACTATGGTACTTCGCAAACAGTCCTAGTACTGTCCCTTATATGGATTTTAGATAATACTGAAATACAGTAGTACTAATGTAATACTTATATGTTCGTGACATAATTATGTTATTAATGAATTAACGTCCATATTAATAATTGATACAGTTTTGAATATTGTGCTGGTATAGGAAGCAAACAAAAATGAAATGGTATAATGAGAGACCCTTTTATTTTTTAATATACAGTACCACTAAATATTATTTTTAAATTAATCAAAGTGAATTAAGGTATCATATCCCTAATGTGGTACATAAATAAATATGTTTTACAATTCAATTACCTCATGAATGGGATAAATTTTACCTTTAGAACTGGGAACAGTCGAACATTGTGTACACTACAAATAGATAACAAACGTTCGCAAAAGTGGATTGGAAACGTGGATTCCCACAGGGGTCTGGTTGGGCTAATCTTATTTCTTATTTACGTAAATAGCTCATGGAGTCATTAATGGAGACATACTCATAAAACAACGTGCAGATACTGTATCACGAACCTTTACGTGTAAAACTATACAATACATAGAAGTTAATTGTTTCTTGGATGTGCTTGGAGTGTGTGTGTCTATTCAACAATTTGCTAATGTACAGTTTGAAAGTTCTCAAACCCAAACAATATTTGTTTTTCCCCACGAAGAAATGGCCCAATCAACCTGCCTGATAGACTATTCTGGTTGATAATCATAGACACTGGTTTATTATTATCTGTTGCCAGTTATTTTAAGGAGCAAGAAAATGGGCTGTAAAGAACTGTTTATACCACTTTTCATCGATATAGGATCATGGATTGAGTTTTAAATCCCTTTTTTAGGAGTAAACGCCAAGCACTTTCAAAATAAATTCTCTCCTGTAACAGCAAGTTCACTAGAATCCAAGGTAGCGCTTAAGCTTCGCGCCGGCTATGTCCTAGTTTAGGCACAATCAACTATCATGGTTTTACTACAGCAGTTAAAACTCTGGCTAAAACAAACATTACATTTGAAGCTGCCGTATTCTCACTTCTATCAATTAACACTGACGCGTAGTCTACACAGTAAAAATGTTAGTAGGCCTACTACGAGTACTTAAGGTTTGGTAATAACACTAATGTAGAAACTTGTGCAACAACAATGACAGCTCAAACGTGTAATTCGACAAGGAATTCGTTCCGAGATTGTAACATACTCTGTGTAAAACAAGTAAACCACTAACACTCTCTGCTAGTGCTGCAGTAGGGTTTATCAGATCTTTCAAAGAAACTCATAAAATTGTTTAACACTCTCGAAGGAGGTCACGGTATTAAATATAGTTGAGAAATGCTGAGTGGGAGAAGAAAGTACTTTTCACGAGGGATTTAAGTCAAGAAATAATGGAGCACGTTTCTTATGATTCAATTTTAAAAGGGGTTTTATGTTTACACTGTTTTCTTGTACACATTTTGTGCAGCATGAAATCAAGTACCTACTTTTGTTGCTCGACTTTGTCTTTTGTGTCTATTTACATTTTTATTTTACGACTACTAAAGAGTTCAAAAGTGTGCTAATCTTGATTGTGAAGTTTCGTCGTGTCACTTTAGTCGCTTAATGTTATTTGAAAGCCTTAGGTTTGTACCTTTTAAAAACGATTTTTTTCATTTTATTTAATATTTATTGCATCAAAGTGTATAATGAACAAGTTTATTATGAATAGAATAGAACTACAACTAGCCTTTAATTAGGTAACTGGCGATATTCACAACTTTCTTCCAGAACTTCAGAAACAGGTCAAACATCTAACTATAACTACAATCTAGTTCTTTCGGTTCACACCGCGTGTAAACTTCATAATTAGGTTGAGATATTTCGGTTCACCGTGGAGTACCATCTTCAGTCACTGATTGGCTGAATCTGAGCTACTTGCTGTCTGCTGTCCTATTGGCAGTAGGGCTGTCTCAGTTTCAGTCAATCAATGACTGAAGAGGGTACTCCACAGCGAGGCCGAAATATCTCAAGCTCATTATGAAGTGTGGACGCGGTGTGAACCGGAAGAACTAGATTACAGCTGTGACACCGGTTGCGAAAGCCTTATAGTTAAATCCAACTATAATGTGAGAATATGTCTGTATGTGTCCTTACTTTACGTTAACACTCGCAGAAACGGACAAACCCAAAATCAGAATACTTAAGTTTTGTGATATGAGACACCGACCACTCTTAGAAAAGAGGGTATTTTAAGGTGAAATGGGATGAATGGTGAATGTGATGAGTGTTTTGATAGATTATGAGATTTAGTCCTGATGTTGCAAACTAGGACCAACAATAATTAAGGTACAGTGAACCCTGCTACTTTTGTACTGGCTGATCGCGACCATATCACGGCGTAGGGCACAGTGAAAATTCAAGGAATATCTTTTAGACCCCCTCTCCGACACGTATCTAGTATTAATGATTCAGGACGTAACACGATGCTACGGGGATACCGGGGTTAGGGTCTGGATGAGAGAAAAGGGAATCGATACCAACAATAGGGCTTCTTCTTCTGTCAGCACAATTGAAGTTCGTGGCTGTGGGGCGGAGGGAGGGGGTGCTTAGGATTGTTGCTTTCTTCCTCTGCTTCAGAGGAGTGTTCACAGTTCTTGATTGTTTGTCAGTAGAGAGGAATTGTTAAATAGATTTTCAACGAAAGAGTGGCTATACAGTTTCAGCTTAAGAAAAGGGACGAATAAATTAGCTCTTGGGTATTAGAACATATTATGAGGTCGTTGGTCGAAATTCCCGTAGAAATTTAACTTTCCATGATTTATCCAACGATATTTTCCATCTGATGTTTTGTTAATTAGTCAAAGTAGATTGTTAGCAACAAAAGTTAGAAACATAAGTTCCAACCTATATAGGAAATATAGCACTTTCCGGGTTCCAGATATTCGTTACAAGTCTCGATTGCCGACCAAAATAACAACAGCAAGTCATTTTACGGTAATGGATCATTGTGTCATACAGAAAGTGTGTACATCACTACTGACTGGGACTCGTGGCGTGGTCCTGTAATCCAGCTTCATGGAGGTCAGGTTTTGAGGATGATATAGGTCTAAAGCGGCTCAGATAGTCTCAGTGATCATCTGATGATACCCGCATCAACTCCCACCATCGTTTAGACATATCAGACCATCACCTGCGTGGTTCGGAAGTCACGTTAAGCCGTTGGTCCTTGTATTTCCATTGGTCATTGGGCTATTAATTAATGACCCATTCTAAGGAAGAGTCGGCCTTAGTTTGTAACAAGACTACACCTCATAACTCATTACTACCACTCATCACACTCATCCTTCACCACATATTTGCCTTAAAATGCCCTCATGAGAGTGGTCGGCATCTCAAATAGTGATTTAGTGATTCTGTAGGTTGACTGGGTAAGTGACTTGTATCACGGCGTTGCGGATCGATCAGTTTTCGTTGATCAGATTCAGAGATGTGGATCAAGGTTAGGTTAGCTTAGGCTGCCAGAGATCACAGATTATGATCGCTTTAGACACACTTGTATCAGCTGGTCGTGTAATCTGTGTTGTGTAGGACAGAACCTGAACAATTGCGACGTTTAACTTATCTTCAAAAATAAATAGCACCATTTGTTGTTAGATTTAGTGAAAGTGATGGCTATTTTCACCCTGTATCCCTCTCGTGGTGTGTAAGAAATCTTGCAAAACTTAAACATTCCCTCAACTCCCAAAGGAATAGGCCTTGTCATTAGTAATCATTTTCTGTTTAATAGAGTTGTTGAACTCTTGTATCTTAATTTTTACCATCCATTAAAATTATGAAGGTGTTGTTAGACAAGCTGAAGATCCGACAAGACTGAGCCTTTTGTCTGTGATGCATATAATAAACACATTAGCCATGAACATTGAGTCATTGAGTCACTCTCGTGAAACAATTTCAAGGTTTCAAGACAGATAAAATCGACGGAGAACAAATAAAACTGTTTGGATTAAATAGTTTGAACTTCCTATGAGTTTTACTCATACTCTGTACACAGAAGTAACTGGGTAAAAATTAGCCAGTGTCTACATTAAAAGCATACTCATTAAAGCAGCTGATGTCTCTGCAATAAGAGGTTCACCAAACAATCCTTTTATTCCTAGGAAATAAAAATTTATCTTAGTTCGTCATTGTTTGAGTAATCAATTGGCAAATAACAAAAGTATTTCTATCGTAAAGTTGTTTCCAGGATACTTTACATTATTTGAGTAATGTACCTCTTTAAAAGCGGGTTTCTTGTAACATGCCGTGATTTAACATGTGTACATCCTCTTACGTCTACGTTAAATAGTATAGCTATTAGTTACTATATATAGCTCACGTAAACTTATCAATGTAGAACTTTCGTCCTAAATGTACACCTTTGATCGAAATAATGAATCAGACACTTGAATGTGTTTTCAAAGCAAAGAACGAAGGTCAATGCGAGGCAATCCTTTCACGGCCATTGATTCAGACCGCCCTAAATAAGCCTCTTAACTTATTTACCTTCAGTTTCGTTTGTATACCTTCGCCACCTTCACTTTCTTTACCTTTACTATACTGTATATCGTGTGTATTTTTCACGCTTGTAGCCCACTCTCAAACTGGCAAACATTTTACTTTGGCCTATTACCACTTTAACTAAATAACTATACCTAAAACATTTTTTCTAAAGGTTTATAAAAAAACCAGGCCGACACGCAGCTAAGCGCTAAAGCGCCGCTGGCATGAGTGAATCGAATTTCCTTTGCGATTAGTAAACCAATCCGCTATCCACTCACAACCTTGCTTCGGCCTTTGGCCTCAGCTAGGACTCTTCTACGATCAGACCCCAGGCTTTGGCCTCAGATTTACAAAAAATCAGGTGTTTTAAAAAATCACTTTGTTAACTGCCATTTTGAAACGACTTGACGGATTTTCTTACTTTTTAGTACGTTGGTATAAAACAACAAAATACATATTTAATTCAAATTTCTTAAAATTGGAGGACATTTACGGTTTTAAGATAATTTAAACGACTTTTGGTGATCCCCCAAACGGGTACTTCCAGTAACCCGATTTTACTGGCTAAAGAACTTGACCGAGATATTTACAAAAGGAACATTTGTACCAAATTTCATGAACATCGTACAAAAAATGCGACCTGTAGAGAGTACACACATAATCACATATATACGTTTAGGGTGAGTTTTAAATGCCTCCCCCCCACATTAACTTTTGAAAAAGGATTATTTTTAAAACCTTTGGGTAATGTTTTTATACGATTCTGAAGTTTTTACGTACTTTGCGTCCCCATCCCCACCCAAAAACCAGCCCCCCAAAATATTCAAATACAAACCCTTGTGGCGCCTTAAAAGAATAGGAATTTCAATAAAAATTCAACGACACAAAGAAACATTTTTATCTCGACTAGTTTTTTATAATACCCATTTAAAGATTGCTCTTCAAACCAGTGAGGGAATGTTGGTGTACATGGAACTACAGAACAATGGTACCAACCCTCCAGCAAGTCAGATGTTTACGTATTCCATTATTGTCATCGTGAGTCAGCTGGGAAATGACAGTGACGTGCAGTTGTCAATTTATTCCCTCCCCATAGACGAGTGTGGAATATAGTGTCAAACTTTACGAGTTCCAACTTAAATTAGAATTTTGATTACTAAAAGTTTAATATTAAAACGAACAACTTTGTGATAAAGTTTGTCTTGAAATGATGTCTTTACAAGTTTACGACTTTGAGTGTGTAACTTGCCAAATGGGATTCTGACGATCCATTGTTGTTAAGTTATGGCTTAAAGATGTATTGTTCTTATCACTTAAAGGATATAAGAAGAAAAAAGCTTTTATATTACATTAGCGTAACGATTGAAACCTTTTAGCTTTGACAAGCTGTATATCACTATATCACTATTTGAGATGCCGACCACTCTCATGAGGGTATTTTAAGGCAAATATGTGGTGAAGGATGAGTGTGATGAGTGGTAGTAATGAGTTATGAGGTGTAGTCTTGTTACAAACTAAGGCTGACTCTTCCTTAGAATGGGTCATTAATTAATAGCCCAATGCCCAATGGAAATACAAGGACCAACGGCTTAACGTGACTTCCGAACCACGCAGGTGATGGTCTGATATGTCTAAACGATGGTGGGAGTTGATGCGGGTATCATCAGATGACCACTGAGACTATCTGAGCGCTTTAGACCTATATCATCCTCAAAACCTGACCTCCATGAAGCTGGATTACAGGACCACGCCACGAGTCCCTGTCCATTTTAGTACTTAGTTGTCCATTTTTTAACATTCAGTACTTAGTTGTTAGTCAAGATTTAATAGTTGATGAAACATATTTTACTGTAATTAGTTTTAGAATAACAAATGGGATCAGAATGTCTAACACAAAGAAATTATTGATACGAAAGGGTATTTTTCAATATGAGTAATAAACATGAGTATATAAATAACTATTCAGTTGGAGTTTTCTTGGCCTGTCACATTAACGGATTTTAATAGTTTTGCTTCTCGTCCGTTCAAAATATGGGTTTGGCATTTTCGAATGTGACATCATCTTCGAGTTGACTCATCACACATTTAGTACGTAGATCCTGAATTCGAATATCTTAAAAATGTGGTTTCGAGGGTCTTGAACCCAGGAGGGGTTGAAAAATTAAGTGTTATCATTATTACTTTATGTTGGGCCTTTTCGCATGTTTGGAAAATATAACAATACTGTCTAGGCTCGTATAAACCTGTGTAACCTAGCCTTTGAAGTGACTCTTGTAACTCGAGATCACTTTGTGGGATTGAAAACACAGGGTTTAAGTGGGGTTGGAATCAGCATTTCAGTGAAGTGTTTTGTTTCTGCATTCCTGTTCCATCTAGTGGAATGTACACAACCGCACTGTGCAGTGTACACTAACACTTTATACAACACCGTAAGTACCGCTTTAGAACGTTCCACAGTGTTTATACTTTAGAACACTTTTAAATTTTTTGAAAATTGAGCTCTAATATTGGATCATTAAGAAAAGATTAATTTAAAATCAAAATCCAATATTTATAATTTTATTATGAGGTGCCTTTCAAGAGCAAAGCTGCTTTCATTAGATTATTTTGAGGTTATCTGATAAAGGCAGCTTTGCTGTTGAAAAACACCTGATAATAAAATTATAAATATTGGTTTTGATTTTAAATTAATTGTTTATAAAATATTCACATCAGGTTTTCCATCAGCCCTTACACAGTCAAAAGATTAGGGTATGGTGTGCAGTTTCCCGCAAACGCATTATTGGTCCAGTGTTTTTTGACTCAACTTTAAACTCAGAGAGCTATCAAAACATTGTTTATGAGTTTGTCGCTTCTTGACTGGGACTCGTGGCGTGGTCCTGTAATCCAGCTTCATGGAGGTCAGGTTTTGAGGATGATATTGAGCTGAAGCGGCTCAGATAGTCTCAGTGATCATCTTTCTTCTTCTAGTCTCAGTGATCATCTGATGATACCCGCATCAACTCCCACCATCGTTTAGACATATCAGACCATCACCTGCGTGGTTCGGAAGTCATGTTAAGCCGTTGGTTCTTGTGTTTCCATTGGTCATTGTGCTATTAATTAATGACCCATTCTAAGGAAGAGTCGGCCTTAGTTTGTAACAAGATTACACCTCATAACTCATTACTACCACTCATCACACTCATCCCACACCACATATTTGCCTTAAAGTATCCTCATGAGAGTGGTCGGCATCTCAAATAGTGATTTAGTGATTTAGAAGATAGTGAAAGATACTGTAGGTTTCAGCAGGACGGTGCAACTTGCCACTCATCTAAAACAACCACAGTTTTGTTAAAGGATTTGTTTGGTGGTAGACTTATTGGTAAAGGAAAGTACCCACCAAGATCTCCAGATCTAAGCCCACTTGACTATTTCCTGTGGGGTTATTTAAAAAGTAAAGCTTTTAGAAACAACCCCAACAATACTGGTCAACTTAAGACAAACATAAAAGATTTAAATAGTGAAATAAGTAGAAACACTATGAAGAATTAAGTTTCGTGGAATTTGTTGAAGAGGGCCGACCTATGTTATGTATAAATGTTAACGGTGGACTATTTGAACACCTAAACTAATTAAAACGTTTTAAAATAAGTATAATTAGCTGTATTTAGTAATAACTTTATCAACATATTTTCCGTAATCTAAAGTAATGCTACAATTATTTTATTGCAAAACACTGGGTTGAGTTTTAAACCAAACACTCTGTATAAACGGGCTAAAGGAAATCAAATCCAACCAAAGTGAAAACAGAATTTGTCTTTTTGATGGTTCTGATTAAATGACCTTGAAAGGTTAGCAATTTCTTGAAGAACTCTCTCAAAATGTGAACTTTTGTAACACAAGGTCAAGCGAAAAATCATGAGTTTTACAGCAGAAAATATTTGTTCGAAAATAAGTTTTCTACTGAAATACTACAATGCAAAACTATAAACCAAATTATGGCCAATCAAGTAACTAAGACACAACTATATCGATTGTGCAATATGTCTTACGTAGTCACCCAATCATCATAAATATCCGGATATTTCCGCAACACATTTTCCGTTCACATTTTGCACATTAGCAATTCAAGTATATGTAATATTGAATTCATGTCACCAGCGATGACGAGTTGTATAATGGAAATGACTCACCACATTGAAACCCATCAAGATTTATACAGTTTGGTGTGATATTTGTTTGAAACCAGTTTCCAAATAACAAACTAACTTTTAAATATTAGTTGTGTTTTATATCAACTAATTTGATTTAAGGTTATTTTTCGAAGTATGCTCGATTAGTTTCGATTTATGCTTTCGTTAGACTAAACAGTTTTATAGATTTGATTTTATTGAAGTTTTTTATTTTAAAACTGTTAACGTTTATACTCCGATAGTTTATTTCTGCAACTCTTTTATCATACTACAAGCTTCATGGTATTTATAGTACGTATTAAAATTAGGTATAATAATAAAATAAACTTGTCCTCCAAGTTAGGCAATATGATGTTTAAACCCATTTTGGAAATTGACACGTATGAGATTATAGTAAGGCTTGTTGGGAGCAAAGCGAAACATAATTTCTAGTAAAATAATATCACTCTTACACTGATGAACCAGAAAATCTTTAAAAAGGAGGTCCATATTTCGTATTGTAATTTCAACCACATGTAATTTTCCAGAAACAAAACCTATCTACTAAGCAAAACGACCAATTAAGTTTTTATGTCTTAAACATGTATTATAAAATAATTACTGTACATTCAGGTTTAGTGTTGTGTAATGCAAAAGCTAAACGATTCGAAAATAATACAAATTATACCAGGACTGACCTTGAGACTTTAATTGGCTCGCCAACAATTGTAACAAACTGGTTTCAACAATAATTGTCAGTTGCAGTTATTGCACAAGCAACTTTATGTTTAGTTAATTAATTAATTGGTTTAAAGGTAGTGTTTAGTCTTCGTAGTGCGTATGGGAAAAGTGGCGATACAAAGATCCGGTGTTTATGAAACGTAATTCTAAAATACTCAACATTAAAGTTGAAAGTCAAACAAAAAAAATATTGACTCACTTTGGAGCTGAGTATCAAGTTCGTGTTTTTTTTTCAGAAATACGGACTTAAAATTCAACAATTTATTTTTTAAATAAATAAAAAGTTGTTTTTAAGTGACGCACTATTGAATCTTTATAAAATCGATAAAAATACAAATGGAAAGAAATTTATAACATGGCATTGTACTTTGAAAAACTGGGTAATACTGTGCAAAGGGATTAAAATGCACGGAGGAAATTATGGATGTGCAGTACGGGATGAAAAAAGTGACGATGAAAAAAATAACTGATGCCGTTATAAATAGTGTTACAGTGAGTTTTCAACTTTTAAATGACAGATTAATATACTTTTTAGACAGATAGGTAGCCAATTCCTCAAAATGTTGTTTTGATTTCGGTATAACCACTTTTAAACGTGTTTAATAGAGTATCTTAGAGCTCAGAAACCCCATGTAAAATTGGAGTTTGAAAACTAATGGCTAATATCGGCCCTATTAGTAGATCATCTGTTTGACTGCATGGGACTCGTGGCGTGGTCCTGTAATCTAGCTTCATGGAGACCAGGTTTTGAGGATGATATAGGTCCAAAGCTGCTCAGTTAGTCTCAGTGATCATCTGATACCCGAATCAACCCCCACCATCGTTTAGACATATCAGACCATCATCTGCGTGGTTTGGAAGTCACGTTAAGCGTTGGTCCTTGTATTTCCATTGGCCATTGGGATATTATTAATGACACATAAGGAAGAGTCGGCCTGTTTGTAACAAGACTACACCTCATAACTCATTACTACCACTCATCACACTCATCCTTCACCACATATTTGCCTTAAAATACCCTCATGAAAGTGGTCGGCATCCCAAATAGTGATTTAGTGATCTGTTTGACATAATTTTAAAATTATATTAAGCTACATAAAGAAAGTCATCACATGAGTACAGTACTTGTTGGATTGCAGTCATGTGTAAAGCTATTACACTACGCGTATACAAAGTTGACGCGAGATTTTGTAGTTTCTAGCCGCTTAAAAACACACAAGGTGAGTTTTAAATGTCCTTCCACTTCCCTTAAAAAAAAAACAAATTTAAAACTCTTTGGGGAATGTTTTTATATGATTCTCAAGTTTTTTTTACGTACTTTTCACCCACCCCTCACCAAAAAACCAGGAGGAGGCCGACTTTGCGATCTGTGGTGGATTGGTATCGCACGCGACCTGGCTCATCACTCCAGTAGTGGGTTCGATCCCCGCAGTCACCACTTACAATTTGTAATGTGACTAATACGGTGACGCTAGGTTAAGGTCTAGGTTGAATGGTAGAGAGGACTTTGTAGTCCTAACTTCGCCTCGTTAAACAAAACAAACTTTACTTTTTACTTTAATCTTATAAGGTCGAGCGATTACAGAGGGAGGAGTGTCCAAACAGTTTTAGAAGAAAACAAAACAATAAATTGGAAGTTAAGGAAAGATCTTCTTGAAAGGATGTTTAATGTGCAATCTTCATATTTGGTAGTTCTTCCAGACGAAAATAACACGTTATACTTCCTTTTAGGCAAAACTAAATAAGCATCTTTGGATTACCCATGTCTCCCGTGGCGAAGCACGAGTACACAGCTATGTAGACACATGAACTGAATGCTGGAAGAGAAGGGTTATGTTGTAGACTGTGGGTTATAACACTGTACACAGTTAATGTTTGTAGATGTCCCGTTACAGCTGTACATAACACTAACCTTGCACAAATGTACATTGAACATGTTTACATGTAACCCATTCTAGTCTTAGTGGTATTTCAGACAAAACTGTTAATGGTACATTTCATCACTTGGTCCTAAAGTGGCGCTTGTATGTACGAGGTCAAGTTAACGTCCGAGGCGCACTTGTACATGAGTGAGGCTCAAAAAGACACTTTTGGACGAGTGATGAACGATATTTTGTATTCAAAATTTGTAAACGTCGCTTCACTGGAACGCCACTGGCATGATTTAATCGAATTTCCTTTGGCATTTGTTACCTTAAACCTCAGTTTTATGTTCTGTTACGAGTGTAAGGAGGCTGTTTGCTACGTCCGCAGCTTCACTTCGGCCTTCAGCCTCAGTTTGGCTTCCTGTATGATCACGAGCGTTACGAGGCTCAGGCACATTCGGCCTCAGATTTACGTTGCTTACTAGAAGTTATACTTACCATAAAAGGAAAAAACATTTTTATCATTCTGCTTTGAAAACAGCTGCTTTAGAAACCTGTATGGACAGAGCTAAAGTGTCACTTTTACACCCAAGTTAATAGAGTATTGTTCTGATGTTCTTTTTCTCCCTAGGGAGCAATGTTTCTTCAAAACATTATAATTTAAACTGTTGAGCTCAAAACAATGTTTACTTAATTAATTGTTTAACATATTAAAACATTTCTTGACATTTATTTCTCATTATTATTTGCATCATGACAAAATATATCGTTCATCACTCGGCCCGAAATCTTTTGACCTCGGTCATTTAACGTCTTTGGCTGCGCCTCGACGTTAACTTGATGACTCATCGTGCCACTTTAGGAGGTAGTGATGAAATATACTATAAAATTTCAATACAATCAGACCATCACTCATTCCGTTGTTATAGAAAAAATCACATTTTTGGCCACTGTTTTGGAACGACTTGATGGATTTTCATAATTTTCGGTACATTAATGTATTACAACAAAATAAATATTTATTTCAAATTTCATGAAAAGCTGACGTGCTTACTGTTTTTAGATAATTAAAACTCCTTGTTTGAGGGAAAGATAACAGAGGATACCTTTAGTCCGATTTTGCTGGTTAACGAATTCTATCTAGATATTTACAAAGGAACATTTGTGCCAAATTTGGCGAAGATCGGACAAAAAATGCGACCTGTAGAGATGATACACATATGTACATAAATTATGTATATAAAGTGTTAAACAAATGCTCAAAACGTGTTTTAAGGGTCAGGATTGGTGTTAATTTCATAGTTCCGGGCCTGGATCTTACCATGCTGACGGCTTGAATATCTCATTTTCCAAAAAAAATTCGATAATAATACGAATCGACGTTGAGAATCTTTTCAAAGAATATATGCCAGGACTTGTCTTCTAATAAAATTCAAACCAATCCCAAGCTAATATTATCTTCGTCAACGAAACCCCAAACACAGGTCGTTTCAAAGAGGAAGAGGTGATTTCATATTCGTATAACACGGAAGCTAATGATAAGCCACAGATGTTTTATCTTAGGTAGAGCTTTCTAAATCTAAGACTTCTGAAGAAAAATCCGTTTGTTTTAAGAATTTGCTAAATACGAATCAATAGTTCAAATCCAACGATGGTTTCGCCAAAGGTTAAATAAACAACCACCTCGTCACAAACAAATTTAAGAATAGTATAACAATAAAAAGATTTTACAAGTTACAACAAGATTATAACAATTGTTCAAACTTAACAATAGGTTTTAAACCGATGAATCACGCGAGGATGCATTTTTGGCATTTGCCCCCAAGGTTACCAGACCTAATGCGCCGAGTGACTTTTATCTTTGGGGCTTCACAAAAGAAAAGGTTTCTGTCCCACCTTTACCCGCTACCATTCAAGAACTGATGGTTAGGTTAACGGAAGCAGTAGACTCCATCCTTCCGGTTACATTGTCTAGGCAAGAAATGGCCTAACACTTCTATGTGTGCCGTGCTACATGTCGAATGCATAAAACCACAATAACTTTAGACATGCACTTTTGTATCTGTGTTATTAAAACGAAACATAGTGTGCCTGTAACAAAGCTATTAAATTTGGTCTTTTATTTTGAAACGCCCTGTATAATGATGCCATATGAAATAACCTCTCCTCAACAACTAGGCTACGGTTGCTCATTTGCCACTTTATGGAGGCAGTTACGGTTGTATAAGAATAGTTCTGTTAAGACACGTTGTGATAAGACTGATAACAGGTTTCAAGGTCGTATTCACACCTGAACTAACTGACACATATTACTCGCGCCTTCCCTCTTTCTTCAGAGTTCTTTTTTCTTCAGAACGATTTTCATAGTTTTGTTCTTTATTTGCTCTTGAATTTTACACCTGTACAGATGAAACTGTATAATGGTATAGATTATTGTTGCGTATTATACTGTATAATGCGTTGGGACCAATGGAAGTACAAGGACCAACGGCTTAACGTGACTTCCGAACCACGCAGGCGATGGTCTGATATGTCTAAACGATGGTCACCGAGACTATCTGAGCCGCTTTAGACCTATATCATCCTCAACACCTGACCTCCATGAAGCTGGATTACAGGACCACGCCACGAGTCCCAGTCGTAATAATCTTTAAACATTGATATACACTTCTCAACAAAATTAATGCATCGCTTAGTTTGTTAACTATAATTTTAATAATCCTTTTTCATTTTAAAATTGGAAACGTATTTCCAAAACGCAGTTTACAAAACGCAATGTATTTTGTAAACTTCTGAAGTATTAAATTTATCTTATTAGGTCTCACGTTTGGAGATAATTTTGTTTATTGTTTGAAGAGCGATGTTTTTGGTACCAACGTTGAAATTGTAATTGGAACTGTAAAAGGGGTTTCTCAAAGGATTTCCTAGTAGTTTATTGAATGGAGCATAGCTAAATTTTCTATCGTCTAATTGAATTGTAGGGGTATTGTTTAACTTTTGCGACAACTTTCTTGTTATAATATTATCTACTGTCTTCGAATTTTATTAACTTTTCATTGCAATTGTTTTGTTTATTTTCTTTTCCTTTTCATAGTCTGTCCATTGGTACGTTAAATAATCCATTTATTATTGAATTAAAACCTGCCATATTTTGAGACCAGGGATGATTGGAACGTTTTGGTATGATAATTATTCAAATACTGAACTATTGTGATATTAAACTAAAATGAAAGTACAATCCTAAATCGTCAAACTAATAAGTTCCAATCAATTAAATTCAATAAAAATAAATGGCAAATGAAATTTAATAGTAATGTTATATTAAGATTAGTTTTAAAGTTAATATGTTTGAAAACTGCACACATGACACAGTATGGGTTGAGTGGGATTTCTAGTTCATCCAGTGTTGAACATTGAAGTTTTGTCATCTGCATATTAACAGAGTTCCCTAGTGTCATATTTGATTGCAAATCGTTCACATATAAAACGAACTAATGGGACCCAGAACAGAACCCTGAGGAACCATACCTCAATTCAAATAGGTCGGATAAAGATTAATTATTTACTTGTTAAAATCGATTAAGAAATGATCTGTCCTTGATACATTCAATTATAGGACCAACCTTATCTTAAAATGAAAACTGGACGTCCTTTAAGAGTTTCAATAGTCAGAGGCAAAGGGAAGTATGACGTTCATATCTCAAACGCAGCACCTCGGGTAACGAGGGATCTTGGGTAATTTATAGCTACAGTAAAGAAATATGACGTCACTCAGCAGTTTAACCCCCTCCACCCCCTTTCAACCCCCATTCCACCCCCTTTCAATCACGTTGTCATGTTTGCATTATTCCTCTCATAACTAGCGACTCAATTGTCACTTAACGTTTGAGCGGAGCTATAATTTTCTATTGACATTTTCTATTAAGTCATTAGATCAAAATAACCAATAATAAGTAATTTTTCCACATTTTACGATGTGTAGCTCTATATATTCAAAATTGAAGTTTACTTGGTATTATCTATTTATAATTTAGTTCTTCCTGCTCAATCGACGTCAAAAAATAATAATACGTTTGAAATATTTCTATCTCGCTGTGCATTACCATCTTCAATTACTGATTGGTTGAAACTTGCTCTCTTCCATCCTGTTGGTTCCAGGGCTAAAAATCGTACATTGGAGCAGGGATTCCAACTGACGAAGTTTTTATTGGCTGTGACACTTTTGAAAAGATTTCTACAGGACTGGCTGCCAGCTTTTGGAAAGTTTAATGTTGGCTTCTTTGTTGAACCTTTTGCCAATTTTAATTCTCAACTATTATCTATTTGTCATAACGAGCCGACAAAAATAGTGTTTTAGACGAAAAGATATATATGGCTGCTGCGAATTTACAGGTGGGAAAAAACAACTACTTTTAACCCAAAGTTGTCAAATACTTCTGCAGTTTAACAAACAGCAATCATTGTATCCCTTCTAGCTTCCAAGAATCTACGTGAGCGTACAATTTGTAGATACTTGATCCCACGCTGAAACATATTTCCGCATGAGTTGGTGTCATAGTGTAGTGATTGTGGAAGGATACAGCAGGGGAAGTGAAGCGAAATTGTCAGTGAACCGTGAAATTGGTATCCAGACAAACATCTCGTGGAAAATTAATACCTTTGTCCAATCCTGGCTGATAGGGGAGGAACACAACTATTAACTTTATATTTTCAGAAAGCTATTTCACTGAAACAAAATCGATACATTGACGAAAGTTTTTGTTTACAATAGGTAACCTTAAAATTCATTAAGAAACTATGAATTAAATCACTAAATCACTATTTGAGATGCCGACCACTCTCATGAGGGTATTTTAAGGCAAATATTTGGTGAAGGATGAGTATGATGAGTGGTAGTAATGAGTTATGAGGTGTAGTCTTGTTACAAACTAAGGCCGACTTTCCTTAGAATGGGTCATTAATAGCTTAATGACCAATGGAAATACAAGGACCAACGGCTTAACGTGACTTCCGAACCACGCAGGTGATGGTCTGATATGTCTAAACGATCGTGGGAGTTGATGCGGGTATCATCAGATAATCACTGAGACTATCTGAGCCGCTTTAGACCTATATCATCCTCAAAACCTGACCTCCATGCAGCTGGATCACAGGACTACACCACGAGTCCCAGTCGATAATTAAAATCATCGTATCAAATTTTAACAGTAAGAGTTTATGTAATCACAAAGCTTTATACTTGTCATAATGTACGTTTAAAACACCCTAATTACTATGAGATTGAAGAAGAAAAAAGGCGCGAATTGGAAATGGAAACAGTTCACTCCAGTGCGTCTTAGAGTTAAATTTCAAGTGCTAACATTTATTTGTATGTTGTATTGCCACTAACGGCTATACATGCTTAAAGGTAGTTAATTAGTAAAGAAATTTGAAGTAGGAAATTGTGGACCAAACCGGAACTTGAACCCAGACCCCTCATTAGCCGGGCAATGATATCATTCGGCCCCTCTATTTTTATGTTCAAAGTTAAATATATTTGGTCTTTATGTTTTTCTAAACAGGTTAACAATTTACGTCTTTAAATTTCTGAATTAATATGTTTATCCATCTACACTCACGAATTCTAACCATTTTCGATTTTGAATCTACATGAAATGTAACAACGATATGTTTTCCACTCTCTATTAGCAACATACTGCAATTTCAAGTTCTCCAACAACGCCTGACAAATAAACACTACATTGTAGGCTCTGACCTGTATTTAAACTACTGCTGTGAAATTCCAGGCGAAAGTTACTAGCAATCATAAACATCAACTACAAAATAATACCATCCAACCCAACAAGACTAGTAAACAGAGCAACCCTCGTTAATGTTGTTTCAAAATACAGTTTTATGAATGTACGATAAATGAAAACAAGAGGTTTCATGTAATAATACCACTATTATGTAGAACATTTTGTTTATAATGGTACATCCATAAAACTGTTCACACTTTAAATGTCTCACCACTTAAGCCTTCGTCTGAAAAACATAGAACGCTTACCAGTTAGTACAAGATATTTATACAGACACTTTACGCCTTAATCGTTGTCTTTCTCACTCATTGTAATACTCGTATGTCAGTTATCTTTCTCATTATAAGAGACAGCAATTTCGGTTTAACTTTTTTTGAAATATTAGCTCAAAAATATAATAATTATATTTATAATTATTATATTATATCAATTTTTGATACTATTATATAATGTGTTATTTTGAATATTGTGAGCAAAACAAACGCATTTTGAGATTACCTGAGACGATAGAATAAAGTTATCTAGTTATACATCGTGGTCACTTATTGACAACTGTTTTGGGTTATTTGGACATACAACATAAGTAACAACCATAGACATAAAACATGTACGCGTAATATACTACTTGATTTATGACTGGCTTACTGAAGGTTATTATTAGATTATCAAATGGAACTAGTTCTTTCATTGTACATCCAAAATTTCAAAACATCAAAATAATAAACCAAACAACGAATTTTGAGTCAATCTATCAAATACTGTTAGTTCGAAGTTTTTATAATAAACTGAGAATATATCGTTTTTGCGTAAAACTGAGAAGTTTTAAAGCTTGCTGACATCGTACTGTACAGGCAAAGAGTATAAACGTTTTCTTTGTATGCGTTTCTAATATTTGATTAATTTACTCTCAAATTTAAAACTTTATTTTAGTTGTATGTAAAACGTCACAAGAATATAAAGGGTGTCACAAAGAAAAATGTGCAGCGTTCTATGCAGAATGGGATTCAACGTACAAAAGTAAGTCGAAAATGCCGATTAACATTTTTTTTATTTTGGCTTAGTTTAGCCGTAATCTGCATTTTGTAATTTTATGGAAAATAATTAATAGTTAAAAACCCTTTGTGATACTTTTGTGAAACTTGGTATAAACCTTAATTGTTTTCCTAATAACATTTCCAAAAACATTTTTTATCTAACTAATCAAATTCAAAATGCTATTTAAAAAAAGTTAAATTCTAATTTGATTCTATTTGACTTTGACGTCTTTTAATAGCTGCTATTTTGAAATGTGATAAGCTAGATAAAAATATGTTTGGAAATCGTTATTAGGAAAACAAAATTTTGTGACACCCTGTATAGTTTACCTTTCTTATCAATCATCAGTTCGCTTGCTTTTGTGTACGGTACGAAATTGTATTAGGAGTTTTAGAAGTTTGCTAAAGACATAAAAATCATTGTTACAATAACAAAGAAGGCAAGAACAATATCGGGGGAAATAATCTTGTTGAAGAGTTAGAACAAAACCGCTTTGTTTGTAATGAGATTAGTTGCTACGACACAAGTAAAGCTGGAGACAATGTCAATACTGAACACACAACAGTGCAGAGACAGTTTCCAGCCAAATATTTATTCAGAATATTTATTCAGGAGAACGGCTTGTTGAAGCTAATTTCTTCTTTGTAAAAATCTCTCTTTAATTGTGTTCAGTAATTTCACCGTTCGTCTATAGCAATTTGTGTTCCGTTAAAAGAATTAGGTAAAATTGTTACTAGAGGAGATCGCTGTGTTAACTTTATTTGGCAACCTGTTTTGTTTTCTGTCGTTTTGGGATCAGATTAGACCTTTTGCAAAATTAAGGTTTTAGTCTTTAACGATTAAATTCACAGAATTAAAAGATCAAACACGGCATCAAAGTTTATATTGTACAGTACTGTATATGGTTTTAAGTTACAAACCTTTTCCCGCAAATAATCATCAAACACGTAAGTAATTATTTAACAGTGTTTTCAACAAAACTAGTATCAAAGGTTGCGTTGCAATTTTATAGTAAAAATATAGGTACTTCATGAGCTATATCCAATCGGTTTTATTTACTACGTAATCTGATCTAGCGTATTTTAGTATCTTTGGAACTATGAGACTTTTATTTTGAAGTAAAACTGAGTGGTATATTGGAATAAACCTGTGATTCAATCTTTTGCTAGGTCTTAGGGGCAGTAAAATAATTTAAAAATAGACAGAAATTTACGCGAATACTAATAAAATTTGCTAGTTACCTACGCGTTAACTAAATTTGAAGCTCGATGCATTTCACTAGACTTTCCAAAATACAACCATTAAGGAATGTAAAAAAAGAAACCCGATTTCTATCCTCAATTGTATTACCAACCTATACATCAAATTCTAACTATATAATTTGCTATACATCGAAATTTTTAATAGAAGCATCGACAGAGCTTGTTGAACATATTTGTCCTTCGCGTAAAACAAACAAAAATATTTGTTAAAATCAATAATTAAATGAAAAATCAAATTAAGTACTTACTTTTGAACAATGATTTTAAATGAGAGATGAAGCTCTTTTTATTAGATTTATATAATTTAGAAATCACTTCATCTTATCTAAAAAGTATTTAAAATTGTATTTTGTCACATGTATAAACTAATGGTTTCACAACTCAGACACTTTGTATAATGAAACATTTCGGGAGCTTAGGTCTTACTTAGGCATTGGCAAAACAATACCAGGGAAACTCACTGACAAAGGCAGCTGCTGAATACATTATGACGCACTGAGGCTGCTGATGCATAAAGAACAGAGACAAGGTTGCTGCATCAGCACCTGCCTCAGCACTTATCAGCGTGTTGAGTAAGTAGAGACGCAGCTTTTGTGAAATAAATGTCTTGAATTTCTGATTTTTGTTGTTTGTTTTTGTATGTATTATAGGACAGGATTTTAAACACTACTACCCGTTTAAATACAAGTCGCTTTCCATAGTTTTTAGTAAACAAGAAAACACGACGTTTCGGGATATGGAATCTGATCCCGTCTTCAGATGAAAAGTAACCTAAGACACAACAAAACCTTAGGAAATGAGCTATCATAAAAGTAATTGGCGTAAGCTGACCACCACAGAACAACACGATGTCTCTCTTTTGTTTTGTTTAAGCTTATCTAATTTAAAAACAAATGGCATAAAAACAAGAAACATAAACAAATACGTTAAGAAATAAAACAAAAGTTAGAGACAACAAATTGAGTACGTCGGCGCTCAGTGACAGCTGTCCACCGTTTTAATAGCTGGCTGGTTTAGAAGCAGCGGACGACCAATCACAAGCGTGTATCAGACTAACCAATTGTATTTCAGAAAGGAATAGCACAAAAATCATAGCAGGGAATTAACGATTGGCACTAATGACATTAATGACTCAAAACAGGCCACAGAAAACTTAACTAATGTAAGATATTATAATTTTAAAATCCTCCACATGTATGGGTTACCCAAAATCCATAAATTTAACATTACAGTAGGCCTACAATCAGTTAATAGGATTTACCATGTAGAGAACTTTCCTAAATTGTGTTGTTCATTTCAAATAGTCTGATACACGTCTGTGGTTGGTCGTCCGCTGCTCCCAGACAGCCACTAGTCGGTCGGTGGACTACTGTCACTAGTCGTGGACGTGCATTATTTCTCTAATTGTACTTTAATTTCTTAATTGTTGCTTGTATGTTGCATTGATTTCTAAGCTAGTCTTAAAGTTAAATACGTTTAGGGGAAAACCACAAAAAGAAGCGACAACTATAGACGAATGGCTTGCAAACTGTTTATTTTGTTCGTGATTGTGGGAGTTTTGATTTGTTGGCTTTGGGCTTGCTTCTCCGGTCCTTGGTTATTCATGATCAGTAAGGGCTGGTGAAAAGCCGGCTGTCTTTTATTTGAAGCGTCTGTGTTGGCGTCCAGCCCAGGAACGCTTGAGTGCCTGGGTCCGGGAGGTGAGCTCAATTCAATTACATATCATTTATTTATTTATATGTCTATATTTATTGTCTGTTAAATTAAATTTACTGTCTAAATTTAGTGCCATGAGTAAATTATTGTTGTAAAGTAAATGTCCTGTTGTCTATTTATAACTGGTAACTCTTTGTAATGTTAATTTATTTTGATATCCGCTGTTAATTATACATTATTTAGTGTGTATGTCAATTTTAAGTCTAACTGATGAAGTGAAAGTGTATGAAGAAAAATTACTTGCTTGCTGGTTTTAAAAATAATTTTATTATAATGTTACAACGAAGTTGGATTATTAATCTGTATTGTAAGCATGTAAAATAAAATAAATAAACTACGATCCAGATCCAGATCGCCGAGTTGTCGTGTTCTTGTTGTTCACTAAAAACTATTAAAAACGGCCGCAATAATATTTCAACCTCAGACATACTTAATACAAGCCCAAAGTGATTTAAGCACTTTTCAAAACCTATTCATAATTCTTACAAATATCTTTAACCTTCAAATCATATTGCTTATCCTGAGTAGTAACGCCTAGAAATCACTTGAAGATAGAAAGACAAAGCTTACTCCTCTCGTGTGTGTCACCGTGATTAAGGTGTAAACTTTGTCAAAGCAGGAAGCTTGGCACGCCATTAACACAGCCTAGAGTTCGTTATCAAGGAATACTTTACACCAACTGTGATTACCTGGGATTAACAGCTGTGATTAACAAGCGAGTAATCACATTAGTGGAGGTCACAGAGCAGGGGGAATTGAAGCTAATGATTTGTGATTAACTGCCAGTTTCTCTTTCCGCGGTAGCTATTTATAAAGCTTTTAGTGGAAATTGGTTCGTTAATATATAAAGTGCAAACGAATTAGGCTACTTTTCATTAGGTGTAAAAGCAAAAGTTCTAACTTGATTATTGATAATCAAATAGCATTCTGTAATCCGAACAGTGATTGACAAACACACTTTTACTGACAGTAGGTATTGATTAATGTTAAAATTAATTTAAATATTTTATTGCAAGAAAAATTCAAAGGTAAATAGATCGACACGTGATAAATGATTAAACTATTAGCATGCATTTACATGAAAATATCTTTAAGACACACTTTTTACATATTTTACTCTCCATTCATTCGAATTATCCCACTCTACACCTCGTCAGTTGGTCAATAACTGTATTGTCTTCCAAGTGTGTGATTTAAAAGTTTACTGTCATATGTCGAGTTATAATTAGTACTCTATAACTAGTATTCAGTGAATTTTAAATCGTACACATAATACGAAATGTACTTAATGTACCAAGGGTCCCAGAATCAATTTACCGAACCAAAAATTGATTAATTTTTATCACATAGCCTTCAAGATTGTTTTTTGTAATTTGTTTGCACAAAACTACCGAATATAGAAGAGTTGAAAGCAGCTGTTTCAAGTTGGGAGTTTTAAACAATAATACAGATTTAATTATTTATTTACAAAATCCTAATGATGGCATAGAGAAAGAGTCGTCATCAGAAAACCATCAGGCGTTTTGGGTTTATCCGTTGTACAATCTATTATAACAATGATTCACAATGTTCCAAAATTTAATTAGAACATATCTTGGCATATATTGCAATGCGTAGGGAGGAATTTTGAAGTTAGTGTTTGGTTGTATAAAAACATGCTTTTCATAATTAAATGTATTTATTCAACAGAATAAACTGTAACAAAATTACAAAAGTTCAAACCGACAAGCTCAACAATAGAATAATTTAGGAGTCGTAAATAATTTTCTAGCAGAAAACTCATCTGATCACAAAAGTGTTCTGAAGCTTTTCACTTTGTACTTTAGAGCCAGAGCTTTGAGTAAGGTCTGGAAGTGTCCAGTTGACAAACGGTGAATTACGCGTTTGGCGTTGCTTCTGCGAGGATTATCCAGTGTCAAAGCTGCAACTGATGCCGGTCCCACTCTAATCATGATTACACATATCCATTTTCAGACATTGTTTAGATGGTTTACTCAGGCTAATTTTTCTTTAGAAAAGCAGATCGATCAATGATAACAATTTGAAACTTAAAGTTATGTCAGGTGTTCCTCAAGGATCCGTTCTTGAACCTGTACTATTCTTAATTTACACAGACGATATTTCCACATACATTTTGAGTTATAAACTTTTTCTATTCGCTGATGGTCCTTCAATTATTCTTTCTCATTCAACTTTACCCAATTAGAAATGGACACATTCAATGAAATATCAAGCTTACTGCAATGGTTTGACGAAAACAAATTGAAAATAAACCTATCAAAACAAAGCTGATAAGGTCAAGCTGAGGCCGAAGGCCAAAACAAGACTGTGAACGTAGCGAATTAGAGTGCGAAACAAACGGCGAACAAATTGCAAAAGAAATTCGATTCACTCATGCCAGTGGTGCTTTAGCATTAATTTTAGCTGTACGTCGGCCTGGTTGTTTGTTTTCTTTGTTTTCCTATGCATATTGTACGTAATGGACTATATATTATTTCTTTCTTTCTTTTGAACAACGTTTTGTTTAATTTTCAATGCAGATTTGTGTTAGTTTATTTTCTGAATCTACGTTCAGAGTCTTGAATTATTTGAAATTAATCGTAAACCGATACGAGTACTGATCATCGCATTTCAGCCTAAAACCTCCAACTTGAAGATTATCGACTGATTTCCAAAGCCATAATGAAGATTTAGAAAAGGAATATCATATTAAAACCTATTTCCTCTGGTAATTAAATATTTTACGAGTTTAATGCACGCCTCTTGCTGAAGAAGGTTTCAAGCATGAAAAGCGTCGTATGAAACCATCTGCTTGAACACTTGAAACTTCACGAGAGTTGTTTCATCTTTTGTTCCCCACAATGAAACGTGACGTCACGGCAGTCGAACGTAGCTGTTTCTCTTTTTACGTCTCCTTTTTATACATCGATAATGTTTTTTAGCGAAGCTAGTGTAAGATATCTTTGTGTTTATAATTTGTATTATTTTTCCAAGCAACACTGTTGTTAACAAATTGAAATACACGAAAACAAAGCTAATTCTGATAAATACAATGTTTAAAAGAACTACACGTTGTGATTTTAGAAACGCGAGCATATTTTACCTACTTCACATACATTTAGTTTTTTCCATAACGGGGATTAGGGTTACTCTTTCTTGTGAAAATATATATACAGAGATGTTTCTTAGCATGAAATGGTTTGTGATAACCAGTAATGAGTTCAGCGCTTTGACAAGTGAAAGTATTTTTAAATATTGTAAAGCTAAATTATATTTAAAAAATGTTTGATAGGCTGCCTGGATTTTTAGGAGTTTGACTAAACCCATACATTGTATCCCATATACTGTTGTGTACTAAGAAAGAACTAAAGTATACACTATACAAACATATAGAACTAGAAAATACCGCAAGATAGGCTTTATTATTTTAACAATATCGCCCTTCCTCGAGTTGTATAACCTTTTTTAGTCTAAAGTAATCTAGTAAATGCTATTAAGTTAGAAAAATAGAGATCAAGAACAAAATGTTATATCTTATTGCAGTTATCTCTTTAATGTTATACCAATATATGATTTTGAGCTATAAGATAGGTTTTGTAAATGTGTAACAGAGGAAGCGTATAGTGTGTAAGCCATACAGAAGAGATTAGACAGGATAAGCGCCGGGGCTGGGTGAGGCAACCTTTGTAAGTAGGTCTGGAGAGGAACGAGCAGGGTTTATGTTGGGTTTTAATGTTAGAAAAAATGTTCAGCCGAAGGCCAGAATGGGAGATGTCCTCTAATTTTATTGTCAACACTAAATTTCAATGGGCTGTCATAGGCGTCATTCTAGGTAGCATTTTGAGAATACTACATTGAACTTATTCTCATAACAAAATTTAAGGTAAATATTATTTTCCTGTATTATGCCTGCATTTTATCCTGCATAATAGCTAAGATCCTCACATTATTTGTATACTTCAAATTTATCTTAAATTCTACAGGACTTGGAACGGATAAAGCTTGTAAACGCACTGGTTTACGATGCCCCTGTTCACAGTGGCGGCCTAAACGTCTTTCATTGTTTGAGCAGCATATCAATTTAAAGCTCTAAAAAAAACTGAAACTGTAATAGAAAAAAAAAGGAAAATGATAGCGACCGTGTCGATTTATCTGCTCAAACATTGAAACACATTTTGGGCCGTCATTTTGAACAGGGGCATCGTAAAATCTGTTCAATAGTGCCAATGATTTTTATTTTTATACACTTTCAAATAAGGAGTCTCACTATGATGGGGTTAAATAAATATTTCAAATAATCACCCCCACTACCTCTATTTTGGTGTGAGGGGAACACTCCTAAAAACTCAATTGACCCTTAATATATATTATACCAAAGTACGTTCCAAAACATTCATTCGTTCAAAAGTTAAGGTGGTCCAGACTTTTTGGACACCCGGTACATTATTTGACCATCAATCCAATAAAATCACCATGTACTATCACTGAAGAATCGTCTGTACGAAGGAGAATGTGGCTTTACGTTTGAACAATATTGTTGTCGCTCGGTAAATTTAATTTTCCCCTTGGCGAAGCAGAAAGATTGCCACTCTTCTACCTATCTGAGAGTCTTTAACTGTGAACACGTTTCATAATTTAAGATAACTAACTCGTGGACACTTGGCTACATTTTAATTAAATTGTTCAGTATATTTAAGATATTTAATAACTAAAATTAAAATGAATATTGTAAGTATTTAAAAAGAGACGGAATTCTGTTTCGTGTACATTGTACACATAGTGTTGACTGTGAATTCGTGTGTGGTTATGTTTTAATCTACTATTTATCAATTTTTACTCCGAGATGCAAGCCACCATATTGGATTTTTCTAAAATTATTTTTTAATCTTTTTTAGTCACGGCTTGTAATTTTTCAATGGCTTTTGTTGTAGTTGTTTCTTTCAAACTTTTTATCAATTTTTTAAACTATTAAAATACGTCAGTGTACTATTGGTGAAAAGTGAATGGTATCAATAAATTCGACATTTTTAAACTTTCATTTAAAGAGCTGGCTTTTGCTGGCTCATCTTCAGTTTAAACTGAACCGGTAAAAGCTAGCTCTTTAGATTAAACTGTGTGAAAAGTTTAAAGATGTCTAATTCATTGATATTAAAATACTGTTGGACTATTTTAAAAGTGTATTAACACAATTTTCCCACACTTTTTGAATTGTATGTTTACAATTATGACTTGCAAGTACTTACAAGTATCTTGGAATGGCTTTAAAGCTATTTTATTTATTTATATTATTTATTTGAGCGTTGCTTCCAACGAGCCTAAGAATGCCGATGCGTAGTGTTTTTATACTCATGTAAAATATTTAACTGCAAAACAAATATGCGATAGTTGAAACAAACTAACATCATACAAGCGGTCTCACAGAAACCTAAGCTTTTTTCAAAATTAAGTGGGATGTCATTGATAACTTAAATACACATGACTTAAATTAAAAATTTAAATTATTCTGCATCAAGCATCTTTCTTCTTTGAAATTTAGCTGAATACTGAAGCTGTGCGACTTAAAGAACTGCATATTTTTGTGTATTATCACTCTTACATAAATTATGGAATTCTTTTATTGGAAGCACGTTCAGACCAAATGGTTATGCGGATATTTATATAAAAAAAAGCCATCCAGATTGTTTCTAAGGCAAGATTTTGTGAATCTTGTAGAGTATTTTCAAAACCCTTAATATTTTGACCCTACCTTGTACATTTTGAAAACAATTATTTTTTGTTAAACAAAATGTTATTTAGAAACCGAGGCGAATCTTCATACCCACAATACTAGGCACCCTTGTCATCTAAGAAATAGCTATCATAGGCTTCACGTATATGATCAACTTCCCTGTCTAGCTGGAGTTAGACTGTACAATAAATTACCTATAAATATTAGATCAGAAACTGACTTAAAGATATTTATAAGAAAGCTAAAACAATACTTAATGAACAAATCGTTTTATAGTGAAGGTGAGTTCATTAGTAGAACAAATTCAATATTCATTTTTAAAATAAGGTTTTACTTTCAAGATAACTTTTACTTCATCATCTATTAGAATTTTCACATCTATAATTTGGGCAAACTGTCTCGGTGTTTTATCATTTTAAAATTTAGTATGTGTCTAAAATTAGCTTCAATTATGAAGTGTCAACACAATCCAAACATTGTACAATGACCTTATAGGCTAGTCAAATTAGCAAAGTTAGAGGAAAGTTTAGGTACAATCTAACTCTTTTGTTCCGTATGTTTTCGAGGTCGCCAAACACGAATTTGAGGTTTGCTGACAGATATTTTGGCCGGAAAATTGTTTTTTGCAAAACTGTGAAAATGTTGTACTTATTTTAGTTTTGGCCTAAATCTTGTAAATATGCATTTTATGAAAATATGACTTTTATTAAACTAAAGGTGACACAATTTCCCACAAGTTTTATATTTGACACCTTTTTCTCCGGCCAATATTTACGCGTTAGAGCACATGAAAAACCATGCAAAATCTTCAATTTAAAAATACGCAATACCTTTTTATCCGGATTTCATAAAGGAAACAAGCCGTGTTACAATAATTTTGAATATTTATAAGCAATTTTACAGGTTGGACATCAAACTTTATTCTATACTATAGTACTATAATGGTTACTTCGTATAAAATCGGACTCAAAACGACGTAGTAGTATAAAATAATGTCAGATTAGTTTTGTCTCATCAATACAGTTTTCACTTCAAAAACATTGAAATCAATAAAATACACTTAAAAAATACTCTGTCTAGCACTAGCTTCACCTATATTTGACTTAAATGGTAGAAAATTAGAACAAATTAGTGAATTTGTACAATTATAATATTTGTGCAAATTAGTACAATTATTAGTATATACATTATTAAGTTGCTTTATATACATAAGTAAGATCAGTTATTTTATACATACATAAGCAGTATATTAAAAAGAGTAAAAGGGGCCGAAGACAGTGACGTCACAGGAGTAGTGAATGAAGGGGGAAGGGATGTTCTTCCCCCTCCTCCTCTCAATTCCACCCACACTTCATTGTTACATCTCTGCAGTGCTTCATCATCTTGTTTGTTTACATTCTTCCCTTATCTCTCATCCTTTGCAACCACTTTTATCACTCTTCACTCAATCGACAGCATGGCTTCACTTTCTTTATACAAAGACGCTACTGGTGTGTGAGTGAGTGGATTAATGAGCGTTTTACCTTTCTTAAGAATAGTATGGGTTTTGCGAATAAATTACTTGTTTAAAATCAAAGTAACAGTTCTTGTAAAATGATATGCTACAAGACATTTTTTGCAAATTTTGAAAATTGAGCCCTATTTAAAAAACCGCCTGTTTTCAAAAGTGTGCAAAATTTATCGTGTGTCTGCTTAAACAATGAAACACAAATTGGGTCACCATTTTGAACAGGGGCATCGTAAAATCTTTTAATGGCATTTTTATACAATTATGAGTATGAATTTGCATTTTTATACACTTTCAAATGAGGGGTCACATGATGGGGTGAAATAAATATTTCAAAGGAACACCCCTCCCTTACTTCCCTATTCCAGGTTGGAGGGCAAACCCCCAAAATAAGCCAAAAATTACTTCAGTTGACTCTTAATAGTACATATGTCAAAGTACGTTCAAACATTTTTATTCGTTCAAAAGTTAAAGAGGTCGGACTTTTTGGACACCCGGTATATATAAGTGACAAAGCTGCTAATATTCTGGCTGATTTAAAAGCATTTCAATCAGCTTTACTACGTGTTTGCTTTGAAATTATTTGCTGATTAAAAAAATCTATATCATAAAGGTTGTGGTGTCACCACTTATTTAAAGAAAACCCATATAATAATTATTTGAAAAGATATGAGACGCAATAACCCATTCTCAAAACATCTGTGGATTCCGCACTGCAGTTAGAAGATACACTATTCATTCTTCTAAAAGTAATCTGCGGTGATAAATGACATACGTTTTCTTATTCATATATTGTATTATATTTAACCGGTTGTTTTCGGTGTATTTTAAATATGCAGTTACGCACTTGTCCATTTGGCTTTGTGAACACAATTGAAACATCAACGGTTTGAGTTTGAGATCGTAAGACCTAGATAGAAGCTTGTGAATGGGGAAAGGAATGTGAGGGGTTTATCTCTTGATGGTAAGTTGTTTAAGCAAATGAAGGAGCTCACGTATCCAAGTGGTGAACGTTTAACACCTTAAACCTTTGTCTTTGTGCTGTACTTAGATTCTGATACCAAGGTAAGCATTGTCTACTCTTTGTTCGACAATTTGTTGACGAGGGTAGATTTCTGAGATTGAGATATTATTGCGGACGTTTTCCATCGGCTTTTTAGTGAACAGGAAGAACAAGACGTTCTGGAATCTGATTCCGTCTTCAGGTGACAAAAACATAAAACATATTAGTAAATGAGCTAGCCTAAAAGTTGTCAGCGAAAACTGACCAGTCAACTACCATCAAACAAACAACATAAGTTTTCTCTTAATTCATTTTGTTACTATGCGTGTGTTCGTGTGATTTTTCTGATTTTTTACTTTAAAACAAATTGGCCTAGAACGCAATAAAACATACGAACTCTCCTATACTTACAGTACTATGCATGGTGGATGATAAATGATAGATTGTGCACCAGTCTTGAACCAAGGTACTTTATTCCACAAGTACAAATATAACCTTTTTCCTAACAAATACGTGTTTTTGAACTGTTAAGTTAACTGCAACACCTTTGTTGGTCGCAGTGTTCCAAACAATAATGTCGAAGGTTAATAATTTTACCAGTGAATCACTTAACAAATTTGCTAACACCAACACAACTCTAGAGGTTGGTAGTGATGCAGAGTTCAGTGATTGGAAAACGGAAGCAAGAGAACCTCGACCCCTCTCTCCACCCCTCCACCATCATTATTGGGGGTTATGGGGGTTAAGGGTTGACCGACCAAACTCCTGTGACCACAGACAGAGGTAACAAATGGATGACTGGCCCTAAGTGACAAAGTGCTTCCCAAACTCAAGAGGTTGCAATGTGACCCGGCATTTAGCAGTAGTTAAGCACTTTGACAGATTATCATAATTTTACAGGAATTGTTAATGAATTTTCCGTTTGGGAAGTGAAATTATAGAAGAATTATAATGCGTAAGATTGAGTGGCCGGGTCCTTACTATGTTCTAGGCTTCTGGTATCATACCGCTTCAGAAAACTAATACTAAAAACGTCAGACGTTTCGTCCATTCTATGATGTTGCGTTATCAGCTATGTCGTCACTTGCGTATGTACTGCGTTTGCCTGCGTTCGTGGCTCGCGCGAGTCACGGCTTGCAAAGCGCAAGGTCGCGGGATCGATTCCCGGCGCAGGCACAAGGGTTTGGACCGCTTTCCCTAAAAGCGTTTTGGGATCCCACAGACCCTAAGTTAAGTAACACAGTAAAAATGCCATTAGCGTAGACAATAAAACCTGTCACTGTGCTTCCGGAACATATTTTTACCTGATCTTTGCCGTACGTTTGAATTTTTTTGAGTGAAGACAATTTCTAGGATTTAGATTTTTCATCCAGATTTAAAAAATCCAATAGTTTGTCGTCAAGAGCTTGCCTGAACTAGGCAAGTCTAGAGTTAAAATGCTGTCACGGTCAAATTTTTCATACACACTTCGAGAGAAAATGCTGTTAAACTTTATTTATTTAACCACTATAGTATATTTTAAAATTAAGCTAGACACGAGTTTTATCCAGCTACCTTAAAATGGCCCCTAACTAGAAACAGCGATAACTTATAATTAAGTGGTGTCGAGTTATCAGTGTTTTAGTACTGTTTATTTACACTATTATATATTTTTCTTTAATCCTTATATACTAATTTAACCAGTATAACAAAATGAACTCAATAATATGAATTTAAACTTAATATACTTATCTTGTATACTAGCTGTGAAGTTTCAGGCTCAATCAGCTTCTTAGCGCTCTAATGCTTAGTCGCTGAACACGATACCTCCCTTGACTCCTCTAAATCACGTGACCACAGGGGTTGTGGGGAGGGATGGGAAGATGTATGGGGTGGTAGGGGGAGGTCAAGCACGATACTTCTCAATCACAAAGTCAACCTCCCCTTTGTTGACCTTCCTTTTGAACCAGATACACTTAAACTCTACTTAACGTGCTCTACTGAGATTCAACCTGTCTTAATACGTTATAGCATTAATACACATGAAAAATACCTCAGTTGTTTTCAACCATGTGGTTTTATATTAGGTGGAGGTGTTTTGGAGAGAGGACACCTTGCTTAAGAAAAATCAAACCAACCTCAGAGAAATAGGTATGAGCGTCACTGACGAAACAGATTATTTCATCACTAGCTTCCAAAGTTAAGCTTTTTATATAAGCTCAAGTTTAACTTCCGAGGTGCGACCGGGAGTAAAATATCATCAAAACAAATCTATTTTCCCAGGTAATAATAGTGCAACTTAAACAGGCCATTACATGGGTCAAAACAGCCACAAGCAAAACCAGAGAATAATTAATTATGCAAATATAACTAAGTCAGTTGTTTACAGCTTTAATAAATACAGTTTTAAAACAAAATATAAACCAGGTAAACACGCAGCTAAGCGCTAAAGTGCCGCTTGCATGAGTGAATCGAATTTCCTTTGCACTTAGTTACTGTTTCCTTTGGCATTCGGCCGTTCTATTGCTACGGGGTTCACTACGCTCACAGCCTCGCTTCGACCTTTGGCCTCAGATTTACTTGTTCTTTACTGCAAGTTATATTACATATCGTTAAGGGAAACCTGATTTGAAATTTTACTAAACATCGGAAAACTCATAAGGTTGTTACACCGAAAAATCCCTTTTTTGCCGCTATTGTGGAACGACTTGATGGATTTTCATAATCTACCATCAAAGAACATATTTACTGTATTTCAAATGTCATCAAAATCGGAAGAATATTACTGTTTTTAGATCATTAAAACCACTTTGTTTGACCAAAACTCCCCAAGGGTGGTTACGGTAGCCTGATTTTACTAGCTAAAGAGATTGACCGAGATGTTTGCAAAAGGAACATTTGGACTAAATGTTATGAAAATTGGACAAAAAAGCGACCTGTAGAGAGTACACACTACACACTCATATACATATGAATATAAAGTCTTGTAAAAATGCTCAAAACGTGTGTGGGTCAGGATCGGTTTACACATTTCATGGTCCTGGGTCATTTTATGGATCTTACCGCGCTGACGGCATGAATATATAGTTTTTCCAAAGGAAATTCGATATTGAAAGCACTTTACATCTAGTATATTTCTCTTGAGAACTTGCTAGTATTTAGAACCCATACGAATAAATTAAATCTAATAAACAATTAACAATTAGCTGAGTAGTAAAATTGTGTTATATATTTATGTAACAAAATTAGGTTTGTTATTTACTTTTGTTTTAAGTCAGTTTATTTGGTAAAAGTATGAAAAAGTAGTTCATTTCAAATGTGAAAGGTTTAAAAGAATACGCTCATCAAGAGAAAAAAAAATTATCAAGAAATTTCACTGACAGTGGTGTAAAACTAGTAAAACTTATAATCAAAATATAAACAAGTTACCATAAAAGAACATACATAGAATTATAAGTTAAAAATATCTAATTTAAACTGTTTTTAATAAAATGGAAATAAATTCGCTAAATTATCTATACCTAAACAGTATCTACTATATACATAGTAGATTTTCGACACCGCATTGAACCTAAGATCGCAGTCTTTACAAATCGCAGTCTTTACAAATCACATACTATAAAGGAAAGTAATTTTGTTCCTATTCAAGCTAAGATTAGGTAATTTAGTATTAGTCGTACTCTGAGAACCAATAATACAGTACTACTGAATTGCTTTTCGATTATAAATGACGAACGGTATTTGCCAAGAGCATCTGCCACATATGATTAGAGAAATGATGCATTGCTCTGATATTGGGCGGTATATCGATGCTATCGTAATTTATCACATTATACAGCGAACTTTTTCCTCTTACTTTTAATTGGCTTTCAGAAACAGAATAGTTTCAAAAATAGAAGCAAAAACTACTTTGTTAAAATGTGTTTTATGGGTTATAAGTAGGGTATAGCGAAGAAAAGATGTACACATTTCACCTGGCAGGATAGTTTACAATAATATGTTGAGAGCAACTTTGATTTTCTTAACATTGTGTGGACCAAGGAAGACTCGTACTATATTTAATCGAATGAAATGAACAAGAAACGTCGAGTATCGAAATTCTATCAACAATACAGTAGTGTCAATTTATCTTCTTTTGTTGCAAAGCTCGTTCTTATTTGATTCATTAGTGTTTTCAGCGGAATTTGCAACAAAGAGGGATGTTATTATAAATACCCCGCGCCTTGTGTTTTCTGACTGGGTATAGTTAAGCACAACTTTGGTTGGTTTTAAACGATGGTAGTACTTAAAATTGTATTTTCAAGAACAACTATTTGTAAGGGTTTACAAGTTTTCGCTCAATTGTCTGATTTCCTGTTATCTAGTAGTGTTTGGAACATTTGTTTGACCTATGGGGTGGATATAGCTCAGGGGTATAGTGCGTGCTTCGCACCTAATCGGCCCGGGTTCTATTCCCGAGTGCAGTAGTAACCTTTCAGGATAGCTACTTCCCGTGGTTCGGAAGTCACGTTGAGCCGTTGGTCCATTCCATTGGTCGTTGGGCTTTAAATTAATGACCCAATCTGGGGAACAGTCAGCCCTAGTTTGTAGCAAGACTACATCTCATCATCCATCAAAACGCTCATCACACTCACCGTCATTCCATATTCACCTTAAAATACGCTCTAAGACTGTCGGTGTCTTAAAGTAAAGTATCTTAAAACAAAGTATCAAAAGTACTTCTTTGCCTTTTAAATTTTACTTTGATCTATTTGGTGAATTGATTCGTAGTTCACACCCAGAACATTTCTAATCCTCTTAAAATGTGTTTGAAAAACCTTTATGTAAAGTTGGCAAAATCGACTTATAAAACTTGGTTAAATGGCCCCCAAACTTATAATTAAGAAACATTAGCTTCCTTTAATAATCTTTTAATATTAATAACTATATTACCAATTATCTTGTTGATTTAAATAAAATAATGGTCTTTTTCTCTTGTTTTAGGTATGTGTAATTACTGAACGAGTGGAAACCGTAAGTTTAACATTCATGTAAATTATAATTAATGTTATACTTCGTTAATTTGAATGTCAAATGACATTTAATTATAGTTTCTAAGAAATTTCAACCCTAACAGTATGGGACAGAGACAAATATATGACGAATAATTTCTTCAAACCTCAATTCAAATTACGTTGATAGATGAAATGTAGTAAGAACACAACGTAACTAAAAGTAAACTTTGAATCTGAATTAAACACGGATAATGTAATAATTCTTAATATTTGCAAACAAAAAATACTGGATAAGAGTTTTCACTGATTTGGGTAATTGCTCTCTCTGGCAAATGAAACGAAAGCAAACTCTTAATTAATGGCCGCGTTTCGTTTGTTTTAGAAACAACACAAATAAGCTTGAAGTTCACGTTGCAGTGATTACACCCGTTCAATGTAAATAACTCTCGCTTTAGTACCTTTCGCTCAGTTACCTTCATATTAGAAGTTTAAATAAAAAAATTATATTCCAGCAACGCAGCTTTACAGAATTGAATGTACTGTTTCAACAAAACAGTATTTTATTTTAATACACAGAGTGTCTCAGACCACCCGTATCATATGTATATCTCGAGAACGGGTTGGCCGACTTGAGTGAAACGAAAAATTCCTAACTTAAACCGGTTCAAAGAATTCAGGAAATTATTTTCTACTTTCTAGTATACAGGGTGTAACAAAAACCGAGGGTCATGGGTTCAAATCTCGAAGTTTTCAAATATAAAGGATTTAAGTCTTGCTATACATCATTGTAAAGCTATCTTTAATTAAAAAACAATGATAAAGAAAAAAGTTTTTGTTGAGCCGTTACAAAAGTGGTGGTTGAATATATAGAAATAAAACCGAATTACGAAACGCCCTGTATTTCCATTAATATTTTTCCAAACGAAAACCTAATTATTGAGTTTTACTTGTCATGACGTAAGCTTTCCAACAATATACAACAACGGGCTATTTCAAAAACCTTAGTACCCACCAAAAAACCCCAAATTTTGAAATTGGTCTACTATGATTATCTAATAATATGATTTTTGCAAATACTAAACCCTATCGTGTTGTATACCGTTGTAAAGGTCTATGTACGTAGACAACACTGGTGAAAGCTTTGTTGAAACATATTAACGCGTTTCAAAATGGCGGCCAAAAACGTAATTCGTAGGGTATAATTGACAACAAAGTTTAAAAAATGTATGTAATTTACATACAAAAAACTCAAAAATGATGAATTATGGTCTTTTGATTTGAATTAAATAAAGCCTGGCTAAAGGTAAATACAAGAATGAATAGTTAACGTGATAATCATGACATGACTGAGAGGATTGGATAGCAGCATCTCTGTGTAGAAGATGAAGATCCATACTCAAGTTGGCTCCGGGCCAGCTGTTTTCCAGCCTGCTGTTGCAAACCATTCTCACTGTCCAATATCAAGTCTTTCACTTTCTCCTTTCCCTTCCTGAATAATTAGTTTTGTTTGTTTGGCGAACAGCAAGGTGAGATTTTGGGCAGTAAAAAGCTTTTATTTGTCACTGTAATCATTGTCTTGAACTAACCTTTCAGTTTAGCTTGGAAACTGTGACAGTGAAATCTGAAATAAAGACATAAGCCATAATGCAAGGACGTGATATACAAAATAGAGTTATGTCGCACACATGAAGTTTACTAACGACAGTCAAACATGGCCAGTTTACAGGTGGAGTCCTCTCAGACTTTCATAAAATTTGATATTAAATTGTCCTTATGTAAATAATTACATTACAGCCCTCTATCACATTTTGTCTTCATATTTTTTAGTAATTAATTTGAAATTAAAAATATTTAAATATATTAGCACAGTTATATCAGACAATCAAAAATAGAAGATAACATAAATGGAAGGATTGGAGCAACAAGTCATCCCTCCTAAAGCTTTAAGAACAAATAGTTCAACAAGAAACAATTTCTCAGGCATTTATGTCTTGAGCCAGCTTTCAAAAATAATATTGTTCAACTCAGGTATTGATGACGGCGTGTTTTAGAGTTGTCTATCCACACCTTACCTACGGGTTAGCCTTGTGGGAGGCTGCTCAAATGCAGATGTCTCTATGTTTTTCATTTTGAAAAAGCAAGCAATCCAAAAAACGTGAAACTTAAAATGGGGAGAGCCTTGCAAGCCAGCTTTTCTTTTTTTCAAAGAGCTAAATCTATTGACACTACTTTGCCTCTATATCCTTGAAACATATATCTTTTTTAGATCTAAGTGCGACCCCGTAAGAGGTAGAGACACACACCCTTACGTAACGATAGGCAGGGATGATTACCGAACTGGGAGACACAGGACGTTAACTCATGAACGTTTGCCTTTACAGGCAGGAGTTCTTTTGGTCAACAGACTTCAAAATTCTACTAAAGATGCCACTTTGCCAAAGGTATTAAATATCGTCTCCAACAATACTAGCCCAGAAAGTATTTTATAGCACAGACGAGTTCATGGCACAGGCTAGGAGACGTCTTAAAACTGACATAAAGACAATGGGGCTGGAGTGGGAATAATTTGAATGAGTGCAAGGGATATGAATGCGTCTGTACCTCGGAAAGATACTTCGACTTGATTGAGTGGAAAATTTTAGATAACATTTATTATTGACCATTGCGATACAATTTACATTGTCTATGCAATAGAAGATTTATTTATAAGAAAAAATTCTCGAAGAAGACCAAGCTGGCAGTATCCACCTTCGTACCAACTTTTATCTATGGAAGAGAATTCTGGATTTTGACACAAAGATATAAAAGAAAATTTCAAGCATGAAGATGCGATATCTGAGAAAAGTAGAAAATAGAAAGAGGAGAGACAGGATAAGGAATGTGGCAATAAGAAGTTCTTTAGATATCGAACCGTTAGCCACCACAATACAGGAACAACAGCGACTGTGGTTTGGCCATGTTTAGATAATTCCTAAGAATCAGCTTCCTAAGATAATTAAATATGTTAAAGTCAAGGAAAGTATAAGAAGGGAAACCGAGAAGGAAATGGGAGGAAGAAGTAGAAGACGCTCTGAGGGAGAGACAGCTCAATGCGAGAAGTTCTGCCTCTGACCACAGATTGTTTGTATATATGTAATTGTTAATATCTTTGTACTGTGGTTAAGTGGAAGAGAGGACTTTATAGTCCTAACTTCACCACCAATAAAGACGATTTTCATTTAATTTCATTTCAGATTGGGAGAGTACAGGAAGCACCCTGTAAATTCGACACCGACTGGATTGAAAGGAAGTACGTCTAACTAAATATTGCTAAATTTAGTAAAGTGCAACAATGGGTGGCATAAAGCTATTTTGTCAATGGTTATTCTATCCAAAATAAGAGTTCAGCCATTTACAACCATGAAGAATTGAAGATTGATACTTTTTGTGTACCTTAAATAAACAAAGCTCACCTTGACCATTTGACTTTGTAAACAATGAATTTAGAGTTGCTAAACGTTTTGCGGTGTACAAACTAACACCTGCTTGTGGCTAAACGAAATAGCGTGAAGTAGTCAGCGTTTAGAGGCTATAAAACCCGAGAATGCGTTTTACGGACACATTACCTTAGAGAACTGCATACATTTTATTTCATGGCGTGTTCAAACTACTTGTTTTCTTTCAAAGTATTCTCTCTGAAAATATTAAGTTTTAAATGTCTAGTTTTTATGTATACTGTCGACTAACGCAGGGAAGTTGAGTACGTTCATTACCCTTTGTACTTCCTAAATGTTCCCTAAGTTTTTCACCTAAATTTGTCTAGCAAAGGCAGTGTTTTAGATACTAAAATAAAACATATTAAGCTCATTTACATATCTAATACCACCAACCTTCTCTGGAATCTGCCTACCCACAAAGAAATAGTCAATAATGGCGGATTTCCTGTGCATCTCGATTTCTTGTTACCAACAATTATTGTTGTTTATTGTTAGTAACAAGAAATCAAATTGAATCGTTTAACTAATCGAATCGCTCTCTTTGGCCTTAGGTTATATTGATTTTATTTTTAAATTATGTACAATCATGCAGTATTACCTACGTCACTTGAATAATGAACTTTTCCAACCCAATGAAATATCAGCGTTCTAGTTTATTCTACAATCATGCAGTAGTTCGCAGCCTTACACCAGGGTGTATTGGCCTTGCACAACGTCCAAAGTCCCGACGAGCAAACCAGTATTAAACATTGCATTTTATAATTTCTTATTTGTTTATCAGCTCTATTGTATTTAATAAAAGTAATGCTAAACAGCTGTCGAAACAAGTGTAAGTCGATGAAATGTAACGACGAAAAGAACGTTACAAACTTGCTTGGAATACAAATGTGTAGCAAAACGTTCCTTCTAAAGTAGTTTCCAAGCCACAGAGAGAGAGAGAGAGAGCTACACAAACATCGGTTGACAATGACAGAAATATTGACAGGCAAAGATTTGTCTTTGTTTTCTTCGTAGAGGTATTCTGCAATATTCAAACTTCGTTTGGTTCGAATATTACGTCAGGTATGTGTTTAGGTTCAACGAGTTATGCATATTACAAATTGTCACTTGTAAAATCTAAGTTGTTTGAATATATTTTTGATCGTTAAATGAAAACAATTTACGTAGTATAAAAGACTTGATTTGATATAATCACTTTGTAATGATGATAGACTTAGTTAGCTGCAAATGCTTCAATATTGTTTAAACCATTTTGTGTCAAGATAACTTTTCTCAAGGTTTTAATTAAATAATTTAGAGTTTTGACGTTTATTGTTTGTTTTAAGACATATTTGAAATAGTAATTCCTGCTTGAGATAACCACTTTGCCAAGACCTCAAGTACATTTTAATATATGTTGATATTTTATTAATAAATATAGTTATTTTATTAATATGTTGATAAAAAAATTTCAAAGTAGATACAAATAATGTAACAAAGAGTAAATCTTGTTGAAAATATAACTATCGAACTAATAAACATTAATGAAATTTTGAGGGTTTTACTTTGGCTCTGGATAATGAACTTTTCAACCGAACATAAAACAATAATGTGTTCGTACAAACAATAAGTGAACGATAGGCAAATACGGCGAGTTCCATGTGTATACAATCATTATTATTGCACTGTTTTGTGTGGAATTGTTAGTTTTGTTAACCTTTTGATATGAAAACTCTGAATTTACACACTGCAAAACACTTTGAGTGAAATATACACAAAATTAGCTCAACTATGGAGTCCAAGGAGGACCGCTTAACTTCTGAGATGGCTCAATCGGCTTTGAGTTAAAATTGAGCCAAAATGGTTCAGTTAATGCAAACATTAAATTAAAAGAAATTTAGTCACAACTTTAATCTGATTCTTCAGACGATTTCGTATAATTTACAAAGCACAATTTTCGAATCAAATGAAAGATCACTAACAAACAATTTTATGGATTTGCATTAGATACCCTTACCAATGACATTTAAAACCTCAAGGCTAAAGGTAAAAGGTAAAGTTTGTCTTGTTTAACTAGGTGAAGTTAAGACTACAAAGTCCTTACTTAACCTTGACCTACCACTCACGCTCGACCTTTACCTAGCGTTACCGTGTGACTACATTACAAATGTAAGTGGTGACTGCGGGGATCGAACCCGCGCCAGCAGAGTGATGAGCTCTGGAGTCGTGCACGATTCCAACCCGCCATCGGTCCCCTCCCCTAAGGCTATCTCTAAATTATAGCCTCTTTAGTTATTAAGATTTCAAAATAAACCCAAAAGCGATACAAAATACATACACAAATCGTTTCGTTTATACTATTGTAGACATTTTCAGTTGTGTAGATAAAGAAGAGTAAAAAATAAATTTATAACATGTAAAAATATATAATGTATGGGGAGTAGAGGTATTCAAAGATAAAATAAAATTGTAATGTGAAAATTTTTTCCTACAAATATTTGATACTGGTCTGGTCCTGCAAAACTTGCAATTACTAATGACACATGTTTAGAACGCTTTGCAAATGAAACATCATTGTTGAATGTGGCGTTGGTCATTAAGAACTAAATGCACTGAAAGCCGGAGCCTCGCACTTTGAAACGTTCATTAAAACTGTTTTAATGGCCTTCTTTTGACATCAACATTTACATACAAGTTCTTTACTCCACTAACTTTACTCACGAGCTGCTTTACAAGTAATGTATTTAATTTAAAGCAGCGTGTTGTCTGTATAGACATGTGGTTGCATTTGTTTCAAAGTATCTGTTTGTAAATAGTATGGAATAATTTTGCTACGAAATGTACATTGGAAATTGTGGAGATATAATGATATTGATATTTAAGTAGGCTATTATCATGGTAAATCTTGTTCTCTGATTTTTACTACCCAGTTTAATTGATTGATGTTGAAACTTAAAATGTATATTTTCAACGATTATTTAAATATAAACAAAACTGTATTGTACTAATATTCACGCTTCGTTTTTTTCTATGAGCGTAACTCAAGTTTTTTCTTAACAAATTTGTATACCACTTTTTAAAAGACCATCATAAGTAATTTATACAGGGTGATTGTAAATTTCCTCCCCCGCCTTAGCTTTTGAAAAAGGAAATCTGTCTTGAATCCCATAGAGTATTAAGAAGAAAATGTTGTTATTGAACATAAATTATGTGAAATGTGCTATTTTAAACCTGATTTTGTGTCATCTTTAAATTTATGTAACAAAAAAACGAATCGAGGTAAAAACATTTCTTTCCGTCGTTTGTTATTGTGTTGAAATTTTCTTTCTTTTGAGGTGCCACGAGGGAAAGGGGTTTGTATTTAAAATTTAAAAATTGGGAGCCCTCCCCGTGGATTTTGGTTGGGGGGAGGGTGATGCAAAGTGCGTCAAAACAAACTTCAGAATCCTATAAAAAACATTCCCCAAAGGGTCTAAAAAATATTTCCCTTTTCAAAAGTTAAGAGGGGGCATTTAAAACTCACCCTGTATAAATGTATACGTAAATATAGAAATAGGAACATAGATAACCAAATATAGCTAAATTAGCAGAGTGATTGTAGCAGAACAGCTGTTATATAGTGCCGAGACCAAGGTAGCATTGAATTATGAAAAGACGCAGTTCAAGCGAACTGCCCGGGCTTGGGAAACTTTGCTTCATTAACTTTAGCTCTGTTTCTTTGATTAAATACAGTCAGCTAGAACATTTTACTGTCTTAGTGAGACATTAAAGTCTACAGCAAATTTTGCTTATGATGACTGTACAGGGTGAGTTTTAAATGTCCCCCCTTAACTTTTGAAAAAGGGGAATTAAAACACTTTGGAGAATGTTCTTATAGGATTCTGAAGTTTGTTTTGACGTACTTTGCGTCACCCACCCCACCCAAAAACCAAGGGGGAGGGCCCACCCAAAATTTTTGAATTGAAACCCCTCTTTCTGGCACCTTAAAGGAAAGGGAGATTTAATACAAATTCAATGACGCAAAGCAAGTTTTTTATTTAAACTCGTTTTTTGAAATACCCGCTTAAAGATTGCAAGAAATCAGGATTAAAATGCTACATATCACTAAAAATCTTATTTCCTTCAAAATACACTATGGCATTATGTTATAGGGTTGATGTTTTCCTCAAAAGATATTCAAGACAAAATTGTCATTAACAAAACATTTTATGTGAAATGTGGCATTTTAAAGCTGATTTTTGCAATCTTTAAGCGGGTATTAAAAAACGAGTTGAGATGAAAGACTGTTCTTAGCGTGAATGAATTTGTATTGAAATTCCTTTCTTTTAAAATGCCACAAAGGGGAGGTTTCAATTCAAAAATTTTGGGAGGCCCTCCCCATTCCGGTTTTTGGGAGAGTGACGCAAAGTACGTCAAAACAAAATTCAGAGTCCTATAAACCCATTCCCGATAGGGTTTTAAAATTGTTTTCCTTTTTCAAAAGTTAAGGGGGCATTTACTCACCTCGTATATGAGTTTAATTTTAAATAATAAGTGCCTTAAGATATTTTAAAACAGAATGAGCCACCTTAAAACCCCGTTTATGTGTTTCAAAACAGTTTTTCGTCATATGATACTTAAACCTTCACATCACCAACGTTATTTTAATTTAGAAATCAGCCAATTGCGGGTAATTTGCTTTTGGAACCTACGCAACCTTGACACAAATCTCAGAAAGCGAACTGTTTTGAAAAAATCCTGAATCTCGTATTGAGGTCTACATGCACAACAAAGCTGCTGTTTGTTTTGCCCGACTTCAAACAAGGCTTGTTTACACGTCGCGATTTCTCTCAGAGATTCCCACCTGCCTCATGTGAACTGTGTTTGCGAAAACTTTAATTAAAAACTAGGACTTTAAAGGGATGCGATTTTTGGCTTTAAAGGCGGTTTGTTATTGTTAAAACAAGTTCTAATGAGAAGCTATTTTTGATTTAAATGAAATCTGTTTTGCTTTTAGACACCGAAAACTCTTAGAGGGTATTTTAAGGTGAATGAAGAGTGAGTGTGATGAGTGTTTTGATGAATGATGAGATGTAGTCTTGTTACAAACTAGGACCGACTGTTCCCCAGATTCGGTCTTTAATTAATAGCCCAACGACCAATGGAATGGGACAATGACTTCCGAACCATGGGAGTGGCCGTCGTGGAAAATTACATCAATGACCTTTGGCAATAGTGTGGTCATTAGTCAAGCGAGTAATATGAGATTGTCTTCGTGTTAATTAATTTCAGGTAATACAATACACAGAAGAGTAGATTTGTGTATATTTTATTAGCAATAAATTAAGACAATTCTTCACACTTATATATACAATAATCACTTGGTATAACAATGAGCTCTAAACAGTTCTATAAGTAAGAAACACCCCAAGGGCTGAATAAATTTTCATTGTTCAAGTTAACAAGGTGTGATTATTCTCTTAAAAACGAGTCGAGGAAAGGAGTCGCTGCTGGCCCCAGAGAAATGTTGAGGTAAACTTTAGCCCTCATTAGCATCAACTTGTTGTTGGAACTTTACCGTCCTAACACAAATAGGAATGTAACTTCTTCCGGTAAACTGTGCTTAAGTATTCTGAGATTCAGGGGTATGGGGGAGAGGGTTTGGGGTTTGGTGATTGGTCGTTTAAATGCATAAGACGAGGTCAATTATTATCAGAAGAAAGGGCAAGAGAAGAGTAGGGGGTAGTTAACCCCTTTCTAAAGCATTTATTAACTCTGTATTATAAGACTCTGTGTCGATAATGCCAATGAAAATTGTAACCAAATGGTTATTTAATAAGATCTTGAGTCTTGATTCATGAACTCTTCCACTTAAAATCAAGATATAATCATAAATGAATAACGATGTATTGCTTAGCTAAGAGCTCCTATTTTCAAAGTGGGATATATAAATTATATTTCGTTAAAATTATGAATTATTTTTCAAACATTTATCTGTTTAAAATTAATTTTACGCTGGTCTGTTCCCTTTTGTCAAACAATTGGAAGCAAATTAGTGAGCTTAAATTATACCTTTCATTCTAAATATCAAGTAAAGTTTGAAACCGATTTATTAAAAGAGATGATAAGTTGTAACCCAACAAATTTGATGTATACAGGGTGTCCAGTAATTACGGGATCAAGCTTCACCAGGTGGTTTGTCAGGTCATAATAAAAAACATGTCCTATAACACATATACCTATCTCGCTTATTGTTCCGTCTGTCTGTCTGTCTGCGTTTTCACTAAATAATTTTTATCTTTAAGGTGTTATAAACTTAACACTTGTTAGTGTGCCAATGGTTAAAAATAATTTTCAACCATTAACCCTTATAGTTTCAAAAAAGCGGTCATACTAAGTTTTAAGCTTAATAACACAAAGCTCTTAAACTTTGTAGTAAACACACAGGTATATCAAATCATGGCAAATGTTTTACAAACATATTAGTTTGTTGTTCTGAGATAAATAACGGAGAAATTAAAGGGTGTTCTGAGTGCACTCTCTACCTTGGTGATAAAATTATTTGGTGAAAAGCACAGACGGAAAACTAGGCGAGATAGGACCATGTGTTATGGGATACTTTTGTTTATTTTCACTAGAAAAGGTGTTTATTCTCCTGGTGAAGTTTTATCTCGTAACTACTGGACACCCTGTATATAGGTTAAAGTTACATCTTTGTTTGACGAGCCTGGAAGAGAATTCCAAATAACAGAGATTGCAGTGGTGGTTTGTTACTCCATAACTCATAATTACATCATAACAGATAGCCGCATATACCTGAACACGCCTGGCTGAAAGCTAACCTTTGTAACCTTGTCTTATCAACTCTTATCAGTTGAACTGTTATCACTGCTCCGAGTCTTATCTGGTATCAGTTGGATATTTACCGTCAGGCGGTTTGAATCACATCGCTGTACGCTTGTTGCTAAGAGCAGAAATGGTGGATGATGATTTTAACGCATTTTGTAATTTATTTTACGTTTAGAATAGTTGTAGTGAATACATGTGGCAATGCAGTGTTTCAAAAGGAGCAGCTTGAAGCTGAAATCTATCAAAGAAGGTAGGATGAATGAATTGTACAAGAGAGTAGAGTTATTAATGACCGGGCTCCCTCGCCGAAACAGATGTTCACCGAACAGGCAAAATGCTCTAGATATTATATAAAAATTAGAAACTTCAGCTTTATTTCTTCGTAGCCAACAGATTTCATTTTAAGCTGTTCTTGAATTTTGAATATGACTAGCCTTGCCAGCTGAAAGAGGTCCCACCATCTCTTTCGGCCTCGGTTCAGTTGTTCGCTCTCTGCTCACGGTTCTGTTCGGCCTCTCGGTTTGGGTATTCACTTTGCTGTTTATCTACTTTCTTTATCGGTTAGGTGATTCTTTTGAGAGTTAAAACTTAAATACCTGTTGTTATTATTACTGCAGATGCATTTACAGCAGATAGGCATTTTATTATTTGCCCATGTTTTAGAACAAATTTTAACAGTGAAAAAATCGTTTTGTCAATGCATAAATTTCTAAAGGTAACTAAATATGCCGAATGATATCTCTAATGAAAAGTTGAACATGATTCACTGAGTGTTCTTAGACCAAAAGAACAATTTATGCAATTAAACCCTGAGAATGACAGGGAATAAAGCTAAGAAAACATGGGAAAAAAGTCTTTAGTATAACAAGAGCAATAAAGTTATGCGTTAGCACGAGTAGAAGGGCGAAAGTTGAAGATTTTAACCATGTAACACCTTCCATTAAAAAATGAAGAAAATCGGCCTGATAGACGGTCTATTGACTACCGTTAGATTTTCTTACATTCTTCTAATACATAGATCAGTAAAATTTAATTTAAAAACTAGATACAATTTACGATTTTAATGTCTTATGATTCTGTTGAAAACATTTGTACAAACACGTTACGTAGAACATTGCTTTAGTTTTGAATTGTAAAACCTTTAAAATTGTAAGCTTTTTACTTAGTAGCATATATTTTACAAGCTATTTTTACGTTAACACTTGTAACCGCTTTACTACGAGGAGAAACAAAAACTCTTTTGGCAAGCTGACATGAGTGTTCCTTTTTGATCTGTTTTTAGTTTGAATCTTAAATTAGACTTATTATAGTCGTAAAGAACCAAGCTTTAATTCTTAGCATATTTAAAACTGTATAGTGAAATGAACATTCTGCATGTACTAATGTGCTCAATGATAATGAAGAATTGTATTACAATCAGTTCTATTACAAGAAGTATCTACTCAGTTCAAAAATACGTCTCATAAATTGTGACATTGTAATACAATCATAAAGCTAGACGAGGTGAAGTTAGGACTAAAAAGTCCTCTCCACCTTTCAACTTCGACTGTAAAGGTCGCGCGCGATACCAATCTACCATGGGTCCGCTAAACAGGTAGAAGATGTTGAAACCATTTAAATTTAGTGCCATACTATTATGGGTATAAATGTACAATTAAGATTGAAATTTTGTCATATTAAATTTACGTGGTACTACTACTAAAAGTACGTTAGAGTTTTGATTATTAAATTTAAAAGTATAACCTTCAAGAAAAGTAAGGAAAGAAAAGAATGTTCATCCAAACCAGATCAAACTTAAACGATTAAATTATTTGCCAATCAAATAAATTACATTTCAAGATCATTTCCCGTCAAAGTCATTAACTCTTGATTGAAATTGGACAGAACTTCTATTTCTGTTGACTTTGAATATTTTCAACACTTAGGCAGCCTTTTTCAGCAGGGCAAGTGCAGTTCTGGATATTTTTGTTCAAACATAACTTTCAACAACCATCACCTAATGCACATTTTCCTTAGAAATTACTTTATGATTCTCAAAATATAACGTTTAAATATGTATATTTTATGTTTTAATACGAAACGATTAGACATTCAAAACATTACTATTGACTCCAAATATCCAGCTAAACATTTTTTTTCATTCCAAGGTGTTTGCTTTTCATTTGTAGAACTAAGCTTATCTTGATGAATAAGGTTAGTTAATTTTTTGCAATCTCTATTAGGAATAAAACTAATAATAATTGCAATAACTCTATACTCTTACACAATGCTTTAAGCTAAGTTTGCGCTTTTTATAATTGTTTTTGGGCTGAGAAGACAGATCTTACCTCATAACTCCTCAGTTCATTAAACTTTAACTGGGTAAAAGCTCAAACCTGATAAAAAAGTGTTGTGAATAATAAATTTTGGTTTTAAAATAAGCAACCTTCAAAGTAGTTCACTTTATTGGTTAGTTCATTTGACCTTCGCAGCGAGAGAAAAATTAAAGGTAATGATCTGATTGGCCAATTTGACTATCCAATGACACCAATGACTACTATTTAGACAATTATTGGCAAAAAGTATATTTGAATTCGTAAAAGTAAAGTGCATAAAAAGAACTAGGCAAAGCAATTCAGTCCTGTTGCAGTAGCTCAGTGAAATTTGTTTTTTTATATTGGCCTTATACATTGTATAACATAATTTTAAATAACTTGCTTTTAAATAATTACTCAAGATATTGTCGGGTATCCAACGAAACATGTCGCACCGAAGTTTAAATTTCCTCCTTACCCAAAAGGGATTATCACCAAGGATTGCAACTAGGTTGATAAACATTCTGCAAAATACCTTTTAAAAAATGAAGGCTTCTTTTTCATACTAACAAAAGAGGGTAAAATTACCTCCAGTTGAGAGCAGCTCTTTATATGAAAAAGTAACGTCGACATGTAATGCAGTTTACATAAAACTCGGTTATACTGGTACATGAGCATTTAGTTCAGTTAAAGCAGCGGAAAATGTAGTGTTGGGTTTCCTGTAATCTAAACATTAGCCAGCTCTCCGCACAGATTATTCAAATCCTAGTTTCCATTAGTAGATTACCTTGTGCGCCAAGCTCAGTTTCAATCTATTCGAAAACCTGTGTACTTTTGTTTGTGTACCAGTGCCCAAATATTACTCCACGAATCTATAAGTTTACTTCCTTCTGTTTTAAATATTGACACCGAACTTTGGAACCACCTTTGACTTAGCTAGGTGTTACTGGAACACAACAAAACCTTACGAATTAAAATTACAACAACGCACATTTAGTTTATTCTCAATCCAACTGACTACCAATCGCCAGCTGAAATATCATTAGTTTAGTTTATTTTGTATTAGTTGCGTATTTTTAACGTATGAGCCATAGTAGTAACGTAAAACATGTATTCTTTTCTTACACTTAGAACTTGTTCATATAGAGTTTAAACTTTTAACGGATAACGTAATCGTCATGAAGTGTTTTATTTGAGAAAATTCGAAACAGAAGAGACGAAGAAAGACGTAATGGAATGTATTCAGCCAATGATTGCACAATCTTGTTGAATAATACATCAGGAATGAAATAGATGGATTATTACAGTTCATTTCTTTAAAGTTCATTAGATTTTTCCAACTTAACTTTTCTTTTATTATTTAGAATTTATGGTGGGGCTGCTTACCATTACCATGAGTATTCCAGTGGAAAAAGGCTAATTTGATATCTTATTAAGGTCTTATTACTTCAGGAAGAAAGGTAAAATGTATATTTTATAACCGCAATAGTTTAAATTTTACAATATAGTACTGGAGTTTTCCATGATATTTAAGTTGTAATATTTGACTATCGATGGGGTCGACCTATAACATTTTTCGAAACCTGAGAATTGGGCTTGTTCTTGAAACCATATTGTACTTGTAGTTTAACCGGGCTTTATCAACAGAACTGCCAACTTTCACGGGACTTAAAGTAATAAACATTTGAAAAGTTTTCCTCTATTTAAATCCGTAAACAGAGCACATTCACATTGATTTACAAGTCAATCTATATCTAGAAAAGGCTTTGCCTGACTGACTCACTCATCATCGCTGAGACAATACCACAAGGCCTAGAAACTTGAAATTTTGCATGAAAATTCCTTTTATAGTGGAATCCTTAGTGGAAACCCACTAAGAGAGGTTTTTAATTGTAAGTTTCTAATCCGGTGGTTTTTGTAAATATCCATTAGCATAAAATAAAAATAACGGTACGTGTAGATAGTATAGTATTTCTTTAGTACATCCTTTTCGGTTCTATTTTTATTTGTTACTTCCTTTCGTTTTCCTTTCATGATATGCAGTATAACTTGCAGTATAACACCCTGTAATTCTGAGGCCAAAGCATGACTGTGAGCGTAGCAAAAAGCCACTAAACGCCGTAGAGCACGAAAAGCTGAGACCAAAGGCTGAAGCAAGGTTGTACGCGGAGTGAACTAGTGTTAAAATTAGTGATTGAGTGGAAACATTTTATTCATGCCAGCGGCGTTTTAGCGTGTCTGCCTGGTTATGTACTGAAACTATAAAATGGCGAACTGATAGTGAAACAGTATGATTAAACGAACAACACAAACATTGATTTTTTAGTAACATTTAGGTAAATATAATCACACGAATTCAAGACTTAAATCCCATAGCGTAGCACAGGTACTGTCAGCTAGTATGTTATATTTCACTGGAAAATATTTTTCTCGTAGAGAAGGTCACTTATTCTAGAAGGAAGTCCTCTACAATTTCTTCCATCAGTGTTTTGTATGCTGAAGCAAAGTATTCATGTTAAGTATGCTGTTTCAAGCTGTGCTACTACAGCCTGATTACATTACATGCTTGGAGACGGCGACTATGACTTTGCACCGTCTTCTCTTTCTCAAATTTACAATCTTGCTAATGGATATATAAGACATTCTTTTAACAGCGATGTAGTAGAATAGAAAATATTAAACTGTGATGTTTGTTGACACTTTAATCTGTGTTTAGCTGAACTGCAACGACGAAAGCTTTGCTCCTACTTTTTAAGCTGATAAAAACACTTTACACACAGAGCCTTTATATGCTCAAAGGTAAAAATAACACAATGTTGCAGTCAAGGAATTTCAAACTCGGAAAAGTCACGTTCGACTATCCAGACAGAGGCTAAATTCTATAGTTTTTCTTTGAAGGTAGACGCCAACAATGGGCGCACTCATTACACATTAACAATAGCTGCGATACATAGTTACAAAATGTTATACTGTATCCTTTTTCATATACGAGTACCATACGATTTTTAAGTACATTAACAAACAATAAACAATATTGTCCATAACCTTTACCCTTCAATAATACTGTTCGTACAATCGACTCTGCGTAAAAGAGAGTCGTGCAGACCAGCATTACCATCTCTCTACATTTAGAGAATATGCGTGTATTGTTTCATGTCAATTTGCAATACAATAAGAGGTACAAAAGCTCATGCGTTTCATTCCCAGCGCAGGCCGAAAGGTTCAACCTCTTTCCAATATCATACGCTTGAGTTCCTTTAGATTAAGAATAACTTTTAGCGAATACAGCAAAAGAGATGAATTTCAAAGAAGTCCACTTCAACATAAACTTGGCAGTTAGAGGGCATACTAACCACAATGGAACACAAGTCTTACAAGCAAACATTGTTTTAGAGGGCGAAGTTGCTGAGGACAGCAAGAAGCATCGTCCGACCTTGTTGCTGAAGCTACCAACTGCTGAGGACTTTGCTAACTCCGTCAGCCCCAGTCCGACCTTCGGCAACTTCTGCTACGACACTCTGTGTTCAAGTAAATATTCAGCATCCCTGTGGTGGCTGTGAGGGAGTTGGTGGTGGTTGCTGGCTTAATTGTACGGGTTTCGGTTGGTGTTTTAATATGTGGTGGTGGTTGGTGGCTTTCTTGTGCGGTTTAGGTGTTTGATGTTTTAATGTGTTGGGGTGGTTGGTGGAGTTTGTTGGTAAGTATAAAGTAGATATTTGAACTAAATCATTTGAACTTACATCGATACTAAAAACTCGTTGTTATTAAAATGTTAACAGTTCTGATTAACTATAGTCTTCTTTAGGTTTGGTTTAGGTCAGTTGGCATTTAGCAGAGATTCCGTTAGCCTTAGAATAGTCTTCGCTAAACATTTGTGCTCAAAACACTAAAAACTATCGTTTGGTGATTTTCAAGTGTTTGTTTATAACGCAATGATTTCGTTAGAAAAGTCATTGCATTCCAGACTTATTCCGGCCCAGAACAAGCCGAACATATAATTATGTCATGTATGTCATTTCTGTGTAAGCTGTTGACGTGACTCACAACAACCAGAGGTCTAATTCGTCGTGTTTTGGCGGGAACTTAGTTGTTCGGCTAACTGAATTTGCGGTTCAGTGGCTATTGACAAACTAAGCAGCGGTTATTTGTTGATTTGTGGTTACAGATACATTGTGATGTGGACGATAATGTGTTGTTAGAGTTTACTACTGTTTGGAAAATAACAATGTCACCTGTTGTTAGTTGAGTCATTGAATTGTTGGTTGAGTCAGAACATTTAATGGTTGAGTTAGTAGTTTTGAGTTGAAATAGAATTAATGGAACTGCCAAGTGGCTTTAAACTACGTCCCATGGGCTGATACAAACCTCCGATAGCACTTCTTTGTTTAAAGTTTTTGTTGACGATGGGAGAATTTCAGAGTTTAACTATATTAACATTTTTCAGCAAGATGACGACGTTTGAAACTGCAATCTGATCCCGTCTTCAGGTGAAAAGTAACCTTAAACATCACACAGAATACAGACTAGCTCGTTTTCTAATGATCTGTGTTATGTGTTAGGTTACTTTTCACCTGAAGACGGGATCAGATTGCAGATCTTGAAACGTCGTGTTCATCTTGCTCACTAACGATGAAAAATGTCCACAATAATAGTTTAAACTCTCCGATAATAAGTATGATTGAATAAGCGAAATTTAAAAATTGTTAATGTTTGTCTTGTGATAAAGCACTTTGCATTAAGTTACACGATAAAACCTACATTAGAAGAAAATTAAGTTTAGTTGCGAGTTTATCATCGTCTGCGTTATTATTAGTAAGTCAAAACCAATTAAACAACGATAGATTGGACGCTAATTATCTACTTGTAATTCAACACGGTGTAATTAAGGACCAGCCATTAATTGAGAAAAAAGTTTGTTTTCAACTAATCCAACTTAATAACACCAATCAAGCTGTTACGGTTTGTACAAAAAGGATTGTTTAAACGGATTAACTCAATGATTAATATCTCATGCTGCTTTTAATTGGAATATAATATTAATTGAAGACAACTATACATATTTCCATTAATATACTCAACTAAGCTAACTTGATGAGTAAAGATTCTCGGACAAAAATTTAATGTACAAAATCAAATGTTTTAAATACATTATACAATGTGATTGGAACGACTCAAAACGGCCAGATATATTTTAACAATAAATGGTTGATATTTTAAATGTACTATATCTATTCCTACTATAAAAAATGGACTACTTTTAGAATGAAGACAGTTTTTAACCAGATCGTTCACCAATTTAGGTTAGCCTTAAATTGGTTGGGCGAGCTGAGACACCATTTCAGACCTAAAGTGGATCATATGATCATATGACTGGGAATCGTGGCGTGGTCCTGTAATCCAGCTTCATGGAGGTCAGGTTTTGAGGATGATATAGGTCTAAAGCGGCTCAGATAGTCTCAGTGATCATCTGATGATACCCGCATCAACTCCCACCATCGTTTAGACATATCAGACTATCACCTGCGTGGTTTGGAAGTCACGTTAAGCCGTTGGTCTTGTATTTCCATCGGTCATTGGGCTATTAATTAATGACCCATTCTAAGGAAGAGTCGGCTTTAGTTTGTAACAAGACGACACCTCATAACTCATTACTACCACTCATCACACTCATCCTTCACCACATATTTGCCTTAAAATACTCTCATGACAGTGGTCGGCATCTCAAATAGTAATAATATTATATAGTATAGTAGTTAATAATTCATGACAGTGATAAGATCTTGAAGATCAAAATTGTGTGTTGAGTTGTGTGTGAGTTGAAAGTAAAATAAATAAACTGTCATCACTATATGAAGTGGAATCTCTTGATCAAGGTTCTTATCAAAGTTCCTCAACACTTTGGAAGTTCGGTAAACTACAAACTATCGACCGATCGTAATTATCCTTCCAATTAAAATCTTCTTGTTTCGTTGTAAGCTGGATATAGTATAATAAATGCGAAGTTCTCTGTTTCAAGGCTCAACTGTTTAACACTTCATTTGTCTTCTTCCACATAACTTACCAATTTTTGCGCCTTGCAGTTATTTTACAGTCATAAGAGAAATTTAGGAAGGTCATGTACATACATTTTGCAACAAATAACATATAAAGGTGAAAGGTAAGTTTGTATTTTTAACGGTGAAGTCAGGACTGCAACGCTCTCTGCAACCTTGACCGTTACCTAGCGTCACCGTACAGTCACTTTACAAATTGTAAGTGGTGACTTCAGGGGTCGAGCCCGCGCCACCGGGCGATGGGCTCCGGAGCAGCGCGCGATACCAAACCGCCACGAATCCGCTACACAGGTCTATTTGTGTACCTAACAATTTTATTATGAAATAGCTATCTTTCTATATTATATGAAAGTAGATATTTATAAAATATAAGATTTGTACCAAACGATATTCGTTTCCTTTCTACTAAACCGTTGGGCATTACTTCCTGTTACTTCTAATGAAAGAGTTTCTCAGATACTTTGCTTATTGTTGACCCATGTAACATTTACCTTCAGAGGTAGACATATTATTTCCGTATAGCTTTTTAGTGAACAAGAAGGACACGACAATTCGGATACTTTTGCTTTAAGTCACCGACCACTCCTAGAGGGTATTTTAAGGTGATTATGGGATGAAGAGTGAGTGTGTTGAATGTTTTGATGGATGATGAGTGGTGTAGTCTTGTTACAAACAAGGGCCGACTCTTCCTCAATAAGTAATAGTCCAACGATCAATGGAATGGACCAACAGCTTAAGGTAACTTCCAACCACGACTGGGACTCGTGGCGTGGTCCTGTAATCCAGCTTCATGGAGGTCAGGTTTTGAGGATGATATAGGTCTAAAGTGGCTCAGATATCTCTATGATCATCTGATGACAATCCGCTCAACTCCTCACCATCGTTTAGACATATCAGACCATCACCTGTGTGGTTCAGAAAATCGCTAAGCTGTTGGTCCCTGTATTTCCATTGGTCATTGGGCTATTAATTAATGACCCATTCTAAGAAAATCATCTTAGTTGTGTAACAAGACTACACCTCATAACTCATTACTACCACTCATCACACTCATCCTCACCACATATTTGACTTTAAAATACCTCATGTGAGTGGTCGGAACTCAAACTTGTTAATTGTTGATTGATTGACAACCACGGGAGTGGCCATCGTGAAAAGTTATCACTGCCTGGGATTCGAACCGGGCTAATGCTGGGTGAACCAGCACTATACCACTGAGCCATGTTTACTTAAATAACCCATATAATTTGGAATTAATCTTGATTGGTAAGTTAAAAGAATCCGAAAACAAAACTAGCTAGCCTAAATCTTCTACCTTCATTATTATCGATGGCATAAATTCTGATCACAGAAAATTCATTATTCAGTTTGTTATATAGGGATCATCTGTATTCCAAGCGAGGGATTGGGTTTCATTACAAAGCTGAATCCCAACTCTCTAAACCAATGTGAATTCTAAAACAAGCAGTAAAATCAGCCTGTTTGAAGCTGACACAATATGCTTCTACATTATGTAAATACTTCTGCATTCGGGACTGGGTATATTCTTCTTTCTGTTGGCCGAAAGCCTGGAACTAAACTTGTTAATATAGTTAACTTCATTTGAAATGAACCTTTTAAAAACTTCTAAAACATACCAAGTAAACAGTAAGTTAAATAAAACACGTTTTGTAACGAGATTATATCTTCCAGTGTCTCAAAAATGTTCAGTAATTAATTTGATGGAATTAAATTAATGGTATTTTATTAGTTTGTTCATGTTCAATTAATTATTATACAGTTGTTAATTGTCGACTTTAATTGTTCAACCCACAAATGGTATAATAACGTGCCACCAGAACACGTTTTAAATATTTTAAACACTTTAATGAAAATATGTCAATTGATTAAAAATAGCAGAAAACCCTCAAAAGGTCCATCCTTAGTCCATGTTCCTTTTAGTAAATTTGCAAAGTGCAGAGAGAAAGCGTTGCTTTAATTAAAGTACCTGGGTTCGGGGGAGTGCGAACCCTACATTTGAACGTGAAGCGCACGTTTTCCACATCTCACGTAAAAGAAAATAACGAGTCTGCTATAAAATGTTTTTATTCGGAATAGTTGTTTTGACAAATTCACTTATTGAACCAATCTAGCGATGAAGCCATGTAATCCATTACAGTGTAAATAACTAATGCCGGTAAAGTACAGAATCTCTTGCGTGACTTGTGAATGGCGTGCGCAGAATGTTTTGTTGTTGGCGTGAGTGAAAACACGCAATTGTAGATTCTGCTTTCTGCAATCTCTGGTTCATCCGTGTTTTATTCATGTCTCTTTTAAGGCGACAATATCTCAATTTTCCATTTGTTTGTTTATTGTGATTGGATCTTTTGTGTCCCTTTCAAAATCTAGGGCGATGGAGACTAGTGAATGGGTTCGGACTTCTATGTGCGATTGAACCCTCGGGTAAACGAAATTTACGTAAATAATAAAAGCAGGCTGCAACATTAAATCCATAGTTTTGATCAAAACCTCTCCATAAAAGGGTACCGTACTTACGGTAGTGGGATTACGCTGGCTAACAAATTTGATCGAGATAATTACAAAATTAATATTTGTACGATATTTCATGAAAATCGGACAACAAGTTTGACTTGTAGAGAGTAAACACATACATAGGCCTACATATGTATAAGTTAAAAAAATGCTCAAAACGTGTTCTGGAGGCAAGGATTGGTGCTCATTTCATTGTCCCGGGTCTGGGTCTTACCATGCTGACGGCTTGAATGTATAATTTTTACCATGGAAATTCGTTATAAAATATACAAAATAAAGTTTGAACATAATTGAAGGAACCTATCAAAATATTACTCAAAGGGGTTTAAAATATATTTCCTTTTTCAAAAGTAAAGGGGATGGGACATTTAAAACTCACTCTGTAAAAAATAGTGTACAAAGACATGGTTTTAAAACCGCAACGAGAGTAGAGATTTCTAAAAGAGATTTACTTTTTCGTTGCGTGAAAGAATCACAAAGCAGGGTTAAAGAGCGGTACGCTGTACCTTTTCCATCTTCCTTTGCTGCTCTTTCTCGCATGAAATCTATCAAAAGCACAGCAGTTTTCAGACGATTATGTGATATAAAGGTGTACAAGCTTTCCACTAAAAAACAACATTTACATTTATTGTGACAAGAAATTGCTTAAGATATTTGAAGATGAAATTTATGGACCAAACCGGGATTTAAAATCGGTTCCTTCACTTGCCAGGCGATCATATAAACCATTACATTATCTAACCGTGTACGTCTTCAAATTTCGAGATATTTAACTTGAAAGTTAATACAACACGTATGACCAAACTCAATCAACGAGCTAGAAATATTACAAAAATTATCGAGATCAGAGAGATCTAAGCTCAAGTCCAGGTTCGGTCTACACATTCTGTTTTCATATTTTATTTCGTAACATTGCACAAATTGATATATATGATTATCTGTTACACATATAAAGGGTGAGTTTAAAATGTCCCCTCCCCCATTCTGCACTTATATTTTGAAAAAGGCACCATTTTTAAGCCCCTTTTGGGAATGTGTTTTTTATTCTGAAGTTTGTTTTCACGTACTGTGCGTTACGCACCCCCACCCAAATACCGGGAGGGGGGAGGGTCCCCCAAACATTTAAAATACAACCCTCACCCCCCCTTGTGGCACTTCAAAAGAATTAAAGGGAATTTCAATACAAATTCAATGACACAGAGAAAACTCTTTTATCTCCACTAGCTTTTTTGCAATACCAATTTAATATTACAAGAAATCATGTTTTAAATGTTACATTTACCATAACAAATTTGTTCATGATAAACCTTTGTTAAAAATACCTTAGGGGATTATATTAGGCCTATAGGGTTATGATGTTTCCCTCAAAAGGTTTGCAAAAAATTTGTCATTAAAAAAATTGTATGTGAAATATAGTATTTTAAGCTAATTTTTGCAATCTCTAAGAGGGTATTACATTAAAACGAGTTGAGGTGAAAATTGTTTCTTTGCGTCGATGAATGTGTATTAAAATGCCCTTATTTTAAAAAATCGCAAAGGGGGGGTTGTTTTTGATGATTTTGGGGGGCCCTCTCCCGCGGTTTTTGGGTGGAAAGTGGGCGTCAAACCAACCTTCAGAATCCTGTAAAAACATTATCTAAAGAGTTTTAAAGCATTTTTTTCAAAAGTAAGGTGGGGGGCACACACTGTATAGGTGAGTTTTTTTACAAAAAACCTGCCTTTGACACAATATTCCCACTAACAGCATTCTGGAACACTGTTTAATAATTTAAAAGGACAATCACTCAAAACCAACGACATTATTTAGTAAACCCCTTCACTCAAACAGAGTGTTGTATAAATACCATGCAAACAAATTATGAAGTTGTTTTACCAACATTGAAGCTGTCATGCAGAATGACTAATAGCTTTGTTCATTATCAGCTTGCTGAATATGTGAAGAGTAATTTATTACTCAACGCAATTGCGAATAATTACATTAAAAAATGAACGTGTTTCAAACAACGGTTTACTTTGGTAACTTTATGGGCGATTATTTTGTAATATAAGCGGTTAGTTTCGTCTCTTATAGGTAAGCCTGGATAACTTTCCTGATTTCGGTCAATTTAGAAAGGAATTGTTTGAAGATTACGGTTAATAATGAAATTTGTATTACGTCAAATTATGTTTTAAAGGATCAAGTGTTGCGATCATGAGCTGTACGTAAAACCATGCTCAAGTAAAATAAGGGTGAGTTTCAACTGTCGCCCCCCACCTTAACTTTTGAAAAAAGGGATTTAAAAAACACTTTGAGGAATTCGTTTATAGGTTTCTGAAGTTTTTTGACGTACTTTGCGTCACCTTACCCCCACCCGAAAAACGGGGGAGAGGGCTCCCCAAATTCTTAAATAAAAAAGCCCTCTCTTGTGGCACTTTAGAAGAAAGGGAATTTTAATTCAAATTTAACTACGTAAAGAAAAATCATTTATCTCTACTGGTTTTAGCTTAAGTTTAAAATGGTCTATTTCACAAAACAAATTTGTTTATGAAACGTGTTTTCAAAATATCCTATGAGATTATGTTGAAGGGTTGTGATGTTTCCCTCAAAAGGATTTCAGAAAAGAATTGTCATTAAAAAAATGTGTATGTGGAATGTGGCATTTTAAGCTTATTTCTTGCAATATTGAAATGGGTATTACAAAACAATGAGTTGAGATAAAAAGCTTCTTTGCGTCGTTGAATTTGTAATAAAACTCCCTTTCATTTGAGGTGCCACAAAGGAGGGCTTTGTATTTAGAAGTTTTGGGGGACCCTCCCCCCTGATTTTGGGGTGTGAGGTGAGTGACGCAAAGTACCTCAAAGCAAACTTCAGAACCCTTAAATACATTAAAATATTTAAAAATTTTTCCTTTTTCAAAAATTAAGTTGGGGCGGGACATTTAAAACTCACCCTGTATATGTTGGGCTTATATAGAAGCTTTTAGGTTTAAAACCCCATAGTGAAGGTCACGCAAGAAAGTTTATTTGTTTATTTACTTAGAAGATTATCACATATTAGAAGACTATACTTTTGCCAAAGAGAAATTTAAATGTCAGCTGCTTTGATTGTTTTTTGAAATACTGTACGTCGTTCCAGACTGAACTAACAGCTCTGACTTATAGTTCTAAGATCTGTATCATTAAAAAATGACAGTTAAAATAATAAACTTACAACTTTTAATTTACAAACATAGTTAGAAGATGTTATTGTAAGACGTTCAAAAACTGCATTATAACGTTCATTCTAACAATTTAAAGTAAACAATTTTTCTTAGGAAAAGGTGTCCCCACCTCTTAGATAAGAAATATTTCTCATAGTGAAATCCCATTTTAAATTCACAATCACTACGCCTTTTTGATCGAAATTAAAAAATCACAAATCTAGGAGATACTTTACTAGTTAATATAAGAGCTTAAAAGTAAGAATATTTGAAAACACTCAAGAAAAAACTAAAGTTCTGATAACGATAGTATCAGAGACTATAATAATCAGCGTCAACGATAATATACAGTGAGTCTGTAATATATTGACAGTTTTGTATAACCAAAATATAAAATAAGCTATTTCGGTATTTAATTATTAGCAATATAGTGACGTTCTGTACTCGTACATTGGCGTTTCATCTAAAATCTTCAACCTTTTTTTATGGTATAAAAGAGAAAAGGTGTGCTAAGGTATTAAGGTAATGTCAACAAACGCAGATAGCTGTGGACAGATGAGTTTACATGGAATAAATTACCAAGTATAATGTAATTGCTCCATCGACCCGGTAACTTGAATACTCGAGGAAATTGCATTTTACTTCCCGACAGCAGTTACTTTAAACAAATATGTCTTGATTTTCAGTCTATAGGACAAAATATTTCTGGTCACAAGTAAAATATCAAGTCCTTGTCGATGCTTTATACGAGATATATATAATTATTGATAATATTTAGCTGTTAATGTATTATGTACTGTTATCTTATCAGTGTACGTTAAAAACGTATTAATGTTATCTTTAGCTATACCTATCATTACTTAAGTACAGTTGATGAGTGCTCAAATCTGAATACAGCTCTATCAAATTAGCATGTTTGCCAAAATCCCTTCTCGAAAATTTGCAAATCTGCTCGTATTGTGATTTAAACTTGTTATTAGTTTCGTTATTTTTCACAGGCTCAAACTAGCGCCATTTTCTAGGCAGGAAGAAAATTGTAAATATTTTTATAATATTAAATTCTGGAGATTTTGGCGTACTTCTCACAAAAATGGTGTTTCTAGGTTTTATTGTGGAGTAAAATATTAACACTACAAAAACAAACTGTTTGACACAAACTTGCATATTTTTAGATTGAAATGAAAGCATATTATTAAATTCATGCCATGTGTACTTTTATTATTCATGAACATTTGATGAAAACGATACTTTTGTCAAAAACATGATCTCCACCTAGTAGTAATATTGTTTTAGATTAAATGAATAAATTAGGCACGAAGTTAAGACCTATACTCAATATACTCTGTGTCTCAGCACATATATGAAAGATGCCGAGTCATCTACATATGAAGGTCACATTACCATGCTACATCGAGCCTCTCCTTTCCTTGCATATCTTTGCAAACTGCCAACAGATGTTTCTTCCAACCCTTTCCCAACCACTTTGTAAAACGCATCATCTAATCTTACAATAACCTCCTAAGATTTTACCAACACTTTAGCAAGTTCTACATCTTATATTAACTCTGAAACATCTTTTAATTTACCGCAATAATCTCTAATCTATACACACCTGGATTATAACCACCTTTAAATATTTAGCAGATATCTGCTCACTCTCTTTGGACGATGCCTATACTTATTCTCAGTGGTTTACAATTGTTCTTGACCAACTACCTATAACTCAGAGTCAACCACTTTAGAGAGTTTTTTGAATGTCAAAATAAAACTTTCCGATCTTAGTCTCAAAAATACTTTATACATGGGGCTAGCTTAATTTAGTAATACACATTGTCTTTTGAGTTATATTAAACCTTCAGAAAGCAAACTTTACTAACACTTTTGAAAGTATACACTATACAGAGTGTCTCAAAGAAATGTATACACACTTAAATTAAATGTAGCTAGTTACAAATAAACCTTTATCTTTAGATGTTACACCAGATGATAGATCACAACTTTATTTTGTTTTTAACTATATTACCGAATTTTACTATTTATTTATTTGTGTCTGAAAAAACCATGCTAGAAGTTCCGTTGTCTTTTAATCCCAGTCCTTTTAATGATATCACATTGGGCACTGTACAATGAGTTTTCCAATCTGTATCAGACCGATATGCAAATGTATAAATGTTAACATTTACAAGTTTAAGCCATAAAAAACATGAGTATTATTAATCTAAATGTTATATTTAATAAAATACATACGAGGTTAAAATTGTGTATACATTCTTCTGTAAGAACGATTTTAAAACAACTTTTAAGACTTGAAGTAAGTGATGAATTAAAAGAAAACCACTCGATGATGTTAGGACTGTAAAGTCTTCAGCCTTTTTATTTACAAACAAGAAGGAATTGACATGGTAAAATATTTACATTACTGACTGAGTGCACTGAGTTAAGTCGTAACAGCACAAATAGTGTTCTAAATCATCAAGCTGTTTCTATGGAAACGATTCATTGGTCTCTTCAATTGCAACGAGAGTATTGGGAAACTATCTGTCAAGCTGATTCCCTCAGGAATTGATTTTCCACTCAACAAAATCAAATTATCCCTTCGTGCTCTCCTAGGTTCGTCAATTTGATGTCCAAAGAGGAAAAGGAGTTTTGAATTCAACAAGTGAATAGCTGCCTGCTGATAATTCATTTCCTGTTCTCACATCGCTGTTTTGACTTATTGTTGCATAGTGATGTTACGAATATTTAAAATAATCCTGTAAATATCAAAAGCGTTATAATTGGATATTAAAATTCTCTGAATAATATATACGTGGTTTTGGTAAGGTAAAATATAATAAAAGGGGTTTATGAATTATCCGGATAATTGTAGGTACATAGGTGGAAAAACCAGGCCGACACACAGCGAAGCATAAGAGTTTATCTGGTTCGAAAAGCCAATTTATTCGATACAAGAATAATTGTTCATAAGAACCTGTATTTTAATGAAACTATTTAGAAAATATCTACAACTAATGAGCTCCAAGTTCATTAAGTTAATAATTATCATTAAGCTAAACTTTTACTACGCAGCGTGTAATTAAAACTTTATTTGGTAGAAAATGGATGAGTAAGCAAGTAATTACAGGGCACAGAAATTTCTAGCTTTGAAGGTTTTAAACCTTTGTCGTAATTTGTGAACATCGCTCAATACTTCTGTTCAGTCTCCCTTACTTATAAGTAGACGCTTCAACCGTTCTCAAATTAGAGCAGTTTTTTGTATGTGAATTGAGAAACACACGATAAAATAGTCAAGGTAGAAAGGCGAAGGCGTGGGTTTTACATTTTAGAATAACTAGGAACCTAACTGGCAAAAGTAGAATAAGAAGTCTACACTAATCCAATAAAATAGGGAAATGGTAGCAGAGTTTAGTAAACCCTTCACCAAGCGCGGATTTTATGGTAGAGTGCAGAGTTATCCGGGATAGGCTTGTGGTGAGACGGGTGCCCAGCGACGAGTGCGATATGGCAACATCGCTTTGTGATGGATTTGGTGATTAAACTAGCGTTGTTTTAGTTCGAACCAATGAATGGACGTCTGTAGAGAGTGCCCTCGTATCTGATTTCCGCTTCACACTAACACAAACTCTTTCTTAAGGGGTTTTTATAATAATCGACGATTATTTTTCTTTCGAAAATATAAAACCCCACTTGAGCTTACAGGTAAAAACAAACCTTTTTGAAATAAGGCTGTTTGGCTGAAATATACTGTTTTGGGTATTATAAGTGTCACTTAAATAGCCGTTAGGAAATGTATTACATCAATTATTTGTGCAATGTAACTAAACGTTAATTACAAGTTATTAAAAGTTAAGTTGAAGATGATTTCCCTGCAATCAATAAATTAATGTTCAAACAATTCAATTATTAGACAGTTTAAAATTTTCGTATTTCTAAATCATCTACTAAAAATCAGCTCTTCAAGATATAAGTTGATTTCATTATGTTTCACCATTTATTTGAGGTAGCTACTAGCAAACCGCACAAGTAAAACTGATTAGGCCATAAACCTTTGTTGATGGAACATGAATCAGAAAACAGGAACTAATGAAGTCTCGCAGCTCCGTTATAATCATGTTAATCGATTACTCCACTTCGCTTGTGGAGTAATCGAAAGATGATTCTCCACTTCGAAAGATGATTTCCGTGCAATCAATTAGGTAAAGTTCAATCTAATAATATCTCGGTGGTTGGCAAGAAGTTCAGAGGTCCAAGTTATCTGTTAAAGGAAGCAATCAGCTCTTTGTGGAATTAATGTCGCCGTCGCCGCAGTTCCGCTGGCGGCGACGCTTCCGATGACTTTCCGTCCTTTTCACGTAGGAAATTGTGTGTAAAATGTTTTTGGCGTTCAAAGAGTTAAATAGAAACGGTCCATTTGATTTTCAAAATTATACTAAAGTAAACATAAAAAATCAACATAAATAATCATTAAGTCAAAATGGAAAAATCAACATGCTTGATAATGTCGTCATCAGTTAAGTTACAACCAATCGATGAGTCTTACAAAATACATCTTGCAGAGCTTAGTTTGAGTTTGATCAGAGTTGAAGAAACTGACTAAACTTCCTACGCGCAAAGTTGAGTTTGAATTGAAGGAACTTGTGGTACCCTCCTTTAGTTGTCTCCGCTTCAATTTAAAGAGTTTCCAAAGATTTCATCAGTATTTCCTACTTAGTACACTAACTGGTATCAGCTTGAATGATGAAATATATTTACATAACTAACATGCTAACCTAACGTCTAAACTAACCTGTACATGTTTCAGGTGGTCTATCAGTGCACAAAAACTCTGGGAGTCTTCTGCGACGACACCTGAGCAAGTCTGCCGTGGAGTTGAACCGGCGAGGCGACATTCACTTGGAGACCTCCACCCCTGGCCACGCCTCCAGCTCCCCAGACCACGTCCACTCTGCCTCCAACGTCCACCACCATGTCTCCGTGGTGCAGAAGACGCACTACTTCTTCTCCACCCTCAAGGTTAGGCTTTCGAGGTAAACATTTACTCATGTGCCGCGAGTTAGTAGCAGCTTTGTAGAACATGCCGATCCTCAGGCCACGCCCCTCCGCACCAACTCTTCAGACCACGCCCTCTCCGCACCAACTCTTCAGACCACGCCCCCACCAACTCTTCAGACCACGCCTACTCCACCTCCTTTGTACACCTAAAATTAATGCCCGTTTAATTATCATCTAAACCTCAAGGTTGGGCTTTGGAGGTACACATTAATTAAATAATTTGCCGCGAACCGTGAGTAAAAAACAATTCAGTACCTACACCCGAGGCCACGCCTCTAACCTTTCCTGGCACGTCCAACTTTGTTCTCTCCGTTTTTAAGCTTCAAGCTGCTTTCCAAACCAGTAATACTTATAAGAAAAGTTTTATGCAAATCAGAAGTAACTATGTTACAGGTGACGACGTCCTTTTCGCTGATGACGTCCCAATATTACTAGCCACGACCCTTGACTTCCAAATCTCTGACCACGTCAACAGCTTTCGTAACCACGCCCACTTGTTTTTTATGTTTTTTAATTTAAGTTTCTTCCCACGGTTAAACCAGTTTAAAATAATACAATTATATAAAGTCCTCCTGTAAAAGAATTGTCATAAAAACTAGGAACTAATGCTAAAGCATCTAAGATTTTTGAGTATAAATAAGCTTAGTAATAATTATAGGTCAAAGTGAAAATTAACATATAAATAAATATTCAAAAATAACATACGAGAGACAACATAAAATAAACCTTTGAAAAAAAACATGGAATAAATATGAATTTTCCAACATAAAATATATAAATACATGGATGGCTATGACACTATACTATGATCAAAACAAACATTGAAGATCTCTTGAAAGTATAGATGCCATCGTGACGTATCGCTTACAGCAGATTTTCTTTTCGTCCAAGTTAAAAGCTGAGACAAAATTGTATACCCTCCTGAGTCCCTGTATATGTATATACTGTTGCCTTGTTTAAGGTTAAACGCATCAGAAATTAGTTAGCAGCTATTTCTCAAATCATAATCTCTTTACAAGAATTTAAATTCATTAATAAATTCAAAATTGAGCACTACACCAATCAGTCAAGGAGTTTAAAATTTAGTAAAACTTAGTATAAGAAATGAACTTTTAGACCTGTGTGAAAAATATTAAGTCTGTCAAAATACGAAACAAGTATGCTAGTACTACCAAAATAATAGAGCAACTGATTTTGATCATACATGTTAGAATCGAGAGAGAGTTTAGACGAATATTTCAGATGTGTCATGCCCTAGATATAGAATAATAACTTTTCTCTCTGTATGCATAGGTTTACCAGTGTTTCTGTCATCATATCGCTAAAGGGGGTGGGTGGGTTGGTATAGGGTGGGTTTGCAATATCCGGTCAGTGCTGCTCTCTCTTGGAACACGTTCCAACTAGCAGTGCAATGGGCTAATATAGGACATTGTTCGCCTTTAACATTACATTGCTAAGAGCTTTGTTTTGTTTTACGTGGAATACGGTAGAATAGAGTTTCATTCATTTTCATGACAGTGGCCAATGAAGGTTCTATCCGGAGAAGAGACATAATTGTGCTAGGCAGGAAAAGAATAAAGGCTTAATTTTAGATCCAACGATACGTTTCGAAATTTGCGAAAATCAGTCAAAATTAGTCAATAAAGAGAAGCAGAACATATATAACAAAACAACAAATTATTATTCGGGAAAATTTAACATAGGCCTACACAATTTTGAAGTGATTAGTTTACTCATCGGAGCAAGAGGAACTGTGCCAAAATTGTTTCAAGATTTTTGGAAGAAACAAAATTTGTCTAACCTAGTTTTACATCAAATTTTTGTAAGTATTCAAACATCAATTCAAATATTAAAACACGATTTATACCACCATGTAAACTAAATTTATAATTCGTAATAGTATTCTTTGTTATTAAGCAACCTACGTTGGTGGGAAGAAGTAAATTTTAATAAAGTGTTCTCTAGACGTTCAAGCATAAACAATCTCGTTTCCTAAAAACACCAAAGTGCTCAAGTTACTTCTTAAATTTCTGAAAATCTTCTGAGATAGTCACATTTTCAGTGAACCGCATATATAAAACTATTCAATTTATCAAGTACGCTACATTGTAAAATGTAGCTTATCTTGTGTCATACATATCTTTTACATACGAGAAATGTAATTCACTTAAGAGTTTGAAATGAAAGTCAGGGAACATACGTGAATGGGAGAATCTCCCGGCTTCGATGGATTTCCTTCTTCTCGGCGTCTTAGTTTGATTAACCTTCAACAAAAGCGCCCGACTTTAGCTTTCTTCAGGCCAATTAGTTTCTCCTAATACTACACACAGTTTTAAGCGAAGTTTATATTATTAAAAAACTATGACTTTCCTATTAGTGTCTTTCAAGAACCAGAACGTGTCATGTTTGGTGTAGTAAATAATATTAAGGTTAAGGAGTGAATAGTAATGGGCACTATAGCTCATAATACTAAATCTTTTGAAATAACAGGCTTTAAAAATATTGGTAACAAAGTCACTAAACAATTTAGATAGCTATAAGCTTGCTATTCTAAATATTTTGAGTACAAAGAGTGAAGGTATTCATACTCGTATCTCGGTCCGAAGACAAATGATTACGAATGATGTTGCGTGTAAATTTATCAGTTAGATCACTCATAAAGAATAGAAGTAAACATTCAAGACAACGTTTCGTTTAATCTATGTTAGACATCTTCAGTTGAAGACAAAGAAGAGTATAAAATATATACAGGGTGAGTTTTTTATGTCCCCCCCAACTTAAATTTTGAAAGAGGAAAAATGTTGAAAACCCTTCGGGGAATGCTTTTATAGGGTCCTGAAGTTTCTTTTGACGTACTTATCGTTACCAACCCCCAAAACCGGTGGGGTTTAAATTTTAAATACGGACCCCCCCACTTGTGACACCTTATTTGAAAGGGTATAAAAACACAAACTCATTGAAACCATTAAAGAAAACTTTACGACGTTCCTGTACAAGATGGCGGCTCAAAACGTTTTTCATTTTTTAAGCAGATAAATGCACCCTGTCGCTATATTTTTCAAAATTTTGAACAAGATTACAGATTTAGTTTTAGGTACTTGAAGTTTTAAAATGATACCTATGTTACAAGATACATTTTCCAAACTTTTGAAAACTGCCCCTTTTTCAAATTCACTAATTATCAAAGTTTGAAAAATGCATCGTGTAACATACCATTTTAAAGCTTTAAGTACCCAAAAACTGTATCTGTAATTTTTAAAATTTTGAAAAATTAAGCGACAGCGTGCATTTATCTTAAAAATGAAAAACGTTTTGAACCGCCATTTTGTACAGGAATGTCGTAAATTATTTTAAATGGTATCAATGAGTTTGTGTTTTTATACACTTTCAAATAAGGTGTCACAAGTTAGAGGTTCGTATTTAAAATGGTGGCCCTCCCCTGGTTTTGGTGGTGAGAGTGGGTAACAAAAAGTACGGTACGTCAAAAGAAACTTCAGGACGACTTTATAAGATTTTTCTTTTTCAAAGTTAAGGTGGGGGACATATAAAACTCACCCTGTATATAATTATGTTATAAAATAGTATATAAGTATAAAAAGGAATTTAACTTTTAATTTTTATAGTTCAATACATTTTTATACTTTTACATGTTATAAATATATATATTTTATACTCTTATTTATCTTCAACTAAAGATTTCTAACATAGATTAGACGAAACGTTTTGTTTTAAATAACTACAACATTTTTAGTGGGTTTATTAAAAAAATATTTCATTATTTATGATTAACTACTTAAGTTTAAAATTGAAAAAAAACATTCATGGCCTTTTTTCGATTGGGCGAAATTAAAAAAAGTAACTCGCATAAATTCAACACTGATACAAAACTAAAAGAATTTTGCAAGTGTGTGAAGATAACAAACAACAATGTTTATTCTTCTTATCAAGAACGTAAGGTTACTGTTTAGTTTCATGAGTTGAACATAAGTTTGTCTCAAGTTGGAGAGTGAGAACGCGAGATATGATGTTCCACGTATACTCATTCAAGGTAACTTACCAGTTGAACTAACTTTCTTTCGTTCGTTGTATATGCAAATTTGTAATGTATTACATTTAAATTTCAATCTACGTACTGGTTTTTTTGTCATAGGTTTTGTATTCATACTTCACTTCCAATTGGTTTTTCATGTTTTTCTAAACAGGTATGAGTTAAGTTGAACTAAACACATTTACAATTAAAAATTATTTTATCTTTGAATGTTTTATACCCCTCTACATTTTGTATTTATACATTTTTTGTCTTCTTTATCCACGCAACTGAAGATGTCAACCATAGTGTAGACGAAACGTTTTGTTTCTGTATTTTATGTAATAAAAATATGTTTAATGGTTTCTTTCAAAACAGATTTGTTCACTATGACTAACCACTCTAGTTTAAAACTGAAAATAAGTTGAACTTGTATTGTTTAAGCTATGGTTTCCTAGAAAAAAGTTCACCGATATATTACGGCCGTAATGTAACGGTGAACGTAACCATGACGGTGGACGCAACACAATATTCAAACAGATGTAGACAAAACAACTTTTGACATGTTGTTTATTTTAATTGTCAAATCTGAATTACGTATATAGTAATGGATAAGCTACACTTTTGTTTACAAATCAATATGTCACCTGGCGAGAAAACCCTCAACTAGTTTTCACCGTTACTTTACGTCCACCGTTTTTTAGGAAACCACTCGCATCTGAAAACATTGAAAACAAAACTCACCGTCATATTACGGCCGTAATGTAGCGGTCACCGCTTTCTAGGAAACCATAGCTTTACACTTGTTAAGTTAAAAATATCATGTGTTGTCCATTGTAATATTTATTAATTTGCGTTCATCTTAAATACAGATTAAGTACACTTGGAATTATTGGGAAAACCATTTCATATTTAAACAACATATATCGTAATGTTCCAACCAATAGTCACAATAGGCACATCAGGTTGAGTGAAAATTCGGGTGTTTAAACTAAAACCGCTCGATAGTAAATTATGAAAATTCAAAGGTAGTGCCTTAAATAAATTAATTTACATAATGCAATTTTAAAAGCATAACCCTTTCCAGCTTAGAATTTTCCACGCATAATTTAATTTTATGGTTTCATATGAAACATCATAAACCATCTTAATAAAAACAATCTACCTCTCCGATTCTTTGTCAGGTTTGAAATAGATAATCTTATACAGATAGGTTGTGTTTAGAACCCTACTTTGTATACAAGCCCGTTGTCCTCGTTTCAAAAGCCTTTGTGTTAAGTCTATCAGCAAAGTGTTTGTGGTCTGAGTTTATTATATGTTTACTAACCTTATATTGACTTGTATCGACGATGGGATGTTATCTACTAGATAACTGTCTATCTCCACATATATCATGTTATACTGTGTGAATACTGCAATATACTGATGGGATATAGAGGTGTAATACGACAAGAGAGGCATCGAGTGGCCTATCCGTTACATTATGTTCATTACACATGCAACAATGTATAAACACACATTGTTGCTCACTGGTGACCACTAACATTGTTGATCACTACGTTGATCACTGCATTGATCACTACGTTGGCCACTACGCATTGTTGATCACTACGCATTGTTGATCACTACGCATTGTTGATCACTACACATTGTTGATCACTACACAGTAAATTGATCACTACACAATATTGATCACTACACATTGTTGATCACTACACTTTGTAGATCACTACACATTGTTGATCACTACATTGTTGATCACTACACATTATTGATCCTAACCCAGGCGAAGTTAGGACTGTGAAGCCCTATCCACCACTCGTCCTTCACTTACACTCACCTAGCCTACACACACCTAGAGTTATACCTCAACAGTCCTATTGCAGAATTGCAGCAAATATTGGAGGAACCACACAGTGATGCGTTCATAAATATGTGTTGCATACAGGAGAGATGGAGGTCACACAGCAAGGAAAGGAGGACACACAAGGTCACACAGTACCCTGACTATGCAGTGTGTTGTGTACAGGAGAGATGGAGGTCACACAGCAGGATGGGAGGACACACAAGGGTGGAGGAGCAGGAGGAGGGAGGCAGTGTTGGAGGGGTGGGTGGTGAGAGTCACAGTACAACTATGTGGGTGTTTATACATGTGTGTGTTGTGTACAGGAGAGATGGAGGTCACACAGCAAGGACAGGAGGACACACAAGGGTGGAGGGAGCAGGAGGGGAGGCAGTGTTGGAGGGGTGGGTGGTGAGGAGTCACACAGTACTGACTATGTCACGGTGTGTTTATACATGTGTGTGTGTGTACAGGAGATGGAGGTCACACAGCAAGGACAGGAGGACACACAAGGGTGGAGGGGAGGAGAGCAGTGTTGGGTGGTGAGAGTGCACACAGTACTGTATGTCACGGTGTGTTTTATGTGTGTGTTGTGTACAGGAGAGATGGAGGTCACACAGGAACAGGAGGACACTGGTGGAGGAGCAGGAGGGAGGCAGTGTTGTGGAGGGGTGGGTGGTGAGGAGTCACACAGTACTGACTATGTCACGTGTGTTTATACATGTGTGGTGTGCAGGGAGATGGAGGTCTTGCAAGGACAGGAGGACACACAAGGGTGGAGGGAGCAGGAGGGAGGCAGTGTTGGAGGGTGGTGGGTGGTGAGAGTCACACAGTACTGACTATGTCACAGTGTGTTTATACATGTGTGTGTGTACAGGAGAGATGGAGGTCACACAGCAAGGACAGGACACACAAGGGTGGAGGGAGCAGGAGGGGAGGCAGTGTTGGAGGGGTGGGTGGTGAGGAGTCACACAGTACTGACTATGTCACGGTGTGTTTATACATGTGTGTGTTGTGTACAGGAGAGATGGAGGTCACACAGCAAGGACAGGAGGACACACAAGGGTGGAGGGAGCAGGAGGGGAGGCAGTGTTGGAGGGGTGGGTGGTGAGGAGTCACACAGTACTGACTATGTCACGGTGTGTTTATACATGTGTGTGTTGTGTACAGGAGAGATGGAGGTCACACAGCAAGGACAGGAGGACACACAAGGGTGGAGGGAGCAGGAGGGGAGGCAGTGTTGGAGGGGTGGGTGGTGAGGAGTCACACAGTACTGACTATGCCGCAGACAACTCCAGTGAGCATAGCAGTTCGGTCACCCCTCTCACTCAGTCGCCCAGACATCGCGTACAGGCTGCTCCAGGTTAGTACTGACTATTTAATATTTAAAACTAAAGTGTCATTTTACTTTCAGTTGACATATTTGGGTTGCTTCTGGTTTTTTTAAACAAATGTACTTATAACTGTGTTTGTTCAAGTTATTAAGATTTTTGCCTTTAATTTGTTGATACATTTTAACAATTTCATCTAGTACAGTCAAAAGATTTTTATTTTCATACGAGTGAAACAAACCTACCTCTTCCCAAACAGAAGAACATAATTGTATCTTAAAAAACAGTAATACATTTTGAGTAACTTATAAAACGTTCCTTAAATTCTTAGGAAAATTTTTTAGTAAGAGAGGCGGCTTTGAAACGTGGTTTAATTGTTTGACATACTAATTTTTCGTAGGACCAACATCAAGTTTATATCGCTCATATATTCCATCTCTTATCCTTCTTGTATAGAGATTTTTAAAAAACGCGCATTTATGCTTTAAAATTAGCTTCATTACCCGTTCATACTTCCATCTTCTTTGTTTTCAGAGTTCATTCGCGGACGCCGGGTGTCAATACAAACTTATTAATAAAGGGCTTGATTAGTTTTAATGTACAAAATCCAGCTTAGAATAATCTGTATTTGTTCGTTACAATCGTTTTATTTGTTTAAGGTAAGGAAACTAAGGTTTCGTGTCAAAACTATACACTATTTATTCTTTTACTTTACAATATTTACTATTGCGAGCGAGACTCCTAAGCCTAACTAAATACTGGTCTTTGGCTTTTGAATGTACAATGAATATCCCTAAGCTGTCAAACGCTACAAAGATAAGCTGTTTGGATTTATTTTGAACAGATCTTTGAGCTGAGCTTTTAGAATCGTCAGGAAGTGCATAATTTCCCTAGCGGCCTCTACAGGAAGTCTATCTTTTTGAAATTTATAATAGTTTGGTTGGCTGCAAGTTTTATTTTTATGTTGTTTAGAGTATTCTTCTAATAAACCTTCCCATCAACAGAATACTAAATTCTTAACAACAAAATGTACTTAAATCTACATAGAGAATGAATACCTGAAGATGAAATATTATTACGGACGTTTTCCAGCGTTTTTGAGTGAACGAGAAGTACACAATATTTCAGAATCTGGAATCTGATCCCGTCTTCAGATGAAAAGAAACCTAAAACATAAAACACAATATATAGCAAATCCATAATTTTAACCCCAGACTGTACCATTGTCGACAACAAACTTCAAACGGAAAATGAAGGTCTCGACTATTTCGTACCGGGTCTAAATTATAGCTTACCAACTACTCGAAGCGTTCTTATGTAGAAAACCAGTTTTAAATCTAAAATTACCTTGCAAGCATTTTCCGAATTTCAAACTAAAAGAGTGTCTAAAGTACAAGTACAGGGTTATTCAAAAACAATGTCCTACTTTCATTCTTCTGTATCTTTTATAGTATAGGCCTAAGTGTTTCATGAATATTTTATGTATGGTTGAAAAGAAGAAGTTTCAAACTTTTGTTTACATACATTGAGAGGTAATTTCAACGGGAAATTATCAACAAGAGGCTGCCCTTCAACACAAAACATTTTGCGTTGTTGAATTTTAAAAAGCAAGCCAGGTCAGTTCAACGAAATTTTTGTCATAGGGTCTTGATTCCGTCATAAATTTTTCTTTTGGGTCTATTTTAAGGAACGTTTTCGTACCTCTTCCGTCAAGAATTATAGTTGACCTGCAAAACCGTATCAGAGCTGCAGTAAATCCCGCAAACCATTATTTACTATGTGATCTATAGGACGAATTTGAGTATTGGCTAGATTTTGGCCGAGCAATCAGGGGAGGACATATTAAGCATTTATAGAAGTTTACCAAGGTGGACAAACTGTGAAATTTGCTCTTTTTAAAGGTATGTATTTTATATCTATGTAACGAGTAGCGAAATAGAGTTCTCTGATAGTAAGACATTCTTTTTGAATAGTTCTGCAAATTGTTTCGATTCAATCGACCAACCCGTATTACCCAACACCTAACACGTTTTCTAGTATGTAACATGTTAGGGTATTAAGAACGCGCTCCCTCCCCACCCCTTTCCACCCCTCTCACCCCTCACCCTCACGCTATCACATAATGAGATAAAGCTGGGTCTGAGCCAACACTTCGTCAGCTATTTTCCGCCAAGTCGCCTGAAAACTTTAACCAAAGTTCTTCGCGTAAATTAGGCTAAAGATTTGTAACCCTCTCGTATAACTAGTGGACCTATGACAAGCCTTTTAAATATTTTGTTGATAAAATAGTATCAAATATATTGAGTTTTACCACGTACACAGTGTTTTGAATAATAGTACCACATTTATTCATGTATAACACATTACAAAAACATTGACCTACATGTCATCAGTACAAAATATTTTTACATTGAACTGAACAAGCTCATCTTTAAACCTCAAATTAAATGTCATGGCCTGTTTACAAATGTATTTAATTTATTTACTAAGATGTATGAAACTCAACGTGGTGCTGCCCTCACCAGGGTTTTGAAATGTTGGTAACGTTTGCTGAAGGCGTATTTTAATTTTTACGTCACTACGCTAAAACTACTGTAACACCTTCCTTATTACAAAACCTCGACGTACGGGATCAATATATTATATATTTTAATATATTAAGATATACAGGGTGAGTTGTAAACGCCCCCTTAACTTTTGAAAAAGGAAAATTTTGTTGAAACCCTTTGGGAATATTTTTATAGGATTCTGAAGTTAGTTTTGACGTACTTTGCGTCACCCAATCCCAAACCAAACACCAAGAAGGGGCTCAAAATCTTTAAATACAAATTCCCCCTTTATGGCACCTCAAAAGAAAAGTATCTTTAATGACAATTCAATGACGCAAAGAAAAATATTTTATCTTGAGTCATTTAAGGATTGCATGAAATCAGCTTTAAAATGCCACATTTCACATAAATCTTTTAATTACAAATTCTTCTTGAAAATCTTTAGAGGGCAACCTCACAACCCTATAACATAATCCCATAGGGTTTTTGAAGAACGATTTGCCATAAAAATTGTTTAATGTGATAAGTACCATTTTAAACTTGATTTCTAATAATTTTTAAATGAGTATTACACAAAAAAAACGAGTCAGGATCAAAATTGTTCTTTGCGTCGTTGAATTTATATTAAAATTCCCTTTCTTTTGAGGTGCCACAAAGGAGGGGTTTCGTATTTAAACGTTTTGGGGTCCTCCCTCCCGGTTTTTGGGTGGGGTGGGTGACGCAAAGTACGTCAAACAAACCTCAGAATCCTATAAAAACATTCCCCAAACGGTTTTAAAAAATTGTTCCTTTTCAAAAGTTATGGTAGGGAGGGAACATTTAAAACTCACCCTGTATATTTTATCAATTGTTCAAACTAATAAGCTATCACTAATTGTACTTAGTGATTAAACCACTGTGAATATCCATAAGATATCAACGTGGCTCAACTGTTCAATGTTTCACAGCCGCTCATACAACAGTGTGACCAACATGATTAAAGCAGCCGGCTATTACTGAACATGTAACAAGGGCCCTTTGTTAATTATTCACATGCATTGTCCACTACACTTGACAACAATGGAGACCGTTTTGTAGATTAACTTCAGTTTGGCCAAACAACTTCCCTGTTTGGTAGTGTTGAAGTTTAAATTAAGTACCTTGCTTAAATTAGTAAAGTTGTCCTCAGAACCCTTATATTTGAGCTGTTTAAAATAAAATTGTTAAATAAAATAAACCGTTGGGACTTTCTAAATTTAAGTTTGGTACGGAGAACTTATTTGTCCTCTCCGGCAGTAACCGTATATTGACTGTGAACGATAAAACAGCAAACAATTTATTGAAGCCAGGAAGAAGTCCAATGTTGGGTAAAGTGGGCAGTATGCAGTCAGACCACGTCCTATGCTACAAGTCTCGTAAGAAGTTCAATTCTGCTGATCCCCCACTGGAAGTCATGTGTGAAACCCTTATGTGTAAAAGGAACGTGCATGACAAATTTGAAGTTCCCAGACCTTAGGCTTCCAGGATTGGGCTGTGTGACGATAGATGTGTTGGATTTGATTAAAATGTTTATAGATATTATGTAAGCTGTTCAAAACTTGTGTGTTAATACTAATTTTGTTAATTATGACGTTATCGTTAGCAAGTATAAAAATAGCTTTGAGAATGAATTGAAATAACAGTGGAGGCTTTAGAGACTCCATTGGGAAACTGAATTGTCGGGAATCTGCCACAAGGTTGGTAGTGTCATGTCTTACGAGTCCTAGAAAATTGGCCGTTGGCTAAGAAAACTAGTATGGGGGTCAAAATAGAAAATCTCAGTTTGGTCGGTGAAAGGGAAATGTACGAAACCGGAAATTTTCAATTGGAAACCAGGGAGAGGTTGCGCATCAGTTCAAACCCTGTAATTATCGCAAATCTCGAAAACTCAGACGATATTTTGACTAAACTTTCAAACCAGGCCCTTGGACGTGATTTAAAAGACCAAATTTAGGTCCCTCATTTTGACCTTCTACTTAACCCACGACCTTTTTTCGTGACCTGCAGGAACCCTACCTGGGGTGGGCAGAATTCCAACAATCCTATTTCCCCATACCTGGTAAGAAGTCCCCACAATGCAATTTCCCTAGGGTCGGCAGCCAAAGCCTATCTATACTCGTATTTTGCTATGTGACCGTTCCAAAACCTAACACTGAACATTTTGCACTGACCAAGTTTTGTTATGAAGTTGTATTTCGCAGTTTTTGTTCAGTAAAACCCGAACGCTGGTTTTGTACATGAGAATCTCAGTTTAGTTGTAGGAGGGTGTGAAGATCTAAGTAAATAATGGCTCTCTAAATTCAAATACAGACGTGGCAGCTTTCTCAGAACCTGTTTTGTTAAACCAAACCCTCTCCAAACCTGCAAATTCACTTCCGCACTTTATCTGTTCCAGGCTTTCATTCCTACGAAATATTCCTGGGACTACTTTTCATTATAGTTAAATAACTTAAAATTTTCAAATTTATTTTAACTGAAAACTAAAGGAAAATAAAGATAGTCAGTAAACTATTTCAGTATTTTTGAAAAAGGTCATAGAATTCAGATGGTTCAGGTCATAGAATTTATATTAAACTACAGATCATTGAAGTACAAAAATACCACTGCAAAAATTTAGTTATATTATCGTACTAGTTTCAATTATAATTTTTAAACAATTGGGTGGCTAAAGCGTTTTTGTTGCTAATTTTTTCCATTAATAGTAAAAAAACTAATATTCAAAACGATTAATTATTTACTTTTAGGTTAGATCGAGTAATAAGTTAAAACAATACTTGGACAAATAGTGGTATACGGATATGTCAGTCTGGCATGAAAATAAATCTGTGTTATTTTAAAAGCATTTCTCCGTAGGGTCCTGGCTAAGGAAAACTGTCTCTGTCAAAGCAAATATACTGCCGTATATATTCCACAGCGAGAGAAATGCCCTGGATATAGTACCCCTGGAGGAAACGAGTGTTTTATTATAATATATAGTATAGATATTTCAATACACATAAAGCTGAATGGTGCTGATCAGGTGTTCTACTTACTTATATTCCAAAAGTCAACTGTTTCTGTTCTAAAAAAAATGAAAACTAACGTTCGTCTTTACAAATTGTAAACACGTACAACTTTTTTTTCCATTTATTACTTACTTCACAATTAAGAAATAGCAAGAGAAAAACATGTTTTCCACACAACTTTTACAAATTTGAGTAACATAAGCTACTTTTGTTTGTTTTATTTATAGTAATGTTCTACACATTTTTTCTGTTGTCTTCTACTGTGAGGATAGGATGAAAAATCGAAAAGCCATCTGAAAACCCGAAATAGTTATGTCTTTTCAACAACTGCATACTATTGACTATATCAATAGATTTAGAAAAATCAGTGTAAACAACATCCGCCCGACCACCTTTATCCAAAAGAGAAATACAAAAACTAGTGAAGCTGACAAGATTGCAATGAATCGCTTTTCCGGGGGAACAAATCTTGCAATGTGGTGTAAAAAGTGGATTTAAAAGATTTATAGTTGGTAATTAAAGAGTTATTTAAGAATGTGAGGGAAACTACGCTTGGCAGTGGAGATACACAAGGAAAGAAGTTACGACAGTTAACTTTCAAGCTATTTATTTAAATTGCTAATTAAATAAAAAGGAATTTGAAATCGTTGTAGTAAATTGTATTGGAAGTATAAAAACGTATAAAATTAGTATGAAACGTAAGACAAGAATATGACCAACCTTTTATGTTATTGCCTAATTAAGATTACTAAACAAGAATACTGAAACTGTTAGAACTTTGTATTAAAATTATATATGTTTAAGCATTGTGGCTATCATGGTGTTTACCACCGATTGATAAACATTGTGGTATTGAAATTGGAATTTGTTAAAGCATTTTTAATAATTTAAATAATTTAGCTATCCAAGAAATGAAATAGAATGACCAAGTTTACATTTTATTATACAAATAAACAAGTTCTCATGGTTTAGAATGATTGTTCTAAGAAGGTCTAAAGGGCTACTGTTACACCATGAGAAAGGAAGTTGTCCAGACGAGCGGGTGCTGGTTTCTGGTATCGGAGATGGATTGGTAGAACTATGAGCTTGGGAAAGTATGAAAGTAGTTTTAGTAAAATATTAATATGGGAAAATGAAGAAATCAAGAAAAGTTGTAGCTTGTAGTTACAGTGGTCTTTTACATGGTTGAATATTCTGCCAAATAAAATAAACTTAAACTTTTTGCTGGTTTTATAAAAGCTAAACTATACCGTTTTTAATTAATTCAATTTTTAATTTAGATGTTAGCAATTGCTGTTTGGAAACAGATTTGGTAACCCAAAACAGTTTTACAAAATAGAGAAAGACCTATTTTGCAAGATCAGCGGATAGCTATAAACGAACCCACTAACAGCCCAACAGTTTGTCGGGTATTGGATTATGGGCTATGGCCGTGTTAGTTAATTGGGTCATGGAATGCACACTACACAGTCTAGTACACAACAGGGCAGCCCATTATGCTGTATTCCGTTTACCCGTGCTAGTCGCTATGTGTATTGAACATATATTATTTAACTTATAATTAATTGACGATACTTGGACTATAAACTTCCACGTTTATAAGTACGATTTACAGTAAGTTAAATGCATTTGCGATTCATAACAATATCCGAAATATATTGAGGAATACGCGTAAGTAAATATATTTAAGTTAAAGAAATGGCTTCCTAGAAAGCGGTGATCGCCACATTACGGTCGTTATATGACGGTGAGTTTTGTTTTGTCAGATGAGAGTGTTTTCTTAGAGAACTGTGGACGTAAAGTAGCGGTGAAAACTAGTTAAGTTTTTCTCGCCAAGTGACACATATTGTTTTGTAAACAAAAGTCTAGCTTGACAATTACTACGTACGTAAATAAACTTTGGCAACAAAAATAAACAACATGTCAAAATTGGTTTTTATCTCCATCTATTTAAATAATTTGTTACGTCCACCGTCTCGGCTACGTTGACCGCTACATTACGGCCGTAATATAGCGGTCAACGCTTTCTTAGGAAACCGTCTATTAAATGTTAAATTTAAAAAGTATTGAAACGCCTGTTTATTTGCAACATCAAGGTCAACCAAAGAAAACTTGATTTTCCTGGAAATAATGGTGCAACGTTAGCTCGTAGTTGTGTACATTTCTAGAGAGGGTGTTTTGTAAAACAGAACTTAATTAAAATAGAGAAAATACGCAAAATAGTATTTTAATTCAGATGGTTAAGCTGTACTAAGAGTAAGATATTAGTATATTTCCTTTACGGCTATTGCTAATGCAGGTTTATGCGAAGTTATAAGGCGAGCTCAGGTTACCATATACCGCTCGCCATAAAACAAATGTCCAGCAATGCTGTAAAACCCACCGATATCCTAGATTCAGTCATAAAGCTGCATTGTTCCTTTAAAGGTCAGTTGAGAATTTTCATTAGCGTTCTGTCGTATAATCTATTTAATTAGGCTATATTACCTACATTTCTTGACTTTTAATGTTTAAGGGTCGTTTTTCTTCAACTAATGTCAAATTTGAGATGAAGCATTACTTAACTGATAGAAACGCAGGAAATGATTTGAGGTTAAGTTATACTTTGTCTGTTTTGATTTTGCATTTTAGTGTAAAAAAGTGCGTAAACAAGTTTAAAACGTTCCGTAAAGTTATTTTGACAGTTGTGAGAAAATGTAAACAATGTAGACTGAAAACGGCCCTAAATGTTAGGCTTCACTTACATTATAAACATAGTCTCAATACTGTGTCAAATGACTTATTATAGATATTAATTTGTATAAAAGCTAATTTATTACTTAAGATGTTTGAATACAAGATGTTTGGACCGAACCAGGACTTAAACCCGGGTCTCTCGCTTGCCGGGAGATTATGCTGACAAAAAATGTATAATCGCCCGGCAAGCGAGAGACTTGGGTTCAAGTCCTGGTTCGGTCCAAACATTTTTGCTTCAAATTTACACGAAAAACCTTATCACCAACTTTTGTTGTCCTTAATGGCCAACTGTTATAAGAGACCTGTACAATTAAGCTTTTAGGTATTCATATAGATAATAATTTAAAATGGAATACCCATATTGTTCATGTTTGCCAAAAAATATCTTCAGGCATTTTCCTATTGCGATCGCTATCCACGCACTGGAAAGAAAATGTCCTGAAAATGGCATACTATGGATTAATTTATCCTCATTTATCGTATGGCATCAGCATTTGGGGATCATGCAGATTACCAACTTTTAAGATTATTAGTTTTACAGAAAAAGGCTATACGAATTATTTCAAAATGAATTACAGGGACTTATGCCGTGATATTTTTAAAACATTGAACACGTTAAATTGACACTTTAACATAGAAAATAGAGTCTCCCAAATGCTTTCACGCGAGAAAACCGCCTCATGTGTTCCGGAAATGGTGTTGAGTTCTCTATAGCAGTATATAACGGCTGTATAGCAAACACGCCTCACCTGAACTGAAGTGTGCGTGGAGTTTGTTACTATTCTGACAGCACAATTTAAGTTGCTGACAGACACTCCCCTCCCCTCTCTTCCCCTCACACACCATAACCACCAAAGTGAGCTTGACTATACTGAGGAGTGCATGACTAAAACTGTTTAGTAACGTCCTCTTCTTTTGTGTCATTGGTTATCAGCTTACTGACTTTTTAAAGGCAAACTAACTAAAAAGGTACTCAAATCATGAAGTTTAGAAATCGTTCAAGCCTACTGATTATCGTTTGAGTATGATAATGTAATATTCAACATATCATAATGTCTGTATATGCACCATTTATAACATCTGCTGTTTATAAAAATAAACCATGTGCATCAATGAGCTTACCCTCCAGTGCTACAGCTCGATGTGGACCTTGGCTTCCCTCGTGACTCTTCTCCATTCATCTCTGTTGTTGGCCACTTCTCCAATTTCTAATGCCCAGAATTCTCAAATCTTCCTTTACATCTTGTCGCCATATTTTCCTTGGCCTCCCTCTTGTTCTTTTCTCCTAATACTGTCCAACCCGGAGATCCAAATGGGGACTATTTTACCTTCGGATAGAACTTGGGCATTAGGATCCCATCTTGGGGTTTCTTTAGTGTTTTAACGGTGTGGGTTGTAAGCTCCACGACCACCTCCGTAAGGAGGATTGTGAGCTGCCTACTTCCTGGGACGTGCTTATGCATCAACCAGGTTGCAGCTCAAAGGATCTCCCGTGACTGTAAGATCCTCTCTCTTGGTTCTGTAGGTGGACCAACACCCAGAGGTAGGGGTAGCTCGAGGAGCTTACAAGTGAGAGTTGATGTTTAGTTGTTGTGGCCCTAATAATACCCGGAGCCGGTATCAATAAGCTACCGAGGTATTTTACTTTGTATTTGGTTACTCTTCAAGCAAAATAAGGCAAATTCAAAGTTAGGAACCTACATATCACTTTCTCAGTGACAGGCGGCTTCCACCTTGGGTTTACATCACTTTACAGCAGTCTAAAATGAAATACGCCATTCTTACTTTTCTTCGTTGGTTCATATCTTAGACAGAGAAAAAAATAATATGATACTTATAAAAAAAGTGTATAACGTTTATTTAACAAACTACACATTTTCATAATTTTGCATTACACACGTTATTTTCTTAATAACTGTAATCGTTACAGGCTAAAATTAAATTGTTGTTTTTCGAAAATTAAGATGTTAATGAATGGTTTTCTAAAGTAATTGGTTTTGCACCAGTACTTCTTAAATATTGTACATATTGTTTTCACGTTAACCGATTCGTATAAACACATGTTTCTATAAACATGTTTTGGTTTTATTAATCGATCTATGCACATTCAGTTTTTATTTTTACCGTTACCATTCTTTTTGAATATGCTTATAAATATTTATTATGTTTTTAAAAGTCGAAAAGGATTGTATGTATAATTGTTTACTAAAGTTTTGGCAAAGCAGGTATTCTAGTGGAACAATTGTATTAGAGAAGGCGCTAGCGACTATTACAGCAGTACAGACGTGTACTGCGTGAGTTGCCTATCATGAAAACGCACGGCGTTCTAGCTGCTGCTACCATTCAATCTAACAGTATCCTTATGCCTTATGCTCTTCTTAGAATAAAAAGGCGTTTAGTAACATGTCGTTTTTGTCACGTTTGAAGAGGGCTCAAAAACTCTCAGAACAAAAACTCAGTCCATTAGAAACACACAAGTATGTTTTTAAAACAACTGCATTTTATTCAAGGGTATTAATAGATTGGATAAAACTAGACGAGCCACTCAACTAACTTATACAAATCTTGAAATAGTTTCAATGTATGAACATTAATGCACATGAGAATGTGATGGCCTAGTTAGTTCCTTTAGATGTCTTTAGTTTATTTCATAGAACTATTATAATGGACAAATATTATAATAAACCGGGGATACAATGTGATAAAATTAACCAGCTTATTTTTAGTTAAACGCCTGATATAATCTTTAAGTTTTAATTCAAACTGATTTTGAATATTACGAGTACCTATACGTTTTTACTTTTACTCTGAACATTAAAATAGCAGTTTGAACTAAGAAAATACAATTTTTGATAAAGGTTTTGACTAATCAATAGTATCTAATGATCTGAATAACACGTTAAGCATTTTCACCATGAGTTTTATAAACAATTCGCAACGTAAAATACAAGTTGTAATTTTCAACATCATATAATTAGAGAACCAATTAAAATTCTGATAAATAGCCGTCAATCTCAACTACGTCATTCCCAGGCCTGTTTGCTCGTGTTTCAGTTCACACAAATGCAATGTAAGTTTCACGAGAACTTTGAATGCGCTTTTACAGTGAACTCAAAGGACTCTTTTCAGTCTTTTGACATACTTCTTCAAGCGCTTTTATGCTGCGTTGTGCTTTTAAATTTTGATTTGCATGAACGAAACTGCAATGTTTACCTCAGAAAAGACCTCCTTGAACGATCACATGAAAACAAACCCTAAAACTACATCTTCTTCATATGTATTTATTTATTCTTGTTCAAAAACCTTACTTTTAAGGTTTAGAACATAACGCTGAGAAAACTCATAACCACAGTTATAGACTATGCCTAAAATTTTAAAACGCCAAAGTTGTAAAAACATTTATTAATCAACCAGTTCTTCAATTTGTTTTCAAAATAAATTTTGTCTTCAAATGCCAAATCTTGAATTTGTTTTTGAAGTGTATTAAAAGGGTTTCTCCCCATGATCACAAAGGGGTTTCAAAGTACTTAAAATTGTGTTGATCACTTGAATGAAATTTTAATCTTGCGTTGTATTAGTTTTATGATTAGATGTCACAACTATTAAATTTTGATTTAATACGTAGAGAACTGTTTTATAAGTATATAAACTTGGCACTGTAAGTACTCTGTTCGATTTAAAGATTTCTCTACACGGTTGTCTTTTTTTATTTTTATGTTCAATATAGGCTTCTTCGTTGCTCTTTTTAGTATTATTAACAAGAAAACTTTGAGATAGTTTTTGGCCGATGAGGATCCCCACAGTATGATCGAGTAAATTCCATGCGAATAATAGAAGCTGTAGTAACATTGTAGAGACAGTTGTTTGCATTCTAATATTGAATTGGTTTTTATAATATTAGGTGATGAAGATAGTTTTGAGGCAAGATTATCAACATGCTCATTCCAATTTAAAAAGCAATCAATAGTAAACTCCTAAACATTTTGCATGTAACTTATTTTAGTAAGCAGTCGTCTAAGAAAAAGTTGGGGTGTCTTCTGATGTTGCTATTCTGTTTGATTTTGAAATTAATAAACTCTGTTTTATGTTGATTTATACAGGCCAATTGAGTTAAAATATTGAGCAGTTGAACTTAAAATGATATATGTATCAATTTTGAGTTCTTTATTTGCAGATTTAAAGTTTAATCGTCTGCATAGAGTGTTAAGTGGTTTTCCGATATTGTAATAATGGTCAATATTGGTATGGTCAATCTGATATGGTCAATAATGGTATTTTTTCATCATGAATCAAAGGTTTCTGCTAGTATAGTGGCTAGAAGCTTTCAGTGATGCCAAGTGACCTGATTCAGTACACTGTACTATCGTCCGGAAACAGTTAAGTTAATAGTTCCTAATACCTCTTAACTACCGCACTTAACTATATTACTCGGAAGCAATGCTTCTTGGCTTGGCTAAAGAAAATGATCGTAGGTTGATTATGTGAATAATTATTGGTTTATGTATTATAGATCGCTGTACCGTTTCTACAAATATTAAAGCAATAACTATAAAAAGTGTTTGAATTAAACATTTGCTATCTTTTCTAAAAAACTATCTTTGAAATTGCGTACACTTCAATAATTTTCAAACTATTTTACCCGATGGTTTTGTTAGTCATGGCTATCACGGGGATACAACCAAAGTAGCTTCCACTTAGTAAACAAGAAAAATTTCATTTGATTTAGAACACTTGTACATCGAAATTGATCTTCATGTAGAATAAAAAACTTTACTCAGCAATTAAACATACATATTTACGAAGAAACAACTTTGCAACACTATTCAATAGGAGTTAATACCTTTCATTTAAGAATACAAGTTTAGCTGTATTTTAAAACTGATTACAACTATACCAGCACAACACTGACCATTTGAAAAAAGTATATTTTGATTATTTAAAAACCCAAACTACTAAAATTTGGGAAATCTTTGATAAATGAAATGTTTTGCTAAACTTTTTTTTATTTGCGAAACCAACCTTTCCTAGAGGGTATTTAAGGTGACTTAAGAGACCAATACTTGCATTTAAGTATCTTAATGAATAATTAACTAATCAATTTAAAAAGAATTTAAATTTAAGGATTCAATACAAATTGGTATAAACAATGGATGAATGGCAAATGTGATGAGTGTTTCTTCAATTGAATATGAGGTGTAGTCCTGTTAAAAGGTAGGGCCGGCTGTTCCATAGATTGGTTCAATAATTGATAGCCCAACGACCAATGGAATGGGGCCATAAATACAGGTAATAATTATTAACAAAATATGGTATTTACCTCCGTCGATCTGTCTATAAAGTGTCAGTCTGGATGACGCGTTTCGGGTTGACTAACCCATTTTCAAATCCTCTTCATTTCAGCCGTAGCCTTCGTCATTGTCACATTGAAGGCTACGGCTGAAATGAAGAGGATTTGACAATGGGTTAGTCAACCCGAAACGCGTCATCCAGACTGACACTTTATAGACAGATCGACGGAGGTAAATACCATATTTTGTTGAAATAGTCTGTCTTGGGGCCATAATGAATAATTTTAATAATAATTATAAAACGTACAACAAGGTAGGAACCAAGTAAAAGCCGAAGAGTCCACAATTTTGCCAAACTCTTACTATTTTTGTGAGAGCATAATTGACTTTGCATAAGGATGCATTTTTCAAGAAATGTCTCCCGTTTTGCAGACTCGCCACGGTTGATGGGGCACGCCCCCTCCTCAGACTCGCCAACCCCCGCACCCAGTGACTCCCCCCGCCTACGCCAGAGACCTTCCACCTCCACCAGCCCCGCCTGCGGCGCGGAGCTCAGACTAGACCCCCTGGACGCCGTAAGTACTGCGAACCTCTAACTCTGCTTGCTCCTAGTTCTGGCTTAGATTGTGTTTAGTCTCATATTTAGATTACGTAGTTTGTGCTGAAACTTTTGTATGAATTATATTTAAATTGAGATTTCAGTTCCGAAAGTTTTGGGACCTCCCACCATTGGTCTCTAACCAAGAGGTTTATTATGACCACCACTCCCACCTCAGATACTGCATGCGTAAATTCCAAGCCAAATAAATAGATTACATTTTATAATCCGACCTACTAGCTGAACTCCGTCACCGTTACCTTGACCCAACACATCAATGTTGAGCAGTAAGTCCAATAACAACCTCCTGGCCTGAAGGTAGTCATGAACCATAGACCACCCTACAGAGGTCTATGGACTTTACGACACCGTTACCGTCTGAAAATACATTGCTGATGGCTTAGTGTCTTCCGGGTGTATTTTGTGTAAAGCCAGGAAAAAGGTTGTCAAAGTTTCGATAGTATAGCATCTTTTCGTCAAACTACTTCTGAAACAGGTGTTACATCAAAGTTATGTTACCACGAAGCCTGTCATCACCTGAACTGTCGCAAAGTTTGTTGGTAAACAAAGTTTTCTGTGTAATAGTTCGTCTCGACTACGACGTGAATTGGTTTATTTTGGTTTTTATAATGAGTCATACCAAAAATCTTCATCGCACTTCCAGGTTCAATCCGAAAAATGCAATGCGTTACTACATTCATTCAACACATTTTTGAACAAAGGTGCCCTGGATCGGTCATTTATATTTAACTTAGGAACTTATAGAATGAGTATAATCTAGTTCCTCCGGTTTACACCGCGTTCAAACTTGATAATTTAGTTGAGATATTTCAGCCTCACTGTGGCGTACCATCTGCAGTTACTGATTGGCTGAAACTCAGTGAAAATCAGTGACTGAAGAAGGTGCTCCACAGCGAGGCCGTAATATCTCAGCATAATTATGAAGTTTAGTTGCGGTGTGAAACGGAAGAACTAGATTCTAGTTGTGACATCACCTAACCTACACCACCGAAAACCTAAGATTTAAGTTTATAGAATAAGGTTTCAGAAGCATTAATGAAGTTGTCGTTACTTTACAATAATCTCTTGTAATATGTGCGTAAAACTCTACAAACAAAGGTGTCTGGTTGCAGCTAAACTTGTGTATGAGGGTTAGATAAAGTGAGATTGTTTGAAATTCAAGCACGGTGAACTAGCAGACGCAATACATTGTGGAAACTCTTAGCTAAGTTGCAAGCAGCTCAACTACAGTTAACTCTCTCAGCTTAACTACAGTTAACTCTCCCGGGAGTTATCTAGATGAAGGCGTTGATAAAGAGTCTGGTTCAACCTGAGGTCATTCTGCTCCATTACTTCTTTGCCATTTTCTCCGTAACTAACACATTTCCTCGGTGTTATCCACTTGACTTTTATGTGGAGGTTAACGTAATAAAGTGAACTATAACATCAATGAATAAGTAAAAAAGATAAGTAATCTTGGGCTAAATTTGACTAAGGGTTTTTATTCTGGATATATAATTATATTCTTCAACTAGCTGTGTACCCATGCTTCGCCACGGATAAAATATAATAGTATGATGACTTTAAAGTATTTTTAAGCGGTCCAATATGCCTTAAAACATGTTCAGTGCCTACTTTGGTCCCTCACCATTTATTTTGTGGATGTTGTATGGTTGTAAAATATAGCGAAAGACACACTGCGTAATGGGCTTAACCCTTTAACGAAGGTTCACCGTCATAACGTCAGTGGATTTCGTGTTATAAGCGGTCCAAGATGCCTTAAAAACGTGTTCAGTGCTCACTTTGGTTCCTCGCCATTTATTTTGTGGATTTTGTATGGTTATAAAATATAGCGAAAGACACACTGCGTGATGGGCTTAACCCTTAAATGAAGTTTCGCCGCCATAGCTTCAGTCGATTCTGAGTTCTAAGCGGTCTAAGATGCCTTAAAAACGTTACAAACAGACAGACAGGCCGACAGACTAACGGACAAGATTTTTTTGCGGCAGTTTCAGTCTATACGAAGTATATAAACACCAAATAACAAAAATTGATGGATTCTTTGCAATGTACAGAAAAAAGTCTTATTTTATTCATATAGACATAAAACAGGTCCCACTAAAATAACAGATGAGAGTAGAGACACATGTGTGGGATCGTAGACTGGAAGCTATAGCTCATATATAAAGGTTATGGGACAGCCAGGGTAAAGCGAGATCTGGGTTAAGGGGTCGGGTTGTGAAGTTCGTTACCGGAAACGAGTGCCCCCGCGGGTGCAGTTTAACCTGCACGTGGCACCTTCGATATACAGCGTGTGACGTTTCCTAGTGTTGTTAACTTATTGGGGAAAAACGGACGGTTATAGATAATAAATAACTTTCGTTTGTAGAAACCCGTTGTTTTGTAGCTACCTAGGGAATTTCGTAGCTAAATCAGGGGTAATATGAGGTTATGGACAAATTGTCGAATTGGACAATGTGCAAAATTAAGTTTTGTTGTTTTATTTTTGGCGTTTTCGGGCTGTCGGCGTAGTGTTTGTCGGATTTAATGACTTATAATACAGCTGTAAAGTAAAAAAAGACTGCTTTAACGTACGATGTCGTCTAGTTGTACTTCGGCGCGTTTTTTTCTTCTTGAGGGTTTGCACTTTAAAATTGATTACGTCTTGAGAAGAAGAGCCCCCACTTAAATTTTAGTAAGATATTTAAGATATTTTGTTAAAGGAGCAAGAAAAATATACCATACGCAACACCTCGTGTGACGTTGAACCGACATTTTCCATCGTTAGTGAACAAACCCTGACGACGGGATCGGATTGCAGAACCCGAAACGTCGAGATCCTTTTGTTTACTTACGATGGAAACGTCCGGAGTTATATTTCAAATTTAGGAATGCTCCCAACAGTAAAATTTAAACAAATTCAACGCCGAAGAAGGGTGAAACTACGAGAGTCAAGTTTTTTCGCTAATACTTTAAAGAAGAGTTTCTATTAGAGCTGATCATTACTATACGCCTAAAACGTTGCCCTAGTTCGGACCTTTTCCTCGCAGACTAATATAAAACAGTAAATAAATATTCAAATGTACAATTATTATTAGTAAACTTGACTAAGTATATATTTTGCTTTTCCCTTCAGGTCTCATTAGTACTTTGCACTTCTGCTGAGATAGCGCCAGTCGTGGGAAAGGTTCACTTTGAGCTTGTGTTGAAACTGCCAAACTCACCTTTAACCTTTAAACTCACACTTGGTGGACTTTGCACTTGCAAACTCTGTTGGAATTTGCTACTTTTTGTTCTGAAAGATAGCCCAAAATAAAAATAGTATTGTGACACTTTGAAAGTTTGTTTGTTTTAATCTTTAAAAATGGTTGACAATAAATCATTCTAATTTATATGGCCTGTGGTATTTTTATTACATGCTAGCATTTAACTTCAAGGACGTATAGGTAGTTTTGGAAAAAAACCAAAAAAGTGGAAGTGACACATTTAGCACTTTTTCAAAGCCTGTAGCATCATTTTTGTAGCATTTTTCCTTATAGAAAATGACTTGAAATAAGTTAAATTAAAGCGTCCATTCTGCAAATCGTATAGTGCAATGAAGAAAACTACAAATATTACACTTCTTTATTTTATTGATGATTATATATACAGTAGATAGATATTATTGTATGTAAATATGATAAGGACCTTTCATTACACAAGTAAGGACCAACTCATTACTACCACTCATCACACTCATCCTTCACCACATATTTGCCTTAAAATACTCTCATGAGAGTGGTCGGTATCTCAAGTAGTGATTTAGTGAAAGGTAGAATATTTAAATAATGAAGTACGAGTTAAAACTGGAATGTAAAATTCCAAGCCATCTCAGCTGAGCCATGCAATTGTGGCCAGGTACGTGAGCTTCAGGTTGATGTGGATTTCTTGGAAACATTCCTGGCGAGACTAGAACTCACAGAGTACCTAAATATGCTAGAACCTATTGCGAAACACAAATTAACTATTTTTCCAAATCAACAAAATGTTCCTGAGCACACAGGTTATTAATCAAAACACATTACACGAGACTCAGCTGTGCTTGGAATTTTAATCTGTGTGTGTTTACAGTTTGGCCTAGCTCGAAGCTTGACATTAGTTTCCGGCTCAAGCGAATCCCGGCTTGCAAATCTACAACATTGCTTCCGACTGTATTATAATGTAACATGTAACAAACAACGATCAAATACGAAATCAACAATCCGACAGCTCATTAAATAACGTTATATTTATGGAATTTGTTTAAAAATAAACCATCGGGTGACAAAGTTCAATATCAGCAAACCTTACTGGAATCTCATACCAAAAGCTAAGGGTATAAACGTAGTTCAATATTGTCAATTTGTCAGCTAATGAATCAAACTCAGTTCCCAGTGTTTGTAATCAAATTTCAAGCGATGTTTTGAAACAAATTAAGTTGGTTCCAATAACCAAGTGTTTGCGTCTCATGGAAGGGAGTTTAATCAAATATTGATTGGATCAAAGTTTTCTCCTGAAGTTACTTTCGTTCTCAGTTTCCACTACGAAACTGGTTTAAAGTCTGTCAAAACTTTCCCCAGGTTTGCAATAAAAAGCAAGCATTTCGGTGCTCGATCAATACGAGGGATAACTTTCAAAAATGAAAAAAAGGGTAGTTCATTGTTGTGATGTTCAACAAAAAGGCGTTTCAACTTTACTAGAAAGAAAAACAACGGGTTTAAATTTGAAAATCAATATCAGTTGTTCGTGCAAGCTTATACGAATCTTGCTACAATTTACTCAGATTACAATTTCAAGTACCCGAAACGACGATTGATCTATTCTCAAAAGATATGTCAATAGATATTATCGCCAATTTTTTTTCTGCAATGAATAATACCCACAAACAAATTAGAATATGAGTAGGGTTTCGAATCTATTAATGTTTAGAATCATGTAATTAATGTAACTTGCAAGTTACAATAAATGAAAAACTAAGTTTGTAGTAAATTTATTAACTAACTGTATTCTAATAGAATTGTAAAATTTTGATAGGGCAAGATATCGAAGAAGATATATATAGATAAAAGAATATTATACTAGGTCTTCTAGTATACATAAAAGAAATGAATTCGTATTTGTACGTTATCTTGACAAAACTATTTCGTTAAAGGATTCTTCAATATCTTCTTCGATATCTTGCCCCATTAAAATTTTACAATTCTATTAGAATAGAAGAATAAATTATACCTTAGTTTAGAAATCTACTATATGTAATGCTATTTTATTGTTGTTGACTTTTTGTATTGTATGTAAATAAGAATAAAAATAAAAGATTTGATTTTTGGTATTTAAAGAGAGATTTAAAAATATGAGGCAAACTACGCTTGGCAGTGGAGGTACACAAAGAAAGAAGATACGACTGTTAACTTTCAAGCTATTTATTTAAATTTTAAATTAAATCAAAAGGAAATTTAACCTCTTGTTGTAAGAATATAAGAATTCTTTTATGTTATTGTCTAATTAATATTACGAAACAAAAATACTGAAATTGCTAGAACATTGTATTAAAATTGAGTAAGTTTGAGCCTTGTGGCTAACATACAGTTTACCACTGGAGTGATAAACATTGTGGAATTGAAATTGTTAGTTATTTTGAATTTAAATAATTTAGCTATCGAAGAAATTAAATAGAAAGACCAAGTTTACATTTTATGATACGAGATGGTGTTGCACTTACTTAATTTAAGGAAGATCCAATTAATCCATAGTGAATTTAGGCACTCGCGCACTTAGGGGAGCACAGGGTGAACACACCACGGAGGCAGCAGAGTTGACAGTCTGAAGACCTGGGGAGAATTGATGCCCGCTTCCTCCGGGTGAAAAAAAGTGCGCTGGACACCTCTGATCACTTCCGCCAATCAGGTCTAAGTAGGCGTGACTATGTGAATAGATATGATTTTAATTGGTGCTTGAACAATAGCCGATAGTCCACGTGGACTGCACGTGTCGCAGATTCTTCTTGCTGACATCGACTATTGATTGTTCTCATGGCGTAGAATGATTGTTCTAAGAAGGTCTAAAGGGCTACTGTTACACCATGAGAAAGGAAGTTGTCCAGACGAGCTATGAGCTTGGGAAAGGATGAAAGTAGTTTTAGTAAAATATTAATATGGGAAAATTAATAAATTAAGAAAAGTTGTAGCTTGTAGTTACAGTATATAGTTTGGTAAACCAATTTAAACATTTGTATGATTTATAATTTTTTTAGCAAAAAAAATGTTTAAGATTCAAAATCCTATCAATGATTATATAATTGTAGGTAGATTTCGCATAGATGCCACATGGCTAAGGCAGGGACATCGACATAGTTCCACAGCCCAAGCACGGATAGCGCTGCGAGGGGATTCTTTTGTCTCAAGTAGAGCCCCTGAAGCACGTGCAAGTTTGTTCGTTCTCAAAAATCACAAGACTTGTTCCCATTTAAGTCATCGACATCTGATAGTATCGAGCATGTCGAGCAGAAGGGGGAGAAAACAGCAAGAGATGGTACGGCGCCCAACGTGTTATCCATTGAAAGAACTGGTATTCAAAAGACAACGGAACTTCCATCATGATTTTTATATATAAAATTAATTGACATCCAATTATACAGTTGAAAAACAAATGCTTAAAATTATCAGTTGTATACATTTCTTTGAGACACTCTGTATATTAAGATGCATAAAAAATATACTGTACATATAATAAAACAGTATGAGGAAATAATGTTTAGTTCGTTCAATAATACAGTTAGTTCCGTATACTGTTCGATATGCGTGTAAACAATTTAATATCAAACAGTTGGGCCGTTTTCCATCAATGCATAGCTACAATGCCGTAGTTTAAATACGTTGGTGTGATGTCAAAAACTGTTACTTACAGTATTTTAATTGTAAACCTACATTGAGGTATAAGACTTTGTCTCTGTACCCTGGTCGTTGAAATATTGACTAGTCCGTATATCACTAAGATCTAAGGCTTCCGGTTTACACCGCGTCACAGTTGAAATATAATTACTGCTAAACGTTTCGACCTCGCTGTGGAGAGTCATCCTCAGTAGCTTGTTGACTGGCTGAGACTGGATTGGCCGGCCGAACTGTATTGGCTGGCTTCAATAGGACTTCTGAAGAGCTGGTTGCCTAGTTTTGATAATTTTACGCTGTCTTCTTTGTTAAAGTTGTCTTCATGCTTGATTATTTCTATGGTTTCTCTAGTTTTTCTTGGATAATAGTGTGAAATTGTAATTATATTTCAACTGTGACGCGGTGTAAACCGGAAGACTTAGATCTTAGTGATGACACAGGCCGCGAAAGTCTAAGAGTTAAGATCAGTCCGTATATATCTCTCTTGCGATATTTAATTTATACTTAAGCAGTGTTTAGAGAAATGTAAAATTGGAAGGTTTAAATTGTTTTAAGGGTTGATCAAACAATTGATACAAAAAACAAACTTAATACTTTAAATTTTGATATTCCGTCTGAAAATAACTTCGTTGTTAACGTATCAATCTCAGTTAAATCTCTATCGATAACATTGTCGATATCAGACACACAGACATGGTTCATTGCCTCATGTTTTCCAAGTATGCCCATTTCACTCTGTCTCATTAAACTCTTACCATAACAAATACCATGTGAAAATCATTTAAAAGCTTATACTTTTCAATTGAAATATGCCAAAACAAAGTGCACGGGCACTATAAATAAATAATCTATCTTGGTAAAATTTAAAAGATGTTTTTACTTGATATTATATAAGTATTATGAACAAAATTATGAATGCCTTACCTCTACCTCAAACTGGAGAGCACAGAAAATAAAATTCAATAAATTACGATTCTAAATACAATGTATATGAGCTTTGTTGGTCAGCACTTCTTATTTCCTCTAGATTTCTGCCACACAAATATTCACATACGTGTGCTCGTTGTTTCGCTAAGATAAAGGTTTGGAAATGTTCGCTTTAGGATGAAAACTGGACTCCAATTTCTTCAACGCCAATACGATTCAAAGCCCACTTTGTCTTGCTTCCGAGAGCGAAAGCGCTTGTCACATCAGATCAGGATTTACACAACTTATGTACTTTGTCCAATCTTTCATTTGAGACCTCCAAACCTAACAGTAGTTTCAAACTCGTAATTATGGTTAAGTTCCAATCTGCGTCAAATATCCTTTATTGGTATAAAGTGGTTCGACGATATTCTACAGGAGTATAATAAAATATACGAGTATCTTTAGTTCGCTTGAAACTACATTTACTGCGTCAAATACTTTAAATTTTTTTACATTAATACGATTTAACCGCGGTGCCTCTAACTACTTAGCAAGCTAGGTCTCCTTATTCACGGTAGTTTCTTATTTGTAGGTAAAAACTAGTAAAAGTGTCACTTCCAATAGTTTTGGTTAATTTAATATTTTGTCATGTCTCAAAGTGTGAAACACATAACAAAACAGTATTTAAAATTTTATTTGAGGCGCCTTACGACCAGCAAAGCTTTCTTCGTCAGATAACCTAAAATATTCTAATTGTATTCTAGAATTTGAATTGCAGGTTATTCTCAAGAAGACAACTTTGCTGATGAAAAGACACCTCATATTAAAATGTTAAATATTTGTTTGTTTGATTTAAATTTTTTCACTGTTATTCCAATATTAGATTTTAACATTCAAGATGTATTCAAGTTTTTAAAATGTTTCCCCACATTTAGCTGGCTTTGATAACTTGCATTCGTGAAGAGCCTAGAACATTTTCCGGTACGCCAGACTGTCTCGCCTTAAAGGTAATCTAAGATTCTTAACATTTCTATTAGCTTCCGCAGGAAGCAAAGATTTCAGAATAAACTCAGCAAAAGTTAATATCAAACTCGTTCATTCATCCTTTGAGTACCAGGATTCAATCAGTTGAACCTTTTCAAATTTTGAAAGGGTCGTTGATCCCTTAGGCAGCCACATATTGGATCATATCTAATACAGCACTAGCAAACTACATTATAGGGCGTTATTACTACTTACATTTTAGAGTTTATTTTATTATTTTTTAATTTTATTTGTTAATTTACAATACAGGATTGTGTTGACAAAAAGGTGAAATGTTAATGGAAATATAGATTATTTCGTTTGTATACCTTGTACGCAAGTGGAGTTGTTTAGGTTTTGTATGTATTTTGAAAAGGTACTTTACAGGATAACAAAGTACGTAGTTTATGTGTAACTCGTGTAAAACACATTTCGTAAAAGTTTTTTAAAATTTTCAGACTTAATAGAAAAGTTTAACATTGTAACATTCAAACTTTTTACTACAATTCGCACTCTATTTTTAGCGAATTTACTTTGGAAAATGATAAATTCATGTCGCCATGATAAGACCCAGACAGGGGACCTTGAAGTACGCAACAATCCTGACTCCCAGAACACGTTTTGAGATTGTTTTCAAAATTTTAAATGCATAGTATGTATTTATGTGTGTGTACTCTGTCAAATGTTCATGAAATGTGGTGCAAATGTTCTTTGAATAAATATTTTGGCCAGAGAAATCGGGCTCCCGGAAGTACCCTTTGTGGGGGGGGGGGGGAGTGCGGACCTTACAGTTGAACGTTAAGCGCACGTTTTACACATTTCAAGTATCAAAAAAACTAATCTACTATAAAATTATGTTTTGAAAAAAATACAAACAGGCCAATAAATAGTGATTTATTTTTTTCTAAATACAATCTACCATTGCAAAGAATCTTCTCTTCAAGAATTCACTTCTATAAAATGTTTTTATTCGGAATAGTTATTTTGAATAAGATATAAATTCACTTATTGAATATCGCAAGTACTCTTTTAGGGGGGAGTTTTGTTCAAAAATGTGATCTTAAAACAGTAAATTTCATCTGATTTTGCCGAAGTTTGAAATCAATATGTATTTAAATACGAGTAGTATACATAAATATACCAAACATTATAAAAATCCATAACCGTTTCAACATGGCGTTAAAAAAGTGACTTTTCGCTAAACACTGTAATATGTAGTCCAATTTTAATGAAACTTGAAACAAATTTTCCACGAGGAATATGAACTAAAGCTTGCAGTGTGAAGCCATTGAATGTTTCCCCGACTTTGACTGATAATACCATTATAAGCACCGCTATTAATTTAACCAAGAGCTTCATTACTTGATCCTCAACTCAATTGTATTTCAAACCATTAGTCATTCGATTTATTTTTTACATTTCAACGGAACGAAACCCCAAACCTTCTCAGTACATAAAATGTTAACTAACACAGTATAGTTTTCAACGTAAATAACTAGTTACATTTCTTGAAAATCGTTATGTAAATTACTCATACTGCATGAAAGGATTCGTATCAACGTGTTTGGTGAAACTTCCACTCAAAAACTGGATTGAGACTGGGGTGTTGAAACATTGAACTCTCGCGGCTCAAAAGAATGGAAGATGAAAGAGCTGTTTCCAGAATACAGACGAGTATTCACAAGCTTTTGATCTGGATTCTGAAAACTCATTCTCAACTCTACGAAACAAAACTGATTCTGCAGTGCAAACAGTACTGTACTGTTTATTTAATGTTAAAATGTAAAAATCTCGGCCGTTCGAGCGAAAAGAGGAGGTCACTAGTAAACACTGTCAGTTAAAACGCCACGAATTTTTAAACGCGTACAGTACTACGGTTGTTATTAAATATTGCTTTTTTCTATAATGGTGGCGTTAAAAGGTGGAATGAGGGGGATTTTTATAGTGTAGAGCATGTAAATAAATAACAAATTTACCGTAAACAGTATGTAGCGGTGAGCCTATAAGACACAGGCACATAGTTTAAATACCTTAAATGACATAGGAGCTACAATAAATTTAAACAACTTAGTTCAATATGCTGATGACACAACATTATTAATTTCTTCTAAGACAATTGAAGATTTAGAAATATTGTCTAATACAGAAGTAAATAGTTGTGTCCAGTATTTTGAAAACCTAAATCTGACTACAAATTTAAATAAGTCAAACTTTATTTACTTTCAGCTAAATACACATTCATTTGAAACTATTACTCCAACTATAAATGTAGGGTCTAATTTGCTTAAACAAACTAGCTGTACAAAGTTTCTTGGTTTGCACTTAGATAGCAATTTAAATTGGTCTGTACACATCGATCACCTATGTGCAAGAATATCTTCGGGGATTTTTCTTCTAAGACAGCTTGCTACCCACTGTAAATTGCATGTACTCAAAATAGCCTACTTCGGCCTTATTCATCCCTTCTTATCTTATGGTATATGCATATGGGGATCATGTGCCGACTACAAAATTAAAAGAATTTTTATCCTCCAAAAACAAGCATTGCGTGTAATTTCAAAATTGGGTTTCGGGAATTTTGCTGAGATTTATTTAAGACTTTAGATATTCTAACACTGCTAAGTTTGTACATCTATGAGACTATTCTTTTCTGTTTGAAAAAATGTGATTTAGTTCAAGGTCAGCAAATTCACAAACACAATACTAGGCAAATTCATAAATTTAGACAAAATTCTCATAGATTACACATTTATGGAAAACTTCCATCACAGGCAAGTGCAAAACTGTTTAACAAACTCCCCAAAAACATTAAATCCACTGAAAATTTAATTTTATTCAAAAGAAGGTTAAGAGCTTATCTATTGGAAGGCTCATACTATTCTGTTGAGGAATTTACAGATCAGGATTTAAATAATGACAATTAAATTTTATTATAAATTTAACTAGGTTTTGTAATACAGTACTGTACAAAAATATTACCACTCTGTACCACTCTTACTAGTGGTTTACTTTGTTTTATTTGTAATATTTGTTATTCATGTGTTTTTGTTGTTGTTGTTGTTTCGTTACCTTTTAAGTTAGTAAACACACAAGTCTTTTGTATATTATGACAAATAAATTATTATTATTATTAAATAGTTTACAGGCAGATAAAAAGCTGTAACACCACTTAGAAAAACAAATGCGAAAGATAATAAAAAACTCGATTTTAAGACGGAATTGCGAAAAAAAACTTTCAGTAAGAATTATATGGGTGTCAACAGCACGTAGTGCCCAAGCGGTCACCCATCCAAGTACTAACCCCACCCGACGTTGCTTGACTTCGGTGATCGGACGAGAACCAGTATATTCAACGTGTATTAATTTGAGAATGCCCTCAAAATACAAGGCCGTAAGCCGAGTGAGGGTCTGGGGGCGCAGCCACCCCAGCGAGCCCGAAAGGCGAGTATTATTTATAAAAACTATTCGAAAATAATTATATAATTTCTTGAATGATTGAATGCACACAACTATGTATTTATTTCCCGTGTAACAGTCTCATAATTGAAACACTACAAAACAGAGGTGCATGAATGGAAAACCACTTAATCAAAGCTCAAATGTTAATTTTAATTATTTTAATAACAACAAGAATTAGTTGTTGTAAGGAAAACTAGGAAATTTGACGTCAGTTTTCATTGTATATTAGTATTATAGCATTGGTATTAGCTGCTTTAACATCGACGACCGCCCGATTTTGCAATAGGAGTATACAAGCGTGTAAAACTGTTTGTAATGACAATAAAACGTTGACCAGAAAACTTAGGGTATCTGTTCTACTTTTGTATTCAACATTGTCTCAGTTTTCAAACATAGTTATTGCTAAGGTTATAAGAAATAAGAAATCGTACAAAAGAATTTAAGAAGACCTTGATTGAAATAAAACCAACCTGTGTTTTTGCAGTAAACGTTGAACTGAGCCAAATAAAAGGGAAAATGGATGAATGGAGTGGGGGACGGTACAAGGGTTAGAAATTGCTGGACCAAGTTCAAGTTTAGGATATCGACCCAGCCAGTCACACGCTTAAGGGTTTAACCTTGCGAACTCTACTGTATTCATTGGCACTAACCTTATATTGTTCAAACTTGATAGAAAAAAGATAATTTCTTCTTCAGAGTTTAATTTATTATTGCGGACATTTTCCATCATTGTAGTGAGCAAGATTATCACGACGTTTCGGGATCTGCGATCTGACCCCGTCTTCAGTTGAAACGTAACCTAAAACATAACACAGAACATTAGAAAACGAGCTGGTCTAAAGTGATCAGCGTAAGCTGACCAGTCAAGCACAACCAAACAACATGTAGCTGTTAAAGTCAAAACACTCCGTCAAATTTATTTCATAAGTGTTCCTGTAGCCAAAATCTAAAATAAGAAAAATATAAATAAGAAAACTTTTCTGTTTAAAAAGATGGCTATTTATAGTTTTTAAATTTGAATAACTAGGAAACAAATAATGTTTATACAAATTATAAGGTATAATAAAAGAAGCGGTATTTTATTAAAAACTAATGACTCCAAATTCTAAAGAATCTGTTCAATATTAAGTGAGATAAGTACATTTTACTAGTGTTTGCTTTAGTACAAGTAAACAAGGTTACGATTTTATTTTATTACGATTTAGATTGAAGATAATGAAAACTTCTGAACAACAACAATTCTCCTCATGATCGGTTCTTAAATGTCAAGTCTTATTCTGGGAACTAACGACAACAGAATCTTAATTGAAACTAGAGACAACAAGAATAATAGTTCAATTAATCCTTCTCAGCAATTCTGTCGAGACTTTGCAGTTTATTGGATACAATCATGTAACTGTCTTCTGCAGGCAAAAGTATAACGTTGCTTTAAATAACGGGTATCCAATGAATCTCTATTATGTACTCTCTTTTACAAACAATTACTGTACTCATAAATCTTTGCTCATGTCTTAGTTTTAAATTGTTTCTACGTGAAGAAGGCAAGTGGTTTCTTTTCGAAATATAAGCAATCAAAAATAAAGTTTTTATTTAAAAGAGAACGAAGGCGTCATGGCTGTAATCGAAAACTTCCAGCACAGACCGCGTCAATAAACGGTTTACAGTGTCAAATGTTTCGCTCATTATACAATCAGTTACGGAGAACACTAACAGGGTTTTACAGAAGCACAACATAAGAACCGTGTTAAAGCCCAGCAGAAAAAGGAAAAATGTTCTTCGACCCGTCAAGCGTTAAATTCTACTCAGTACGACAGGTGTGTATAAAAGCCCGTGTAGCTGTGGATCCGTCTACGTTGGCGAGACGAAGAAGTTAGATAGTCAGAAAGAAGGCTCAGATAGTCTCAGTGATCATCTGATGATACCCGCATCAACTCCCACCATCGTTTAGACATATCAGACCATCACCTGCGTGGTTCGGAAGTCACGTTAAGCCGTTGGTCCTTGTATTTCCATTGGTCATTGGGCTATTAATTAGTGACTCATTCTAAGGAAGAGTCAGCTTTAGTTCGTAACAAGACTACACCTCATAAATCATTACTACCACTCATCACAATCATCCTTCACCACATATCTGCCTTAAAATACCCTCATGAGAGTGGTCGACATCTGAAATAGTGATTCAGTTGATGTGCTACAATACATGGAATCATGTTCGACAAAATTTAAAGTGCTCTCCAAAATGCCATACTACCATCCGAGGACTATAAAAAGTCAATAGAAATCGGCAAGAAAAAATAAAATTTCAACCGTGAAGATATAGCTACAAGTTCCCCAGAGATTAAACAGATTAAATATGTGCATAACTAGAAGGCAGTTGAGCCAATGGGAGTGCAGAGACACCTTGGGGATCGTTCAATGAAGTTTGTCGGCGTTTTCGGGTTGATAGCGGCAGCTTTGCCCAATCGGGCTCGGGTTTACGTAATTTCAGTTGGTATACCTGACGCAAGAAGGAAGCAGTTGGTAGCACTGTGGCTAACAGTATTTAAGGAAGAGCTTCACTCACCTGAAGCAGTCTCAGCAGTCCACTGATGATGCTCGTTTGTAAAATAAGCGAAACGTTTGGCACTGAGTAGTTTATTGACGCGATCTGTACCGGAAGCTCAAGATGATAGTTTTTCATTTAGAACTGCGAGGTATGACAATAAAGAACGCGGACTTATTTTATTTCTCTGTATTGGCTGCATTTACAAAGTAGTCAGCTATTGTACAATGTTTGTAAACATTTGAAGTGTATTTAACTTTTTCCAGTTCACTAGAAATGTCTGGTGTGTTTGTAGTGACGTCTGTATAGTGGCACTTTTAAAGTTGTGACTATGGAAATCAATTGTGACTTCGAAGAACAACGAATTGTGATGAACTTCCTAGTAAAAGTAGACATATTTGATTAGTGGAGATGAATCCTGGATTTAAGAGCACGATCCTGAGACTAAAAAGCAGAGCATGGAATAGAAAAAAGGAGGAGAGTCATGGACAAAACAGCTGGGATGTCAAAGTTCAAAAACAATGCCGTGCTGATGTTTCTTTTAGACTCACGGTGAGTTTTGCTGCTAGAGTGGGTTCCTCAGGGTCTAGACAGTTCATTATGTCTATTACTTGAGTGTTATAAAACGCCTGCGTGAAATAGTTTGCAGGAAGAGGCCCAATTTGTGGCCAATTTGGTCATTGGGGCTGGATCTCTATAATGCACACCGTCCTCATCGTCAGTCAGTTTTTAGCCGAAAGGTCCACCACATTCCCTGGATACCCTTTCTAATCACCAGACTTGAAATATTTTGGCTCTTTGAAATATTTTTCACTCCCTAAAATTAAAGAAAAAATGAAAGGACACCATTTTTGGAATCTGGAGTACATTAAAAATGCATCAACGGAAGGACTAGCAGATGTATCAACAGATCGATTCCGTGAGAGCACCAAAGGCTGGAACTTTCAAATGAAGAAGTGCATAAGAGCTCAGGGGAACACTTTGAAGGACGCTATGTGTAATTTTACGTTAATTTTTCAGTAGATGATTTTACGGCCTTAGTCACGAACTTAATTGTCATACCTCGTACTATAGATACTCTCGTAGTTTTTACTGTGGTACTTTGGCCGAAATCGCCAAGTTTACTAACATTACAGTTTTCTAAGAAAATTTTGCAATGCAAATTCACACTCGACAGTTTGTAGCTAACACTTCAACGTACTAAGAGTGATAAAATAATAAATTTGCCAGCTTCAAACAGAAGTAACGCTAACGTAGACAGTAACACGTAACTCTTATAAGTTACTGCAGCTGTTACTCATGTCCGTTACAGTTTCTTCATATCGACGTTCTGCCAAACCCTTATCTCAGTTATCTGTTGTGACTTGTTTCATATTAGATGTCTCGGAAAACTGCCTTGTTTTATAAATCTACGAACCCTTTCCTTGATTATGTGTGGTTTTATACAGTGCGAAACTCTTGGCAGCTGGTTTAATGCGACAAGAATTATTCTGTAACTAATTGCATCATGACAAAAGAAATCGTTCATAACTCGTCCCAAAAGAGTACTTTTTATTATCGGCTGCGCCTAAGACATTAAACTTTAGCTAGTTTCAAACACTTCACTTTAGGACCTAGTTATGAAAATATACTAGTCAAAGTCAAAGTCTTTATTGAGTTAGATTAACAATATACACGCATTGGAAAAGTCATACATAATAATTTTCTTAACAAAAACCAAAACAATTTCCTTCTTTGAGTGACAATTTTAACAATTCCTTGACAAATTATTGTTAATTTATTTATATTTCTAGCTTATTTACATTTTTACATTCATGTGCTGGTATACTTGTTTGTCAAGAAGTCCCGAACGCTGTAGCAGGCAAGATCGACCAAAATACTTTTGAGGTCTTTTCGAAATTTACAGAGGTCCGATTCCAACCTGAGATGAAGTGGAAGTGTGTTAAAAAGGTTTATTCCGTTATAAACCGTATGATTTTTGAAAAAAGATGTCGAGTGTTTAGGAATTGATAATTTGTTTGAATGGCGCAAAGAATAATGTGTTTTTGTTGAAAAAATGAAACTCGAAAAGTTCTGCTTTACAAATGTCAAGGTTTCAAGGACGTAAATCGACGGAGCGTTAAAATGCGCGCCCGCCGAAACACCTCCTACAGGATTGGCGCGAAACCAGAGAAAACCGTTCTCACAGCCCTTTTGCAATTGGAATAAAAAGCGAGTCTTTTGACTTTCGTGGCCCCAGATAGGTATTGCATAAGCCAAGTGGGGTATATAAGCCCGTAATAAGCTGATAACAGAACCTCGCCACTTGCTTGGGTCTTAAGGTTGTTCAGCACAAAGATTCCAGAGCTAAGCTTTTTTGAAATTTGTTCAATGTGACTGTGAAAACTAAGTCTCTCATCCAGCACCAACCCAAGAAACCTAACACTTTCAGAGGGACAAACCATGGCATCATCCAAAAGAAGGGTGAAACCACGCCTACGCCCCTGACAGACAAAAATTTATCAATTGAGTTTTACCGGAATTGACACTAAGCAGGTTGTCATCGAACCACTGTATCAGTTGGTTTGCCTCGCAAAAGGAAAACTTCTCTAACTCATTGACGTTGGAACATGAGATTGAGAGAGGTGTCGTCTGCGTAAAGCAAAAGTTTGGCATTTTTGAAGTATGTAAAAATTCTTCATGGCGTTATAGAGACACATTTGAATAATTCTATATTAAAATAGGTTTACATAGTTTTAAATATACCATGAGGGTTCAATGTGTAAAAAGATAAAAAGCTGCTTTCATACCACTCTTTAGCGAATATTAACTTTTTACTTAACATTACTTACCCTAAATGGTGGGTTTGAAAGTTGGTATTGGATTTAAACGTCATGCAACTTGGTTGTAATTTAAAGCTCCGCGGTAAAATTTTAGAAAAAAAAATAACAGCAATTAAAAAAAAGTGAATAGAAAATGGTATACGCTTATCAGCTATAGGATTGAAAAGCATCTCAGCAAACACTTTGTTTTAAAATAGGCCTTAAAACGTCTCATTCAAAATTACCACATTTTTCAAATTTGTAATCATTGCAATGAGTTTTAACCAAGGTTTTGACAAGACCCATTCCAGTCCACTGGTCAACGGCTGCTCTCATCAAGGTATCAAGGTAACCTTTTTTACGTTGGTAAAAATAAACCCTCTTTTTTGAACAAAAGACCATTCGAAGATGAACAAAAATGATATACCGTACTACAAAACTCTCAGTATTGTGTTTTTAAACCGAATGAACTCCATTGCATAAATCCTCACTACTGGTTTTGAGAAGAGAAAGCTGGGATGAATAACTCTTTAGAAATCTCCGGTACAGTACGCAAAGGTCAACTCAGATTACTATTTCTGTGTGACAAATCCTTTAGTCATTGGATTACCTCTCCAGTGTCTACCTATACTGTATGTCACACTGATCTGATTGGATTTGTTGTGCTGGTTTGATTTAGTCCGACAATCAATTTCGAATATAACCAAGCTGGGGTAAACTATTTCACCGAGCAAATATATGTCAATTCGTAACCAATTACAATTTTTCACGTAGTTCGGCGTAGATTTAGATGTCAAAGAATCATTGAAAAATCTTTACATCCAGTTGTTTGTGAACTACCGTGTTATAAAATGTAGAAACAAAATTTCAAATACTTAAAGTGTTAAACAAAATGGAACAAAAAAAGCTTTCAGAGGAAAAGGATCCTAACAAAGATATTTCTCACACTACTACGCCCCAAACTAACCTATATAATCAAACTAGAATTTATAAACCTTCTTGTAATTACTCTCAAATGCGATACGTTGGAAAGATTTCTAGATCTTTTAAGCAATATCTTAAAGAGCATATTCCTATTCAATTGAATATCCAAAAAAATTGCTCAACATCTTTGTAATGATAAACCTAACTACACTGACATGAACACTAATGTGAGGATTTTAACACACACTAGAAATACATCAAGATTAAACATTCTAGAATATTTAAAATTTGCAATGCATAGTTTTCCTAGGTTCATTCCTAGGCTCATTATTTCGTAGGTTCATTATTTCTTTAAGAAGTAAGTTTTGATTTTCTTTATAACTAGGCATTGCAAATTTTAAATACTATAGAATATTTAATCTTGATGTATTTCTAGAGTGTGTTAAAATCCTCACATTAGTGTTCATGACAGTGTAGTTAGGTTTATCATAAATAAATAAATAAATAATTTATTGCATAATTACATTATACATGTATCGCAATCGTCAGTTATTAGTAGCTAAAATTTTCCACTCACACACATCTAGATCTCTTTCAGACATACAGAATTTCCAATCACACGATTCATTCATTCGAATTTTCCCACTTTAGCCCCGTGGTTGAATTAGTCGTTTTCTAATGTGTTCTCCCAGTCGTGTACCATAAACTCGTCGGTGCTATAAAATGCTTTTGCGATAAAAACATTTTGAGACGAGCTTTAAATGCCTTAGGCATTGGGGCACTTTTAATCGAATTTGGCAACTTGTTGACGAGTTGAACTCCTGCCTGAGAAGGCTAACGTTCATGAACTACCGTTCTGTGTCTCCCAGTTCGGTAGTTCTCCCGGCGTCTAGTTTCGTAAGAGTGTATATCTATACCTCTAACGAGATCGCATTTACTTTTGAAAAAAAATACATGTTTCCAAAATGTAGAGGCAGGGTAGTGTCAACATTTTTTAAGTTTTTGAATGCTGGTCTGCACGACTCTCCACTGTAGCTTTGCAATTGTTCGAACTGCTTGTTTTGAAGAATGAACAGCCTAGAAAGTTTACATTTGAACCCAACCCCACAACGCCAGTCCGTAAGACAAGTGTGGGTAGATTAGTCCATAATATGCCGTCATCAGTACCCAAGTCGGGAATATTTGGCTAATTTTGAGCAGAACATTGTCTACGTGACAACCCCACGTCAACCCTCTGTCTAGGTGTATTCCGAGGAATTTTGTCGAGTAGACTTCTTCAATCTCAGTCTCATCCAACATAACTATTGGACTACAATCTGAGACTGTCTGTCGAAGGCAAAAATGAATGAAAGATGATTTTTTGGATTGGTTTTGAGGTTGAGCTCACTGAAATGTTGAATTGAACTGTTGAGCTCAGTGAAAACGGTTGTTTCTAGTTCCTTGATTGATTTTGAATTGAAACAGAGAGTCGTGTCATCTGCGTACTGAACGAGTCGTCCGTGTTGTACCGATGAGCCAACGTCGTTGACGTAGATCAAAAGAGTAAAGGACTAAGTATGGAACCCTGGGTATCTATATAGCTCAACTCCCTTCAGTTGATCTGACGTCTGAAATTCCTACAAATTGTTTCCATGGTAATGAGTCAGAGCTCGAGGTGGACGGACGCGGCTGGCGGTGCGCTTATCTTGTCTGATCAGGAGATAACTGATGTTCTATTTTCGGTGTAGCGACGAACTGTAACTTTTCGTGTTTCTACTTGAGTAAAGTGCTTATTTGTGTGTTTGCAGTGAACATGAGTGAAAATGTAAAGTGTGTAGCCGTGGCATAAATGCTCGTCATGTGAAGGTGCAATGCAAAGACTGTCAACATGAGTGAAGAAGATGTGAAGTTTTTAGAAGAACAAAATGATCTATGGAGATGTGACAATTGCAAGAAAACAAGAAGAGCAAGTATGAAATTGGAATCTACTATCGATGAAGCAAGAGTGAGTAATGAGGATTTAGTGAAAATATTAGGAGAAATGCAAACTGAATCTAGAAAGCAATTTGAACGTCTAGAAGCTGAACTTGGGAAATCCGTCGAGAATTGTCATGACCACATTAAAGAACTGAGTGCAAAATTTGATGAACAATCCAAAATCATTAAAGCGTATGAAGAGAAGTTTGATGCAATTATTCAAGAAAACGTGAACCTCAAGAAAAAAGTAAAAACCCTGGAAACACAACTGGATGACTTAGAGCAGTATTCACGAGTAAACTGTTTGGAGTTAAATGGCATCCCGGAAACGAAAAATGAAAATGTATGTGACGTCATCAAAGTTGTGGGAACCGCTCTCGGAATGCAAATCAATGAAGATATGATAGACGCATGTCACCGGATGGGCACCAAGCAGGAAGGAAGGAAGAGAGGAATCATCGTGAAATTTACACGACGTTCTGTCAAAGAAGAGATGCTACAAAAACGGAAGGTCAAGAGGAACTTCAATACCCATGATCTCAATCAAGGACACGCAGGCTGATGTAGTCTACATCAACGAAAGTCTCTCACCGGCTCGTCGGAGGATCCTGAATGCTGCAAGAGCGTTGAAGAGGAAAGGGATACACCTTCGTCTGGGTGAAGAATGGGCGAATATTCTACGCAAGAATGAAGGGGACCCCGTGGTGGTAGCAACGACTCTGGAGCAGATCACAAGCCTGTAGGTTATGGAACCAGTGACAGAAGTGAGTGTTTACTTTTTTTGTCTTTGCGTATTACCAGTTTCATATTGTTACCTGTATGTTGTTCCTATCAGTAGTTAAAAAAATGAGTTTCTATCATGATACGGTTTTTGAATAATGACATGTTCAATTTATACGATGCTTACCTTAAAATATTACACCAGAACATCCGAAGTTTACGAAAAAACTTTGATATTCTATCGCTAAAATTGCAATGTTTAGATCATTATCCAGATGTAATTATTTTATCGGAAATTTGGATAGAAGATTACGAAAAATCCCTTTACCTTATACCGAACTATACTATGTAATACAGTGGTACACAGAGCAGGTGGTGTTGCATTATATGTGTCGAATAGGATAATAAGCAGAGAAATAAATATTGAGGTTAATATTTCATCAGTTGATTTGATTCACGTAGAAAATAGTTTAGTAGTAGTAGTGTTGTTGGTTTATATAGGTTACAATGTTTCAATGAAGATATTTTTATAAACGAACTAGATAATATTTTGCCAAGTTAAAAAATAAAACCTAATAATTGCTGGTGACGTAAATTTAAATTTGCTAAAGCCTAATAGGAAAACAGAAAGTTACATGATCAAAATGGCAAGTTATGGTCTAGAGTCTAAAATAAACGAACCTACAAGAGTTGTGAATGATTCTGTTACATTGATAGATCATATATTTTGCGCCATGGGTTGGGTATAGATTCTGACACGGACGCCTGGGTGGACACAGACGTGACCGACCACCGGGCAACAGTCCTGTGTGTCAAATGTCAGCGCAGCCCAGGTAGCACAGGGCGTGTCTTTCAACTTAACAGAATTAATTTTAATAATCTAAACAACATACTTTCAAAAACTACTTGGAACGAAATATTTACAGCACAGTCAGTAAACGAGGCTTTTGAAAACTTTGTTACGATACTAGATTCAAGTATCGGTAAAGCACAGCGTTTAAAACCCACCAGAGAGAAAAAGTTCAAAAAGTTAAAACCTTGATGACAGATTCTTTAGTTAGCATGGTCATAAGAAAAAAAAATGCAATGTACAGAGCTTCAAGGAAAAATCCAAACAATGAAATATTGAAAATAGAATATATTAGATTTTAAAACATGCTTGTAAATAGAATAAGACTATCAAAGAATGATTATTTTAGGAAGTTAATATAGACAACAAAAAAATAATCCAAGAGGTCAGTGGCAAGTTATAAACGAAATTATCGGCCGTAACAGAAATAGCAAACCAAACGTTATCTTAAAAGATAATGCAGGTATAATTGTACAAGACAAAAATAGTGTAGCTAATATGTTTAATGATTTCTTTTGTACGATAGCGGATAATTTAAGAAAAGATATATCAACAAATAGAGATGCACTGCTGACCCAGAACATTCCAGATAATTTTAATCAAGAGACAATTAGAGATTCTTTGTTTTACCCAACGGACAAAGCTGAAATTAGAAACATCATAAATTCTCTCAAGCCTAGAAAAGCACCAGGATTCGATAATATCACACCAGTTTTGATAAAGAATATTTGTGAAAGTATTTTGGAAGTGTTGACTGAACTAATCAATCTTAGTTTATTAGAAGGCGAATTTCCTCAGATACTCAAAGCAATAGTAATACCCTTGTACAAAAAATCGGATAAATTTCCCAGTAATTATCGGCCAATCGTTATCAATTTTTCAAAATAGTCGAGAAAGTAGTAAAAGCCGTCTTGTATGTTTCTTAAACAAAATAATTTTTCAGTGAAAATCAATTTTGGTTTCGTTGTGGAAAAAATACAAACGATGCCTTGTTGTGTTTTATGACTCAGGTATTTGATGGTGTAAATGACGGAAGTGTTGTGCAGGTTTATTTGTAGACGTAATGAAAGCGTTTGACACTGTTGACCACACACTTTGAGAGACTGTACAGTGCTGGGGTCAGGGAATTCCACAAAATGGTTTTCATCCTACCTCATGGCAGAACGCAAAAACTAAAGGGAGAGGTGTTGAGCGACCGGAAGTGCCTGAGTCATGGAATACCTCAGGGATCTGTACTTTCGGGACCACTTTTTCTTATTTATGTAAATAGCTTGTGTAACGGTGATTTTAAGGGAAGCTTGTATCATTCGCAGACGACACAGCGTTGTTCTATAAAGCAGATTCGGTTTCAGAATTGAGAGAGAAAATTCAACACGACATAGATGCATTAAAAATATGGTTCACTCAACACTTTATGGTCATGAGCCCAAAACAAAATTTGTTATTTTCAGTCCCAGGAAAACACTTTATTTCGCTTCTCCATTAATATACCACAACATTCTATGTCCAAAATAAACTGTTCCTGTCCATTAATCGAACAAGTAAATGACATTAAATACCTTGGTCTATATTTAGATTCTTGTTTATCTTGGAAAGTGCATATTAACTACTTAAGAGACAAACTAGTACAATATGTAAGGTTATTTTATGTGATGAAGACTGTATGTTATTCTGAGTTGTTGAAGACAATATATTTTGCCTTAATTAGTTCTAAGCTTGAATATGGACTTTGTGTGGGAGGAACATACTTAACTTCATTAAAACCCTTGATTATTTTGCAGAAGTGCTTTATTAGATTAATTTTAAATAGACATAGGTTAGAACATACAGACCAGCTTTTAAAATCACTAATATTTTACCATTAAGAAGTTTATACATATTTAAAGTGTTAAGAGATTTTTATGTTAGAAGTGGAAACAATAACAAAGTTGTCAAAAGACAAACCCGTAGAGCCTTGGATGTCGATGTACCGAAACCTAATTTGACACTATACAAAAATACTATACTTATCTAGCCCCAAAATTCTTCAACAGCTTGACGGATACAATTAAACAAACAAACAATAGAAATAATTTCGAAAAGGCGATCAAAATTTTTATTTTAAATCACAACAACATAGAAATTTTCTTTTCATCAATAGAGTAAAGACAACAAAACAAAAGATACAAAAGTCAATTAACAACACAAAGCAAAAGTCGCAAATCAGTAGATTTTAAGTTATTTCAGTTTGAATAAAATTAACTAGGCCAGCCACGCAGCCAACAAACCCGCATCAACAAAAGTGCAAGTCCCAAACAGGTAGAATTACCTCGGGATAATTTTGTTATTGTTTCTAATTAATTTAGTTAATTTTGTTACAGTAATATTAAAATAGTTAAGTTACGTTGTAAATTTTGTGAAATTGTTGAGTACATATATGTTTTACGAATGTATATAACTGTATTGTTGTATTGGGAAGAAACAATAAATTCATTCATTCATTCATATTACTAAGATATGATTTAAGCCAGTTGTGTGGCACTCCTCTTATCCCGTAATACTCCAGTTTGCGAAGCAGGGTGCCGTGATCCACACAGTCGAAAGCTTTGATAAATCGAGAAAAACACTTAGTGTTTGTCTTCGACTCTCAATACCTTCTACTATCATCTCGACTAGACGGACGACTGCGTCCACTGTCGATGTTCCGCTTCGGAACTGGAATTGGTTTGATGATGGGCCAGGTTTTGCATTTCCAAAAGTTTTGCGTGAGCCGATTGAGAAAGACCTTCTTAAAAACTTTGCTGAAAGCCGGTAAAATTGAAATTATGGTAGTGGGTTGACAAAGCGTCTCCCTTCAAAGATGTTGAACAAATTTTGATTTTTGGGTATTCAATTGGTTAGGAATATGCTAAACAGTGAGAAGTCTAAAACCAATTCCCATCAAATAATTATATCCAGCGCAATTTAACTTAAAAGTTGTTCATATGATTTATTTTGTTTTTTTGTAAGCCTAAAAGTAGTGTTATTGTTTTAGTTGGTCTCTTTCCAAATTTATTTTGTTAAAAAATATTGTGGTTTTACACAATATCTATTTGCAATTTTTTGAGTTTTTATTTTGAATTCGTGCCTAAAATAGACTTGACATAAATCATAATCAGCGGTAATTAACACTGTAAGTTCTACTTTTCTGTTTATTTTATGTATAAAAACCTCCGTTTATTATTGAGGATGATTTTCAGGAAAGTCATGGTTCACGAGTATTTACAATGTTGGCATAGCTTGTGGGAGTAACATTTACGTCATATGCAAATTTTCCTTGCGAGTTGAAATCTGATTTCTGCTTCCGTACCATTGCATACGGGATAGAATATTCAGACCTAATCTTCACCATCCTACCCTTCTTGATTCTTTATATTATCATCTTCTTATCTCTACTTTTTACTTTTACTTGTGACGCTTGTGGTTCATTTTGGTTAATTATTTATATCAAAGCTGTAGATTAAAAATGTTGCCGTATCTATATGAAGTGTAGTTTACACCATTTTGAACTAATCGATTTTTAAAGAATGGCTATTCCTTAAATAGGTCTAAGTATGGAGTGCTTAAATTATGATATCAATAAAACTCAAAATCTATTGAACATTTTTTAAACTAAAGGGATATTGTAATTTCAACAGAAAGATATTTAACGAAAATAGCCGTCGTAAAATAATTTTTTATGACACAGTTTTAGTGACGTATCGGTTTCTTAGGCCATGCTCACAAACTTAGTGTGATACCTTTTTTGAATTTTGTTGTTGACGATGGGAGGATTTCTGAAGTTGAACTATTATTGCGGACATTTTCCATCCTTAGTGAACAAAAAGGATCACGACGTTTCGGGATCTGCAATCTGATCCCGTCTTCGGGTGAAAATAACCTAAAACATAACACAGAACATTAGAAAATGAGCTAGCCTAAAGTAGTCAGCGTAGCTGACCAGTCAAACTCTACCAAACAACATGTAGTTGTTAAGTCAAACAACAAATTAAATCTTAGAATTTAGGAATACCCTAGAGAAAACAAAACTAAAATATTACAAACACAAGCCACACTATGAAAGTAAACAAGTCACCGGAGTAAATTCAAAACGAATCACAAAACACGTCCACTAACTGAACGTGCTAATCCTAGATTAACTGGTTGGCCGGTGACAGGCCATCACACACACTAGCAGCAGGCTAGCCAACTGTAACAAAGAAACACAAAAATCCCTATTTATGCACGGCCAAAGGGAGAAGGGGCGGCTTACGTGAGTTAAGTTCTCTGTGGCCTGTTTTGCGTCCTTAATACCATGCTATGAGTTTTTTGAGTTGTTTCTTGTTGAAAATTTACTTGAATATTATGGTTGTCCCTACGCTTAAGTTCATTTTTAATGAGCAGTGGCGTGATACTCTGCTTTGAGACACCGACCACTCTTAAAGGGTATAAGGTGGAGCGATAGTGATTGTTATGAGTGTTTTGGTGGATGATTAGATTTAGTCTTGTTAAAACCTAGACAACTGTTCCCAGATTGGGTCATTAATTAATAGACCAACGACCAGTGAAATGCACCAACTGCTTGACGTGACTTCCGAGCCACGGAGAGTGGCCATCGTGAACAGTTATATCACTGCACCCGGGGAGCACGCACTATAACACTGAGCTATGGACACTCCCATGGCCTAAGAAACATGTCACCGAAATTTTTTCATGAAAAATATTTTACAGAAGGTGTTTTGTCAACTATTTATTTATTTAAAATCTCTTATATTCTGTCTGAAATATTCCAGTGTTATACCACAGTCATGTGACACGTTTCAACAAGTACTTTATGTTCAAACATTTTTCTATTCAAACTTTTGCGTTAAAAATTAATGGAAATAACAAGTATTTACTTTATTTTTAACAAAACAATCTCAAGACAATGGCTACCATGAAAATGTAATTAAGACCTCGTACCAATGGAGAAAATCCCGATGGTTCTTTCCTTTTACAAATACGAGTTCACTACAAACGTTGGTAAATAATGTTGAAACAAGTGATCAGTTAGATTGAACTAACCTGGGATTTATAACGACTTGGGTAAAACTTAAATGTAAGAAGTTCTTCAACAATACGTTCTTCGTCAATAAGAAGAGTTGTATTGTCCATTCCAGTTTTGAAGTTTTATATCCAGTTCCTTGGTGGAAACGAAGTTTCCAATGTGTTTTAACAATAAAGTTCGTGTGTGCACGTAAGTTCAAACTGGACAACTTTCCGAAAGTCTAAGTTACATTTGTAACTTTCTCAATCTATTTAACTAGATACTTTCTTTAGAAGTAAAAAGGAAAATAGACTTGCTATTCCTGCGATAATATTGGGTTTTAAAGTATAAGCGGCTTTTAGAGAAAACAAATACTATTTATTACTTTTGTGTGTATGTACTTTTGTGAACATATGAAGTTTGCACTTGGGATAGTATAAATTCCACAAACACCTTTTTTAGAGTTTTATGTTTAAGAAAAACGGATTTTTTTACTTAAACCCGTAGAGCTTTGAATTTAACTTGCAATATAACAGTGGCTCATTAATTTTAATTGGCATGCCATAAAACGTATTTGTTAGAAAAATCTGCTAAATGTTTATCGTTGTGGTGAAGGTTCCGGCATTGAACTTATAAGTTACAGAAGAACAAATCAGGTCCGACCTTTTTACTGTGTTTTGCTCACATTCTGTCGTCACCAACCCCAGCATATTTCCCAAATTTGGTAAAGAGAGCATGGTCTATTTTAGCGAACAGCTGTCAAAAATGAACGTGGTGTACGTATACCTTAAATCAAGGGAAAATAACGTTACAAATGGCAGTTATTTACAAACGGGTGTTAGAATTAACTTGACCTTTCACAATGTTTGAATTCAATGGTCGAGGTAACATTTTCTTGGGATGAACAAATCCACATTTACAAAAAACGCTTGAACCTGTTCCAAGTTCAGATTGCGCCTGAATCACTTGAACTGTATACACTTCCCCTATTCTTCCTTGCATGCTTCCTTGAACTGAAAACCTCTCTTGTTGTGCTCTGCAAAACATACTCCTACTTCCTTTTAGTGTTATTAGATGAAAATGTTAAGTAAAATATGCTAATCGACGAAATATGTATGTGTTTGTTTTTATTAATTTTATTTACGTGTTAACACGTAGGCTACGTTAATTCAATTCAGCATGTCTACTTTTACGTTATACAAAAGGCAATATAAAACACCAAAATCAATTTCTTTATGACTAATTAAAATAAACACTTTACTTTAAATTATTCAAGGCAACACCTTATAAAACTGAAAAAGCACCTCGTCAACCACTTGCTCTTTTTTTTAACTAGTTGTAGTTTTTACTTGTATTCTTCGTTACTAAAACCTTTTTAGCACTTTAATCTCCCTTCCTCCTTGATTAATCATACTAATCTCTGAGCTATTCGCCCCTAAAATTGATCTTTTTTTACCAGCAGCTTAGTAATCTTAGTGTAGGTTCTTACTTTAGCTAGTTAGTACGGTTCTGTAACACTAACTGCATTTGCCACCTGTATTCTTACTTGCTCGTAGTGCTGAGCATGGCTTCCCCCTCCTGTTTCAGAGTGTGGACGAGGGGGAAGTGGAGGGGACAGTGTGTAACGGCGCAGTCTCACCACTCTTTGATGACGTCATGGATCTCCCCTTGCACGACGCATGCGCAGTGAGTATAGCTCCGCTCCGCTGCTTTGATTGGCTCTTTTGTGCTTATGTATATTTCATTTGATTGTTTAGTGGTATTATTTCATCTTTTACTTTACTTATAGCTGGTTATATAAAGTCCTTGTTGTTGATGCATATTTACTGATTTCTCATTTCCTTAAACTTAATCGTTAAAATAATTGTAATCGAGCTGGGGCATGCCAAATACTAATTTTGTTTTTATGTAACCAAATCTAATCTACCCTCTTCTATTGTATCTTAACTTATCCCAAGCTCTAGTATCCGTGACATATAAAAATCCAACTTTACCCGATCCATTTTGATCTTGGAAATCTAATGTATTACGGAGAGTTTTAACAGCCTTAACATGGAGGAAGCTAGATAACTTGATCTCGTTTCGTGGTTTGTTACGTACTTTACATTATCTTGTAATCAACATTGCTTTACTAGAACATACGAGCTGGAAACAAATCACTGAATACGAAACAACACGAAACATGCAGTAGAATTTGACAAGGCCTAGGGTTTGGCCAAGATTTCACATTATTGCCCGAAAGTAGTCCGAGAAACCATAGAAATAATCAAAAATGGCAACAACTTCAACAAAGAAGACAGTGTAAAACTCTCCAGAAGCTGGCAGCCAGTCCTGAAGGAGTCTTTTTGACAGCCAATAAGAACTCGGCAGTTGGCACTTGCGCCATTCGACGGTTGGCAGCCCTGTCACCTATAGGAGATAAGAAGGCCCAGCAGACAGCGAGTAGCTCAGTTTCAGGAAATCAGTGACTGAAGTTTGTACTCCACAGCGAGACCGAAATATTTCACCCTAATTATTATGATGTTTTGACGCGGTGTGAACCAGAAGAACTAGATTATAGTTGTGACACCGGCCGCGAAAGCCTAAGAGTTAAAATCACTGAATGTGCAAATACAGTTCGCCACAACTTGTTTATCTAAATACAAGTTATTGTTATACTTTTATAAAAATATTATTACCTTCTTAGAAATTTTATCGATATTATTATCTTCTAATATCGATGCCATTGGTAATTCCATCTAGTAATAAACACATTTTGAGTATTAATTTTATTTGTATAGATTATATTCAAATAAAGTGCTGCATAACGTTTATCTTCTAATATCGATGCCATTGGTAATTCCATCTAGTAATAAACACATTTTGAGTATTAATTTTGTTTGTATAGATTATATTCAAATAAAGTGCTGCATAACACTTGTGCCCTTCGAAATGCACAGCCAAGCCCATTAACATCAAAATTGCTGCAACGTCGTCTGTAAATGCTTTTGCGACGCTTTTCGTCCATTCAATGTGTAACTTCTGTCTTTAACGATATTGTAAAAGTGCTTCTAGCCGAATAAACACATTAAACTGAATAAATGCACTGTTCACTGTGTAAACAAAGAATCATTTAAGTTGGGACTCGTGGCGTGGTCCTGTAATCCAGCTTCATCGAGGTCAGGTTTTGAAGATGTCATAGGTCTAAAGCGGCTCAGATTGTCTCAGTTGTTTTAAATTCATGTACATATCAATGTAAATTAAGTCCGAAGTTAGGACCAATCATAGTATCAGAAAATTAACTATCAAGAGATCGTATCAAGAGACGATACGTGATTGGAGGTCCAAGGGTTGACCTTCCCCTACCGATCGAGAAGCGAGGCGATCGACGAGAGTTCAGTCGGCAAATGAGTACAGGTACGATCAGTCTAAAAGTCGTTTCAGCCTGTACATTCTAAAGTCTATTAAATCTGTTTAAAGTATTTTTAGTTTTTCTCAAGTGGAGTTCTTTCTTTGTTTTTTATTTTATTGTAACAAGTGAGTTACGTCATCAGTGATCATCTGATGATATCCGCATCAACTCCCACCATCGTTTGGATATCAGACCATCACCTGCGTGGTTCGGAAGTCACGTTAAGCCGTTGTTCCTTGTATTTCCATTGGTCATTGGGCTATATTAATGACCTATTCTAAGGAAGAGACGGCCCTAGTTTGTAACAAGACTACACCTCATAACTCATTACTACCACTCATCACACTCATCCTTCACCACATATTTGCCTTAAAATACCCTCATGAGAGTGGTCGGCATCTCAAATAGTGATTGAGTGATTTAGTTAGTTTTCTTCAACCGTGAATATCTTTTGAAAGCGATAATTGGTTTAGTTTCCTAAAGCTGTAAACATTGGATTTAGATTTTTGACGATAAACATTGATTATATTCTAAAAAAGAAAAGTAAAACCCTTTTTTACATAACAACTAAATTTGAATCTATGTAGACTCGAATCTACCTGTCGTCTACAAACTGAAGAGGACTAAATTCCTTTTAATTGTTTCAGTGTACATGTTACAGTTGTTTTTTATGTAATGGTTCCAGGTAACACTTATCTCCTTTGTTGCAGGAGAAGGATGAACTGACAAGACAAAAAGAGTCCCAGCTGAGACAACATTCGTTCTTCCAGCTTCGCGTTCATCTGAAGAGAGGGAAGGATCTGATCGCCAGGGACAAGAGTGGTAAGCCCTCAGTTAGGGAAGGGAGGAGCAGTTGTCTCGGGGCCTCGGGGTCCGCAGTAGCTAGAGGGGTTAGAACCCCCGTCTCCAAAATATATTGAAAAATACTTAAAAGTACACGTTTCATGCATCTAAAACATTTCAAAACTACTAATATTTACCCGTAATTTGCATAACCTTTTTACGAGAGAGTTCCTGAACCTCCCCTGATATTCTAATCTTAAAATAACCGTAATAATTATGGAGCCATTACCATCACCAAAACAGACCAGAAAATATGTTCTATGTACAGCTTAGCCATTATTATCAAAGAAGCAATAATACATAAAGTATTTTCAATTTTAAAGGTTTAGATGAAGGTCTTCTTATTATATTTTTATAATGTATAAATAACTTTACATTATCTAATAACATATTCATTGAAATAAACTATTAGATTATGTGAAGTTATTTTCAAATAAATTATCTTTTCAATTTCTTTTGATTATATGGTATACATCTGGGAGGAGCCCACAGCTTGAAAGTACTAGCTAGCATTATTTTCCCGAGTTACTGAAAATCCTGATTGAGGCTTTTAGTTCAATATAAGGTATATAATCCATGCGATTCATGGTATCAAATTGGAGAAATATTAAAAACAATCAAGCGAAAAATCGTAAAATGAGTTAAGTCTATGAACAATAACAAGTGAAATCGTTAACTTCATTCCGTTGCGCCCGAGGAACAATCAGAAGTAGAGTCATATTGAGCCAACAATATTCTGTAGCAGCAGTATTCTGTTTCTGATGGCCTTTGCTGGTTATTGTTGTTGACAGTATTGGTGTTATTTTTGACTATGACTCTTATGTCATTCGTTTAGCTCTACCTTGCAAGAAGCCTTCAAGTAGCAAAGACAACAATAGCTTGAAAATACGATCGTACTATCATTGTCATGTTGACACACAGAATACATTGTCCCGCAATGACAAAGCTTTGAACATCTTACAAATTTTTAAAATCTACAAAATCTTAAATGGGTTTCCTACAAACGGCATTTTGTGTTAAATAATATTTCTTTCTAGTTGTGGTTAAAACAGAGTGGAAGAACTACTCGAGCTGTTTCTAGGTTAGAGATATCGGCTGTGCAAGGAAGTGAAACGAAGGGAGAATGCATTGGATCAGAACATAAGATTCAAGAACCAATGACTTGTGACTAGTTTTATCCAGTTTACAGTCAACAAAACCCGTACCATCTGGATAAGCTCATAACAGCTGACTCGTATGTGGTTAACAAATATTGACTTTACCTTCAATATCAATGCCAATACCATCGAACGCCGAACGTTTAACGTACATTGGGGTTTAAAATATTTGGACATCCGTAAATGCTTGAAGAATAATTACAATCAAATTTGCTTTGGAAAATGAGATATTCATGACGTCAGCATGGTGAGCTCTAGCTCCATGAAATGAGCATCAGTCATCTCCCAGAACATGTTTTGGGCATTTTTACAAGACTTTATATAAATATGTATACAACTAAAGGTCTTATATTGTCCGACTTTCTTGAAATGTGGTAAGAAGCTTGTTAACTAGCAAAATCGAGCTACCGGAACCCCCCCCCCTTTTGGAGGAGAATTTTGGTCTAAAAAGATCTAAAAACAGTAAATTTCATATTCATAGAATTTGATGACATTTGGAATAAATATATATTTTGATAACAAACATTATGAAAGTTAATTGAGTCGTTCCAAAATGGTGGCAAAAAATGTGAGTTTCGCTGTAACAACGTTTCTTAGTATTGAAGTTTTTAACTTCACGATACGTAATAAGACTTGCAGTAAAGGAACACGTAAGTCTGAGGCCGAAGGCCGAAGCGAGACTGTGGGCAGAGCGAAAAATAGTAACAAATTCGATAGTAGCAAAGGAAATTCGATTCATTCACGCAAGCGGCGGCTTAGCACTTAACTGCGTGTCGGCCTGGTTTACGAAAATTAGCCGTGGGGTGTTTGTTCAAAAACTGCATCGAGTATACTACTTCTTCGCAATTTCAGCTAAATACTGTAGGAGGTCTAGTATTGCAATTTTAGTATGATTCATGCTCACATAAATTATGGAATTTCTTCATGGGGAAGACGTGCAGAAAAGCACAATCTTGTAAATCATGTAGAAAAATGTTCAAAACCCTTAAATTTTGACCCTGCCTTGCAAGTACAATTTTGAAAACATTTTTTGTTTAACTAAATGTAATTTGAAACAGGGGTTACTCTTTGCACCAATAACCAATATATGAACACTATTTAATCAACTACAAAATAGTTATCAAAGGCTTTAACTAGTTTATGATCAACTTCCCTGTGTAGCTGGAGTTAAATTATATAGTAAACTACCTCCAAATATTAGATCACAAACTGATTTAAAATCATTTAAGAGAACATTGCAAACAATGCTAGTGGACAAATCGGTTTAAGGTCTGGGAAAGTTCATCGATAGTATAACTAAACTTATGTGTTCAATATGATTTTAACTTTTATATAGATGAATAAATTTTAATATCTTTCATTTGGTCAAATCCGGTACCAGAGATTTATTATTTTAAAATTTTGGACGAGTTAGCTGTATTTCATTGTCAACACAATGTATACTTTGTACAGTGACCTGAATACAATTTTAACTTTATGTGCAGCACTATTATCTGATTTTACATTGATAATTATTGCTATTAAACCTATCACAATTGCTTGCTTGACTACATCTTGTTTATTTCCAGGTACCAGTGACCCCTACGTGAAGTTCAAGAGCGGAGGACGTCTGTTGTATAAATCTAAAACCATCTACCGAGATCTGAACCCGATTTGGGACGAGAGTTTTATCTTGCCAATCGAAGATCCTTTTGTCCCAATACACATAAAGGTACGTGTTTCTGAAAGTTTAATCGAAGAAACTTTTGTGCTCTTTTATAAATAAAACAAATTGTATACTACATGCTATACATTTGATTTATAATTTCAGATTTTCTCTTTAAACTAATTTTAAAACTAAAGATGAAGCCTACGATTTATTTTCTATTAGAAATTGTTTAATATTGAATTGCCTAATATTAACGTAACCAAACGAATTTGCTGTTTTGCTTTCAGGTCTTTGACTATGACTGGGGCCTGCAAGATGATTTTATGGGCTCTGGGTATCTAGATCTGACTAAATATGAGCTGGGAAAGTAAGTATTTAAACTGCTCATCTGTAAAGGTTCACTTTATTCTACTATAAAATTTAGTTCCTGCTTGGGATTGAAAACACATGTTAAAACAGAGGTCTGAGCGGTTTATTCAGTTTTAGTACTGCGCATTTGGTAGAGGTCTGATGAGTGCGTAAAGAGAACGTCAAGAATGTAGAATCCCTACAATTCCAAACATGTACAAGTTTTGTTGTTTATGGCCCCTAATCATAAGGAAACTGAACTCAATGTTCTCAAGAAAAATATAATGAAAATTTTGAATTTTGGTTTTGTTCTAAAATGCCTCATACCGTTCAGACACCCCAGTAGATAACCCTCCCCTTTAACACTATTATAGCTCGGGGAAGCGCTGAGATCGAGAAGATGTAAGAGGGAAATAAATCCGAACTACCATAACACTCCAAGGTCAAAGTCCTGTAGTCTCTGAACGACTAGTGACTACTGTAATTTGAACGATGTTTTCTCAAGTAAGTCCGGGTTCTAAATCTTTACAGTGTTGTTGAAGGGCTAGCTCAAAAAGGATAGGGCGTATTCCAACGTTATTTCCAACTTTGGTCTTCAAGCGGAAACTTCATATTTTTTGAAAGTTTGTATCTTAAAACTAATTATAATAAGTCAAGTTTTATTAATTTTCAACTTGGCAGGCCGAATTCGATTACTGCCCAACTGTAATGGTAGATAATCATTTGCTGGAAGAAGCTGAATCAACAAAATTTCTTGGCGTTTATATAGATAAAAATTTATCTTGGGATAGCCATATTGATCATATAAGCAAAAAGATTTCCTCTAGAATTTTTCTTCTTAGATACCTCTCCCAGCATTGTAAGCCACATATACTTAGAATGGCTTACTTTGGTTTAATACAACCATATATAAATTATGGTATCATTTTGTGGGGTTCTTGTTCAGAATATAAACTCTTAAGAATTTTTATTCTGCAAAAGAAAGCTGTGCGAATAGTATCAAAATTACGTTTGAGGGATTCTTGTAGAGAAATATTTAAAGTATTAGGTATTCTTACCCTACCTTGTATTTATATATATGAAACAATTATTTTTTCCATAACAAATGGTAGTTTGGTAACAGGCCATGATATCCACAACCATGACACTAGAAATAGTAGTCAATATAGGTTGGGATATCATGGACTTGAAATATCTCATAAATTACCGTCCCAAATTGGTATTACATTTTTTAACAAATTACCAGACTATTTAAAAACTATAAACAGTATAAACTCTTTTAAGTCGAAATTGAAAACATTTTTAATTCAAAATCATTTTATAGTGTTCGTGAATTTATGGACGATTCAAATACAACTAATTTTTTCAACAACATTTCACCTATGTAGCAAGTAGTACTATAGGGGAACAGTATTTTGGTGATGGGTTTATCCTATTTGTTTTTATATTTAGATTTGTTTTTTATTGTCACACAATACTTTTTTGTACATGACAAATAAAGTTATTTATTTATTTAAGCTCAAGGACTCTTTCAGGAGCCTCATTATAGATAGTTATCCGGTGTTTCTTTATTTGCTTGGCTCCTTACAACTGACTGTTGCCTCATGTGTTTCAGACCTACAGACGTTGTGTTGACTCTGCAAGATGTGGGCAAGGCGGAGTACCTGGGTGAGATCTACATCACAGCCACCCTCTGGCCCAAGTCTCAGGAGGATAAGGAACAGGTGAGTTTGTGTGTCTGTGTGTGTGCAGCTCGCTAAGGATGATCCAGGAGCAGGAGCTTATGTAAATCGGTTGTCCCGACCAAAGCATTTAACTGCGCAGGGATTGAACTTTCCTTTTTGGTGGGTGAGGGGATTGAAGCGACGAGTGCTACGACTTGAAAACTGTTTTTACTGAGCGGTTTGCCGATTTCTTTTGCCGAATTTGTTAGTCTCGAGCCCCAACGGGGAGTCTGGAGGAGTATAGTGCCTCCCCCCTCCCACTAAGAGAGACATTTGTTTAATACCATCTTCTATTATGCTTTTAGGGGTAATTACTCTGAAACAAAATTCCCAAGGATTTTCATCCTATAAAAGATAGCAATTAGAATAATTGTTATGTTAAATTTTAAGAATCCTGATGCAGGGAACATTTCAAATCCCTATCAATATTGCCTATATCCTCAATGTACATTTTGGAAACGTTGTTGTTTTTTAGAGCTAAGTGACAGTACTATTGTCAAGAACATTAATCAATACAATACAAGGAATCAAAATGTTATGCTACCTAACTACCATAGGCTTCATTCAACTATACGATAAACTTCCTGTTGAAGCCGGTAGAAACTTATGTAATACACTTCCCGACAATGTTAAACGTTACTCTACGACAAAATTCAAAACAAACCTTAAAAACTACCTTGCTCAAAATTCCGTTTATAACATTGCTGAATTTTTGAATATTCAAAACTAAACTACTACTATTATTTAATTACGATTCGAGGTCTTACTTGTGGTATATAGTATATCTTATTGTCAAAACAAAATTATTGTAATCGTTTTGACACTTAACGTATTTTTACTGTTATTATTTCTAGCGTTGTGAGTGTTACTATACGAAAAAGCTCAAAAACAAAAGTAACAATGAAAATGTAAAGAAAATATTGTATCTTGGATTTCTCTAAAAAGATGGACTAAGAGACAACGACTGCTGCATTCTGTCGTGGAACAGCACAACTACGAGTATCGCAGTTGTGTTCTCCATTGACAGTCGAATATATCGGGATCAAACTTAATTGTATAAACATAAAAATCCGTTACCACAACCGTGGTTCTTATGATTACTGCTATGTTGGGAAAAGTATAAACAGTACATAACAAAGAAGCTAATTAACCTAAATTTTAAAATATTTGCTTATGTTTTCGGAGCTACTGTAGTACGTCTACTCTTCGAGACGAGGGTAAGTAAGTATATTCACGAGGTAGTGAGTCTATTCTTCTTATAAAACAGGAAAACAAATAAACTATTCTTCGAAATTATGTCCACCCCAAAAAAATTCACTTAAAATATTCTACAGCGAGAGCCGTTACACATTCTACATCGATAGAGCAACGATCATGATCGAGTCGATCATTGCTCCAAACGATCGACTCGACTACAATGATCGACACACGTCTGTTTACAAACATCCCGGGCTTGTGGATTCTGCGCATGCGCGAGTTCTGTCAATGGATCAGCCGGTTCTTGTGTCACAGGACTGGTGTGCAGCTGGCTCGGAACTGTTCCTTGCGGTGGAACCGCTCTTGGCAGTTCGATTCTGTTTTGGGAGCCGATCCAAGGAGTTGAGACCGTGTCTGGTTTGCTAACTTGATTTCTCTCGTGTGTCTTTTGGACTTCAACACAATTAAAACATTTTCGGACTAAATAAACTACAAGCAATGTATAGTTGAACTTTGTTAGTACAAAGAAAATGTTTGAACGGAAACTGAATGCGATAAAAAACTGTTATGCTGCTTGATTGAGTATTTTATATTCGGTAAACTTGAGTTGAATTTACCATTTTCATCTCAACAAACAACGATTATTTGAAACATTTCTGATTATTTTTTACGTAATCTGGTCCCGTTGTAATTGGTATACATGTATAAAGCATACTGTTATTACTGTTTATAACACTCATGCCAATTTACTTAACGCAGCTTCCTTTTTCTTAAAATAGTTCTTACGGACGTCTGAAAGACAACAGCTCTTAACATTTACTTATCCATACAGATAACATAATTTATCTTACATGACTATTACAAAACTGAGTTGGAAAACGGGTATATCGTTACAACACATTTTTTTAATACTTTTGCTTTGAGTCACACCACTTGGCTCTTTTAAGGTGAATATGGAATGGTGGTGGAAGTCTTGTTATAGATTGGGACTTGGGTCGTTATTAAGAGCCCAACGACCAATGGAATAGACCATCGGCTTAACGAGACTTCCGAACCACGGGGCACTCCATCATGAAAAGTTAGTACTGCACCCGGGAATCGAACCCGGGCTGATTGGGAGGCACGCACTATACCCCTGCTATGGCCACGTCAAAGTTAGGTGTACATTGCTCAACATCCGGACAGCAGTAATTTTTTGAACCACTTTTTTGTACCTCAGCGTAAAGTAATCTGAGCAGGTACTAACCAGACTTTCAGTGGTTAATACAGTCTAAACTTCCATTTAAACAACATGGCATGCGGTCGTCTACGAGTGGACAGAGTGAAAAACATGTTCTCACCATCAGGCGGAACCGGATCAATGAAAGATCCGTTCACCAAGAACAGCTCCTTCTGGCTCCGGAGTAAGCTCGTGCTGTACACTCCAGCTCGTCAGTGAACGTGAGGCATTGATCGTGTCCGTATGAGTCAGTCGGGCGGCGAGTTAGTGACCAAAGTGAGGTCACGGTTAGCCAGGTTAGGTAGATCGGTGACCTCGAACCCCAACACGGACAGTACAGAGGAGGAGGGTCAGGTGATAACAGTGGTCAGTGACATGTGATGATAAGAGTGCTGTAGTGGTGTGGTGGGATAACCTGTCAGTGCAGTGGTGCATTGTTGTGGTCGCGTTCAGTGGTTTGGAGGTTATTCTGAAAGGCTAAGAGAAAAGTTTAGGTGATGTTGGTTGTCGATAGTTTTATTAATTTGCAGCAAGATTGTCAGCTTTGAGTATAGAGTAGTCTTACTTCCTTAGTCTAGCCAAAGATCATGAAGATACGGCCGCTCTTTGTTTAAAACTTGCCGCAAATCAAATCCCTATTTATTTTCTGAGGAATTTATTGTTGCTGGACAACTAATTAGGTTGGATAAGTGATCTTGACATGGTGGATTTGTGTTTAGAAAAGTATATAGCTTCGTTGCTATCATTTTCACTAATCTAAACTAATTTAAAGGGTACCCTAAGGGGTTTAAATTTTCTCAAAACCATAAACACCGGCAAAATTTGAGCTCGTATTTTTCAAATTGTTGATTTCAAACGGGTTACGAAAGAAACATTATTTAAAAACTGTTAAATTTACAGGAGAATATAGTAGGCCTATAGAAACTCCTGTAAATTTAACAATTTTTAAATAATGTTTCTTTCGTAACCCGTTTTAAATCAACAATTTAAAAATACGAGCTCAAAATTTTGCCGGTGTTTATGGTTTTGACAAAATTTAAACTTTGTTCAAAATCACCTTTATTTGTTTAAATAATGTAGCTTAGAAAAATACGTTAGACAGAGTAATTGCAAACAAACGTACCGTGAAAGTCATAAACAGTTAATAAAAGATCGATAGATAGACACTGTTGATAACAGCTGTGCTTGAAGAATTGAAACACATGTAGTATACACTGCCTGCGACAGGTTATCAGTGATAACCTTCTCTGTCATCATTCTAATCTCTATATACAATATTTATTTGGATATTGCAATAAATTTATCATAAAAAGCAAAGGTCAGTTTCAAAATATGGTGGATTTACTTAAAACTTCAAAAATTATCAGTTTTGGTAACACAGGGTTTTAAAACAATTTTATTTAAACATTTTAGATAATAAATAATACAATAATAATCTTATGTTTATTTTTTCCTATTATTAAAACAAAATGGTGAAAGTCAATTATACATATATATAGTGTTTAATATAAAAAATACAGCACACGTCTAAGTTGAAATGTTAACAAAATCTTTTTAATGGTAGTACATTTTGGATTTAAACTTATGGAAGTAGTTAATTTCAAAAATCAATTTAGTCTAAACGTGCAGTAGGTGTCAATTAAAACCTAAAGTCAATAGATCAATGAGTTCTGACAGTTCGCAGAACATGTCAAAACGCTCAGTTGTGTCAATACATACACGGTAGATATCGAGAAACCACCAGCTTTAGTGTTGTCGATCGATGGGTTAACCGGATGAGTAAATGGGCTCTTTACATGATGAATTGCCATCTTTTCAATATGCTGCACTTTGTATCTGCACAACGATGGATGTGTACTTCAAACTACACTTATTTTGAAACGTTATAATAAAGAGCTAAGATTGTCCTTTCTTACATCCATCGAAATATAATTCAGACATACAGATTTTACATTCACTCTCTCCTATTTATTCAAATAGTACCACACCAGGCCCTAGTTAGTCAGCTGATTTATAGGTTCCCCCAATTAAATGACATGAACTCGTCTGTATTACAGAACGCTTGAGAGATAAGGAACGTTTTCAGAGAAGTTTTGAAATTTGAACTCCTGTGAAATAATTTTGAATGTTGAAGAATTTTTATATGTAGGGTAGTTTAGCGGATCCGTGGCGGATTGGAATCGCGCGCAACTCCGGAGCTGATCACTCCGGTGCCGCGGGTTCGATCCCCGCAGTCACCACTTACAATTTGTAATGTGACTTTTTGGTGACGTTAGGTAAAGGTCGAGGTTGAGTGGTAGAGAGGACTTTGTAGTCCTAACTTAATCACGTTAGACAAGACAAAAACTCCTGGCTGTTGTTGTGTCAATATGTTGACAAAATTAACTTCTGTCTTAGAAGGCAAACGTTCATGAACTACCGTTCTGTGTCTCCCAGCCCGTTCGTTTGTTCCCGTTCGTATTACCTTTTGAATTGAAAAAGAGACACGTCTCCAAATTGTAGAGGCAAAGTAAGATCAACACGTTCAGGTCTTTGGCATCGTTTTCGTTTTTAGTTGACAAAAGTTGGCACTACCCTCATGTCTGACTTAGTTATCAGCTGACGTGAACGGTGTGGATTTGAATGCAGTATAATAACTCAGTACGGTTATCAGCGAGTAAACGAGCACTATAATAGCTCTGACGTTAAACCCGACCAATTGCTCGTAGCATTGGGTTGTTTACACTATACCAGCGAAGTGCAACAATTGAACAAGCCAGCTGACAATGTGGGTCAGTGTAGTGTTATTGCGAACGTCATAATACCTTTAATATGAGGACTTTAGTGGTGTTATGTTCCTGTGAATGTAGGTTAGTGTCCTTCTATGTGACTCATACCTTAAAAATCCAACACGTTGTTTTAAAAGATAAAGTTTGTCTTGTTTAACGAGGCGAAGTTAAGACTACAAAGAACTCTCTACCACTCGACCTCGACCTTTACCTAGCGTTACCGTATAGTCACATTACAAATTAAAAGTGGTGCCTGCGGAAATCGAACCCGCGCCACCGGAGTGATGAGCTCCGGAGTCACGTGCGATACCAATCCGCCACGGATCCGCTAACATGTCCGCTAATTGGTTTAGGAATTTATCTATGTAGTTTATTTTCAACTTACTTGTTATTCCAACAGTGATTGTATTATTTTATGGTAGTGCTGGCTATCAATTTATCAAGTAAAATATTTTATCTTAAATTTTGTTAGATCTACCTGAAATGTTTGTTCCACCACTAATGACTATTCCACATCTAATGTCGGGTTATTTCTCATCTTTTGTCGGTTACTACTCATCTAATGCTAATCCAATGTAATGACGATGATTCTACGTGTACTGATAATTTCCACGTCAAATGACATAGGATATTCGACACATATAATGACGGTGATTCCACATCTAATATTGCTTATTCCACATCCAATGTTTGTTATTCCGTATAATTAATATCGCTTACTCTACATCTAGTGTTGATTGTTTTACATATAATTTCGGTTATTCCTTATCTAATGACGGTATTTTCACATTTTATGTCAATGATTCTATGTCTAATGTTGGGTTTCCTTCACCTAAAACTGGTCGTTCCTCATTTCATGCTGGCTATTCCAAATTAATGTCGTTAAATTCCACGTCCACGTCTAATGTTGATTACTTCACATTTTATATCGGCTGTTCGGATTCCACATTCAATTTCGTGTGTTCTGTATCTAATGTCGATTAGTCTACATCTAATGCTGATTGAGTTCCTGTATTCCCTTGGGGGACGAAGAGCTGCAACAAACGCCTTCCACCGCACTCGATTCTGCGCCAGCTGTTTTACTTCATTCCACGCCTTGTCCTCTTCTTGTATTACTTTGTCAGCATATCTTCTTATGTCATCTCGAGTCTGGCTCTCTTTCTGCTGATTACTTGTGGTATTGTTTGTACCAGATGTAAAGTTAGTTAAAGCACATCCTACGAAGGTTATACCCTCCCACACTTTGATTGGTTACACCCCCTCTACTTCCTTTATCACTACTAACCGTGGTTATCCCACCACACAGCCACAGAAGGCCTCCACTCCAAGCAGCTGCTACGTCACATTCTCCACAAGAGTAACACCAACGTCACCTGCGAGCTCAGCAATGAGTCAGACACAGAGAGTATCTCCCGGGTGTCAGGGAGTGAGGAAGAGACTGACAGTGAGCCGAGGGGGCGTAGACCCCCAGGCACGGTACCCCAGAGGGCACAGACCCTGCCGGAGTGCCAGGAGCCTCCAGACCTTCCCCCGGGCCAGGAGAACCTTCCTCTGGAGAGCATCCTGGAGAAACTCGGCAACCGCCTCAAGGAGAGGAGTGATAAGATGCATAAGGTAGGAAGATAATAGATTTTTAAAGTTAATTCACAAGACACCATGGGTTTTGCAGCTTGTGTGGTGATCGTAGTGACGAATTAATTATTGCCGTTACTATATTCTAGGCTTCCGGTATCACACCGCGTCGTAAAACTAATACTTTTGTCAGACGTTTCGCCCATTCTGTGATGTGGCATCCTCAGTGACATAGCTGAGGCTGTGACATCCTCACTGTATAGTTATGACTCCGGCCGCTTAAGCCTACGTATTAATAATTATTGCCGTTGGCTGAGGCAGGGCTCCAACCTGCGAACTTTGCATCCACAGAATCGCGCGCTATTAACTTAGCCATTACGTCGGCAAATAATGGATAACACCATTTCAATGATTTAACAAATATTTAGATTCAAAATCCCTTGACAAAATAGATTTTTCAATAGGCCTACCATTATTTTCATAACGTTAAACTTAAAAACACAATAATACGATTTAAAAATCCATTCAAAATTAGGATCGAAAATGGCGCTAACCACCCAGGTAACTTTTTTAACATCTTGAAAGAAGAGAGCAGCGTCTTTTGGACTGCGAACCCTTGTAAACGGTAGTGAGCAATTAGGCCCACATTCGAATACAAACTCTAGCGTAAAATATAATCAACATAAACAGACACAGTGTTTTTGTTTGAAACAATATGTCACAACTAACGGTCACCATATGAACGGATTTGCTGAGTTTTTAAATTGCGAGTAATGGGACGTCTACCTAAAGAACTCGTTGACCCTCTCTAGAATTCTTGTTCAGTGATAAAATGCGTACATAAACACCCTTTAATTTCAACATCTTGTACACTTGACAAGTACGCCAAGGTAACATTTGCTTGGTGCATGATGTCCCAATGGTTGTCATGATTTTGAAACCAGATGACATCTATCAATAGAGACTCGGTATTGCTCAAAACCAATAAGGGCTTGACAAGGTCGGCCGTTGTGAAATGGGAAATCACTCGGTGACTGATAAAGCCATTCACAGTTACACGCTGTTTGTTCCAGGTTAGAAAGCTGTTCATTGATTCCCTCGCTTTATACAGGCCTGCGAGTTCGTGAATTATAAGTTTATAATTTATGATTAACCTTAAAACTAACGTGAATAAAGCAAGATTATTGAACTTCAATATTGGACGCCACATTGACAATGAAAGCTCACTGGTACTTTGAATAGTAACCAAATCAAAGAAGTGGAAATTTTCAAATGTTAAGTATTAATCTGGTTGGAAAATTAAATTGGGACTCTCATATCGAGCATGGATGCAATAAAGTTTCAACAGGAATCTTTATGCTCAGAAACCTAGCAGGTTATTGTTAAACTACCCCTACATATAAAAATATTAATTTTCAACATACAAAATTATTTCAAAAAGAATCAAAACACTATCTTGTATCCAACACTTTTTTAGTATAGAAGAGTTCTTAGAGCACTCGCTTACTACTTAAAAGTCTGGACAATTTTCATAATTATATTATAGATTAAATTTAGTTTAAAAATTATTAGTATTATGAGGCTAGTGGCTAATATAATTAGATGTTATTGTTACTGTACCTATGCAATTCTCAATTATTCGGTAGTAAATATTGTAAAAAAATTTATAAAACAAATAAAATAAAAATAGTTGGCTAATTAGCAGCACAACATTTCCTTTCCATGGGTCAAGAGAGGGTCTATCTGGAGGTGCGCTAATTTGAAGAAGGTTGGAGAAGGTTCATTCTTGAAAGGCGATTGGCGGAAAGATACTCTGAAGAGAGAGTGAATATCAATGGGTACTTCCGGTTTGGATCTAGAAGGCCTCTGTGAAGCAGTTTGGAGACAACTGGTTTCGGTGGATAAGGATAAAAACCATGCTTTCATCCTGATCGAAAGCGAAATCAGTCGCCCAAGCATGGTGCTGGCAGACAAATTCTCTTCCTTACCTTGTTTAATATCCTTCCTGCTGCGTTGGCTAGCACAATAAGCCTGTAGCTGCGTTTGACCAGCTAAGTTTTTCCTTGGCTGGTGCCCATGTAGCCAAACCAATTGTAAAAAAACGATTTTACACGTGAAAGGAAAAGATGGGTTTCCATAGGTAAACCACAAGACCCTTTTGCTTTAGGTACGAGGTATTCCATACCCCCAAACCTCCCGGATGTAGGGGCAAACCGTAAATGTAGAGTGGACCCGTGGCGGTTTGGAATCGTGCGCGACACCGGAGCTCATCACTCCGCTAGCACAGGTTCGATGCCACCACTAACGTGTTAAGTAACTCTGCAGTAACGCTAGGTAAAGGTCGAGGTTGAGAGGTAGAGAGAACTTTAGTGACTAGTGAATTCAGTTGAAGAGACGGTTGGTTGGTGAATGCAAGTAGATTGCGTGGAAAGGAGGTTAAAGGCGCTGCTAACATTGATGTAGACGGAAAGGATTCAGAGTCTCTTGCCGATACGTTGCCATGGTAACGAACCATTGAAACCTCTCTACAGCTGATACTGAATTCTTTACGCCCAACTTTACCGACAAATCACTGCAATTCAGAGACGGACATCTTAGGCTACAATATAGCGCATACTATTGTTGCTGCAATTTTACTGGAAGAGACGAGAACCCCAACTTGAAAGGAAAAGATGGTTTTCCATAGTTAAAAGTTGGAATTTGATATTTTGTCTTTTAGCACCGAAACTCTTAACTTTTACAGCCCGAAAGTAATCTTAAAGAATGAACTACCATATCTTAAGTTACTGAAAATACAAATAATTGAAAAACAAGTCTTTAAACACGTATGATTTCAAACTCTACGTGTTAGTTGAAATGGCCACTTGGAAAAATAGAAATCCGGATTTTCTACTTTAAATATTCAAAGCGAACCTTTTGGTTGAAATTTGAGTTGAATGAGTGTCGTGGTTCGGCGGCCATCAAGACCATGAGACAGTTTTGACGAAAATTGAGATTAGGTTTGACGGGAAATAGGTGCGCACCAAGTAGGATCCCATCGTTCAAAGTAGGAATCTCATTTGGTCAACTGGGTTTGTACAATTTGCATAGCCTCTTTAACAAAATTAATTTGTTTCTCATTTAATAGTACAAAATATGTTATACCAAATTACAAATATTTAGTTAAAGTGTGGAAATATTATCCTGAAAGTGAAATAGGTCTAAAGTATCAATTCTGAAACTTAATTTGCCGGCCAGCATATTTTTATAACTTGTATGTTAACATTGTTTCGAATTTATGTTGATCTAGCCTAATGTGTTGATTGTGGTGACTTTAATCCAGCTTCATAAAGGTCAGGTTTTTAGGATGATATAGGTCTAAAGCGGCTCAGATAGTCTCAGTGATCATCTGATGATACCCGCATCAACTCCCACCATCGTTTAGACATATCAGACCATCATCTGCGTGGTTCGAAAGTCACGTTAAGCTATTGTTCCTTGTTTTTCCATTGGTCATTGGGCTATTAATTAATGACCCATTCTAAGGAAGAGTCGGCCTTAGTTTGTAACAAGACTACAACTCATAACTCATTACTACCACTCATCACACTCATCCTTCACCACATATTTGCCTTAAACACCCTCATGAGAGTGGTCGGCATCTTAAATAGTGATTTAGTGATTTGACATTGATGTATTCGTTAGGGAATGCTTTATAATTATATGCCTTAAGCCGTTATGATTAGTGCTGGTTTGATTTACTACTTAGTTAAAGACAGCATATAATTTAGGTTTCCCTGCGTTTCGTTCCTTAAAAATGCATTTAGTTTTTATGCCAATAACACCCACAGACATCATACAACTTTTTTATCACATAAAACTAATACAATTTCAAAAAGTAATCACATGGTAGACGTCTAACCCTTCAACAACGATTAGGCGTCGCCCGGATCAGGAAAACCGCCATATTTACAAATTTGCAGACATTAGACAGAGCACATTCCGAGGGCGAGTAGACCGTAGAGCTACCTTTACACCTACTATCACCAGACCACCCGTTTGTCTGAACATGCAAAGCCGTGAAATGCCCTGAACCAGATTATGGGTTTCGAACTTTTCTTGTAATGCAAGTCAAAGTTCGTAAAGGTCAGTGATCTCGTCCAGGGTTTGCCTGTGAATAATCCGTCTGACATCAGGATTTAGCAGCCGGTCTGGCTACGCAAGGTGACTCACGCACAAAGGGATTCCCCGAGTGCAAACCAGAACCAGCTGTTAGCGCTGTGACGTCATGCAAGTATAGTCTCAGTCTGCGCATGCGCGAGGCCAGTCAGCTGACTGACAACCGGTAATCAGCTGTTTCTGTGTCACAACCATAACATTGCTGTACATCCTTTTACGCCACAGATTACTGTCTTCTAAGTACACATTGTACCGATGGTGTATCGCAGTTGAAACTTACAAGCTGACTTACAAGTGACTGTTCTAATATGTTTAATGCATTTTACGGAACTGTCTTTTTTACTAGTTAACAATCGTAAATATTGGTGTAATTTATTTTGTTATTCATTTTTTGTTGTTTAGTGGAAATCTTAAATCTTACACATATATTACTGAGATTTCCTTAACCACAGGGACAGCCTAATTGTGCAGTATAAAACTTTATATTCAGCCAATTAAATTACGAAACATGGCGCATACGCTGTCTTTTTTATAACAAAAGTTAAATACAACATATTTATTTTATAGAAAATAAATACTCAAGAAATGCCACAAGACAACAAAAATATTCGAACAATTGTGTACGTTGAACCAAACAGCAAAAATGTAACTTATGCTTCAAAAGGATGAATATTTAACCGTATACTGCAGTTGTGATTATATTGGAAAAAGGTTTCCAGAAGTATCTTGCTATACCTTAAAGCATTCCTGACTTGTTTGTTTGGTTTTCTCCAACAAGGAATTGCTTGGGGTCCTTTTTGTTGATCAAAATGTAAATTATGTTTTTAAGTTCTACTCAAGTAATTTTCTAATAGTGGCATCATATTATCTCATAATATGTAATAATGTATCTTACTATGTATTATTTCATAATATACAAGTATTGTACATTACCCGTAAGGATGTTATCATGAACAAATGTAACACATATTTACTTACTCGTAGTATTAAAACTTCGCACGCACAGTACAAAAGATAAGAAGTCTACTACCATACCAAGACATTAGACTAATACTAAAGATTATAATTAACACTGTTTTAATAGTATACCAAATCGTCTAGTAACGTAAACCAAACTTCATTCCAAAATAATAAAGTTCTTTCGCAAACAAAATATGTAATGAAGTTTTTGCAGAATAACGTTCAACAGCTAAAGTTAAAGCTAAAAGATGTTTAACAAAGTAATTACTAACTACCTCTTTTAAATTGAAGCGTTAATCAAACTGTCAAAGATTGCCAATTAAACTCTTCTTTTGAGTTTATCAAAGGCAATCAAAAACAAAACTTATTTCATTACATTTTCATCTATTTTTTAACACCTTACTTCCTCCGTCTTAAAGCTCACCAATGTAGCGGTGTTCAAACAATATAAATGTAGAGGTTTTGTTGCATACAATATAAGTTTTTCTTGCGAAACTTCGTCGGAATACTTTATTTAGTTTGACCATTTTGTGAAATATGGTAAATATGTCAACAAAATCGTCAGATATGACAAACATATTTTAGGTTACTCTTTACGTCACATCTAAAAGCAAGTCAAAAATTACAATCGTACCAAAGTGTCGTGGAGAATTTTCTTTCGGAGACTTCGGGTACAGATGTTGTTTCGGGATAGATAGCTTGAAAAGGCTTAAGGTTTGTCAAACGTATCTTAGCCCCCAACCCACCACCGCTTGGGTATATAAGAAGACAACACGGCCGGCCAATCCAGTCTCAGCCAGTCAACCAGCTACTGAGGATGACTCTCCACAGCGAGGTCGAAACGTTTAGCAGTATTTGTATTTCAACTGTGACGCGGTGTAAACCGGAAGCCTTAGATATTATTGAAAACGTATCTTGTTTTCAAGTAACCTGTGATATTGAAGCAAAGTATTGTTGGAATTCATTGTTGAATTCTCACAATCTGATACAAAGTTCAGCACTAACAAGCTTTCAGAATGGAGCTGCCCCACTTCAAAGTGTTATTATAAAACTTAGCCGTTGAAACCGGAGTTGTAACGTTTGTTTTACTCAACAATATCTTATTATTTTTCGGTTTGGGGTTTTATCAGTTTTTTTTATTAAGAGTGATATATGAACCCAATACCTGACCTAAAAGCGCAGATCTTGCTTTTATATTAATTACTTAGTCACTATATCACTATTTGAGATGCCAACCACTCTCATGAGGGTATGTTAAGGCAAATATGTGGTGAAGGATGAGTGTGATGAGTGGTAGTAATGAGTTATGAGGTGTAGTCTTGTTACAAACTAAGGCCGACTCTTCCTTAGAATGGATCATTAATTAATAGCCCAATGCCCAATAGAAATACAAGGACTAACGGCTTAACGTGACTTCCGAACCGCGCAGGTGATGGTCTGATATGTCTAAACGATGGTGGGAGTTGATGCGGGTATCATCAGATGATAATTGAGACTATCTGAGCCGCTTTAGACCTATATCATCCTCAAAACCTATGTAATGTATCTGTTAATTGATACAAGCTTAGATTATACGACACATCAGACGAAATTAAGTCACTAATTGAGTGAATATTTTGTTTGTCTGGTTAATCATGTGTAACATTTGTAATTTTAAAGCTATTCTACTTTAAAATCTTTGAAGGTAACAACTCAAAAATTAGTTGTATCCTAGGGATTTTTGGCAAAATCGCCTACGAAGTCTTTGTGAAATATGCAATTAATGAATTTGAAACTAATGATGCTGAGTGTTGTACAAGAACTCTTAAATCTTAAAATTTACTAAATTAAACCTGAAAACTGTGGCTAGTGGGTTTACTAAACGTTTTTGACCCACGTTTATTTTGGTGAAATGGGTTTATCTTCGCACAAAAACAGTCCTACAAAGCATGTCATACACACCCTGTATATTAATCAAAACGCTGTGTCAATTTTCACTCCTGAACGAACGCTGTTTCAAATCACATTACGAAAAGTCAGAACCTTTACTGACAAAACAAAGAATCTAGCCTAAAATATTTAGTGGGGAAAATAAATAAATGTAGAATCCGACAGCAAAAACTCTAGAAGCACACAAATTGCAAATTGGTCTCCGTGTTGACTCTATACAACGTATACATTCACGTCATTAGCTCTCTTGTATGTTGCTGATTGTTTGCTTCTTGTTTGCTGGGTTTATTTATTTTCTCTTCATTTACGACTATCTGAATGTGTTGTGCGCCTCGGACGTTAACTTGACCTCGTGTCAAAAAGTGTCACTTTAGGACCTAGTGATGAAATATACTATTGTTTTAGTGAAAGTTGTCTACAGGTGAAAAGTAACATAAATTGCAACAAAAAGCATTAGGGGAAGATGTAGCCTAAAAGTAACCAGCGCAAGCTAACCAGACATCCACCGAAAAACTTCATTTTTTCATTAAACTTGTTAGTTTTACTCGTATAACAGTTAGTCTAAAAACAGTACAACGTGTATAACAAACAACAATATCAAAAAGAAATAGAGAAATCAAACACGTCCCCAACTAGTGACAGCTGCACACTGACTGGCTGTCATGCCAGCTGTCAAACAGCCCCGTTGGCTGGCTCGGAGCAGTGGACGACTAACCACAGCCGAGAACCAGACTGACCAACTTTAACAGAGAACACAAAAAATAACTATTTATGCACAGCCAATAACTATTTATGCACAGACTGGGACTCGTGGCGTGGTCCTGTAATCCAGCTTCATGGAGGTTTTGAGGATGATATAGGTATAAAGCGGCTCAGATAGTCTCAATAATCATCTGATGATACCCGCATCAACTCCCACCATCGTTTAGACATACCAGACCATCACCTGCGTGGTTTGGAAGTCACGTTAAGCCGTTGGTCCTTGTATTTCCATTGGTCATTGGGCTGTTAATTAATGACCCATTCTAAGGAAGAGTCGGCCTTAGTTTGTAACAAGATTACACCTCATAACTCATTACTACCACTCATCACAATCATCCTTCACCACGTATTTGCCTCATGAGAGTGGTCGGCATCTCAAATAGTGATATAGTGATATAATAAATAGTGATATATAAAGGGAAATTCTGATATGTTTTGAAAAAATCCGAATACTCTGTTCTCTCTAGTGTTCTGAGTTTGAACATACAATCGTTTTAAAATTTAGTAGTTTTTGTAAGTGTTGTTCTGCTTTATAGGCTAGCTGTTATAGAATAAACAAGTTGAAGGGGAAAAAATTATGGTTATTTGGTGGTGCTACTAGTCAGCTTGCACTGATTACTTTTAGGCTAGCTCTTTTCATAATGTGTTGTGTTATGTTTTAGGTTACTTTTCACCTAAAGACGGGGTCTGATTCCAGATCCCAAGACGTCGTGTACCTTTTGTACACTCAAATACGAAAGCAAACGTCAGTAATAATATTTTAACCTTAGGAACCCTAACCACTTGTACCTTAATTACACAGATTACACTATATTATGCAATCTATATGAAAAGAGCTCAAGGAAGTTAGTTGCTAGAACGGAAATTGCTTCACTTTCATGTTGGTCGTCCTTTGACGCTAACTACTTGATTGGTTTCAGCGCGTGATAATGAAAACTTAATTACTCCTCAGAAAGACTTTCTTGGAAATAACTTTTTTCAAGTTCGTCTTTTGAAACACCTTTTTTACGTTCAAATTCCAAGAACGGCTTTTTCTAACATGTTATAATATTGGGTAAAGCCCGATGTGGACTTAAATTTCGAATTTGAAACATTGGGCATCACTAAATTGTTGTGATTTTGAGATATTTTTCAAATATTTTGATTTTTGTAACTTTTGAGATATGTGGAGAAAACATATTTATCGCCGAATTGAAAACATATTTTTTTTTTTTTCTAAACTTGGCTTTACTGTTCTTTATACAACAGCACTCACGTGCATCCAAACTGAGATGTGTATCTTGTGTCAACACCACATTTCGTGCCTCGTTATCCGTCATACCTTCGTTATTGAAGTGATTAAGTCTGTTGTTTAATTTACTAAAATAAGTTGTCGTAATTTGTACGTGAAGTTTTCCAAGGTCTTTGTACTGCTTAGCTCTGTAAGACCCTGTATATTGTATAGTGTCAATGCATTTTGTTGACGTAGACATTGAACATCTGAATTGTTCCAAAATAGTTATACTTTAGTTTCAAGTTATCCAAAACTTTAAGTTAGAATTCAATGCGCGTTGAAATGTTTATGGAATGCTTTTAAAAGCATTTAGTGGATACTAATTATTAAAACAGTTTAAACTAGTTTAACTTTAATTTTAATCTTTAAACTGTTTTAAAAAGTACGTAAATACAAAGATAAACACTGATAACCTCGACTATGCAAAGACTGCAATCTTTGGAGATGAAGCTTCATCGTTGTCTGAAATCTGTCAAGATGCTTTCACACCAATCAAACATCTATTATCTCAACCGTCGTGTTTGGTCTTCATTTTACTTGAGTGTTCTCATTTGAATAATCAAGTATATTTCTCTGTGTAACACTTGTCTAGACATTTCGACAATCTAGGGAACTTCTCAATCAAATTTAACAGATTATTGTACCTTGCGTTTACTTTACAAAACTAGTGTTCATGTATATAACTATCCTAAAGAAATGTGTAGCATACAGGGCTACAGACACATTTGAAAGAAAACCAGGCCAACACAGCAGCTAAGCGCTAAAGCGCCGCTGGAATGAGTGAATTGAATTGTCTTTGCAATGTTTACTCTAACTGGCTCCACTCACAGCCTCGCTTCGGCCTTCGACCCCAGACTTACGGGTTTTTACTGGAAGTTAAACTACATATTATAAAGGAAAAATATTTTAAATAGGTACCAATACAAATTGTACTTTGAAAAATCATTTTGCTCGCCATTTGAAACTTTATGGATTTTATAAAATTTTGGTTTATTGATGTATATAACAAAATACATAATTATTTCAAATGTCATCAGTATTAGGCGGAATTGACTGTTTTGAAAATCCCCTAAAAGAGCTCTATCCTTTGCTGGTCGACAGCCTCGACCAAGATATCTACAAATTAAACGTTTGTACCAAATTTGGTGAAAATTGGAAAAATGCGACCTGTAGAGATGATACACATATATACATATGTATATCAAGTTTGAAAAATGCTCAAAACGAGTTCTGAGGATCAGTATCGTTACTATTTTCATGGTACCGGGCGCGGGTCTTACCATGCTGATGGCATGAATATCTCATTTTTCAAAGGAAATTCGATAATAAACACGAGGAGAAGATGTTAGAACGTATTCGCATGTAAACAAAACGTAGGGAAAAGAACACTGAAATCATTTTTAAACTGGTCTCGGTTTTCTGGTACAAGCAGCATGTCAAGAAGTGTTTAAATAACTCTAAATGATGTTTCAATAAGTAAAAGAGCGTCTGGATGAATCTATTAACAAGTAAACACCATTTAGAAAGTAGGTAGTGATGCACTATCAGTAAGTAGTTCTAACAGTAAGTGTATAACTTCACGGTTAACGTCCATGAAGGCCACGAAACAACAATGGCGCACTAGACTGGCTTAATGCTTCCATGAACTCATTCGCCAAATAATGTTGTTCTAAGTGGCGATAAAATACGACCTTACTGCTATCGCGGTTTTAGTAGTCAGTTGGGTTAAATAAAGTTAACGCCTGGTTTTTATGTAGTCATATCTTAGTGTATTCCCAGAGAACGGTGGCCGTTTCCATAATTATAACTGCGTAAAAGCAAGATTAGTTGTGAAAAAGCCGTCACCTCTTTTCTGGGAGATTATAACTTAACAAATAGCTGGGAAATTTTTAAGCAACGTTCAATTAAACAAAAACAACAATATTGCTTTACATTTTCGCTTGCTTGGTTTCGACTGTTTTATAAATGGCTCATGTAATTTTGTTGCACAGTACGAAAAGCTTGTAAATTCTTTCCTGGATTTATCGTGTGTGATTTAATGTGAACAACTTTTATAGCGATTAGCTTGTCTGTAGTCCGTTTGGAAAAGCTTCAAACTCTGTATGGAGTATGTCTAAAGGACACTAAAGCTCGAGTGGTTTTAACAAAATGTATTCTTATTTTAAATATTACAATCGTTGTACATTACAAAACTTGGAACATATCCTCCCTACAGTTTCCAGTGTGCGTGGTTCGGAGACAAAGTCAAAACATGATAATTAACAAACAAAAGTAAGTCTAGTCCATCTTGATGCAAAATGAATATAATAACTGACTGCAGCTTACGACTTATCACTAACAAAGACAGCGATAACACAACAAAAGAAACTTCTTGCACTGGATTACAAAAAATTGTAACTTAACAATTCCGCCGATTTCTATTGTAGGCTTTTCCCCTCTTATTTAATTTACAGAGTTATTATGCCCCAAAATCCAGTATGATCGTAGATCCTTGTGATGTAAATAAATAAAAATGTTATATTCTTACCGTTCAAGCTTTCTCGTGTAATGAGTTAATAGAGACAAGAATTTTTCATTTAGGGAAGCTTACAATATTTTCTTGCCTCACCATCCCCGTATATCTTACCCTTTGTTCTTCTTCTATCCTATGAGAATATTTCGCATTTCTTCCTCCGTCCATTCTTCTTTTAAGTCTTGTCCAAAACTTTCGAAATCCATGATTCATTTAGTTTTCAATAATGGACAGATATCCATCACATTACTAAATGGCAGGCAGACAAAACTAGAAGAAAATTATGTGCATTCAAAAGGCTTGCTTCAAATAGCATTTGTCTTGTCTATTTTAAAACGAAAACGGTCTTACGACGTTGCGTTGGTCAAAATAATTTACATAATTTGCCTAACTGGTTAAGGTTTAAATATTCAACAGCTCGCCCTAATAATGATTGTCATTTTTTCTATTTTTCCAAGTGGTTGCTTATTATTTGTTGTACAAGTAAACTACATCAAAGTCCAGTTATCTACACCTATCTGTTTGTAATTCCACTCTAAAACAGCTGCTTTAGACACATATATTGACAGTGCTTAAGAGTCACTTTTACACCCAGGTAAATAAAGTATTGTTTTGATGATGTTTTTCTCCCTAGGGAGAAAAATAGTATATTTCATCACTAGGTCCTAAAGTGACACTTTTTGACACGAGGTCAAGTTAACGTCCGAGGCGCAGTCGAGATATTTTTTGTCACGATGCAAATAATAATGAGAAATGTCAATGAATGTTTAAATATTATAAACAATTAATTAAGTAAACATTGTTTTGAGCTCAGCAGTTTGAATTATAATGTTTTGAAGAAATAGCTGTTACACTGATTTACTATACGTCAGTGTTCATTTTTTAAAATTAATCAAAATTGTTGAACCAGCTGATGTCCATGCCACAAAAGATCATTAAGTTTATAAAAGTGACACTTTAGCACTGTCAATACATGTGTCTAAAGCAGCTGTTTTCAGAGCAGAATTACAAAAAACCATTTTTATGATCCTTTTTTTGGCATGAACATCAGCTGGTTCAACGAGTTTGTTTTGAATTTTAACATAGGGTTTTTCTAAATATTATAGTTCAGACTACTGAGTTCAAAACAATGTATACTTTATAATATTTGTTGGCATTTATTTCTTATTATTATTTGCATCATAACAAAAAGTATCGTTCATCACTCGGCCCGAAAGTGACTTTTCGACCCTCGTTCATTTAATTTGATATCGTGTCAAAAGTGTCACTTAAGGACCTAGTGATGAAATAAAATATTTTTACTGTTTCTTGACTTATCTCATATTTCTTGGCCTATCGTACAATCGTTTCCCGATCTTTAATGTTAAACCTTACGTAATTTAAAGTACTCACCTATTTCTTATTTAAAATGTTTGTTGTTTTCTGAATGTATTGTTATATCCAGTAGTATTTTCTTTTGTTGTTTTATTGCCACGATATCAGCCGTACGTATGGACTAATGCACGTGTTCGCTCTTATCCTGTCCATTCTTGGTATCGGAAGTAAGATATCAGGGTTCTCGAAGCGAAATGTCTCACTAGCCTAGTTTGTGTAAAACCTGTAAAAGTAAAGAATCCTGTCCCTTCCAAACACGTCCCACTGTTGATTACGCAGAACTAATGTGTTAAAGATAGCGCACCAAGTTTATGCTGCAGCAGGGTTAACAACAAGTTATATCACGACACTGTACAGTGTAATATGGAGCACTATTGCAACTTTATTCTGCAATCTCCGCCGGTACACGTTGATATTGTTGCGCTCATCAAATCCTTGTATATTTGCTGATTTAATACAACAGCGGGTTGTACCTTCACAATTTCGTTTCGCGCAACGCCAAGCAAAGAAATTAAATTATAGGCGTCGATCTCAATATTACAAGCGTTGAAAACATTACAGCTTTAAACTAAATTCAAAGGCTACATTAGGTAGAATTATTTATCATATTTCTAAAAGGATGTATTGTAAAATTTAAAAAGGTGAAGTAGGTCAATAATGAAGAGGAGGTGATTGTAACAGAGGTGGCGGTTTGCAAGGGGAAGTTTTGCAAACGATTTTTAAGTAGGTTAAAGTACTAAAGTGAGAACAGTTTTTCACTGGAAGCATAGGCCATTACCGTTGCAGCCATTAAGATATACACGTTAACCTCCTTTCCACAATTATTTTTTACACAATTTTAAAACTTATTTACTACACAATGTCGATTTCTATAAAAGGTCAGGTTTTAACATTCAAAATAAAAATCATTGTACGTCGAAAGTTTAGGTTTTAGATTTTATATGCAGAAACTGCAACAGTTTTATGCTTCCAGTGAAAAATTGTCCATAATTAAGTACTTGGACCAGTTTAAAACACGGTTTGCAGTCCATCATATAAGCGGTGCCCAGAGCGGGACCCGAGGCCTCCTAAGAAATCTCTTAAAACAATACTAAATACAGAGTGTCACAAAAATGTGTAGCGCTGTACAGAAGCGGATTTCACATAAAAAATTAAATCGAAAACGACCAGTAACATTATTTTGATTTCGGCTTAGTTTAGCCATAATTCGCCATTTTGTAAATCTTTTAAAATAACTAATAACTCAAAACCCTTTGAGATATTTTTGTGAAACTTGGTATAAACCTTAATTGTTTTCCTAATAACATTGTCCAACAATATGTTTTATCTAACTTATCCAATTTCAAAATGGCGGACATTTAAACATTTCAAAGTGAAATGGAATCAAATTGGAATGTGGTATTAAAAACTTTTAATGGCCGCCATTTTGAAATTTGATTAGTTGGATAAATACTATTTTTAGACAGTTAAAGTTTGTACTAAGCTTCACAATAACATCTCAAAGGGTTTTTGAATAATTGGTTTTTTATAATTTACAAAATGGCGAATTACGGCTAAAGTAAGCCGAAATAAAAAAGATGTTACTGGCCATTTTCGACCTACTTTTGTATTTAAAATTCAGTTCTACAAATTTTTGTGATCCCTATGTATCTTTTCAGCAGTCCAAAGTAGTTATTATACTTAAATATTTTATACTTAAATAAAAATTCTTAATTTAAATCTTAGTAAAATTTAATTTTCTAACCAAATTATTGATTTTTAATAACATGTTTGGTTTGATAAGAAACGTTTAACCTCAAAGCGCATGTATTGTGACGTAACTGTTCGGCGTGCTGTGATTAATTACGCTTGCGTGACTATATCCTACACTCCCCTGACAGTTTAATATTCAACCAACACACATATAACTTCACACTCTCTTTAACAACCCGGGGGAATTGTAAAAGCAAACAAAGTTGCAAAACTGTTTGCGTATTTAAGTATTTTCCTTCTAGTAAAAAGAAGAAACGGACTTTTCCAGCCACTTCTGGAGAAAAACTACTCCTAACGTCTCGGGCAGTTAAAACTCCACCAGAGGACTACACTAATAATATAGGAACTACATTTAATTATATATCTTAACTTAAAATCCAACCCAAGACTTTACCAAACAATATTTTAAAATACCGCTACATATTAAGAAATTATAGTTTGTCAACACACAAATTGAATAAGAAACAAGTAAAATGAGGAAGCGTTATAAAGAAATAAACTACATGCTACACATCTTTGTTATACCGTAGTCCAATATAGCCTACAAAATTTGGTTCGACTAGGCACTAGCTACTATTTATGCAACACTTATCATTTTGTCACAGGAGCTAGTTTTTATTTTTAACGTGGATTATTATTTTAAATAGTTGTATAATAAGTGTGCTCGCTCATTAATTACCTAAGTTAAGTATATTGCTGGTTCTTGTAAAATCGAAGGTAAAGAACATGACCTAACCAAGTGTAAAATAAGTTGACCATGACTTGTTTAAAATGTTGTTAACTATTGAGTTTAAACTCTCTTTTGAAAACCTACCTATTTGAACATGTCTTTCAATATGGAAAATATGTCGTTGCAAGGGTTCACTTGAATTTAGAATAAACCTAAATTGATAGGACAAAATCAGTAAATTTGTTTTAATCTTTCCTTTGACTTTAAACGTATTCTAAGTTGGTTTAGTGGTGAAATTCATGGATTTATTTGACTGTGAAATGTCGTGCTCAAAGCAATTCTCGTTAGATTCACTGCGAGATTGGGCTATCGACCTTTGCCCGGCCTACAATGTGCCTTTGCTTTGACACAGTAGCCGATACAGATACAGGGTGTACCGAAAGCACGGAGTTCCCCTTGTAGTGCCTTTCTTAAGGAGGTAGAAAATCGAGTATATCAGATGTTTATCATTTATATTGTTTGACAATGAAACGCTGTACCCAAACCTGACGAGTGAAAACCGGTATTTTTGAAGGTTTCGAGAAACTGTGTCATCGATATGGTTGAGACTTAAATGTGACATATTTATATTTAAAACTAGCTTTAGTAGCCTACCAAATAAATTATTTTGATTCTATGCACAAGTTTTTTTGTTTTATTTGAATTCTGCCAACTGACTCGTTTGTTAGTCAAATTAGCATATACAAAAATACATTTTTCGACTGTAAATTTTCATTTTTAATTTAATAATTTACAGTTGCAGTTCTTACGTTTTAACTGAAAATGTTATACTCATACTATTGTTAAGTTTAAATACTCGTTTTGTGTCTGATTCCTTATTATGTGATCAGGTATAATTATCCCCTTGTCATTTTGTTGGCAAATATTTATTTTTTACTTAAAATACAATATTTTGGCAAAACTTAAACGCACTAGATTTATTATACAGTTAAACTTAATGAAGTCAGCATTTATAGTTTTTATTTTAACTTCAAACAACCAAGCGAATTCCATTCTAAAACTGCTGAAACCACTCAGTTTTACTTAATCCAGAATACGTTTTCAAAACATCAGTTTTCATATTGATTACCAATAACTTGTTAAATGAGTCCATATAAAGACTCATTTAAATAATACTCGTACATTGACCCATGTTTGTCTAAAGGTCGTCGAGAAAAACCTGCATAAAAAGTTAGGGGATCACAGATTTTAAAAGTTGTATAATAAGTATGCTCGCATTGTATACTCGCGTTGTATGCTCGTTGTATAATAAGTAACACGAGATAATAAGTAAACATAAATGTACTTTTGAAGTAAATCTTTAGCTCGTAATGTGTCTGTAAACAGTAGCAGCAGTGTTTTAATGTTTGTATGAGCTACTAAACCCAAACCGAGCTAAACAACCAAATAGCGTTGTTTTATTCTGACATGCACTGCTGGTTAATTAGTCCATCTTTTCTAGCGTGAAATGTGAATTTGCTTTGAAGTACAAGCAGAGATAAATACATATACCAAGCAGAAATGCGGTGATCCTTTTTAATGCGCAGGAACCGTTTTGAAGACTGTAAATAATTGTATTTTTCCATACGTTTGTCAGCAAAACCTTAAGATCTGTTTGGGGAAAATTACACGAATGCCAATCAACACGTTGAAAGGTTAGCGGTATTCCAGTGCTACATTCAGCCTAAGTTAAACCCTAATTTTGTCGAATTCAGAGTAGAGTTTGCTTACATTCGTGTTCCCAACTTATGTATTGTTGGGTATTTTTTTAGTAAATTAATAATTTTTGTAATTACTCTAATGTTTTAGTACTTGTCTGATGTTGATGTCTTGGTTACAGGTTGGTGAACGGTGCTGAAATCCCGATAGGTTATCAGTAAGACAAATATGACACTATTACTCATTAGGTTGTTGTAAGTTTTCCATGAACAAATTACACCGCAACTAAAATAATAGCTTTAAATATAATGCAAAGGTTTATACGAGTATGCAGTAATTAGCTAATAGAAAGTAGAAACAAGAAAAAATGTTTGTAGTAAATTTGGCACAGAGTTTGTTTTTCATGTTTCTCAAGTATTCAACTTATTATCTCATTATGTAGTGTGGAACCCCTGTTTTATTTATTGTTTTAAGATAACCGTTTCAATTTAAAACTGGGTCGTTATTAATTTGTTTTATGTAGTTAAGTAGCATGTAGCCAAAAACTCAACAATTTCAACGCTAATTTTTTGTGTTTGTAAAAAGGGACACTAACAAATAGTATAGCAGAATTAGTTACTGGTGAGACATTACTTATATTTATAAGCTAGTTATAGTTGTAAAAATTACATTACAACGTTACAATAGTATATTTCATCACTAGGTCCTAAAGTGACACTTTTTGACACGAGGTCAACTAAATGTTCGAGGCGCAGCCGAGGACGTTAATTATGACAGAGGTCAAAAAGACACTTTCGGGCCGAGTGATTTCATGATACATTTTGTCGATGCAAATAATAATGAGGAATAAATGTCAATAAAAGTGTTAATATTATTAAGAGTTATTTAAGTAAACATTGCTTTAAACTCAGCGGTCTGAATTATAATGTTTTGAAGGAACAGCTGTTACGCTGATTTACTATTGGTCAGTGTTAAAATTGAAAACAAACTTGTTGGACCAGCTGATGTCCATGCCACAAAAAGATCATTAAAATGATCTTTTTCTCCTTAGAGAGAAAAAATCATCAAAACAATACTTTATTTTACTGTATGTTAAAGTGACACTTTAGCACTGTCAATACATGTGTCTAAAGCAGCTGTTTTCTGATCAGAATAGCAAAAGCCTTATTATTTTATTGTTCTACTAGGATAACAAAACGTAAATAATACACAACATTGTAGGCTTCATGAGCTACACTCTTGCATGAAAACAGCTGTTGAACAATCTCACTACCACGTACTCGCTAGGATCCCATCATCCGATGTAATAAGGGCGAGTATTACATGATTACAGAAGCATATTACATTGCAACTGTAACTGTATTACAAGCCCACATACAGCTCTGTCTGATAGAGGGTCTGATTGTGTTATCTGCTTGGTTAAGAACCACTATTGCTGAGGCTGCGCTTGAATATAATGCTGAGTTCTGAGCATGGCCGGGGTACTTGAATAAGGCTCTTGATTTGGAGTATAGTTTGTACTCAGCAGTGAATAGCGGGTTTCAGAACTCAGGACTCAAAGTTCTTTATTTTTAATAGCGTCAGTTACCAAAAGAGCCTTATAATACATGGTTATTCAAAAAGAATGACTCACTTTCAAATAACTCTATTTCATTAGTTATAACTTTGATATATATAAAATGAATACCGGTAAAAGAGCACGTTTTAAAGTTCCTCCCCCTCGGTAATCTTCTATTAATGTGTATAAACTTCCATACTTCCTCCCCTGACTGCTCGGCACGCTAACCTTCAAAGGTGTGTGGGGTTATACAGAATATTTCAAGAATAAATAGATTATTTTATGAACGTATCTCTATGGCACAAAACGTTTGTAGGCTGCAATAATTTTACTAAATTCATACATTTAAGGAAGCTCTTTAAATTTCTGAGTAATTTCAGGCCCTGTCGCATTTACTTCTTACTGAGTAAAACTACTAAAAATATCAACAACGACTTTTAAATCGCGAAAATATAATTTTGGTGACAAAATGACTTCAAACAAAAAAGTGTGGACTAAATATTAAGATCATTAAAAAACAATGTTTTAGATTAATAAAACAATTTTTGACGTTGAAATATAAAGTAATTGCTAAAACCAATTGCATTATCAGCTCTTTCTCACTGTGTTGAAGTTAAATATCTGATGTGATGTAGACTAACAAATCACTCAGCGAAGCTTTGATGAAGTTTAAAGTAGATTAAGGACGAGATTCCCGCCTCTAACGCGATAAACCAAGAACTTCCACTCTTCTGACATATTGATCCTCGCCTCTTTCTCCTTCAACAGATAAGAGCTGAGCTTTAGAATATTTCGATATCTCAAAGGTTAAGCCAGTAAAAATGTTATAGGGACTAATATATACAGGGTCAGGCAAAAGTGTGGAAACGCCTATATAACTTTTAACCTTTATAGCGCAACCGAAATCGGTAATTTTATAAGAAGAAACAGTACCTTTAATGCATACCGGACACTTTGCCCAAGTTTTCAAAATGGGGGGCTGGTAAAGTTTAAAGTGTCAGTATGCATTAAAATGTACTTTTGGTTCCTCTAATAAAATGTACCGAATTCGGTTGCGCTGAAAAAAACTGGTTAAAACGTTATACAGGCGTTTCCACACTTTTGCCTGACCTTGTATAGCTTTTCATTAAGTGGTTAGTTGAAAAGTGTCCCACAGGAAAAGCAATTTTGTGATGAAAACGAAATCTCACTAGTCGTCAAAAATCTGATTTATTAAGGTGTGGAATTAGGACGTAAAAGTTCTAACGGAAGGTAGTAAAAGCAATAATATCTGAAACGTGAAACATTAAGAGGATATGTATTATCTACCAACATCACACAATATTGGAAAGAGGCCAGAGGCTGACAGTGTAACTAAGAAAATAAAATAACGCTTTCAGATCGTCTTTCAATCCCGTAAACGATTTCATACGTTTTGAAACAATGACTCACTTTGGGTTACTAGAATTATTCGCGAGAAAAATACATTTTTTTAAACTGGGTACTTTGTTCAGTTTCTTTAAACTGTGTAAATAAAGATTTCATACATATATTGTAAAGAACCCTATTGAACTGCATGTATTTTGACCTGTGCATCATTCTACAGTTTTAAATAATAATTAAATTATTTTAACGATGGCGAATCCTACCTTTGGAATGAGCATGGTTTTGTTCGTGTGTGTGTTTTCCATCACGTTAGAAGACATAATTGACGTAAATGGCAGACAGTGTTAACAGTTGGCTATATGTCACTACTATTAACCTTGGGTTCTTATTTGGAACAAATCTGTTTAAACAGTGGCTTCAACTTCGTAAAATGTAGGGTTTTACAACTTGAAAATCTAAAGCCAAAGGCGAAACTGTACGTTTAGTGAACAGCCTCGTAAATACGAGCACTTTGGTTTGAAAGCCTCGTACTTTAATTTGAAAGCACATAAATCTGAAGCTGTGAGCGAACATATTACGAACATGTTTCTCATCGAGCAAAAGAGTTTTATACTCAAACTGCGCGGGAATCTCAAACGTTGACAAATCGTGATTGACCGTATTTCGATACACAAGTTTAGTTTTAATGACAAACTATTACACCCTTCAACCAGTTTTTCAAAGCAATAACATCAGGACGATAGAACATTACTAAATAACAGAGCCGGCCACGACAATGAAGAGTTAAGTTGATGAAAGTAAAGTTGAAGTTGACGAGGGAAAAGTCATTCCCTCGTGAAGTGAATTCGTTGGAGTGGAAGATTTTAAGACAGTTTGTCTTAGTAACATTTTGTGTTTTCTTCTCGCTATTTTCTGTGTGTGTATTCGTAAGAAGTACTCAGAGTTAATCAACGCTTCTGGTTATTTGTATTACTTAACTTAAACGCTTTTGTAACATTATATGCCTATATTATTTATAGTTTACTAAAATTGAATTTTATCCAAATAACCTCATGGTGTAAACCCAGTTACAGGTCTGATAACGATGAGAACAAACATAAAACAAAACACCCTTATAGTTTTATTTTCCATCAATACAAAATATTTTTTAACAAATTGTAACCACTGATAAATGAAAATATAAGATTGAAAATTCAATTTAAAACATAATTGAAACATAAAATAAATGCATTTTAAATGTTTAGAAGTTATTACAAACTGTTCGCTGGGTTATTAAATAATGCCGTGCCTGATAAAGCAGCTGCGAATCAACGATTAATCGAGAGAGTTATTCATAAAGAATGTCGTCCTTTTGAACAACTCTCCTTCAATAACTATTACTTATATATACATGAATTAAATACTAGTAAAAACTGCACTTTTCAAAGTTTGTCTTCCTTGGTACACTTCCATAAATGCTCACCATCTCCTCCCCTGACTGCTTGGCAAAATCTAGCCGAAAATCAAACTATATTCCGGAAGATCACGAAACTAACATTGATTTATGAGATTGACTGCAGCTCTGATACGGTTCCACAGGTCATATAGATTTTTTGTCAGAGAGGGTACGGAGACCTTCTCCTTACATATCCCCAAAAAAGAAATTCACGAGGAAACCACAAATCTACGACGAAACTCTCGCCGAACTGAACTGACTGGGTTTGGAAATTCAAGAATGCAAAATATCTTGTGTTAAATGGGCAGCCATGTTGTTGGTAATTGAAAGCGGAATTATAGCTCAGTCCATCTGAAAAGTACTTCAAAACTTCTTCTTTTCAACCATATGTAAATTATTCATGAAGCACTCATACTATAAAAGTTACACAAGAATGAAAGTAGGTATAATGGTTATTCCTAAATTAATTGGCTAGACTAGGCCATGAATTTCACTACCTACAACTAAATAACATTTCGATAGTCTATATATAATCTCTAGATGTATATAACTGCAAGTATATTATATTTATAGATTATACCTTTATACTTTTAAATTCTTTATATTTCATTTAGTTTTTGGACACTCACAGCTATAAAATTTAGCCTAACAGTTACTTCAATCAGTTATTTATAAGTGGAGTTACTTCAACTGAAGATACTGCTTATAGCAACAACTTTGACCACGTCTTGGCACAGAAAGGTTGTTTCGCCCATGTATTATAAAGATTAAACTTAGTAGCCCTTCAATAGCCCAAGCTGAATGTATCTGCTCGTATCTGGGACTGTTATTGATCAACGAAGCTCGATCAGCTGATGGTAACAAATTGACAAACATTAGCCTCCTGAGGCCGATGTTGCTTTTGTGAACAACATGGAACATGGCTACCACTCCAGTCTCCATGTTACTTTCGGCTATTTTTCTTTGTCTCATTTTATTCTGTTCACTTTAGCTTTCCGATTGTTCCGACCGACGTTAACAACTAGGACCAATTCGTCCTTGATTAAATATGTTCTTGATATCAATAAGTCCTTCATTTCAGTACGTTATTGATTACAGTACGTCCTTGATTTCAATACGTCCTTGATTAAAGTACGTCCTTGATGTCAATACGTCATCAATTTCAATAGGTCCTTGATTCCAGTACATCCTTGATTTTTACATTTCCTTGATTCAAGGAATCTTTTATCTCGTATCAAAAACGTCATGATTTCAAAACAAACTTGATTTCAATACGTCCTTGTTTACAGTACGTCCTTGATTTCAATACGTCCTTTATTACAGTACGTCCATGATTTCAGTACGTCTTTGATTAAAGTATGTCCTTGATTTCAATACGTCCTTGATTAGAGTAGGTCCTTGATTTCAGTACGTCCTTAATTTTAGTTCGTCCTTGATTTCAATACATCCTTGATTAAAGTTCGTCCTTGATTTCAATACGTCCTTGAATAAAGTACATCCTTGATTCCAGTACGTCCTTGATTAAAGAACGTCCTTGATGACAATACGTCCATGATTCAAGTACGTCCTTGAAATCAGTACGTCCTTGACTGAAGTACGTCCTTGATACCAGTACGCGCTTGATTTTAGTATGTCCTTGGTTAAAGTACGTCCTTGATTTCGATACGTCCTTAAATAAAGTTCGTCCTTGATTTCTATTCGTCCTTATTAAAGTAACTTGATTAAAGTACATCCTTGATTTCAATACGTCCTTGATAAAACTACGTCCTTGATTTCAATACGTTCTTAATAAAAGTACGTCCTTGATTTCAATATGTTTTTATTTAAATTTGTCTTTAATGTTAGTACGTCCTTGATTAAAGTTAGTCCTTGTTTTCAATACGTCCTTGATTAAAGTACGTCCTTCATAAAAGTGCGTCTTTGATTTCAATAGGTTTTGCTTCAATATGTCTTTGATGTCAGTACGTCCTTGATTAAAGTAAATCCTTGGTTTCATCCTTCGTCATTGATTTCAATATGTCCTTGGTTACAGTGCGTCCTTGATTTCAGTACGTCATTGATTTCAATATGTCCTTGGTCATAGTACATCCTTGATTTCAGTACGTCATTGATTTCAAACGGTCCTTGATTTTAATACGTTCTTGTTTCAATTCGTTCAGAATGTCATTGCTTATGATACGTCATTGATTTCAATATGTCCTTGATTACCAAATGTCCTTGATTCATTATTTATCTGATTCTATAAGTCCTTAATACGTGTTTGGTTAAATACATACTAAACACTAAGTACATCTGACAGCTATTGATTACCTACCGACCACTACCATCGGCTCGTATCGATGGCAGAAAGAAGGTGTAATGGACAATAACGGTTCAAAGTATCAGGGAACCACACATCTACCGCAAACCAAACACCATCGATCCTGAGATGACAATGGGGATCGGATACGACTCAGGTCTCCCATTCAATCCATCCGAGCTTGATGTTTGATCATGTTGCACGTGCTGTGTTGTGTCATCTTGCGCTCGTGTTTCTAACTGTTTATATATTCACAAATGACCTAGTAAACATGTGTCGTTGTGTCCTGCATATACACTCTCGAGGAAACCGCTCTAAAGCTGGCATTTCGGACGACAGACTCATTGTATCAACAAAGGTTTCAAATTGGTTGGTCCTTGTTTGTAACAAGACTACATCTCATCAAAACACACTTCACACTTATTATCATTCCAAATTCACCTTAAAATACCCTCTAAGAGTGGTCGGTGTTTCAAATCAAAGTAAAGTATCAAAGAAGTGGTTGTGTGATTGCACACAACCATTAAAATTCGTATTTAATAATTTAGAATCACTTGGTTATTTAAAATTTTAGATGCGCGGTATATTTCAAAATGTGTTTCAACTGTTTATCCATGGTGTTTCCACATAGCGTTGGAAACTTTTAAAAAAGATTCACGGACTACATTATTTGAAAACAGTTTATTTTTATTAAATAGCCGTAGTTTTGTTTTAAATTGCTTTAAATCTCCGAAACCAATCAACCAACATATTTGAAACTTAGCATACTTCTGTGTTTAGTAAAGACCCCGTTTGCCAGCATTATGAATTTTTTGTTCAAAAAGTTGCCTTTTTATGGTAGTTAAGATAATTTGGCTCGAATAACAGGGAAGCTGTGCAGTAACTGAGGTGCATCAGGTAACCTGGTAGTTTACCTGCTTTTGGTCAAATGTCTCATGTAACTAAGCTTTTCTAAATAGATATACGATATTTCGGTGTCAATTTGTTAACAATTGAATTGTTAAAAAAATTAAGATGCCACATTTTTGTGAACAAAAATATTTTCCCGCTTATAAAGCTTAAGTATATGAAAATATCCTAAAATTACCAACCATTTTAATACGTGACTTTTAAAGATACTGGCAATTGTTACGAGTCTTATTCAAATACAAAGAAATAAAAGGTTTCAATAAAGTCGGTAAAGTGATTTCCCAAAATCCTATTCGTGAAAAAATGTCGGCTATACAAACAATGAAGGAGTTTTCACATTTTATAAGTGTCATTCTTGATTGTCTCTTTGTTTTAACCCATTAAACCATTTTCAGGAGTCTTCAACCCTAATTTTTTAAATACCCAGTATAAATCGGTAAAAGAAAGTTATGAAGACATAACGTGAATCATAGAGTCCACAATTTTTGAATAATCACAATGAACATATTTTTCCGGGTGGTGGTGAAAATTAAATTAAATTTTCTCTTCCGTTATGGGGAATTCGCTAGTAATCACGGTAGTGTTTGTAGCTCCACGTCAGATACATTTTTAATTTAGAATTTTCAGCCTTCATAACAAACTAAGCTTCATATAGTCAACCCATAAACATGCTGGGATTAGTAATCTCCACCCTAAATAATTGTGTTAGTATATTTACAACCCTCTGTTGAACAAGCACTTAATTAGTGCAAAGTTAATAGCTTCTATTTTAGTGCACTTGAACGTAAATATTGACTGTGGCAGAGTTTATAATTATCTGCAGCATATTGGTGGGCTGTGCCAAATGAAATGATCAATACACATATTACAATATCTGAAGATCAATAAATTGTTTATTATAACCTTCTAGGAAATCAACTGCTTTATATGAGTTCTCAATCCCTTCGTAATGATGTATCAAACTAATTAAGTTTTGAATAGAGTTAAATAAAAGTTCGTATGTTGGTCAAACACACCTTTCAGTTTTTGGGCTTTAAAACTCAATTAATATTTTACTGGACATAGATTATAAAAAATATTAAATTGTATTAAAAGTAAGGTATTTTAATTTTTCCAACGTATTACAAATTGTTTCCTAACAGGGTGTAATACATGAACTAAATTAAAAATAAATTAACAGAGACTAAATATTTCTTCATTGAATAAAGTTGACGAGCATTCAGAAATAATTTGTTATATTTTAAATATATTGTTTATCTTAATATAACGAAATCTTAGCTGTTACCCAAAATTTGCTTGTTTTGTACATCTAATACTTTGTACATATGTCCTCTACTCAAATAAAATTTGTTTGCGAAGCAAAGATTGCCCGTCTATTCTATAACTTCAGCTATTCACAAAACAAACTGACATTGGGAAAAATTCCCATAACAAACTTGCCCTCATACACAACTTAAGTATGTAAATATATGTTAAAACTCTAAAAGGAATTAGCCTATGAAACAAGACTGCAGGTAGGAACAATGGAACTCCAGTCTCAGCTTCCTGACCCTCTCTCTCTCTCATGAAATAGCAACATCTCCAGGCAGTTGAATTATGAAAGTCCCTCGCTCTGCTGTAGGCTACATCTCAACACTGCTTCAAACACAAGTTTAATCATGTTTTAAAACTCAAATTTGAGCTGGAGTAAAATAGTTACAAAGTAATAGCTCGGATTTTCCTGCTAGATAAGAAGGGAACTACTCCCCACGTTTCGAGCAGTTGGAAAACTTCACTCGTTTTCAAGGATCTAATAAACCCTTACGCTTCTAATGACACACTTAACCTAAACCCTGATCCAAGAATAGTTGTAAATATTTTACAGAACAGCTTAAATGTACACTCTTTCCCAAAACACCAACAATAAATTCTTAAATAAGTGATGCCAAATAGTAGACTGTAATTCAATTTTTCCGTATGATTTGTATTATATCCTTTTATGTATACCACAATAAGGCCTTAAAACCTTTAAAATATATGCACCCTCTTGGAATAGAGTACTCTACCTGCCTAGAACCACCATCAAGAAAACGTACCACTTGGATCCCAGAGTGTTTGTACAGTTTATTTTTCCGGTAATTTAAACATGTGTTTTGAAAAAGCACTAACTTGAAACGTCAGTTAGTATAGTAATGTTCGAAACATATAACTTTCATCCATCGAAGAACGTGTACATGTTAGGGTTTAGGTCAGCTGACTTTCAAAGTAGGGCAGCCCAAGAATATCTGTATTCCGGTTCCGTGCTGCTTGAGCTCGTTTCCGGTTTTTATCACTTCGTCAGTAGTGCCAATCTGAGAAGATGAAACCTCATTCAGTATGAATACTTTCATACTACATGAAATGTTGTAATATTATACTTTAATTTGAAAATAAATGGCAAAATTATATTAAGTATTTTACTTATGAACTATAGTAAAAATTGTATTATATGTCATCTAATAACATCAGAAATCTTCAAAACAAAACGAAATCAAGTTAAAACTATTCAACCCGATTAAAATAAGAGTTTTGGTGGGGAGTATATGACGGTGTTTTAAGATTTAATTTTAAGTTTACATGCCTCTAAGCTCATATAATTATTTAATGATTTCATATATTATACAATTTAAAACTATTATTGTTTACAGCATGGTAAGACTCGGCCCGGGACCGTGAAATGAGATACTCATGCCGTCAGCATCGTAAAACTCGACCCGGGCCGTGAAATGAGATATCTATGCCGTCAGCATGGTTAGACTCGACCCGGGACCGTGAAATGAGATACTCATGCCGTCAGCATGGTAAAACCCGACCCGAGACCGTAAAATGAGATACCATGCCGTCAGCATGGTTAGACTCGACCCGGACCGTGAAATGAGATATCTATGCCGTCAGCATGGTTAGACTCGACCCGGGACCGTGAAATGAGATACTCATGCCGTCAGCATGGTAAAACTCGACCCGGGACCGTGAAATGAGATATCTATGCCGTCAGCATGGTTAGACTCGACCCGGGACCGTGAAATGAGCACCAATCCTGACCGCCAGAATACGTGTTGAGAATCTGTTCACCACTTTTATACTAATATGTCCTATGTACACATATGCACGTCCTCATTTTTTCCATTTTCTGTCTTATAAATACCTCGGTTGAGTTCGTTAATTGGCAAAATCGCACAACCAGATTACCTACTCCTTTTGGGGGGAATTTCAACCGAAAAATTTCACTCAATTATCTAAAAAAAACTATTGCATCCGATGTAGATTAAATTTAAAATTGATATGTAGGATGTTGTTGTTATACATCAATATACCAAAAATAAGACAAATAAATCAAATCATTTCAAAATAGCGGGAAAAAGTTTTTTTCACTATAAGAGTGGATTGAGTAGTAAAATTTAACTGATATTTAAATTGAGTTTAAAACGAATTGTTTAGAAAAACTTCCAGTAATAAAAAGCCGTAAGTCTGTGGCCGAAGGTCGTAAGCCTCGTAACGCCGGTGATCTTACAGGAGCCGAGCTGAGGGTAGCGAACAGCCTCGTTACACCCATCGCAGTAGAACATGAAAATCTGAGGCCGAAGTCCGAAGCGAGGCTGTGAGCGGAGCGAATTAGAGTAAAAAATTGCAAAGGAAATTCAATTCACTCATGCCAGAAGCGCTTTAGCGCTTAGCTGCGTGTCGGCCTGATAATTATTTAAAACCACCGAAAATATATAATTGTAACAAAAAAGGTTTGTTTATACACATTGTAGTAAACTGATGTAACGATGTTGTTCGAATGTTGAAACTGGTAAACACAGAAAGAGGATTGTTACTGAATTATTCATGTTCCCCCAAAGAAGATAAGTAAACAAGTTATGTTATTAGGCAAACGAGAATATTTAGAGATTGTACTCGAGTTCCCATTGTACTGTATAATCCTTGTTGAAACATTGGCCGAGGGATTTAACGTGTTCCGACACGGTGTCTCAATATACTTATAGAACTATGACTTCCGTAGTTCAGAATACCTGCAAACTTAAACACAGACACCCTGTGTAACTGCGAAGAGATAAGGAAACGGAAAAGTTCACGCAATCCTACTACTGTATTGAGTCACCAACTCCCCTCCCTCCTCACACCCCTAGGACAACATATCTCTAGGGACTCCCCCTGTTCCTTGTGTACACACCTTTCCTTTCGCTCCATTTCCTGGAATAATGAACCCCCCTCCCACTACACCTCAGGATCATTATCATTTGGGTTATTCCAACTCTTCACATTCATGGATGTGGCATTGCAGTGTTGTCTGTCAAGTGTAGTTTTCATTATGAGTTTGCACTAAGTATAAACATGGGTGTCAGAGGAAGTATGAAAATCGTAGTCCCCTTCTACAAAAAAAGAAAATGTTGAATTTCATAACACATTTCAATTTAATTGTTTATGCTTGTAACTATTCTAACTAATTTAAATATTCTTGGGGGAGTACCACGTATTCTCCTTTTGAGTGTGAACTATCCTAGATGCTCTCCAGACGTACCTAACACTAATGTGGCAAGCACCATGCCGCCCTCAAAAACAACCGTTTTACTAAGGTGATCTGATGTGAGCTGTTGAAGATCATTTTGAGATTGATTGTTTTTTAAGGAGTCCTTTATAATAGCCAGACCGACACGCAGCTAAGCGCTAAAGCGCCGCTCGCATGAGTCAAAGAATTTCCTTATCACCATAAGAATCAGCCTTCAGCCTCAGCTTTGCTACGACTACGATCTTCACGAGGCTGTGAGCTGATTATTATTACGAAGACCTTTACTGCACGTTTTATTACATATTATCTTGAAGGAAAAACTTATTTCAAATTTAATTTAAATTTGACTACTCATAACGCTGTTGAAGCGAAAAATCACTTTTTTGGCTACGAATTATTAGAAACGGAATTAATGGATTTTCATAAATTCTTATATACTAATGGATACTTATAAAATACTCATTTCTCTCAAATTCGATCAAGTTAGACGAAATATACTGTTTTTAGATCACTTAACCCACTTTTTTTATAAAACTCCCCGAAAGGATACTTCCGGCAATACAATTTTGCTGGCCAACGAACTTGACCGGAGATGTTTACAAAAGTAATTTACCAATTTAAAAAAATTCTGACAAAATGTACAAGGATATAGAATGAGGCATAGCCATTTACACAATACGAGTAAGTGCATAGACTTAACACAAAAGGGTTACAATAAAACAGCATACAATATAAAGACAAATTCACTGAGTAATTTGAATATTATCTTCCATTTTGGAAGCTTGACGCACTTTTGTAATAAAAAGGTTTTGAATGTTCTTGTGAGTCTTTTTATGTTGTCTTCTTTCTTGATGTTCCATGTTATTTTGTTTTAAATTTTTAAACTGTTGTAATATATTTATGTTTTATACAAACTTGTATTTAAGTACATTATTACTAAATTTTAAAACTTCTTCAATTATGTTGATTTTGAAAATGTTGAACGGCTTTGAATTTAAATTGACTTTTTTATACAATACTGCACAATCTAGGATATACTCGTATGTCAATAAGTGGAAGCTTTTGAAGTGTGGTTTGCAGCTTTCTCTTTCCTTTAGATTAAATTTTTTTCTGATGCCCTTTTTTGTCAAATAAAAAGATACTTCGTCCTGAAATTTTCGTGGCCCCATATTGGTATTCCATAGTTAAAATGTGAATAAAGTGCATAGTAAATATTAATCATATTAGCTAAAAGAAACATTTCACCTTAATTTACTGAAACCTTTTCAAAGAGACGGTCAGTGACTTGTTGAGAAACCCTAGTCAGCTGTTATTAGTTTTCACTCAAATCGTACTTTTAGAAATCATCAAATAAAATGTACAAAAGCTTTTGATGCCATAAAGCCACAGAGAACGTTGCATTATTAAATAACAAAAATAGAGGAATCGGTTGAATAAATCCCGAGTCGCCGGATTCAATATCGGTTGGCTGCAGTTTCCACTAATTTGACACTTGGTTTATTGGTTGTGGATCAGTGACAAATGAATTCTATTTGAGTCTCTAGCTCACACTATTATTATGCTATATTCATCAAAAACTGGTTCGTTTTGACACAGAAATAGTAATAATATTTTTATTTGATCCACGCCTTTTATCGCTTATAGCTTTACGATAACTTGTTACTCCTTTGCGGCGTATGATTGATTCTTGACAAGTTTTATATTATAACTGACTGGAACTCGTGGCGTGGTCCTGTAATCCAGCTTCATGGAGGTCAGATGTTGAGGATGATATAGGTCTAAAGCGACTCAGATAGTCTCAGTGATCCTCTGATGATACCCGCATCAACTCCCACCATCGTTTAGACATATCAGACCATCACCTGCGTGGTTCGGAAGTCACGCTAAGCCATTGGTCCTTGTATTTCCATTAATCATTGGGCTATTAATTAATTACCCATTCTAAGGAAGAGTCGGCCTTAGTTTGTAACAAGACTACACCTCATAACTCATTACTACCACTCATCACACTCATCCTTCAGCACATATTTGCCTTAAAATACCCTCATGAGAGGGGTTGGCATCTCAAATAGTGATATAGTGATATAGTAAAATGCTGTCTTCTTTGTTGAAGTTATTATAATTTTTAATTTAGTTTTAATAAGACCAGTCAGTCATAGATGACTGAAATATGAAATAAAGAGGAAATATGAAATAAGGTATGAAATAAAGGCATTTTTATTTATTTATATATTACAAATTCATGAAAGATTGCCAATGCAAGCTGGTACAACATTTTTGAATATTCTTCCAAATCAAGTTAAAAATCTTTTATATGACCACACATTTTTCAAAAATACTGTAATATAAAGCAATATTTGCTGTACTTGGCTCCTTACTCTGTTGCAGAATTTATCAATTCCTGTTATCAACAATTTAAAAATGTTATAAACTAAAGGTATGCTTTTATATGGCCATTTTTTCTGATTAGTGGTTAAAATTACCATTGTTCTCGTTTTTTGTTATTAGTCCGATTTATTTTGTAAATAATGTATCATTTTCATATTCATCACCATTTTTTAACAAAGTGTATTTTCTTTATGACAATAAAATGTTAAATTATTTCAATGGTTTCTCGGATAACTGTCGGGTAATGATGTAAATGCAAGTTCTTAATAAATGCAAGACCGAAATATCTCAAGCTAATTATTATGATGTTTTGACGTGGTGTGAACCGGAAGAACTTGATTATAGTTGTGACACCGGCCACGAAAGCCTAAGAGTTAAGTTTATTTAAATCTAGTTAAATGATGTTAATCAGTATTTAGTTGATGAAGTCAAAGTCAGATCGTTTATTTCCATTAAATACGATGTACACGCGTATGCACACGTCAAAATGTATGTAATATTCGCTAAATCACTATTTGAGATGCCGACCACTCTCATGAGGGTATTTTAAGGCAAACATGTGGTGAAGGATGAGTGTGATGAGTTATGAGGTGTAGTCTTGTTACAAACTAAGGCCGACTCTTCCTTAAAATGGGTCATTAATTAATAGCCCAAAGACCAATGGAAATACAAGGACCATCGGCTTAACGTGACTTCCGAACCACGCAGGGGATGGTCTGATATGTCTAAACGTTGTGGGAATTGATGCGGGTGTCATCAGATGATCACTGAGACTATCTGAGCCGCTTCAGACCTATATCATTCTCAATACCTGACCTCCATGAAGCTGGATTACAGGACCGCGCCACGAGTCCTAGTCGAATACAAGTGGTATTCAAATACAAAGTGGTACTAAGTTTACCCAGCTTACATAGTCTCTACCATTCATGGCCCAGAAACTCACTGACTTTATAGAAGGCGTGGTCTAGCAGAAAATTTTCAGTTGCCTTTGAATTAATTGCTGTTAGGTTCTTGTTTGAGAGAGTCAGGAAGAGCATTAAAACGTCGCACTCCACACTGCAAAAGATAGAGTTCAAAAAATGTTGTCCGGTGTCTTGGTATTGAGAGATTGTTTCTATTACGTAAATTGATATTAGGATTTACTGAGGGTAAAGAAACAGGGAAGTGGTTTTTATGAAGGTTAGTGTTTCTAGGATATAAATTGATGGAAGTGTTAGGGTTTTGTGACTTCGGAACACCTCTTTACAATGATCACGATTCTCTAAATGGAAAATTGTTCGTATTGCTATTTTTGAATGATAAAGAGATGATCTGTCCCGGACGAATTGAAACCCCAAAGAGTAATGCCGTATGACAGGTGTGGAACGACATTACCATAGTAAACTTTGAGGAGATTTTCGGCTTTGAGTTGATCTGAATTAATTTTGAAACATTATAAATTCTCATTATTTACACGTGGATATACATAAGAGCACCTAATTTTACGTCATCTACTTACAACTTAAGTCAGTTTTAAACGTTACTATAGATATACACTAGCTATGGCATGGTATTTAAAATTGAATAAGTTGTTTTATAGTTAAATATAGGTAAAATTAACAACTTGTCTCCTTGTTTCTGATAACAATGAGTACTGTATAGCTTGAGAGAGAAGCACCTGGCGATAGTGGCACTTTGCCAGCGCTGTGGTGGAAGTTGGAACTAAACCAATTTACTTCTGTACACACTTCCGCTTTCTTCAATTTAGTTCTTTACACATTTTTGTTTTAACTCACTCTTATTTAATAATAATAACAATAGTTTATTGTCAAATTGTACAATAAAAATTGTGGTTTTAACATTAAAATTACATAGGTTAACAATAAAACCCCTTATACCACTGACTCAAATAAAACCCCCTAAGACTCAAATAAAAATAAGGCTTTACATTGACTAAAGCTGTACAAATTGGTATGAATTCAAACAATAATTTAGCTGTCCAGAAACTCTCGTAATTAATAAGACGAATTTTGAAGCAGATAGTTTTAATTTTGTTTTAAATTTGTATCTTTAATGTTGGTGGGTAGTTTATTATACAATTGCCTACCAGCTTCTATAGGAAGTTTGTCACAAATCTGAAGTCTGTGGTAGGTTGGCCGAATCGATTGGTTTCTGGTGTTGTATACATTATTCTGTTCAACGAACGAATATTTTGATGTAAAAAACAATACCGTTTCTAATACTAGTACATAGAGAGATGATAATGGCAATATTGATAAGGATTTGAATTATTCTTTGCAGTAATCTCGATAATTTAGCCTGGCTATTATTCTTATTGCCTTCTTTTGAAGTACAAAACCCTTTGGATTTTTGTTTCAGATATTTCCCCATAAACACAATCCGTAGGAAAGATGGGAATGTATAATGCCATAATATGCCATTTTCAAAACATCTTGGGTGCAGTGATGATGAAGCTTAACAGAAATAGTCCTGTGGACACCCTGTTACATACTAAATCAATGTGATGATCCCACATTTGAAAATAATACCTTTATATGGTTTACACCTCGTTAAGACAAACATGTTTATTTAGTTGGTTGTTGCTGTTATGTGCAAAAGCCCATTTATAAAGCCCCCCCGCCTAAAGGGCACTTCCGGTGTAATTATTCGCTAGGGTTCACGTTAGCGCTTGTGGTTACGCGTCTGCTATGTTTCTTTGTTGTCGAGTCCATATGTTCCGCAAATGGAACTGCTTTTGCATTAGGGTGTTTACTCGTACTCGCAACATTACCCAAGCTAAGCTAACTTGGGCGACCCAGAAATTAACAACAACCCCTCTTCCCCCTGTCTTTATTGACCCCTTTCATCCCTCAGGGGGTTAATAAACTTGCCGATGACTAGAGTGTATTAGTGTGTCACCAAACACCCTCAACAACAACAAGAAAACAGCTTCAACAACATCACTGTCAAATGTTGTTAAAGTAGTTTTAAACGTGGTTTCTTAATGTTCAACATGTTCCATTTTTATGAGAATCTACCCAAGTCTGCTGTTAACAAAATATAATGTATCAATGATTTTCAAATTGAACATATTCACAGGAATAGTTGTAAGACAATATATATTATTTACACTTAGCTGTGAGTTAACTTAAACATAAAGGTACAGAGTGAGTTCTTGGTTCGATGAAGTTGAAACAACAAATTGGATTTCTTGATTGATAGCTTCACAAATCACATTTCCAGTAGATTGGACAAACCCAGCTGTCCAGTTAATCTTAGACTTGATTTCACCGATGGTTTCTTTATCATTTCACAACTCTTCAGTATCATTAGACATTTTGAGAAAGTAAAAACTCTATGTTTACCAGTAAATAAAACAATTCATCCAGTTTTTAAGAAATATGATTCAAAAGTTTCTTTTTTGAACATCTACGTTTGTCAACTAACAAAATTGGTCGGCCAAATGTGTCCTGGCCTGGTTGTAAGTGCCCCAATATAATTGTTTAAATACAAACCCTCCCTTGTGGCACATTAAAAGAAGGAGAATGTTAACACAAATTCAACGACGCAAAAAATGTATGTAGCTCAATTATACCCATTTAAAAATGACAAGAAATCAAACTTAAAATGCCACATTTGACATACGAGCAATTCATTTTGAATGACACTTTTTTCTTGAAAATCATCTGAGGGCAACATTGCAACCCTCCATAGAGTATTTTGAAAACAAAACTAGTCATAACAAATTGTATATCAAATGTAGCATTTAAAACCAGATTAATTGTAATCTTTAAACGGGTATAACCAAAAAGCAAGTTCATATACAAACCCTTTTTGCGTCGTTAAATTTCTGGTCAATTTCTCTTCCTTTGAGGTGCCACAAGGGGGTTTGTTTTAAACAATTTAGTGGTCCTCCCCAGATCCAACCAGTTTTTCGGTGAAGGGTTGGGTGACGCAAAATATGTCAAAACTAACTTCAGAATCCTATAAAAACCCTACCCAAAGGGATTTTCAAATTTCCTTTTCTAAAGTTAAGGGGCATTTAAAACTCACCTTGTATATACCCAAAGCTTTTGAATCAGAAGCTTGGACGCTCAAAACTGCAAACAGTTTTGTTGTACGACGTTTCCTTCTCTCTGGCGATAGACACCAGTGTACGTGTAGTTATGTTAGAGCGCCCACATCAAAGTGGCAGAGCGTCATGCACAAGTGGCGCGGCATGACATTGTGGCATTAGAGTAGAGTGCGCAAAGGTCAGTCTTGTCGCAAGTACAATTCTGTTAATTACATGACCACTGTTCAAAGGACAGAGTGTTGTCATGTTTGTGTAGCTTCTGGCGTTTATACTCTGTGTTGTGTTGTTCTAACAAACACGCTTAACTCAGATACTTGGAAACGCTTATGTTTTCCCCCTAATGAAGTTAATTAGGAGTTAAGTTTGCATAATATGAAACAACTTAATGATATGTGCTTAACAAAATTACTACTTCATGCTGATGTAATAATGTTGATTATATGGATTGCGTTTTAGTGTATATTTTATTTGAAGGACTACGGACTTTTTTGTTTATATTGTTTAGTTTGTTTTTATTGTTTCTGTGCATACGTAATACGTCCTGTATGGCAGTGCTCTATTGCCTATGGAAATTCCGAATGTAGAATTAGACATTCATATTACTATAGTACACTAGTTGACATTAAATTTATCGATCCGTGAGAGTTACTTGTAATAAATTATTTACTTATAATTATTTAACAGTAAAACTAATTAACTTGTATTACTAAAGACATTTGAAGACAACAATGTTTGGACCGAACCGGGACTTGAACCCAGGTCTCTCGCTTGCCAGGCGATTATGCTGACCACATCATAATTACAAGCCAACGTAAAGTAGAATTTTAATACTTGTTGTACATAATTCAATCCCAAACCAATTGACCAACTCATCTAGGTTTACAGAAAGGTTTTTCTCATACTAGAGTTAGTTGGCAGACACTTATGAAACTTGCTTGGTGTTTCAGTACTTCCAGAAGAGTGGGAAGATGGCCGACATCAACCGCAGACTCAAGAGTCAGATCTGGAGCTCGGTAGTGACTATCGTGCTGGTGGAAGGCAAGAATCTGCTGCCTATGGACATCGATGGCTTCAGCGACCCCTTCGTCAAGTTCAGGTCAGTTACGTACACCTTCTCATGTGAATCAACCATGTACTTGCATGTTCCTCTTAAGTTAATACCGTACAGAGGAAATTGATCATTCGATGTAGGTGTGATAAATCTGTGTTCTATACAGCTAACATGAGAAATATAATATTATCAATGTGGGTTTCCAATCCAAATTATAAGTGCAAGATTTTTGCTGTTCGACTCTTTTCCTCGCCGTTGTCAACTATTATGAATTTGTACACACGTGTTGCAGACTGGGCAGTGAGAAGTACAAGAGTAAGGTGATCTACAAGACGCTGAACCCAAGCTGGCTGGAGCAGTTCGACCTGCACCTGTACGACGACCAGAGTCAGGAGCTGGAGTTGACAGTGTGGGACAAGGACAGGAGCAAAGATGACTTCATGGGCAGGTCAGTCCACAGTGTGTGTAAGAGTCTTTAGATTAGAGTAGGAATGGAGATAGATTCTAGACCGTACACGTCAACCTTGTAAGGCTTATTGTGCTCTCCTAGTACGACATGCTAGGATACCTATGTCTTTAACAAGCCTTAGGATTCGCGTCCCCAGTGCATGATCCAGAACAAGCATCTGGCAACGATCCCCCTAAGATTCCTCTTCTCTTAGGCTCTAAAGGTTCACACTCCAGGAGCAAATGTCTGGCAGTCTGCTCGAACCGCCCACATTTCCTGCAGCTAACGTCGCCTAGGTAAAGACTAAAGACCCAGCTTAGCAAGATGGTTCCTGAAGTGAGGTACGCCGGCGCGCTAAGAGATAATGAAGGAACTTTTATACGCCCCTTCAGGAGAGTTTGTCTTTCGGCAGACAACCAGCTGTCTCTGTGCTCTGTAGGAGTCTTTAGTAAACATGGCAACGATGTATCTGTCATGACGTGTTAAGTCTGATATAATTAATACTAAGAATTCAATTAATAAACATATTTTTGGGCTCATAATTATTGAATATTTTGTTTATGTACGTAATATCGATACGCATTTTTAAAGCTTTATTAACAAAGTTTTATTTAACTGCCTTTAGTGGTTTGAAATTAAGGCTGTCGGGATGCAAAACTATAATCACAGATGTTACACCATTCACAATGTTACCCGGGTCACCATTCCACTCACACAAATATTTTTGAGAATATAACATTATTTTTTGCACTTGATGTGGCGAGATTCAATGTTAAAAACTACTTTGTCCAATTTTAATCACAATTTTGATACCTAACTTACATACTTTGATACAAACACACGTTTGGTAACACTTTGTTTGACGCTTTATCGTGCTACTACGACAAATTATCCTGATATCGTAGAATGCATAGCCTAATATATACATATAGCACATAATTTGTTTCAATGTATTTGATTTGATAACTTTCCACTGATTCCCTGATTCAGTCAGATTCCCTGTACCTGTAAATTTATCTACATCGGCGAGACGAAGAGGATGAATTCTACCAGAGTTAAAGAACACTTAAGGCAAACGAAAATTGAAGATCCCAAGCTGGTGGTAGCAAAACACAGCTTAGTAACAAGTCATAAAATCATGTTCGACAAAACTGCAGTCTTCGCCAAAACACCATTTTACTTTCTGAGGATCTTAAGAGAGTCGATAGAATTCTGCTAGAAAAATAAAACCATTGAACCGTGGAGATATAGCTACAAGCTCCCCAGTTATAAACCAGATTACATCTGTGCATAATTAGAGTGCAGTTGAGCCAATGAGAGTGCCGAGACGTTGAGCCAATGAGAATGCCGAGACGTTGAGCCAATGAGAGTGCAGAGACGTTGAGCCAATGAGTGCCGAGACGTTGAGCCAATGAGAGTGCAGAGACGCTGAGCCAATGAGAGTGCAGAGACGTTGAGCCAATGAGAGTGCAGAGACGTTGAGCCAATGAGAGTGCCGAGACGTTGAGCCAATGAGAGTGCCGAGACGTCGTAGACCTTGGAAATCATCCAATCAAGTTCATCGGCGTCTGGTTGTTAGTGGCAGCTTCGCCCAATCGTGTTCACTATACACGCATTCTGTGTGCCGATCTCACAACTGCGGTTGGTACACCTGACGCAAGAAGGAAGCAGTTGGCAGAACTACGACTGACAGTACTTAAGGAAGATCTACAATCACCTGAACTAGTCTCAGCAAGTCGGATGCTCGATTGTAATATGAGCGAAAAGTTTGGCACTGAAAATATTTTTTACGCGATCTGTCCGGCACTTTGGTTATAGTAAGAAAAATACAAATTCAGGGAAAACAAGCGGACGTCCAACCACTAAAGGGCGTAATTGGACTGGCAAGGCAGATAATCAATTCCTAACTCAATACACAAACTAGCAGAGGCCACCCTCGGTGGTTGGAGCTGACGGGCAGAACTGTAAAGCACAAAGCTCCGACCACAAAGCACTCAAGTTCAAAGGAAATGACATGTACTCTTCTAGCTATATGATAGTGTTATTCAAATGTGTTTCACAAAACAACTAAACAAAACCTTACACATTAGAAGTTGTTTTCTTAGCATAAAGTCTTTGAGCTGAAAAGGTTTCTAGATGAGCGAGTTGATAGCTGACACTGACAGCTGTTTGACTGTTTGTCAATACCGAGTGACTGATTGCTGTGGAAGTGATATTTTTAGCCACTTACGCTTCAATCATTCACAGTCAAGTTTCTGTGAATTCGTTCTACACTACTTTATTGTAAATTTCTCTTGACACCAGCACTTTATATAAGGAGGAGGTGATAGCAGATTTTTTGTGATTGGTTGAATACAAATAAACACCTTTGATTGTGTGCGATTTAGTAATCTAGTTCAAGATCAAAACGTGTTTCTCAATGTGGATGAAACATGAGTTTTGGATGATTCAGAAAACTAGTTTTGTAAACCGTGCTAATTGACTAATTAACCAATTAAAAATTGGTATGGCTTTTTTTATATAAAACGCAAGCTGTTTGTATTATTTAGTTAAATTTTACATCTATATTTATATAATTACCCCTTTATATGTTTGACCCCTTTCCTGAAAAAAAAAAAAACAAAATATTTAATTATGATGGTTGTAATATAATTAGAATACATTATATTGCATAAATTTAACCTCTATATTTATATAATTACACTCACCTGTTATGGATGAATATCCACTCTCTTTTCATCATGGTAGATATGATAGGCCTAACACAGCTTTTTCTAAATGTTGTTTTCTTTACTAATACCATAAAACACAATGGGAAAAACTAAGTAATTATCTAAAATATTTTGTTAAAAAAATTTGCTCACACAAAGAATATTTAAGGGGAATTTTAATATAGTTCCGCATTATTATTTAATTCAAAATCACCATTTTGGCTCTAAGTAATTTAACTAATTTTAAATTTTGAAAAACTTATGCTTCTTACGTACTACTAGTACGATCCATTAATTGAAGTTTGTTGCTTAATTTTAGTCAATTTGGCGTATTTTTAACAAGGCAAGTGTTTGATTGTTTTAACCGCCTTTCTTTCACATGAATGAAAATATTTTTACCATTCCCTCATCAAACTCACACTGTTTCTCTTGTCTGTCGATAGTAATGTGAAAGACATCCACTCTGTGCTTGAGGTGACGGTGTACGACGAGGACAGAGACCACAAGGTGGAGTTTCTGGGCAAGATTGCGATTCCTCTGCTGCGGATACACAACGGGGGAGAAGCGCTGGTACCCACTCAAGGACAAGAAACTGTACGGCCGAGCTAAGGGCAACTCCCCACAGATACTTCTGGAGATGAACGTCGTTTGGAACCCGGTACGAAGTAGTCCTTTGATGTTTGAAAAGATTAATTATAGGTTTTATTGGTCAACAAATATTTTTGTACCCCTAATTGCCCATATTTAGTAATGGGTACAAGAGTTCATCGGTTTGATTCTTTTACAATGGGGACCTTTTTAACCAAACAGTCGTACTTTTTAACAGATAGTAAACTAGACAAGGCATTCACGCTCTAGAGCATCATTTATTCTAAAATTAGTTTTTGACGTACAAGTTAACAAATGTTCCTCTTTTAAGCAAAAAATCAAATACAAATCTTAAAACTTAGGTACAGTTTGTTGAAGCTGATTTTTTTTATTGTAAGAAGAACTTATTTTTAAACTTTGGGATGAGACAGTCAAATGGTTCATAGCAATAAATCATACACCAATAACAATAAAAATGGCTACTTTGCATTATAGCACAATAATTTTAGTGAACTAAATAAACACGCTCATAACTTTTTTTTGAACAGTATCACAACCCGATACTGTTGGCGGTGATCTCTTGACTCCCCCTAGCGTCCGCGACGACATTTCAAGCTTTACCCATCAAGTCGAGGCGGTTAAAGTATCAGTAAATACTCAAACTCGACTCAATACTCACACACCCCTAATATTTTCCTTGTGTTGTCAGCTGCGCGCTTGCATACGCACACTCAACCCCAAGGAGGAGAAGTACATGCAGACCGAGGTGAAGTTCAAGCGTCAAGTGTTCGTACGCAACGTCATGAGGCTCAAAGCCATCATCATGTGGTTTATCGACATTAGTAAGTTTATCCAGTAAGTAAACGAGGCTTTAGTCGCTATCGTACATACTTAGTGTTGAGTGAACGTACACACTTTATTGCATGTAGATTGTTGTTTTGCTGTTGATTTTATTTCCCAATTACTCTCCTGGCTGTGTTTAGTTCCACAATAAAAAGGCACAGGCCTGCAGTCCATCCCGAAATTTTCAGACGTGACAAGAAATAATGGTAATTTGTGGAGTTTTTAGTTTGGGCGAAAGCTGTTCAGTAAGAACTTTCCACTCTAGGGACAACTAGCATGGAGTGGATATTTATTTCCCATAGATGACACTGGGAGAAGTCTTGGAAATCTAATTGAAGAACCCCTCTTTTGTGAATTTTTAGAACCATTTTTATTAAATTGACCAATCAGTGGAACTATTGAGAGATTTAATATATTTATTTTGTACAAGGTCAAAGTTTGTTGCAATTGAAACAATTACGATTTGCAACCCAGCTTGCAGTTCAAATGTTTCATATATTTTAAAAATAATACTCCATTTAGGGAAAGGTTAGTTTTGTCAATCTTCTAGAGGGGTAAATGTATCACAGAATTGTAAGCTTGTTTATGGCAATATTTTCTTGTTGGATTGTAGTTATAAATTTTAATTTATTGATAAGGATCTTTTAAAATGTAGGGATTAAACTGGGTGTGTGTATATTTAATAGATAACCAAATATAATTACAGTAGTTACAATCTTTTAGATTTCTACAAAAATTGTGGTCTGAATCACCATGTATTCAAAGTATACAAGTTATTGATTGCTTAGTTTTATGTTGTAAATACGTTCGTAGATGTTTGCCTTTTAAAGACACAGAGGATTTCACAAATCATTTGAAAGAAACAAATCTTTAATACTGAGTACCACTCATCCTTCACCACATATTTGCCTTAATATACCCTCATGAGAGTGGTCGGCATCTCAAATAGTGATTTATTATTAAGTGTATATCGTAGCAATTTTCAGACCAAGAATGAACTCTGGTAACTTAAATTCACTCATGATTTTATTTGGTTTTAATTTTGTTTTAGATTATTGAGTTTTGTGACAGGGTTCGATGATATCAAGGAGACTTCTTTAAGCAGAAATATACAAAGTTACCTTAAAGTGTTTAACATAAGGTAAAATCAAATGAACCGTTTAGTAAAATACAAATTTTTCATGACTAAAAGTGGTGATTCATTTTTAAACTGGAATAACCTGAGAGATTTCAAAATGTTTACATCATGCTTCTGTGTCTTTGCTAAGGTGGTAGCTTGTTACTAACATTTTGTTGTTGCCTGATTGTTTTGTAGGTAATGTTTCGCTACTTCTTAATGTTTTACTGCACACTTAAAACAAAGTTTCTCATCATCTTCTTTACTGAACGTTAGTGAATATTAAATAAATGTAAATAAAACATCAAAATCCTTTCAAAACATTTAAGTGTTTAACAAGCTCATAACATTAACTTAAGGTAGTATGAGTAGACTAATGGGTTTTATACAATTTTGGTCCATTTTTCATCTTGCCTGTTGTCTATTGGTTTTCGATTAACATCAGAGGTTTATCTTTGATCTAGTACTGCAAACTGAAAAGTATGTGAAAATTAAAGGAAAATTAGCCAGGAAACTATGTAGAATTCACTTTAAAACCATATAAATGAACTAACGTTTTCATGGTTTTTAATTATAAAATAATGTTTGAAAATTTTGAATTCTCCTCTTATGAAAATTACTCCTCACTCCTTGTGTCTTATGGATTTTGATTAAGACAAGTAAATAAATAAATTCCAATTCAAAACTGTTCTTACTAACAAAGTATTCCATTATAGAAAGTTGATTAACTATTTACATATGCTTCCATACAATATGATTAAAAATGTTCTTGCCCATCTATATGAACCGTGCTTTTTACTGAGTGCATTCAGTTCTACAATATCGAACACTGCAAAGTTAAATAGCCGGGTATTATTTTGAACTGCTACAACTTGTGTACACAATTTAAATAATTAAATGCTAATCTTGTTCTATAGCTTTTAAAGAAATCAAATGTCTCAAAAATGATGTCTGTTTTCAGGAGTTGTTTTGAATGGGAGTCTACAATTCAATCTCTCATCTCATTGGTGCTTTTCATCGTGTTATGCTACTACTTTGAACCGTACATGGTGCCGGTCGGCATGCTACTCATCTTTCTCAAGTGCTACATTGTGAGTCATGTATTCTCTGTTCCCATTTGACATTTCTTGTAAAGATATGTAAGAAGTGTTCCTAAAAACCAAATTATATGGTTTTGAAAGAAGATTCTAAATGTAGGCTAACGTTTAATTATTATTGGACAAGTCTTTACTAAAGAAATTTTCAAAGAAGTCTGCATGGAAGTCGAATAGAAGACATAGAAGTCTGCAACTTTTGTGCATAGAAGTTTGGCACCGAAAGTGTACTGTACCCTCGCAGTTCACTCAGCTACTAGAGGCAAGTGAATAGCTTGCCCAGTGGCGCATTATAGTAATGGACACTGGATTCAAAACGGTGTCAGACTCACAGCAAACTAACTACTCGTCCGGGTTCAAAAACCGTCAGGTCGCATGGTCTCACTGAGCCTAACCGTGGATTATATTTTCATAGAGCGCTGACTATCCAAACTCTAATCATCTGTAACTGTCTGGATTAGGATTATGAAAAACTCCTTAAAATAGAAATGGAATGATGGGTTTTTCTAAATTAACACCATCATCCACCAAAAATGCTCATCACACTCACCTTTTTAACTCATACGAGGGTGTACCCAAAAGTATCGGGAATCGGTTGGTGGCGAGGTTGGGATCGCTGAGTTTGCATAACGGCTGTTAGGAGATGAAAGCACAACTCTTCCTGAGTTCAGTGCACTTGGTGTGGTAAGTCTGAGAGGTCGTAAAGAGGAATTATGCGTTGCTTTAAAAGTAGTTTTGTTCTACCGCTGTTTGATGGTGTCAGAAGATAAACAACGTGCAACCGAGAAGTTTTGCTTTCTTCTCGGTAAGTCCGAGACGGAGACTGTTGCAATGATTGAAAAAGCTAACAAAGACGATGTTTGTAATTGCAACTAAAACTCAAATTAAAACTATTCATTTTCAAAAACATTTTATTCATTATGTCTTAGATTTAATTTTACTCCCTAATCACTCTGTTTTACTCAGGTTCAAAGTCTGACCGGGGGAGTTGGGAGCTACGATGAAGAAGATGAACCACTTGGTGAAGATGACGAGGAGGATGATGATAAAGACAAGGTATAAGGAGAAGCAGACTCTTGTTGTATTTTAGTATTAATTTAGTCTGTAGCAGTTTTGGAAGAAGGGCCAATGTAACTAAAATAATTGAACAAATAAATATCTGTCTTTTATCCTTGATTTTACACTTGAAGCTTTTTACGATCTTAAAACCTGTATTTATCAGTAAATAAACACAACTTGAGTAAAATTAAAATATAGACATTATTTCTTTATACAGCGAAGTTCAGACCCCAATGTTTTAAAACTAGTTAACAGTTATTATAACCAGCTCTTATGTTTTTTGTTATTTGTTTTAGGAGGAGAAGAAGAGTTTGAAGGAAAGGCTACAGGCCATTCAAGAAGTCACACAAACTGTCCAGAACTCAATAGGTTACATAGCCTCTCTAGGAGAGAGTATTAAAAAGTAAGTGAATCTGAAAACAAATGACCCACACTGCCAGCCACCTTCCTAGTCTACTGGCCGTTTCAAACATAACTACCTCGAGACTCATTCACTGATACAGCCACCTTCCTAGTCTACTGGCCGTTTCAAACATAACTACCTCGAGACTCATTCACTGATACAGCCACCTTCCTAGTCTACTGGCCGTTTCAAACATAACTACCTCGTGACTCATTCACTGATACAGCCACCTTCCTAGTCTACTGGCTGTTTCAAACATAACTACCTCGTGACTCATTCACTGATACAAACGTGTTTTAACATGACAATTTGTATTTGATTCAATGTTGTAACCATAGCACTCTTCCCTGCCGCTAGCAGTGAATGTATTAAGCAATATAATACCTCGGGCATGTAAACGGGCTGATGTAAACTGATGTAAAGGCCCTGTAAATAATACAGGGCAGATGTCAACGGTTTCATGCATCAATATCTAAGGCTTCAGTTGAATTACAAATACCGCAAAACATTTCGACCTCGCTGTGGGGAGTCATCCTCAGTAGCTGGTCGACTGGCTGAGACAATAGTATCTGACTGGTAGTTTCAGCCAGTCAATTATTAGCTGTTATTTATTGTTGTCATTATATTTATCATATTCGTTCATTATATTAACGTTATCAACTCTACCTAGTCTATTGTTAATCTTTAAATTATTCAATCTCACAGTTTATTCTTGTTATTACATTCATAGTATTACTTTCATAGACAGACGGACAACGAAGCGCCGGAGACCCCTGTTTATATGGTAAAGTATTCTTGTTTTGACCCAAGGAACATGTCTACAAACTATGTCCAGAGAGTTCACCGACACCCTGTATATGAAGTTCTCATAATTATATTATTACTCTGCAATAATTACGGGGAATTATAAACATTGTAACTTTAAACAGTTGGAAATTGTTACCATTTACCATTACCCTTGTAACGAGCCATTTTTGTGAGAAGTAAAATTGTGCACATAGTATATAGACAGCCATGCAACGTCCAGCCCGTCCGTTATACGCATGTCGTTCCAGTTGGAGGTATCTGGTATCTGGCCGCCTTATAGTACACTTGTTCCACCGTAATAGGTATCGTCACCCTTTTGGCGTTTGACACTGGCGTGGTTTCACACTCCTGATCCGACACCCGCTTTCGTTCATCCTACCTATCTTGCATACCAACGCTAACGTAAGCTACGACAGTTAGCATTCTCGCCCACGATTTGATTCAGTCTCGGTCTTGGTGTTCGCAACGGGCCAACATCCATTAACCGTTGAATTAAACGATTAAATACAAATCGTTTGTAACTCTCAATCTCTTCGCATCAAGACAACGACTCGCTTCGCCAAACCCACCCTTCCTGGCACCGCTCCTAACCCTTTCCTTTTTGGATTCAGCGATGATGAAGGTAACGGTCATCAGTGAAGAAGTGCTTCCTGCTAACCTGAGTTGAATCAAATCCTCCCATCCCCTCTTCCGACGTTCCACCGACCCTGGAAGTATCCCAGCTCTGGACTGAGCGACTCCCAAGGCAACCGTACGACTAAATTTTGTGTGTGTACGCATTCTGGGCGGTGTGAATTTTACCCACACCGAAGTGGTCACATAGATGGTTTCAAACTAGAAACCCAATAATATACGCCTACGATCGATACTTTCGAAGAAATTTTTACTTGACCTTCCAACATGTCCGACCAAATGTCTCTAAATATGGCAATAATTGAAGCCGCAAGTATTAGGGAAATTTTGGGTCTCTCGCCCAATGCTGATTCGAACACGATTAGGTGTAAACTTGCCTCGCTAGTGAATATCGAGAACTCCGACACCTCTTTAAAAAACTTTCTGCTATAGGGAACTCTTACTAAATTTTTGAAATTTGAATTTGTATCCATTAATTTCTATTCTTTGGGACCCGCCGCTTCTACTTCCTCTTTGTTATAGCACATTCAACTTCACGGTGCCGTTCCTGAGTTACCTGTCTATCGTGATGCTGGCGGTAGTATCAGTGGTGCTCTACTACGTGCCGGTGCGATTCCTCATCATGGCGTGGGACGTCAACAAGTTCGCACGCAAACTGATCCGACCGCACACAGTGCCCAACAACGAAGTCCTCGACCTGCTGTCCAGGGTGCCGACAAATGATGACTTGGTAGGAGCACACACTTTCAGTTCATCCTGTTTATGAAGTAGCTAAATAAGAACTTAGCCACAAGCGCTACCCTGGACCATTACCAAAAGGTCTTTTTTGGAGAGTGAGTGGGAATGAATCAAAACTTTTGACTGATAGAAAACATTATTTGGCAGTTCAATCATTTTCCTGCTGGGTAGCACCAGTTAATGTTGTTATAAATTAGATTGCTTTACGTTGGATGCATTTAAAGTTTAAACCCTTAGTATATTAGAGTCATATATAAAATAAACCACTTGAAATTTAAAACACATTCACACTGATTAACTAGCATGATCTTAACTATCTCAAAATAGCACTTGAAATAATCCCAACGCAGTGGCGGCTCGTCAAGTGCAGGGAGTGAAGGGTCACTTCACCTATGTTTTAGAGGGGAAAAATTAAACTTAAACATTTAATTAATCCATTTCCAAAGTCCGTGGGATCACATATCAATGACGACAGTGAGCGTGATACAAGCTCGATAACAACAATTGATAGTTGTCACAGAAAGTTAGTATGCCTCTATGATTGCCACTGGCTGCTTTGTAGAAGATCGGAATACTTTGTTAGGTGAAGAGCTTTCTTCGGGTTTTAACTTGACGCCTATCTATGTGGTAGGGATAGGTGCTGAGGGGCAAGGAAAGGGGTTGCGTTGCTATAGCAACGAGTGACGTAGAAGTTTATCTTGAAAGCCCCCCACTGGACAGCCAGATAGCAGAACAGTTGTCCAGCCGCCATTAGACCTGCGGCAAACTCTGTTTTAGGCCTACACTTGCAATCACACAACCTGATTACCTATGTACATTTTAAAGAGTTAACAACTTATTTCAAATGGTTGTATATTATTTTTTACAAATTCAATACTACAAAACAACCTCACGCAACGATTTCTATACATTGTTAGTGTTCCACTTAGTACTGTAGTAGTTCAATGTTTCAACTTAACATATTTTTTTGCAACATCAAATTGATAAGTCAACATTTTATTGAAACCTGTACAGGTAGCTCAATAAACATTTAAAAAAATGTTTATAGAGTAATAAAACATTATAAAATAACACATACAATATTTTCAATTTTTAACTTAAGACTTAAGTGGTTGTCATAATAATGAAATATTTTTTGATAAAAACAACACATACAATAGCTTAAATGTTCTGTCCACATGTTAAGAATCCAAATTCTAACCATATTTTTCCTGTTAGTTAGTGGAGCACAGCTGATTAACCCTTCCCCATCTTTTAGGCTCATGAACCGCCACTGTCTCAAGGAATACACACCTTAAATTTCATGATTGTTCAAAGTCAAATTAAAGTTCCTGCACTTTCCCACTATAAATGACCGTATATTTTCTGTTGAAAAAAAAACAAAAAACTTAAAGTTAATTGTTCTAATATAATGTTTTCAGATATCATTCAGAGAACTGAAGCCACATTCTCTGGCAGATTTGGAGAGGAGAAGAGAGCAGCGGAAGAAACACAAAGTTTCGTAGTACAGCGTCACCACGGGGCGCTGCATCTAGTCATCATCACATCGCCTTCTTCCTTTGAGGCTCAGAGCCTAGTAGTGAGACTGGTTCGGTTCAAGTTTTTTAGGGTCTTAGGTGCCTGGACACACACAACAAAAATAAAATCCCAAAAATGAGGCTGGAATTCCCTTAAAGCAGGATTTTTCAGGGGGGAGGTACTTTTGTAGAATTTCAGACACAATGAGTAAGGACGGACCTTGTAGTTAATAACTCTGCTAACTTAAATATTATTTTCCAAATCAAATTCCTCTTGAAAAATTAGTTTGATCGCTATTAAGCCCTAAATAAAAAACTTTAAAATAATTTCACATCTTTCATTTGAACAGTTTTCACACTTGTTTTGAAGTTTAAATGTTTACAGCTGCCTGTAATTAATACAAAGTTTTATGATAACTTGATATATGTAAATGCCTAATCAAAGAACAATAGTTGTACTGCCCCATGCACATTTTTCAATAACAGTCATAAATAGAATAAACATTTGTAACTTAATAATGTAAATCTATTTATTGAGTGTTTACGCACAAAAGAAAATCTAATTCCGCTCCCCTCTATTAAATTTACATTTTTCAAGTATAACTTACTTTATCCTCTTCAAACTATGACCTCATGAGGCTCACTACAATATCTCTCTTTCTTCCCAACAGTATGGTTACAACTATTTATTGTTCCGAACTCTACTACCATTTATACTGTTGTCAAAAACGTTCTCTAACAAAAGCTGGAAACACCGTTAGGTGTAAATATGAAATAGTCATGAGAATAATTGATGTTTTTTTCATAAAATACCAAAAACCACTGTTAAAGAATTAAAAGCCGTGTGTGTTATTAAGGTCCTAGCTTCTGATAGTGTTAATGTTTACATAAAACAAACCTGTCTCACTACTTTACTCTCAGCCTTCTGTGTACATAAAACCATGTGTAGTTAGAGAAGAGACATTCCCAACATCTCACATGATACCTGCGCTCGAGTGTCTAGTCCAATGGGGTTCTTTCACACAACATTCTTTCAATAATTCAAATACATTCAGATTTCAAAAGTTACACAACCTTAATTTAATTGATTTTTTTTAAGTAAACATCACGTTACTTTGCAAAGAAAACTATTATGTATTGAGAATGGTCAACCTTACTTAGATACCCAGTCAAAATAGACATTTTTTGTTACGTATTTTGATCAAATGTATGCAGATACATGTGAATAATATAAGAGAAAATTGAATGAAGCTCAGTTTCTTAACTAAATACTAAACATCTAAAACTTGTCTACTACTATAACATATCACTAAAGGGTTTTGCTGTTTTCTTTAATTAAAAAAAGAAATAATTAAGATCTGAATACGGTCTTAAGCCATATGGCATATTTGATTCAACTTCACTGTCTCAATATTTATGTAATATTTGTTTTCAATAAGGGTTTTCATAGCAGGAAAATATCACACTAAGTAAATAATCCTTTAGGCTGATATGTACTATTAAGGTTTGTTGTTTCCAATTTATTGTTGGTTCTACATCATCCTAGTCTGATTATTCTTCTAGAACCACCCAAGTGAGTGAAGGAACCCCTCCAATGGTCGATAGAAGTTACACTCTTTATTGTCTTATCAAGTTTAACTTTAATTCAAAACCAAAACACAAATGCTGTGAAACAGTGCTTATTTGCCTTAATTTTAGGATAGTCTTTGAGTTATTTTACATGTGGTTGTTTATTGTTTGTTATTTTAAATGGATTTGTACATTTGTTTCGGATAGCATAAGTATTTAGTCAATTGAAATGTTATTCCTCGATTGAGTTCTTAGTTTTAACTTAGTTTTGGGATTGCACATGTTGTTGGATTCCACTTTCTACAAAATGTTTTTACAATGTTACTGTTATATAAAATGTTTTTATGGATGTTAGAAAATGTTAGATAGTGTAAAATTCATTCCTTTTAATAATATAAAGATTTATTACGTAGTTAGTGGAGATATTTAGAGGTGCTACTATTTAAGTGTTATTGTTAATTAATCAGTGATTGATGATTCTTTTTCCTCAATTTTACAGAACCTAAAGAGCTATGTAATAACAATCTTTTTAATATTCAGTATTAACCAATGACATTACATTTACCAAATCCTAAGGTTCTAATTATAATCAAATTTACGTTTGAAATTTGTAATTTTGTTCATATGTAATTGCTTCTAATTTTCACTCAAGAGAAAATACTGTACTAAAAATGTAGTAGCACCATGTCCTTTTCGCAAATTAGTATTTTATACAAGTAAAATGTGCCGACTTAAATATCCTACGACTCAAATATGTGCATAAGACATGATTGTGATAAGTAGATAGTCATACGAGCCATTCCTGCTTTTTAACGTGGCTGTGCGTATTTTCTATATTTTGGTGTTTTAACAGATTATTCTTTTCATCCTATTGTGATCTCTATCTAAGTATTTTATCGTATACAACTGATTTTAATTTGACCAAATCTAGACAGTTTAAGGATACATTGTTTAATCAATATATTTGCTGACTTGTAAAAAGTGTGCTATGTTTTTAAAGTAATATTATTTTAAAAAGACTTTGTTGGCAACATTGCATTTTGAACCCAGCGCTTTGGGATGCTTGTTGAAGTACGGAATAAAATCTTAATTTTACTAAAACCCGATTTTGCATTTATCATACATCTTAGTAATTTTGTAGTTTTATGAATACAGCTATTATTGGACGATTTGTGAAAAGAAAAGTTTGTAACTACTCAGGAACATTTTTAATCAGCGTAATCTGTATTTTGGGGAGACAGTATCTTGCTATGATTTTTATACATCCAAAACGATAATGGAATGAAACTTTCAACAATAAAACAAACTCAAATGAATTGTCTGGGTTTAAGCCAAATTTAGTGCTTATAAGGGGGAGAATAACACAAGTTTAGCTGATTATATTACCTACTTTAATATATTAATACATATACAAAATGGTGGAAAAGTCTATCTGGTTTTGGAACTTATTACCAGGATAATGGCATCAGCATAATGAGTTTTTGAGAAATGGTTCATTTTGAAATCTTCTATATTCAATTTAAGGTTTATTAGATAACCCTCTAAAATTTCATTAGTTAGTCAATCTGTTTTAAACATTGGAGATTGCTGTAAAATTTTAGTTATTTTTACTCAATCAAAGGTTGTATTTTTATCATAGTACTGTACTCGATATTAGGTTGAGTAGAATTTTCTAAAAGTTTGTTATGATCAATGTTCAATTTTCCTATCATATTTAATAAATTAATATTTTTCAATCTTGAGAACTAGATACGTAACAAAACACCCTTGGTTAAAAATTTGTTGAGTAAAAAAATATTAGTAATGTTGTATATGTTTGAGTTTTCACTGATCAGTTACGTTTTGATGTTAGAGTAAATCATGGTCTGAGGGCTGAAACATGGTAATACCTTACCATCCCTTCAAAGTTCAAATTTTTCAATCTTAATTAGTAATTTTAGAAATAGTTTAAAAGTTCAAGGAAGTACCTAGTTTTAAAATAGTATATTGTTCATTGATTTGATAATTTCCAATAAAAACTCATCCTTATAATTTTTAAAATCCGTCCATTGTGTTTTGCTGTTAACGTAACTTAAATAGATCATTGGCAGTTTTGAAAAGTTAGTGGAAAATGGTAATGTTAAAACTAAAACTATGTATTTAAAGACATTTTAGTTTGATTGTTTAATTTGACAAGGGTGGGTATGCAAGAATATTGTATAATTATTATTGTATAGACAAAAATATCAACACCAAAATATAAGAGCATTAAAATGTATTAAGGTAGGAATCCTTTACCTTTAGTGTTTCAAAACAAAATACCTTAAAATTATGATCAATTCTATATAATTACATTGAACAATGGTAATCAATAGCTATAGTCTTCAATGTTCCCGATTTTCTTCTTTTCCCCAAGTTAGAATGTTTTTATACTGTTTTAAATAAAGTTATCATAAACTACAATGATTTTACATTCATTTAACCTACACCTAAAAATAGCATAAGAAAAATTGTTGTTGTTGGCAAGGTTAACAAAAGGATAGGCGGTTTGGTACCTCACATTTTTTAGTTCTTGTGATGAAAATGTTGGGTAGCATAGAAGTGGGCCGGAGTAAAACCTGCACACTAGATGATAGAATCAGTGAAGAGAGCTGGATATGCATGCAACATCCTTTTAGATGATAGTACGAGGGTAGTTCGGAAAGTAGTACTCGTTTTAATCTGTGTGTTGTCTATGTGTTGACAGATGATTGAATCAAAGTCAGCTGGTTTTAGCATCTCATTGGTCGGCTGTTTACTGAATTTGGTTTCAATACAACTCTTACTACCGTGTTTCTAAACATACAAAATGGAGAAGAAAATCAAAAACGCTGCCAGTTGTGAATTGAGATCAGTTATTCGATTTCTCAATGCAAAAAACATGCAAAACGTCGCACGGTTACGCTTGTTGAAACTGTTGATGCGTTTGTGCAAAAGTCGTTTGCCAAAAAAGTTCAAAAGAACAATCTCGACTCGTAAGCTCATGGCTTCAGTTTTTTTGAATCGCCGTGGTGTATTGCTTGTTGAGTTCATGCCAAGAGGAACCAGCATAAATTCGGATGCTTACTGTGAGACCCTTAAGAAACTAAGACGTGCAATCCAGAATCGAAGACCTGCAATCCAGAATCCAAGACCTGCAATCCAGAATCGAAGACGTGGAATGTTGCTGGTGTTGTCTTTTTGCATGACAATGAACGACCTCTTGCAGCTGAAAAGACGAAGCAGTTACTCAACCACTTCCGATGGGAAGTTCTCAACCATCCTCCGTACAGCCCAGACCGAGCCCCTAGTGACTATCATTTGTTCACAAAACTTAAAGAGTTTTTGGGTGGGAAACGTTTTGAGGATGACGACGAAGTCAAACAAACAGTACTGGCTTATTTCAATGGATTGGCGGCAGAATACTATGACATAGGTACTCAAAAGCTTGTAACAAGGTACAATAAATGCTTGGAATTTTAAGGAAATTTTGTAAAAAAGGTTAAGATATAAAATGTAAAGTTTTGTTAAACAATTTTGGGTTTTCTTTGTTTTATTGTAAAACGGTATTACTTTCCGAACAACCTCGTATTTCATTTTAAATTTCCAAAATATTTCAAACCATAGAACTAATTTTAATCTTAACTCCCTTTAAAATGATAGCCATCACGGGCACTTGCTCCTGACCCATCAAGCTGAAACTGATAGGAAAGTGGGTGCAGTGGTGGCTTGTGAACCTAGAGAAGGTGAAGGGCAAATATGTAGTCTGCTATTTAAAAGAAAAATTTGCTTATATATGGAAAATAAGGAATATTGATTCTTGACACGTGCACAAAAAATTTAAGATACATTGTTCATCAATTATATGCGTATTAATTATTAAATTATATGGAAAAAATATGTTGAATGAATGACTACTGTACTAAGTGGAACACTGACTACGTTTAGAAATTTTTGCATTAGGTTTTTATTTTAGTATTGGATCAGTAAAATAATATAGATCTATGTATTTGAGATTAGTTATTAACCATTTAAAAATGTACATAATCAGGTCGGGTGATAACAAAAGTATGCCTAAAACAAAGTAGTTGCGCCGCGCGGGGCTGAACAACTGGTCTGCTGCCTGGCTGTGTGATGCAATGCGCAAGTGACGGGCTTTCAGTATGCACCTCTAGCATCACTCGTTGCTATAGCAATGCAGCCCCTTTCCTTGCCCTTCATTGTCTAGCCCTACCCTGTAGATCAGTGTTAGGTGAAAACCCGAAGAAAGCCAGTTCCCTAACGAAGTATTCCGATCTTCTACGAAGCAGCCAGTTGCATCCATAGAGTACAGTAGAGAGTCGATTATCTGAAACAATTGATGTGTAGGGGTATTCCGATTTTTCGGATAATCATAAGACATTGACGGAAAATGAAGTACAATGATGTAAATGGGATTAAATACCATTCAAATTGATTTTGTCAATACATTAGGTAACAACACAACACCACACAATCAGAATATGGAAAGAAAAAACTCTTTAAAAAAGTCCAAAATGGATTTTTGATTTAGTCCAGTGACTCGTTTTTTTGCTGTCAAATCTCGCAGTCGTTTTAAAGACAACAATTGAACGGTCCCTTGCTGAACTTTTGCTTGGCGCGCGATTCGATTTAATGCTTTTGGTTTCTTTCTGCCTTTCGGTTAACCAACGTTTTGGATGACCGGGCTTCGGATAATCGACGCTCTACTGTAATACCTACTGTCTGTGGCGACTATCGAGGTAACCATTGATTGTTGCTATCGAGTTTGTTGTATCGCACTTACTGTCGTAATTGGTCCCAAGCACTTTGGAGGATTAATTAAATGTTAAAATTTAATGTTTTCCCTCTAAAACATAGGTGAAGTGACTCTTCACCTGACAAGCCGCCACTGGGTGTGTGTGAGACCCAGTAAAATCCTGGTTGTAAAATCCAAGGTCACATTCCAGAACTTGCCAAAGGGATCTGAAGAGCAAAAACTATGTTATTGGTAAGATGTAGCTCTGGGTACATATAAGCTTCTAAAGGCAATTAAATCTAAACTAACAATGGACAAACCCTGCCATGAAAGCTTGATGGGCTCTGTCTAAAACCTATGGAGAGGTTTCGCGAGCTCACCAGGGCCGTGGGATGGCACCTGACTGGTAAGCACTGGGGGACATCCAGACATCTTGCGATCCCCATCTGAAATGACATTTCCTTCCGGACATGACATAACACAGCTCGCAGTGGTATCCACTATCCTGCCGTTAATGCAAAAGCGTGACACCCTCACCGGTCAGACCCGTGCAGGGACTCAAATGAGGAGGCTGCATCTGGCAATCTGTACGCACGTTAAACTGACACAGTGCATATGCCCAGGTGGTCGGAATTTGATGAAAAACTGAATATCGTTGACCCCAAGTCAGCTGTAGCATGATTGCATTTTGTAGAGACCAGAGAAAGTGTGGTTCGTGCTTCTGGTGGCAAAAATCACCCAGGTGTGGAGAAAATGACACCTGCCACGCTTTTAAGCAGCCGTAGAACATCCTGTCGTCTCCTGGGGGTAGTGAGCAGGGTCAATAACAGGGTAGTGCTCAAGGAGGAGTTGCTCGTCATGAATAGGCGTAGTCCTCACTTGACCTACTCAGTATATCTAGAAGTACCACGGGTTTGTACACAATGTCACCACTGATTGGGTGTGGGAGGAAAGAGAACAGTTACGTCAGAATAATAAAACCCAGTAATGCCAACAACTAGAAACAATTCAAACAAAACTACCTTTCCTGTAGTTAACCTCCCATTCTATTACTATTAAACTGGTGAGGCATCCTATTCAGCTGACTAATGTGTTTTGCAGCAGTTTTTGTGTATTTACAGTTTTGATGGAGGCTACTGAGCGCCCAGTGTGCCTACGCTACTGTTACACGAACAGCAGGCATCTGTTAGCAGGCTCTCTACCAGACTCTAGACAATGTGCAATCGTTTGTCAATGAAACTCCATCCGCCCACTTCGGCCAATCAGATGACAGGACCCCCCCACCCCTGGGGTATATAAGAAGATGCCACGGCCGGCCAATCCGTTCTCAGCCAGTCAACAAGCTCCTGAGGATTACTCTCCACAGCGAGGTCGAAACGTTTAGCAGTAATTATGTTTCAACTATGACGCGGTGTAAACCGGAAGCTTAGATCTTAGTGATGACACCGGCCGCGAAAGCCTAAGAGTTAAGATAAGTTAACGAGTTTTTACTTTCTCAAAATGTCCAATGATACTGAAGAGTTGTGAAATTATAAAGAAACCATCTTTGAAATCGAGTCTAAGATTAACTGGACATTAGTAATGTTTGGGTCTGCAAATATTTTAAAGGTCCTGCTATAACAGTTTTGAGTTGTAGTGTAAGAAGGAGATCAAACATTAAGAGGCGGCCGGATAGAGTGGCCGCAGGTCCAACTCAGAGTACCGCTTATAACATGTGATAAAAACTACAAACGATGTTTCAATAAAATTAATTTAATTAAACGTGAAAGTTGTTTCACTGAAAGCATAGATTTATCAATGCTGCTTCATATAAACACTAAAAATTTTACTTTTGTCACGAAATGGTTTTTGTATTTCTGAACTAAATTCTGGACTTTTCCATAAAACACAGTACTTGTAATTCAGTAATTAAAGTTATACATTATATCCAAACTCGATGTTTCCTTTTTTATAAGCAGCAGCACTAATGACTATGTTTCCCGAGAAATACTTTCCACGTTTTAGTTCATTAACCTACGTAAAACACCATTTGCAAATTTTCCCGTGTTAAATTCCCTATTCCATTCGGACGCCGCTCTGGCTCTATTTGGCCGCCTCTTAAACGTTAAAGTGTAGCTCACTTAGTAACAGAAACATGTACTTGTATTTCACACTTTCTTAACTTTATCCGTAGCATAACATAAACTAACTAAATTAAATTAGGCCAAACAGTCATAACAAAACTGGAATTTGAAATAAACTGTGACATTTAAAATTCTTTATTAACATTCAACAAGAAACAGATATAAAAGACTAGACATTTTGCTAACTTAACAAGTTTAAAATATCAATAGCTTTAAAGTTTAAATATTTCCAAAAATAATTAACTTTGAGCAAGCTTTCTAATTTCTATTGCATGTTTGAGTGTTCTCCAATGGACACTATGGTATGATATGGATGGTTAAGTGTTCTGGTTCTTTATCATATCCACTAATTTAAGTTGAATATAGACGTATCTATATTCTTAAACTCACTAGTGATAACGATCTAATGACAAAAACTTTGTAAACATAAAAGTTACAAGTTTATTAAAAAAAAGGTAAAGTTTGTCTTGTTTAACAAGGCGAAGTTAGGACTACAAAGTCCTCTCTACCACTCAACCTCGACCTTTATCTAGCATTACCGCACATGGTCACATAACAAATTGTAAGTGGTGACTGCGGGATCGAACCCGCCACCGAAGTTATGAGCTCCGGAGTCGCCCGTGATACCAATCCGCCACGGATCCGCTCAAGAGTCAATTTCTATTACTTTTACCTAGTAAACATTTTTACTGTGATAAATAATTGAATAAATTCTTGAATTTTAATTGATTATGTATAACTAATTAATTAGCTAGTTTTATGAAATTAATTTAATAATTTTGAATCATTTGGTGTTTGATCCGAGATCAGAATTTGTATTTTTTTGTAAGGAAGTTATTTTAGAGTGCAGACACATGAACAATGTAAAGCTACAATACGAAATATAAAAAAAAGACACATTGAAAAGTGTTTGAGTCCATAAAATATAACAAACATTTGTGTATGCAAAAACTTGATAATGTGAATGAACCTATTTACAGTTTTAGTGTGTAAAAAACTTCATGGCATAATACAAAAATCATTTTACAAACAAAATAATACACTGGCACATCAAGATATTTACAAACTACTAAATAAGACAATTTAGCTTGGCACACTTAAAATAACGACCAATTATATACAAAATCCATAGGAATAAGTTATTTACAGCATGGACATAATAAGTATCAGTAACAATTTCATGAAATAAAAAGTTAAAACCAACGTAAAACGTAAATACGTTATAAATACAATAATAGCTTCAAGCCGTTTAAATAGTAAAACTTTAAATTCAAGTAAATTACATCAAAACATTTAACATAACAATTTTACAATCAATAACATGACTGATAATGTTGTGTATCCTAACACTCAGATCCTATATTATTATCACACAAGTTCTGATAACAAGAATAAAAATGTTGCCTTATAAAATATTAAGGAGAAATTTTTGACTTTATTTATAAAAAAAATAGAAACATTATCCATCAATCAGATAAAGAGAGTCTCAACGTTATTTTAACAATACTAAATTTTGATGCTATTATTTTTTTCTGTAGTTTTTTAAAGCCTTGGATGATATCTTTTGACCTTACAGGAACTAAGAGCATTCTATAGGGCTGGGGTACAAATGATTTCTTAATCCGTTACTTATTTATGTGATGCACTCCCAAAAAACTGTCTGAACATCATTCTTAGAGCTTGCAGACAAAAATACCAAGCTAAAGATAGTTTAGAAGATTACCTTCGTTGTTGTAAGTTTAAAACTTATTATTACAGCTTTGAAAAGGGTTTCTATAGCCTTAAAATATTAACGATTGAGCAAACTCGTGTAAAATCATGATGGTATTGGTGTCGTAAACTAAGAATCCTTCGAAATGATAACAAATGAAGGAAAAGGCCACATTTTGTTCCCACTTTAAGAGCTTCAGCATCGGCTTGGATTTCGTGAAAGTTCAAAGTTGTAGTAAGATATTTGTGCACTGCACCATGGACAATTTCTCAGTCAAATGCAAGGTCAAGTCGTAAACTCGTCAGGAGAGAGTGAGAACAACAAAGCCCTCCTTTACTCTCACCTTTGTGCTCACACGTTCCTCTAACAGGCACCATAAACGTGACCCAGCACCAATAGCTTTGCCACACTTACACAGTGAAGTCCTCTCCACCACTCAACGTTGACCTTTGCCTAGCGTTACCGCAGACGACGCATGCAGCGGAAGTGACTTACGAAGCTGCACAGAGATACGTGGAGCGGAGCTGTTGTATGGTTTGAGCCACTGCCTTGAACGTCGGTCTGCTGTGAGACTCTAGATGCCAGCAAGGGTGAATCACCTGTCACAATACGATGTTACGTTAGAAAACCTCATGACAGAAAGAAGAAAAATATATACAGTACGCTAAAAATTATGGGAACATCTGAATATTGTTAACATTTGAATCCAAGCAACACTATTTTACCATATTTTTCATGCGTGTATGCCCGCATTGATATAACGACTTCGATACTGTTCGCAGCAATTTCTTGACTCTCTCTAATGCCAGCGTTGAAATCAATGAATTTATATCTTTGCGCGACATCTCTTGGTTCAAGATTGATACCGTTCATGGGCGATCCATTTGACTCCCGCAAGCGCAAGTGTTGAAATCACAATTTCAATACAGTTAGCAGCGATTTATTGGCTCTCGCTAATGCCCACGCTAACATTTAATCAATACCGCTTATGCAATCTTTGACTCGCTAACGATTACCATAAAATCACAACTTCAATACCGTTCGCGGCGATCTCTTGGTTCCTGCTAACGCCTGCGCTGAAATAACCACTTCGATACCATTCACGGCAATCTGTCTTGGCTCCCGCTAACGCCCGCGTTGAAATCACAACTTCAATACGGTTCGCGGCGATCTCTTGCCTCCTGCTAGCGCTCGTGACGAAATCACCATTTCACCTAAAGCAAATTACTCGATTGAATTTTGAGATTTTCCGATCAGGTCAAGCCGAGTTCGAGTATCAGTAAATACTTGATTTGATACTCAATAATCGAGTACTCACACACGCCTAAAAGGTATCATAAAAAACAATACCTCAAAACCAGATCTCAAAGGTATGATTTTGAGCATAAATTTTACCCAGTCCTTTTTCCTTAATCATTCTACAACCATCATTTGGCACAAAATCTTCTAGGAACCAGAATTTGTGCACATTTTACAATCCTGTGTCTGGCATGAGATGTACTTAAATCCCACAGCATTTTGTAGCTGAACTTTACTGAAAGAAAACCATGAAACAAATAAAGACACTGCTTACTGTGACGTAGATGTGTTGCGGGCAAGGCGGGGGACAAGGCAGGCGCACCCCCGTCTCTAGTGCTGCCAACAGCTCCGCCTGGTCTGTACAGTGCTCCCCCAGGCTAGGCAACTGTGGGTCTTGGCCCAGGGAGAACATCTCGTACAAAGTGACTCCAAACGACCACAAGTCAGAACGCGGCGAGAACTTGCCATCACGCAGTGACTCCGGTGCGTACCTGCAATGAGTTAGTTCACAAGTTATGCTATTCAATACTTGCAACACTCTAGATTTGCAAGTAGGTATTAAAATAATTTAAGATTTTATCGCAGATTCCCCCCCCCAGTCAGTATCTGTCTGGTTAGTACCTGCTCAGATTACTTTATACTGGGGTACATCAAAAAAGAGTTGTTCACAAAAATACTGGGCAGCTTTGTAGTTGTCCAGATATTGAACATGCTCCTTCCCACCAGGGAGGTTGATCAGATAGCATTTTAAGGGGATGCGGCAGCAGGGTAGATCATGACTTCAGAGAGGCTTGCCATAATCTTGGGGAACGGTCCCGAAAGTGTTGGCAAGGCTCTCCATGTCTTGGGTTAGAGTCCCCTAAATGGTTGTCAGCGGGCTTGCTTGTCGCACTCTCTCATGATTGTCTGGTCAGCGAACCCAGTCCCATTCTCCTGAATCCAGACTTCCTTTCATTCCGTGGTAGCTAATATGCCCAACAGACGAGGCAGACGTATAAGGGTAACCAGTCCCTGACCACTTGATCGCCTCAATCTAACATCTAACCTAACGCAGATTGATAGTAAATAAGCAAAAACTATTGCTTCAAATTTTATTTTGATATGCACAAAATCTATTGTTTTTGTGCCTGTAGGTACTTATATTATAAAATTGTGCTCTGTTCAAATTTTTCAACAAAGACTTATATTGCTTACAGGGTGCAAACTGTATAACAAAAAAATATATAAATAAAGTATAATTAACTACCTTAATGTAATATGATAATATCATTGCATACTACAGTAAGTTACAACAACATTTTCAAAGTATGGCAATGATAGCAAAGTTGTTAGGACTTCTAATTGTACTGTTTTTGCTTAGTTTGAAGCAAAACATTTAGTGTACCATCAACAACTTCAAAGTTACAAAATTACAAAATCCTTAAAAGAACTTTTTATACAAACCCATGAATAAACATTGTGTTGATTGAGTAACAACACATTTAGTGGATCCGTGGCGGATTGGTATCGCACGACTCGGGAGTTTATCACCCCCGTGGAGTGGCGCGGGTTCGATCCCAGCAGTCACTACTTACATTTGTAATGTGACTAATACGGTGACGCTAGGTAAAGGTCGAGGTTGAGTGGTAGAGAGAACTTTGTAGTCCTAACTTTGCCTCGTTAAACAAGACAAACCTTACCTTTTTTTTTAACAACTATTCCAGAACTGCAAATATAGGTCAACTACAATACTTACCACTTGATAGGCAGTTCCCGGTTGGTCTTGAGTATGTAGTAGTCCGAGTTGGTGCCCATCACTTGGGCCAGGCCGAAGTCTGAGATCTTGACGTGTGACTCGCTAGCAACCAGAATGTTTCTCGCTGCTAAATCTCTGTGCACAATGTTCTTCTGCCCAAGGTAATCCATTCCCTGAATGAAACATAGAAGCTGTATATAGAATCACATGATTTCAGTGGAAAAGAAGCACATTAAATGACTAAACAAATGTGATACATGTTATGAAACAGGAATAGAAAGGAAAGCAAGCGTCTACCCTTTTAAGTGCTTTCTTTTTGTGTTGACAAAGACCACAGTAGGGTCAAAAATTTCACCAATTGCGTTCTCTTATATGTTTTTACTGCTCTCCTTTGAACTCCTTCATTTTCGTCATAACGGTGATATTTTATGAAATTTTTTAGTATGGGGTACATAAAAAGTCGCGTGGAGCAAGATTTGGTGAGTATGGATCGTGGGGAAGGGTGGCCAAAAACTAGCGTACTGAGATGGCTACATGGGCAGGCGCATTGTCATGATGAAAGAACCAATCTCCTATTGCCACAATTTAGGTCTGGAGTGTGTTAAAATTTGCTAAACTGAATTTCTACACACTACAGACAGCAAAGAAGCATTCTCAATGGTCTTTTTGCAATATTAACGGTTTTTTCTGAACAACTTCACCAGTTCGTGAATTTGAAGGTCGCCTAGACGAGGCTTGTCTTCAATCAACAGGGCCATCTTGAATTTGGGAAAATACTGCTACACTCTGGTTTAACTCAAAACATGGTCTTTGTAAGCTTTTAATAAATGCAACCGCTTTCTGACGCTGCTTACTGAGAAAAAGGAAAAACTTCACTGCAGAACTTTGTTCATTTAATTACACCATCAAAACAAAACGAGGTAGAACTAAAACTACTTTAGAAAAACGCGACACAGCTCCTCTCCTCTTCACGACCTCTCAGACTGACCACAGTGAGTGCTCTGAACTTAGGAAGAGTTGAGCTTTCATCCCCTAGCGGCCAAAATGCAAACTACGCGCTCCCCACCTCGCCATCGACCAATGCCCGATACTTTTGGGTACCCCCTCGTAACAGATCACTGAGAACTGAGTGACTAAACTAACCTTGGCGACGTCCAGGGAGAACTTGAGCAGGTTCTGGGGTTTGAGTCGGTCCCGGTTGATCTTGAGGTAGCACTGCAGAGAGCCGTGAGGTATAAACTCCATCACCAGGCTCACCTCCGGTTCACTGATCACGGCGATGATCTCCACGATGTTCTCGTGTTTCAGTCTCTGCACAACCACACAACTATGTTGTACAACAAACTGGGCAGAGGGCAGAGCCCAGGTGGCATTTAAATGGGATAAGGAATTGTTCGTGTCAAATCCTAGGGCAGAGCCCAGGTGGCATTTAAATGGGATAAGGAATTTAAAGTGGAAAATTTTGCAAATTAAATTCGGAAATACCAAATTCTTTTGTTGATGAAAGTTTAAGTTTTACATTTATTTGTAGCAGCCTCAGTAGATCTATGCTTCCAGAGAAAAAATTTCCACATTTAAGTAGAATGACTTGCTTAAAACGTCGTTTGCTGTTTTCACCTTATGTTGTGGTACTGCACCAGTTGGTTGGACTCATGGACGTGCTCTTCAGCAGCTTTAAAGTGGGGTCTTGAAAACTCCAGGTCAGGTCGAGTTAGTCCAAAGATTTCTTGAGGTCATGTTGAATGTACCGTATACCGTAATCTAAGGCTAATTCTTTTATTTACTATATTTGGCTCTAAAATAAGGGTGCGCCTTATATGCGGTGCACCTTAGACTCGCACCAATAGGATGAAAATATTGGATTCTTTGAAGAACAAAACATCAAAACAAATAAATCATCAAATATTCATTCGCAGGCTTAGAGAGAGAAAAGAACTACAACAGAAATAATATTCTGTTTTAGAGTGGAAGAAGGTTGATTGCACGAGGACAGAATTTGAGAGGATCTGCAGGTTGGTGGGGTGAAAGAAGAGAACATGCAAACATAGAAGAAGCATCTATTGCAAATCAAACACTAGCTTGGAAATATGGGTAAATCACCAGTGGCAAAAAAACATGAACTAACTGACTACAAAAAATAGTCCCTTGCCAGACCCCAGCCCCCAGGTGGTCCTTTTATCTCTACCTGCCTTCCTTGGGAGAGGGAAGGCAAGCGTGATGCATTCTTTGTTCTGTTTTTACCTCTTAACAGCTGCATCTGGCACCGCCACTGGTTGCTAAGGAGGGGTCAGGGGCCTGACAAATCATAGTTGTCATTATAACTAACTGTTGACATTATAAAAACGGGGATGCTCTTATACCAGGGTGTAGAATTTTTTACTGTATATTCAGGGGAAATTTATGGGTGCGTCTTAGATTGGCGTGCGGCTTAGACTCAAGTATATACGGTATATTTATTTATTTAAAAAAAAACAGGTTATTAACGGCTAGGTCTAAATGGCAGCTTCTATTAGCATATGTGACTGCTGCCAAAATAAATTGCCTCTGATGTCTCTTATCACCCTGACGAAGAGTCAGTACCAACCCCATTAGTGATTGGCTGGTTGCTGCTACAGAATTTACTGCTAGCAATTACCAATCCACACCAATTTACCTGTAAAGACATCTATTCGATCACCATACTTCAAAAGTGTTTTTCACAAACCTTCTTTACATTTACTCTTTGTCTGGCCAGAAATTTGTCTGTTTCTGAAGGGTCAAATAAAACCCAAATCTAAAGAAAGTATACGAAGTATTTACTTAAAATCTAAATAGTCAAAGTACCCGATAGTTGTCGAAAGAGTCTATACCTTCATTATGTCTATTTCTCTCTCGAAGTCTTGTCGATTGGCGCTGATACTGTCAGCCTTCAATCGTTTCACTGCCACAAGTTGAGGCTCACAATCCTTGTCCAGCTGTTCTAACGAGCCTCTGTACACCTCTCCGTAGAAGCCCTACACGCAATCAATAAATCACTAAATCACTATTTAAGATGCCGACCACTCTCATGAGGGTGTTTAAGGCAAATATGTGGTGAATGATGAGTGTGATGAGTGGTAGTAATCAGTTATGAGGTGTAGTCTTGTTACAAACTGGTCGACTCTTCCTTAGAATGGGTCATTAATTAATAGCCCAATGACCAATGGAAATACAAGGACCAACGGCTTAACGTGACTTCCGAACCACACAGGTGATGGTCTGATATGTCTAATTGATAGTGGGAGTTGATGTGGGTATCATCAGATGATCACTGAGCCGCTTTAAACCTATATCATCCTCAAAACCTGACCTCCATGAAGCTGGATTACAGGACCACGCCACGAGTCCCAGTCAAATATCTCTATCATTCAGTAGATCTTAATCTCGAAAAGGTTTTAAGACAAAATGTGTGGACTGAACTGGGACTTGAATCACTTGCTAGGTGATTATGCTAACCATTACACCATCCATCACTAGCAGTTACATCTTTATTCAAGTAGACTGTGAAACTTATCTAAATTTCATAATTGTTAACTCATTTTGATGCTTTTTTGTGAAACATGCATATAATAAATATATAAGAATGACAGGTTGATGGGATACCTGTCCTATCCGGCCCTGCAGCACCAAGTTGCACTCTGCAGTCAGCTCGAAGATGCATTGCAGAGAGGAGACACTGTCCAGACTCGTCGTGGCAGTGTCCAGGTCCAGGTGGGAGAACACGCCGGACAGATCGTGTGAGTGAGTCTCGGCCAGTTCCTGTCAGGCATTACATACAATCAACTTCAGTCTTGAAGAGCAATTGTGTCAAGGACTGTTTTCTTGCAGGCGTCAGCATTATTTGAATAGTCGGGACACTTCCAAAACAATTAAAATAAAAAAATTGGGCAAGAATTTTTTAAGGTCAGAGGGTTATTTTAGGGAACTTTGAGCAGATAGACTATTACCTTTTAGGGGTTCAAGAAAATTAACTAACAACATTTTGTCTAACTGGATTTACAAAAAAACAAACTGGAAACTTTCAAGTGATTGCTATTTTGTCATTTTGAATGGTTGATTGTAGACATTTTTAACTGTTATTTATTTATTTTTTACAATCAATGTACGGCAAAAGCAACAGTCAAAACCCGCTTAATCAATCAAACTAGAGGGAGTCTATTGTAATTGACGTACAATGGTACATGAAAGTGTTGAGAAGAATAAGCGTTAAGTCAGTTTTGTCTTTGGCATCAAGTCTTCAAGTAAGAAATCAACCTCAGTGCAAGGATGATGTAAGACGATATCATAAAGGAAGTATGTTGGTTTTCATTTTAAGATTTCTCAGCTGGAGCATAAAAATGATTTGGTTCTGATGTAATGGTTTACCGATAAAGGCCGATCAAAGAATCAATAATAATATACTATAAAGCCGGTTTTAAAGGTGACTGACTGAACAAGTAAATGTTTAGGTAGGCGCTTCCCTGCATGCTAACCCAACCATGTACTCTTTTTGAAGCTCTTAGTGTGAAACCTTCAGGAAAAATCTAAAAACAATTTTTTTTAAGACTGTTGACTCTGACAAGTTAACGGCCAAACAAGATGGAGTCTGAAAATTTGCCCTTTCACTTAGCCAATATTTTGCATCATATAAGCAAAAGTTGCTCGAATCTTCAATCTGATGACAAATCGTCAGTGTGGAAACAAATTTCCTACAACTTTTGTATTTAACACTTCAGTTTGAAGTTAAATTGTCGAAAAATTCAACTTTTCACTGTGTTTGAGCTCTTAGTTACGGTACTTACTTATCAACCATCCAGACATATAATATAATGCACCCAGTGAGCTTGAAGGGCAAGTAAATTTTCAAAGTTAGTTGTATGAAGATTGAAGAAGGTATACAAACAACAGTATTTTCAGTTACAACTTACAAAAGGCATTCTTTATAACACTAAACAAATTACAATAAAGTTTAAAAATGAATTAAATGTTCAAAACCTATTTATATTATAAGTACACCTATGGCATTAAGCAAAAAAACCTGACTATTACTATTTTATTTTGTTATTCAATATATTTATCCACTTACCCTATCAATTCCATTTGACAAATACTAAAAAAAAAGATAAAACATTTGAAATCTCTTGAAGTCATTGTGAAATCTACACAGTAATTTCTTTAATTAATGACTTTCCAAGTTACAATAAAGCATTATTTCTGATTCACCTTGCCGTTTTATTCCGACGAAGTGTCACCTTTTGACAGTAGACATGAGTTTACTCAAATTTTGTTGATTCTAGATTTAACAGATACAGGTTCTGAATTAAACGGTTTGATTTCATTTTCAAAATATTTCCTGGATAGGATAATGCTTTTGGTTTTAGCAAACTACAGTATAGTCTCTATAATCCGGCCGTTTGCCACTCCGACACGTCCAGTAATCCGGCGCTGTAACTGTGTTAACTAGCCACCTGTTTTCCAGTCTCCACTTGTCTCTGAAGCACGTGACGTATGCCGTCTGTATAGATTACTTCAGTTTACTGCTGCAGAGAGCAGAGAAAGTCGCCAGACATTACGTTCCGCTGCCATAGATACGGCCCGGCGCGAGTGAGTTCGATCACAATGGCAAGCGGCCGTGTCTGGCGCGGTGTGGCACCTCTGACAGCTCCATATGATGCTATTGTAATCAAACTCCTCGCACTGTGCCGTAACCGTGCACGGCAAAACGTCATAAAGTCTGAAAGCGGCCTAATACTTATGGCTTACTTACGGCTTCTGCTCAGTACGGGTCGTGAGATGTTGCAAAAACGTAAAATTAACCACCTAATTTACTTTGGTAATAAAAAGTATGGGATTTTAAAATTATTTGAAAGTGGTGATAAGCTATCTACTTTATCCAAGAAATTCAATATCAACAGATGAAAAATTCAAGCAGATAGAAAGAAAAAGAATGAAATTGAATTATCCTTCAACATAAGAATGATTATTTCTGGCAAATTGAGCCTTTTTAGTGAATCTCCACTAATCCGGCATTCCCGCTAATCCGGCGCTTCTGATCCTGATATAGGGCCGGAATTAGTGAGATTGTACTGTACTTTTGAAGTCAGTTTACCAAACATCTACAGTTGATTACTTTGTGTTTTATTGCTGTCCAGATATGGGTTCTAGGCACTCACCTGTGATGTTGCCAGAAGCCAAGAACTCTCTCCCCAGTGCTTGCTGAAGTCTATCAGATTGTTCCCACTGTCCACTGAAATCACACAGCATTTTAGTGAAATAGTAAGGCATTTCATTCGCAACTATAATGAACAAGCCAGCTGTGACATTTCTGGGTGCCATGTCAGTACCAACAACAGTTTTCCACACACACAAAACCCACTAGTTATAACTGTAATTTTTGAATCTGAATCTACAGTGCAATGAATATGCCTAACACCGATACTATAAATGAACGGCCTGATGGGTAACTTATAGCTGTAATTATCTATGATGTGTTATACGGCCGGATGGTGCGGAAAATATAGATTAAGTTCATGAACATAAGATTCCACCAATTATAATTCCAACATTTCAACCATTTTCTTGCTATGTACTCTAAGAATGACTTCCACACTTTTTCATATTAAAATACAATTCCTTTGCAGTTTGGGTAACCCAGCCTAAACTATAGAAAGGCGAAATTACATAGGTAAAGTAACAAGGGCTTGAGTTGGTGTAGTAAGGTTTTTTTTATGCAAGTATTAAAGCAATTAAATTATCAAAGTAAAGCATAAAGTTATTTTAAATAGGAAGTTGCCAGAGGAAATATTCCTTTTGCAGTCAGGTTCTTCTGAAATGTCCAGTTTCAACACTAATATATACTGAAAGTGAAACAAAAAGAAAGATACTTTTTTCAACAGAATGTCAGCCGACTGGAATTTGGTGTTGTCAGGTAAAATCTGAATGAAGCGTTTCATTTGTTATTCAGTTAGGACTATTGGAAATCCAAGGTATTAAATCAAATCAAATCATCTTTATTCAACAAATTGAACACATAAATATACAGGACATTTCTATGTACAATTCCTGAATGGCGTTATTAACAAACTAGTGATGATAACTGCTAAGCATGGATGATGAATTGTGCTAAGAAAGGCAAAGGTAAGTGGTATGATGTCGGTACTTACTGGTTAGGTCCGAGGTGATGGTGGATTGTTCCAGAGAACTGAGTCTCCACTTTCTCCGCTCTCTGGCCTCGAGGTGTTGCGACCGCATAGGTGTGCATCCGCCGGGAGTTGAACACTACAACAAATCACACTTCAGAACCCTATCTTACGCTGAGTGTGTCGAATGTCCGGCTCCGTTGGTGGTTTCATGTCAATCTCAGTCATGGTGAACCCTACTTCAGTCGAGAACAGATGTGATAATATGAGGAGTTCCACAGAACCAGATCATTAAATATCCAAACAATCTCTACAAGGAAGTTATATTATATTTTGTTGTTAAACTACTAAAGCTTGTTGACGACATTAGTTGATTGTGTTACCACCTTTTGTTTTGTTAGTTGTGTAAAATAACTTTGCAACAGATAAAGCAGATCGTAAATTAAATTTTACGAGTTTACAGGTGTGCCAATGTTTATTTATGATGAAAAGAAAGTAGACAAACAATGAATAGTTTTGTCAAAACTCAAAACATACATAAGGTTAATCTTTCCCTTTGCCATAAAATAAAGCTTTTGGGTGAACCACTTAAAAAACCGTATTTAATCATACAGTTTAACCTTTCACTATTTTTGCCAGTTAGCACTACTTATGTTAAAAAACTTGAAAGAAATTTGCACGTTCAATTAAGTTCAAGGTTAAAACAGAACATTTCAGAAAATTTATAAGAAGGTTCAAACTTTCTTTCAAATTTGTAAGTTCTTTTGTATTATGTTTTGAACAGGAATTTGTCTGAAAACAGTCCTAATCTCTCAATGTTTACAGCACAGACGAGTTTGTGGCATTCCATTGGGAGACCCTAAAAATTAGTGGGCTGACTAGGGACGAGAAAGAGTGAATGTTAGATCTACATTTTTGAATAAGATTGTCGTGGAAGTATGAAAGTACTGACAAATACACTTTATGTAAAAATGTTCCAGGAATAAAATGCTTATTTATTTATCTAAGGCAGGGTGCATTTTGCATCAACATTGGCCTGTCTCAGCACTGGAAACTACCGGTCTGTTCCAGCATTCACCCGCACACAACACCGAACCACTACAGTACAACCTCTCTAAGCTGAAACCCTTTCAACGAGTAAGCATTGAACCAAAACCGTCAAAAGCTTATTCATAAAGTAGCATTTTCAGTATCCTCCTTTCGGCAGAGTTGTTTAACCTTCCAGAGGTCGCATCATGAAGGTTACCTCCGGGTGTATCTCTGTTTGTTAATCAAATCGCCTACACATGAGCCAAAAGCCCTTTAGTCCATGTACCTTCTGTCCTTTATTCTTAGAACACAATAAAATATCATTTAGCCACTTACAGCTTGGATATAATTAAGTTTTAACTGTTTGTATTAGAGCCTAGAGGTAACTTCCATGATGAGCCTCCTCTTGTTATGGGGCACCCCGGAGTTAACCTCCGCGTGCAAACCAGCTTGCAGCAGGTGAATTCATTGTACCCCTATTTTTGTTTTATAGTTTTCGTGTTTCACTTCACCGATTGCATTTTATTCTGGTAACTGCCCATTTTATTTATGCTTTACTGTAAGAACAACGATGTTTTGCCACTAAGGTTTAACCTACCTGGAAGTAACCTCCGGGTACGCCTTCTCACATTTTGAAAACCGCGCCTTCTGGAAGGTTAAGGCTCGCTTCACACTACAATGTGGGGTGAGAAGGGCAAGGGGTAGGTGACTGAACTTGACTGGCTCGCCCCTGGCTTTCTGGTTCACACTAATGGTACTACACTAGGAGTCGGATAGTTTGCCATAATTTACCATCAAAAATTATTTTCCTCCCCCCCCCCCACACTGCTGTTAATGAGGTTCTACTGTACTTACTTTTTTTAAAGGCCAGGGGAGGGTTGATGCAATATACCGGATATACTTGAATCTAAGGCGCACTTTATTTACCATATTTTAGGCTCTTAAATAAGGGTACGTCTTATATGCGGCTGCGCCTTAGACTCGCACAATAGGATGACAATATTAGATCCATTTGAAGAGTTACAAAAACACTCAAAACATCGACAAAAACATTCAGATAGGCCATGAGAGAGGTAGGAAACACAGGAACCACGACAGAGTTGCTATTGCATTGCCTGTTTTGAAGAGTGGAATGGAAGAGTAGCTGTAAAACAGAGAAAGTGACTAGAGGGGACTCAGAATTGCTTCATATTGCATTCTTTCTCCACCACCCCCCTTGCCTGAAGGTTGGTGGGCGTGGAGGGGAAGAAAGAAGAGAAGGGAAGCAGTAGCATATAAGAGGGAGATGCACATCTATTACAAATCAAACACCCCCCAGGTGGTCCTTTATCTCTCTACCTGCCTTCCTTATCTTCTGCTGCTGACCCTTGTTTTTTGTACTGTGGGAAGGGCGTAATAGTGGACCTAGCAGGGCGGGGTTTGGGATGGGCAAGGGAAGGCATCGTGATACATTCTTTGTTCTGCTTTTACCACTTGACAGCTGCAGCTGGGTACTACATGGTTGCAGGAGGGGTCAGCCTGACAAATCATAGCCCTCTAGCTGTTGATATTAAAACAGGTGCGTTTTATACGTGTAGGTTAACGGTATTCAGGGAAAATTATGGAGCGTTTAGATCAGAAGTATATACGTACATGCGAAATGGCTCCCCACTTTAGAGGTAGACCAGATAGAGAGGCCGAGGAACTTACCCTGGTAGGAGATGGTTGATGTCTCGCATTGCCTCTTGTGTTTTCTTCCTCCTCTGTGGGTCCAGGGCCCAGCACAGCTGCATCAGCCGGTAGATGTCCACCGAGCACCCCTTGGGCTGACTAAGGTACTTCCCGCTCATGTAGAACTGCACAACAGAGCATAATTCCAGCTAACAAGGGGTTTCATGATTTATTAAAACCATCAGATCAACCATTACGATAAGAATTATTTAGGAATTAGGATGTAAATCTACTCTTGAGATTACTATTCATGAAAATACAACATTCCAAATATTTAAGAACAGAATAGAATGTCGGATTAGAATATTCATTGGCTTAAGAGGGACTTTACCATTAACATAGGATACCATTACACTATACATGCCTGACGCTATATTATTTATGGAGGATTACTCGATCTGCCCGAGTGGTGATGAACCGGATTAGCAAGACTGTATTATTTTAATTCATAACTATTTACTAGTCTTGACTGGGACTCGTGGCCTGGTCCTGTAATCCAGCTTCATGGAGGTCAGGTTTTGAGGATGATATAGGTCTAAAGCGGCTCAGATAGTCTCAGTGATCATCTGATGATACCCGCATCAACTCCCACCATCGCTAGACATATCAGACCATTCCTATGTTCGGAAGTCTGGTTGCTGGTCCTTGTATTTCCATTGGTCATTGGGCTATTAATTAATGAAATGACCCATTCTAAGGGAGAGTTGGCCTTAGTTTGTAACAAGACTACACCTCATAACTCATTACTACCACTCATCACACTCATCCTTCACCACATATTTGCCTTCAAATACCCTCATGAGAGTGGTCGGCATTACAGACAGTGATAGTGTTACAAAAAACTGTGGTATAAGGGAAAATTACATTTTTCAGATCCTTTTCCGGAACGGAGGGATGCTGGCCTTTGGAGAATATCTCCCACAGAGTGGTACCAAAAGCCCAAACATCGGAAGCAGTTGTTTTGTACGTGTTGTCCTTCAAGTGGTAACACTCAGGAGCCAGCCAGTGAACACTGGAAAACAAACACAGTTCATGTTCAGATATTCATATACAATAGAGCCCCTCATACCAAACTCGGAATAACCAACTCCTCGGGATAACCAAACTAGTCTATAATCTCTCCTACGCCTCCTCGGCCATTCGACATCACGAGCCTATCGGACCCTTATAGTGACTCATCTACTCTACTCTAAGCTTTGTTTTCTGTCACTAGTTTCAGTTTTGTTTTGATTGTTGGTGCAGAGAGACGTAAAATACTTTTTAAGTTGGCAAGGCTTTTGAGATGAGGTAGCAAAAGTTTTTCATAGCTTTATGAAAGTTGTTAGCTCGGAGTATAAAATAGAAAATTCAGACGACTTTAATTAGAGAGCTGGAGCAACCAATTTTCAATATTATCTTAAAATTCAATTAAAGATAGACTGGCTGATATGATAGAGTGATCAATCTCAAAAACAACATTCTTACTGTTGTTTGAAATGTTTTGCTAATTAATTATAACTATCCTATTACACTGTTTAGGGAGTTTATGGGCCACTCAATACCAATAAGAAGTCTGTCGGTTAAATTTTATTTTATATATAAGCTAAACTCAAAAATGTTTAATTTTATTAAAATTTATTTAGATTTTATGACTACGGTTATAGCTGTAGTAGCTTGTAGCTTTTTTCTTTATTTATGATTTATTGTCTTTTCTTATACTAACACAAACAATGCTATAAACTGGTTGATAAATGTTTATATGAGTTTAGGTCATAATTTAAACATTATCCAATACTCTACTTAGGTTCGTTACACTACAATTAAGAGAAAAACTATTATTATTTAAGTAAGCCCAGTTGGACCATGCTAAGTACATTAAGGCTGACTAAACCAGTTTGGTTTCCCTTAGTGCCTAGATCTTTTCAGAACGAGCTCGTAAGTTGAATATTAGAAAGCTAGCCGAAGACTTACTCTTTGTTGGTGTACTGTCGAGAAAGCCCAAAGTCACAGAGTTTAACGACAAAGGATGTGTCTGTGTGAGCTGCAACGAGGAGCTTGTGACAGCGTATGTACCCGTGAACCATGCCAGCTTCTTCCTACACCACGACACAGATTAGTTGACATTTTGGATCATTTCGACATCCTGTTTAAACAATGATGCTACAGATATGTGCTGCTAACACTTACCAGGTTCCAGAGAGCTGTAGCCAAGTAGTTGGCCGCTTCCACCAGGTCCACTTCTTTCATGTGCCTGTGGTTGTGTCGCAGGTACGTGTCCACCACACCCAGGGGGAGCAGCTCCATCACCATGCCCAGAGGACTGTTCAGAGTCAGCCCGTGGAGTTTCACGAGAGCTGGACTCTGCACCGACGCCCATTGACTCATCACCTCTAGTTGCTCCTGCGATAAATTGCATTTCAACCTGAGAGTGAATTAGAGGTGTATGAAAGCAGCTTTTTAAGGTCGAACGAGATCGAGCTGCAGAATAGCCAAAACTTCGAATCATGGTAGACTAGAAATTTTAATTTTGATAATTTTTCCCACATTTCTGTTTGTTTTCATTAAGTAGTTTGCTGAGTTGTTATAGAATTGGCATTAATACAATATTAAAAGTCTAATGTGTTTATTTCTTCCTGAGTGCCAATAGCTTGTACTGTACAATAAACAAATGTTTGTCCAGTTTTGATTAACAATAGTAATTATTTTTTATCATTATTTTACATTGAACGAGGAAAAAATATAGTCAAGTTGTAGGCTAACCTAGCAAACAGCAACAAAACTTAAAACATTCAAGTCAAATTAAAATTTAACTAACCATACCTGCCCAGAAATATTAAACTAAAATATTGGTGGTTATGACATAAAGATATTTTCAGTAATTGTTAATTATTGTTCCTTTTCCATCCTATCACTCAAGTTTTAGTTAAGTCGCCTACTATTTACCCTAATTGTACTACACCCATCATTCCCAAGTCGTGCTTAAATTTTTTTTTTTCATTTTTTAAAAATTCAATTCCTTAATCTTTATCAATGCTCAGTTCTGAGAAAAAATCGTTTGTTATGTCTTTACTTTGGTAAGATTTATTGACTTACCAAGCTATGAAATAACGACTTATATCAGTTTCACTGGGGATTCTTGACTTTGCTTAACACTCAAATCAAGGAAATACTTACCTTATTATAATGCTCGTATGATCTTGCTAACATGTGACTCCACGACTTTCGAGATCGTTTCAAGGGCGATCTTTGATTCCTCGTAAGCCCAAAGTGTGGTACATGTATTTCGACACTGCTCGCTGTGTCTCTTTGACTGCAAAGCCCAGTGGAATCACTGACATTGGCCAGCAAATTACCGACTGCCTGAAGCTTTAACGACCAGGTAGCCGAAGTTGAATTTAGGGTAAATACTCAAACCGACTCAATACATTGAAAGTACTGCGACACCCCTAACCCCATGGTTATTTCTCGCTTAGCCGGTTCCTCGAACCACTTTGTCATTTTGGTTCTGTTGGTTGTGTCCGAACCGGTGGAACCGAATTGACTCATCACCATCCCAGGACTTTCAGAGTCAGCCCGGGAGTTTTCGAGAGCGGACTTCTGCCCATTGACTCATCACCTCTAATTCGAGAAATTGCATTTCAACCTGAGAGTGAATAGACTATATCCACAAGTTTTTTGCAAAAGAGCCTTCCAAAGGATTCTGCTAATGAATGTACTCTTTGCTCTTTGATAGTGAAAACTTAAATGGACTTTTGTGTATACTAGCAATATCTAATATAGGTATGAAAATGTCATCACGCGATTTTCCTCCGAAGCATTATTTTATTTTTTGTTTATAAAGACAACTTCATGTGCCCGGCAGTCTTGGGCGCGAGTACCTCGCGCTCTTTCTACAAGCTGACTTGAACTAGTTTCACTTCCTTCCCAACCCATCCCTCAGTGAGCCCGTGTCTTGAGGAGCTCGTCACCGTGTCACCGGTCACGCAGTGTCATGGATTTTTTAAACTATAGATTTTTGAAAATTTTATTATATATTGTTTATTCTTGTGTGTTGTTATTTGTGTTTCACGATGGATTCTGAGGAGGGAAACGTGATATAGGCAGCTATTATCAAGTGTGGAGAGGAAGAAGCATTTGACGAACCGTCATATATTTTAGACGAGCTGGATTAAGTGGCTTTGTAAGCGAGCTTTTTTCTACCTGACAATGTTCCACTTCATAATTAATTAATCTCCTACTAATATGTTTGTATTTGTTTTAATTTCTAATTATAAACCAGATAAAAGGGCGATAAGTGTTTTATTCCACGACCTGGAGGAAACCACCGTGTATCACCACACAACGCTTCAAAATCAATGACACCCATGGAAGGTTAAGCTGCTATCTCGGTAAAACAATTTTGCTGAGATTTTTAGTAACTCACAGCATAGATAAAGTTTTACTACTGCCTCTATAGCATCTTAAACCCTTTTTTAGGCATTTTCAATTCAATTGAATCGAATATTGTGGTACCTAATAAATTTCAAATTTATAACTAAGCTAATTTTAATGAGTTTTTGAAAAATAATCAAAATATTGTAGTTTTTCAGAGTAAAGATTTAGTTTGAAACCAGCATATATGTAGATTTTCTTTTGAGTTGTCCTTAGGCAAATCATTTGGGCTAACATAAACAAATTGGTACATATTTTTACTCCTGAAGTTAAGCATGTAAACTGAACTTCAGACCATCTTAGCGGTGGGAAGGTAAACACAGTGAATGTAGTGTAAATCTGGCAAGTGGGAGCATAAAATTTTATCTGGGTTATCATAAATATTAATGTAATTGTATGGTATCTAGGCAATTCTAAAGCAGATTAAAGTGTAAACACCTAAGAAGGGAAAATCAAAATCTTCAGAAATTGTTTAAATTTTTTTAAAATCATGAAAAAATTGAAAAGCATTTTTTTCAGTGTGGGACATGTTAGCAGCTTCCACCACTACAAATGGTAAAACACAATGGCAAGGTGAGCTCCCATATGCAAGATACTTAGGCTAGCTTTCTAGCTGAGCACTTAGTTAGAGCAGTAAATGTTGTGCATCAGCTGCTAGAAGGAGGTGTTGGTGAAAACAAATCATGTTTTTGTTCATCATTAGAAACACTTGAGAAAATTCAAAGTTTATCATTGAGCTTAATATCAACTCACCCCACTGGTCCATTGGGCACTTGTATGTGCAGTCTCTAGTGAAGGGGTGGGCAAGTCTCGAGAGACTAAGGTCCACTAACCCCCAGTCTGTAGTATCCATCCAACAAGCTGACCAACGAGAACATGGTCAGAATAGAGAGAAACTTAAGTAAATTGGGATCCCAGTTTTTCTAGCAATTTCCATGCTTCGTCACTTCTCACAGTAATGAAACATAACTCCTCAATAGACATGGACCCACTGAAAACAACAGCACTAGTACACTTTGAATAAGTTAGTAGATAGGCTAAGGAGAGAATTATGTTTGATTAAACAAAAGAGAAACCTACAAAAGACAAAAAGACTGGCAAGTCACAAAAGATATGCACTAAACATGTTCAAAATACATTCAAATATTAAAACCAGGGAATGAGTGTGAGTGTAAATATGTAGTGTTACAATGTGACTACAGTGTGAATTTATGTATACTTTTGAAGACTTGATTTATATTTTGTATAAGCAAATATATTTGAATATATTGTTTGTTTAGTTGTTGTTGCTTTTGTAAATAGACTATCTCACCAGACTATTACTGGCGATGTAATACAACTGCTACAAAATACAAAACTGATTTTAAAACTATAGTAGGATCTACAGGCAAAACCAAGGTAAAGTATTTCAAATATTAAACAAAATTATTTTATAGCCAATTTGAAATGGACCATTTCTCTATTGGCGGGTGAGGTTAAATATTCAAATAAGCAGAATACTTGGGCTACCTCTTCTTCCCCATTACATAAATTTTATCCCAGATATTCTTTATCGATGCGGGTTTACATTGATTTTGACTCCTATCACTGTTCCACCTTCATCAATGAAAGCTTTGTAATCCTCACATAAATAATTTGGAAACAGCGATTCTAACTGTTTCAAATATTGATTCTTGACAAACCATGCTTCGTACTTTGATGTTTTGGCATGTCTTTCAATGCTTTCCAAGCGGGTTGTTTGACAAAAACATATGATGCTTGTAAACTTCTCTGGGTATGTACTTTTGTAATTACTTTCAACAACTTCTCTAGAAACCGTTTCTAACATATCTCTGTACATATCTGCAACGCCCATACCCAAAGTTCTCTCTTATTCTTTTCATAACTGATATCAGATATTTTATTGTTCAGTACATCATTTCGAGCTTGATGGAAGAAAAAATTATAAGCTTCATTGTCAATAGTCCTTAATTTGGTTGAGTCCAGAATTTTAAATCTGAGCCTAAAATCAAATACTGTAACTTTTGATTCAATCAATTTTACAAGCGGGCTTACCCACTCTTTGTTGTTGTGAAAACACAGTGCAAATAAATGTCTAGCCACAGGTTTAATATTAAACCGTTGGCACAAATCAATGATGATGTCTTCTGCTCTGGTCTCTTTGTCAATTGGACAATTTAATGGTTCCTTATGAATTACATCATATACTTTTATAAACTGACTGTAATCCATCTTGGGGCTTTTATTCAGATGCCACAATGTAATAAAAATACTAAATTATTCACATATTTCATAGATTTAATAAAATGCCAATGATTTAACAACATAATTAGAGGCACTAGGCCTAAAATTAAATAAACATAAGAAGGCATCAACTAGTTTTGGACTGAGCCCAATCATATGTATAATTTATCTGCATGGCAAAATAAAACACAGTGCCAGAACAATTGTTAACTAGTAAAATTGTGAGAACTATTCTTAATATATTCAAAGTATTTTCGCGAACATCACTACGGTAGGATAACTAATAATCAAGGTCCATCTACCACAACAAGGCAGTTCTCGGTGGTCTCACTTCTACCATGTTGACATAAAAAACAGACCAGTGTCAAAGAAAAAAGCAGTACAAAATCCAACACACAGCTGTGGAACCAGACAACTCATGTATAACAGATTATTTTCTTCGCGTTACTTTTGACTTTCTTGCATAATGGTACACTCTGAGAAATAATAATTTCTCAGATCATACAATAATTTTCTCTGAATACCTATAAATCACTTAATAGGTAGGATATAAAAACAAAATTCGCATTTTAAAGTCAGAACATTTGGTTAAAAGTAAATGCTAGGTACCGTTCCTATATTTGCTTACAATAGAACTGCATCAGAATATAAGGCTAAGGCACACTTGGCGCTTTCAACGCGGCGTTGAAAACGCCAGCGTTTAACTAGTCGCAAATAGCATGTAGTCTTGGGGCCGGCCACTGGGCGCTCGGCGTTGGCTTCGACGTTTTCAGCTGCATGTAGGCTAAGGCCTACGCGGCGCTTTCAACGCGGCGTTGAAAACGCCAGCGTTGGCTGAATCGCAAAATAGCATGTGGTCTTATGGGGACCGGCCACACGGGCGCTCGGCGTTGGCGTCGACGTTTTCAACGCTGCATGTAGCGCTTTTCAAAACTATTTATCAATGAAATTAGTGTCCGTCCCCTATTTGAATATAAGAATTGAAGATTATAAAATTGCCACGATGTGAAATCAAGCAGGGATGAAGTTGCCTCAACCACCTGTCAACCACCTCAACCAAAGTTGCCTCCGATTAAAAAAGAAACGTAAAAAGAAGCTTTGTAGTTTTTTTCAAATATAATCGTACAGCTAGCGCAAGTAGCAAATCTTCTGTACTCATCAAAGAGATCTTTGCGCATCTGATGGATTTTGACGCCAAATCTGGCCAGTGTTGATTTCAGTCTGGCGACGTTTTCAGCTCGCGTTTTCAAGGCCGCGTTAAGCGCCAAGTGTGGCCTTAGCTAAGCGGCTGGATCGCTGTTGCTCCTAAAACGCACCTACAACAATAAATAAAATTCAGTTTACTATTAAAACTACTGTCTAAGCCTACGTTCACACTGGCAATCGGTTAGTAGATAGGCCTAAGGAGAGAATTATGTTTGATTACACGGCTTATTCTTGGACCTCTCCAAAGCATTTGATAGTGTTCTCATCATCGCTTATTTAATATTCTTTTAAACTTGGAATTAAAGATAAAGAGTTGCATGGTTCAAATCAGATTTACAAGACCGTCAATATGTTGAAATAAGGCATCAAAATAAAAAATATATTGAGACCTATAAATCTTCATTGAGCAGAATAATGTTAGAGTACCTCAAGGGTCCATTCTGGGCCCTTTGCTCTTTGTGTGTTACCTAACCGCCTCCCATCCTTAAGTCAAGACAACACAATAAATATGGTACTGTACGCAGATGATGCTAATATAACTTTCACTGGCAAAACCCAAAAGAGATAGAGAATAAAGTAGCTACAGAAATGTTAAAAATTAAAGACTTTTAAATTCAGCACATTTATTACTAAACACTGATAAAACTCATTTCATTTCTTTCAATACAAAACAAAATAGACACCCAATAAACCCAATGATAACAATAGACTAATTTTTCGGTAGAACAGCTAACTGACACAAAATTCTTGTTAATTATAGACTGCAACTTAAGTTGGGATGAGCATGTTAAGTTTGTGGCCAAAAAATTATCATCCGGTATTTATGCATTAAGACAAATGAAGCATTACTGTAATCTAACAACTAAGAATAATATATTTTTCTTTGTTTCAATCCCATATTTCTTATGGAATAGCAATATATGGAGGCACTACAAAAACCTAGATTATATACTAAAATTACAAAAAGCTATCAAAGTTATGTTTGGATTGTCTGGTAATGATTCAGTCAAAACATATTTCAAAGAGCTAGGTTTTTAACAGTGTACGATTTATACATTTTGAAACAATAAAATATTCCAAACAAAATAGTATTTCACAAACACAAATCCATACACACAACACTAGAAATCACTTCACGCGCCAAAGACATAATCTGAGCTTTACAAGAAAAAGACCACATTCGGGACTTAAATTTTGCAGTACTTGCCTCAAAAATATTACAAATGAAAAACCCATAAAATTTTATACAAAATTAAAATCTTTTTTGATGAACATATCTTGCTATTCCTTAGAAGAGTTTTATGATTACAGAAATTCTTAAACAAATTATTGGTATATATTATATTAAAATATAGTTAATTAATAAGTTAAATAAGTTTAGTTATTTTAATTAAATAGTTAATTAATAAGGTAATAGTTAAAATATAATTTTCTATTGCCAATGTTATTAGTGAGTACATTTTTAATTGAAAAGTTAAAGTTTTTTTCCAACTAAATCTTGTAATATACATGGATCCAGGAAACTAAATTGAATTATTTATAGTTGTTAAGTTATGTTGACACTATTCTGTACAGATATTGTATGATTCTGAATAAAGAATATTTGAATTGAATTGAATTAAACAAGAAACCTACAAAAGACAAAAAGACTGGCAAGTCACAAAAGATATGCACTAAACATGTTCAAAATACATTCAAATATTAAAACCAGGGAATGAGTGTGAGTGTAAATATGTAGTGTTACAATGTGACTACAGTGAATTTATGTATCGCCAAGACTTGATTTATATTTTGTATAAGCAAAAATATTTGAATATATTGTTTGTTTAGTTGTTGTTGCTTTTGTAAATAGACTATCTCAATAGACTATCACTGACGATGTAGTACAACTGCTACAAAATACAAATCTGATTTTAACAACTATAGTAGGATCTACAGGCCAAAACCGAAAGGTAAGAATTATTTCAAATATTATTTACAAGAATTATTTTATATTATTATTAACACTGAGGTTGAAGTAGTATTGTTTCTATTGAAAAAAGGAAAACTGGAACTTCAAATTGGAGTCTAGGCTAGTGACGGCATACCACAAAGAAGTCTGGTAAAGGCATAAATTAAATCATTAACAGTAACTAAGCTGAACGTTCAAATACTTCAAATGGCAGGGATAACTTGGACTACTTACCTCTTTCTTCCCATCGTACATAAATTTTATCCCAGGATATTCTTTATCGTACGGGTTTACATTGATTTTGACTCCTATCACTGTTCCACCTTCATCAATGAAAGCTTTGTAATCCTCACATAAATAATTTGGAGCAAGCGATTCTAACTGTTTCAAATATTGATTCTTGACAAACCATGCTTCGTACTTTGATGTTTTGGCATGTCTTTCAATGCTTTCCAGGGAGTCATGCATTGGTTGTTTGACAAAAAACATATGATGCTTGTAAACTTCTCTGGGTATGTACTTTTTGTAATTACTTTCAACAACTTCTCTAGAAACCCCAGTTTCCAACATATCTCTGTACATATCTGCAACGCCCATACCCAAAAGTTCTCTCTTATTCTTTTCATAACTGATATCAGATATTTTATTGTTCAGTACATCATTTCGAGCTTGATGGAAGAAAAAATTATAAGCTTCATTGTCAATAGTCCTTAATTTGGTTGAGTCCAGAATTTTAAATCTGAGCCTAAAATCAAATACTGTAACTTTTGATTCAATCAATTTTACAAGCGGGCTTACCCTCTGTTGTTGTGAAAACACAGTGCAAATAAATGTCTAGCCACAGGTTTAATATTAAACCGTTGGCACAAATCAATGATGATGTCTTCTGCTCTGGTCTCTTTGTCAATTGGACAATTTAATGGTTCCTTATGAATTACATCATATACTTTTATAAACTGACTGTAATCCATCTTGGGCTTTTATTCAGATGCCAAAATGCAATAAAATACTAAATTATTCACATATTTCATAGATTTATTAAAATGCCAATGATTTAACAACATAATTAGAGGCACTAGGCCTAAAATTAAATAAACATAAGAAGGCATCAACTAGTTTTGGACTGAGCCCAATCATATGTATAATTTATCTGCATGGCAAATAAAACACAGTGCCAGAACAATTGTTAACTAGTAAAATTGTGAGAACTATTCTTAATATATTCAAAGTATTTTCGCGAACATCACTACGGTAGGATAACAATAAATGAGTGCTACAGTCCCTTCACCACGTCACCATAAATTATCAGAACTGTGCAATCCTCATTGCTTGATAGAAACCAGTGGCGTAACTAAGCCATCGAGCGCCAAAAATCAGCTGACAGGATGCACCCTCCCCTCCAAAGGTTTGAAAACAACAAACTCAAATGTAAGTGACCTTTGTTTTGTTTTTTTACGTGTTAATTTTACGGTGATAATGTGATGAGCTGCCACAGTAGCATCTCTTTGTCGTATTATAGATCAAACGAGCGTAGACCCTACTTTTAACTATTGCAGTATAACCTGAGGAAATAAAACTAATTTTAAGTTTGGCATGTAGTTTAGTATTGTTAAATGATATTGTTAATAGTTGTTTAAAACATATTATACAAACCAAAAGTTACACTGATTTTGAACGAATTGTTTGCTTGTTGATGCTACACTCGCTGACACACCCACTAATCCAGTTCCTACATCACTTACCGGGCTTATTTGTAACGTCGGCAGGTACCGACTAAGGGTAAAACACAGTGAGCATGGAATGTAGCTGGTAGCCAGCTGGTTGCCTTACCCGATGTAGAATTGAAGCACTAAAGCTTAAGCGGGGCCGCACAGTGGCGCATGGCTGGTAGCGCAGGGCTGGTAGCAGTGAGCAAGGCAGTAAGCGACCACAATTGCTTTGTCGATTGTCATACGCTGTAAGCGCCGTCCGATGGCAGATTCGCAGGCATAGCAATATAATGCTATTATGCCCTCCGGCTAAATAAATGGACTACCAGACCTCCCCCCCAACAGAACGGCAATCTGTTATTGGACTGGTAGAAACTGAAAAGGTTCAACTTTAGCGGATAATTTTATAAAAGGATAAAAATTATTATTATTTTAAACTCATTGATATAGTATCAGAAAACTCAAAGAGAAAATGAAGTGTTCGAAACTAAAACCCTGAATAAAGGTACAACTTGATTTTTTATATTATTTATTATGACCTTTTGGGATAAACAATAGATAACAGTATATATATATGTCATTAAATTAGTTTGACGTTTTAGTATAAAACAGTATATATTCTATTTCGTGAAACAAGGAGTTAGTATTAGTGAATAGCGATCTAGGTTCTAGAAAGATATTTGTACGATCTAGCTAACTTATTTTTGTTCGAGTATAGGGTGTTCTAAGTACAAACTGCAAATAAAAAACCTTCCTAAGCTCAATAAAAACTCAATTGCAGCTTTTATTCCGATTCATAGACATTTTTACTGTGTTAAGTACACACACGTCCATAAAAAAGACAATGTTAAAAAGTCCTAAAAGCTAAAAATTAAATATATATCAAATACAGCTCATCATTCTAGTTATTTAATCTGCTAGAGTGTGGGACTCATGGCGTGGTCCTGTAATCCAGCTTCATGGAGGTCAGGTTTGAGGATGATATAGGTCTAAAGCTGCTCAGATAGTCTCAGTGATCATCTGATGATACCGCATCAACTCCCACCATCGCTAGACATATCAAACCATCACCTGCATGGTTTGGAAGTCACGTTAAGTCGTTGGTCCTGTATTTCCATTGGTCATTTGGCTATTAATTAATGATTCATTCTAAGAGTCGGCCTTAGTTTGTAACAAGACTACACCTCATAACTCATTACTACCACTCATCACACTCAACCTTCACCACATATTTGCCTTTAAAATACCCTCATGAGAGTGGTCGCATCTCAAATAGTGATTTATATTCAAAGGATGTTAAATAGTTCCTATTGGAAAAACTTTACAACAAAATCACTGAAGCCTTCTGCCCTAGTGATGTCTGCCTTTATGTAAATCGGAGGTGACAGATAACCAAGCATAACTAAAGCTATGCTGGGACTTAACTAGTTTTTGTCCTTGACCTTCAGTTTTCTTGCTTCAATAATAAGCAACCACCTCCATATCAACTGAGACAATCTTGCATTACTTGTTGAGCTTTTAGACTAAAACAAAAATTGTTTCCAGGTACCTTACGCAGCTAAAGAACACAAGAATGGCTTATAATCAAGAGAAACCTTATAAATCTGAAGATCGCAAGTAGTGCCCGTGAACACAGTTATTGTCACTGGGTTCGGTCCGCTTGGAAAAACACACCACAAATGCTATTGAAGCTGTGAAATGTTGCCTACTCCAACTTAGCACAGGAGTTGGGTGCATTAGTAACAGAACAGATTCCCCGCTTTCTACGTTGATGTTGGGAGTAAAATTCCTCGCCTTTGGAGGATTACAACCCACTGGTGAGTGCTCACCCACATTACAATTTCACTTTGGTCTTTTCATTTATACAGCAAATGAATGATTGCCTAGGTACAGGAACAGAATGAGAATTGAAAAAATACATTTTAAAAATCCTCATATTTTAGTAAAGGTGTATTTTAGTATGTTGGTTATTCAAAGTTTAAATATGAGATACTTTCAAACTGTAGTTTATAACCCAAAAGGTATTTGATGTATTTGTAATTTAAAACAATATTGTGAATATGGGGAAAATTATTGCTCATATCTTCCAAGGTCTGTTCAGTAGCAAAACACAAATAAACATCCAGCAAATGTGTTTTATTTGAGTAATTTATTATTATTATTATATTGCAAATATACATAATTTGAATTTGTATTTTAGCTGGTGATACATGTTGAGTGTCGACAAGAAGCAAGGTAACGCTGGAACAAGTTGCTTAAGGCAGGCTATGAGAAGAAGGATATTTTTCGTGAGACGTTTCTTGTGTAACAAATGTTGCATCGCTCGTCTCCCAAGGAGCAGTGTGGTTCGATCGTTCGGATTATGTGAGGAACTCAACTGTTCAGCAAGCTCTGTGGTTACAGTGCTTTTCCAGTAATGCAGGACGGTGAGATTATTTTAATTAAATATCTAACAAGACACCTTAGTTGGTCATTGAGCCCTGTGTCTAAAAAAAACAGTAGTCTTGTCAAAATGGGTAAAAGAGACCCCAGCAACATAATTGTAATGACTGAAATAAGCTTAATCCCGACCAAAGATTTTTCCCAATATCAAGCAAGAAAATATGATTCTTTGCCTGATTTCCGACAAAGGGAAAAACCTATCCCCGCTTCAATCTCTACTTATTTTATTTAAAATTGTCATTACACATCCAATATTAGCCAATATTTACAGATTGATAATAGCGAAGTTGCAAAAGTAGAACATACAAAATGTTTAGGATTTATAGTAGATCGTCTTTGACCTGAATCCATGTAGAAAGTCTGGTAAACAAAATTTCATCAGGGCTATATTTTTTTTGTGTGTTTTTAATGTTGTATATTACTCACATACATTCACATTGTATGGTATTGTAATTGTATGAGCTACAAGCAATTAAAACTTACCAAATTACTAGTTTTGTAAAAAAAGCATTGAAAATTATGTACATCTTAACATTATTGATTCTGTGCAACAGGACTTTGCTAAGTTGGGAATACTACTGTCTATAGACTATAAGGTGTTAGGAAACAGTTTAGTGGTAAAACCAGCTGAAGCCAGTTTGCCAAAGCTAGGCATAATCATTATTACAACAATACAAACAAAAGATACAATAGCAATTCCAAGTCGCTCAATGCAGAAATTTTTTCTGGAAATACTCTAAAAGAGTAGGAATACAATTTTATGATAAGATACCCTAGAACATAAAGATATAACTAATATAAACGCTTTCAAACAAAACTAAAAAAAAAACCTATTTAATAAAGAAGGCTCTGTACAAGTTTGAAGAATTGTAGAATTTAAAGAGAATAATATATTGTAGAATAGAGACTTTGGGAATAACGATACAATTTTGTAATCGCTATATTTTCCTGTAATCTCTTGTAACGCGAACCGTTGAAGATTCAAATGCCAATCTAATAAGTAATCGCTACAAACTGCTCGGTAACACATTACATGTAACTAGTTACATTTTTCAGCTTGGAATCGTAAAAATATGCACAATTTCAAAACAAGTATTTAATATGAATTTCACTTTGATATATAAAAAAACATATGATTTTGGTACAGTTAAGGCTAACATCTATAATGCTATCTATGGATTGCATCCTCATTAAGTTATTAAAAGCAAAAGAAAAACAAAAGTTTTTTTTTTTTTAATACATTTATTAACCGCTCAGCAAAACAAAAGTGAGCATCATCATAACCCCTAAAACGGCACAAATTTGATCGTAGGCCTAGTTGACTAGTCGGATGCTGTTTACACTTTAGCCGGGCTAGTCTGCATTGTAATTTTGGTACATATTAATATTGAATTCAATATTTATAACAGAATATAAAGTAATTCACGCTAGATGTAGTTTGAGTTAGATGTGATGTTTTGCTAGTTGTTTCCAGTTTGAGTAGATGTGTACTCATTTCCTTCAGTCATTATAGAACTCGCCACCCGCTTACCTAAAGAGGCCAAAAACAGATGTTTTAACTTTGGGGAAGTTGAGTAAAACCATTAAACCTATGGTTTTACAAAAATAAATAAACTAATTTAACTTAAGCTAACCTAACTTCAATGAGCTAATAAGGTTAATTTGAAGTGGTGACAGAGACTGTCGCCTGCCACGGATTGCGCCCTGGCTCTTCCGCAGTAAAAATACTTTTAAGCCACTTTACCTGAATCCTTTAAAGCTACTTTAAAATATATTGAACTTAAAAAATAAACTAACCTAACATTACGATAATAAGTTATTCAACTTGTAATTTTAAACGGGTTACAAAGACTGTCGCTCTACAGAGTGTTATGCCGCACAGTCTCATGAAGTCTCCTTGATCAGAAATTGGCCAACTTAAAGCCACTTAAATAAGTTCCTAATCTCAAACCACTTTTATATGTTTAGGGGCCTCTCTTCCACGCCGTGGTTAAATCAGATTTAAAAGATGATATTAAAAAAAAACCTACTGTTCTGGACAAATACCAATGGGGGTAATCACTAACAGTTTGAATTGGTGTTAACCTTTTTCCCGCTTTTCCAAATTCCAAAACTGCAATAGACACAATGACTACTTGACTAAACACGCTAGTTAACCTATTCTTATACTGATTTTCACACAGTAGTAGACTAATTATCGCCTGGGGACACTCTCACAGCTATGTGATATATTGCTTCTGCAAAAGAGGGTTGCAAGAAGTAGCTCATATATCTAACGCTGGACACTTAGACCACTGCAAGCCAATCTTTGGGGAACTCAAAGTCCAGACAGTCAATTGAGCCAATAGGGTATAATATACTTATTGCCCTCAAAGAAAACCTGGGAAATTTTGGAAGAAGGGAGTTGTCTAACTTAGGTTTTAACACTTAACTTAAAATGATAATTTGCCAATTTCATCATACTGATCTCTCCGCTCTTTAATGTTTTGTATGTCATCATATATAGTATTTTAATGATCACTGTTAATTTTGTACTTGAAACCAAAGCAAATACATATTGTTTTATAATAAAACCCACTGATATTATTGTATCTTTTACTTTTCTAAATTGTTCCTAGTATATCAATCAATGTAATCTTAATTAAAATTAAAAAAAACATAATATAAATCTCTTTCTAAATAAATTTTGATGGAAATATTATTATTTAATTTGATTAAGTGAAGCCAGTTGGTAACTGAGCCCCATGTAACTTTGTAACTGACCAGTTACATTTCGGAGTAACTGTAACTGTAATCAGTTACATTGGTTTTTCTGTAACTTTTAACTGTAAAACCTATTTAATAAAGGGTCTGTAAATTTAATCAGACTGTCTGGAAAGAACTCCCCTTAATTGTAGAATAGAGTTTAATAATTAATACTTTATAGTAAATAATTTGTATACAGTAATTTGAAAGTCATTTTGTATTTTATAGCATAGACAAATTAATTTTAATGCCATTCGATAATTGTATATGCATCTATGTATTGTACAATTTGTGAATAAAGATTATTTGAATTGAATTGCGCTTTATCTTTTAGAAAACACATGTAAATTGATAAACGTGTTTTGTAGACAAATATTCTCCTCTGTTGACAGATACCTGTGTGAGTACATTTACTACACTTCGCTGAGTATTGACTGCTCGAGAACATTGTTCATCCACGTACCTCCCTTGGACAAGCCGTACTGGCCGCTAACTGCAGGGCTGGCAGACATCGTCAGGTGTCTATCAAACAGCTGCGTAAAGACAGCCAGCTGATAGTAGGGTTGTCAGCTGAATCATAGACAATATTGATGCATATTTCCCAGAGACAAATAACACAATTCCGATAGTTTATTACATTAGAATTAGGACTTATGGCATTTCAACAATACTGAATACTTGTTACAACTACCACTGGCTATTGCCTATTTTGAAAGTAGGTGTTAGAAATGCAGCTTGCTAGTCGGCAGGCCATTACAAGTGGCAGGAGGGGAGGTAGAGGGTTTTTATCTTATCTTTACCTGCTGACTGCTTAGATTCCAAAAATCAGATTTTCCTGTTTTTTCACATAATTTTGTGCAAATTATGTGAATATCCCGATTTGTTGGATTGCTGACAACCCTATGATATTGTCTCACCCATTGTGGGAAGGTTATAGTAGTAAGACAATTGATACAATACTGTGGTGATAGGCTTAAGTATAGTGTTATTTTAAATTTGTGCCAATATGGAAAATACCATAAGTGTGCTACAAGAATGAAACTTGCTAGTGTATACTTTAGTTTAGGATAACATGTGTGTGAAATAAAATTTCTTTATTGTCAGAAACGTTTACAATTAGCAAATGCTAAGAAACAGGTGACATTGTCAAATGTTATATTAGTCTATGCTTATAAACAATAATACATCAGTTACAAGTAACAAAATTAACTGTAAAAATTACAACACAAAATTATTGGAACAAAATATGTTATACAAGAACAAATATTAATCTGGCTATTCAAAATTTGGTACTAAACTTCAGAATGTTATTATACATTTTAGTTGTGACACTACAAATCATCTTGTAAAAATTCACTTACATCATAACTATAGTTCTTTTCTAACAGAAATTTAGTAACTGCTTTTAAACGTAGTATCAGTTAAGACTAAGTTTTAATTCTAATGGCAATTTGTTGTAAAGTTTTTTACTGATGTAAGATGGAGTTGTCTCTATTAATTTTAAACTATGTGTGGGATATTGTAATTTTTTTTGAATCGAGTATTATATTCATGTTCAAATTGATCTTCTAAAATTGTATTAAAACTATTTTTACATACTCTAAAATAAAAAAAATATATTTATATGCAAGAGATGGTTATAGAAGGATGTAAACTCTAGTTTAGACTGTCAATGTGCCAAAAGATTAGTATTTGAAAAGTTTTTGTAACTCATAACCAACTGTGATAGTGTGAGTTTAAATTTAAGATATATACCTAAAATTTCAGAATGTTGTATTATAAAAATATAAACATTTAATGTGTTATTTATAAAAATTCTTTACAAATTAATACCGTGAATGTCATTTTAGAGCTCAAACAAAGTGCTGATAATTTGCTGTTGAAACAAACAAATCTAATATACAAGGGTTACCAAAAAAATTTTATTATTTTGTTACAAATTTACATATATGTATACCTTCAGTATACTCTGCATTTAGTGAAATGCATTTGTCCATTCGGTGCTAGCATGGTTGAAAGCACCCTCATATTCCTTAGTCAGAATGGCTGCACGCTCCATCCTCGTTTGTTTTTCACTTCTTCCATTTCCTCAAACGGTGACCTTTTATGTCATTTTTCATTCTGGGCAATGCAGGGGCTTGGTAGTTATGGGGTGTGAGAAGGGTGGTCATGCCGATATTTGCCAAAAACTAGCACTGAGATGGGCTGTGTGGGTAAGGTGGAAGAACCAGTCTCCAGATTGCCACAGTTCAGGTCTTATCGCCCAAATCGTCAGTTGAAATTTGCTGCACTGAACTCAAACCAGACAGCAAAGAAGTATTCTCAATGGTCCTTTGACGGCAGTATTGACAGATTTTATGACCATTATCATCAGTTCCAGAAGTTGAAGGTCTTCCGGGACGAGGCTTGTCCTCAATCGACATGAAGCGGCCATCTTGAACTCAGAAAAACACTCGTACACTCTGTCTTTGCAGAAATTATCGTCTTTATAAGCTTTTTTAATCATAGCAACTGTTTACGACACATTCTTACCAAGAAAAAAGCAAAACTTCACTGCTACACGTTGTTCATTTAATGACACCATCAAAACAAAACAAAGCAGATCAAAATCTACTTTTAGAAAAACGCACGCTACTCCTCGTAACGTTCTTTAGACTGACCACTCATAGTTATTGAACTCAGGAAGAGTTGCGCTTTCATCTCCTAACTGTAATGCGAACTACAATATGCTCCCCACCTCACCATCGACTGATTCCCGATTCTTTTGGGTACCGCCTAGTATAGGCTTGAAACAACCTATTGTGATCAAACTTCAGGCAATGTACACTTTAATTTAAAACACTTTTATTTATAATATACATTTTGTTTTATTATTACTGCTGTGGCTCTTGTACCACAGTTGTTGCTTGTTTCAGATACATACTGCTTCCAGACAACCCTGTCCTTTACTTCATGTGCTTTATTTACCCCTATCTGAAGATGGAAGACATCCTACCGTGGTATCACTATCCTTAGCTAGGATGTCTTCTGCCTTCAAAATTATTGGTGAACATCTGGTTTGCTGTTCTCCTGTTGTAAAATAAGATCAACTCATCTCTATCTTCAGCTTTGCACCGCAGATTCTGTAATCAGGTCTACAACAGCCTGTCTTCTTCATGGAGTTTTCACCGACATACAGTTACTAGCGTATGAGGTTTCAAATTAAGTACTCACACACAAGTAGTGCAACAGACAGTTTTTATACAAAGTTTATTTACAAAAGTTATATATGTACAAATTATATTTTATTCCAGTTCTGAACAAAGCAACAATTGGCCATCTGAAACAAATAAAAGTAAGCAGGGTAAGACAAATTAAAAACAGTAGTTGTAGACTTGAGATTGAACTAGAAAAGATAATTTGATACAAATTCAGTTAAATGTTGAGCTTGAAACTTATTTCAGAGTGATAAAGTAATATTTTAACTAAATACAAGTGTTAAAACTGAATCAACATTATAACTCTCCTAAATAATTTAATAGTTACCACATACTACTCATATGAGAAAAGAAACAAAGACAACATAACACGTTTTGAAAATGCAATAATTTTATGGAAACATGTAAAACAAATATTTTTTTTGGAATATAAATTTAACTTCACAAAAAAAAGCAAGAATTTAAACATTAAATATACAATGAAAGCATCTTGTAATTATTAATTTTGTAAAATTATGTGTTAAAAAGTACAAGATGCTTTCATTGTATAGTTACGATACCACAAAGTAAATGGAGAGAACATCAAGAATATTAAAATTTAAACATAATTATTATAACATACTTGATCAACGCTGACAAAATCAATGAGGTGTGTATTGATTAAGGATTAAGTTCAGGTAAATCATTGGAAGAAAGTGGTTGGAAATACCTGGAAAAATATTCATACAATCTCTTTAAAATACTCAAGCCAGCTCAAACTAATAATAATCTATAATATAAAAATGAATCGCAAAATGTGTTGGTAAGCGCATAACTCATTAACGCCTGGACCAATTTGGCCAAATTTTTTTTAAAATGTTCGTTGGAGTTCAAGGGTGGTTTTTACGGCGAGAAAAATTTGAATAATTGCCGGAAAACCCCTTAAAACAGCCCTTTTCTTTTTCCCATACAAACGTTTTCTAACTAAAACGTAGTCAATTTGAGCTTTATTGCTATTCGTTGCCAGCTGATATCCCTATTCTACAGACAAACATATGTACGGAACAAAAAACTGCCACATTACAAATATTTTTGACAGGACAAAGTCTGTCGGGTCCGCTAGTATTTAATAATACAGGTTCATCCAATGGACTTTAATGTTTTTGAAAATAATCAAATATCATAGCTCGATAAAATCTTTAGGTAATTAACTTTTATTGGTCTTCAACTAAAGATAAAAGGGATTTTCTTTCAAATTCATGTTTTGAAAATAAGATCATGCCTACGACGTCCATTTATATTAATCCATTTGTCAACTTTTTACTAATTTTTCATCTTGCGCTGTTGAGAATTTCTTGAGAAACGCAGTTGATGTCTCTAATGATTGCCTTTTTGAATTTTCTCTGATTACGTTGTCTTTCCTTGTATACAGGGTTTCCAGTAATTACGGGATCAAACTTTACCAGGTGGTTTGTCAGTTCGTAACAAACAAAAGATGTCCTATAACATATATGCCTATCTCGCTTAGTTTTCCGTCTGTCTGTGTTTTTCACTGTAGATTTTTTCTCTCTGAGGTCAATAAGTTTCAAACTTTGCACATTTTTTAGTATAATTAATACCAATATTCAAAAAAATTTGACCAATTTTCACTTTTGGGTTAAAAATGGTGGCCATATTTAATTTTCTAAAATTAATAACTCAAAATCCTTAAACTTTATGGTCATACACAAGACAAACAATACGTGGCAAATGTTTGTATAAACATTTTAAGATCAAGTTTATTGTGCTGCGATTAGTAATAACGGAGTAATTCAAGTTTTCCTGAACACACGTCTCTAATTACATTTGAGAAACATATGTAAATAAAGGTTGTTTGATAACCATACTAGGCTATTTAACAGTATTGGCTCAAGTCATCTTACCAGTTTTCGCCTTCTTGAAAGCGAGAGCGCATGGGTAGCACGTTATACTTTGGGTCTCGGCTGTACGGTTTGTGCAGCACAGTGGCCGCGTGGGTGAGTTGAAGTGCACAGTCAGGGTGTGCACCCCCCGGCAGGAGTTGACACTCTCGGTCCAAGATAGCCGCCAGTCCGTCCAGGAGGGACATGAACCCCAGCGATATGGCGGCCCTTCGCACACGATTCAATTCCTGGAAATCAGAAAATATTTGACTAACAGCCATTAGATAAAAGGTGTTTTGTGGACTCTTTCTAAGAACCAATGCCACAGAAATTATTAGTTGGCACGTAAAACTTTGAAGTTTATGCCCAGGTATAGGTCGGGCTTGCTGTTCTAGTGCAACTTTACTGTTTTCACGTGTTACGAATAATAAGGCGTCAGTCTTTGTTACCTCACAACACTATTTATTTACAATCTAATTGTAATTACACTAATATTAAACACAATTAATTATTAACTCAATGGCTACGAACTATTACACTATGCACAGTTTGTTATTACACTATTTGCACTTTACAGTCTATTCACACTCCGGCGGGAAACCCGTTCATTCATGTGTCCTCGTAGCACTCTTCTCTGTCTGAAATTCTACAAGGGCTATCCAGAAAGTAAATTACATTTTTTGGAATAAAAATTCTACAAAGAATAGGAAAAGACTTTTATTATATACATTTGAAAGCCACATTAAAATACTACTTTTCTACATAATCGCCATACAAATTTAGGCAATTATCATACCGATGGACGAGCTTTAAAATTTCTTCGTCATACAATTCTGCCGCTGGTTCCTTCAACCCTTTTGTTACTTCTTTCTGCAGCCGCTCATCGTCGTCAGAACGCCAGGCGTTACAGCAACTTCTTCATTGTTGGGAACAAGTGGTAGTCGCCATGCAAGATCCGGCTGTACGGTGGATGAGGAAACAACCCCACTGCACGTCACCATAATCTTCCTTATCTATCGTTTGCATGCATTTTTTTGTTTCTGAGGGAAATTTGTGTGTCCCCACTGCATTGACTGCAATTTTGTGTCACAGTTAACATGTTTCACCCATGTTTCATCACCAAGAACAATCCACTAAGTAGAGAATCGCCATATTTGTGATAATGTTCCAAAACGTTAACGCTGCACCCATACGCTGATTTTGTGATTTCATTAACTTCCGCAGCGGCATTCGCCGCTGGGTCTTCCACTCCTCTTTCGCCGTAGCACATTTGTTCGGCCATTTTAAAGCGAATGCTCCATTGACGCACTCCACCTTCAGTGATGGTATTGTCCCGTACACTTCACAAAGCTGCCGATAGATTTCAATCGGTTTACAGTTTTGCAGCCAAAACCTTATTACTGCACGCACTTTTACCGCAGAATTTCAATTGACAAAGACGCCAAGCGACACTGTAACGCAAAAGTAACGACACAGACCTGAGAGTTGTTCGCTAGATGCAGACTGAACTGGGGAACAACCACATATCAAGATGGCCGCTGCTTAGCTGCCTTTAGCGAGGTAACCAAAACGTAACTTACTTTCTGTATAACCCTCGACGATGTGAATCAATGAAAACTGGCTCAGGCTTCAAAGAAAGAGAATACATACAGCTGACAGCAATTAGCTATATTGCTGATTGAAACAAGTTAACTGGAAGTTGTGATACCCAAAATAAATAACATTGAGTTTACTCTGAATGCCCGCATAGCCAATAGTCTCAATAATTGTACCTCAAGTAGTAAACATTTAAACGTAATAGGTGTTGTACACTACCTTGTAGAAGTGTTGTGTTTTGTCTGGTAGTTTATATGCATGGGCGATCTTCTGAATGTCAGACTGAAGACCGCCTGATAATCCAAACCACATTGGCCTGTGCAAGTAACTGCGCTTGTCCACGGTTTGATGGGAAACACTTCTTCAACTAATAATACACACACCAGTTCGTTTAATTTATCCAGCTGTTAAGAACTTGTGTAATTTAACTAATCTATATTATTGTGCATCATAAAATAAATACTTAACATTGTAAAACACCCTCAAAAGTGTTCCTCAGTAACTCCATTGAACATTGAGCAGATTTCTATAAATTTGTTTAAATAAGAGTTTGAATACTTAGGAGACCAGAATGAGCTAATAGGTGCTTAAACAAGGGTCTCAACACATATAGCAAAACATCAGTTAATTTTTACTGGCAGAACATTTTAACCCTCTCCTGGCTCAAAGTCTTGAAATGTCAGAGCGGCTGGAGGCCTGTGTCAGCCCTCTGCATGAAAATGCAGCACAGTTCATTGGCCAGTAACTGCTGCAGCCTGGTCAGGTTTTCTTGATTTTCTTTCTTTTATTGTCTAGGTCAACTTTTGCCTGATTCATAGACTTAAAACTCTTCCCACGCAGTTTGTATTACCGACTTTGCCTACTCCTTAATTACAAAATATCAAGATTTTTATTTTGCTGCAATGATTTTTGTAGTTGCAGCTTTCTTCCTGAGTTTTGGGTATAAACACGTATTTACTTGTTGCCTTGACATCAGTTTCACTTTAACATGGGGTTTTTATATAACAGATTAACAAACCCAGGCAGACATAAATATTTTACTGTTGACAGTTCAGTTCAAAATGTAAAGATAAATTGAATAGGGTTGAAGAGGGGCACTTTTCGCTCCCCTGCACTGCAAATGTATTGAGTTCAGTCAGCTGTACATATTTTAAACCATTGACTAAAGCGGTTAACTTTCCCCCAAAGTAGTAAGGTGCCTAAGTTTCTACTAAAATGTTCACTACTGATTCGTACAAGAAACTAACCAGGTTTCTCTGGGTCGGGAATGCCGAGTTGTGTTATCTCTCCCAGCCAAGGCACGGGGTTGTTGCCGGGCTCCAGCAGGGTTAACATCAGGTTGGACTTCTTCTTGGAGTCTGCCCAGGAGTAGAGCAGTCCGTACCACTCCGGCGCCACTTGGCAAAGGGCTACCATATTCTCCACCTGCGACAACAAGTAGGCTTTAGTCCAGGATACTTAACACAGGATAGAGGGCAAGTACAGTATACCCCGGCATTTCTCGAGATGCTTGCGCAGCCGACCCTCATTAGTCTTGACTGCGTACATTTTCATACGGTGATATAAGAAAAAGATCTAACAAAATAAGCTTAATAGTCCTTTTAGTTTGTTATTAACAAAGCACAATATTGTTACCAAATTTGATAAAAACAAGCCAACTGATGTCGTTTTAGACAGTAACTGGTAACTAGCAGAATAGATACTTTGACTTTCTCCGTAAAGTCCATCCCCTACGGTTAGCTGCGTGTAGAATTTCCGGCGCACACAGCTGCCTTCACTGCTTGGGCAATGCTTAGAGGAAGTGAGAGACTTGACACAGTGGTATGACTCTTAGAAGACTCATTCTGATATCAAATTTAAAGATTATTTGGAAAGTGTAAGAGATTTGTAATTCAGATAATGATTTGTTCAAAGAAAATAAATAGACATTTTTATTATTTGTATTCGAAGTAGACTTTTTACTACACATATCTAAACAATTATAACAGTTTTTAACCGATCATCTGAGTTAGAAAATATTTATCTTTACAAATACAGGACCGCCCTGATTACCTGGGCACGGATTGTCTGGATGGTCAAATGTTTGAAGGAATTAAATAAAAAGAAAAATAGTAAAACTATAATTAATTTTAACTAAAAAAAATTGTTAAAACATGTTGACAGCATTGGTAGCTGGCAGAAAGAACTATTTCTTCAACAAAGTGTTCTCCTTAAACAAAAACGAAGATTTTTTTTCCAAAGTATAAAGAAAGTATGTGAGCACAGCAAGCAGGTTGAATATCTAACACTCATATTCACAGTCCAAAATAAAAATGAAGGCAACCAAACAGGGCCGGATTTAAAAGCATGCCGCCTATAGGCTAAATGTTTATTTACCGCCTCATGTGGCAGTTGTAACTGTGACCTTGAATTTCGTCCCATAAGAGCAATGTTAAAACATTCATTTTCTTGGGACATCTCAAACCTACAGTTTTAATCGGACTTTTATGAAATAAACTTTGTTTTAAAGTGCATTAAATGTTTTAATGGCTCTGCTGAGCCGAATTTCCATTCTCTGTTAATAAAATCGTTCCATAAATTCAAAAGTTAAAGAATTTCTGTATTTATTTCAAAAAAATTTTACTCATAAAATAATACAATTTTCAAAAAGGTGTTCAGCGGAGTCACTGCAGTACATTGTTAAAATAAAATCTATTTCAATTAGATGAAATGAAAATCATTGTTTTTACATTACTCTTATGGGACAAAAATGAAATGGCCGACAAATAGTCAAATACTGTGCATATTTAAAGGTCCGCCTCAGCTGCGCTGAAACACTTCAATAAAAGAATTTACAGCGGCCCGTTTTTCATAATTCAAAATCATGTTTTTTTTAAAACTATGCGTTTTAAGTGTGAAAATGGAGATGTAACACTGACATTAAGGGTCCATCTCATGCAGCTGCGCCGCGACGAGTCTCCAATAATCCAAAATACGTCGACACTATAAAAGTTAAATGTATTTACAAACGGGCCGCCGTAAACTCTTACAGGCGGTTGATTTGACAGTTAGGCCGTAGCAGTTGAAAGAAGGCGTTGTTTTACGTGCGCGGTGCTGTGTGTTCCTTGGGAGGACGAGTTTAGCCTTTATCTGAGATGACCACTGAGGCGGATCCTAAGGCTTATATTTGGCTGGCTAAAGTCGTTTATGAGTCATGGGCGTGGATTTGTAGGTGCTTAGATACATGTTCTCATAAGTTCTGCCTCGGCGCTATGGCCGCTCCCAAAAGAAAAGGATAAAGCTATTTTCCAAGAAACGTATGTAGGTGAGATTGTAGGTGCTTTTATTTCTTTTTTAAGTTATGAAACAGTTATTAAATACATTTTAAATTTACTGTATTTACTAGTTCCGGGACATGTCGTGCGCTTTCATCGTGGCAGTGTTGCCAAATCTAACCGCTGCGCTTAGGCAGTGAGTTCAATTTTCAAACTAATCTTCTACTGCATTAAAAAATAGGTGACTATGCGTTAAGAATTACTACAATGTCATGTATTTGAAAGTAGGTTAAGAAGTCATAATGAAAATGTAATTTTATTTCAAAAGAATTTATTTTATAAATTTAAAACACTTTCTTACTTGCCGCCCTGAAAACTTGCTGCTCTAGGCTGCAGCCTTTTTAGCCTATTTAGAAATATGGCCCTGCAACCAAAGCCGTTCTTGAAAACATTTCAATACAATTCTTAAGTTCAACCAGTGCGTCATGACGCTCATTCCAAAAAAACTTGCATCCCTAGATCATACCTTGAGAGCGCCGTGCAACAGAACACAGAATGACGGTGTCCTGCCCTCGTCATGTGTCGAGTCCTCCTCCTCGTCTGAGCTCTCCACCTTGATGGTGGGCAGGGCGGTAGACTTACTGGCGGGGGCAGGTGCAGAGGGGGTCGGGGTGGGCGGGAAGGGCAGGACCAGGTGACGAGACACTGCCGCAGGGCTGCCGACGTGCTGCAACTCGATGAACCCGCACAGACCCACCTCACTGCCCACACTGTACGTCTGGCAGTCAAAGTCAGTTATCTTGGTGTACGGCTGGAATAAAACACTTTTACTGTTAGACACGACTACTTTGCACCCTCAGTAAGGTTAAACTCAAGGCTGAGGGGCTTGCACACCATCGGGCGGAGAGAGTATGACCTTGGAGCTGAGGTGGCCGCACTTCAACAGAGCCGAGAGGCGTAGTTCTTCTCTGCCAGTTGCTGGAACAGGTTGTACAGAGAGCCAGGGTTGAGAGCCGAGTCCACCTGCAGTACTGAGCCATCACCGCCAGACAGCTTCACCACCTGTACAATGACAATTTCACATATAGTTTTAATTAAATAAGAACTTGAATCCTTTAACCCTGCATCGGGGCTTAATCTTCTTTCATACTTTGATTTTATGCACCGACCCTCCTGAAGGATATATAAACGTGAATATAGAATTTATGATGAGTGTTTTGATGAATGTTAAGATGAAGTCTAGGTACAAACTAGGGCCCACTGTTTCTCCATATCAAGTAATTAATTAGTAGCCCAACAACTAACGGAATGGACAACGCTCAGTGTAACTTATTAACCACGGGTTGGTTGTTAACCAACCACAATGTTGGCCATTGTGAAAACTCAAAGGTTGTTAATGCAGTGCCAGGAGTTGAACCGGGGTCGATTTAGTGTGAAGCATGCACTATACCACCGAGCTATGGCTACCACCCTTCACTTTTAAACACCGTCAGGCAATCACACAAGTTTCCTCCGGAGGTACACAAACATACATAATTAAACTAATTACGTGTTAACATTTTTTTGGTAAATATAACTTTTACATTATGTTGATAAATGTTTAAACTTGTTTCGTTACTAGAAACCAGTATTTTGAAGTTTTTAATTACTATACACTACTATACAGGGTGTCCCATAAGCAAAATGCCAGACTCTGGGAAAAGGTTAAATGGGTTAAAATAAAGAGAAAATTAGGTATAATTTTTTCCATAAACGCTTAGTTAACCAGACATTTGCCATTTTATAGTTGTCCCTAAATATTTATCATCTCCCACATTACTTATCAGATTTGACTCAAACTTAACATAAATTTGTATCTTAGTAAGACCATTTAGGGAAAAAATTATCAGGATGATCTAACGATCGTTTTAAAACAATGGCTATTTTATGGAATTTTAATTTTGACGTTACACCTTAAATAGCGAATAAACAGTGAGTTTTACAATAAAATGTAAGAATACGGTTTTGTATAATCTTATTATCTATTGACACCAGTCAAAGAAATCGATTAAAAAATCAACAAAGTTACAGTGGAAACTGTGGCAAACATCAAGATAATAAGGTGAAAAGTTTTCTGTTTTCAGCCAGAGTTTCCACTATAACTTTGTTGATTCTAATCGATTTCATTGACCTGGTGTCTAAATAGGTAATAAAGTTTTCTAAACAGTATTCTTTACATTTCTCGTAAAACTACCGTTATTCGCTATTTGGAATAACGCATAAAAATACCTAAAATACCATTAAATAGCCACCGCTTTATAATGATAAGTTAGATCCATTGAGCTCAGAAAGCATAGAACGGCTATCCGCTATACTGAACCATTACAGTAGGTGTCGCCAGGTCCGCCATCTTGGTTTGAGCAAGCGAGCCCAAAATCTCGTCTGTATGAGAATTTCACCATCGCGATTTTCATTCCCACCGATGGTTTGACACACTTAGGTAAAGATAAAACAATGAAACTTTGTACAATCAAACTAAATAAGACGGTGAACGCCGATGGTGGAATTAAAATTTTAATATCTTCAATGGTTTAATTTTACTAGGAAACCAAATTTAACTTTTGTAAATTTGTTTTAATTCATGACATGAAAACAAGTGTAAGCCTGGTACTTTTATTATTTTTTTGGACAGGTGAGATAAAAACGGTGGATTTTGTAGGTGAATAGTTGAGCCTTTTATATATTTAAAAAATAACCTTCAGTAGTTGATCTGGCATGATTGGTGGAAGCAATCAATGAGATTTCTGACATGTCGGCAGTTCTGTCCCGGAGCAGGAACTGTTCAGTGTTTATGCGTTGGTTTATAATGTAAATTGAAAAACTCATTGACTTTTCAAATTTTTTAATAACACAATTACTCTAAACTTAAGCCCATTCTGGCATTTTAAATTATAATTCACCTCTCATTTCACCAATATTGTATCTTCTCCATTTCATCAAAGTCAACACAAACAACGTTAATTTTGTACATTGAGTTAATAAATTAATAAATAAAATAACTCAAAGTGGGGTTTAAAAAAGTAGGGATAACGTAAAAGCGATTGAAGCAACATAAATAATAAAGTGAGAAAAAAATACTATGTTGTTAAATTATAATCAATGAAAATATATATTTTAGTGAAATTAATACAATACAATACATTGAATACAGCCTAAAAGTAGTGAGTAACAACATTGATAAAATACAATCTATGGTAACAATCTTGTGCACAATTAATAGTTATAGAAGGATTGGGTTTTGCAAAGGAATTTTTGAAGTTTTTGTGGAAATCTTGTATACTGAGTACAGACTGACGTATATCAAATAGTTAATATTTTATTGTTAATTTTATTGTATGAAGGTAACAGTTTTACACAGATGGTTTGTTACTTTTAATGGATGTAAGCTATCGTTTATTAATTTAGTGTGGTGATGTAGAATAATATTAATGTATATTTTACAAATTAATTTCATCAAAAGAATGATATGGTTACTTTCTGGATCCTGTTCATAAAAGTGTTTTCTGGAAAAAGATTTGTCCCACATTTGCTCATAACCGGACAGTCAGAGTTTGGTTCAGATTGTTTACAGTTCTTAGTCTGCCTGTATTTTTAAACAATTTTACTGTGGAATGTAGGTTAAACATAACATATTGTGATGGTGAAAAGAGTCCTCTCTATTCTTAACTCCTATTAAGCCGTGTGGCTGCAAATTATCACTAGTAATTAAATCTAAACAAATATCACAAACAATTTTATTAATTAAACCTGTTCAAGCAGCCGTATGCCACGCACGATGTAGGCATATTCCTTAACTGTTAACTTTAATGAAACTATAATTAAACTAAAACTTATTTACGAGAAACTTAAATGCGAGAGCAGTGGTTACATTAGATGTGAATCCGTGAGCAGCTTCCTAGCATCTAACAGCATTGAGATAAACAACTAGCAACAACAACAGTCAGCAACTACAGTAGGTCACGTCGGGGCCCGGGTTGGGGGTGAGTGGAGGTACAGCTCTACACTCGCTACTAGGATGACTCAGCGCCTGGCGCCTGCCGCCGCCATCTTGGTTTAGGCAGCCTACTGAGAGTGGCGACAGCATTTTATTCCGATGCCCCTTCTATATTTTCTTCTGTGTTCGCTGGTTAGATCATGCTGGTAGTTTTTTCCCTAAATGGTCTTACTTAGATACACGTTTATGTTAAGTTTGAGTCAAATCCGATATGTGGTGTGAAAGATAATAATAATTACTGAAAAATATAAAATGGCAAATATCTAGTTAACTAAGCGTTTTTGGAAAAATTTGTATTCTTGATTTTCTCATTTTGACCCATATAACATTTTCCCACTGTTTGGCACTTTACCTATGGGACACCCTGTATACAATTACTATAGTTTATAGCCTATGTAATGTTTACTTCAAAAGTAAAACCACAGAAAATCAGAGGTTGGCCAGTGTAAATACTTATTCTATAGTACCTGGGATAAAATAGGATTGCTGGGTCCAGGAGGGGCGACCACAACGATTGAGAGCTTGCCAGGAAACGCAAAAGGTAACGGAGAGCCTCTTTTGCTCAGGACTTCCAACTCAGACTGTCTTCGGCTCACTCCATTTGTCACTAGAACCACCTGTATACCAAAAAGAATAGTTCAATTTTTCTAACAGTGTAAAACAAGTAGGTAATTCAGAAAATTTAAACTGATACAATTTGGACTTCGACACAGCTTTATTGAATCGGGACTAAAACTATAAATAGTTTTTAACTACCAAAATGTCTAGTTTTATTTCCTTTTGTTGTTTTATTCTAGGGTGCAAACTCATTTTTATATATAACATAAAACTTATAAGAGTTAGATATTAGTGTCAAATATAAAACTTTTGATAATTTCTTTCTATATTACACACTGATGTTGTTTTATTCAGATCTTATCACTGTTTTGACATGGACAAATCTAAAGCAAACATTAACTTTGTTTTAGTTCTGTAACTTTACAAACAAACCCTTAAAATATACATTTTTAAAAAACCTTTCGAGTTTATATTACGTTTTACCTAAAGCAGGTGATTAAACTTTTAGATTTTTGATCACTTTTCCAGTAACTAGTGATAATTAAGAAACCTAACCTATTAATGGTAGAAGGATAGAAGTACCGTTTCAACTCATAACTGCGTGTTGGATAAAGTTAATAGTAACAATTAAAATGTCAAAGGCCTTCAGTTACAATTAACATTCTCACCATTGTAGTGAGCCAACTTTTCCGTATGTACTCATGATATTTAGGAAAATAAAACAATACATTGGAGAAACATTTTTTGTTTTATTTCCGTTCACTGTCTTGGCTTAGGTGCAGTTGGTCATTATTAGTAATACAGTACCTATACTGCCGCCATTAATTTCAATTTTATAGGCTTTATCTACTGGTTATTTGAGTAAGTAAACTTATGTTCAAAACTCCCTGTTTCGTCAAAAGCTTTAGACACTAACTTTGATTTTTGTATTTTAAATTTCACACGAACAAAATAAAATCCATTGTTTCACATGATTCCTGTGTTAACAGAACACACCTGGCAGGGTGTCGTCGTCCCCCATTCACCAAGGACGAGTTTGTTGACGCCTGTTAACACCGGCTCCAGGCAACTCTTGTCTTGCTCTTCCAGCTGTGATAGTTTCGACTTCAGTGCATCGAAATCTCTCGTAAACTGAGAAATTATGCTGTACGACGAAGAATAAGTCATCTGCAAAAAATATGAGTGAAGATGATGAGACATTTAAAAATAAATTCAAGAGAATAGCTACAGAACTTACAGTAGATGTTCATGTTTGGTTATTTCATGAGAGGCTGTAACAAAGCATGTTGAGCTATTTGCAAATTTTCTTGCTTCAAATTTTGTTTATTATACTTGTTTATTATTTTGTTTATTATAGCTTTGAAACATGCTAGTCTTAACTAAATTCAGGCTTATTAGTCTGAATTAGTCACACTTTACCAAGACTTTAACATAAGGATGTGCAAGTGGCTTGATTTTTAAGTTGAATATTGACTCAAATCGATTTTGAACAAAACAAATAAACATTGTTTTTGAGTTATAGGCCCAAAATACAGATATCTATCAATGACAAGGCAGGAGACAGGCTTAGCAACACTTACAAGGGCTACAAACTCCAGTTTAGAATACAAAGCCAAGTAATCAAGAAGACTATTGATGCCGTGGACCGCCAGTTGGAGACTCGTGAATGTTTCAGTCGAGACTGCTACAGAAACTGGCAGTGACATGGACAGAGAGGTGTCCAGGACTACAACTGTCGGCATTTTTTTAACCTAAGAAAGTGGCTGAAACAAAAATTTAACAGAAATTTAAAGATACAGTCAGGTTTGTGAAGTAACACCCATTTAGGCTAGTTGCATGCAACAGTAGAGTGCTACTTTTCCCCGTAGCAAAAGGTAATGCCGTAACGTTCCTACTTTTGGGAAGAAGTTGATGTTTTACCTGATCCTTCCAAGTTCGTAATCAAGTTCAATGAGAAAAAATACAGGCTAGGCTTGACCTGATAACGTGGACATACATTACTCAGGAAAGTAAACATTACATTTTAACCCAGCATAAATCACTATTTGAGATGACGACCACTCTCGTGAGGGTATTTTAAGGGAAATATGTGGTGAAGGATGAGTGTGATGAGTGGTAGTAATGAGTTATGAGGTGTAGTCTTGTTACAAACTAAGGCCGACTCTACCTTAGAATGGGTCATTAATTAATAGCCCAATGACCAATGAAATAAAAGGACCAACGGCTTAACGTGACTTCAAACCACGCTCTGATATGTCTAAACAATGGTGAGAGTTGATGCGGGTATCATCAGATGATCACTGAGACTATCTTGCAGACGCTTTAGACCTATATCATCCTCAAAACCTGACCTCCATGAAGCTGGATTACAGGACCACGCCACGAGTCCCAGTCTAGCAGATTAACTAGAATGATGAGCTGGATTTGATATATATTTAATTTTGAGCTCTTAGAACTTTTCACATTGTCTTTTAATGGAAGTGTGTGCTTACTAAACACAGTAAAATGTCTTTGAATCGGAATAAAAGCTGCTTTGAATCGGAATAAAATCGAGTTTCCAATAATTAATAGTAAGGCCCCAGGAAGGATTTAATTTGCAGTTTTATTACTTAGGTACCCTAACCTCGAACAAAATAAGTTAGCCTAGATCGTACAATTATCTTTCTAGAATCATTACTCAGGAATGTAAAAATTAAATTATAACCAAGCATACCTGTATATTAATTGATGAGTTTTTACCGTAGCTTTGTCATCAATGAAGTTAGTTCAAATTAATGGCCATATATTTCAATAGTTCATAGTAAAACCTAATTTGTAACTTTTCTTGTTATTCACCATTTTTGTTTGTTTACACTTTTTCTTTATTTTGTATAATTTTGATATTCTCAAAACCAATAAACTTATCTGTGGGCAAGCTACTAACCATAGATTACTATATACAGACCTGGCCTTTGATTTTAAACTGTTAGTTATGACTAAATATGTTAGTGAGGATATCTTTTACATTTAAAGTTTAAAAAATTTATGATGGATATCAGTAAAGAGATTACATTGTTGATCTCAATGGTTGCCTTAACGTTTGTGTTGACAGTGAGTTTAATTGGGTTAATATTCTATTAACATTAATAAGTCAATAGTTTTGAGTTATTTATTAGTCCACGTTCCTGCTTTCCTAAAGGGTGTTTCTGTTTAGGACAGAAAATACTTAATACCACCAACATAGAAAATGTGGAGTGGGTAGGCCTACTGCTGGGTATCCAGCTACTTGCATGCTATAACCCTTTATTTAAATTATTTACGTTTCATAACTTTAGAAATAATATATGTTCCAGAATCTCTCTCCTATCCTAAGCACAGTAACAGTTCCAATATTATTGATCTAATTTGCATGTTGTTTCCTCATGGATATACCCACCTTTTTCAGAAAAGTGACAAGTGAACAAGGTCCAAGGAGAGATGCCGTCTAGGATTAACACAGGAGCGCTTTCCGCAGATGGCCATCAGCTTCTTCAACTGCCTCCCAAAAGATGTTAAGACATTAAACCAAAGCAGTTTGATAGCTATACACGCTGTCTTGGTACAAAATCCTTTTTATAAACTGAGTTCACAAGGATATGGAATGGCCACCAGTGGCACTGCTGAAATTTCTACACTTGACGCAGTCCATCCTCAGCTGAGGTCAACGTCGAATGTGGAGGCCACTAAGGTAAATACAAAGAGCTGAAGTTTAAAACGTAGACTATGTCACTTTGATTTGATGGTTGGTTAATTAGGTATAGCTAGTCTTGTTACACACTTGAGGGCCTTCGGCCTTTACACAAAACATCAGTAAAGGAGAAAGCTGGTAACTATGAATAAATCACTGATTTTTTATACAGTGGGTAAATTGTTGAGGTCCATTTTGACTATAACCTTCACTTTATTCATACAGATTGTTTAGCCTTGCTCTGCCAGTTCGTACATGATAACCGTTACAGTATGAATTCTTTCAAAGAATTTACATCTACACAGAAGATTTATAGAAAGTTGCTGTTACAGTTTCTTTTCTGTACCCAATAATAAATGGGTTCTTTTCTGCACAACCCTATAGCAATGCAAACTAAAAGAAATTCAGAATCTATAACCAAATGAAAGATGACAGCTAGTTCTAAATAGTTAACTACTTAAGTCAGTTACTTTTAAATAGTCCTTCAAAACTATTACGAGAGCTTTAGCAGACCTCCGTTTCAAAAATCTCTTTTAACGAGGGTTTCCTCTAATGTCGTACTATTTATAAAGCATCATGTGAACGATTTTCTGTAACTTTTTGGGCGAATAATGTTGTGAAGCTGGATAAAAGACACACTTTTAATTACGTAAATTTCAAAAGAAGCCCACGACACCAAACCATCATTCTCCATTCAACACAAAGTTCCTTTCAACCTCTGGGGATGGAGAGAGGCACTTTTGTTCCATAAGGTTTGTCCTGAACTTTATTCAACATTCGCGTTCTCATTTCACACTCCTGCATTGAATGCAGTTTAAGGACTTTAACCGTCTTACCCTTTCTTCCAAGTATCATATTATCCTCGAAGGCCCTGTTATTCAAACTCACAAGTAAACATATTTTCACATCAAAACTATGTTTTTGACAAGTTACGGAATATTTTAGTGGTTAACTTGCGCGACCGATTACATTGGGCTACTATACAGTCTAAAATCATCAACACAAGATATTCAGATAGTTTGAATATATAAACTGAACTATTTAAATTAAAATAAACTTAAAACAAATCTGCAAACATTCCAATAATATAACATTCATTAGACTTAGGCCTTTCAAACACCAAGTGTTCATCTTCATAGACACATCAAACTAAAGGAATATACTAAGCTAGATAAAAGTTAAATTAGTGAAAACAAAATATGCATATGTTACTTAGACCTGTTACTTTAAGCTTATGTTAGTTACAATGCATGGATGATTTTTGTTTGAGAAATTAGCATTTCATACACAAAATTCAATATTCGAAGTTACCATTTAAAACGAATCTCAAAAATATCTCTTTCTCCAACTATTTTTAAGCATAGAAAAGTTCTAAGAGCACTCACTTACTAATTCAAAGTCTAAACGTGTTCAAATTTATATGATAGACCATACAAGAAAAACAAGAAAGTAAATACGCGAAAGATCAAAAGCAAATTGTTAGCAACGTTTCTAATTAGGCCCTGAAGAATTCGGAAACCTTCAAAAGCGTGTTTTCTTAAACGTACTGGGCTTTGAAGCGATGCTCCTACATAGACCAGCAAAACCTTTTTGTACCCTTTGAACATCAACATATCCTCTTCAGAAACACAGTAATTAAAGTTCGAACAAAAAGTTCAATCTTTTTGTTTCTTCTTCGCGCAAGTTCAAACGTGTTTGCCTTAGTTTTACAGGAGGGTTTCCTTATTAGCTTAGCTATTAATCGGATGAACATAAGGAAGGTCTGACCTTTAAAGTGTTTTATGCGCGCGTTTGTGTGTGTGTGTGCGCGCGCTTGTGTGTGTTTGTATGTAAATTAACGATCCGTGTATTGCAAAAAACATGTATAGCAATCGTAATCTTATGTAAAGTAAATAAGTGTTTAATTTTGAAGTATTTAGCTAATCTTCCCTCTAAATATTCATTATGATGTTTTGACGCTGTGTAAACCGGAAGAACTAGATTATTAGTGTGGCGGACGCCGGAGCCTGCCCTCGAGACAATGGGCCAGCCGCTCTATTGAACCTCTGGGAAGTTGGAGACCTATTTGACTGGCAGGTATATTTGCCTCGGGATGGATTTTTCTCGGCGACTGTTATGGTTGAATGCACGCGCCATTATAAAAATCGAATGTGCCAGAACATCCTATTGACTAAGCGCCTAATCACGTGACGCGTCTAGAGTGAGAGAATGTACAGAACATGTCTGGAAAGACCAGTTCACATACGAGTATAAACACCCCCTGACCTGGCCCAGGCAGTCAGTTCAGATCAGTGCAAGTCTATGTAAAAGGAGTTCGCGCACCCTTGTGAAGTGTGAGTGTGAACATACAGGGTCACATCCCTAGTGCGCGAACAGTGTCAGTGTCTGTATAACATATATTCTCGGGCCCGCTGCGAACATCGGTGAGCCATCGTCGAAGGGTCATAACACGTCGTTGCGACGTGAGATTTCCGACTGAAGAGTGTTGCCGACGAGGAAACGTGAACAAAACTTCCCGCTGGAGTGTGAATAGAATGTAGTGAAGTAAGGAACTGTACATAGTGTAATAGTTTGTAGCCATTGAGTGAATAACTATAATTTTGTTAATATAAGTAAGTGTAATTACTCGTATAATTTGACTGTTAATAGTTAATTGGCCAAGAATGACTCCAGTAAACGCGAGAACATTAATTTTCTGTGCTCAGTAACATTGGAAACGGTAATGAAAAGGGAGAACAGCCTACCAGGCCGCTGCTGGGGTCTCAAATAATATTTGAAATCATTACTAATCAAAATAATAAACTAGAAGTGTAGCGGTATATCTAAAACTTCGCCAAATTTGCCATGAAATATAAAACAACTGCGAAATCTGACCCCATCCATTAAATGAAACTAGCCATTACCTTCCTCCAAGAGAGGGCCTAATTGAATCAAGCGACTCAGCTTGGCCACAAACTTTTCACTAAAGTTAAATTTCCTTGACAGACCTTTCAATTAGTGCGACATAAACTCGTATATGGTGTAAGTTTTAATGAACGAAACTGCTTATTCGAGTTGAATTTCGTTACTATCAAAGGGAGAATCTAAAGAACGTTTTGAGCTCTCGAGTCTATAAGTGTTTGGTAAAGTATCTCTCGTCCCATCTAATCAGCCAATTTTCATTTTAATTTTCCTTCTTTAGGGACAACATTTCTTTATTTGTAAGTAGGTGATTGTGCGTTTCGGTACAATGACTTGTAATGTAGGCCTACTCATTAAATCATTTGTCGGTTACCTCAATTGCGCAGCGTCTCTTATGTTACATTCTCGATAATCCAACATGCATCGACATTATCAAAGTTAAGATTAACTATTTTTATTAGTTATAAGCTATAAGAAGCTGGCCTACACGAATACCCAAAGTTTTCTCTAAATAATGCATTTTAAGTTGCAAGTTAAAAAGCGCTAACGCGTGGACAATTTCAAATTTTACTATAAAACAACTATAACTAAAAACCAAAACTATACAAAACTTAAGGAAACTTGCTCCCTATGAGATACGTGTTGAAAAGATTTCTCAGTTTCTAAATATATCAAGTTTATTAATGTAAAAACGATTTTTAAAGGTGAAAATCTGGCCGCCGTAAACCTTTAAAGCGGCTGGTTTGACAGTTAAACCGCAGTAGAAGGACTGTTTAGCCAGTTGTTACGTGCGTGGTTTATAAAACATATTTTATTTTCACCAAAACCCTAAGTTTATGGTGTCGTCTGTTGTTTGGCGGACGAATTCAGTCCAACTGATTCAACGGTTAACCAAACGATGGTTAAAAGAAATAAACCATGAAACCAATAAAGGTTCTTTATTGAATGTACGAGTATCTTATTAACTAATCTATTTTCTAACAACGTTTTATTTTATCAAACGAACGCAGACTAACACATTTAAAACGCTGAAGTGACACTGAAGGTACAACATCAATCACATTGACATTTTAACAACAATTTTTCAAGCACATTTATACATTGTTGCGAAAGAAAGGACACCATGTAATTAGTATTAGAGTTCAGAAACCAAAAGCTCACGTTCTTTCAACGAGAAGCTTTTGAAGTAAAGCTCATTGAAATAGTGAAGTGGCTTTTCCAACTTTGAAACTGATGCAGAGAGGTAGACCTACATTCATTGAAGAAAACACATGATATATCTGAGTCAGTGATTTAGGCTATGAATTTCAGTGCTAACATCAAATAGATTTCGTTTATGGTTTTAAACATGCTACTTTGTACCATATTTAAAACTCATAATAGTGGTGGAGATCATTTTAATTAGAAACCGGACTTTTCCGGCCACTTCAGGAAGAAAACTACTCTCTATGTTTCGGGCAGTTGGAAAACTCCACCCGTTCTCAGGGGCCTAACCCAAAGTTACCATTACTAGATTACGCTACATTACATTAAGTTACGCTAGATAGTACTTAGCCTAACCTTAACCTAAGAGGACAACACAAAATGTTATTAACTACATTATAAGAGAAATACTGCCAGGAGGAAAATATTTATATATAGAAATCCTCAAAATAGAAAAAAAGGTTTGATCTCACTAAGACAGCACACTGCGATTGACCAGCTCAAACACGATAAACACTTCTCCACTCACACTTCTACGGTGGAGTATTAAAGTTGAACATAAAAAACAAGTGCATTAACAAACGTCGAAACATAATTTGGAAGAAAATGTGTAGTGCTATCATCAGCGTACTTGACGATGCCATTATGCAGTGATAATGAACCATTCCATTGAGGTAGATGAAGAATAGTAAGGGACCAAGTATAGGAAGAAGAGCAAAGATCAGATCCTTCTTCTCGATCTGAAATGGGTTTGCGTTGCTTTCTCTCCCCTAGATGAGATAAAAGCCAAAAATGGGTGATGCTCAATAACGACACATTCTAATAACGACAAAGACAGATGAATAACGACACATTCCGATTTGGACACATTGATAAGGCAGCTTAGCCAACCTGTGGAAAGAAAAGTGTTTTAAAGTTAGTTTAAAAGGGAAAGAGGTAATTGTAGTAAAGACTAAAAGGGATTATTCGCTTCGAGGTGGGATTTTTGTCTGATCTGATGTACTGTATTTTTAAAATTGCGTTCTTGTGTACTCTGCCAGCGGGTCGCGTGTACTGACATATACGTTTGTGAGGATGTTCGTCACCTTTTTCGAAAGCTTTTGACACCCTAAAACTGAATATTTAGTTGGGTTTATGAATTTTTCCAACTAAAGGTAACCATTAATATAAACAAAAAACATACACGTTTTGGTCTGCCATCCGGTAATGAGGCGTCGGAATTGTTTTCGAGTGTATCGTTATTTTGTATTTTACGACCTTTCGAATAAGGTGTAACACAATAGAGGTTCTTACAAGACATTTTGGACTTTCCCCCAAACCCCTCAATTTGTGGCGTCAAAACCACGCTAAAAAGTACTTGGTACTTAAAAAGTTACCAGTACCAAAGCATGTTTAGAAATTTTCAGCCGTTCAAAAGTTAAGGTGGGGCGGGGAATTTCTGAGCACCATGTATATTTTTTAGACTACCTGTAATCAATGGGTTTACCACCAACAACCTACAGTAGTACAAGTTATAAAATACACCTTTACCTAGAGTTACCACTTAGTCACATAAGCAAAATTGACAGAGGAGACCGAACAGCGCCAGCAAGAGATGAGGCCTGGACTCGCACGCGATACCAATCCGCCATAGATCCGCTCTGAACAGGTCATATCTTGTCTGTGGGGGTATTTAGTTTATCTTTCTTGGGATAAAGGTACTAAATTCCTCCCTCTTGCGGTTGTCGGGAAGTTTATTTTATGAGGGTACTACTTGCGTATGTTGGTTATGCTGCCTTATCAATGTGTCCAATTCGGAATGTGTCGTTATTAGTTGTTATTGAGCGTCACCCCAAAAATATGGTTGTCTCACTCCGTTCATCCCGATTTCTTTTCAAAACAGAGCAACAACATTAAAATTTTAAAGTTTTTGAAATATCGAAAAAAATTCATCAGTTTTGGAAACGTTCAACTTGTTATTGCCTTTATAATTCTCCACTACTGTAGATTTTCCTCTTCAGTTACCGATTAATTTGATGATTGTTTAGCCTCCACGAAGATTATTGAGATGGCTTAAAATACAAAAGACCGTTCAAGTTGATATCGGGTGATAATTTAGAATGACTATAGTTTGAAATATGAAAAATGTGTGTTATGATAGTGGGTCTATTTTTACCTACGCTTTATGTTACGTGCAGTATGTTATACAGGGTGAGTTTTATATGTCACCCCACCTTAACTGTTGAAAAAGGAAAGCTATTTTAAAACCCTTTGGGGAATGTTTTTATAAGACTGAAGTTTGTTTTAATGTACTTTGCGTCACCCCCTCAAACCCAAGGGGGAGTTCCCTCCCAAAGTGTTTAAATTGCAACCCTCCCTTTGTGGCACCTCAATCGTGACTGTAGTTAATAATTTAATATTAAATGTTAATATAATTACACTTGTGTTTATTATAGTTAATCACCCCATTATTAAAAGAAATCCCCTAAACAAAAACCCTCAGAAACCCTCAAAAGAAATCTGTTTGCCATTTTTTTGTGTAATACATTACCTGTTTAAAGATTGAAAGAAATCAGCTTTAAAACGCCACATTTCACATACAATTCTTTTAAATGGCAAATTTTTCGAAGATCTTTTGAGGTAAACATCACAACCCTAAACATAGTCCCATAGGGTATTTTGAAGTAAAACTTGTTATGATAAATTTTCTATGTTGTGATATTTAGCATTTTAAACATTATTTCTTGACATCTTTAAGTGGGTATTACAAAGGAACGAGTGGAGGTAAACAGCTTTTCTTTGTGTAGTTGAATTTGTATTAAAAGTCCCTTTCTTTTGAGGTGCCACAAACGGGAGATTAAAATATAAAATTTGATAATTTCCGGTTTTGGGTGGGGGTGGGTGATGCAAAGTACGCCAAAATAAACAGAATCATATAAAAGCATTCCCCAAAGGGTTTCAAAAAACCTTTCCTTTTTCAAAAGTTCAGGTGGGGAACATATAAAACTCACCTTGTATAGTTATCAAAACGGTCACCTCGAGCGCTAGTGTCCGGAGACCACATTAACATCCAAATTACTCCTCTCTGAACTTGACAGCTTTCCTTTATACTCTATGTCACGAGTAATTACTTTACTTTATATGCATCCCGTAACCTACATATTATAGTTTTCAAGACAAGATCCGGGAAAATGTTTTGAAATTATAATAATTTAACTATCTTACCTTTAATTAACATTTAATTTTGCACCAATCAACAAGATAAACTATTGAAATTGTACTTGTTTCCTTATAGACTCAAAGTGCCTGATGTGGTGCTCTTTGTACACGTCGTCACTCAAAATAATAAAGTAAGAGATCCATACCCCCAACCCCTCCCCTGTCACTGTGGTTTGGTTATACCAGTGCGTACTGTATATCAAGAACCGCCATTGCATCAATGCATTTCCAAGGGTAGAAAGGGTCCATACAGGGTGTCATATATGATTGTATAATGCCAAACTTCAGGTAATAGCTTTATGGGTATTATCTTTAATATATAAAAGTGAACCCAGCTTTATTGGTAGTGGCATAACTCGAGATCGGCTTCACAGGTTTTGTGGAGAAGACGGAAATCTCATGAAAAATTAGGAAATTACAGAAAACGTTGGTGATTTAGTTGAATATTTCATCATGCTATAAATATTCAGTAAATAAAGCGTACAGCTAATAGTTTGTATTAAAACATTTAATTTTCCCAGTTGTAGGACCAAGTATTATTACAGTTACCTTTATGCCTGGTCTCTATCAGATTCTTTCACAGATGGTATTTTGATTAAAATGGGTATGCCTTTCATTCTAACACACAATGAACAATAGTGTGTTAGAATAGAGAAGATACACTGATGATGGGACACCCCAGTCCCAAAATGTACATTTGTACGAAGAATCTACAGGCACCAAAAGGTAACTAGCTAATAGTTATTAAAAACTTAGTAGAAATATGTTTTTGTAGGCAGGGTAAAATCTGTCGGGTCAGCTAGTTAAAAATAAAATCTGGAATTACAAAAATAGTTATTTCTTCTTTTTCCAGAAATGTTGTTTTGTAATTTTTTTCAGACAGACGGAAAACTAAGTGAGATGTGTTAGCCTATGTGTTAGGAAATTTTTGTTTATTATGACCCAACAAACCACCTGGTGAAGTTTGATCCCCTAATTACTGGACACCCTGTGTCACCCTGGACAACTTATGATTACCCTTTGAGAAAAAGTCGAGTTACAGTTAACGTGGTAACAGCAGTATAGTTCACCAGGTTTGGTCGATATTTTCAATTATTACTCGGAACTCCTTAACGGAATTTCATAATTATGATGTCGCAAAAGACAAATATTACGTCTTATTCAGCTCTGAGAAGAATCCAAAGAAAATGTGTATATATGTGGAACCCTCAAATTGTGAGTAGCGGGAAAACAAAGAGTTTTAGCCCAACCACATTCCAAAGCAATGTAAAGTTCATATGAAACATACACTCTGAATAACTCTCTACACACAATATCAGTGTCTGTACTTGCATCAGAAGCAACCACAGCACGTGAGGCTCTGCTTATACTCAGACTGTTGTAGGTGTCACGAACCCAACCACACACTATATAACATACAAACCCCCAATCCTCATCAACTATCTATCATACTAGACAATATACAGGATAGAGGTGTTAATCTAACATCAAGCTCGTATTTATGTTTTGATTTGTGACACAGACCTTCTTAGGACTCTTAAGAATATGGATAAATGGTGTGAGGATGAATGGTGTAGTTTTGTGAGAGTGAGAGTGAAGGAGTACCGGTCTTGTAACAAACTAGGGCCGACAGCCAAGATTTTAATTAATAACAGCCCAATGACCAAAGGATGATCAACGGTTTAAAGTGACTTCCGAACCATGGGATGCCATCGTGTAAAGGTTGGTATTGCAGGAAGTTGAACCTGGATGATTTAGTACGAAGTACGCACTATACCACTCAAGCCATAATACGCCCTGAAAACCAGTTCCCGAAAAAATTCTTAAATTACTTAGCAAAAGTTAAAGTTTACCTAATAACCTTGATCGAACCCGCGTGAAGCGATGAGCTTTAGAAGTCTTGCGCAACTGACAACTTATGATTACAAAGTTCAGGTGAGGTCGATATTTCATCATTGAACTCCCAACGGAATTTCATAATTGGGATGTCGCAAAAGACAAATATTACGTCTTATGAAATTTAGAGCTAAGAATCCAAAACAAGGAGAAGGCGAAAACCAAATGAAAACCTGAGTTTTAATCCAATCCATTATTCCAAAGCACATGTAAATTTCATATGAAACATACACTCTGAATAACTCTACATAATAATATCAGTGTCATTTGCATCAGAAGCAACCAATAGCACGTGAGGCCTGCTTAAAGACTTAGGTGTCACAACCCAAACAGCACACTATATACATACAAACCCCAATCCTCATCAACTATCTCAATAATAAGGCTGGGTGAATTGAAATATCAAGCTCGTATTTGTTGATTTGTGACACAGACCTTTCTTAGAGGACATTTTAAGGAATATGGAATAAATGGTGTGAGTGATGAATGGTGTAGTTTTGTGAGAGTGAGAGTGAAGGAGTACCGGTCTTGTAACAAACTAGGGCCTATGCCCCAAGATTTGGTAATTTAATAACAGCCCAATGACCAAAGGGATGGATCAACGGCTTAAAGTGACTTCCGAACCATGGGGAGTGGCCATCGTGTAAAGGTTGGTATTGCAGGAAGTTGAACCCGGGATGATTTAGTACGAAGCACGCACTATACCACTAAGCCATATTACGCCCTGAAAACCAGTTCCCGAAAAAAATTCCTTAAATTACTTAGCAAAAGTTAAAGTTTACCTAATAACTTGCGGGGATCGAACCCGCGTCACTGAAGCGATGAGCTTTAGAAGTCTTGCGCAACAATACGAGCCAAGGGTTCGCTTGATTAGGTATGACGAAAACTATACGAGCATAACACCATGCAAGTCGCAAAGAGGAAACGCCTTTGTAACTTTTTAACCAGTTTTTCAGCGCAACCGAAATCAGCACATTTTATTAGAGAAAACAACAGTACCTTTTAATGCATACTGACACTTTGCCCCAGTTTTCAAAATGGGTGATTGGGGGGTATCCCTATAATTTTCATTGAGAAGCCCCATCGAGTGAAACTTTTGCCTGACCCTGTATAACGTATAATGATGCTACAGTTATTTAAAAATAGTGCTAAAACAAATCTATCTACTGATCTATAATTAAAGATTTATATCATTAATAAACTACAACATCATCATAATTAGATTGAAATATTTAGGTCCCACTGTGGAATACCGTCTTCAGTCACTGATTGGCTGAAACTGAGATATTTACTGTTTGCTATCCTATTGGTCACAGGGCTGCCAACCTTCCATTGGAGCAGGGATACCAACTGTCAATGTTCTCGTTGGCTGTGACGCTTGCGAAAAGACTTCTTCAGGACTGGTTGTCAGCTAAAGCCACTAAGACTAAGGAGCTAAGGATAAAAAGTTCTGTTAGGGCAACTTCATTGAAAATTTAACTTGAAAAGAGTCTGTTTTAGTGAATTTAATGGTCAGTGCGACTTAAATTTAGCACAAAGGAACGTGTTGCCAAAGGCAAGGCAGTACATTCTTGTCACATTCGACCAACACCAACAATGAACAGTAAAGCTGAAAAATAAGTTAAATCATATTGTCAATATTATTATACGAGTATCTGAGCACTTTAAGGTCAACTTTGTAACCCTCTTCATATACAACAACAAATATCAACAAAATCTTAAGAAATGGTTTGCAGTTTTTACATGGGTTTAAAATAATTAGTCTTAGATACAAGACAATGCATTCAAATTTTGCTTCTTGCCCCATATGTTTTGATATCTATTTCCAAACCTTCATCCTTTCCCTTTCCATGGTGTTGGCTTGAATAGTTGAAGGTTCCTTAACTCATTTGGAAAAGAATGAAGCATCTTAATTTTATAAACACATTAGAGATAAAATATGCAATTATCCAATATGTATAGTATGCAATTTAGATGTCTGCGTTTGACTTAAACAACCTTTAATAGTCGTTTTCCTTTTAAGAACCACTATTTAATCAACCTATGAAACGATGGGTTTAGCAAAACTAATATAAAACCTTTCCAAAGTTGTGGTTTCATTTAAAGATTTGCAAGTCCAATGAAGGTGTTGAACAGCATTGATGATATTCTAAGAGCTTCATTTCCTCTTTCAAGTTTTGATGAAAGACTTTATGGAATATTAAGTTTTATTGATTCCATTATGCAACACTGAAAAGGTTCCTGAAAATTAACTCACTTCTCCTTTATTGCTTTTCTCGAGTACATGAGTAGTAACTGTAATATTGTTTAAATTAACTAGTTTATCATCTAAAAACTCAACATTGAAGTTATGCATTGGCATTTTACTGAGAAGTGAGAACTTATGAGTAAATCACTAAATCACTATTTGAGATGCCGACCAATCTCATGAGGGTGTTTTAAGGCAAATACGTGGTGAATGATGAATGGGTAATGAGTTAATGGGTGTAGTCTTGTTACAAACTAAGGCGACTTTCTTTAAATGGGTCATTAATTAATAGCCCAATGACCAATGGAAATACCACAAGAACCAATGGTTAATGACTACGCAGATGGTCTGATATGTCTAAACGATGGTGGAGTTTAGGTCATCAGATGATCACTGAGACTATCTGTGCCGCTTTGAGTTGTTGCTGATTGCTCTGAATATATGACAATGCATTTGAAAAGCCTCAGACAATAAGTTTTATTAGAATGTTTGCAGTTTTTCTGTTAATTCTGAACTATCTAATAAGAAGACGATCTTGCAGGTATGTATAGGGTGTCACAGAAATGTGTAGCGCGCTATGCAGAACCGAATTCTACATACAGTAAGTTTTAGGAAACTGGTATAATCCTAATTGTTTTTAATAACATTTTCCAAACATCTTTTGTATATCCAGCTTATCAAATTTAAAAATGTCAAAGTTTAATTCCACTTTGATTCTATTTTACTTTGAAATTTTAAATGGCTGCCATTTTGAAATGTGACAAGTTAGATAGAAATATTGTTGGAAAATGTTATTGGGAAAACAATTAAGGTGTACTAATTCCCACAAAAAACTCAAAGAGTTTTTGAATGATTCATTATTTTCAAAAAATGACGAACTGGCGTATTACGGTTAAACTAAGTTGAAATAAAAAAAGTTACAAGTCATTTACAACTTACTTTTGTACGTAGAAAATTTGCCATGTTATCCAATGGAATTATCATAGTGCCAATGAATGGATAGTTAAATATTTCGTTAAACCCATTATTCTTGAAATATTTTGCCAACCTCGCCGTTACCACTATTTAAATAAAATCTCTAACAATACCGTTATAATACAGTTTGGACACAACGAATACGTTTTAAATAAAAAACGTATTACGTCCAAAAATAATGAGTACGTTTTTACGTCCAAAGAAATGAACAAATAACGAATATTTGTTGCTTGAAACATCTAGTCAAACCACAAGCTCATAGTTTTCCAGACCGTTAAATTAACACTGTTAAATCACAAGAAATATTTTTTAAACAATCGAGTTTTAATGGATGTTATGTCTAAAACTTTCAGTTTAAATAGCTTTGTACACACACCTAAGTATGTTTACCTCAATCCATTTCTGTTTACAAAGGATTGAAGGTAATAAATTACACACTTCTTCAGAGAGGATATAGCAAAACTTTCAGTCCGTTCTTGAAACTTTTTCAGACTTTGCCAACCTGATTAAGGCCTCTGGGCTTTCTTGTGAAACATTTCCCTTGTAAATTAGTTCATTAGTTTTCTCTAATCAAACGGGCGAAGTTTTAATCTTTAGGATGAGATATTTCAAAACTTTGCCAAAAGATCTTAAGATGCATTAATAGACTAAGTATTTAATCAAACCGAATAAGCAGGGTTATAAGACAACCCAAGTTAGTAGAGGAAATAGAAGATCGATTAACTCATCTTCAACTTTCAAACATTTTCAAAAATATATCTGCAATATAGAATGGAATAGTTCTACCGGTTGTGACGGTCTATTACCGGAAGAGATTTGGCAATACAAAAACGTCTTTTTCCAAAGTTTTCATATTGTACAGGTAAATGTTGCAATTTCATATAGATTAATTATGTAAACGCGAAAAATCAATTAAAACCAATACAATAACTATTAAAAAAATATTTTGAATGAAAAACACCAGGTATGAAATGACACGAGTAGATATTTCACGCTTAAACAAATATATTTCAATAATTACTTAGACAACTGATATGACCAAACTTTCTTTCAATTTTGTTTTAACCAATGAAATTAAATGACTGAAATTACCACCACACGTATTTATTGGCGGTTAAGTTGGGACTTTAACTCCTCTATTCCACTCAACTATAATGCTAAGATAAATTTTAATATACAAATACTAATAGAAACATAACATACGTACAGTGGAAATATACAGGGTCAGGCAAAAGTGTGGAAACACCTTTAAAACCTTTAACCAGTTTTTTCATCGTAACCGGTACATTTTATTACAGGAAACAAAAGTACCTTTTAATGCATACTGACACATTGCCCCAGTTTCAAAATGGGGATTGGGGGGGAAGGGTAGCCCCATAATTTTCATAGGGAAGTCCCATCAAGTGACACCTCATTTTGATGGTCTTAGAAAACGTTGATGATTGCTGAATGCTAGACGTATCTATCCTAACCCAAAAAGAAATGGCCTCCATTTTTAGTTACACAGATTTGCATTTTGCGAAAGTGTGAAAACAGCCTTATAACTTTTGAACGAATTGTTTCAGCGCAACCAAACTCGGTACATATTATTAAAATAATGAAAAATATCTTTTAATGTATACTGACACTTTGCCCCAGTTTTCAAAATGAAGGATTGGGGTATCCCCATAATTTTCATAGAAAAGCCCCATCAAATGACTCATTTTGAAGGTCTTAGAAGATGTTGATGAATGCTGAAAACTAGACGTCTCTATCTTATTCCAAAAAGAAATTGCGTCCATTTTAAGTTATACAGATTTATATAATGCAAAAGTGTGGAAACGCCTTTATAAATTTTTATCCAGTTTTTCCAGAGTAACCCATCTATAGTATCTTTAAATGCACACTGAATGCCCCAGTTTTCTAAATGGGTGATGGGGGGGGGAGGATATACTTAAAACTATGTGTTACTTAAAATCGACGCCATTTCTTTCTGGATTAAGCTTGAGACTTTTTAATTATTATTAACATTCATCAATATTTTTAAGACCATCAAAATGAGGTGTCACTCAATAGGGCTTCCCTATATGAATTATGGGGCTACCCCCTCAATCCCCCATTTTGAAAAATTGGGCAAGATGTCATTATGCATTAAAAGATACTTATGGTTCCTCTAATAAAATGTACAGAGTTCGGTTGCGCTGGAAAAACTGGTTAAAAAGTTATAAAGGCCTTTCCACACTTTTGCCTGAACCTTTATACATACAATTGAAATATTTACTAAACCACAAACTAACCAATAGAAGTAATTGAGTAGCAAGTAGTGCAAACATCGAGTCAGCACTGCTAAACATTAAGGAGTGAATGCCTCTCAGAAAGAGTGGAATTTCGCTCTTTTAGGCGTTGAAACCCAGCCATTTCTTAAAGCGCATGTTTCATGGGGGCAAGGTCAGATTACGCTGATTACTTTTAGGCTAGCTCATTTCCCATGGTGCTGTGTCATGTTTTAGTTTTCACCTGAAGATGGGATCAGATTCCAGAATCCGAAACGTCGTGTTCTCCTTATTCACCAAAAACGATAGAGCACTTCCGCAATAATATTTCAACCTAATTTGTTAGTTTCTAACACAAGATACCCAGCTGATTATTAAGCTACAGCTGGTATGTGCCGAACAGCTGTTTGTGTGGAATACTAACACCTGCTGATGAATAGTCAATTAGTCACCAGCGGACATTATTGTAAGTCTGCAGGTGCTTTTAGTGCTGATGGCTTATTGAATTACAACTGTGTCAGTTGCAGATATGGTATAACCAAACACGTACTTAGTAGATAACTGATTAGCTTTTTAGTTAAATGTAGGTCAAATATCACTTTACCTTTGGCAAGTCTCAAAGCTTTGAAGCTACAACTAATGGACAACTAATTGCAGTTGTTTATAAGTGACGAAACTTGTTTAATTTAAACGACAAATTTCACAGAGCTGGACATTCTGCTAAGTACATTGTGGAACGTATAATGTAGTGGTTTACACGCTAAACTCCAGACTAGAGCTTGAATGTTTATTTCATGAAATATGTGTGTGTCGGAGTGAAACAGTTGATGACATTCTTGACCGATTGCACTTGCACAGCAGAGCACTCTGAGTGTAAATCCCATCACTTAACACATGTAGTGATTTACACCCAAACTCTAGACTAGAGCTTGAATGTTTATTTCATGAAATGTGTGTGTCGGAGAGTTTGCAGTGAGAAACAGTTGATGACATTCTTGACCTGATTGCACTTGCACAGCAGAGCACTCTGAGTGTAAATCCCATCACTTAACACTTGTAGTGATTTACACCCTAAACTCTAGACTAGAGCTTGAATGTTTATTTCATGAAATGTGTGTGTCGGAGAGTTTGCAGTGAGAAACAGTTGATGACATTCTTGACCTGATTGCACTTGCACAGCAGAGCACTCTGAGTGTCCCATCACTTAACACTTGTAGTGATTTACAACCAAACTCTAGACTAGAGCTTGAATGTTTATTTCATGAAATGTGTGTGTCGGAGAGTTTGCAGTGAGAAACAGTTGATGACATTCTTGACCTGATTGCACTTGCACAGCAGAGCACTCTGAGTGTAAATCCCATCACTTAACACTTGTAGTGATTTACACTCTAAACTCTAGACTAGAGCTTGAATGTTTATTTCATGAAATGTGTGTGTCGGAGAGTTTGCAGTGAGAAACAGTTGATGACATTCTTGACCTGATTGCACTTGCACAGCAGAGCACTCTGAGTGTAAATCCCATCACACTTGTAGTGATTTACACCCCAAACTCTAGACTAGAGCTTGAATGTTTATTTCATGAAATGTGTGTGTCGGAGAGTTTGCTGTGAGAAACAGTTGATGACATTCTTGACCTGATTGCACTGCACAGCAGAGCACTCTGTGTAAATCCCATCACTTAACACTTGTAGTGATTTACACCCAAACTCTAGACTAGAGCTTGAATGTTTATTTCATGAAATGTGTGTGTCGGAGAGTTTGCTGAGAAACAGTTGATGACATTCTTGACCTGATTGCACTTGCACAGCAGAAGCACTCTGGGTGTAAATCCCATCACTTAACACTTGTAGTGATTTACACCCAAACTCTAGACTAGAGCTTGAATGTTTATTTCTGTGTGTGAGAGTTTGCAGTGAGAAACAGTTGATGACATTCTTGACCTGATTGCACTTGCACAGCAGAGCACTCTGGTGTAAATCCCATCACTTAGTGATTTTATTTACACCAAACTCTAGACTAGAGCTTGAATGTTTATTTCATGAAATGTGTGTGTCGGAGAGTTTGCAGAGAAACAGTTGATGACATTCTTGACCTGATTGCACTTGCACAGCAGAGCACTCTGGGTGTAAATCCCATCACTTAACACTTGTAGTGATTTACACCCTAAACTCTAGACTAGAGCTTGAATGTTTATTTCATGAAATGTGTGTGTCGGAGAGTTTGCAGTGAGAAACAGTTGATGACATTCTTGACCTGATTGCACTTGCAGAGAGCACCTGGGTGTAAATCCCATCACTTAACACTTGTAGTGATTTACACCCCAAACTCTAGACTAGAGCTTGAATGTTTATTTCATGAAATGTGTGTGTCGGAGAGTTTGTGAGAAACAGTTGATGACATTCTTGACCTGATTGCACTTGCACAGCAGGATGTGTAAATCCCATCACTTAACACTGTAGTGATTTACACCCTAAACTCTAGACTAGAGCTTGAATGTTTATTTCATGAAATGTGTGTGTCGGAGAGTTTGCAGTGAGAAACAGTTGATGACATTCTTGACCTGATTGCACTTGCACAGCAGAGCACTCTGGGTGTAAATCCCATCACTTAACACTTGTAGTGATTTACACCCTAAACTCTAGACTAGAGCTTGAATGTTTATTTCATGAAATGTGTGTGTCGGAGAGTTTGCAGTGAGAAACAGTTGATGACATTCTTGACCTGATTGCACTTGCACAGCAGAGCACTCTGTGTAAATCCCATCACTTAACACACTTGTAGTGATTTACACCCCAAACTCTAGACTAGAGCTTGAATGTTTATTTCATGAAATGTGTGTTCGGAGAGTTTGCAGTGAGAAACAGTTGATGACATTCTTGACCTGATTGCACTTGCACAGCAGAGCACTCTGTGTAAATCCCATCACTTAACACATGTAGTGATTTACACCCTAAACTCTGACTAGAGCTTGAATGTTTATTTCATGAAATGTGTGTGTCGGAGAGTTTGCAGTGAGAAACAGTTGATGACATTCTTGACCTGATTGCACTTGCACAGCAGAGCACTCTGGGTGTAAATCCCATCACTTAACACTTGTAGTGATTTACACCCAAACTCTAGACTAGAGCTTGAATGTTTATTTCATGAAATGTGTGTGTCGGAGAGTTTGCAGTGAGAAACAGTTGATGACATTCTTGACCTGATTGCACTTGCACAGCAGAGCACTCTGGGTGTAAATCCCATCACTTAACACTTGTAGTGATTTACACGCTAAACTCTAGACTAGAGCTTGAATGTTTATTTCATGAAATGTGTGTGTCGGAGAGTTTGCAGTGAGAAACAGTTGATGACATTCTTGACCTGATTGCACTTGCACAGCAGAGCACTCTGGGTGTAAATCCCATCACTTAACACTTGTAGTGATATTCCCAAACTCTAGACTAGAGCTTGAATGTTTATTTCATGAAATGTGTGTGTCGGAGAGTTTGCAGTGAGAAACAGTTGATGACATTCTTGACCTGATTGCACTTGCACAGCAGAGCACTCTGGGTGTAAATCCCATCACTTAACACTTGTAGTGATTTAAAACTCTAGACTAGAGCTTGAATGTTTATTTCATGAAATGTGTGTGTCGGAGAGTTTGCAGTGAGAAACAGTTGATGACATTCTTGACCTGATTGCACTTGCACAGCAGAGCACTCTGGGTGTAAATCCCATCACTTAACACTTGTAGTGATTTACACGCAAACTCTAGACTAGAGCTTGAATGTTTATTTCATGAAATGTGTGTGTCGGAGAGTTTGCAGTGAGAAACAGTTGATGACATTCTTGACCTGATTGCACTTGCACAGCAGAGCACTCTGGGTGTAAATCCCATCACTTAACACTTGTAGTGATTTACACCCTAAACTCTAGACTAGAGCTTGAATGTTTATTTCATGAAATGTGTGTGTCGGAGAGTTTGCAGTGAGAAACAGTTGATGACATTCTTGACCTGATTGCACTTGCACAGCAGAGCACTCTGGGTGTAAATCCCATCACTTAACACTTGTAGTGATTTACACCCTAAACTCTAGACTAGAGCTTGAATGTTTATTTCATGAAATGTGTGTGTCGGAGAGTTTGCAGTGAGAAACAGTTGATGACATTCTTGACCTGATTGCACTTGCACAGCAGAGCACTCTGGGTGTAAATCCCATCACCACTTGTAGTGATTTACACCCTAAACTCTAGACTAGAGCTTGAATGTTTATTTCATGAAATGTGTGTGTCGGAGAGTTTGCAGTGAGAAACAGTTGATGACATTCTTGACCTGATTGCACTTGCACAGCAGAGCACTCTGTGTAAATCCCATCACTTAACACTTGTAGTGATTTACACCCTAAACTCTAGACTTAGAAATGTTTATTTCATGAAATGTGTGTGTCGGAGAGTTTGCAGTGAGAAACAGTTGATGACATTCTTGACCTGATTGCACTTGAAGTTCCATAAATCCCATCACTTAACACTTTAGTGATTTACACCCTAAACTCTAGACTAGAGCTTGAATGTTTATTTCATGAAATGTGTGTGTCGGAGAGTTTGCAGTGAGAAACAGTTGATGACATTCTTGACCTGATTGCACTTGCACAGCAGAGCACTCTGAGTGTAAACCATCACTTAACACTTGTAGTGATTTACACCCTAAACTCTAGACTAGAGCTTGAATGTTTATTTCATGAAATGTGTGTGTCGGAGAGTTTGCAGTGAGAAACAGTTGATGACATTCTTGACCTGATTGCACTTGCACAGCAGAGCACTCTGGGTGTAAATCCCATCACTTAACACTTGTAGTGATTTACACCCAAACTCTAGACTAGAGCTTGAATGTTTATTTCATGAAAATGTGTGTCGGAGAGTTTGCAGAGAAACAGTTGATGACATTCTTGACCTGATTGCACTTGCACAGCAGAGCACTCTGAGTGTAAATCCCATCACTTAACACTTGTAGTGATTTACACCCTAAACTCTAGACTAGAGCTTGAATGTTTATTTCATGAAATGTGTGTGTCGGAGAGTTTGCAGTGAGAAACAGTTGATGACATTCTTGACCTGATTGCACTTGCACAGCAGAGCACTCTGAGTGTAAATCCCATCACTTAACACTTGTAGTGATTTACACCCTAAACTCTAGACTAGAGCTTGAATGTTTATTTCATCATGTGTGTCGGAGAGTTTGCAGTGAGAAACAGTTGATGACATTCTTGACCTGATTGCACTTGCACAGCAGAGCACTCTGGGTGTAAATCCCATCACTTAACACTTGTAGTGATTTACCACCCAAACTCTAGACTAGAGCTTGAATGTTTATTTCATGAAATGTGTGTGTCGGAGAGTTTGCAGTGAGAAACAGTTGATGACATTCTTGACCTGATTGCACTTTTGCAGAGCACTCTGTGTAAATCCCATCACTTAACACTTGTAGTGATTTACACCCAAACTCTAGACTAGAGCTTGAATGTTTATTTCAAATGTGTGTGTCGGAGAGTTTGCAGTGAGAAACAGTTGATGACATTCTTGACCTGATTGCACTTGCACAGCAGAGCACTCTGGGTGTAAATCCCATCACTTAACACTTGTAGTGATTTACACCCCAAACTCTAGACTAGAGCTTGAATGTTTATTTCATGAAATGTGTGTGTCGGAGAGTTTGCAGAGAAACAGTTGATGACATTCTTGACCTGATTGCACTTGCACAGCAGAGCACTCTGTGTAAATCCCATCACTTAACACTAGTGATTTACACGCCAAACTCTAGACTAGAGCTTGAATGTTTATTTCATGAAATGTGTGTGTCGGAGAGTTTGCAGTGAGAAACAGTTGATGACATTCTTGACCTGATTGCACTTGCACAGCAGAGCACTCTGGTAAATCCCATCACTTAACACATGTAGTGATTTACACTCTAAACTCTAGACTAGAGCTTGAATGTTTATTTCATGAAATGTGTGTGGAGAGTTTGCAGTGAGAAACAGTTGATGACATTCTGACCTGATTGCACTTGCACAGCAGAGCACTCTGTGTAAATCCCATCACTTAACACTTGTAGTGATTTACACCCTAAACTCTAGACTAGAGCTTGAATGTTTATTTCATGAAATGTGTGTGTCGGAGAGTTTGCAGTGAGAAACAGTTGATGACATTCTTGACCTGATTGCACTGCACAGCAGAGCACTCTGGGTGTAAATCCCATCACTTAACACTTGTAGTGATTTACACCCTAAACTCTAGACTAGAGCTTGAATGTTTATTTCATGAAATGTGTGTGTCGGAGAGTTTGCAGTGAGAAACAGTTGATGACATTCTTGACCTGATTGGCACAGCAGAGCACTCGTGTAAATCCCATCACTTAACACTTGTAGTGATTTACACCCTAAACTCTAGACTAGAGCTTGAATGTTTATTTCATGAAATGTGTGTGTCGGAGAGTTTGCAGTGAGAAACAGTTGATGACATTCTTCTGATTGCACTTGCACAGCAGAGCACTCTGGGTGTAAATCCCATCACTTAACACACTTGTAGTGATTTACACCTAAACTCTAGACTAGAGCTTGAATGTTTATTTCATGAAATGTGTGTGTCGGAGAGTTTGCAGTGAGAAACAGTTGATGACATTCTTGACCTGATTGCACTTGCACAGCAGAGCACTCTGGGTGTAAATCCCATCACTTAACACTTGTAGTGATTTACACCCCAAACTCTAGACTAGAGCTTGAATGTCCATGTGTGTGTGGAGAGTTTGCAGTGAGAAACAGTTGATGACATTCTTGACCTGATTGCACTTGCACAGCAGAGCACTCTGGGTGTAAATCCCATCACTTAACACTTGTAGTGATTTTACACCCTAAACTCTAGACTAGAGCTTGAATGTTTATTTCATGAAATGTGTGTCGGAGAGTTTGCAGTGAGAAACAGTTGATGACATTCTTGACCTGATTGCACTTGCACAGCAGAGCACTCTGGGTGTAAATCCCATCACTTAACACTTGTAGTGATTTACACCCTAAACTCTAGACTAGAGCTTGAATGTTTATTTCATGAAATGTGTGTGTCGGAGAGTTTGCAGTGAGAAACAGTTGATGACATTCTTGACCTGATTGCACTTGCACAGCAGAGCACTCTGGGTGTAAATCCCATCACTTAACACATGTAGTGATTTACACCCTAAACTCTAGACTAGAGCTTGAATGTTTATTTCATGAAATGTGTGTCGGAGAGTTTGCAGTGAGAAACAGTTGATGACATTCTTGACCTGATTGCACTTGCACAGCAGAGCACTCTGGGTGTAAATCCCATCACTTAACACATGTAGTGATTTACACCTAAACTCTAGACTAGAGCTTGAATGTTTATTTCATGAAATGTGTGTGTCGGAGAGTTTGCAGTGAGAAACAGTTGATGACATTCTTGACCTGATTGCACTTGCACAGCAGAGCACTCTGTGTAAATCCCATCACTTAACACAAAGTGATTTACACGCTAAACTTAGACTAGTTCGCATTTGAGTGTGAGGAGTTCATAGAAACTGAGAACAGAGTTGAATGTTTATTTCATGAAATGTGTGTGTCGGAGAGTTTGCAGTGAGAAACAGTTGATGACATTCTTGACCTGATTGCACTTGCACAGCAGAGCACTCTGGGTGTAAATCCCATCACTTAACACTTGTAGTGATTTACACCTAAACTCTAGACTAGAGCTTGAATGTTTATTTCATGAAATGTGTGTGTCGGAGAGTTTGCAGTGAGAAACAGTTGATGACATTCTTGACCTGATTGCACTTGCACAGCAGAGCACTCTGGGTGTAAATCCCATCACTTAACACTTGTAGATTTACACTAAACTCTAGACTAGAGCTTGAATGTTTATTTCATGAAATGTGTGTGTCGGAGAGTTTGCAGTGAGAAACAGTTGATGACATTCTTGACCTGATTGCACTTGCACAGCAGAGCACTCTGGTGTAAATCCCATCACTTAACACATGTAGTGATTTACACCTAAACTCTAGACTAGAGCTTGAATGTTTATTTCATGAATATGTGTGTCGGAGAGTTTGCAGTGAAAACAGTTGATGACATTCTTGACCTGTGCACTTGCACAGCAGAGCACTCTGGGTGTAAATCCCATCACTTAACACATGTAGTGATTTACACTCTAAACTCTAGACTAGAGCTTGAATGTTTATTTCATGAAATGTGTGTGTCGGAGAGTTTGCAGTGAGAAACAGTTGATGACATTCTTGACCTGATTGCACTTGCACAGCAGAGCACTCTGGGTGTAAATCCCATCACTTAACACATGTAGTGATTTACACTCTAAACTCTAGACTAGAGCTTGAATGTTTATTTCATGAAATGTGTGTGACGGAGAGTTTGCAGTGAGAAACAGTTGATGACATTCTTGACCTGATTGCACTTGCACAGCAGAGCACTCTGGGTGTAAATCCCATCACTTAACACATGTAGTGATTTACACTAAACTCTAGACTAGAGCTTGAATGTTTATTTCATGAAATGTGTGTGTCGGAGAGTTTGCAGTGAGAAACAGTTGATGACATTCTTGACCTGATTGCACTTGCACAGCAGAGCACTCTGGGTGTAAATCCCATCACTTAACACTTGTAGTGATTTACACGCTAAACTCTAGACTAGAGCTTGAATGTTTATTTCATGAAATGTGTGTGTCGGAGAGTTTGCAGTGAGAAACAGTTGATGACATTCTTGACCTGATTGCACTTGCACAGCAGAGCACTCTGGTGTAAATCCCATCACTTAACACTTGTAGATTAACTTGGTAAATTAATAGTTCGCATTTGGAGTGTGTGTCAGAGATTTTGCTGTAAACTCAAACTAGGCATGAATGTTTATTTCATGAGTCAGCTTTAATCCAGCTGTCATCTGTAAAACATCTAATGTGACTTATCACATCTTGTATGTGAACTTAAATGTTTTACAGTTTTTAACTTTAAAATGGTTGTGTCATACTCGTATTTTATTCTAGCTGCTATAAAATACGTGATCATTGAATTTGGTATAAATATTATTCAAACGCCTTTTAATACAATTTGTTTTGTCCAAAGCCACTAGAGCCTGGTTACTCATTTAAATACTTTGATACCATGACAACGCCTATACTATAAATAACCTCAAACACTTACCACGAAGTATTATTATTTACATTGCATATAAACTTGAAATTAGAAAAGTTAGCAACGCTATATAATTACAAAGTTTTCTTTGTTGATATTTCGTAGTTGAAAAAAAGATCACAGAAAACGATAGGAAGTAAATAATGAGAATTGGACTCCAGTACTATAACTGCGGCAATACTTTGTACCACTCAAATGTTTTGTTTGATTAAGGTCGATAATATTTTTAAAGACTTTGGTCATATTATGAGCAATAACTTACGACTAATGGTTATGAGCAGTTTAATTTCTTGTATTTTGGTAGGGCTTTTGTCCCTTAAATCTACAGAACAGTTTTCCTAAAGTCTGGAATCCCTTCGTGTATTATACAAGTATATTATTCCAAACAAAATCTTGTAATTAATAATTAAACTAGCGTACTTTACATTGCTACTATTTGATAAAAAACTTTATCTACAAAATCACTATTCTGTTTCAGTTCTCATGATATTATTAAAATATGCGATTTCTTCTGAGCTAGGATTATATTATATTAGATGCAATAAGACACAAAAAGAAGCAAATTACTGGCTAGCACACATAATGTTTTATACATTACCTCAGTTCGCCGCTCATCAGTTTGTAGTGTATTGCTTGACCCTGAATCAGGCCAAGAATGTCATCGAATCATCTCCCCCCTTTGCAAAGTTTACTTATGAGTAATGTACTTTAATACGCTTTTTTCATTTCATTCTGACGAACTTAAAATGACAGCTGATTGGTATAGTCAAATGTAGTATTGTAATAATTATTGTTAACTTACAGTTGTTGTAAATATCTGAAATATTATAGGTTTTGGTTTATTCCTAGTCATTGAAGTGTTTTCTCTCGCTTTTAAATAAATCAATTTATTTATACAGGATGAAATGTTGGACAGCACATGAGCAACAAACCACGAGTGCGATGCTTTTGTGGCGAAGGAGATTTAGACCACAGAAGATTCACAACCACAACAGATACAAACATGGCAGCTCGTTGTTCCGTATTATGGTTTCCATGGCAACCTCTTTACAAGTATTTCCGGATTCCAATGCTGCATCTCCTAATGAATTATACCGTTATTCTTTCATGTGAGATCTTTTCTCGTGACCTCCAAACCTTTGAAACAACTGTATGAAACGACATCTGACGATAAGGGAAATACAAGTTAGTGAAAACTATAATAATTATTTGTAATCAATGTATTCGTATCCAAAACGTGTTCAAAGTATAGCGTGCCTTTGTAATCCCACTGTTGTTGATTGTGTAATATATTTAATTGGAGTTACTTATTCAAGTTCAGTTTGAACTAGCGTATTTGTAGCTCTTCCGCTATGTCTTTCAATAAAACCCTTTCTTCTGACCCTAAAATTATTTTAAGCTGATTTGTTGAGACATTTAAGTAAGCGCAACTTGGCTATGTCTTTATTTATATTTTTATGAGAAAGTAAATGTAGACACATGCTCATCTATTCACAAATCACGAGACCCATGGTTCGGCCCATTCCATTGGACATTGGGCTATTTTTTAATGACCCAATTTGGGGAACAGTCGGTAACCCCCAGTTTGTAACTAAACTAACAAGTCATCATTTACCTATTATTTACCTCATATTACCCTAGGGAGTGGTCGGTGTTGTAAATCAATACAACGTATTAATTTCAATAATAATCTGTTGTCAAGCGTAGAACTTCTACGTCATCAATTAAGCTATACAACTATATTTCCAAACGTTTGAACTCTGAACGTTTTGCTGAAGCACTTTCTGCGTTCTAGTGCGTTTAGATACTCCAAAGAAGCCACAGAATGCAAAACCATAAACTGAAATGAAAGTTGGCTAGCGACAGCAGTATGTAACGCACGCTGACAAATCTGGTGAAATGTTAGGACAAGTGCTGAATCCACTGAGTGTAAAACGCTGAGTCTGACACAGCTGTCACGTCATTTCTCTTTCATTCTATGCGTTAATGTTACTTATGTGCAATTATTTACGAACTAAACATTTATTCCATAGTATCATACATAGTAATCGGTTAGTATTAGCTTTTAAACAGATAAAATGTTGTTAAATGTATTACGAGCGAGAAAAGACGATATAATCTGTCCATAGGGTTTAGTACCCCGACATAGAAAACTATAGTGTTTTTAAGAGGTTAGAACTATGAAACCACTCGTCAACTTTGTACAAATGCCTTTTACTTCCTTGGGCTGGCAGTTTTTAAAACGGCAACGTCCAGTGATTAGTTAATAACTCAATATATTGAATTCCATAAATGCGCTTAGAAGCGAATTGTTGTGTACCGTATTATTTCATTGGGTTTTTAAAAATAATCTAATTGTATGACACGTTTACATGACTGTTTAAGTGTATAAAGCTAAAAAACTAAACGTGGAAAGCCCGGCATTATTTGTATTACCCGAATATATTGACTTTTCATTTTCGACTTTTATCTTGATATCGAAAGTTTGAGAACAACGCCGTTTCAAAAGTTGCAGTTCAAAAACTATTAGGCAGTTTTAAATAACTCTATGGACCATACGAGTATTATGTCCAAATATATCTTAAGTTGATAATGATAATACACTCAATCCAACTCTTGTCGAAACCTTTTTGGAACTCATGTGTGTTTGTTGTCACGTATGTAAATGTTTGAAATGCGTTTCTATCGTTACATTTTTAAACTAATATTAGCAAAGACGATATTGTCATTACGTTAGGTTGAAAAGTTTTCTCTGTTAACGTTTTCTTACCTTTCGTTCATTGCAAAGCCCCTTTCAAACTCTGCGGTTGAAGAGAGTCTCTTTTGTTTACTGGGTTTGATTCATTCTTTGACCTAATTCTACTCTTGCTCTGAATGCAGTTTTGTGATGAACTTACTGATTTGTATTTGCTTTTCATGTAAACCTTGACGCAGTCTTGAAGCTTTCTGGTCAAACTCAGAAGGTAACTGTGTATCTTCAATTCTAAAAAACACTATTTTCTTATAATCGGGGCTTAAATACTGTGAAATAGGTTTCTCCTGTACATAATCTTATGTTGAAATCTTTACTAGTTTCCAAGTAGAACCCACAAATTGCGTGGAAGTTGATTGCTTTATTTGTCATCTGGCTGTAAATTCGCTCTTTTTGCTATCGAAACTTGTCGATATTTTTACTCGTTCAATATATCCAGTTATATGGTTGAGCTTTTTCTACAAAGACTTTGACTAATTCTGTAAATGTGTATAACAGTATCAACACTGCAGTGTTTCAATAAACACACAACATTAAAAGTACTAACGGGGGTAATTATGTCATGGCACAGTTTCGTCTAAATGACCAATGTTTTGTTGGTTTGTGCCATTGAAAGTCATTCTTCAACAACAGTCTTTTACTGTTGGTGGGTCCCAAGATGAGCCTTGGGTTCTAACCTAAGTATTTTTTAAATTTATTGTCAAATATCAGCATAGTTTTTATAATTGTATCTGTAAATAAAATACGGTAAATTGTACCTTGTTTACCAATGGTTTAAAATCAATTTTAAGCGAATTTACTCGTAAATTAACTATTTAAAGTGGTAAAAAATGCCAGGTTTAGGCTAATCTCGAACCAGTATTTAAGATATCAACGGATCTTTATAAAGTATCTCAAACCGGCGGTAAAAATCGCCCACTTAACTGGACGAAGATTGATGAACTAATTTACAAGTGAAATGTTTACGAGAACATCTTGAAGCTTTAATCAGGTGGCAGTCCTTTAAGTAAGCTGTTCAAGTAAACTTTTGATACACTCAGAAATTCAACTATACTGTCAAAAGAACTATTAAAGATATAAATACAAACCAATTAAATGGTAAATATTTCTTGAAGTTTGCGCTTAGCAGTTTTGGTGCACCGTCTCGTATTGTGTAAAATCGTATAGTCTAGTTGAACAGGGTTTTAAGTATACTAAGGTTTAAAGTTGTGCACTAAAAAGGTATGAAAATATATGAACAGTGGAGGTGTTTTTAATGTTGTGGTGTCATTAACTAATGGTTACGTGATTTCTTTATAACAACACGACCAAATTGCAACTCCATCTCTCTTAAAAGGAAACAGGTTCTGTTGTAAAATACCAATACCTTGAACATTAATACGTTCATTTGCTTTCAAATCTTGTTTTCGTTGTTTCTTATAATGCCATTAGATTTAAAGGTACTCTTTAAGAGTTAAATCAGTAGCGGTGCCTGGAACAGATTTGGTTAGACACAAGTAAATAGTAATCATAACTCTTATCAACTGGCAGTTTTTCATCTTTATTGAGACTAATTGCTCTGTGTTCATCACTATTGAACCGAGTTTCTATACAACAACGAGTCCAAGCTCATCAACGTTACTTGTTTTAAGCAAATAAGAGCCATTGTGATCAGCACACCATGTTTTGATCCTATTCAAAGCAAAATATTTATTTATTTATTTCCAACGTGTAGGTATTTGAATTGTTGTTATACCGGAAACAAAGCTTTTTGTAAATGTTTGATAAAAAATATATAACATTTAATACAATGATCGGTCAAACATGTTATTGTTTAAAATCTTAAACAAGATTCAACAGTGTATCAATTCAATTCAACGTGAATTTAACGTACAAAATAATCAAACTTTTGTAATAAACGTTTTTAAGCCACATCCTTAATCTTAAGAGTATTGAACCACCCTAACCCTATTTGCTATCAATTAGTTCTGAAAATTAAACGAGAAAATGTTGTTGCCTTATTATCGGCTATTAAGTATTAATAACCGTCAAGTTCGATCTATCTAAACTCATAAAGATTGATTTCAATACTTTATAAAGTTTTGAATGAAAAGTAATTTGACTTTGATTTTCATGAGAGACAAGCTACTGATCTTACACTGTATATCAGCTGCTATTACGTTATGTACGTCGCCTCTCAAGAAGAAAAGTCCAATTCAATGAATTGAAATAATTACTTTTGTAAATGTTGAAACTGATAATGTACCTTTCTTTTTCGTGTAAACGTGAGAGAGACATAGCATAAACTGAGCATCGATGAAAGGTTCCAGGGAGGAAGTTAACTCATAATGGTTTCTTGGAATAGCATTAGCAAATGATACAGTTAGTTTATTTACTTTGAAAATAGCTTGTACCCGATCAAATACTGGGAAATAATATGTCATATCCTGAACTTGATTTAACAGTCACTTCATATGTTGTTGAACTTTCACTATATCATGTTCTAGATTATTTAATTCATAATAATAATACTTTATTATTATAAATTAAATAATCAGAAATGTAATGAACAATTGTTGTTATTTTTAATCAACCACACGTTAGGATACGTATTAGCCATATCAATAAAGATTCAAAAATAGCATCCAAAAGGTCTTAGAGCTGTTCTTAACAGTCGGTTTAAAATAAGGCAAACTTTAATACAATTGTAATATACTCGAATTCCTTCGGAAACTAATAAAAACATAGATAGTTTTAAAACATAGATGCGGAATTTATGGTCATCTGGTTGTAAAGTTTACCTACGTTGCAAAAAAACTATGAGTAAATAACTAAATTACATTGTGAAGAAAAGTCAAAACGAGCTGAATAGCAGGATAAGCACATCATTTGAACCTGAGTCATGTTGAAAGCGTGACTGTTTTGGAAAGACATCTTTACGAACAAATGAGAAAAGTAGTAGCCTATGAAATTACAGCTTGATGGACTTAAATGCTGAGCTGCACTGAATAATGAATATATTGTTAACCCTGACTGCGTCAGTCATCCTAGATCTTGAGCATAGTTTTCAGAACTGCCTTAGTCAGCCTGCATTTTACGCTCTTATTGGAGAGCAATCAGTTTGTCCAACTGTTGTAGTTGTATCAGAAATCTGGCCGAGTATCAGCACAGGGAACTCAGGTGCTGAGGAAACTTAGCGCTGAGCACCATTAATCAGCACTGCCTCAGCCACCCTGAGCCTTGAGCTTTTATTGGAAAACAGTCAGCACAACAAACGTATCAGCACAACGAACCTTTCACATATAGATTTGAATACACTGTTTGAAAACGTAGATACTTTTTGATGATCAATGGTAAAATTGACTGTGTTACTAGAAGAAGCTAAATCACACGTTGACATTAACAGAAAATAATTGTAATGACAATTGATAGTAAAATAAATTCTTGTTATGGGTGGGACATTTTTAAAACGGCTTTTGATGTGAAATTTATTTTAAAATGGAATGTAAATATATTTATATTTACCGATATGTTAAATACTAAATAATATAAATAAAAACACATATTTATATAAATACTATATAGTAATACTAAAAATGGCGCTTTGTCATACAATCATGAAAAACTTAAACAATTAAATCTACACGCAAATACGCAAATATACAATATAGATTGATAGAAAGTTCGAAGAACTGATTGCATGTAGAAGGATTTGTCACTAGATAGCATTGATACGGTCTCGCTGCTGTAGAAACCTTGTTCAATACAAGTTGATCAACAAACAAAGGATAAATTAGCTTCAATGCCGAGATGATACTGCATTCAATGAACTGTTTCATAAACAGGTCGTGTTTATTGAGCAATATTAGTGTTTAAATAGTTCGAAAGCGGATCCGTGGCGGGTTGGAATGGTGCGCGAGGACGAGGTATTTGAAAAATACCTTTTTTTAAAAATACTTTGTGTTTCACTTTTGTTGCAATGAACGATTCGTTGCATATTGCAGAAAAACAACCTCGCGTTGTACTAGTACAAGTGTGTAGAATCTGAAGAAGAGAGGCACGTGAACATTGTTGAAGTTAAGGTAATGAGAGGTTTACACTTGAAAGTGTGGTTGAGGCAACAACATTGTAAATCCCAAGCGCTGCGTTCAGTTCATACAATGATGTCCAATTAACAGGCTTTACACCGGCATAGCTAAGCGTACTTGCAACAGTTACTTGAGAACACTTTCAACAGGTTTCAACTTTATTAATTATTTAACCGTTCTGGAGTTAAAGTATTACTTTATGTAGAACACAAAATTGTGGCTAGTGTGACAGTTAAGTAAACGTGTACATTGAAGTATTTTCTTGTTTAGTTTATGTGTAAATCATATTCTAAAATGTGTCAGGGCCATTTTGAACTATGAACACCCTGTAACTACCGTGGCCTGAGCATATTCGATTCAGTTCATTTATTCAATGATGCATAACATTGCAGGCATTGCCCAATTACAATGTAGCATTAAAAGATAACAGTATAATATAATTTAGGAATATTAACGTCTTTCTTTAATGAAACTAGCAACAGTATCACACATTTCATAGCACAACAGTGTCAGCAAATAACATAAATAAATACTACAGTAAAATAGTTTATAACTATATTTATAACTTAATTAAGGACGAGACTAAAAACATAACAGAGCATCAAATTTAGATTTGTATTATTATGTAAATGTGGAAAATGAATATTGCAACGATATAATGTAATATATTAACATCCCCGGACCAACGCGCTCAGACGTTCCAGGGCTGGACGCCAACAAAGACGCTGCCTTAAAAAATACAGGCGGCTTTTCGCCAGCCCGTACTAACAAGAATATCAAGGGAAAACATGATTGCACAATTTCGGATTACATTGTGACACCAATACAATTTACTCCAGAATAAAACAACACAATGGGTTTTATGAGAGGTGAAAGGGCTGACTGTGTTTCATAGTTTCATGAAACTGACAGCTGTTTAATTGGCTCCCTTTTACAACCTTTCATTGGCTTCCCTAGAGATGAAACAAGGCGGAAACCAGTCAAGTAAAATACAAAGAGTTTTAATTAGTCTTTTCTTTAAATAGAATATAATGAGAGGCACGGTAGGTTGAGCGGAGTGCAAGGTTTCTTTATGAATCAATTTAAGAACAAATATCACATTTGGATATTTTAAATAAACACACAATTATCATTTAGGCCAAGTTGAATTGGTGAATATTGTGCATCTGCTTTGTTTCCACCAATAAAAAGACAGGTCGTGATTTTGATCTATTCAGTATTGTAGCACATTATTTAGAAACTCCAATGTTTTTAATTGGTCTGCAAATGTTGTTAATATATTAAAACCTAAAGGATGGGCATCAGTTTCATAAGTTTCCATACGTTTTGCCACAAGTTTGATATGGAGATATAATTTTAATGATGGTGAGGTCTCACCTTAAACGGTGATCGGCACGTGTGGAAGTTGACGGCGTAAGGGAGTTTAATATAGATGCTCAAAATACCTTTATTTCCACTATTTGCTTTGTATAGAGGAGAAGAACACGTTTCCCGTTGTTTTGGGTTGATTACATTTCCAACAAGAGATTTCGTATGAAAAGGTAATCGCATTAGTAAAATTAACAATACAAAAAATAAGGAAACTGTCGTTTTTTATAAATTAGGCCTCAAACTGTTGATAGATTTATACATATTCTGTGTAACTTTATGACATGTCACTTTTAATATAATTTTATATAGCTTTAAGAAAAGTAATCAAACATAAGCATAAGTTTAACTACAACTAAACGAAGATGAAGTGAATTCTAACCAACTTCTTTAACAGATAAAGTTGAAATATGTAATAAGTATAGGCCTATAATAAGTGGGAACAAAAGCATCTTTGTCGTGCTAAATACACACTGCTGTATGTACTCTCTCAGAACGTGTTGTATTGAATACTAATCATCATGGTTGTAAACTAAACAATAGTTAATTAGACAGAACTGCAACGGGACATAGTTATCCATGTACTAGTTACTGTTTACGTCAATGTATCGACCTGACAACTAACAATATTTCTAAACTGTACAGTGTATCACATTGTTATTAATGTCTTGACGATTTAAACTTAACATCTAGACAGTTTCTTTATGCTTAAAGAGGACACTGTTTTTCTATTGAAAAAGTGCTGTTTGTTGCGTATGTTTGGACTTTTATGTATAAAAGAATTAAGCTTTCAGCATGAGAGGCAACTATAACTGCATTGTTAGTTTCTTTACCGTAACAACAAACACTAAAAGGCATTCAAAAATTTATAATCCGTTAAAAGTAGTAGTAAAAGAGAAAACTTAGAACTTTTGTTATCTTTGCCAAACACTTGAACAATTCAAACAAATATTTTACTACGATCTACGGCTTTGGCTACTTATAAGAAAACATGCAGATAACCATCCACAACCATTGAACATAGCTATCATCTCCTCGATGGTTCACCCGCAGTTAAAACTACTGGTTTTTATTGCTGTCTTCAAACGAGGCATTTACTCACATGATTATTGCCAAGTGATCTTTTCTTCAGCCTCCGACCGCGGAGCTTTAGAGTACCTCAATAGAAACCACTGTAATTACCTTCGGTACCAGTATTTCTTCCATAACAAAAATCATGTCCATTATTGTTTTCCACTCGACCTTAGACCTCAGCTATTCAATTTTTGCAGATAACTGTCCGCGACAATCGAAGATAATCGTGATGATCCTTGTCTCCCTCGGCCTTCGGCCTCGGTAGTTCACACAAGTTCACCAATTACTGTTCTTTCCTTCGGCGCCTCGTTATTTTAATACGTGATCATCTTTCCCTCTGCTTTTGGCTTTAGAGCTTTATCCTAACCTAAATGTGTAGAGGTTGGCAGTACTGATTGATAACATATCAGTGTTCAGGTGTAGCAGTTACACACACAGTTTCGACACATACTAATTACTCTCCTCAGTACAGATCCATCATTCTCCCACTGCCTGACTACCAACATAACAGCTGACACAGCATTCTCTCACTGCTTTCTGGATATAATCATAATAAGAGAAGACCGTAAACACAAATTCAAAATTTACCGAAAACCCACTGCAACTGACCAAGTAATTCACCAATCATCAAACCACTTTATGTCCCACAAATTAGCAGCATTTCACAGCATGATCAATAGATTAATTAGAGTACCTATGACAGAGCAAGACTACCAGGCAGAAGTAAATGTCATCAAACAAATTGCGGTTAACAATGGCTATGACCCATCAATGGTCAGTTATGATGATTTGGAAGAAAAAACGTAAAGAAAATCTGATCAACCAGGTAAACGACAATGCAGACCAACCCAGATTTATTTCAATGCAATACCATGGTAAAATCAACAATACTACACAGAATATCATACATCAACAAGGTTTCCGAATAGCTTACAAATAAAAAAATAACATAAATACATTTTTTCAGAAAATCAATCCTAAACCAATCCACCAAGACTAGTTTGAAGGTAAAGTTTTTACAATTTTTTATCAATGATTTTAACAACTTACACCTCAAGAAGAAGACGAAATCCAATGGATGAAGATTTTAAATATTATAAATCACATGACACATGAAAACTAGTCTTCCTAAGTCCCAACTGATGATGGAGTTTCGACCCCGAAATCGATTTTGAGGACAAAATCAACAATTGTTACAAGCAATCAAAGGCTAATATGAATTCATTTGAAACTACGAAAGCAAATATATTTAAAAGTTCCGAAAATCTCGTATCGGTAAAGGTTATTTTTGATGCGTTATTATTGGGCACTATTATTGAGTGTGATGAACGGTGTAAAACCTTGTGAGTAACATACGGGATGTACCGAGTGTCCCGCGAAGATATTTAAACGTTTAATTTTATATTTCGTGCCCATTCATGCACCAAACCTTTTTAAACTTTGCACAGTTTACAAAGTAGGTTCTTAAAATATTCTGGGAAAATTTCAGCTCCCTAACCTTTGTAGAAACAAAATGGCGGAATATTGAAAAACACTATACTTGATAAACATTACAAAAGGTGTTTTTGGTTTTATAAAATATTTTTATTGTTACATTCTAGGGCAATGTGACTTAAAAAAAAAACTAGAACATAGACCAATGAAAACCAAAATTATTCAAACTGTAACCCATCTACAGAAACACACTGATAACAGCGCTTAAGAAATGATTCGTAAGATCTTACAAAGAAACTCCGCGGTATCCGGAGAAGTTCCTCTTCTATTGATCGTTTTAGTTCCTCATCATTATTGAAGCTATGGGTATAAACTTCAAGTAACCTTGTTCCTTCAAAAAGAAGTGATTGGGGTGGCAAATAAAAAAAATCACTTCTACGATCAGATAACAACTCATAAAAGTAGTTTTTATAGGAAGCAAATTGATAACATTTTCAATATGCCGCCATTTTGTTACTACAAAGGTTAGCGAGCTGAAATTTTCCCAGAATATATTTAGAACCTACTTTGTAAACTGTGTAAAGTTTAAAAAGTTTGGTGCATGGATGGGCACGTAATATAAAATTAACCGTTTAAACCTCTTCGTGGGACACTCGGTATTAAAAAACGTTCCAGAACCTATAAAATTGGTAAACGACGTACATTTATATGTAACGTTATGTAAAGCATTCCAGCTCTGCATGACATAAACCTATTTATTGTTGTATTGTAAGAAATGTAACATTGTTGTGATATTTGGAAACAAATAATTTAACTTTTTAGCTTTCGCGGCCAATGTCATCACTACCGGCCGGTGTCTCAGCCAGTCAACCAGCTACTGAGGATGACTCTCCACAGCGAGGTCAAAACGTTTAGCAGTAATTATATCTCAACTTAGATCTTAATAAAACAAATAATTGTTGACTTTTTAAGAAAAATATAATGTTTTGAGGCACAAGACTTTTGACAATGAATATTGTAACCATTAAAGTTAAAGCCGTAGAAGCCCAATCTAATGCTAATACCAAGTTAGTTGCACCTGTCGACACAACCTCTTGTTAAGTTTTGATACTAGGCCGTTCTAGTAGACACAGTTTTATATTTACGATCTTCAAATGAATGCTGTTGCTGACCCTGTGCGGTCAAAGCTTAGTGATCAAGAGACTAATATGAATCGGACCTCTAAAACGTACACTTAATTCTATGACCACTGTAACTACCGATACATAAGTAATCCGATGTATAAGAAGAAGATATGTGTATAAGCAAATGCTCTATTTATATTGGCGATGAAAACATCTACCTATGTCCTTTGTTGATTTTGTACTTGTATCATACAATTTTATCAGAACGACCAACATTAAGTTCAACACCTGCTAAATCTTTACCCACTTTGCCCCATTTCGGATGAGTTTACCTAGGCAATACAACCTTCATATCACCATACCCTTAACCATATCACCATTCATATCACCATTCCTTAACTTACCCTTAATTACTGAACTGAAAGCTCTACAAAATAGTACCGTTGAATGATCCAAAAAGCTGAGAATTCTCTTCACTATAACACATAATATTCAAACGAGGAAAACCCATTAGAAGATAATAATGTGATGAATAGCTTTTGTGTTTGCAAGCTATAAAGTTAATTGGCAGGAAACATGGAACATGTTACATATCCTGGTTGTGTTCATTGCTCATATAAAACCAGAGAAGTATAATATCTTTTCGAAATATTGTGGACATTTCCAGTCGCAGGACAAGTTCACAACACAGTTCAGGGAAGAAAACCTGAAATGTTTTTGGAAACACTCGGTTTTGTTGGTCGCCTAAAAATATCTTCTTCATTAAGGATCGAAAACAACACTTTTTCTATCCTTAATTTGGTTGAACTTAAACTCTGGGACCAATAATTCTTTAAAATACTTTCACTATGTTGATTTCATAAAAGAAAAATGCGGCAGAGCGGACAGCTTGGTGCATTACTGGTGATGTAAAATTCAACGGGTTTTCTTGCACCGTTCCAAAGTTATAAAGCCGTTTACAGACCTTTCTCTCACCCTGTAAAATATCCTCAGTTATTAATTAAATATTTTTAAGATTGTCACTGCACCGTTCCTTGAAACTGTGCTTCCATTCACCCTTTCAACTAACTAATTAGTCTTTGTTTTGTTCATCAAGATCTATTGAGCAGAATTTACTGGACAAATTGTGTCTGAGCTTATCAACGTTACTTGTCAAACCAATCAAGCTCTAATATTGTAGCAATAATGATGATTGTATAACCAATTTGCTAATGACCTAGAATATGTGTTTGTATTTACGATTAAGATACATTGTAAAGTAAGTCAAAGTGAACAAAAAGGAATGAAAAGCTGAGTGTGACACATCTATTTCCGAATATTAAGTAATAAAATCAACGTAACAAAAATCAACTGATTAGCATGAGTACGAGTACAAACCTGAACTATCAAACAAACCTGGTGTACTTTTAGGGACATAAGTTTTAAGTAGCCGTGCTGAGAGATTGAAAAGATAATTTTCGTAACAGAAAGTTACACTAAACTTTCGTTTCTTGAGAAATATTGGAGTTGGCTTGTGAAGAAAAATGAATCTAAGAAACCAACTTGTTACCGGAGTTAAATTTCCCCTGGTGATAATTTAATATTAGTTTTATAAGTAAGGAATCCCTTACACGTGTTGTAATGCCTGTTACTCCTTAATTTATAAGTTACTCTCATTAGTTTCGTGATTTTGTTCAGAATTATTTACGTTTATGGTCAGCCCTTAATATAGTATAGTGGTTTCGGTAACTTGTTTATTTTACCTAATACATTATAACTATTTGTAAAACAATTTACTTTGTAAAAAGCGAAAATGTATTCATATAATTAATTTTGTTCACAAATCTTTAGTAGATGTTTGACTAATACAAGCTTTCTTTCTTTTATCATTGGTTTACTAAACTTCGTAAACAATTTTCCTGTATGTTAGGTGTGGTAGTTGTTTTTCTTCGTTGTACCTTGAAAGGTTACTCAATTATAACTGGTTTAGTAATTTCATATGCCAGCATTACAAATCATAATATAATCTTTGTTGCTTTAAAAATAACAGACAATATTAAACTGTTCTGGACTGAACGACCTGTCAATCTTTATAAACCTTCAGTTAAAAACGATTGGAGATAGTGATTTAATTGAAGTTCCACTCTAAAAATCAACTATTAACCTTCAATTATGCATGCTGAATTTTATAATGTAGTAATATTAAAAACTATTTACATCACACACGTGAAAAGAAATTCAAATGAATCATCGGTATGAAACATGTTTATAAGATACATTATAACGTGTCATGTAAATTGACATAGACATAGTGGAAACGAGAAGTACAAAGACAAGCTTGGAATCCAATACGGCGTCAAGTTGTCTTGAGTTAGATTTCCCCTGACATCCTTCCATCGTAATCTATCCTGGCAGGACACTTTCACAACGCAGCAGTGACATTCACACTTATCCTGGGACTCGTGGCGTGGTCCTGTAATCCAGCTTCATGGAGGTCAGGTTTTGAGGATGATATAGGTCTAAAGCGGCTCAGATAGTCTCAGTGATCATCTGATGATACCCGCATCAACTCCCACCCTCGTTTAGACATATCAGACCATCACCTGCGTGGTTCGGAAGTCACGTTAAGCCGTTGGTCCTGGTATTTCCATTGGTCATTAGGCTATTAATTAATGACCCATTCTAAGGAAGAGTCGGCCTTAGTTTTAACAAGACTACACCTCATAACTCATTACTACCACTCATCACACTCATCCCTCACCACATATTTGCCTTAAAATACCCGTATAAGAGTGGTCGGCATCTCAAATAGTGATATCTAGAGTAAACATAATACAAGAGATTCGTGAGTAATTAATGAACTGTAGTACCGGGTGACCCATAAAACCCTGACAGTTTTCAAAATCAAATAGCAGTATAATAATCATTATTCAAAACGTTACTAATAACCAAAACCTTTAAAAAGCTATACCATTTTTACTTATAACTTCATTCTCAGGGAATTCTTCTTCGACCTGCTCACAAGTGTTCAGTCTTTTGACAAAATTTGCCATTATTCTACGGATAATGGTATTGCAAGAACTTCATTTACAATGCAGATGCAGTTCTCCAATTCTGCAACGGTGTTAGGTTTTGTAAAAAACACTTGACTTTTCAAATATGCCTACAATCAAAAAGTCACAAGCGGTTAGGTCCGGAGACCGTGCAGGCCATGCGACATCCCAAAAACGGGAAATGAGTTGTCCAATTTGGGCTTTGAAGCACTGACTCCCGCACTCTTACGATATTCTCAGGATACAAAGAGATTTAGGCCTACCAGTTGGTTTAATTTTTATCGCAGATGCAGTGTTTCTTAAATTTGACACCCACTGTTTAGTCATGTTTCGACAAGGAACAGGGCTATGACGCGGAACATGAAAGTTATTAAGAAAAGGCTGTTGTGTCACAGTTACAGACTCATTATTTTCAAAGAAAGTTTCAATAACAAACGCACGATGTTTACCAAAGACAATTCATATAGGTATTGTACTTATATAGGAAGACAATATATTTTCTGAACAGGAAGACGTAGACCAATGAAACCTTGCAACCTTTTAACATCTGTACCATTTTTACTTATAACATCATTCAGATGTCCTCCACGTCACAAACAATCCAATACATCTTTTATTTGGTGGGTGATGCCTTCAAAAACGATTTGTTTCCATCTTCAGTAGTTGGTGTTCGGTCCGAAGATGGAACATCATTTCTGAATGGCCTCACCCAGCAAATAACAAATGTATTGGATTTTTTGTGTTCAAACTTGAATTTATAACGTACAGTACCTTGGTTATGATAAAAATATTAGAAATTTGAGTATTGTGTAACCCACTGTTACTGTACTTATAAAAGGAAAAGAACTTTATACTTTATCGTAACTTGACCAGTGAGAATTTCCAGCACAGAGAGTGATTGCTTTTTCCGATACGAAGCTAAAAACGTACTTTCCTGTTGTTATTTTGTCAGTTATTCCAGAAATGTTTCAAAAATGTAATCGGAACTTTATAAATAATGGGTTAAAAACTAGGAAATGGTTTTTTTATAAATGAAAGATTTTATATAGGCTTATTATCTTCAAACTCCTTATTTCATAATATACTCAACTGTGGAAAAACATCTTTTAAACATTGGGACTATTCTGCTATTATGTGCCTTCATTTGCGAGTTTTCTTTGTGCCTTCATTTTAGTTTTGCCTGGTTATGTTTTGAAGCTTTTGCATCATATTTGTAAACCACCATGTTTTATGATTTTGTTGTATTGTGTGTAAACATAATGCTAATGTAACTTTAATTTCACCTATTAAACTTGATGTATGTTAGGTGCGTGACTTCATAGCCATTCTGTACTAGTTCACGATGTTGGATAAACATTTGGAAGGTTACACAAAAGATTCTTATGGAGCAAGCTGTAGTCAAAACCACATATTTGCCTTTAAATACCCCCATGAGAGTGGTCGGCATCTCAAATAATGATTTAGGGAATTTTAGTTGTACTTGTTAACACTTTGTAACGTAACGTCAGTACAGGCTACTTACTGCTCGCGTTATTATTTACAAAATAGTCAAACATTTCAACGCCTTATCATAAAGTAAAAGCAAGGTGCGTATTGAAATTGTGTTGATTTGTTATTGAAAATAACGAACATATATTTCGGGACACAGTTTTAAATATTTCACCTTTTTAAAGAATCAATTCAATTCCTATTATTTACCTATCATTAACATTGGTCCTGTAATCCAGCTTCATGGAGGTCAGGTTTTGAGGATGATATAGGTCTAAAGCGGCTCAGATAGACTCAGTGATCATCTGATGATATCCGCATCAACTCCGCCATCGTTTAGACATATCAGACTATCACCAGCGTGGTTCGGAAGTCACGTTAAGCCGTTGGTCCTTGTATTTCCATTGGTCATTGGGCTATCAATTAATGACCCATTCTAAGGAAGAGTCGGCCTTAGTTTTTAACAAGACTACACCTCATAACTCATTACTACCACTCATCACACTCATCCTTTACCACATATTTGCCTCAAAATACCCCCATGACAGTGGTCGGCATCTCAAATAGTGATTTAGTGAGATTTAGTGATTTATCTTAATAAATACTTAAAACTAGCTGTGCCAGCTGGGGGCTTCGCTCCCAGACCCTCTGGCACACTCGCTCGCGAGCCAAGCACCTCGGCCTGCGGCCTCGGTGCCCGCTTTGTAGAACTCGGCCATCCCGCCGGCCTATATTTTTCAAAAATAATGAATGCTAAATTGTGATTTGTTTAAAAGGATTCTTAACAATATTTAATTGTTAAATGTCGTGCCATTTTTAAGATTTTTAATGTTTTACCCCATTATTTAACCCCCTTCCTCTTCCCAAACAATTTGGTAGACAACCAATATATTTTTGAAATCAGCATAATATTCCCTTTTTTGATACCCCACATCGATTTTATGATTTTTTTATTTCTTGCCCTCCCTTTAACCCCTTCCCAAATCCATATATTGTGCCCTCGAACCCCAAAATCAGTAGGGGTCTTTGGGTTAATGGTATACAACTATGTGTCGAGTTTCAAACAAATCCGTTGATATTTACTAATAAATATTTACTAAAAAAGAAATATAACATGGGGAATTGGGGACCTCAAAACCCCATAAAAATAAAAAATCTATATAATTTTATTCGTTTCCCCCACCCTCCACACACTAAGGACCATTTCTATTCAAAAAATCTGAATTACCCCAGCCAGATTCCGAGATCTCAACACTCCGGACAACCCTAACCGAAATACTAATAGTATACTTAACATATAAGCATCTGATTAGGTTTAGAACAAACTGCTGTCAGGGAAGAAGGGTTTGGTTTTGATCAGACTCAGGTTGTGGTTTCTACGCTATGTTGCAACACACGTGTGGCTGCCCTGGCTTCTGTAATGGATCCATTAATTTAAGGCTTTGAGTCCAAGTCAAAGGTAGTGGGTTTCATGCTTGACCTACTTCCTGTTGTAGACATCCCTCACTTAGTCTTCTAACTAAAATCTGCACTTCCTTGTTATATTTCTTTTATTAATTTATTTAAACTTTAGAAAAAAATTGTTTCAAGTATAGCAACAAGAGAAAACCCTACACGTTGGAAATAAATGTTATAAATATCCTGTGTTTTGTTTAAAAGAAACAACATTTTGAACTAAGAATAAGGAGCCACCAGTAACAACACTTTAGTCATAGATCAAATGAGAATTGCTAATTTTTCCAGGAACCATCAATAAATTCCTCTACGCTATAAAAAAACTGTTGAAAGAAGAAAGTTTTTTAATTTAGTTTTGAACATGTTGAACATTTCGTAATTTTATATTTTAATTGGAAGTTTATTAAATAGCATGGCACCCGCCTGTGAAGGTAGCAGGGAATATAATTTAGATATGTGTTGGTTTATGCAGAAGGAGTTTGCGAATCTTGTCCCATGGAAATGAATTTCTCTACCTTGAACCATATGACATTTAGAAAGACAATAAACTATTGTTTCATAAATGTACAAGGATGGTAAGGTCAAAGTTGTAAGGGTTTCAAAGGCATTTTTGCAAGAATCTCTGTAACCTAGATGATAAACTATTCTTATCGCAGACTTTTGCAAGATAAAAATTCTCAATATTTTACTTTTGGAACAATTCCCCAAAACATACTTCACAAGACATAAGAGAACGTACTAAGCCATACAATATAATATGCAGTTTTAAAAATATCAATCGTGCAGTATTGTGATAACTGTCTTAAAAGAAATACACAGGAACTAATTTTTTGCTATGCTAATCAATATGTGCTTCCCATGTTAAAAGACTATCTAAATTCAATCCTAAAAATTTGACACTATCAGCTTCCTCTATAGTTTTTCAATATAACTAGTCTTTAATGTTTGATCGACCAATATCAAACATAATAAAATTTGTTTTTTTTAGATTGATTTCCAAATTTAGTGATTCAAAATACTGAACACAAATATTTGCGGAATTGTATGTGATTTGAGTCCCTGGAAAGGTTTTCCTATCTTATTTCTTATCTTATAGGTTTCCCACTTCATCAAGCTGCTATTTTCGTCCCCACGGCCCACATCCACTCTGGATCCATGGACAAAGACTGTTTGTCGATGTTCAAATAGTGATTTAGTGATTTAAGCTTTCATTGAACTGAAGCTCTTCGCCGTTCCCTTTGGGTAACTTCGTTTTCATCCGTCTTAAAAAGTAGTTAACTTCTTATCGTACTGATAATAAAGTTATAAGTTTCTATAATTTACCGTTAAACTTAATATTATCCTGTTTGAGGAGTTTTCAAACATAATGTACACAACTCAATCTTTCGACACTGGTTTAAACTTGTCTGCAGAAGTGACCTAGGTCAGTTGTCATGTTTGGAGAAACCACTGAATATTCATTTTGCATGCAAAACTGTTTGCATAGCAATTCTGACTTAATTGATTCAATAAAATACTGTGTTTTATACTTCTAATTCAATTTCTGGAAACAATTTGTTCTTTTATCTAGAGTAGTGGCACAGTAGTGTGCATTTATTTATTGTAACGTTCGAACACGTGCTTTACTTGCTTTGACATATTTGAAGTACTTGACGTTTATATAATTTCATTAAACACAAGAAAAGATTTGCAATTTTGCATAATTGTATAAAAACGTCAGATTAAAATTCTCCAAAGTAGTTGAAGTAGTTCTCGTAACCTAAGCACATGATTCAACCAACGCTTAACTGAATAATGGTGAAATAGGCTACCTTCAAAAGACCTTTTTTGATTGCAACAAGTTAAAATAAGTTATAGTATTATTTAATATAATATTGAGCACAAACGGTAACTCTGATTGATAAGGAAGCACAAGGTATTGAATGATAACATTATCCAGGTACCTGTGATTGATAACATACTACAGTGATTGATAAGGGAGCCGTCTGTGCAGTGCAACACCTTGATAAGACAAGAGGTATTAATATTGTCCGTATCCATTAATAACATATTGAAACATATGTTTGCTTATTACCGGTTATTACTGCGAGTGGAAGATGTTTTAAATCAATTGCATTATAACTGGCTAGCCAAAATTATATTCCAAATAGTTTACATCATAATTTAATCAATAATATTTTTTCACACAGATGACTCAGACATTTCTAAATACAGGAATATCCACAGTTCGGTTTGTCCCATTTGATGGACATAACTTGAAAGTACCGACAAAATTAATAGTTGTCGCTTATTTGTTTGTTTCAAATACAAGAGTGTTCTAAAATAAACATACATACATTTAAAAAGATGGTTTTGAAGAAGTAATAAAAGTACACTGACGATAACAAGGCAATGTAAAGGGCGAGATAAGATTATAATGATGAAACCAGCTCGGATGACATAACAAACAAGACCATTGGGTCATTACTTAAATATTTGTTGGCAAAAACTTCTTCTATTAAAATTAATAGAAGCCCTTTTTTAACAAAAGCACGCTGTATTTCAACAAAGTTTTCCTCTTTAAACTTGAACCAAACAGTTTAAATGTAGGGTTTAATTGCCTATACAAGAACACATTGTTCTTTTGGAAACGACAGAAACGCAACGCCTGAATCAACGCAAAGAAAGGCTAAATATACTTTTAAAGAACCAGGAAGAACATTTTGTGGTGAAAATAAGACTTGGCGTTATCCGTCTACATCAATCTTCTGCTGATGCTTGATGAGATTCATCACTTACTTTTCGTCAATGAATGTTTGAAACTAAACAATCAAAACCAATAAAGTAACAGACTGTTACTGAATAGCTTTAGACATTTTCTATACAAACGTATATGCTTTAGTGATTATAGTATGCTATATTAAAGGATAATGTATAAACGAATAATGTGTTTTGAAAAAAAAACTGGATAAATAAGCTGATTGGTTGGCAATGAACAAACATATTTTGAAACCATCTAAAATTCTGTTGTCTCCTGGTTATTCAATGAGTATTTATAGTTTTAGAATCCATAATGTGCATATGTTTCAACAAGTGATAACCGTTAACCTCATCCCAAGTAAGTATTTCTACACTTATTTATTATTCAAATACGAGTTGCTTTTGATCAGAGTTTAGACAAATAATGACAGAACAATCATTAAATGAAATTCAAATGAAATTCAGGATGAGTTTTAATAGTTAAAATGAGTATTCTACCAATGTGCAATGAACTAGGAATCTCTCCAACATCATAATTGTCCATGAGCAATGGTTATACCACTGTTTGGGGAGAAAATGTTTCACTAAAGGTTCATTCGAATAAACGTCACGTTCTTAACATTAAGAACGGGACTTAAAATAATACACTTAGTTTGTAACAAGACTACACCTCATATAACTCATTACTACCACTCGTCACTCTCATCCTTCGACACATATTTGCCTTAAAATACCCTCATGAGAGTGGTCAGCATCTCAAATAGGGATTTAGTGATAGTGATATGTAATGGCTAAAGTAAGCTATTCTCAAAAAGAGTTTTAATTAACAATTAAAGGTTTTAAAACTTGTTGTTGATATGAAATTAAACTTAGAGAAGTGCTATTTTTGTGACAATATTTCAAGGCTAGTAACGCAAATAAGTGGTTTCAAACCGTGACGAACTTTTATTCAAATACTCTTCTTACGTATAAACCAACTGAGAAACAAATTTCAGTTCAAACAAACTTAACTTTTAGACTTACAGAGGGAGAAACATTGGTCAGAGGTGATTTCAGTGGCACGATAACAAAACAAAGAAGAAGGCCAAAGGAAATATAATGACTTTTCCAACAAACGAAGTGAGGTTTTGTGGAGCCTGACAAAAGAATTGGGTCGTCGGTCTCGGAACATGTTAACTTTGACGTTGCACTCAAAGGTTCGGTTCGTTGTGCTTAGACAGGTTTGGCATTCTTTCTTGCATTATCCTCTTTTAATTAGGGTTTAATTATTTCATGTTATAATATAAAATGTTTCATGAGAAAACTCGTAATTAAAATCGTGACAACTTGTGAACGGAGACATCTACTTGAGATACAGTTGTTCTTAAAGGGTTAAACACTCAGCTTTCATTTCTGACAGATCGAGACCGATGACTTAAGCTACATTAGGTCGTTATAGCCGATGTATGACCCGACTAAGTTGTTACAGTACATCGGGTATATGGTAGGTGAACGCAAGGTAATTGTAGTCATTACTGCTGCCTAGGGTTTCAAGACGTTTTTTGAAGCGTAATTTAATTTGCAACCATCATTACTTTAACATTTAGCGATACAATGGTTTTAGTAGAGATGAAATCATGTTAGTAGTATTTTAATTTAGCTTGTCTTTCCCCATCCCTAAACGCCTGGTGTGATGTTAGGTGTGAATGTGAATGATTGTGAAATCATGTTTCATTTCATGTTTTTGTAATTTGTGTTCTTGCTACTTAATATTTGTGTTTTCTAAAGCAAATATATATTGTTATTGTTACTACATAATTATTTATTTGATGGCACATCATCTACTTAACAGAAAAACTATTTCGAAGAAAATCAAATTATGTTTTGAGTATTAACAGTACTCTAGATTGTAAAAACTAATAAAAACCAATGATCTTTATTAGTGTTTATCATATGAACAATAAATATTTTATAGTTAACTCAAAAAATCTTGAGTATCTTTGAAGATTTAATATTTTTTACCAGAAGATGAGATGCCATTAAATAATTAGAATCGCTTTGAACAATTGGAAAAACAATTAAATTATCTAATTTAATTATTGTGTAGAGTTTTAAATTTGAACAGGTTTATTACAATAACAAAATAAAAAAAATAGAAAATAGGATGTCAGTCAAAACATACTACTACCTTAGTTGACATTTGTAGGCTATGTCTGTTAAAACAATGACAAATTGGAAATTTTAATACTACTACCCTTTCCAAATATGTCACGTTAACATAACAAAATCTTAAATGCTTTTGTGCAAGATATTGAGCCCTTTTTTGGAATCATCGCATTACGTACAACCTTTCGTTGACTTGTAACTCCGTGTATTTAAAAATATATTATTATTTTAACAAACGTACTGAAGAAAACTATACAACTTGTCCATACTTTGCACACTATTCAAAATAACAAACCTCACATAACCCATAAACAAATGAACACACAGTAAGTTCTGATGAGTTTATAAACTGCAAAGCTTCTCCTAGCTGAGATTCACTGACCAACTAACAACTAGTTAGCAACAGTAACGAGATGAAAGTTGTGTCATCTGCAATTATGCATACAAACCTCCAACCTCCCAGGTAGTATAAACCCTAACCAACTTGGAACTGACGTTCTAACAGCGTTAATTGAGTCACAGCTGATTCTCTAGAGCAAGTAGTGTTGTTTGTAAGGATAGGGCATGGGGTGAATTTGAACTCGTGATGTAGTCAAGATTTACTATCTTTGATAAGGCCATTTATTAAACTTTCTCGGTGTTAAACCTTCGACAATTCTCCATAGTTGATTATCAGGAAGTATTTCTGAGTGATAACGTTAAATAACCATTTTTGCTCATAAAACCTATAGCAAAATGTTCACAGCATTATTAAAAATTAAAAAGATGTCTGTGTCTTATATTCCTGTATCGATGAAACAAACGTAAAACATGCCTGATCAAAGTATGTTTGACGAGCCAAATTTACAGGGGGTAAACAGACGTTTTACTAAAGTTCAAACGCCCAACCCTAGCCTGTCCACTATCTAGGCCTAACCTTAAAGTAAGGTCTAGTAAAAGAATCAGTCTAAAGATTAGATAGTTAACAATACACTAAAAGACGGTTTAAATAACAATTAACATTCACTTACCTGCAGGAATAGGCTTGCCCTTGAATCACGAAATTACACAGACTAGGTCTTACGAGTATGCCTAGCCCAGACACTTTGTAGCCTGTTGCTAATGTAATAAACAACCAATATTCACGATCTGAATTATTATATTGATCACTAATTAAAACACATCCACAACGGTTAGACACGCACTGGTGTTGACGGAAAACACCACAATGTTGAACAAAGTACGCAACGCCGATCAACGAAACATAACCTCCGCCATGTTTTGTTTGGGCTAGTTGACAGTGAGTCAGTGACAGCTGTAGTTCGCGCATGCGCATACGGCGCTGCCCACAGAGAAAAAGACAGTGTAAAACAGCTGATTGACTGGCACAGCCAACTGAATTCAACGACGACAAATATCCAATTGCCACTGGGCAATTTAATTTAAATCAGCTGATCGAAATAATACGTACTTAAAATTGAATTCGCACCCGAACTAGGGGAACCCTTCCACGGCCCTACACGTCCCTCACATATTTTCCCCTCTTTTCCCCCGATATTTTCCCCTCTTTTCCTTACGAACGGGGAGAAGAACCCGCTTGGTTTCGAGAGACTCTCGCTAACGAACCACGAAACCAAGTAGTCGTCTTGGTGTTTGCTTCTCAGTCAGTCTCCATCACTGAATCACGGCAGACTGACGTACGATACAGCACGCTAAAAGGTATTTTCGGTAGCTAGTTGATAATTTAAGTAAAAATGTTAAAAAGGGCATATAAAGTTATAAAGGTTAAATAAAGGTGTTTTGGATGCTTTTAATACACTTAGGTAACGCCTGTGTAATACAGACACGTATAATTGAACCTTGTTCAAAATAAGTATTCGTAAGTGAACAAATTTGAAAACTCTTCTTTTAAAGGACATAAAGAAAGGTGTGCTGACTCTAAAGAAATGCAAATACAAATATATGAAATATCCTTTTAACATTTTGTATAGGTATCCAGATGGGTTCTATCTTAGCCCAATTCCACAAATTCTACCTAACGTTCTCCCTTTTGAAAGACCCTTAAAATCGAGGTAGACCCTTTACGAATCCTGACGTGAGGACTTTTCAGGCATGACAACATCCGTCAGCGAAATACATCCTGAACCAAAAACCTCAAGGAAGACCTCTTAAAGGATGTGGCTGTACACATTTGTGCTTAAGTAGACCGGACAAGGGAGGTCCTGCAGGATTATCTGCCGTGAGGGTCAGCTCCCAGTTGTATCCTGAGGGTGACTAGGGAGTGCGCCCAACTGAGCAGCATCAGCACCAGGATGTTCCTGGAACTGTTGGACAGACCAGCTGACCCAGTCTGCATGGCGGCTGGCTTCTCACCTGCAATAAACAAGATAAACAATCAGGAAAATTTGACTGTTGTGTATGTTCAGGGTGACCAGGGAGTGCGCTTAACTGAGCAGCATCAGCACCAGCATGTTGTAATGCTGGGATAGGCGCTTAGGAAAGTCTGCCTAAAGTGGAGGGAAAGTACAAAGAAACGACCTGAAAGAACAACGTCAGGAGAGCCACAGTAAGTTTTGCATATTTGAAAGCAAAATCGTGATTCTCATAGAATATCTAAGCATTAAGTGTGTAAGGGATTTCTTTTAAAAGTAAATAGTTTATACTTTAGTTTTATAACATTGTCCTCGTAAGTCGTGTACCTCCTCTTGGTTCTCTTCCGATGAAAACAATTTCAACTTTTTTCAGCCGACCGTCTACTTGATGTTTTTTGATAACTGAGCATTTTTTGTTATTGTGCAAGTGTTAGAGTATACATATTAAGTAACCGTTTACCATTAATTCTTTTTTAAGGGGGATAGCTGATCACCTTTGCTTTACTTACCGTTCAGCACGTGTACTCTGACACTGGCTACGTCAGCGTTGCTGGGTGAGCACGAGTACTTCCCTGAGTCTGTCAACTCAGCGTGTTGTATCAGCAAGTAGCTGGTCGTGACGTCACCCTTCTCTGTAATAACACTCACTCCGCCTCGGTTACTGTCGTAGCTTATAACCTGGAAACAAATATGAAATGTACAAGGCTATTTTGACGCAGTATACTGCTTCTGGTGGTGTAGAGGTTAATGAAGGAGCTTGGCAAAATCAGGATTTTGTAGACTTGGATGACAAGGGAGATTTATGCTGCTGAGGAAAATATCCTTTCTCGTGATTGGTCTTTTATGAGCCAGGGCTATCTGTTATGTTTGGTAGGCATGGTTTTAGGGAGTACTAGATGCATGAGGGTGCCTCTCTGAGCCATAGTTAACTGCAGATATGTATTTATATTTACCATCGTAAGTTTATCTTGCTCATTTATTGTAAAACGCATCGCCATTGAGCTTTTGCCATTTAAATATTTAAAAATGGCCACAGTTTTTATTTTATTAGTGAAAATGTAGTGTAGATGTTCCATAGTAGGTCGTATTGGGTTTTTTGATGAAAGGCAACACTAGGTTTCAAAATTTTGGTTTAGCTGAATGATTAATGAGGAATCTTTGGGCTTAAGATAGAGGTAAAGGAAATATGGTTGAAGGTTAGCAATTTTATTATAAAATACTGTATACATTACTTGTTTAATTAAATCCATTCGAAAATGAAAACGAACGAACAAAAGTACAAAGTAACTACCGTAAAACTTTAACAAACAACATTCAATCATTTTCCCGTCATTACCAGCTTGACAGAAACATACTATGATGACTAGTTATACAAAAGCTTTGCTGTCAAAATGAACTGTCAATGCTGCCAGAACGATACCGTATTCACTGAAACACACAGTTACAACTGAAAGGAATTCAAGAGTTCATTTAATAAACTGTCAATCGCACGAAACAGTCAGTCAACAGCAAAACAACTGGCGTATTGGAAACGGCTAGTTGGTTCATATTGGAGTTTGTTTCAGGCGATTTGCATATGCAAAATGAAAAGTTGATATAACATCTGAATCACCATTTCAAATGAAACTAGTACAGCTTTCAGTTCCCAAGCCACCTGTGTTTTCGTTTTAATTATTATTCATTTCTCGTGAGCGTGGCTTTAATATTTATGCTCGTTTAATCATGAAAGTGTAGAAGCTAATTTGTGTATTTATGCAGGGAAAATATATTAGTGACTAAGTGGAGTTTATGAAACATAATTCTACTTGCAAATGAAAAATGGAATAAGTTTGTATTTAAAATTAATATACGTAACAGGACATGCATCGCTTTGAAATTAATTATGGATTATTTAACACGAAGCCTTCTCAATAAGCACTTGCAAGACATTTCTTAAAAACAGTTTTACGTGGAAAATTCAAACCATCTTGTCTTGTATTAAAATTGAATCACTCAAACTGAACCACCACTGGTCAAATAGTACCACCAGAAGTACTTCCTGCTTATGTTTTTGACAACCAAAAAGGATTTCTGAACATTCCGTATTTTATAAAGAAAACACTAACTTAACGTAAATTATAATATGTTATTGTTGTTATTAAGGTTTTATTTACTTATATAACTTTAAGCTGATTATGTCATTTTCAAACTAAAATGTTTTCTCCTAAACCTAGTGCAAGGAACATTAGTGCATGCCACCTTAGGACTTGTAAGCTTTGGGTTAGAACTCATCAGTAATATTGTACAGACACTCTAAAATGTAGACTCAATCCACCAATGACAGGTGTTTAAACTGAACGTAAAAGTTATTACAAAACATCACTGGAAATCATAGTGCCTTTATTGCAAATACTTGTAAATGCGTTTGTACAAAGTTAACCCGAGATTGTGTAATAAATATACAGGGAGTTAGCTATAAATGCACCCCCACCTTAAATAAAAAGAAATTGTTAGGGCATTTTCTTAGTACTTAAAGTATGTTTTGTCACACGGTAGTCCCCAATGCCCACCAAAAAAATTAGGGGGGAAGGCCCCTTCAAAACTTTTAAATTCAAACTCCCCTTGTGGTACTATGAAAGAAAAATAATTTTTATACAAATTCATTGACGCAAAGAAAAATTCTTTATCTCGACGGTTCGGTTTTTAAAATGAAATAAATCAAAAAGTTGTTGAGATATTTTAAAAGTTATTTTTTATTGTAAAGAGGAGAAATGGAAATTTAAAATTCATAATAAAAAAGCGCAAAAGTTATGTCACTTAAATAATGACCACTATTTTCACTGTACGAGTCTCTTGGAGAAGTTAGTCATGACTCTCTCCAATGTTTGGCACGGGATCTCACGAAGCTCTCGCCGAATTACGGTTTTTGAGTGGGGATATGTAGTGGTGGGGAGGTCTGGTCAGTTGGGGATGGTCGCCATTATGTTCACATTGAGCGAAAGTTCCGAGATGGAGCGTTGGACCGCGAACACCGTGCGTATGTAAATGATAGGAAGAGCCGACATCGAAGGATCAAAAGCGACGTCGCTATGAACGCTTGGCCACCACAAGCCAGTTATCCCTGTGGTAACTTTTCTGACACCTCTTGCTGAAAACTCTTCAAGCCAAAAGGATCGATAGGCCGTGCTTTCGCAGTCCCTATGCGTACTGAACATCGGGATCAAGCCAGCATTTGCCCTTTTGCTCTACGCGAGGTTTCTGTCCTCGCTGAGCTGGCCTTAGGACACCTGCGTTATTCTTTGACAGATGTACCGCCCCAGTCAAACTCCCCGCCTGGCAGTGTCCTCGGATCGGATCACGCTAGGGAGTGTTTGCCGGACGGGACCCGGAACGCGCGCCGCCGACGACGGGCCGTGACGCACGGCCGAAACCGACGTACACGACTCACCGTCGCGCGGCGGCGGCGCCCGGCCGCCGACAACCCTTGAACGCTTGGCGCGAGAAGACCGTACCGCCGGGCCCTTTAGGAGCCTCGATGAACGCCTTCCGCTCAACCGAGTAAGTATAGAAACGATGAAACTGTATGTACTTATTTAAAGATATCAAACAATCAGGCATAAAGCTACATTTCACAAACATTTTTTTTAATTCATCACAAATTTACTTCAAAATAGTCTACGAGATTATCTTATATCATGTTTCCCTCAAAATATAATCAAGAAACATTTGTCATTAAAAGAATTGTACGTGACGTGTGGCCTTTTAATCCTGATTTCTTGTAATCTTGAAATGGGTGTAACAAAACTAGTAGAGATAAAAAAGTATTCATTGCGTCGTTAAATTTGTATTAAAATTGCCTTTTCTTTGAAGTGTCACTAGGGGGTTTGTACTTAAAAATGTGGGGGTCCTCTCCCCGGCTTTTGGTTGGGGTGGGTGACGCAAAGTATGTAAAAAACTACAAAATCTAATAAAATAATTACGAAAAGGGTTTTAAAATATTTCCTTTTTTAAAAGTTAAAGAGGGGACATTTAAAACTCACCCTGTATACTTGTTTCATGCCGACCACGGTCATTGGTCAAACTACAGCGAAATGTTTTGACGCCCGCACAGCCCACCCTTTATTTTAAAAGACCAGGTTAATAGCTAAACAATAAATCTTTTATCACCTTTCGATGTGAGCAGGTCATTGCAATATATGACATGAAGGTATAGCCTATTGTTGATTTGTTATATTCCACTAAGATAATATGAGCATAGTACCTCGTCATGGTGGTACCAGAAGATGTACGCCGGGGGCTCCGGGCTGTACCGGATGGTGCAGGTGAGGTTGATGGTGCTTCCTCTATCTACGTGCAGATCAGGACCCCCGAGGATCGCAGCTGTCGGCACTAGACACGTAATTATACAAATAAATAAAAATAAAAGTCACAGCCTTATTTACTACATGTTATTACACAATGTGAATACACTATAACAATTATTATTTAACAAGACATTTTATAAAACTAGACAATATGATGGTTTTGAGGCTCTCAAGGAGCTCATTGTACGATGTAAGATACATTATTGGGCTAAAGTAGAAGAAACATCTCCTACCCAAAGTAGGTCTAACTTGGAGAAAATGAAGTCTCCTGTCTTGATGGGTATTTCTGCCCTCAGGATGGGCTGGTGTTCTCTTCATGGTCACTGGATTTTTTGCACTGAACACTGGTTAATTTAGGAGTGATTTACGGATCAAGCAGCATGTTTATCCTGCATGCATCTTCCATGAGAAGTATGTTTGCTGCATCTCTAGAGGGAGAAACATGCCTGTACATAGTCTCGAACTGAATGCGTAGCGGATGGCTGCATTTCCCAGCCGCTGTATTCAGCCTTTGCTCTTTATTGAGAGACTGCGTTAATTCACCATATCGGGTTTGGTAGGACAAACATGAGTTGGGTTCTAAAACGTAACATAAAATATACGGACTCTACTTTATAAAATGTTCTGACTTTGAAGTTCTCCATGCACGTAATGACTAGAAGAAGGGAAAATCCTAAGATAGTCCCTAAGATAACACTGATTTATGTTTTAACTAAGCGAGTTAAAACGTCAAGAGCCCCTTAGACTGAGTTTTCAAAAATCACGCTCTTTTACTAGATATAATTCTAGATATTTACAGAAAGTTTCAGAATTTTACATTATAAGATCCGGCGTGATTGAATAGTCTCGCTATTAAAATATTTTAACTGCAATCAAGTTAGGTTAGGGACCCTAAAACATAAAGATTTCCCACCCCATTTTGTAATTAGAACATATTCGATGGTTTCCTCAAATGACACGTACATATTTCGCTAAATACTCATGAGTTTTTAATTTTACACTCAGTGCACAGGTCAATCGAATACTTTTTGGAACCCATTATCTCCATGAGCAACTGTACCGAATACTAAGCAAGTGAACGGGTCATTTTGGAACTTTGAGTGGAAAAATCTCATTCAAAGACTCATTAGTTTCCAGGGAGATCCAAAACGAAACCGTTCGCTGTCAACACAATTATATCAGTATCTCAATTTAAGATACATCGAAGTTAAAATGTCTAGTGCATTTTTCATTTATATCTTTTGTGGTCCATTCATGTTCTTTTCCAAAGCTACTCACCCACAACATTAAGGTTGACGAAGAAGCTCCGGACAGGTTGTGTAGAGATTTGACACTCGTAGATTCCAGCGTCTCTCTTCTGTGCCCACTTGATCTGTAGAGTCCACTCGTCGTTGTCTCTGTGGTGGAGCGCCATGAACCTCTGGTCTGAGGTGTACGTGTAGGCACCTACTGTCAAGATGTGGATATCTCTGTGCCTTACCCAGGATACCTACAAACATTTCACATATAGTGGTTTAACCGCTGACGGTGAATCAAATAGTGTTTCTGTTTCGTTGATGGACTTAATTTGTCAATTTGCATATGGTTTATTAAAGCAAACTAGTTAATTGTATAGTTACACAATTTTAAAACACTTTGTTTTTAAACATTTCTGAATTTCATCCCCACCCTATACCAATGATTACTGTTTGTAAATTAAAATTAATTTTGTATCGTACCCTACTGACTTGTGAAAGTACGTAAAAGGAACTATGCTATGAAAAATTTTATTACCATACATGAAATAGGAACCAGGACACGTTTACTTAATTTAAAAACATAAAATGGCCGTCAACGCTTTTACTTTCATAGTGACGAGCACGTACAGTAGATTTAGTTTTGAGAGGATTTGAGATTTAAATGAGATGTGATTTTACCGTTGTTTAATATTTAGAAACTTATTTTAAAGCTAACAGCTAATAGTGTGCGCGGTCATTGTGTACCAAAAGTATGTTATTATGTCATATAGAGTCCGTAGAACAATACTTGAAAGGTGTGTTTTCAATATCTTTATAACTGATAGACCACTCGTTAGAGTAGCTGTAATGATATACAGGGTCCGGCAGTCAAACCTGACGGTTTTTAAAATGGGATGAATCAAAAAGTTGTTGAGATATTTTAAAAACTATTTTTTATTGTAAAGAGGAGAATTGGAAATATAATATTCATAATAAAAAAGCACAAAAATAACTTATGTAGCAAAAGCTATGTCACTTGAATAATTACCACCATTTTCACTGTACGAGTCTCTTGGAGAAGTTAGTCATGACTCTCCAATGTTTGGCACGGGATCTCGCGAAGTTCTCGCCGAATGACGGGTTTTGAGTGGGGATAGGTAGTGGTGGGGACGTCTGGTCAGTTGGGGATGGTCACCATTCTGTCCACCTTGAGCGAAAGTTCCGAGATGGAGCGTTGGACCGCGAACACCGTGCGTATGTAGTCGAGACTTTTTAGAAATAATGGTTCTGTGATTCTAACACAAAAGAGTTTTCGTATACGGTTTAATGTTCCTCGTGGTCCAATCTGTCTCTAAACACAATTCTTCTATGGGTTTGAAACTTTCAGAACACTGCTTTTGGGACAACAAGAAGAGGAGGATCACCTCGAACGGTTAGAACACCTGCTAATATTGAAGCTGTTCGACATGCTTTTGAAAGGAGCCCTCATCGCTCTGCCGTTCTTCACGCCCTCAAGGTGAACAGAATGGCAACCATCCCCAACTGACCAGTTGTCCCCACCTGCCACCACTACCTATCCCCACTCAAAAACCGTCATTCGGCGAGAACTTTGTGAGATCACGTGCCAAACATTGGAGAGAGTCATTACTAACTTCTCCAAGAGACTCGTACAGTGAAAATAGTGGTCATTATTTAAGTGACATAACTTTTGCTATATAAGTTATTTTTCTGCTTTTTATTATGAATATTAAATTTCCAATTCTTTTCTTTACAATAAAAAATAATTTTTAAAATATCTCAACAGCTTTTTGATTTGTCCCATTTTAAAACCGTCAGGTTTGACTGCCGGACCCTGTACATTCTACAACTGTGGTACCAAAGGGGGAGACGAAATTGATCGAAAGGACTTCAGTTTACCCTACTAGATAATTATGAAAAAAACAAGTATTAAAATATAAAACTTGAGCCATAGCAAAGCTAGCATCATCGGGCAACACAAATTGAATAATTAAAGGTATTAGTTTTTGCTTTTATTTTCTGTAATTTTGTTTTAAAATGGTTAAATCTTTAAAAGATAGTTTTTTTAACCTATATTGGTTAACAGACAAAAGGACTCCTTTACAATCAAAAGACAATTTTGTAGTAGGTAGATAGTGCATATATCTCATATGGCTGAAACTAAGGCTGGAGATAGATGAGTCAGCCAACCCACAGAATTCGTTACGAGGGCTGCCTCTGTTTTTCTCTCCCTTGGCTCCAACCACTCGAGTTTGCCAGATGACGACTCGAAGGGGACCAAAGCGTGCAATTTCTAAGAAAAGCCGGACTTGCGCCTGTGTCAGTGGCTCTATTTGATACTCTTAAAAAGTTTCCTCGCAACGCACTCTGTGGGTTGGCTGCCTCAACTATGTCCAGCTGCCAGCTGCCAGGTCTTATAAAATTGGACACTCACCGTCTTATTGCCGAGATTCCTGACTCTACAGCTGAGGTAGGCTGACTTGCCCACCAGGGCGGTGACGTTGCGTGGAGTCAGAGGGTCGAAGTAAGGCTCGAACCTGCTCAGCAGAGGGGGCGCAGTGGACGTCCTCCCGTCCAAGGCGTTTTGGCCGCCGTTTACGTACGCAGCGCCTGCAAAAGCAAAAACAATGGTTAAGTTTGTTACTTAACCTCGACCTTTACCTACCACTACACCAAAGTCACTTGACAAACTGGCAATGGTGACTGTGGAGTTCGAACCCGCGCCGCCAGACTGATAAGCGCCGGAATGGCGTGCGATACCACTAAAATCACTAATCACTATATCAATATTTGAGATTCCGACCACTCTCATGAAGGTTTTTAAGGCAAATATGTGGTGAAGATGAGTGTGATGAGTGTTAGTAATGAGTTATGAGGTGTAGTCTTGTTACAAACTAAGACCGACTCTTCATTAGAATGGGCCATTAATTAGTAGCCCAATGAACAATGGAAATACAAGGACCAACGGCTTAACGTGACTTCCGAACCACGCAGGTGATGATCTGATACGTCTAAACGATGGTGGGGGTTGATGCGGGTATCATCAGATGATCACTGAGACTATCTGAGCCGCTTTAGACCTTTATTATCCTCAAAACCTAACCTCCACGAAGCTGGATTACAGGACCACGCCACGAGTCACCGTCAATCTGCCCCGAGTCTTCTCAAAGAAAGAGCAATGTTGGTAACAATCTTTTGTTCCAACATTACACTACTCTATTAGTTTCGTTTCGACAACAATGAAATCTTTGCTTTAAAGTCGCTTTTTTGTGTCTTCAATGTGAATTTAAAACAGTATTTGTCCGTAAGATAAAACTTGGGCACAAACGTAAAAATGTACAATTCTGGTGCATTTGAATGTTTTTAAGAGAGTCAATCAGATATTAGCGCATTCGTTGTAAGATTTGTACAGGCTGTTTTCAAACTATCTAGACAAATTATTGGACCTTTCCTTCAGTTAAACCAAACCTACTTTTCCTTGTTGATTATTCCGCTAACCATTATTTTACATTTTTTTACAAGCCATGTTTTATTGATTTAAAACTCGTTTCTTTAAGCATATTTTATTTCTGAAAGGTAATAATTTGTTTGTTAAAAATTAGTGTTATTTCAAGTTTTCAAAAATTAAATAGTGGGTTAAGGCCAAGTTTTAGAAGAAATTCGCAAGTACCTCTGTTTTCATTCGACTAATAACTTACTATTTTTATCCTATTTAAGTTTGAAACTATAAATAACAATAGTTTCAAAGCAAAAGTTGATCCAAGCTGAATTTTGCCACAAAATAGTTTTTCTTAAGTTTTTCTCATACATAAAAACGTTTGAAGGAATAGGGAATAGGGATAGGAGATAAAAATATTATAAGAGGTTTAATAGTTTCGTAAATTAAATTTGAAATAGTACAAGTTTTAGCGTTTTTTAATTCTATTTTGTACACGTAAAATGCACGATTTAAAAAAAACGATTTGTACGCGATATATGCGTGTAGGTAAATCACTTGGTTTCAAAACTAGCGTAAACTTAATCTTGACCTTTGTGGTTTTGGCGTATTTTGGATTACTGAAGACCCTTGCATTCAGCGTCGTCGCGGAGATGAGGCGGACCCTTCCCCTTATCAAAATACAGCTAAGTAATAAATGTAGCGATACAATCGTAAAACCTTTACGTTTCAACAACTATGGACTTTAACTAGGGATACTTAGTGCTTACAAAGGATAATATACAAAAATAGCTATTTTATGTATTTCAGGAAAGAGATTCCATCTGGCTTTATGCAGTTTTTATAGAAAAGAAACGTAGCTGTTCAAACTCACTGTGAACGCATCGGGGCAGGTTTTTATCTAAAGTGTACGCAGTCCATTATTTAGATGAGGGTTTTGAAACTGGCTTTTGTTTCAAACGCTTTACACAACACTTTCAAAGGCCTTGGTCACGCTGTTGCGTGTTTTCACTACACAGCATTTCCGAGCCATTATTAAAATGAAAGTCTGGTTGTGTTCTATTCAGCTTTATGCGACACTTTTCACTGGAATACCAAGAGAAAATCTGTCACTATTTCATGGTTACTATATACTAACCTTATCATTATTTGAACTTTTATAGCGAAGAGGTATTTTGGATACTATACATTGATATCAAGGGTTTTCGTCCAGTAAAATATCAATAGGGTAAATTTAGACACAAGTACATAAAAGTCGGTCGAAGGAAACACATTGTACTGGAATGAAAAATGTACGATCTGCATCTCACAACCGATGCTCTTATTTGACCCCCATGGTTAGGAGGTAAGAGAAACTACGATTGATGACTTCTTCCTCTTCAACAGTAAAGTACAGGATTTTCAGCTAGTAAATTTAATCTAGTTCTTCTGAATCATACCAAAACATCATAATAATTTGTTTGGACTATTTTGGTCTTGTTGCGAGCTGTGAAGTACTATCTTCAGGCACTGGTTGGCTGAACTTGGACTACTTTCCGGTTGCTGTCTGCTATCCTATTGGTGGCAGGACTGCCAACCGTCTATTGGAACAGGGTTCCCAACTGCCAATGTTCACATCGACATGTCGGGGAGATATTCAGGACTGGTTGCCAGCTACTGGAAGTGCTGTCCTCTGTGTTAAAGTTATTGTCACTTTAACTCACTTCGACGGTTTCTCGGGCAACTTTTGGGTAATAATGGGAATGTTTTAGCCAATCAGTGACTGAAGTTGGTACTTCACAGCGAGACTAAAAAATTTCAAACTAATTATTATGATATTTTGTCATGGTGTGAACGGGAAGATCTAGATTATATAATGATATTACTATTTAAATCATTGTAAACCATTATCGTTTAGTATTATCTGACAAAACAACTAAAACAGTTGTACGTGTATGTCTTAGAGCATTTTGCAGGAAAGTTCATTCTTGTGAAAAGGCTCAGTAAGGAGTAAGTTACATTCTGAAATAATGCCGGATCCTAACAGTTTGTGGCCCCTGACTTAACATAGGTGAACGATAAGTCAAATTTAGGAGGGCGAAAGCAATAATCCCCAGCCTAGAGCCCGTTCTTCACCTTTATTGGGCTCTCTGTTCTGGCGCGGTCGGATTTACAACTGATTTCACCAAACATTCCTCAAACTGATCTCCACCAGGAATTTGTGGAGGAATTTAGGCTCATATCCCGTAATGCACAGCCGCTTTGAAAGTGCAGCGTCGGGTAAAGTAAACAAGGCCGACACGCAGCCTTGTTTAGCATTTGGTCGTTCTATTAGCTCACAGCCTCGCTTCGACCTTCAGCCGCTGCAGACTTACATGTTATTTGACTGCAAGTGTCAAATAGGGAAAACTGTCATATCAAGAAGGGAAAACGTATTTAAAATTTTATTGACTAATCATAACGTTGTTTTTGCAAAAAACCACTTAGCTGGCATTTTGAAACGACACAGTAGGTTTTCATAACTTTTAGTAAAAAATGGATACTATTAAAATACATACCAATTTCAAACTTCATGAATATCGGATGAAATTTACTGTTTTAGATAGTTTAAACCCCTTTTGACCAAAACTCCCCAAAGGGTACTTTCGGTAGCCCGATTTCGCTGCTTAACGAACCTGACCAAGATTTTTACAAAAGAAATATTTCTATAGAAATTCGTTTAAATCTGACAACAAATGCGACCTGTAGAGAGTACACACATATTATAAACATATGTATATTAATTGTTACTAAAGAAATGCTTAAATCGTGTTCTGTGGAGCAGGATCAGTGCTCATTTCTTACCATGCTGACAGCATGAATATCTCACTTTTTACAAAGGAAATTCGATCATATAGTTACCATGTTAAATGGAATGTTACGTAAGATGAATTTAATAAGTTGCAATAAATGGGTTTCTAAAAGCTATTAAATATCTTGTTTAGAAGAGAACATTACTGCGAACCTTTAGGAACGTCATTACTTCATCCAATATCTTGGAATCCAAGCGTTTAAATGGAAGTTTTGAATCATTGCTGACAAACGAAACTTTTATAACGTACTACTTTTGGATTTCATATTGACAAGATGGAGGTATCACAAAAAGTACCTACATAACTTACAGGTTACGTTTCGTATTTCATAAGTCTCGCCAACTCTTCAACCCTTAGGTGCAATCAGTTATAAGTCATAATCAGTTAGTATAATGCAATTGGAATTTGGGAATTTGGCGTTTTAAAAGAAAGTAAGGTTACATATTTCGGGGAATGATTTTGAATTAAGTGACAAGTAAATGGAGATCAATAGCGTTTAAAACGGTTCGTTTGTTAGAGGTCCACATTTTGCGATTTTTAGTGCTTCAAGGTGTTTGTTTTGTTCTTTTTAGTGAGAGAAATTAATAGCTCTATTTTCAAAGAAAACTCGCTAGTAACTTGTAGTGTGCGTTAATTCGTTTTCCAAAAACAATATTTGACCGTTATTACCATTGCTTAAAGCATAAGAAGACGTCTAGAAATCTTAAGTGTTATTGAACTACAGTTGAGTTTAGACTTCAAAGATGTCTTGTGTAAGGAGCTTACACGTAATATTAAAGTGCATGTCCTTTGTCAAATGCCCTTTGAAGATTCCATTCTAATAAAATTTTCTAAATAGATATGATCCTTTCACAGTCAGCTTATACACCTTTACAATGCTCGTGTTTATTTTTTGTTATTTATATTAAGTTTGACGCTGAATATAATCTAAAATTACCTTTAAAAGAGGGACAACAGTAGTCAGTTTAGAATATTTTTTCCCAATTTTATTATTATAGGACTTTGAGAAACCGTTAAATAGTTGTGCCACTGAACGCAGTGCTATAACCGGACGATTTGAGATTTTAAGAACCATAGTATTATACACTTTGTTTGCAATATTATTCAACATAATAATTAAATTAATATATTTTAAATTTTCTAGTAATGAAAAATACCATAAATTAGTCTGGACCATGCAAACTAATTTGGTTTGTAAAATTACTTCAAGAGTCATCTCATTATGTGTTCTGCTGGATATAAAACTCGCGTCTTGAAACAGCTTACTAAAAACATAATTAAATATTAACACATTATTTTTGATTTAATTATCAATGACACTTTTAATAAGAAAATAAGACAAGTTGAAACTAAAGTTAATAGCAAACCAGAGCGTCCACCAATAGCGTCAGCCAAGACGTAGTCAATAATTGTTACCCGAAATTCTGTGAAGCATCCCATAGAACCAAAATTGTCTATTTAGTTTGATTTACAGAGCTCAAGGTATAAGTTAACATCTGGTAGTGATTAATTATTTCACTGGAACTTTACTGTGGTACGAATTATATTTGGTTACAGGTGTAAGATTTAAAGACACATCGATTAAAAAACATTTTTGGTAACATCATTAAAAGTAACGGTAAACTGACTTATGAAAATTAAATTCATAACCGAGATATACTCTTTGAATAAACTTATATCTTTCCAAAGAAGAAACATTTCACTTTAAAGGTTGTTTTCCTTTTAAGGTTTACCAATACCTTGTTAACTCTTACAGCATCTCAAGCAATTTAAACTTACTAGAAATGAATAACTTGACTTGGGCGCAAGATTACATTGCTGATCCAGAAGAAGACTGAATTTTATTTTATTTGCACAACTCCATTGGAGAGTGTATTTGCATCTCGTCACGGGTCTATTAAGCTGGTTTATTCCCGTATTATCACATTTCAATTCAGACTGTTACGTGTAGACTATAATTTACACTACTACTTAGACAAAAAACCAGCCATTTTCAAATCAACGCCCATTATCTTAAATTACACATTTCGCACTCAAACATGATTAACTTAGGCTTTGGCAAAGGCTACCAAATCACAAAGAAATCGATCAAACACTAGGCTAGCAAATAAACAGAGAAACAGTCAAAGTCGAAACGGAGACCTCGCTTACGCTAGCAAAGCTCGTCACAGTGTTTGTTTACAAGGGGTTGAGTGTTTGAGCTCGGAATTAAAAACCAACAACGTCTTCCTCAGAGACAAAACTGCGTTGCCTCATCTTCTCTTGTGAAGCGCAGATATCTCTTAAATGCATGTCGTTGCTCAAGACTCACGAAGTCAGTTATACTATGTAGTATACTGATGTACGTATACCTAAAGAAATTTTATCAAGAATTAATTTTTTTTTATCTTGATACAACCCTCCGCTTTAATACAACAATTTTATTTATCTACTTTAGACATTTCTTTTTTTACATTTGTATTATTTTGTAATTTTTCCTTTATTTTTTCTATTTTATTTTACTTTACTTCTACACGTGTTGTTTATTTATTGTTATTTATTCTATACTTGAAGTATTTGAATGCACGTAGTTGTTGATCTTCGTTTTTTAATTCTATTAGGCACTAAGAAGATGTCATTACATTTACAAAACCATGTGTTAAATATATTCAAAACCACTCATGAACCACTTAATAACTCTTTGAGTGGGAGTAAAAAGTTATTCAAGTAAATTCTTTGGTCTAGAGTTCTTAAGTACATGAACCACAAAAGAAGGTAAAGTTAGTCTTGTTTAACAAGGCATAGTTTATATACAGAGCCCTTTTCACCAATCAACTTCAACCTTTACCTAGCGTTACCGTAGTCACTAAACACATTGTTAGTGGTGACTGCGAGGATCGAACTCACGCCAGGGGAGTGGTGAGCACCGGAGTCGCGCGCGATACCAATCCACCACGAGTTCGCTTAAACCAGGCATACACTGTTCTCGTAAACGGATCAAAACTATAAGGGACGTTTAAGAAAAGTATTAATTTTGAAAGCAAGTTGAAAATAATAGTTAGTTAAGTGATTATAACTATAAACAAATACAAAGGTGGCTTCCTAATTGTCTCCACCTGCAGACAATCTTAACCTTTCAGCAAGTGCTCATTTTCATCTTCAAGCAAACTAAAAGTGACTAGGTCAAAACATTTGATCCGTAAGACCTGATAATTTACTGGTTTTGTTTCACAAAACACATAAGTCAATAACCTATTAACCTTTGTCTTATAAAAAAACTTGCCAAAAAACAACAAACAATAGTTGTTTTCGATACAATCTGGTCTACAATAATTATCTTGCACAGTTTGACATATACATCTCGCTTTAACACAAAGAGAATGACATCAATGCAATCTGTCTCGCCAATACCACTACTCTGAGGTCGGTTTGAAATGTTAAATCAGATTTACAATGTAAATCACACAGTTCTTTGTGTAAACATACCCTGAGTAGTTTGTTGCGTTGTCTGTAACCTTGTGTATTTGCATGCTGTTTGTTTCGGCCATTTGAGAAACAATACAGGCTTTATAAATGATACTTTTTGTTGGCATCTCATCTTCTAAATTATAACTCACGTTTCAGAAGGAAAACTTATTATATTTCGAGTATTTACAATACTCTTCACCAGATGATGGCATAAAACAATTGTCAAATCCTAATACTCGAAGTATAATAAGTTTTCTCTCTGAAAAGTGAGTTATAATTTAGAAGATGAGATGCCAACAAAAAGTACCATAATGAATCCATCTTCACCATCTTATCGCCAAATTCTTTAAATAGTTGTCTTATATTTTGCAAGCCTTTTTAAATATTATTCTAGTCAAAGTAAATGTATCCGACACGTTGCCAGAAGCGCTAACGTGAATCCTAGCGAATATCCGAAAACGGGGTAAGATCCCACCGCAAGTATTCCACCTCTCCTTGGGCCTGTTCAGCTCTTTTGGCTCCTTGAGACCACTCTCAGGATTGCATTTTTTCTGATTTTCGTGAAATTCTGAGCAAATGTTCCGTTTGTAAAATTATGTATATAGATTATGTTAGTTCACCAAAAAATTGGCTCATCTTTGGTAGGGGTCACTGCTAAATCACTATTTGAGATGCCGACCACTCTCATGAGGGTATTTTAAGGCAAATATGTGGTGAAGTATGAGTGTGATGAGTGGTAGTAATGAGTTATGAGGTGTAGTCTTGTTACAAACTAAGCCCGACTCTGCCTAAGAACGGGTCATTAATTAATAGCCCAATGACCAATGGAAATACAAGGACCAACGGCTTAACGTGACTTCCGAACCACGCAGGTGATGGTCTGATATGTCTAAACGATGGTGGGAGTTGATGCGGGTATCGTCAGATGATCACTGAGACTATCTGAGCCGCTTGAGACCTATATCATCCTCAAAACCTGACATCTATGAAGCTGGATTACAGGACCACGCCAAGAGTCCCAGTCAAATAAAGGGGTTTTAGGCTATTAAATTTGTTTTTTTAATCAAAACTCGGTAAAACATGGTACACCCATTTTTAGTCCCCTTATCGACATGTGTACACAATCTGTTCAGCCAGTCCAATATGGCGAGAAAAAATGATTATATAACGTTTTGTAATTTTACTTCGGAGTTGCAAACAGTTTGTTGTCATTCTGCTCTGAAAACGGCTGCTTTAGACACATATATTGACAGTGCTAAAGTGTCAACCAAGTAAATAAAGTACTGTTTTGATGATTTTTTGTGGCATGGATATCAGCTGGTTCAACGAGTTTCTTTTGATTGTTTTGAAATTTAACACTGACGTATAGTAAATCATTGCAACAGCTGTTTCTTCAAAACATTATAATTCAAACTGCTGAGCTCAAAACAATGTTTACTTAATTAATTGTTATAACATTAAAACATTTATTAATATTTATTTCTCATTATTATTTGTGTCATGACAAAAATATCGTTCATCACTCGGCCCAAAAGTGTCTTTTTGACCCTTGGTCATTTAACGTCTACGGCTGCGCCTCGCACGTTAACTTGACCTCGTGTCAAAAAGTGTCACTTTAGGACCTAGTGATGAAATATACTATTATTCTATGACGTTTCGTTCTCTTCGATGGCGAAAGAAATAGATAGCTATATTTCCTATGGAAATTCGCCAAAAAGAAAAGTAATGACCAAATAATAAAACCAAGCAAAATCTTATTTAATAAATAAGTAAGTAAATATCTGTGCTAACGAGGAATCACGATTTGCTTGATGAGGGTCATCTTTACTGTACATTTTGTAGTAGCAAATCAAACAGTAGTTTTATACCAAGACCACGCTCAATCTAGAAAAGTTACTATACAGTGAAAACGGTCGATAAAACTAAATGTAAATTAAAGCAAATAGTGTAAGTAAGATGATCACGCGGTATCAAGTTTATGTGTTCTCAGCGTATTGCAGTTAACTGTATGAGGTAACAAGAAACGTGCTCTTCATGAACAATGGAGTCTGTATCGTAATAGAGAAACTAGGGGACAGCCCTGACACTACACGCTACGTCTACAATGGAGGGGGGTTGTTTTAGCGAATTTTCTAAGAAAAAAACTATTCATTTCTCCCGGAAAATAGAACGAAACGTTGTAGAAAGGTGCGGTGAGTAGTTTTTTTGCTTCCTAGCACCTCCTGAGTCAAATGACAAAACATTATATACATATAAAGTTATTAGAAAAAAGAATTGAGAAGAATAGTACCCTTTTTTAACATTTTTTATTTGTTACACGACCGGTTTCGGGACTGAACCGATCTTCTTGGTGATGTACATAAAATTGCCTAACCTAATTTGCAAAACAACAAAATATAGAAAAGTTCTATTTGATAATTTATTATAAAAATATATTTACGGTCTGTCTCAAAAAAGTGTAGCGCGCTATGCAGAACCGGATTTTACATACAAAAAGAAGTCGAAAATGTCTTTTAACATTTTTTTGATTTCGGTTTAGTTTAGCCGTAATCCGCCGTTTTGTAAATGTTTGAAAATAACTAATAACTCAAAAGTCCTTTGAGATATGTTTGTGAAACTTGGTGTAAACCTTAATTGTTTCCTTAACAACATTTTCCAAAAACAGTTTTTATCTAACTTATCAAGTTTCTAAATGGCGGCCATTTAAAGATTTCAAAGCAAAATTCCAGTTAGTTCCATTTGACTTTGAAATGGCCGCCGTTTTGAAATTTGATTAGTTAGAAAAAATATTTTTGGAAAACGTTGTTAGAAATAAATTGGTTACGCCAAGTTTACTAAAAACTCTTAAAGCGTTTTGAATAATTAGTTTTTTTTAAAGATTGACAAAATGGTGGTTTACGGCTAAACAATAAAAAAAGCTAAGACATTTCGACTTTAATGTAAGAATCTGGTTCTGCAATAACGCTACTATTGTGTCACTATTATGTATATATATAAGTTTTTTTTTTTATATATACGTGTGACCAACCTACAGGTCGCATTTTTGGTTCGATTTTCACGACATTTGGTACACATGTTCCCTTTGCAAATGTTTAGGTTAAGTTCGTTGTAACTAGATCGGACAGTCTGTTACAAAATGGTGGCCGTTCAAAGTTTTGATTTTCCTATAAAATTATAGTGACGCCATAAACTAACATAAAGTTGACCCTGTAGAGTAGAGTTTTACTATACTATCTTAATCGATCAAAACAACTCCCGTTGCTCTAAAACCTACCGTTTTTAAGTAATGTCTGTTTAATTATTTAATCCTAATTTTCCTTGGATACAGAAAGTAAAAAGGTAAAGTTCTGTTTTATTGGAAATTTACTAAGATTTAGTAGCGCTTGTGGCTATGTGTCGGCTATGTTTGTTGTTGTTGTTGGAAAATTTATGTTTCCTTAAGAAATAAAAGAGTAAAAAGGTAAAGTTATGTTTTATTGAAATTTACTAAGATTTACAGTAGCCTTGTGTATGTGTCATTATGTTTGTTGTTGTTGTTGGAAAATTCTATGTTTCCTTGGATACAGAAAGTAAAAGGTAAAGTTCTGTTTTATTGGAAATTTACTAAGATTTACAGTAGCGCTTGTGGCTATGTGTCGTATGTTTGTTGTTGTTGTTGGAAAATTCCACATGTTTCCTTGGAAACAAGAAAGTAAGGACAGGATTATGTTTTATTGAAATTTACTAAGATTTACAGTAGCGCTTGTGGCTATGTGTCGGCTATGTTTGTTGTTGTTGTTGGAAAATTCTATGTTTCCTTGGATACAGAAAGTAAAATTAAAGTTATGTTTTATTGAAGATTTACAGTAGCGCTTGTGGCTATGTGTCGGCTATGTTTGTTGTTGTTGTTGGAAAATTCCTATGTTTCCTTGGATACAGAAAGTAAAAAGGTAAAGTTCTGTTTTATTGGAAATTCACTAAGATTTACAGTAGCGCTTGTGGCTATGTGTCGGCTATGTTTGTTGTTGTTGTTGGAAAATTCCTATGTTTCCTTGGATACAGAAAGTAAAAAGGTAAAGTTATGTTTTATTGGAAATTCACTAAGATTTACAGTAGCGCTTGTGGCTATGTGTCGGCTATGTTTGTTGTTGTTGTTGGAAAATTTGCTTGGTCATTTGTGCCGCCTAGCCAATGAAAACCTTAGCTGGGCGAACTCAACCTTTAGGCTGTTTTGTGCTAGCCAACGGAGTGGGAAGGATATGGAACTAGGTATGACAGGGAGTGGGTCTGCTAGCATCATGCTTAAGCTACTAGTTAATCCTTTGCCTAGGACGGGGGAGTTAAGTAGTCTCTATACTGCTTAACAGATCAGGTCTTCTATGTCCAAACCGGAAGTAACAAATAATGCTCACTCTCTCTTCAGAGTCTCTCCTGCCAATTGAAACTTAACTGTAAACATTCTGTTAGCCCCTCTCTTGACCCATTGTGTTAAGTAGCCCAAAACTAGCCCCCTCTCTCTTTTCTCAACCCCAGTATCAGGTAAAAATAGCAGTCAGATTCAGACTGGGCAGTTTAACTACTGGAGTTAACGGAGGAGACTTTATCAGGCTTATCTTTGGGGTTTACTGTTATCTAATGTACATTTTGTCTGATGCCAGTTTCATCTGTTTATATTTAAATTGTATGTACATACTGAAAGTTCTCAGCGCCACGAATAACGTTTTCCATTTCATTTCATTCATCTAATTAAACATAGTTTTAGGAGAAACAGCAGTCTCAAGGATTTGACTAATTCTGGGGTTCCACAAGGTTCTCTCTCGGGACTTATTTTAATTCTTCTTCAAGACAACGGCTTTCATACTAATGATTTCTTTAAATTTCCGTTCTACGCAACTGATCGTGACAGATTTTGTAACGGATGAATAAAGAGTTAAAATGTTATAATTAAAAACGTCGGGATTATATGGTTTGAAATATCTATTGGTTAATTTCAATTAACTGAGTACTTTTTAGCACTAATAGATAAATTAAGAAAAAATATAACAAAGATTCATAGATAACATAAATATAATTGCCTAAATGCTAGTTGGTTACTAAAAAGCTTTAATATAAAATTGTGTGAGATTTTAACCCGGATCATTGCCGGGTGAACTTTCTTACTATTAATGCCAGACACGGTATTTCATCTGTCATAAGTCACTAATCGAACAAATATTTTGGATACAGATTGAAATAAGATACTTTAAAATTTGAAGGGATAAATAGGTGGGTCGGATGGTCTAATCAAACACCATTGGGCTTAGTCCATTTCTTCCTTTAAAGTTGATTCTCAAAATGAATTGTTCAGTTGTACGAAATTGCACCAAGTAAATGCTTCGGAGTCTAAATGAAGTTGACAGCAAAGTAATAGAGAGGGTGCCAAGGGTTGAAACTTGATGCAATTTATAAACGAGGTCCCGCTTTCTACAAACCTGGTTATTCCGAGCTTAGACCATCATCAGTAGTTATATCCTGGAGTAAATAACCGGTTCCGACGCTCCCAAACTAGTTTAGAAGTTATTAAATAATACACAGTTTAAAACTAGAGGGCTTCAAAACTTACTATGGTTGTATTTATAAAGAGTTTGTATTTTTGATGATCTTATTCTGGAGATATTGGCAAGTGATAGTAAGGAATTTAAAAACAGTAGCCAATATAATCACAATCACAGCCACAATTTGAGATTCCGACCACTTTTATGAGTGTATTTTTAGGCAAATATGTGGTGAGGGATGAGTGTGATGAGTGGTAGTAATGAGTTATGAAGTGTAGTCTTGTTACAAACTAAGGCCGACTCTTTCTTAGAATGGGTCATTAGTTAATAGCCCAATGACCAATGGAAATACAAGGACCAACGGCTTAACGTGACTTCCAAACCACGCAGGTGATGGTCTGATATGTCTAAACGATGGTGGGAGTTGATGCGGGTATCATCAGATGATCACTGAGACTATCTGAGCCGCTTTAGACCTATATCATTCTCAAAACCTGACTTCAATGAAGCTGGATTACAGGACCACGCCACGAGTCCCAGTCAGATATAATAACTTTTATTCTGTATAAGCGCTTTCGATAGCAAGCTAACATATTCAAGCTTGTTGTTGTAACATTTTGTATTTTTTGAGCAACAACCTGAAAATCATAGCTTGCTATTGAAAGCGCTTGTACAGAATAAAGATGTTTATATTGGCCTACTATTTAAATTCCTTACTATATTTATTTTTAACAGTAGGTATCAAGCTGTATAATCAAGTACCAGGTTTAGGTAGGTTACAACAAATAACAATCAATAGTAGTTTTGAAAAAGTGACTTGTAGTTATATAGAAGAAAATATACCAATAAATTTCTTGGCTGGCAACGCAGCCACCACTCTAGCCCGTAATATTCTCCTGTGCAAGTCCCAAACAGGTCTTACTTCTGTAGCTAGTTTTAAGTTTGACATATTACATTCTGTTATATTTTTGGTTATTAAACAAATGTGAAAAAAAGAAAGGAAAAACGTTATTCATTCATTCAACAGTTCTTTGACGAGTTGGTTGGGCTGAAACGCTTTTGTCTTTCCTTTAATCTTAATTGAATTTAATAAGTCTACTTTATAAAGTCAAGCGATTACCTTAGTTCAATATTTAGTCAATAAGACAAGTCTAATTTAAATAACTGTGGTATATTACTTTGACAGTATGGACAAAACAAACTGAGTTGAACTATGCACCAGATAATAAATCTTTCACGCTGATATCTACTTGAATGACAACAACAATACTTGTTTTGAAGGTATCACACTATTGTGTGTGCTCAACTCTCAAGTAACACAATATTTGGTGTTGCTAGTAGAACGTATATTACAGTATACTATATGCACAAGTACTGTCAATGTTTGCGTCGCACTTGGATAACATGTTTATTTGAGAAGTTGAACTATTATTGCGGACATTTTCCATCGTTAGTGAACAAAAAGGATCACGACGTTTCGGGATCTGCAATCTGATCCCGTCTTCAGGTGAAAATAACCTAAAACATAACACAGAACATTAGAAAATGAGCTAGCCTAAAGTAGTCAGCGTAGCTGACCAGTCAAACTCTACCAAACAACATGTAGTTGTTAAGTCAAACAACAAATTAAATCTTAGAATTTAGGAATAGCCTAGAGAAAACAAAACTACAATATTACAAACACAAGCCACACTATGAAAGTAAACAAGTCACCGGAGTAAATTCAAAACGAATCAACACGTCCACTAACTGAACGAGCTAACCTAGACTCCTCGTCCCAGTCCTTCAGTTAGTGGACGTGTTTTGTGACCCGTCTTGAATTTACTCCGGTGACTTGTTTATTTTCATAGTGTGGCTTGTTTGTAATATTGTAGTTTTGTTTTCTCTGGCTATTCCTAAATTCTAAGATTTAATTTGTTGTTTGACTAACAACTACAGACTGGTCAGCTACGCTGACTACTTTAGGCTGGCTAGCTCATTTTCTAATGTTCTGTGTTATGTTTTAGGTTATTTTCACCTGAAGACGGGATCAGATTGCAGATCCCGAAACGTCGTGATCCTTTTTGTTCACTAACGATGGACATGTCCGCAATAATAGTTCAACTTCTGAAATCCTCCCATCGTCAACAACAAACTTCAAACAAAGAATGTTTATTTGTATTTACGTTTTTTTATTGTTTATTCAAACATTTTCATAGCAATAGTGTGTAGTCATATTAACATTTATTATGAAATTAACCACATCAATATACGTTGTTATAACGCAAAATAATTACACAATGGATCGTATTTAAAGGGTTACTAAAAAGGAACCTGTATTAAGTCCGCCTCAGGTGCACGGCGAAGCTTCATTGCAAGGGTTTACAGCGGTCTGTTTTTCACCTTTCAAAATAACCTTTACATTAATAAATTCTCAAAATAATGCGTTTTAAGTGTACAAAATGGAGTTGAAACGCACTAAAACCTGGACAATTCCAAAGTTAATTTGAGAAAATATTGAAAATTGTGAGAGAAATTCGACTTTAAACACGTGTCAAAGATCTCCTAGTTTCCTAATATATCATATTTATTAATGTAAACAATTGTTTTCAAAGGCGTAAAACGGGCTGCCGTAAATTTCTGTACGCCCACTGTTTACGCATTCATTGAAAGAATAACCGTTGTTTAGCCAGTTGTTACAAGATCGGTGGCCTGTGTTTCTTGAACGGACGAATTCAGGCTTTCGCTGAAGTGACTACTGAGGCAGACCCTTAAAGCAACTAATTATGCTCGAAGATAACAGTAAAATAGTAAAACCTCTGGGAAACTACTGACACACTATTTGATATTAACTTATTCAAAAATCTATTACGAATCCGTGGCGGATTGGTATTGCGCGCCTTTCCGGACTTCATCAATCCGGTGGCGCGGGTTCCATCCCTGCAGTCACCGCTTACAGTTTGTATTGTGACTATACGGTAACGCTAGGTAAAGGTCGAGGTTGAGTGGTAGAAAGGACTTTGTAGTCCTAACCTCACCTCGTTAAACTAGAGAAAGTTTATCTTTTCATTTATTACACTATGCACGTAATAATTTTCAGTTGTATAAATTAAGTAGAGGAAGGTGTAAATAAGTACACCATGAAAAAACATTTAAAACAATATGTTTTGTAATGTCAAAAGTGTAACTAGCATAGTTACTTATTTTGGTAATCAGATTGGTAACTAGTTTTAAACTAACCAACCACTACATTGGACATATATAAATAATATAAATCACTTTGAAATGTCTATCAAATCATTTGGCTAATGACAAAATTTGGGTTGTACTAAATCAAAGGAATAAGTGCAACTGAAACTACAAAGAAACCAGACAAAACCACGAACAGTCACAGAAACAAGCGGTCGAGTTTTAAATCCAGCGTGGCTTTAATAATGCCGTGAAATGAGTTAGTGCACGAGTGAGTCATATTATATTAAATTCTATATTAAATATCCGATAAACCTCTTCAAACACGGATAATTTCACACATATTTCTCTGAAAAGTTCCGTTATCAACCGGACCTATGCGTAGTGGAGCGGAAGTGTTGTTTAAACAATAATGGCAACACACGTTTGTTTGCGTTTCGTGGTTTGTTTAGTCAAACACTGCTTCGTGTCTTATCAATGGCAAAATAAACATTTGAACTGGACCACGATTAACGCTTTGTGAACAGCTGTCCACTTGTGCGTTTTTTTCGGAAATATTAAACAAAATTCGTTGTACCGTTATTAATTGTTAATCTAAAATTTATTTATAACTTTAATAAGTGGTGATTGCTGGCGAGAGCACTTAACAAATTGTAACAATGTTTGGTTAGTTATTATGTTTGCTTTTAATATTAGCAAAGTGTTTGTGAAACACTACTGTTTTTGAAAATATTATAGAAACACTTTTTGCTTTTGCTACAGCTCGTCGGAAGTTTTAGTTTTAGCTTTGTAGTAAATGACTTCAGTAAAAGTTTCGATCTTAAATTTCCATTGATAAGATGTATCTCACCAATGGCTAAAGGATCAGCTATTTGAAAGTAGTTTCGCTGTATCTGTGTAGGTTTCTCAACGGTCTCCTGGTAGTTCGTGAGCTGGATATAGTCATTCTTGATGTACTACGATAAGTAAAATTGAGAAGGGAAAAGCAATATTCTTTAGCCTAGAGCATCGAACACAGAACAATGCTTTACTGTATTCTCTGGCCTAGAGCCCCTTACTCCCTTTACACTTGCTGTTCTACTTAGAAAAGAATCACCACTTTTCAGAAACTGTTTGACCAAAGTCAGTCGATTAGCAGCTGTTAATGGCCAGGGACAGCTTTGTTTAATTTCTCCAATTGTTTTTTTCATTACGTTTTCGATCACGTTTGGATAGTTTTCCAGACTAGTCGCATTTGGGAAAAACATGTACACGCATTTGTGTGCTGATGGGTGACTGGTCAGAAGTCCAAGCTTACACTGATTAATTTAGGCTAGCTCATTTAATTTCCAAATGTTTTGACACCCTGTATAACAGAGACAGTGTCAACTGAGTGTACAGTATGACAGGAGCAAGTGCACTGTCACTGTGAAACATGTCACACAACTGGGTCACAGCTAAACAAGTTCCACTCTACTCAGAACTGTCTGTTAGCGAGTGTCAAGTAGATTCCTCGATTGAAATCACTCGAATTTATTTGTTGTTTAATAATTTCTTTACCTTGAATATGTGCCTTGATACTGCTATATAGAACGAAACGGAACACATAATTGATTACAGCACCTTTTGAGCTAAAGCGGCAAAGTTTAAATACCATATTTTAATGATATTTGAAAGCAAAACTCTGGAAATAAGTACAGACGTCCTTTTTGAAAATATCTTAGCTAAGTTCGCTAACCAACAAAATCAGTCCAACCAAAAACCTTTAGGTAAAATTTATATCACTGGAAACCTTACTTTCAAGGCTTACGCAAGTTGACACTTTCAATCATTGTGTTGATATTTGTTGAACATAGTAGTAGTTCAGACTACTATACAACATTACAAACAAACATTTTCTGTATGTATTGTAAGTGAATATGAGTACTTTATGTAAAATAACACTACATCTTTAACACCTCTTACTGGAAGATGATTTATTCAACAAACACTGTGAGTATGTTGAGTGCTTGTCGTGCTGCGGCATACAAATTCATATTCACAAGCAAGAAACACACTACACTCTTTGTATCACTTACTCACAATTCAAACTATTGTAATTTTGTTATTAGAGAGTAATATAATTATGTAACGTTGGTGGTTGTGTGAAAATAATTATACTGTAATGCTGAGTATTAGACATGATTTAAAATGCTTTCGAGCATTTTTACTTCATACTTTCATTTCCCCCCTAAACCTTCCTACCTTGGTTACCTAGAAAGCCGTTAATAATATGCATCAGATGAGTCCACACGCAGAGTGAAGGGGTAGATTAAAATTGCCACCCTTGAAAGTGAAAGTTTAAGGTGATCCGAATTGCCACCCCGTGAACATGGATGAGCAATTACAGTACGCATCGCTACATCTTCGCAACTCTCCCTGATTTACCCTAACTCAAACTATTATAGTTGTTTCTTGAACATTTCTACAATAATGTATCAATTGTATTACGATACAATAGTTGTTGAAAATGTTGATTTTTACGATTTTTGTTAACATTTTCAAATTTGTTATACAGTTTATGAGATTGCTAGTTGAGTTTGTACTAAGATAGCTATGATGCACCAAAGCGTTTAAACCCGTGTTTATTTGGTTGAACGATAGATACAATTTATGGAACGAGTCTTCATTCTGTTTTGGTTTAAAAATTGGACATTTATGCCTTATTATGTTTCTAAACTATTGAACATTTATTGACTCCTTTGCCTTGCAGCAGCTAATTATATAGTCCCATTCTAGCTTCTTAGATATTTTTCAAACACAACTTTAAACACTGTGCTATAACCCGTGGCTGTTGTATAAACTGTATACATGTTTTTGAAATGCAAACAAGAAAAGTGGAACATGTAGACAAACTCGACTGCTACAATAGGCTACAATATAAAAACAACTATAAGTGTTTTAATATTTTTCACCACCTTGCATACCTTCCCGCAACTCCAAAATTGTCAAGTGCCAGATAGTTGTCAGGACCGTCTGTCAACGGTGAGGTGAAGCGTACGATAATTGCTCATCGATTTTCACGGGGTGGCAATTGGATCACCTCGAACTTTCGCTTTAAAGGTGGCAGTTGAATCAGCCGTGAAGAGCTTGAAATTTTCACTAAACCAGAGTGAACGAATTTTTTCATCGCCAGGGAGAATGAAACATCATTGAAAAAGTTTGCAGGAGTTAACAAACAAATCACTAAAATCATTATTTGAGATGCCGACCACTCTCATGAGGGTATTTAAGGCAAATATGTGGTGAAGGATGAGTGTGATGAGTGCTAGTAATGATTATGAGGTGCAGTCTTGTTACAAACTAAGGCCGACTTTCCTTAGAATGGGTCATTAATTAATAGCCCAATGACCAATGGAAATACAAGGACCAACGGTTTAACGTGACTTCCGAACCACGCAGGTGATGGTCTGATATGTCTAAACGATGGTGGAGTTGATGGGTATCATCAGATGATCACTGAGACTATCTGGAGCCGCTTAGACCTATATCCTCAAAACCTGACTCCATGAAGCTGGATTACAGGACCACGCCACGAGTCCCAGTCTAAAACCATAAGCAGCTAACCACGCTTCTGAGTCAAACATAAACCAACCAAGCACAAAAAGCTTTGAGTCAAGTTATAACCAATGAAGCATAGCAAAACGCTTCTGGAGTCAAACCACCAAAAGATCACGTAGCAAAGCCATTTGCCAAACATAGCCAAAAAGAAGCAAAAGCTTCTGAGTCAAACACTAGATGCAAAAATTGTCAAACCACTAAAACCAACCAAGCATTGCAAACCGGTGTCAAACACTGAAAAAAGACGCAGTTTCTTCTGAGTCAAACCACAAAACGTCTTATGTGCATATATAATAAAAAATGATCATACATAATGAATCCGATCAGCCAAACCTAGGTAACGGTGATGAACCTATTTTTAGTCACCTCCTTGATTTGGGAAAACTAATTATGTTGATTTCATTACATTAGTTGTGTAATAGGGCATACGTGTTTACACCAATTTTAATCAAAGTCGTAACATTAAAACAGGTTTTAAGCAAAACATTACTTTTTTAAAGAGTCACATTTTGAACGCATTTGGTGGTCCAATTTTGCTGGTTAACAAACTTAACTTAGATACAACAAAGAAATATTTGTACCAACCTTTGTGAAAATTGCAATAAAATGCAACCTGTAGGGGGGTCACAAGGTTCCAAAAGGTTTGAAAGGGCATTTCTGGTGTAACCTTTACTCCGTTATATGAAATTCACTAGGGTTCACGGTAGCTACTTGTCGGCTATGTTTTCTTTTTAGGTTTGATTGAATAATGAATTGTAGATAACGTGAAATATCATCAGTGCCAATAGAGAATGTATAGGATTAAATAGAGCACATGGAAGCAGTAACAGTTAAACAACATCAGCGTTGTTTGTGTCTGTTGGAATGAATTCCCCTCAAACACAATAACTGTTGCAATTCACAGATAACAAGGTTTCAAACTTTTGTTGGTTCAACTGTTGAGGGGTATAATAGTTTCTTCACGTTCATTTCTCTTCTTTTAGGACGCGTTGATCTATTTTAAACTTAACTCTTAGGAAATAACAAAGAAGTAAATCAAATAATCCGATAATAAACTTTATATTTTGGTAAGGCCTTTCAGAAACAACGTTTCTATCCTCAGACCAAACTCCAAATGATGATAGAACTGTTGTTTCTGAAAGGTTTCACCAAAATATAAAATTTATTTTTGGATTGTTGATGTACTTTTTTGTTATTTTGAAATTCCAATGAGAAACTGTTTCCAGATTAACTCTTAGACTTTATTAACCAGTGACAGATTTATAATCACTATATCACTATTTGATTTGAGATGCCGACCACTCTCATGAGGGTATTTTAAGGCTAATATGTGGTGAAGGATGAGTGTGATGAGTGGTAGTAATGGGTTATGAGGTGTAGTTTTGTTAAAAAATAAGGCCGACTCTTCCTTAGAATGGGTCATTAATTAATAGCCCAATGACCAATGGTAATACAAGGACCACAGCTTAACGTGACTTCCGAACCACGCAGGTGATGGTCTGATATGTCTAAACGATGGTGGGAGTTGATGCGGGTATCATCAGATGATCTATTAACCAGTGACAGATTTATAATCTAGTTCTTCCTGTTGACACCTCGGCAAAACCTCATTATAATTCATTATTATGATGTTTTGACGCGGTGTCAACCGGAAGACTAGATTATGGTTGATCTTATTCTATTCATAGTCCCCTTTAAGGATTACGGGTAACTATTAAATATAGATATTTCCGATGCACTTTATCTCTACTAAGCCACTCAAAAGATCCTGCTATGGTAGGTAGATAGCGCATGGATGGCACATGACTGAGGCAGGAAAATCAACATAGTTATGTTGCGGAAGCCCAAGCGCATATAACGCTGCGAGGGAATTCTTCGAAGAGTCTCAAGTACAGCCACTGAAGTTTTTGAAAATCACACGATTTGGTCACATTTAAATCATCGACATCTGACAAAATCGATTATGTGGAGCCGAGGAAACAAAGATCTGCGCTTGGGCTCCGGGAACTATGTTGATTGTTCTGCCTCAGCCATATGGCATCCATTTATGTGCTATCTACCTACCAAAACATAATTTTTAGCCACAAAAAATTGAGGCATGAGAAGAATTCAAAGTGTACAGAAACCCCAGTTCTCAGAAGTCTGAAACAATTTTTGTGAAATATCGTTATGTGAAATTTTGGTCGAAATCAAGTGCATTTGAACTGTCTAAGTATCATCATGTTTCCGTAACCTATTCAGGATAAATTAGAATGTTTACTTTAAATTGTATAAAAGTGAACATAATAGAAGTTTTTATACTCTAAAAGAAATGAAAAACTAATGTAAATACACTCTATAAGATTTCCTGGCTGTGGATCAGTTAACAAACAGAACTATGGGATGTTTAATCGACTTTGAATTGTGTTGGATTGTCTGTTGAATTGTGTTCAATTTTCTGTTGAATTGTGTTTGAGAGGATTGCATTTCATTAAAGACATACACCAGCCGGTGTTTTTTTCAATTGCTTCTGTTTAATAATCTCTGTTTGGTCATACTATTGTTTATTTTTTACTAGTATAGATTATAAAACAAAGGTAAAGTTTGTTTCGTTTAACTAGGCAAAGCTGCGACTACATAGTCATCCCTACCAGTCAACCTCGACACTTTACCTAGTGTTACCGTATAGTCACATTACAAATGTAAGTGGTGACTGCGGGGATCGAACCCGCGCCAGCGGAGTGATTATCTCTGGATTCGCGCACAATTCCAACCCGCCACGGGTCCGCTGATCCGTTTAGTTCATCGTAGACTTTCTACGTCATAATTATACATAAACACGCTTTTATGCGTGGGAACTTACAAACACTTATGTCAAAGTAACATTAAATATACTTGCAGTTTCAGTCAGTCAACCAGCTACTGAGGATGACTCTCCACAGCGAGGTCGAAACGTTTAGAAGTAATTATGTTTCAACTGTGACGCGGTTAGATCTTAGTGATGACACCGGCCGTGAAAGTTTAAGAGTTAAGATTAAATACGAGTATAAACTATCTTTTGAAAAAAAGGGATAATCTCATTTTATTTGGCTTACGTCTGTTAAATAATGTAACATAGACGATCCGTCTGTAAAGGCTTTGTCCAATTCACAGTGAGGAGAAAGGGATCTCAAAATGAATTCTCACTTTGTGTAGTAGAATTGTTTTCGTTTTAAGACATTGCTAAGCTATGTTCTTAGCAAAAGATGATTTAAGCTGTAAAATTTAAAGAAGCGCCTTCTTCTTAGCCCCCTAATTTAATACAGGCTATATTTTTTTCTCATAAGATTGCAGAAATTTGGTTTGGCAATCCATAATTGAAAATTGTGTCCTGTTTTTCACTCATTTTATCTTTTTTAAAGATTTTAAAATTGTGTGATGGTGCCTTGCAAAGAGTTTAGGAAATAAATATTACATTACCAGGATAAATGTTAGAATATCATCCTTAGTCGGAGTCGACGCACTGGTTCCCAGTTAGTGATACCCTACTTCGAGCATGCCTTAAACTTTCTCAACAGCTGCGAAATAAAATTAATGTTATCTTAACCGTTAATTGTGAGTTTTAGGATGAAATAACGTTGGTTATTAAACCATTTATGTGAAAATTTAATTTTTCGTATCTTGTAAAAGCTTATTCCTACCCATTATACAGTTATAGACACATTTTCTTCCTTAAAGTGGGATATTCAATGTTAGAGTAATATTTTGCGATGCAACTTTCACCATTCTACTCATGAACATTTCATTATAACCTCGATTTGACGTCTTCAGCATAGTCACGGGATGGAATTCAGTGCAAAAGTGTGTATTCAGTGTAAAGTGTAAATATCCTTATAAGTGCTAAGGATATTTTATTTGTAAACCAGAGGAGCTTATGAACACGCGCACTTACAGCTTATTCGAAATTTGGGTTTTTTTCTTTCCGTATCGTAATGGTGTTAACAGCACTCAAACTTGGACAGTTTCAAAGTCAACTCTTTCCATTTCCAAACATATCATGTTTATTAGAGTACTCTATTTTGAAAGGTGAAAATCGAGCCCTGCAAAGGCTTGGTTTAACAGGCCACTTCAGTTGAAAGAAGTGTAACGCAGTGAAGATAAAGTTAGTTAATGCATACAAAATTTGAAATTCAAAATATATTTTATTTTATTATTTATAAGAAGAGAGCATTTTAGTTAGTACAAATAATAATCAAAAGTAGAAATGTGTACAGAATTCAAAACAGAAAGCAAAGGCAATCCGTATAGAAACTTCTGGAAATTATATCTAATTGAGAACATGTACAGTAACGAGTATTAACCATATTGCTAGAAACTTCTTTGAAGGCGCTCAGCTGATTGGTCGGAACTTTCCAGAACTGTTCTGTGGTTGGTTGTAGGCTTGGCCTTGTAAACTTATATAAGTACAGAGCACAATGACACTGTCTTTTTAAATCAAGTTGTAATTAAGTTTTAAGAAGAAAGAAGATACGGAAGAGACATATGGAAAATAAGCCTGTGTACCTACATTAATTTAGAAGTAAAATGTATCAATTTATTTAAAATGTTCAAAACAAAATGTTCATAAGTTCATTCTTTTAGATATTTTAACGAGTACGTCTTTAATTTGTTTAATATCATAAAGCTTTCCAAAATGTAAGGCAGATGTTTTACAAAGTATATCAATTGATAGAATTTAGTATCATGTATAGTTTTAATTAACTGATTTGTAAGAAGTAGGACTTTTTCAATCTGTTTCAGGGTTCAAGTTCCTACGCCACAATTTCTTTAATTTCCTCTACCCCACTTAATATGTAAATAGTTAAAGGAATGAAAATAAATAAATGAATTGAAAAGTCAGCTTATAGTGTTTTTAACCTCGGTACTTAATTTGGGCAGATTCAAAATTAATATTATGTAGGTTACAGAAGGCTCGTTGTTTAGCCAGTTGTTACGTGCGCGGTGTCGTGTGTTCCTTGGGTGGACGAATTCAGCTTTTGTCTGAGGTGACCACTGAAGCGGACCCTTAAATAACAAAAAAATGCGAGAAAGACTAGAAGAAAAACACAAAATAGAGGACGAGAGAGCAGTAACAATTAAACAACAACAACGGTGGATGTCTGTCCCAGTTGGAATTCCCCTCAAACACAATAACTGTAGCAATTCACAATCAACAAAACTCCGCATAGTTGTGTTTGTTCAACTGTGCCACTTTTCAACAAGTGACAAGTTTCATTTTCTAGTTACATTTCACGGAAGTTTACACAAAGTCGAACTTTCTGAAGGTTATTTGTTGATTTCGTAGATATATTTGGTTAAGAAAAGACTTGTTAGTAGTTTTTACTTAGACATGTATTAAAGGCAGTCTACGTAAACACGCATTCTATAAACGAAAATATTTTATATGCTAGGCTACAAGATCAAAACAGACTAGGCGTATGTTTTGTGCACCTCGATAGTACTAGATATTAACTTATATGCACTTCAATAAATAAAAAAATAAATAATCTGCTAGATAGGCCATAGCAATGGGCTTAGAAAAATGTTTTCCGTGTAAGAAAATATTTAGTGTTTCTATAAAAATTAAGTAAAATTTAAAATCTGTAAATCTTTAAAGTTTTTTTAAACTAAAATTACTTTTATCATATAAAATATATAACTAAATTTCAAGCAATTTCATGCACTGTATAGCTTATTAGCTAGTATTATGCTAGTTAGTTGTAATATACGACCAAACCATGGGTTTGAAGGCTAAATGAGAGAACGTTTGGTCGCAGTAAAGAAATGGAACTCTGAGGCTGGACACGAAAAATCTACCAATAATTTGTGATTTTATCATGAACTTCGAGCCAAAGGCCGAGGAAAAGAACGTCAATTTTGTTATCAAAGGGTGAATACTTGAGGCTGAAGGTCAAGTTAGAGAACGATAATTTGTTATAACAAAATGTAACTTCGGGGTCAAAGTATATATTTATAATAATTGGACTAAATCATGAGGCCGAAGGGTGATGAAAGTAAGACATAATTTTCCAAGAGAAAGAACATGATTTTAATGCTAGGGGAAAAACACTACGCTAAAAGCCGAGGGTTATTTTTTAATCATGTTCTTGAATTCCGAGATGACAAAGTCCGAGAAAACGTTAATTGTACATATTGTTGAGAACTTCTAAGGCCGAATGTCAATGGAAAGTACGATAGCCATTAAGAATCCAAACCAAATATTTTATATCGTACCGAATGAAACGATTATATAATATAATATTGTACACGTGTTGGAGGGACGTACTTCAAATACGATGTGAACACTTTAGCCCTGCAGCACAACGATACTCTTTTGAATTATTCAAACATCGGAGATGCAAAATGGACACATTTCTTGCCATTTCACGTCGTGCGCATTTCACCGGTACTGTAAATTTGCTCATTCAAACAATAAAAGTGAAACGGATTTACTATGATTATTTGTAATAGCAAGTTTTGTTCTCTCTGTCTACAAAAATAACTTTTGTAATGAGCCGGTTTATTTGGTCAAACTAAGGGTTGACGGTTGTGGCTATTAAACTCGGCGTCACTCAATAGTATGCAAACCCGTTCCAAATTTCAAAATTGGTTCAGTTTCAAATTAACTGCTGATTTTATTTGGTCTATCCAAGGTGACCAGTGATTAAACGGGATCAAACTTCATCAGGTGGTTTGTAAGGTCATAATAAACAAAAAATGTCCCGTAACACATAGGCCTATCTCGCTTAGTCTGTCTGTCCGTCTGTGCTTGTCACTAAATAATTTTTATCTCCAAGGTCAATTAAGTTACAAACTTCGAACTTTGCACATTTGTTAGTTTAATTAATACAACAATTTAAAAAATAAATTTGACTCATTTTAATTTTCGGTTTTAAAACGACGGCCGTATTAGTTTTTCTAAGCTTAATAACTCATAACCCTTGAACCTTATGGTAATACACAAGACTAACAATACGTGGCAAATGTAAACATTTTAAGATAAAGTTTGTTGTGATGGGTAAAGTAACAACAAACTTGGTACTGTAGTAGAACACAATACATACGCTTGGCTTAGTAGTGTATTTTTGCAGCATGATGAAAATTATCGCGCAAAACTCGCCTTAAAATTGTTTTTCCAAGGTGTGACTTATTATTTACATATTTGGCTTCATCTCTCACGCGAAATCAATGTTTTGTAAACCAGATAACTATACAAAAACAATAAATTTACAATAATTACTATTTCAAAAGGTTTCAGTTCTGGTTGGGGTGAAGTAGAAATAGTCGATTGAGGGCGTAAGTACAACCAAATGCAAATATTATTTAATAACGAACAAGGAAAACACGAAGTAAATAAAGATTAAATTATCAACTAACATTCAGATATGAACAATAATTGTTTCAGGAGTGGGTTCGGTTTTGTTATTCAGTTGAAGAGATGTTTTTGCTCGTCACACAATAAATGACTGAGAGAGCCCTTGACAACACGTCTGTCAACCAGGATATTGTTAAACTCGCGCTGCCACTCAACCTCAGTATAAACCATAGTTTGTAAAGCGAGGTTATATTTAAGTTTTTCAATTTCAAACATAAGTGGTTGGCCATAAATAAAAATTTTTTTGGAAGAAAACCAACTGAAAATATTTTAACTATTCAAAACAAAAAAGGTTTCGTCCAAACTGTTTAAGACATCATAAGAAGAGTATAATATGTGTATATACAAATATAAAATGTATAAGAAGTATAAACATTCATAATTAAATCATTTTAAATTAAAAATAAACAAACTAAACCAGATGGTAAAAATAAAGTTAATTCAAAATTGTTTACTTGATGAAACAAAAATAGTTTTGCTGATTTAAATATGTAAAAAGGGGGTCCCAAACTACTAGTAATTTAAAAGTTTCGTCACGATGGTTGAAATTGTTTGGGTGTTTTTTTTTATTTCCATCCCTTCTCTAACCATTCGGAGCAAATAGTTGTTTTCTTTTAAGATAATTTAATTTTAAAACTCAAACAACATACAAACAACCAAATAATTTCAATAATCGTGACAAAGCGTTTAAATTACTTGTTTATTGTCAATTTAAAATTATTTTAACTTTAAATTGTTTATACTTTTTGTACATTTGTATATTTTAATTTTTATGTACACCATTTTATACACTTCTTTGTCTACAACTGATGATGTCTAACACAGTTTGGACGAAACATTTTGTGTTTTAAACCATTTAAACCTTTTCAGTGGATTTTCTTCCAAACATACTTTTTAATTTAAATTTTGTCTTGGTTAACGAGGTAAACCTACAACAATTTCTCTGTCACTCAACCTAAATAATAAATACATATTTTATTGCATGCAGACATTAAAAAAGATTTATCGCAATCGTCAATCTTTGTGTATCTAAAATTTTCCTTTCATTCTTACATCTAAAACCCATTCAAACATACAGTTTTTACACTCACTCTCTCCCATACATTCAAAAATCTTTTCGGAAGAAAACCCACTGAAGATATTTTAACTATTTACCTTTTTAAGGTATTACTTTTTTATTTGAAGAAGAGACACGTCTCCAAAATGTAGAGGCAAGGTAGAGTCAACAGTTTTAGGATTTTGAATGCCTCCCTACACGACTATCTCCCTCGCAATTCGGCGATTACTGACTGTTCGTTCCTAGACAAATTTGGTTTTGTGTAACCTCCTCACAGAGTCAATCCGTAGGATAAGTGTGGGTAAATTACTCCGTAATACGCCGTCATCAGTACCTGAGTTGGGCAGTATTTGGACAGTTTCCTCAAAACATAAATTTCTGAGGATAGTTTTGAGCAAACGTGGTCTACGTGAGCATTCCAAGTCAAACCTCCATCAAGGTGTATTCCAATGAATTTAGTTGAGTAACCTAGACCTCTTCGACCTCAGTGTCGTCTACCATTACTGTGGAACTATCTGAGTAGTTTTCTCGTAAATAAAATTGAATAAAGTTTGATTTTGATGAATTTGTTTTGAGATTGAGCTCGTTGAAATGTTGAATTGTTCTGTTAAGGCTCGACAAAAGTCACGATATCTAGTTGTTTGATAGAATTTGCTTTGAAACAGAGTCGTGTCATCAGCGTACTGGACGATTCGCCCTTGCTGTACCGCTGAACTGGCATCGTTGACGTAGATCAAAAAGAGCAACGGACTGAGTATAGAGCCCTGTATAACTCCATATCTAAGACATTCCTCCCCTGATCTTACATCTGAGATTCCTACAAATTGATTTTGAATACTAAGAAACGATTCAAGCCACCTGAGGGGCACTTCTCGAATCCCGTAATACTCCATTTTGCTGATGATGATTTGGTGATCAACACAGTCGAAAGCTTTTGATTGATCAAGAAATACACTTAGCGTATCTTTTTGACCTTCGATTCCCTCTACTATCAGCTGGACGAGACGCCCAACTGAGCCTATTGTCGATTTACCACTTCGAAATCCAAATAAGTTTGCTGATAACAGATGGGTTTTTCTAAAAATTAAACGCAACGAGTAAAGAAAGCTTTTTTGAAAATTTTACCTCGAGCCTTACCTAGCTTCGCAATAATTGTTAGTGGTGACTGCAGGAATCGAGTCTGTGCCACTACGTAGTAATGACCTACCGCGCGCGATACCTACCCGCCACGGGTCCGGGGCTTTTTAACGGTGATAACGCGTTAGGATGCCGTAGCAATGATTATTTATACTTTGACGTAGCAAGTAACAAGCAATGGAATATGCAAATACTTCACACTACATAACACTTAACTGGTCGAGTCAAACTAAGCCTAGTGTAGACAATTCGAAGGAAATGAATTTCGATGAATAGGTGAATGGAAACCGTAGTTTTATTTTCCTGTGACCAAACAATTCTTTTACTTAAGGATGGATTCCAGCTATATTGTAAAAATGAATTAACAATATAACAATTTTTATCAAAGCGCTTATGGGTATTTGAGTGTTTCAAAATATCGAGACATGTTAAGAATCTCACTTTAAAGGTTTCGTTTGAAAAACTGTAAATATTTCCAATTGTTGTAAAAAAAATATTTAGGTAGATGCAAGGTAAAGTAGCAATAGGCACTACAATGAACTACAAATTAACTACATGAAAGTATGCTATATTGTCATTGAATTTACTTAATTCAGAATCTGGGGTTATTCTCCAAGAGCACACAAAGCTCTAGTGCTGCAGACAAGGGCAGTAAGAATATTGTCAAATGCAGGATTGGCTATTTGGATAATTGCAAGCCCTTGTTTGTTAAAAATGAAATTTAAACTGTTTATAATATTTATGTTTTTCAGTGTCTTTTAGCTATCAACAATATATGCATCTTCAGAATTTAAATGTACATGACCATAATACAAGAACATCAAACAAGATCAAGGCTCTATAAGTCAGCTAAATGTTTTCTTGTTTTAGGTATTAAATTGTTCTCTAAAATCCCGTTCAACGTAAGAATGATGACAAGATAGAAATTTGAATATGTTGTGAAAACGTGGCTCATCCAAAACCCATTGTACAGTCTGCAGGAATTTTATGAAGCACACCTGACAGAAATGGATGGAAACTTTGATGCTTGACTAATAATAATCAGTAAGTATTTGTACTGACTAACATACATAGGTATGTAACAAAATCAACATTCCTTTAAATATCGCCTGTTTTATCGTAGTTTTAAGCCTTGACATACCTGTTACAATAGTTGAATGGAATAAATTATTTGAATTTTACTAGCTATAAAAATAAACATACAAACAATGGTTAAACACATTTGTTTTAACTTTTAATTCCTGTTTAAATCTTATACTTTCCCAACTCTGATTCCTTAACAAAACTATTCTGACTACTCAGCCACTTCTCATATTTAATGAACATTTCACCTGGAAGCATAAGGTAAAATGTTTTAAAAGCCACATCATAATTCGCCTCGTTAAACAAGACAATCTTTTGCCTTTACCTTTTTATAATTCTGTGTCGGAAGACAGCTACAATTAGCGTTTGAATTCCACCGCATTGGCTTCCGCTGTTATCTTGTTGGTCAAACGGCCAGGAAAATTGTATATTCAATATCGGGACAGTTTATATATGAGAAGTTAGATGGAATGAAACAAACAAACAGTGAAGAGTTCCACGAGGTGATGAACGACTGCTGTCTTGTTTCTGTCAACTGAAGCTGTTTACATTGCTCAAACACTTCTCTTCCGAGACAGACAAAACTCCCCCGACATTGAATCAACTGACTAAACCTCTGAGCACAGTCAGTCTAAACTACGGGTGTAAAAAAGTAACGGTTCAAAGGTTCGTGGTTTTTACATTTCTAAGATTTTCAAATTTTTTGGGATTGGGCAGTTATTTTGCTTGGAAAGTGAAAAACAATGAGAAGGTCTTAAAACTTAACTCTTGTGGGCTTTCGCGGACGGTGTTACAATTTTAATCTGGTTTATCCGGTTGAGTCAACGTAAAAACTTTATAATTAGCTTGATATACTTTGGTCTCACTGTGAAGTACCATCTTTAATTACTGACTGACTGAAAGTGAGCTAATTGTTGTCTGCAGTCCTATTGGTGGCAGGGCTGCTCAATCGTCCAATGGAGCAGGGACATTATCGACATTATAGAAAAGACTACTTCAGAACTGGTTGTCAGCTTCTGGAAAGATTACTGCTGTCTTCTTTCTTGAAGTTATTGTAGTCATGAAGAAGTCTTTTCGACAGTGTCCAACCAATGAGAACATTGATAGTTGGTATTCCTGCTCCATCAGAAGATCGGCAGTCCTGCCACCAATATGACCAGTCAGTGATTGAAGATGGCACTCCACAGCGAAATATATCAAGGCAGTTATGATGTTTTGACGTGGTGTGAAACGGAAGAACTATATTATATAAAGTTGACGTGAAAAACTCAAACTTATTAGACTCTTTGATTTTAAAGTCATGTTTGACACCTTGATACATAATAAGTTTTGCGTTTTCGTTGTTGGCTAGTCATAACTAGCCCTAAAAGCATAAAAAAGTGACCATTAAAAGTAAACTCACGATCCCTAATGTGTACTTGTTAAATATTTTAAGGTGTAGCCAGTGCGTTCACGAGTGGTCAGGTATAAAATTTGATGCAAATAGGTTAGTGTGATTATTATATACACAATAAAACATAGTAGTACCCTGACGTGCTTTAGTTCTAGGCCCAATTTAACACACACTTGATAATAGAATTATTTCCGAAACTAGTCGTGTGGAATTAGCATGTTTTCAGGGTACTTCTATGTTTATTGTTTATTCTAATAATTTTACAAGCAACCCTTTGTAGTGAACTTGTCCTTTCATATGTTAGTGTGAATTAAATCTTTTACAAGTATGGTATTCTCTACTTTCTATGCTTGATGAACAAATTGTGGTTTAAGTAGTTAGTTTTAATAATGTTATATTCAAGATCTCAGATTCAAGATCCACCCTCTTGCTCACTAGGTACACATATCAAACAAGTACACATTTTAAATGGTCGCTCTTTTCACCTTAAATAGTCACTTTTCACTAAGATTCAAAGCTAGTCTGAGAAAAAGTACGATAAACAAATGTGAAAACTCAAAATTGATTTTGTATTAAGTGGCCAAAGTCTAATTAGATACTACATTAGAAGTTTCAAGTTCAACCCCTTGATTGTGAATGCGAAATTCAGGGGATCCTAAGGCCCGTAATAAGATAGCCATCGATTGTATTCGTGATGAAACATCACAGTAAAAGGAAGTAAAATAAATGTTATCGTCTTCAAATCCTCAATACAAAAGATCAACCGGATTTCTGTATACCACATGGAATTCCTACTAGCTCTCAGCACATCAATAACAAAAGCAAACCTACGAGTGAAATCGATTCAAAGCTTCTAAAATTTAAAACCAGAAAGAGTTTTGCAAGTGACAATGAAGATAATTTACGATGAAATTCCGCTCAGCAGTTGAGTCACGTCTCGCCATTGTGCCTCGAGCTCCATTCAGTCAAACAAGGAAACGAAACTCTAACCTTTTATTAGCTTTAATTCAACCTCATACTCCAAACTACCTACTGTTATTGCTACGTTATGTAATGCGGAGTTTAAAAATATGTATTTATTGTTTTTTCATTTTTTAACGTATGGTTAACATTTACATTATTAAGTGTAAACAGTGGAAAGAGCAACTTTGACGAAGGTACTTTTGAAGGGTTTTGAAATATTTAGAAAAGGAAGTCCAACTGAAACCAGGCCGACATGCAGCTAAGCGCTAAAGCGCCACTTGCTTGAGTGAATCAAATGTCCATGCAATTTCTTAACTCTTATTCGTTCCGTTCACAGCCTCGCTTCGGCCTTCGGCCTCAGACGTAAGTGTTCTTTAACTGTATTTGTTAATATAAATCTTTTCGTACGCTTCATAGAGTCGCGTATCATGATTTTTTCATTTTGAAACTACTCAAACAAGCTTTGAGATTTGCTTTCACAGAATAACTGGAAATTAAACACGACTTTCAATGATAAAAAGAACGAACTACATTAATTTTGTAAAATAATATACCGAGGGTTGAACTTTATACCACTGATTTTGGTACGCTCTGTATAAAATTAAGATCTTAAAAGATGTTTTTCCTGAAATCCTTATGCGTGGTTTACTAAGGATACAGTTTGTTCATCTTTCGAGGGCTTCTGGTTTTCTAGTCTGTTTGAGACGGATTACGTCAATTCTTCTGTACATACGAAAAAGCATTCTTATTCGCTCAATCAACTCTCATCAATCAAAACAACTACCGTTGCTCTAGAACCTACGGGTTAAAAGTTATTTTAGTTTACATACACTAATGAATACACTATTTAATACACAACTATCAGTGTGTATTTAATATAAGACAATATTACCGCTTCATTTAGCTGCTAAATAACGTACCAGCCTAGGTTCTCTAGGATACCAAAATTAAACACTTATTTAAAAGAAATAAAACTAAAACAGCTGTTGCTTGTTTATTTAGAAAAATTAACATTACAAAATAAATGTATTTCAAATCAAACCAATCCAAATAGTAAATAGGACGAAACTTAAAAAATAAACAATTGTCAAAAATAACTAATAGCTTATGTATAACGGAGTTTTGTTGAATTTAAAAAAGATAAATGAAAACTTTTTATTTTATTGGAAATTTGCCATAACTCACAGTAGTGCTTGTGGCTACGTGTCGGTTATGTTTATTACTATTTACGAATAACAAATGTGTTATAGATTATAGACGTTGTAGAGTTCTTAAGACCAAACAAATTCGAGTGAATGAGAATTGGGTAAATGCAAATACTGTATGTTCGAATGGGGTTTCGATGTGTATGAATGCAAAATTTTAGATACTTAATACTTACGACGGTTGCATGTCATGTGTATGTTTTACGCAATAAAAGATTTATTTATTTACTTAAGTCTTAGCGCAACTAAAAATATCACACTGTTACCACTGTTTTAATATTTTCCTCGTTGATTGCCTAAAATACACCTTTTCACCACTATTAAACTACCGAGGAATGCTTAGAGTCCACAAATTGTTTTTAGATGAAAACAAACAGCATACGTCCACATGAATGCAGTCTGGTGTAAATGAAAGCTACAACGCTGTTTGTTGTTTGCTGTTTGCGACGCTCTCTCTTTATTGCAGTCACGAGTTTCTTTAATAGCCCAGGAAACTCTTTCATTTTCATCCAGGTATTTGTGTCTGCGTTTATTGTGGTTGGTTATTAAGTTTTACAGCAAAACATGTCTGTCATTAGTTGGGGTTTACAGTAGAAGTTTATTAAAATGGTTTGGAGAAACGGTTTTATTGTAGATACGAATTTTTCTTTTACACTCCTGACGAAAGTCGATAATGTTTTGGTAGAATTCGATTCGTTGCCAAGCATTCAAATAGGCTTCAGTATTAAGTTGTGGAATAAATTGTTTGTTGTATGTATACAGGGTTTAACAAAAATGTGTAGCGCGCTATGCAGAACAGGGTTTTACATACAAAAAATAAGACGAAAATATCAAGTAACATTTTTTTATGTCGGCTTAGCTAAGCAGTAATCGACAATTTTGTAAATTTTTGAAAATAACTAATAATTCAAAACCCCTTGAGATATTTTTGTAAAACTTGGTATAAACCTTGATTGCATTCCTAACAACATTTTCCAAAACTTTTCATCTAACCTATCAAATTTAATGGCGGAAATTAAAAATTTCAAAGTCAAACGGAATAAAATTGGAATTTGACTTTGAAATGTTTAAATGACCACCATTTCGAAGTCTAATAAGTTGGAGAAAAATATTTTTGGAAAATTTTATTAAGTTTACAATTAAGGTTTATTCTAAGTTTCACAAAAATATCTCAACAAATTTTGGAACTATTAATTATTTTCAAAAATTTACAACATAGCGGATTAAGGCTTAACTAAGCCGAAATAAAATGTTACTTGCCATTTCGACTTATTGTTGTATGTATAATCCGGTTCTGCATAGCGCGCTACACTTTTGTGACACCCTCTATAGGTTTATCCCAAAACTAACCTTGGGTTTGTCCATGCACCGTGGGAATATCACGTGTAACAACTATTTAAAGAACCTTAAGTTTAGAGTTTATATGAAACGTTTATATACTAGTTGGTGAAAAGGGAAATGTAATCATATAAAATTGCAAAAGGTAGGTAAGAGATAACATACGACGCAGATTTTAGGCAATGATATTCAATTATATTTGATTATATTAAATATTTGTTTTAAGAAACACTTTTATTGCAACCAGAACTCACAGTTTGTATTTGTAGGCCTTATAAAGTTATTTAAGATGAGGATGTATGATTCCTATTTCTCGTTAACACTTTTATTTTTAATATCGCATAGAAATCATATCAAGTACAAAGCTATTGACATAAGCTAATCTTGAAGTACCTTGAACAATTATTTTAGGCTTGGTCAGAATTACCTCTTGAATTTTGTACTACATAAACAATTTCAAACAAAACCGCATTGGACAGTTCTACATATTTTAACTACATTCCAAAACTGTTTTGTGCCGAAAGTTAGGTAAATAAATACCTTTTGAATATTTTAACATTGATACGGTACAGTTCACTCAAACTAGCACTGAGAGTCTACGTCAGTATAGCTTACTCGAACTGACATTGCCAGTGTTTGCAATTTGTATTCTAAGTTTGCTGCTCCAGTAAGAGTGGAGTGCCGAGGAAGAAACATGTCATAGAATATTTATTCCCTGAAGCTTTATTTCTTGCTGCTCCTTCCTTCGAAACAATGCCACCTCGTCCTAGTTTGTTTGATAATATATTTCTTTTCATACTGCAAGACGAGCCAAGCATTATGAGTTTTGTTATTATTAAGTTCAGTTTTTCTTCTTAGATAAAAACAACAAGTTGTATTGAAACCCTTTTTCCCTCAGACACATATTTAAAGGGATAACTGAAGCGAATAAGCGTTTCTACTGACGTGATAGCGTACTAGAATAGTATTTTCAGTTACTTATTGTTTCTTTTTCTCTTCGTCTTGATTTTTCAAACTATAGTTTCTTGTTGAAATATACAGGGTGGTTGAACAGTAAGTAGCCAAAAAGGAATTGTAATCATTTCTACAATAATTATCTAAGCGTGTTAAAATACCGTACACATACGTTCAACTAAATAAGAAAATTAAAGATAGTTTTAAATGTTCACGTAGGCACCGGTGTTGTTCGTCAATTTCTACAAACAGCTGGGGATAAAGTCAACAGTTTTTTGAAGGAAATCAATTAGAATACTGGTTATATCTGCTTAAATGCGATTTTCCAATGTTTACACTGTTTGAGCTTGCACATAGGAAAAATCACACGATAGACAATTCTTGCAGGTCATTCCTGGCGTATTAGCCACGTCAGGAAACATTCCGTCTAACCCACCCATGAACAGATTAAGAAAATAACGTATTACAATGAACTAATATTAGTTATCAAAGGAAACCTTATTGAATACTCAATATTATGACACTATTGCCTACATGAAACTCGTAATTTTGCAGGATGTATAACATAATATTACTACCTAGTTACTTTTCAACCACCTGGTAGTTTAAAAATATAAATATATCTTTCATTCATAAAAACCAAACAAAATGCTTACAATAAATAATTCCTGACAACGTAGGATAATGCACGATTCAGAGAAAAGCTACTCGTATGTTGAATCGTTGTGGTTAGTTAAGCTTTTAGGCGGTTAATTAAGCATAAATTAATTTAGGCTACTTACACGTACGTGAATTACGACCAAATCCTTCGCCGTACCTGAAACAAATGCAAAATATTTAGTTGGTTTATTATGTACAATTCGTGATTGTATGTCAAGGTACATATTGCTGTATTACTGCTATTTATTTGCAAACGAATAAATAGTAGACAATATGAGGTTAATAGAACTAATAACCCCTTGGCTTTCTTAAATCATGAGAACTTCATGAAAAATATTATGGTAATTTACTTAAAGACCACACAATAATAAAGTGCCAAATTTTAATTTGAAAGCATTTTTATTTTCTACTTTTATAGTCTTTTGTATAGTGTAAAATACGCCTAGGTTAACAATTATTAACTAACCGGTACGCATGGAGAGATAAACATAGTGTTTCTTGACAATACAAAATCAAGCAATCGCAATACAGGAAGTAGAGTGTAGATAAAAGGACGTGGGATAAAGGTTTCAGTGCCAACTAGTGCTTGAGCTTGTGGGTCAGGTTCAAGTTCGATACTAATCGATACAATATGAGAGTCTGTTCGATACATTACACACAACCCTTGCCAGAATCGAATAAGTAACTGGAAAATGAGTCAGTGACGATTTTGCACCCCGTTGTTGGAGGGGTTGGGAAATGGTGGACAATTTGGTACTATTTAAAGGCCCGCCTCAGCTGCACAGCGACGCCTAATTCAAGGGTCGCAATAATCTAAAATACACTGACAGGCGTATAGATTGGTTTTGAAAAATGAGCACCGATCGTTACAACCCGAAAACGTTCTGAGCATTTTTATTTTCAAGACTTTCGTATGTACATATGTGTGTGCTCTCTACAGGTCGCATATTGTTTCCGATTTGTATGAAATTTGGTAAAAATGTTATCCTTTGTAAATATAACGGTAAAGTTCGTAAACCAGCAAAATCGGTTTCCAGAACCCCCATGGGGAGGGGAGGAGAGCTTTGGTAAAAACACGGTTTTAACTATCTAAAAACAGTATTTAATTTAATTGGATTTTGATACAATTTGAAATACTGGTTCATGTTTAAGGTATCCACCAATGTACTAAGAATTATGACAATTCATTTGTCGTTTTAAAATGGCGACCATAATATAGTGATTTTTCGCTATAATATCGGTATTAGCAACTAGTCAGATTTCAATAAAATTTAAAATACTATTCCCCTTCTCGATATGTCATAATACTTGCAGTAAAAGAACACATAAGTCTGAGGCCGAAGGCGTAACGCCCGTAGTCACATTGAAGGCTAACTAAGGCCGAAGGCCGAAGCGAGGCTGTGAACGGGGCAAATAAGTGTAACATATTGCAAAAGAAATTCGACTTACTCATGCAAGCGGCGCTTTAGCGCTTAGCTGCGTGTCGGCCTGGCTAAGTATTCTCTTACTCACAAATCTGACTTAGTTCAAATTTAATTAGTGGAGAACATATTTAAGCCAATGCATTTGAGCATACCCTTTTAAGGATTACTACGGGAAACCAGTGTTTAGCAACGAACGTAAGTGACTAGAAGAAATATATATTATAAAAACGTGTTAGAACCATTGAAAGTAGGATTACGGGTTTAATATTATGAGGTTTAATTTTTCAGTGGTTTAATCCAAAGAAGGTTGAAGTTAATTTGGATGAATGCTACCTAAGTAGTCTTGCTTGTGTTGGTTGATATAAGATGTTTAGTTTCCCATCGAATGTTAGAACGATACCTTAACTTTAGCAAATTAGTTTCAAGTTAGCCAACTCTATTCAATAGTTTCAAACTACATAATCTGAAATTAGTCCCAATCTAAGTCGGGAGTACAAAGAATAAAGTTTCTGGCGAGGGAAAGATAAGTTTAATTAAATTTCCGGCACAAAAGCGAAGAACGTGACTTTTAAAAGAAACGGAAACTGATAAGAAATTTACATTGTAATTTATCTTCATTGTGTAAAAGTTCCGCCCTTGGCTTTCTGTGAAATTCTCTTTTGTATATTACACCGCTCTTGTTAATAGTTGGGGTGGTGAAAATGTAAAAGTTGTACCAGGATATACTTTTACACTTTTAACTAGTGTACAACAACACAACACAGGATAAGTCGTTTTACATGTTTTGAATATTAATAAATATGTTACAACTACGATGTTAAGTACGAGTACTTTCTATATTGGTTGTAAAACCATTTAATGATACGTTTCCTTTAGGAATTAATATGGACTTCCAATACTTAACTATTGTTAGACGAAACCGGAAAGGGCAGAATATACGTATTCGAATTCCAAATAGTTGATCAGAAAATATTTATAATTTTGTAATGTCATTGAAGTTATACAGTCAAATATATTTATGACATCCTTTAAACTAAAGTTAAATAACTTCGAAACTGTACTAGAAATTATAATCAAAAGCATTAATGACCACTTTTTTAAGGGCTAGGTAACCACTAATTAAGTTGTTTACAGTAGGCAATAATTACATATTTACAAGCTTTTAAAACACTTTTATTAATTATTGAAGGCCAATTTAATAGACGATTTTCTATTATTTGATACATTTAACCTTTTAATGTTCTAAAATCGTTAAATTAAAACCCTTTAAGCAAACAAACAAAGTAAAACCTCAAAGAATATTCATAATTTCTATTGGCTGGTTATCAGTTAAATTTTCAACCAGTCAAGACTAAATTAAAAATGCTCTAAGTCTATATTATTTATCATCGATTTATAACAAAAAATTTAGTTACTATAATAATAATAATCTTTATTTGTCGTAAAACTTGTACAAGTTATAGACAATGTCATAATTCAGTAACAAATACATACTTAAGACCAAATAAATACATGCACTTTTTTCAAATTAAGATAATAACTTTCAATTTACCATATAAACATAAAATAACCCTTTATAACTATTTACAGTAAAATTAATTTGACAATACTATACAAAACACTTTATATATTCACAATTCTCAGTTTATTTAAAAGAAGTAATATCTATATCAAAAGAAATAATATCTATATCAAAAAAACTCATCTAGGCTATAGATATCTCAGTTACTCAATTACTAACCACAAACACCTTTTTAATTGGTAGGAAGTTTCGTCCAGGTAAAGTTTAGGTGTTTGGTGGAATTTTACTAACTCAGCAGCATAACCTACTTTCCTAGCATTTCACTAAAGTAGCTCGCCACGGAAACGTACGCTTTCTTTATAACTTCTGTTCTTTATACAAAGCTAAGCTAGCACCTGGCAATTGTATTTGTAAAACTCAAGGTGTAAGGCGTTTGCCCAATAAGCTTTATTCCATTTCCTTCTCTAACTTCTTTTATTCCCAAGTTATATTTATATGTATATAAATGTTTAGAAAAATGTGTACAATACACAGTACTCTCAGTTGGTATTATTGCTAATATAGTATATATATCACTTCGGTATTTGTTTTTAGCAAAACCACAGAGCTTACACTAGTAATTTCACTAAAACACTAAATCACTATTTGAGATGCCGACCACTCTCATGAGGGTATTTTAAGGCAAATATGTGGTGATGGATGAGTGTGATGAGTGGTAGTAATGAGTTATGAGGTGTAGTCTTGTTACAAACTAAGGCCGACTCTTCCTTAGAATGGGTCATTAATTAATAGCCCAATGACCAATGGAAATACAAGGACCAATGGCTTAACGTGACTTCCGAACCACGCAGATGATGGTCTGATATTTCTAAACGATGGTGGGAGTTGATGCGGGTATCATCACTGAGATCTCTGAGCCGCTTTAGACCTATATCATCCTCAAAACCTGACCTCCATGAAGCTGAATTACAGGACCACGCCATGAGTCCCAGTCATCTTTTATTTCAAGTTAGAAGTAAAAGATAGAAAGGTTTGTTTATCTGTCAAGACGAAGTTAAAAGTACCAAGTCCTCTCTCTCTTTCAACCTCGACCCTTGTCTAGCGTGACCGTATCGTCATATAACAAAATTGTTAGTGATGACTGCGGGGATCGATCCCACACCACCATAGTGATGAGCTCCGTAATCACGAGCGATACCACCCTGCCAAGAGTCAGTTCAATATAAGTTGAGCATGTGTTTTCCAGCTTCCATTTGTTCTTTTAAACCGCAGTCTTAGTCTAACTGCTTTGATTTTGTTGATTCAATGTACAAAGGTAAGGTACATAAAGTGACAAGTTATTGTCATAAGTGATTATGCAAAGTTAAAACCAAATCAGATCATAATTACATTTCATATAGCATGAGGTTTGAGAGAGGGAAACCTCCAAGAAAGAGCACATCCAGTGTAGATTTTCCCCCATTAAAAGAACTTCACTAGGGTTAACTGTCAAGCTTGTTCTTCCATGCATTGGCTATCTTTTTCTGCACCCCCTATGTTCATCCTTTTTCAAAAAGTGTTTCTAAAGTTTGTATCATCTAAAGATACAACTCCCTTACCTTGAATATTATTTAGACTCTTCTTAAATGTGTTTAAATGTCTTTTGACAAATCCTAACTATTTCATGCTATGAATTGTTCCAATTTTATAGACAATGTGCTTAAATATCACTTTTAAATAAATGAGTAGCGTTGACACCAGCTTTTCAATTATTGATTAGTACTTAGTACTTGCCTGTAGATGTCAATATAAAATTTCGTTAGGCAGGACCGGGTTCGGATCAATCACAACACATCTTCTGCTGCCCTTTCTTCTAATCTTCTATAACAGTAATAGCGTATTGGTCGTCATAAATTTTGATACATGATTTAGTTCCCATCTTCATGTGGTCGTCATGTTTATATTAAAATAAATCAACAACAAAGTCACTACACGAACAGTTACTACACACAAACATTGACAAAACTATATACAGATGCGACCGGTCACAACACAGAGTAGGCCTACAACCTTTGTGTGACGACCAATATGCTGCTACTATTATAAAAGATTAGAAGAAAAGGCAGCAGAAGATGATTGACGAAACCTGCCTAAAGAAAAATTATATATTGTCTACAAAAGAAAAGTACTAACTAATAATTGGATACATTTTGCTCTATTACAGAAAGCATGGTAAACGTTATTTTCTTACAGCTTTTTGGGACTCCTAAATCAGTTTTGCTAACAGTTATTGTATACGTACAGCGTTTTTCTTTACAGACAGTTGTATTAACAGTTAAAATATTCTCAAACTTTTAACTTATGTTACGAAGGAATCAATATTAAATCAATAATAGGCTATCCAGCGTGCAGGATATGATAGCTGGAGAAAAGTAGGATTGTGAGAGTTCCCGGGAAGCTTATGGGTTGCTGTTACACTACATCAGCCCTTCAAGTCAAGTGTCATTATCATATAAATGGCTTATGTCGGTACTTTAACACATGCCTTGACCTGGTTTGTGTCTTGCACTCGATTCACGAGGACTAGTCTCTTCATTTGGAACTTTATAAAGATGTTTTACATAATACATAATTTAAAAGGTACATTTCACTCGTCACAGTTGCTTGAAACGATAATTATAAGATCTTAAACAACAATGGGAAGCGGCTTAAGACTAGTTCAAGAAACCTAGCAAGTTTTAAAGCTTGAGTTCATTTTTGAGATAAAGGTTACAAGAAAAACTAAAATGTCTTGTCTAAACTTTGGGAAATATCACATATCAGTTTCTTCAGGTTCTAAGTGAAAACTGTCATTCCGAGTTCAATACGTCTTGTTTTGATTTTTGAACAACTTAACTAGCTTTTTTCATCCAAAATTTTCCAAAATGTCAAATTCTCAAAAACAGATTGTATGTATTTGTTTACGAATTTAAAATAATAATAAACTGAAATTTACATAATATATATGAAAACAAACATTATAGTACCCCTTTTCAAAAATGATTTATATTGCGATCGGTTTCGACAAGTACTTGGTTGCCCGAAGATGACTTAGGTCGAAACTGGTCGCAATATATATCATTTTGAAAAATATTACTATGTTTATATATATATATATATATATTATTCTAAGAAACCTTGGTCAATGAATCGTCAAATAAGTTGAAATTTACATGTTTGCATTAAACTTAAATAGTTTCAATTTGCTTGAAAGCAAATAATGACAACCAATTTTCCTCAAAAGCTACTGTTGTGAAAAGACAAAACTAAAGTAAAATTAAGTCAATAAAAACCATTAAGTTTGATAAAAGTTTAAAACACTTGTTAAACCTGGCATACACGTAACGAAGATTGTTATCTCATTGTTACCCACGTACTGAGCAAAACTAAACTTTCTCCTTTTCAAGTAAAACTCGGCATTAATCATATTGAGTTGCAAGTTGCATAAGGTTGGTTTGAAAGTTCAACGTGACGTGGCTTGAATTGAAAATCGGACGTCGCGACATCGCAGAACTGTCTAGCTTGGAAGTTACTCTGAAAACTTCTTACAGAGTTCAGAACTTCTTGGGTGAGTTCTACGTCTACCCAAGGGTCAGAGCTCGCTAACACTTCTAGTTTGTCTTTAATTATTGAAAAGAGTTTTTTAAATATGACCAACATGTTTAGTCTTTATCGGTGAGTTGGTATCGCGCGCGACTCTAGAGCTCATCACTCCGGTGGCGTGGGTTAGATTCCCGGACTAAATACGGTGACACGAGGTAAAGGTCGAGGTTGGTAGAGAGGACTTTGTTGTCCTGACTTCGCTTCGTTAAACAAGAAAAACCTTTACTATTTTTAAACTGCATAACGGTAACTCTAGGAGTACAGCCGAGTGATTAACACAACAACTAAAACTGCACAGTCATTATTAATGTTTAAATACAATACAATTCTTCAAAAAATTGTTTTCCCTAACTATTTTTGAGTCCAATTACAACAGGAACACTATTAGTGAGGTTATAATTGTACTTAATTTTACTTAATCTTTTCTTACTTAACTTTTACTTTTACTTAATTTTACTTAATAGCCAAACGAACTATAGCCTTAACCCGATTTGAGTTAGATACTCGTACAACTAGCTGAAGAACAGCTCTCAACTATTCAAGTAAAATATACGATTTTCACTCATGTGTAGGTTCTTAAAAGTAAGACTATAAAAAAAGCTGAAATAAATACATCTTCAGGCATATATTATGTGTAATAGCAAACCTTGCATTCACCAAGTGAAAAGTTCGTCATGGCTGCGTCAAGTTGAATGAAACTAAAACATATTTTAAAGCAATTGACTAACAAGAATTGCCAAATCACAAAGTTATTTTTTTTAGAATTACTCAACGTTATAAAACATTAATCCGAGAAACCTTTCACATAATTTAGGCTACTAACTGTTTAGTTCACTAGGGATATAAAAAATAATTGAGCCCTTTGGTCGGTGAGGACCAAGAACATCAACAACGCGTCACGCACGATTGCTGGGTTATATCCGTTATCACGTTCAGTTTTGTATCCGGTCATCAGTTCACAGTTTGTTTGTATCCAAAACCATCATACGTACACTAATTAGCTCTTACTAGTATACTTCTAAATTTATTGGCCTCATTTATCTTCTCCCGTACCTACCATAGTTTGGAATCTCTCCAAAAACCAAAAATGTATAATATTATATTAATCTTTCGTTACATTAAAATCCGAGCCAACAGTTTTAAAACTTATAGCGGTTCATCCCTTTTGATGAGTAAGCATTCATAGAGGGTAAGTTTTAAATGTCCCCCCTTAACGTTTGAAAAAGGAAATATTTTCAAAAGCCCTTTGGGTAATGTTTTTATTAGAGTTGGTTTGTTTTGACATACTTTACGTCACCTACCATCACCCCAAAACCGGGGGGGCCAAACTCCCCCTCTAGTGGCACCTCAAAAGAAATTCAAAGACGCAAAAAACGTATATCTCGACTAGTTCTTTTGTAATACTTATTAAAAGATTACAAGAAATCAGGTTTAAAACGCCACATTTCACATACCCAATTTTTCTATGACAAATTTGTCTTCAAAATCCCTTATGTTATGTTATAGAGTTATAATGTTTCCTTCAAAAGATTTTGAAGAAGAATTTGTCATAAAAATTTATATGTGAAATGTATCATTCTTCTTGCAATCTTTAAATAAGTATGGTATTACAAAAAAAGTGTTGAAATAAAAAAGTGTTCTTTGCGTTGTTGAATTTTTATCGAAATTCCCTTTCTTTTGATATGCTACAAAGAGGTGGTTTGTATTTAAAAATTTGGGTGGGTCCCAGTTTTTGGGATGGGGGTGGTGACGCAAAGTACGTCAAAACAAACTTCAGAATACTATAAAACGTACTTTATTCAATGCTATGAATGTTTGTAAAACGTGTTTTATCCAGATGCAGTTTGTTTTGCTTCAGTGTAACAGAGTTGTTGCGAGACTGGAGTTCTGGAAGCGCTGTGTCGCAGTTTGGCGCGATGCCAGCGTCTCTACACTGTTTTTCAGGTCAACCCCCGCGGCAAACAAAAACATTATCATAAGTCTGTGTTACAGTTTTATATTTCATTATTGTCTCCGCTCTAACATTCTTATTTCGATGGCTTTTTCTTCTGAAGTTTACTGCAAGGGGAATTTAAAGCTAAATATTTAACGTATAAAAAGTAATTACGGTATAGTAATTATTATTCGCCGACATTAATTGGAGCTAGAGGAATGAATCCGGTGTGTATAATATTTTTAGTTAGCAGTTTAGTTCAGTATTTATAAAATAAAACTATTATTGTAAATCAGTCTTTGTTTCATTACAAACTTGCGCCCGGAATTGTGAGATTTGTAGAATTTGTATATACTATTGCATACAGGGTGTCCAGTAATTAGAGGATCAAACTTCACCAGGTGGTTTGCTAGACCATAATAAACAAAATATGACCTATAACACATAGGCCTATCTCGCTTAGTTTTCCGTCTGTCTGTGTTGTTCACTAAATCATTTTAACTCCGAGGCCAATTAAGTTACAAATTTCAAACTTCGCACATTTGTCAGTATGATTAATGCTTATATTTAAAAATAAGTTTGATTAATTTACACTTCCGGCTTAAAAATGGCGGCCATATTAAATTGTCTAAGCTTAACAACTCAAACCCCTTAAACTCTATGGTAATACACAAGACTAACAATACGTGTCGAATGTTTTTACAAACATTTTAAGACCAAGTTTGTTTTGTTGCAATAAGAAACAACGGAGTAATTAAAGTTTTCCTGAACACAAACATTTATTTACATACGTTTCTCAAACGTAAACTAAGCGAGATAGGCCTATGTATTATAGGAATCTTTTGTTTCCTGACAAACCACCTGGTGACGTTTGATCCTGTAATTACTGGACACCCTGTATATTTACATCAACAGTAACATTTAAATCAAGATGTGGAAATTTAGTCAGTAACTTGGGAACATTATCATTCTAAATTTTACGTTCTTTGGGAGAATATGTCTATTTTTAAAACAGGTTTTAAATGGGCTTAGCACTTGATGATTAATGTTTCATTTGGCTTAACTCTTTGATTAATGGGTATTACCTTTGTCGCTATCCTATTTTGTCGATGGACGACGCGTTTCGACCTAATCAGGCCATAATCATGTCTTCATCCGCCAGTTGGCTTCGTCTTCACATTAAAACTCTTTGAACAAATAGATTTGTCCTACAACACTTCTCTAATATAGGCCCTTTTTTATAGTCTGAAAGATCATTTCTATCGTTTGTCATAGTTTTGTGAGCAAGTCATAATACAAAACAAAAGTCTACAATCTGATTCCGTCTTCAGGAGAAAACTGACCTTACCGTGGCCCACCATAGAATAGGACACGTTGTTAGTAAGATAAAGTTGACGCCTGTAATTATCTGTTGAAGCACGACTGCTATTTATATTTTGACAATTAATGTATTCATTACTTTTTCAAGCCAAGCTTGCCTTCGTGCTAATGGCACTTATGTAATGTAAAATGTAATTTTTATTGAATACACGTTTTACTGATTCTGATTCTAAAACATATATTTTATACCCTCTCTCATCCTCACACAGGCATCGATCAGTTTTAATATTTAGACATGTCAAGACCAGCATACATGCCAAATTTCATGTTTCTATCTCATCCCAATCATTCATGTCAGTGAGTGAGTCAGTGATGACGCCGTTCACAGTCATATTAAGAGAGAAGATTGTAGTGCTCCAGTACATTGGACCGGAATTAAAGAATATAAAGAGTTTTGTAATGCTAGCAACTCTTAAGTTAGTATTTGTGTGATGATTTTATTTAAATATCGATTTGGTACACTTCAAGACCAAGACTGATTAATCGCGAAACTCAGCAAATTGAAACGGTTATCTGAAATTTAAATAAATTGAATAACTGAAACATTTGTTTATATTTGCTAGAAAATCTCATACATAAAAGCAGTTTTATTTTCATTTAAAAAAATTATATTGTAATATAAACTAGAAAATGAACAACATAGTTGAAAAGCTTTCTGGCTATTTGGCTTCTTTTTCAATTGACATCAAAACCAGATTTTATTCAACGTCCGAGTCCCAGTTCAGTCTACATATTTTATCTTCAAACTTCTTTAGTAGAAAATTTGCTATTTAGCGCGGATACAAATAAGGATCTTTAATATATTTTAGTAAATACTTACTAACATTGAAATAGGGATTACTTTTAAGACATTGCTTAGAGATTAGAGCAAGAAACGTACCGTAACACCCAAACTGTGGTTAAGAGTTTTTTGATAAGTCAGGATATACCAAATTGACATCCTCTCTTGAATAATGTAATGTCTAACTTCTTCAGTCCCAGGCTCAACATACACAGACAAGCTAATGTAACCTGTAGGTGACGTGAGTCTGAGGAGGATAAACAAAACCCCTTTATAAATAAAATCAGCCCGGTAGTAACATTATTAAGAGTTTTTTGAGCAATCAGGATTTGCCAAAATGACATAACGTCTGTCTCATTGTACAACTCTTTTTCAGCAGCCAAAATTCTTCTATTATTCGTATTTAGTTTTTAACCGTCTAAATATTTAATCCTATCACAATAATAGTAAAACACCCACCGTGTTAGAAGTACAAAGAGCTTAGCTGCTCAAGGAGGTACGTAACTCATGTATATAAGATAGGCCAAGGACAATGTGGAACATAAACTATACTGCTGTACACCCTGGACTCTACCTGATGTACAACATCACTAATCTTCTCTCTCTATTGTCCACCTAAACCTGCTGTACACTCTGTAATACTCAACTATGCAGAACATGTGTACTGCGTACATTGCTTTAATGTACCTTTTTATGTGCGCTTGATTTAACTTCTTTTAGTGATTAGCAAATTATAGAGCCGAAAATATTTGTTCCCTTGGTCTTAGAGCCATTCTTAACCACCCATTACAATCATTACTTGTTTAAACTTTTATTTTGTATTAAGTTTAAGTGTTATAGAAGTCTGACTAAATGCTAAATTCTGTTAACAACAAACCGTAATCTATTAAGTAGTTCGGCCCTTATGCCTATAGGTGCGCCACTTATTCATTTTGATATTTTTTTCGTGACTTTCCTGTTGTTTAGCAGAGACAAATCGTTCACCTGATTGCAATACAAGTATGCTATGTAGGCTATATGAGTATGCTTGTTCTGTGTATACTACATACACAAAACCTTCAGGGGTACTAGTGGACAAAATTAAGCGAATCTATTGGATTCGTACTTTTGTTACCACCCCACCCGAAAAAAGGGGGACAGGGCCCCACTAAATTTTTTGATTGTGACACCGTATTTGAAAGGGTATAAAAACACAAACTCATTGAAACCCTTAAAATAGATTTACAAAGTTCCTGTAAAAAATGGCGGCTCAAAAGTTTTAAATTTTTTTCAGAAAAATGGACGCTGTCGCTATATTTTTCAAAATATTGAAAACAAATACAGATTTAGTTTTGGGGTACTCAGAGCTTTAAAATGATATGTTACAAGATAAATTTTGCAAACTTTTGAAAATTTACAAATTTTGGGAAAAGGGCAGTTTTTAAAAGTATGCAAAATCTATCTTAAAACATATCATTTTAAAGCTGTAAGTACCACAAAACTAAATGTGTACGGTATTTCGTTTTCAAAATTTTGAAAAATATAGCGACATTGTCCAATTATCTGTTTAAAAAATGACAAATGGTTTGAGCCACCGTTTTGTACAGGAACCTCGTAAAACCTTTTTAATGGTATCAATGAGTTCGTGTTTTTATACACTATCAAATACGGTGTCACAAGGAGATGGGGGTTCGTATATAAAAATCTAGGGGCCCTCCCCCACCGGCTTTTGGGTGGGGGTGGGTAACAAAAAGAACGTCAAAAGAAACTTCAGGATTCTATAAAAACAATCCCTAAAGGGGTTTTCAAAATTATTCCTCTTTCAAAGGTTAAGGTGGGGAGGAGATAGCCTATAAAACACACCCTGTATAATTGCAGAACTACGAGTATTACAGCTGATTCCATCTTGTGTCAGGAATAAGTTCAGTGACATTCACATTGTATCTTACGTTCATGTAGTCGTAATATTACCAAGTGTAAAGGATCATTCTCAAAACGCAAACAAACTTAATATCAAAACTCCATAAATAAGTTTCAAAGTGCAATGTAGCAGAGAAAATATATCTGAAGAAATGGAGGACAGTTTTAACTTTTAAATGAGTAAAGTTGCCAAGTCTTCTTTAACTACTTGAGTTTATGTAGCGGAGAAGTGATTCTCTGGGGGTTTTAACAATTTGGAATTTATTTGAGACACTCTTTAACTCAATTTACTTACTCTTGAAGCCATTTGCTCAGAAAGTAAATAACCTTCTTGATGCTATTCGTTTCAGACTTAGTTTGGTAATTTATCTTTCGTTATTAGCTACCTATAGGTTTTCGTACATTTGGTTTCGTATGAACACGAGTGTATAGGTTGTGTTAATGGGTTTGATTATATCAGTAGTGAAAAGTCTATTTGTCTTCCTTTATCACAAGTATGAAAGAGGCTACCCGCATGTAGTTCTTTCCTACGTTCTAAATCATGTTAATACAGGGCTGATTTGGTTTAGTAGTATATTTCATTACTAAGTCCTAAAATGACACTTTTTGACACAAGGTCAAGTTAACGTCCGAGGCGCAGTCAAAGACGTTACCTAAATGACTGAGGGTCAAAAAAGACACTTTCGGGCCGAGTGATGAACGATATTTTTGTCATGATGCAAATAATAATGAGAAATAAATGTCAATAAATGCTTTGATATTATAAACAATTAATTAAGTAAACATTGTTTTGAGCTCAGCAGTCTGAATTATAATGTTTTGAAGAAACAGCTGTTGCAATGATTTACTATACGTCAGCGTTAAATTTCAAAACAATCAAAACAAAATCGTTGAACCAGCTGATGTCCATGTTACAAAAAGATCATTAAAATTATTTTTTTTCTCCCTAGGGAGAAAATATTATCAAAACAATACTTTATTTACCTGGGTGACACTTAAGCACTGTCAATACATGTGTCTAAAGGAGCTGTTTTCAGAGCAGAATGACAAAAGGTTTTTTTATACATTAACTTATTTTAGAGACGATGTCAATTTGGTATACCGGTACCCTGACTGCTCAAAAAAACTCTCATCCACAGTTTGGGTGCTAAGATACGTTCCTCGCTCTAATTTCTAAGTAATGTCTTAAAATTAATTCCTATTTCAATGTAAGTAAGTATTAATTTAATACATTAAAGATCTTAATTTGTATACACGCATATAGTTAATGTTCTACTAAAGAAGTGTGAAGATAAAATATGTAGACCGAACTGGGATTCGGATGTATGAATGAAATCGCGTTTCGATGAAAACTATGTAAGGTTCTTGTAAAATAGCTAGGACCAAACCAAAGCTACGGTTGACGGAATTCGTGTTATTATCACAACAGAATTATTTATACATTTAACATCATGACGTTATACTAAAGTTGCGGTTTACAGAACGCATTAAGGCTGCATTACCGAAGTTTGCTTTAAATGCTTCTGACAATTTGCACAACTCTAATGTGACAGAATCTCATTTAAGTATTAAAGCTTAATTCACAGAAGTGTTGCATGAGTGGTATGGTTGGTAAAATAATGAATAGTTAAACGCGTTTATTAAATTGTCCATTGCTTGATATGATCGTATCGACAATTTACAATTTAATTATTCCTACGGCTATTGATAAGAGGTGAATTGCATTAAGAACCTTCTTAATTCTGAACTAGCCCTATGTATACAACGGTTCATTTATAAATACTTGTTTCAAAGACTATATATTGCATCACGGTAAGGATTCATGCTTTTACGTAACACGAGTATACTTATTTTATCTACTGAAATATTTACGAGATTTGAGTTGTTATCAATCCAAAATACGCCTCGTGTAAAAAGTACAATGTAGGAGACAATGGAAAAAGAGAAGCTTGGAGGAAAGGAAAGAGGTAATAGGTTTAACTACTCTTTGTTCCTTTGTTTTGTGATGTTAAGAGGCTTACGTCTAGTAGCATGGTCGTCTAGTAGCATAATCATTGTCCTGTACAAGATAAGTTCCTTGCTAAACATGCTTTTATTTAGTGAACAGGTGTTAGCGGACACGTGGCGGGTTGAAATCACGCACGACTCCGGAGCTTATCCTCCGCTGGTGTGGGTTCGATTCCCGCAGTCACCACTTACATTTGTAAAATGATTATACGGTAAAGCTAGGTAAAGGTCGTGGTTGAGTGGTAGAGAGGACTTTGTAGTCCTTGTTAAACAAGACAAACCTTTTACCTTTTATCTATTTCCAAATTATCTAATAAGAAGAACCTCTTGAAGATATGGTGTTTATTAGCTACTTTACTACTATTTGAAAAACTAGTACAGTTATTCTGTCATTCTCCATTAAAATAACTGGGTTTAACTGGTTTTTGATGATCAGATGATTTTATACACGGTGCATAAGCTAACAGTTACATTATTGTTTGGACTTTAATTTAATGTAAATTTTATGAGTTTGCTGCTATTGATCTCTAATGTGAAATAAAGCTATTTAACTTTTTATGTTTACAAAAAGGTTCTCAGCGCATGAATATCAAGTAAATATTAACGGTTTAAAAGTTTGTTCACGTTTTTTAAGGGCTCAATACACCTTAGCTTTTAAGCTGGTAAGTGTTCCCGAGACAATACGTGTTTTCCTTGCAACATGAAACATGAAACCCTCTACAGCCACAGACAAGGTTAACAAGGAAACCCACTTCTTTAGTTTTCGATTGGGTCGTCAAAGTGTTTGAGAATAGTACATCTAGTAGAACTCCTTATTGGATCTATAATTTTAAACTTGAAATAAACACAAATTATCCAATAAAAACTTGTATAGTTGGTAAACTTAATACACACTTTTATACAGTATAACAGTTTTGTATTGGACCATTTGTTTCAAGTTTTAAAAGTACTTATATTGTATTTGCCAATCACTCGAGGTTGGATCTTAATTAATTTTCTGGGTGGCTTGGAGGTTAAAAGCACAAGAAAAATGAAATAAAATTATTAATGACTTTATTACAGGCGATAGTTAGGACTATGAGAGTCCTCTCTACCACTTAACTTGACAAATGTTTTGAAAACTTACTGTACATAGCTCAAAGTTTAACCTAGTAGACTAAATAAGGACTGAAATCGCCCAGGTAATAACTCAGAAAACTGCACATGCACACGTACCAAACAAATCTAATATTTACAAACTAATTGTATTCGTCCACGCAACTGAAAATACTCTAAATAAATGGAAAGCCATGCAGTGGTGATGGACGACCGTGGTGATGGGCGTTGCAACAGTTTGCTGTATTTATGGCGTAATTGTCGGATGCGGAATCAGATAGGACTCGACTGCAAATATAGAGTAATGGTTATCCGCTCCATGGGATATTGCTAGTTGCACATTCAATTTATACGTTTGTCTACCAGTTATACAAGCCTCATTGCACTTTTTGTTAAGCAATTTATTTTTGCATTATAAAAACAACTTTTGAAGATGTTTTTATTGATGATTTAAATTAACAAACGTTATGAAACCAAGTTTAAAAATATAAAAAGGAATATAAAAACCAGTTTTGTGAATATTTGCCTGATTATTTCCGTTTTTAAGGGACATAATCAATGTTTTTAGCCAATATTACAAAAACCTTCATAAAGCCAATATTACCTATTTGTTTGAGTCGACCAAATAAAAAACACATATTGGCTTTGTGGTTTAGATTTATTATTAACATTTCATTTTAAAATCCTTAATATTGGCGGAGATTAATTTAATCAATAAAACGGACTTCCCTGTAACCCCCTACCCCTAGGGAGTAGTTTTCTTCCTGAAGTGGAAGGACACGCGTTTTCTAATAAAATTTCAATTCAGAAGCTCATAATCCTCGTTAGTAGCATCCTGTTCGTTTTATTCTGTATACTATAAATCTGTAACTAATTCGTTTCGTTCATCCTTCAAATAAGCAAGTTAAAATTTACAAAATTTAATGATCCACTTAGGAAGCAAGCTGCTTTTGGAACGGCTTAACCCCAAGTTCTCGCGTGTAGTCTTTTTTAAAGGAAAAACGTGGCATAATATATTTTAATTGGTACAAATAAAACACCAGATTTTCTTCGAAAACCGTATTTATATTGTACAGCTTCGGGTTGATAAAGCCACTAAAGTGGTATGGTCTACAAAGGATAATAGACAACCTGTATTGGGATGGGTAAGCGGCATAAAAAATATTGGCGAAATATGCTTATCAAAATACTTTAAACCTGGTCTGCACAAAAGGTCGACTTTATTCACAAGACGGTAATTTTTTAATTGAGAACTGGTCAATTTAAACCAATCAAAGTCCTTTCATAATCGTGATTTTGAGCTTTCACCATTGTACTCCCACAGCAAATTAAAATGGAGGTCAGGTTTTGAGGATGATATAGGTCATTGGGCTATGAATTAATGACCCATTCTAAGGAAGAGTCGGCCTTAGTTTGTAACAAGACTTTACCTCGTAACTCATTACTACCACCCATCATACTCATCCTTTACCTTGAAATACCCTCATGAGAGTGGTCGGCATCTCAAATAGTGATTTAGTGAATAATATTAAATCTATTCTATACTCAATCAAATCTATTATCTTCCAACTGGTTTTTAGAGGCTTTTGAGAGCAAATATTCGAAGGATCTGTTAAAGTCCATTCTCACCCTTAGTAAGCTAAAGCCACTGAATGTCGTGTAATGTATGCAATATGGTAACTTCTGTGTTCGTCAGTGCTACACCCTGGGTTCAGTAGTAACTACTCAAGTAGAAGTGACTCCTTGCATTATTCATTGACAACAGATACCACATCATCCCATCTTTGCAGTAGTAGATAGAGATCTATAACATTATAGTATAACTTGTAGCCGAAGTGGTCATATGGAAATAATTCAACTAGTTTGAAAGTAACGGGCTAGTGCTGGTGTTCCGATTATTAAATTTGCTTTGATTAACAGGCATTAATTAACAAGCGTTTGATAAAACGCTTTGTTTCGACAGAACCTACATAAATATAATGCTTTTAAAGAACTAAATGTATTACAACTTTTTTCGACTGCGGTTTGCACATTTCTTTTTAAAGACGGAATTTACATACCGGTACTCATAAAGTTGAAAACGTCGTCTTGCATCATCTTAGCAATATTTCATCAATAAGAGCTCCGGCTTAGATTATTGGGACTCTTGCTTGCAATGATGGACCTCATTTTCCACGTACATCTGACTCACTAACTCTGACCTTCCTCAATCTCAATTTTCAAAGCGTAACTAAGATGGTCGAGTCAAAAATGTTGTTATTTCATTGAAAATAGACAAACAAGTTGGAGGTTAAGGAGAAAATTCAATGGTTGAAAGAAAAAACAACCGTTTAGTTCAGCCTTTACATACTCTCCCTTGCAACACTCAATACCCTCTACAGTTTTCACTCTGCAAAACTACCTACCGATCTAGTCTTTGCCCATATGTTACCTTATTCAAACCTTAGGTTACAAATGTAACTACAATATTTTTTGTCTTGCAACAAAAGTGCCCGTCCACTTTTAAATAACTTCATAAATACAAATTTAAAATAATTCTTTGCATTTCAATTATTGTTCACCAACTAGTAAAGTGTTATTAAAGTTGGCTCAAGTTACTAAGCTAATCTACGTTGACGCTACGATAGATATTATACAGCGAAGCACTGCGGAGAGAGAGTTCACCGTTACAACAAACACCTCCGGTGTTGAACTGAATGTTTACACAAGTTGCTGGTTACATTTGGAACATAACCAAGTATAACAGCTTCTGAGTGTAGAACGCATTGCGGATACAGGGAGAGTTCTATATCAACCTGGCGGATAAACTGAAACTATACAGGGTGTCTGGTTGGTCAACGTCCTTAGAACGATAGACAAAACGGGTGTGGATTTTAGAACTAAGAAGTAAGTGGATTATCCAATGTCTTCTGCCATTTTCCGAAATTCGTAAAAGTGACAAAAGTTTGTTAAAGATGTGATATAGATATTCTCGATAAATTCGTTGAGAGAATAGGGTGTAAAATTAAAATTAAACTTTAAGGTGGTTAAAAAATTTTGACTATTGGGTATAACTGCAGTTAGTTTTTGGTAAGTTAAAAACTCACGTTTTCATCACAAAGCCGCTGTGTATAACTGTGCAGCCTGTTTTTTGATTTGGTACCTGGGAAGAGAAATATCTGACTTGGTGATTCTTTTATATGGTGACTACGAGGCATATGGTAGCAAACCTTATTCTTCGGTAAAAAGATTCTCAGAATGTTTAAACATCTTCCACCATCCTAAAAACAAGGTGTAATTCTTGAAAATGTTTGAATGTAGGTAGTATTGTGTTTAGATGTAATCTCAAAGAAAGTCTAGCGTATCTGTTTTTTGTCTAAAAGTAAGTATCCAAGGTTTAAGATAGTTAAACTAAATACAGATAAAACATGCTTCTCAAGTCTATATATAAATATAAAAAAACAGTATTTACCTTCCTAGTAAGCATCGTGTTACATTGTTGAAGAGTTTGTTAAAAGTTTAACTATAGCTTAGTTATAAAAATACTAACGCATTATACATTGATAAAGATTTATTGTGAAAACTTGTGGTCTTGGCTAGTCCAGAGGTTTTTTTAATTTTGGCTTAAGTAAAGTAGTTTCTGTATTGCCTCGAACTGTTTCTGCTAGTAAATATAAAAGTTAAAACTGACTGTGAATAAGTTTTACAACGTATTCTCATAATATATGAAACATAATCTAATCTAAGATATGAGACTAATAAATGTAGCGATGGTTTTGTATCATTACATGCCATCATTATTGCTATCAACCTTTACCTTCAAGACATCATTTTGTACTCAGTAGACTGGAAGGATACTTAAACTTAATCTTTTCTCTAAACCTTCTCAACCTCCTTTCACTAACCTTCTTAATAAGATCCATTATTAATTTTAAGTGAAATCCAGACACCCTTATTGCGAATGAGAATATTTTCAATTATTATTAAACTGCCTTGACTCGTTGTCTGTTATTAGTTGTTATACCTTTATGTATTTCTCTTGCAATGGTCTTTATCATATTGTATGTTAGTTTGAAGGTACTACACACTTGAACACTATACAATGTTTGTTCATAGAATATGGCACACAGAAGACACTTGCTTGCTCAGTACAATGGGGAGTGGAGATTAGTGCAATGGTTAATCAACCTGTAGGCATGCATGAATAGTTTATGTCCTACATTCAACACGAGTAACACACAATGTTAGGTTGAAGGTACTACACAGAACACTATACAATGTTTGTTCATAGAATATGGCACACAGAAGACACTTGCTCAGTACAATGGGGAGTGGAGATTAGTGCAATGGTTAATCAACCTGTAGGCATGCATGAATAGTTTATGTCCTACATTCAACACGAGTAACACACAATGTTAGGTTGAAGGTACTACACACTTGAACACTATACAATGTTTGTTCATAGAATATGGCACACAGAAGACACTTGCTTGCTCAGTACAATGGGGAGTGGAGATTAGTGCAATGGTTAATCAACCTGTAGGCATGCATGAATAGTTTATGTCCTACATTCAACACGAGTAACACACAATGTTAGGTTGAAGGTACTACACTTGAACACTATACAATGTTTGTTCATAGAATATGGACAGAAGACACTTGCTTGCTCAGTACAATGGGGAGTGGAGATTAGTGCAATGGTTAATCAACCTGTAGGCATGCATGAATAGTTTATGTCCTACATTCAACACGAGTAACACACAATGTTAGGTTGAAGGTACTACACACTTGAACACTATACAATGTTTGTTCATAGAATATGGCACACAGAAGACACTTGCTTGCTCAGTACAATGGGGAGTGGAGATTAGTGCAATGGTTAATCAACCTGTAGGCATGCATGAATAGTTTATGTCTACATTCAACACAGTAACACACAATGTTAGGTTGAAGGTACTACACTTGAACACTATACAATGTTTGTTCATAGAATATGGCACACAGAAGACACTTGCTTGCTCAGTACAATGGGGAGTGGAGATTAGTGCAATGGTTAATCAACCTGTAGGCATGCATGAATAGTTTATGTCCTACATTCAACACGAGTAACACACAATGTTAGGTTGAAGGTACTACACACTTGAACACTATACAATGTTTGTTCATAGAATATGGCACACAAAGACACTTTTGCTCAGTACAATGGGGAGTGGAGATTAGTGCAATGGTTAATCAACCTGTAGGCATGCATGAATAGTTTATGTCCTACATTCAACACGAGTAACACACAATGTTAGGTTGAAGGTACTACACACTTGAACACTATACAATGTTTGTTCATAGAATATGGAACACAGAAGACACTTGCTTGCTCAGTACAATGGGGAGTGGAGATTAGTGCAATGGTTAATCAACCTGTAGGCATGCATGAATAGTTTATGTCCTACATTCAACACGAGTAACACACAATGTTAGGTTGAAGGTACTACACACTTGAACACTATACAATGTTTGTTCATAGAATATGGAACACAGAAGACACTTGCTTGCTCAGTACAATGGGGAGTGGAGATTAGTGCAATGGTTAATCAACCTGTAGGCATGCATGAATAGTTTATGTCTACATTCAACACGAGTAACACACAATGTTAGGTTGAAGGTACTACACACTTGAACACTATACAATGTTTGTTCATAGAATATGAACACAGAAGACACTTGCTTGCTCAGTACAATGGGGAGTGGAGATTAGTGCAATGGTTAATCAACCTGTAGGCATGCATGAATAGTTTATGTCCTACATTCAACACGAGTAACACACAATGTTAGGTTGAAGGTACTACACACTTGAACACTATACAATGTTTGTTCATAGAATATGGCACACAGAAGACACTTGCTTGCTCAGTACAATGGGGAGTGGAGATTAGTGCAATGGTTAATCAACCTGTAGGCATGCATGAATAGTTTATGTCCTACATTCAACACGAGTAACACACAATGTTAGGTTGAAGGTACTACACACTTGAACACTATACAATGTTTGTTCATAGAATATGGCACACAGAAGACACTTGCTTGCTACAATGGGGAGTGGAGATTAGTGCAATGGTTAATCAACCTGTAGGCATGCATGAATAGTTTATGTCCTACATTCAACTCTGTTCAGGTTGAATAGTGTCTGTGGTTACTCAATGTTATTGTTAGCCGTGAACCTCTTCGTATACAGAGTGGATGGAAAGTTACGCAATCGAGTTAGTTAATAGTTTGGCGTTTTATTGTTGATTTGTTGTGTAGGGCTGCAAATAATTGTGTTTTTGATTGAATTGTCAGTATTTTATTACATAGGCCTAGTGCTTTTGAAATAAGGAAGCCAGATTTATCGTAAACGAAAGTATTTGTCTCAAACATATGCTCAGTTATAGCTCGTAAAAGTTCATAACAGAGCAATAGATATTGAGAAAGAATAATATACTGTTTGAAAGTGACTTTAAGCATGCTTGGATGTTTAATTTAATCTTCTAACAATGTAAAGGACTCAACAGGGTGCTTAAGAGCTTTAAGTGATACTTTAGGTCATGTATTTCGTTTGATGATGTAATGCACTTTTATTTTGTTTCTCTGTTGATGAAATTCGAGTATAAAGATTTTTATTTTACTGTTTCCAATCGTCAAAATTACTACCCGTTTGGAAAAGAATCAAAAGGTTTGGACACCAAAACTGGAACTAACCTTTTCGCTTTTGGGAATGCAGCTCTTACCTGCACCATAAGCCCAAGTTAATGACTAATGACTGTGTGTACTTTAGAAGCCCTAAGTACTCACAATTACCTTTTCTTACTAACTTAAGATATAACATCATTCAAAAGAAATGATTCGCTCTAAAAACGTGGAGAGAATTATTATCGTTGATGATTTGTCACCATACAAATAAAATAAAGAAACAAGAACACTCACCGACAGGCTTGTTTGGATCAGAACAAATCAGATTTATTTATTTGACAGTGAACACTCCTTTATCTCTGAAATCTGTGTTATCAATGGGATTTCCCTTCTGACAGATTTGGATGAAACTAAAGCCGATGGGGTAAGCTGCTTCAACACTTGCTGACTTCATGTCTCAACACTTCAACTTCAACATTATTCACATGAGAATATTTATATGAATATATAATAACAGTGAAAGATGAGTTTTTTTTAATAATTTATAGTTTTTGGTAGTTTTTATTATCGCTTATGCATATTGATCATACGTTTTCCTTCTTAGTCTGTTATATTTTTCATCTATACTGAAATCAATGTACGGTACTTATCAAGCTGGACGTCAATATATAACAATATACTACATAAAACTGGGGTTTTAACACTTAAACATGAAACATTATATCAATTGTTTTAAATTACTAGCAACGTACATTATTAAAAAGTAGTAGGTGTAATATTTTCCGTATTTCGTTTTTCATACTAACGGGTGAAATAATTTCATATTAACCACCGGTCCCAAAATTCCAAAACAACTCGTATACTTTGCAAGATCGTACAATACCCTGTTTCTACCCATTTTGCAACGTCTATTAATTGATTCAAGCTCATAGCCCACTGACAGGTGATAATTACACAATTCCTTTCACCATTTTATTTCTGATAACGTTAAGACCGAGACTTTGCCCATTATGTGAGAGAGCTCGCACTAAACAGTCAACTTGTAATGTCACTTCTTCTTGATGTTTCTTTAACTGTCTCTCTTCTCCTAACTTCGCAACTTGAGCTCGAGTTTAGATCTTCTGCAGATGCGAGGACTTAGATCTTTGTCTGAACTTTAAATAAATTATAATACGGAAGATTAAACACTGAGAAACCTTACTGACAAGATCATATCCTTAAATGAAAAGATTATTTAACTCAAGCAAAACTACTTCAACAACTAAGCTCCATATTTGGTAAATTCTCTAATTATGAATAAAAGAACACACAATTTTACTGTTTTGCCTTTAGAGCATCTTTAGCGCATGTGGTGTATGTTTTGGCTAAGAGCTTGAAAAACACTGAAAAGCTTAAAACCAACTTAACTAAAAATTTGATTTTTACAACTACCATCTGGTACGTAGTATAAGGTTTCTACACCTTTAACTACTTTAATATGGTTTTCTAATGTGTTACAAAACAATCTCTAACATATTCAGATGCCCTGTATACTTGAGGCAGCCAGACAGGATCTGTGTGGAAAGAAACTGAGAGTCCACAACAATAGCTGGAGAAAGAGATTCCTTATCAGATGATTGAATCTAGAGTTCTAACAAAGACACAATTAAGACAGTCTTGAAGAAAACATTTGAGTTTACCTTTTCATTGTTCTTCCAATCACTGTTAGGGACGAGTGATAACTGCAAATGTTGATGTTAAATTTGTAGCTTACTGTGTTTTTAAACATATTTCAGATATTATTTCAATAAAATAATTTTTATTTTACAAAATGCCAATAAAGTTTAAATTTGTTTATTGTGCAAATAAAAATTCAACCTGTATTGGCCTTCTTGTAAAATAAAAATTCTCTTTCATATCTTCTTTAGAAGACTATTATTTTAAAAGCAAGTGCATTTAATAGTAATTACAAAGGAAAGCTTTCGTTTGGGCGTTCCAAAATCAATAGGAAAAGAGTAAAATACATATTACAACTTTAGATATCGACATACAATTTCCCTTAAGGGCGTATCTTAGGTTATAATAAATGAAAAAAAATCAAATTTGTTTACACGTAGTTTTGCAATTCTTTCAACGACGAGACATTGATACGAGCTTTATTCTTGAAAATTTGAGTAAGCTTATGAACAGGTTTACGGTTATAAATAAATCGCAAAGGTTAATATAAACTGTAGAAATGTTCCATAACCTAAGGAATAAAAAATGGGGAAGAATTATTAAAGGGTACAACGCTTAAAGTGGGGAAGGATTGATTTAAAACCCGCAACCCCTATAGACTAAGTAGTTAAAGCTGAAATACACCATGAAATACATTTGCAGCCAGTTAATTTATTAATTACGTCGCTATTTATAGATGACATTGAATGCAAGTGGCACTAATGCAATCGAGTGATTGACGGAGGAAGTCTAATGCATTCATTACTCATGTATAGCTCTCCATTAAGTGACGGGGTCAAAATTCATTATTCAAGAAACCAAATGGCAAAACTACTCTCCTAGTCAATGGGAAAGCTTCGGGTAAAGGTTTTAGTTTTACGGTTATTTGAGCTTGATAACTGTCAACTTTCTGTAAAGAGCAATATTCTTGTCGAAAAGAGTGACAAACGAGAGCGAAACTAAATTAAAATGTTTCTTTCTTGCTAGTAATGTAAAACGTAGGACAATAGATGGAGTACTAAATAAAAGCAGAAATCGAAAATTGACTTCAACTTTGAATATAAATTAAATACGGTCTGAAAATAGTTTTTGTCGTTATTTAATTTATGGAAGAAAGTACTTCACCAGGGAGAAATAATCTTTAGGGTAAACAAAAGGTAACATGTTTGCATCACAAAAACATTAAACCCTGCACCTATCAGTGCAACCCATCCTATACACTCATACATCTACAACACATTAGTATGAGCTATAGTTATATTCTGGCTTAAATATAACGGCTTTATTAAGCCAACTATCAAAGAAAAACACAAATACTGCTTATTATAAATTAAATATTAATAACAAAAACGAATTGCAAGCAAAAAAACAAAGTACTTAAATATGTACACAATAACAAATAACTAAACATAACGGACAACAAAGCTGATAACGTAATTCTTGTCATTCTTTATGAAAACAGCTGCTTTAGACACATGTATTGACAGTGCTAAAGTGTCACTTTTATACCAGTAAATAAAGTATTGTTTTGACGAAATTTTACCCCTAGGAGAAAAAATATCAATTTAATGATCTTTTTGTGGCATGGACATCAGCTGGTTCAACGAGTTTGCTTTGATTGTTCGAAATTTCAGCACTGACAGTTTATAATAAATCAGTGTAACAGCAGTTCTCAAAACATTACAATTCAGACCACTGAGTTAAACAATGTTTACTTAATTCCTTACAATTCCTTATAATATTAAAATATTTATTTCGCATTATTATTTGGATCATGACAAATAGTACCGTTCATCACTCGGCCTGAAAGTGTCTCCTTGACCCTCGGTCATTTAACGTCCTCGGCTGTGCCTCGGACGTTAACTTGACCTCGTGCCACTTTAAGACATAGTGATGGAATATACTATTGAGCCTCTCAGAGCGAACCATTAAAATAACAGAATAACACGACCTAACATCACTTGTCCTTTTAAGATTTACCGTCAATGATCAACAAACCCAAGACACACCTATATTCACAACACAAAGAAAGAAAAAACTAAGGAACTTTTAGGTGACATTTAAATACAGCTTTAAACTAGGTAAAGCATTAACAAGGATGGAACTGCAGTTCACCTCAGTACATGTATATAGCGAGTGCGAATTATGATGATAGTTGGTAGTGTAGTGTGCCGAAGAGTATTGTGTAGGGGTAGAGGTGATAGAGGTTAGAGCTGGGACAGACATCAGAAAGCCATTTCTATGTTAATGCTGGTGAACTCGGGGTGTAGAGGGCTGCAAGTGTCAGACCCTGTGAGTTGCTCTGCCTTACACGTAACTCTACCTGCCCTCTAGTTACACCTTGTACTCTAGTCATGTTTGATGCTTTAGTTACACCTTGTACTCTAGCTATATCTTGCACTCCAGTTACTCCTTCTTCCTTAAGAAACTATTGTACTCTATATTTTTGTACTCTTATCAGTTAGCTGTCTTCGCACTCTTTTTCTCTAGTTACCCAATGAAACGGACTTTTGCGCGACTCCGGAACTTATCCCTCCGCTGGCACGGGTTTGATCCCCGCAGTAACCACATTTGTAAAGTTACTATATGGTAAGGCTTGGTAAAGGTCGAGGTTGAGTAGTAAAGAGGACTTTGCAGTCCTAACTTTACTTCACTATATATATTATGAGATGCCGACCACTCTCATGAGGGCATTTTAAGGCAAATATGTGGTGAAGGATAAGTGTGATGAGTGGTAGTAATGAGTTATGAGTTGTAGTTTTGTTACAAACTAAAGCCGACTATTCCTTAGAATAGGTCATTAATTAATAGCCCAATGCTCAATGGAAATACAAGGACCAACGGCTTAACGTGACTTCCAAACCACGCAGGTAATGGTCTGATATGTCTAAACGGTGGTGGGAGTTTTAGGCGGGTATCATCAGATGATCACTGAGACTATCTGAGCCGCTTTAGACCTTTATCGTCCTCCAAACCTGACCTCCATGAAGCTGGATTACAGGACCACGCCACGAGTTCCAGTCGTTGAACAAGACCAACTTTACCTTTTAGTTCTCTAGTTCCCTCTTGTCCTCTGGTTATACCTTCTAAAGCTTCCAGTACAGACCGTGGCAATAAACTACGAGTATATACACTATTTACAATGCCGAACGTCTTGCTCAATTGAGCGCTGAGACTGGTTCAGCTAACTGTAGCTATTCCTCATGTACTGTCTGTCGCAGTGCTGAAATGGAAATGAAATGAAATCAGTCTTTATTATGTGGCGAAGTTAGGACTTTAAAGTCCTCTCTTCCACTTAACCACCAGCTGTCAACTGCTTCCTTAAAGTGACAGAAGTACCAACTGTAGTTGTGAGATCGTCATACACACTGAAATCCTGACTCGGCGAAGCTGCCGATATGAGCCAATAGACTTCGACGTACTTCATGGAACGATCCCCAATGTGTCTTAGCACTCCATTGGCTCAACTGCGCTCTAATTGCCATATTTAGTCTAGTCCATTACTGGCTGTCATTCAGGCTCTGAAGAATTTGTAGCTATTTTCATAGTTAAAATTGTTTTTATTTTTTGCAGATCTCTATTGACTCTCTTATGGCTCTCAGATAGTAATATGGTATGTTGCCAAGCACTTACGTTTTGTCGAACATGATTCCATGTCTGGTTTTCATGCTGTGTTCTGCTACCGCCGACTTGGTTCTTCATTTTTGAACCTCTAATGTATTCTTTAATTTTAATACAAATCGACCTCTTTGACGAATATATACGGATCCTCAGCTAATTTTGTATTTACCTGGCGTACTTAGTTTAACTTTGGCCTGAAAGAAAATTCCTTCGCGTACTCCTTGACGAAGACAATTTATTATTTTACTGCTACCCTTGAATACGGTTCTTATGTTGTGCTTCTGTAAAACACTACTTATTTTCTTCGTGGCTTTCCACAAATGGCAGGTATGCACGCGTAAATAAATACTATATCTTTGTAATACATCAAGTAAGCGTTTAAGCGTAACAAAGATGTACAATGTTAATACCTTTCACCAGCAATTTCAAACCATATGCCTTGCAGTATAATAATAACCACTGCTAACTGCATACTTAACATAAAGTAGATACAAATAGTTTAGATCATAAGTCAGTCTATGTCATAGAAAAATATCTATCATACTGTCATAAATTGCTTAGGTTTTCGTTTTACAAAATCGATTTAGCTAACCCAGTTTTCCAAATGGCAACCAACGAGACTGATTTCAGTGTCCTGGTTTCAAGACAAGGATAAAGAACTGGATTTACCGTTGATAGAGTTCGGATTGATTTAACAGAGAAACTTACTTTAGCTCCACACAAGGCCAAGTGTTTGGGAATATTCTTTCTGTTTTCTATCAACAAGTAACAAGATGTTCCAATAGTTTATCTGTATGGAAGTAGATTACTCTATAACAATTCAAAGAGTGTAGACGTTATTATACCAGATGTTGGCTGAAAAACTAGATTTGAAACTAATAATCATTAAAAATTGGTTCATGTTTCGTCATTAAATCATACGACGCGCATTTATAAACCTGAAATATCTTTTTGCCTAAAACGTTGAAATAGGGGTAACTTGTGGAACTATCGGGTTCATACTAAGTAATGCACATCGAACAATATACGTGGTTAATAAATGTAGAACAAAGGCTGAACAATGTCAGCTATTATGCTATATATTGCCAGCCAACCAGGTATGTACACACAGTCCCTGTCACAATAGACCATGTGACAAAAGGTCTATTGTTTATTTTACATGATGTTCTCTAGTGTATTAAACAATGCTATTGATATTATCGTTTAACTTCATCATAAAATAACAAACTTAAAATATGGAATTATTGTTTAGGAAAAATAAATTTCATACATTAAAAGTTGTTTCATACGTAAAACAAAAACAAGCTATAAGAACTATAATTATGTAATATTAAAAGGAGATCTAGTTGTATACACATTTTTATCGAACACAACATTATGACTTTGGCTTGTATATACATTTTAAAGTGTCCAATATATTAAAAAAACCAACATTTTGATATTTCATCAAACTACAAAACTACTCGTACTAATAATTTTAATTTAAGAACAAAAATAATTATTAAAATACCAACTGACAATTCCAATTTTTATAATAAAATACAATGTATGCATTGTCTAAATTGTATTATAAACTTCCAGATAACTTGAAACAAGAAATGTCGTCCATTTTCTGGATCAAAATTAAAAAATATCTCATAAAGAAGGCCTTTTTATTCCACACACGACTCCATGATAAAAAAAATATGGGAAGATAAGATATTGTATTCCTGGGTCTTTTGGTTGTTTATTTGTTCTTTTTTATATATTTTCTGTTATTTTCCTATGAATTTTGTATGCCATGAATTAATTATATCATTCTTTCTTTAACTTTAGTACCATGTGAAGTAAAAATTTTCTTCTTAATAAACGACAAGTACACAAATAAAATGAAATAAATCCGGACTCGACAGTTAAAAACAAGTTGAATCAAATATCGATAACAATGGCGTTAACCAGAGGAACTTTTCAATTCGTCTATTGCCAGATTATATGTATGTAATGAAAACGTTGCTTTGAAGAAACATAATAGGGACCTTTGGGAAATTTCCAAGAAACTTCTCTTTGGTTCCAAAATTTAACAAACAAAACCATTACCATCGTACTTTAGTCTCGTGGGTAACGGCTTGTGAGGCTGTTCCCAAGGAACTTTGACAAGTATAAGAACATTAAGGGTTAAGTACTACAAACCGTCCAGTCAGTTTTGTGTTTAAACCAGGACGACACGCAGCTAAGCACTAAAGTGCCGCTTGCATAAATGAATCGAATTTTCTTTGCAATGTGTTACTCTTATTCGCTCCGTTCACAGCTTCGCTTTGGCATTCGGCCGTTCTATCGCCCGGGCTCTATGAGGTTGTGCGCTACGCTCCCAGACTCGCTTCGGCCTTAGGCCTCAGCTTAGCCTTCAGTGTGACCACGGGCTTTATGAGGTTGTGCGCTACGCTCCCAGACTCGCTTCGGCCTAAATAAATATAAATAAACAAATAAATCGTATGTTTTTTATTGCATATTGGACAGCTTTACAATAATGTATCACCAATCGTCAAATGTTTGAATATCTAAAATTTTCCTTGCACTCTTACATCTAAATCCATTCAAACATACAGTTTTTTACATTCACTCTCTCTCATGCATTCGAATGTTGCGCTAGTCCCTATTCAATCGAGGTGATCATAGGGTCTCCCAATTGAATGCCATAAATCGTTGTATCATAAAATGTGAGAAATCCAAAATTGTTTAAGACGAGCTTTGCAGCTAGGCTCAGGGGCATTTTGAACGGGTGGTAGTCTGTTGACAGAAATGAACTCCCTACAGGAGGCGGCGTTGTGACTACCGTTCTGTGTCTCCCAGTTCAGGTAGCTGTCCCTGCCTCTAGTCCTTAAGAGTGTACGTCTGTACCTCTTATAGGTATTACTGCCTGATTTAAAAAGAGACACGTCTCCCAAAATGCTTCAGAGGCAAGGTCAACAGTTTTAGACTTTTGAATGCCTCTCTACACGACTCTCTCCCTTCGCAATTTGGCGATTATTCTGACTGCTCGTTTTTGAGGCCTAAAATCCTAAGACCAATTTGTTTTAGTGCAGCCTCCCCACAAAGTCAATTGCAGGATAAGTGTGGGTAAAATTACTCCGTAATACGCCGTCATCAGTACCTGAGTTGGTGCATTCGGACAGTTTCCTCAAAACATAAATTCTGAGGATAGTTTGAGCAAGCATTGTGTCTACGTGAGGTATTCAAGTCAAAGACCTCGATCAAGGTGTATTCCCAGGAATTTAGTTGTGTAGACCTCTTCGATCTAGATGTCGTACACTGTTTTATTACCTTGGGACTATCTAAATCGTTTTCCGTAAACAAAATGAATAAAGTTTGATTTTGATGAATTTGTTTTGAATTGAGCTCGTGGAAATGTTGGATTGTTCTGTTGAGCTCACGACAAAGTCCACGTTCCAAGTTGTTCGATGGAACTCCTTTGAAACAGAGAGTCGTGTCATCCAGCGTACTGGACGATTTCTTCCTTGTTGTACCACGCTGAACTGGCATCGTTGACGTAGATCAAAAGAGCAACGGACTGAGTACCAGAATTTTGGACTCCATATCTTAGACATTCCTCCTGATCTGACATCTGAAATTCCACAAATTGCTTTCGATTACAGAGAAACGATTCAAGCACCTGAGGCACTCCTCAGATCCCGTAGTACTCCATCTTGCTGATTAGGATTCGATGATGACCACACAGTCAAAAGCTTTCGATAGATCAAAGCCTTAGCGTATCTTTTTGACCCTCGATTCCCTCTACTATCAGCTCGACTAGACGCAGAACTGAGTCTGTTGTCGATTTACCACTTCGAAATCGAATTGGTTTGCTGATAACAGATTATTTTTCTAAAAAATTGAACGCATCGGGTGAAAGCTTTCAAAATTTTGCTGAATATTGGTAGAATGAGATGGGACGATAATTTTGAGTAGAAAAGGGTCACCTTTCTTGAAGATCGGTGTGACCTTTGCAATTTGAGAGGATGGAAATGTTCCGGAGTGAAAAGATAAGTCAAATGCTCGAGTGGAACCAATAAATGCTTTGAGCACTGTTAAGAACCACGTTGAAATGTGGCTTGAGTCATTGACTTTTGACGTGAACTCTCTTATCACTAGCAATTTCCTCCTCTGTGACCGGAGCCAAACCAAGGAGGCTGTGGGGCTCGGTTATATTATTATTATTTATTTATTAATATGAGGCCTTGGGCCTCCAGCTTCAATGAATGACCACAGGCTTTATGAGGTTGTGCGCTACGCTCCCAGACTCGCTTCGGCCTTAGGCCTCAGCTTGGCCTTCAGTGTGACCACGGGCTTTATGAGGCTGTGCGCTACGCTCTGAGCTCGCGCTTCGGCCTGGGCCTCAGCTTGGCCTTCAGTGTGACCACGAGGCTTTATGAGGTTGTGCGCTACGCTCCCAGATCGCTTCGGCCTTGGGCCTCAGCGGCCTTCAGTGTGACCACGGCTTTGAGGTTGTGCGCTACGCTCCCAGACTCGCTTCGGCCTTGGGCCTCAGCAGCCTTCAGTGTGACCACGGGGTTTATGAGGCTGTGCGCTACGCTCACAGACTCGCTTCGATCTTGGGTCTCAGCTTGGCCTTCAGTGTGACCACGGGCTTTATGTGAGGTTGTGCCTTTACGCTCCCGACACCGCTTCGGCCTTGGGCCTCAGCAGCAACTGGTGTGACCACGGGCTTTATGAGGTTGTGCGCTACGCTCACAGACTCGCTTCGGCCTTGGGCCTCAGCAGCAGCCTTCCAGTGTGACCACGGGCTTTTATGGGCTGTGCGCTACGGTCACAGACTCATGTATAGGCCTCTGCTTGGCAGCCTTCCGAAGTTGGACCACGGGCTTTATGAGGTTGTGCGCTACGCTCCCAGGCTCTCCCTTGGCCTTAGGCCTCTTGGCTCAGTGGGACCACAGGCTTTATGAGGTTGTGCGCGCTCCTGACTGCTTCAGCCTAGGAGCCTCGTTGGCCTTCAGTGTGACCACGGGCTTTATGAGGTTCGGCGCCACGCTCACAGACTATTACAGTCAATAGCTTGCCCTTCAGTGTGACCACAGGCTTTATGAGGTTGTGCGCTACGCTCACAGACTCGCTACAGCCTTAGGCCTCAACAGCCTTCAGTGGGACCACAGGCTTTGTGGGGTTGTGCGCTACGCTCACAGACTAGCTACAGCCTTAGGCCTCAGCTTGGCCTTCAGTGTGACCACGGGCTTTATGAGGTTGTGCGCTACGCTCTGGGCCTTCCAGTCTTAGGCCTCAGCAGGCCTTCAGTGTGACCACGGGCTATGAGGTTGTGTGCGCTCTGGGCTGTACCAGAGCCTCAGCAGCCTTCATTGTGACCACGGGCTTTAAGAGGCTGTGCGCTACGCTCACTGACTCATTACGGCTATGAGCCTCAGCTTGTCTTCAGTGTATTACAGGCTTTATGAGGCTGTGCGCTACTTCACATACTCGCTACGGCCTTAGGCCTCAGCTTCGTCTTCAGTGTGACCACGGGCTTTATGAGGCTGTGCGCTACGCTCACATATTCGCTACGGCCCGACTCAGCAGCCTTCAATCAATCAATCAATCAATCAAAATCGTTTATTGTAGTAGACAATTTTTAAAATCGTATTACAATCGTCAGTTTGTTTTGGTTTTAATTAGATACTATTAAATATCAGTAAACAAAAATAATAATTGATTTCTTATAATATATACAGTTATACCAGTTCAAAATAAAATTAACATTGTTGTTAAGTTATGCACAATTAATTTGTTAAATTTGTACTGTAGGTAGACCTATCAAAGTTGAACTCACCAACCGAGTAAAGGCTCCGTTCATAAGAAAACGTTTTACTAAAGCTTTGAATTTATTGGAATTTCTCTCGCGCTTTATTTGATCGGGTAGCTGATTGAATAATTTTGGTTAGATTTTGGGGAAGAGGCTGCGATTTCCAATCTATGTGGGGTCTGTCGGTGGTCATTTCTGCGTCTTGTATTGTAAGAGTGCACTTCTAAACCGGTTTGGAACGTCGCGTATTTAAATTTGTAATAGATAAGCATTTCGTGTATGTATAGCGACGCTAAAGGCAAAAGTTGTAGTGTTTTAAATATTTCCCTACACGAAGCTCGTCTACACGCCCGCTATAATGCGAACTGCCCTCTTTTGTAGTCGAAACACCCGCAGTAGAAAAGTTTGTGAAGCAGACCCCCAGAGCACTATACCGTACAATAGTCTTGACTCTATAAGTGACGTGTAAATTAGTCGCATTAAAAAGATATTTTGAAATTTTGCAAAACGAGTCAACAGAAACAGCTGTGATGATAGTCTTGAGCATAAAAAGTTTAAGTGTGGTGTCCAAGAAAAATTTTGATCAAACGTTAACCCGAGATATTTTGTTTCAAACTCAAATCCAAGTTGGGCCTCGTTTATTTGAAGAATTAAGTCCGACTGAAAGTTTCTTATGTTTGAGAACTGTAAACATTTAGTTTTACTAGGATTTATATGTAGGTTGTTGCTGTTTAAATATTGATACAAATTCGACAACAGTACAAAGCTATTTACTTCTAAATCGTTTAAAGAACGGTTTTTAAAAATGATGGCGACGTCATCAGCATACATAGTTGCTTGTATTGTTGGCAATGATTTTGTTAAACTATTTGTATAAAGTGTGAACATAATTGGTCCCAAAATTGTGCCTTGAGGAATTCCAAAGTTTACTGCGATGTCCTTAGAGGTTATATTATTTATTTGAACTCTTTGGTTTCTAGACTCTAAAACGATTTTATCCAATTTAACGCCACTCCCGAACTCCAGACTGTCTAGTCTATTGAAGAGTACTGAGTGGTCCAAACAGTCGAACGCCTTTTGCAAGTCCAAAACACTCCTACAGTGTTGCACCTATCGTCCATCGCGGTGATTGCCTTGTAAGGAAGTGAACCATAGCATCTGTAGTGTTTTTTACCCTTTACAAAACCAAACTGTTCCGTGCATAACAAACTGTGGGTGGATAAAAAGTCTATTAATCTATTTGAAAAAACGTGCTCGTATATTTTAGAAAAAGTAGAAACGTTTGCAATCGGGCATTTCCGGTAAATTACTCTGACCCTCTTTATATATTGGACGAACTACTGATAGTTTTAATATGGGAGGAAATAATCCTTCTAATAACGATGAGTTTATAATATTTGAAAGAGGATAGCAAATATAAGCTGCGCAGTGGCGAATGACTTTGTGAGAAATACCGTCCCATCCGGCCGCATTAGAATTCTTTAGTCGCATTATAATTCTATATATCTCGTGTGGATCGGTAGGACTCAAGTGGATTGTATTAGGACAAGTTACATCGGCCGATGACCCTAGTGTGGGCTCTGTTATCAGTGAGTGCTTTTGTTTACCAAGGTTAGCAAAGAAACTATTGAACGCCTCAGGACTGGGCATGTCAGAAACTGGAGGCAGGACTTGTTTTGGTTTCCTGTCAGTGTTTATCAGTTTCCATGCATCCTTTGAAATATTATCACTCTTACTTAGCCGTTCGCACAAGTAACTTGCTTTTGCTGCTATTATAACTTTTTTATAAATACGCTTATAGTGTTTAAAGTAATTTATGAAATTAAAGATTTATTGGTTTGCGTTTTAAATCTAACTCTTTTAGTTCCCGTGAGGAAATACGAATTCTTTGTTACCCAGGGCTTTGGAGCAGCATTTTTTTAAATACCCTTTTGTTTAATGGACAATCTAGATCAAATTATAATAAATATATTTAAAATGTGCTAAATTTATCCCACAGGACAAGGGTTTCCTGTGCAGCTGCCCAGGTCTCTTTAGATAACAAAAATTTAGGGTGTTTAAACTTGCCTTGCTTGTGTCGCTTATGAGCCGGCGTGCTGTGTGTTTATGCGTATGTGTTAGTGTGGAGGTGTTCAGTGTGACCACGGGCTTTATGAGGTTGTGCGCTACGCTCCCAGACTCATTACGGCCTTAGGCCTCAGGCTTCCTTCAGTGTGACCACGGGCTTTATGAGGCTGTGCGCTACGCTCACAGACTCATTACGGCCTTAGGCCTCAGCTTGGCCTTCAGTGTGACCACGGGCTTTATGAGGCTGTGCGCTACGCTCACAGACTCATTACGGCCTTAGGCCTCAGCTTGGCCTTCAGTGTGACCACGGGCTTTATGAGGCTGTGACAGGAAATGAGAAAGTAATTAAAATTGATTGGAATAATAATCCCAAATTGTATCAATACAGTCCAACAGCGATGTTAACATGTTCTAGTAAAACACATGAAACACGCGGTGTAAAGCCACTCTGGTCGTGTGTCACATTAATCTACAAAGCACAAAGGAAGCTACAGTTTCAGACAAAGCTGCTGGTGAATACAATGAACGCTTGCAGGAATAAATTCCCTGTTTATGACACATCCTGCTTCAACCTGCATTGTCTCCTAGCTTGAAGTTCAAGTTCAGTAAATATTATCGTGATTACAAACAATTACAGGCAAACTTATTTGCAGGATACCATTGAGATTACCTACAGGTACCGTTTCTATGGTAAAGTTGTGTCGAGTATAACTTACAAGTAACTTTCGTTATCTTTTCGGTCACCAGTTTATTTAATTTTAGGCTTTCCTGGCTAGTGTCACAGCTATAATTTAGTTTTTCTTAACTCTTAGGCTTTCGCGGCCAGTATCATCACTAAGATTTAAAGCTTCTGGTTTACACCGCGTCACAGTTGAAATATTATTACTGATATTATATTTCAACTATTATATTTTGAAAAAAATGCTACTATAATCATATTTCAACTGTGACCCGGTGTAAACCGGCCGGAAGCCTTAGATCTGAGTATAATTTAGTTCTTCCGGTTCACACCACATCAAAACTTCATAACTAGCCTGTTGAAATATTTCGGTCTTGATGTAAATTATCATCCTCAGTCACTGATTGGCTGAACCCCAAATACAAAGCCCTGATATTTTAATCAGGCTAATAAAGTTGAAACACCGTTTTGACGTAGTGCTTTTATACGTGGTTAACAGTGTATTTTAATCGAGTTCGGCTGGAAAAAGTGTAATTTAACAGGGTTCCATATATGCTTTTAGTCAGGTCAAAGGCACCGAAGTGCGTCAAAAGCGTGCATCCAACCACACTGACCCCGATACGACTGTTGTTCATGAATAGATTGTCACGGCCATGGTGTAGTTAGATTTTTAATCAAATTTAAATATGGGAATATTAACAATTTTTTTGTAAAATGTTTCGAGATAGTATTATACCAAATGTTATAACATTTTTCAATTGTGACGCGGTGTAAACCGGAAGCCTTAGATATGAGTATAATTCAGTTCTTTGTATTTATAGCTTTCATTTTTCGACAATTTTCATTTTCGTTTAAAGGATTTGTCCTGTACAGTGAATGCTCGTTTGCAAATAAATGGATTAGAAAACATGACGGCTTAACCGTGAGTGAATGGAGAGACGGTTTAAAAATGGTGGCCAACGTAGCAGCAGTGCGAGCCATTCCTGGCAGGTCCCTTGACAACAACCGTTGTAGGCATTGCCTCAGCGAGATTGAAACTCTTGCACATTTCTTGGGATTCTGTCAGTTTGGTGAAACATTGAGGAGCATGAGACACCACAAAATTAGAAGTCTAATAGCCGCAAGTCTAAAAGAAAACGGGTTTGAAGTGTATGAAGAAGTCCACGGCCTTGCTGAGCACGGAAGCACCAGAAGAATTGACATCATTTGTATTGAAAACTCTATCGGAACAATTTTAGATCCCACAATTAGATTCGAAATTGATCTAAACCAACCAATCAAAATTAACGAAGAAAAAGTCAAAATTTATGAAAGCACATCTAAATTCTACCAAACTATATATATAACCTTAAACAAATTGAAATTTTCGGTCCAATGATTGGCGCAAGAGGAACAGTACCCAAATTTACAAACGACATGTTTTCCAAATTCAAAATTCCAAAGTCTATAACAGAAGAAATTGTAAGAACAGCTTTAAAATATTTAGTATATATTCTCAGAAATCATCTGTATAACACAAATCAAATCTAAATTTACAGTTATTTATATTGTTATTGTTTTTCATATTACTTTGTTTTTAGCAAACCTGAATTGGGTAAGTTGTTATTCATTTGAATAAAGTTCTCGTAGTTTTCGAAGCTTTCAGTTTATACGTACGCAGTTTTTCAAAGAAAAGTAAAAATTGAAAACAAAACGATGACTGTATGGACAATGAAAGTGGTTACGTAAGATACCTAAACTTCTATTTACCTTAAGAACAATACCAGCACACACTTAGATACCTCAGGAGTACTCTGTGTAAAAAAGGAACGCAGTAAATTGTTCATGTTGAGAACTGCAAAGCTCTTTTCATAATTTCTGCAGTTTTTTTACGAATGTGCTAATTACGTTTTATAGACTTTGTCAACCGGTTCGAAGTGTCGAAATCCTAACATTTTCTTTATCATTATGGTTCACTTGACCTACTTGTCTCACATCTGTCATAACAAAAACAAAGGTATAATAACAACTTTGACCTAGTAGAAATTAACTCGTCACTAGGGATGAATAATGAAACGTGTGCTTTCTTAAGCATGAACAATAACTAATTTGAAATAAAACTCCGAAGAGTGCAAACACTTATATAGTGTGTATTGCTACGACATGTTTCGACAAAATGAATGCCATTGCCGAGTGAAAAGAGATCAACTAAAACAATAACACTACTTTTAAGTTTACAAATAAATAACATAAACATATAAAAATTTAAAATTAAATCACACAGAGTACAACTATTTGATGAAAGTTGATTTTAGATGACTCACTGTATCGAATAGCTAATTATTTCCTAGGGTTTTCATTAAATAGTACATTTCGGTTTTCTATATATGCATTGTAAATTTCGAAATCTTCTAAAATGTTTAATCTTGACGTATTTCTAGTGTATATAAAATTTTCATATTAGTGTAGTTATGTTTATTATTACTAAGATGATGAGCAAATTTCGATTTTTGAATATTGGATTGGTTAGAAATATGTTCTTTAAAACGTTGTTTAAAAAATCTAGAAGTCTGGCCGATGCATTGCATTTGACAGTCATTACAGTAAAAGTTTATAAATTTCAGTTTGGTCATAGATGTTAGTTTGGAGTACTACTACTACTAATATGTGTGAAAACATATTTATTTTAGGGATCCTTTTGTTCTGAAAGCTGTTTTGTAGCCGAATTTACGAGCTCGTATTATAAACATTACGTATACTATGTTCAGTATCACGGTGATAGTCCAATACAACGTATGTTTGGTCATGTTGGAGTTGGTTTTTAGTTTCCCTTTTCTTGTTAATTAATCATAAGTCAGGTTGAAATCCATTTCCATTGCAATATGTTAGAGTATTCATTTTTCTTTTTCAAAATCGCGGGGAACAAATTCATTTTGTCGAAACATGTTGTGGTAATGCACAATATTAGTTTGCACTTTTTGGAATTTTTATTCCAAATTGGTATAAATAATAAATAAATAAAAATGCCTTTTATTAGATCGTTTCTTAGTTACAACTGGTTTTCAGAACAACTCGTGTCAGCTAATCTTAATTTAACATTACTATACATTAATTTTAATAACTACAGTGAACAACACAATTTAATTTATAAGTTACAAGACGTAATAAATAACACAAATATTACATGAATAATTAAATAAACAAGAAGTTATACAAACTAGCAAAAAATTAAGTTAGACTACATATTTTAAAATGATTTTTTAATTTATTTTTAAAAGTTTCTTGACTACATAATTTTAGGCACTCGGGAAGGTCGTTGTACAACCTGGGATCAAAGTAAGAGAAACTTCTCCTACCTAGCTCCAGTCTTACTCTGCGAAAATGCAGCAGACTGTCGTGGCGTGTGCTGCGCTGGGAGATCATGTCCCTAGACATAAGTCGCTCGCACAAATATTGCGGCTCCCCGAGTGTAAGGGCCTTGTGCGTCATGCAGATAGTCAACACCCTGCATATTGTTTCCGGAAGCAATCTGGCGTCACTTAGATCAGAGGACACATGATCGAACAACCTAGTGAGAACACAAACCGAACTGCCGCATTTTGAACTCTTTGTATTCTCATCGCATCCTCCTTCGACATACTACTCGTATTGCCAAAGACAGGGTAACAGTAATAAAATACTGAAAGAACTAGTGACTGCATGAGTTGCAACTTAACTTGTTCTGGAAGTAAACTTCTGAATCTGTACAGACCCCTCAGCCTACCAATGTCACGCTGGGTTGTGTGAGTAACATGCTCAGAAAATGTAAGCCCGCTGTCCAGCACAACACCGAGGGTTTTCACGGTGTCGCACACAGTCAGGCATTCACCCCCGAGCATGACATCACTGAGAGTCTGTTCTTTGTTGTGTGGAAATAAATGAAGGACTAAATATTATTAATAACTATTGCAGACAGTAATAATCATGAATAAAATGAGCAATAATGCTTTTAATAAACCGAGTGTATAAGTGACTATTATATTCCCGCGTTTATCGCTTGTTACGTTTCGAGACCAACTCGTATTGTATTTGGTTTTAATACGAGTTTGAAAGTCGTGTTTGAGAGAGAGATAAGTGAAGAAGGACGAATGTAATTCAACTTTTAAATAGGCAAAGTTGGGAGCAGACGTTCACATAGCTTTTATAAACTAAAGTGAAGGTTCACGAGAGAGATAATATAGTAGTTCGCATAGCAACTAATATCTAACTTATCACTAATAAGTGCATTTGAGGAGGTTTTTTAACATACACAAATTTTCAGTTCATTTTTAAAACGAAAAAAGCTAAGACTAATGCCTCTCCGTCGAATAATTAATAATGTACATCACTCTAAAAAGTAATTATTTTATTTACGAGTAGGTCCATAAAATCTGCATATGTAGTTATTTTTATCCGTTAAATATCTTGCTAATCTAGTGGCACTAAAACACAACTAATCTAGGGTTCTTGAATACTCTACACGATAAATTTGAAGATATAAATATAAGTTAGCCAAGTCAGGATAGTTGTCTAGGCAAATATTTATTTTTCAGGTGTGTTGTGAGTGTTTGTTATTTCCCTTTTTTCAACTCCTATGCACACTCAAGGTCAAAGTATTAACAGTCAACTAATTCAAGTAGGAAAACAAACAGCCCAATAAATTTATTATTTGCTGGTTGAGGCCTTTCACCAATGATATTCGTTTCTGAAAGGCTTCGCTAACATATAAAAATATATTAGTTGGGAAAATGATTAGTGGACTGTAAATACTGGGTTTGAGGATGAAAAACTATGTTTGACTTATTTAGCGGGTTTTAAGTAAAGATAAAGCGGGTGAACAAAATACATGAGTTTAATGTAAACAAACTATAAGTAAACAGAACAATCCATGACAACGGATAAACAATCCATAGCAACCAAATAAACACATATGTTTTACAATAAAGTAAACATTGCCAACTATGAAATTGAAATTAAATAGTTGTGCTAACATAACCGCCCACCAAAAAATAATTAATTTTTTAACAATCTGAGGAAAAAGAATAAATGTGTGGGGGTGAACAATTGAAAAAGTTTAGTCCATAGTTGGGAGCTTGCAAAGCTTTGTCACTGGGCGAGTTATAACTCCTTGAGTGGTCTTCACTTTGGCTACTCGAATTACGTTGTCAGGTCCAGGTAGTGTTGTTTCAATTCGATCAGTTTTGATGTAGAATGGGCCTCCGAAGTCAATTCCAACGGAAATGAAGGGGCGAGCAGGTCGAGCTCGAACTGCAGGAAGATCTGACATGAAAGGTTGAGGTGCTTTGGCTTTGAATCGAGTGCATGTGACACATCTGAAGAGACGTTTGCGTATTGCATTCCTGACTGAAAGTATCCAGAAATTCCTTTGCAGAAGTGACTGTAGAGTACGGGGTCCTACATGAAGGTGACTGATGTGATAATGGTCTATTGGTAGGTCAATAAAATGTCCCTTTTTTGGTAGCAAAATTGGGTGGCGAGCTTTGAAGTCAAGTTCAGCATGGCGAAGTCGGCCGCCAACTCGAAGTATTCCGGTTTTGTCTAGATATGGGTCAAGGCGTTGTAGAGACTTAGAACTGGATGTTTTCTTCTTTAGGAATTCAATTTCATTTGAAAAGCTTTGTTGCTGGATAAGTTTTACCCAAGTCATAAGGGCATCATTTAGTTCACTTGTAGACAAACTTCCAATTCTTCTTTCTTCCGCTCGTGCCTTGCAGTTGTGAGCAAACCTTAGTACGTAAGCAGTAACTCTTTTTAATCGGTTAAAGTTTGAGAATCTGTTTAGAATGTCATCAAATGGGGGTTTAGTATTAGATTCAACTATAACAGCGGTTAAAATATTTGATTTTATTTCTGGAAGTTCGTTAGTTGGAAGATGTGTGGTGGGTTGTTCAGGCCAGTTGGTCTTATCTTGATGCAACCATTCTGGGCCGTGCCACCACAGCGGGTGATCAAGAAGTTCTTGTGGAAATGTGCCACGTGAAGCACAGTCTGCGGGATTGGTAAAGGTAGGTGTATATCTCCAAGAGGACGGGTCAGTGCATTCTTGAATTTCATTTACTCGATTGGCTACAAAGGTTTTGAGCTGGTAAGGGGGTGTGTGTATCCAACTTAGTGTTACTATAGAATCACACCAAGCGTATACAGGCAAAGAGGGTATTTTACATTTGATTGCATCTTGGTATGAATTTAAGAGTTTGGCAAGTAACAAAGCTCCACTTAATTCAAGACGTGGAATCGTCATAGGTTTGACAGGGGCGACGCGGGATTTTGCTGTAACCATGTTGACAGACACAGCACCAGTTTCGTCTTCTGACCGTAAAAACAATACAGCTGAGAAACCGTTGTTTGAGGCATCACAAAAGCCATGAAGTTCTATTTGTTTGAAGTTGGGAAGAATAGCAAAACGGGGAATGTTAAGTGATTGGAGTAATGGCAATTCTTCTACAAACTTGAGCCATTGAGAACAGAGGGTTTCGCTGGGGGTGTCATCCCAGTCAACTCCAGCTATCCATAGCTGCTGTATGAAACATTTTGCCCAAAGAACAATTGGGGTTACCCAACCTAAGGGGTCAAAGATTTGTGCTATCTTCGATAGAATATTTCTTTTTGTGGGAGTGCAGTTTTCAATTGATACACTGTAAGTGAAGTTGTCAGTGGAAGGAAGCCATTTGATTCCAAGGACTTTGACAGGTCGAAGATCTTGGGGGTCTGAGCAAATAGAGATTTCGTTGGTGTGTGGAATGACATCAGAGATGAGTTCTGGGTGATTACTGGACCATTTCTTAAGTTCAAAACCACCAGACTCTAGCAGGTTGATTAATTCAGATTTTAGTGTTTGAGCTGATTCAAGAGTGTCACAGCCTACGATAATATCGTCAACAAAACTGTCTCGAACTAGTACTTTGGATGCTTCAGGAAATCTGACAGACTCGTCCTGGGCTAGTTGGTGAAGAGTTCTCAGGGAGATGATGTCATACCATACGTAATGGTTTGAAGGAAGTATGTACTGATTGGATCATTAGGAGAAGGTCTCCATAAGATGGCTTGGAAGGGTTGATCGTCTTCGTGTATCAGAATTTGTCTATACATTTTGCATATGTCAGTGGTGAAAACAACAGGGGAAAGGCGGAAACGTGAAATGATATGGGACACATCATTTTGAAGTTTCGGACCGACGTGTAATTGATCATTGAGTGATGTTCCTGTACTAGTTTTAGCAGATGCATTGAACACAACTCTAATTTTAGTACTTTGCAAATCGCTTTTAAAAACAGCATGATGAGGAATGAAATACTTTGCAGGGGGATCTGAAGGCTCAGCTTTTCTCATATGACCTAATGTCTCGTATTCATTCATGAATTCTTTGTACTGTACCTGAAGTGAAGGATTTTTTGCAAACCTTCTCTCAAGCTGCATCAAACATTTTTCAGCATTGTCGAATGAGTTTCCGAGCAAGGGTTTGTCGTCTTTAAAAGGTAATTTAACCACGTACCTACCAGTAGGGTCTCTTTCATGTGAGCTGGCAAAGAGCTCTTCGCATTGTGTTTCCTGTGGACTTAGCATAGAAGCAGGTTTAGGTGGTTCCTCGATTTCCCAGAAGGCTTTCATACATTTGTCTAAGGTTTGAGGGTCTGATATGGCAAGGTTAGAAGAAATTACGGTTTTTCGAGGATTGGGAAGTTTGGTAGGACCAATGAGAATCCAACCAAAAATGCTGTGGTATAGTGTTGGCATTCCTTGTGGGGTTGATTGCCGCCCACCATCAAATATGTCGGGGTAGAGATCAGCTCCTAGAAGGACATCCACGTCTCCAGGAACGTCAAAGAAAGGATCAGCGAGATCATATTTATCAAAGAATGTTTTAATGCCAGAGTCCAAATGCTCAGCAGGCAGAGAGTTAGTTATTTGAGGAGAACTATTGTGCTAGCGTTCAAAATGGGTCCATTTTTGTATCTGGGTTTGATTAGACAGTTAACCATACCTTTGGTTGTAGTCACAGGTGCTTGAGAAATTCCTGAAACGGGCTCTGAAAACTTGTTTCTCGGCAAACATAAGCGGCGAACACATGAGTCCGTTATGAAGGAGGCTTGCGAACCAGGATCTAGCAATGCCCTGACTGAGTGGAAGTTGTTTGCATTGTCACTTATTTGAATTGTTGCTGTACCAAGTAGTACGGTTGTAGAACTGCTGCGGAGCTTTCCAGAGCTGACGCTTGAAACCAGTGGTTGAGTTGAAGAGGGCTTTGATGCGTTAGATGAGAATTGGTTTACCTGAGTGGCGGTTTTAGACATAACAGGGTCGGCAGGAGGTTCGTAGTGAAGGAAAGTGTGGTGGCGCTTTCCACAACTTCTGCAGGTAGATGAGGAAGTGCATTGGTTAAGCATGTGACCAGTGCTCAGGCAGTTGAAACACGCATGTTTGGATCTTACTGCATCTTTGCGTTTGTCTACAGTAAGAGCTGAAAAGCTGGGACATGCATAAATACTATGACTTTCATTGCAGTAAAAACATTTGTTAGTTGACACACTTGATACATGTGTCGCATTGTGAGGTTTGTTGCCACTTAGGCGTTGGAAAGGCTTAGAATTAGGAGTCTGAGTTGAGGGCTGGGGCGAGTTAACTTTTTCTGAAATGTTAACAGCATCTAGAGCTTTACAATGCTCTCGCAAAAAACTTAGTAGATTGTCAACAGTGGGAAAGTCTGTGCGAGCATACTTAGTTTCAAAACATTGCCTTGTACGTTTGTCTAGTTTTTGTATGATCGAATGAAGCAACATAAAATCACCTAAGTCAACCGGAAATGCAACAGACGTTAAAGCAGTTACATTTTCTGAACAAATGTCAAGCAGATTTCTAAGTTTCTTAGGGGATTCTGTGGTTATAGGTGGTAAGTTTAAGATTTCATCTAAGTAATAAGTTGTCAGACGACGCGTGTCATCATAACGTGAAATTAGCTGTTCCCACACAGTAGTGTAGTTTTGAGCGGTGATAGGCAAAGTGCGAGCTAAACTGTGAGGCTCATCTGAAAGACATGATAAGAGGTATTGGAACTTTTCGATTGAGGAAATAGCAGTGTTTGCATGTATAAGAGATGAAAAGATCTTTAAAATGTGGCCAGTCTTTGATGTGACCATTGAAAGTAGGAAGTTTTATTTTGGCAGCTTTACCTGTGGTTGATGAGTTTCATTTAACCCACCAGAACTGGAAGAAAGGCTGGATTGGTTTGCTGTGGAGACTTTACGCTGGGTAGACAGTATTGTAAAATATTGTTCATCTACATCATCTATAGTCTGCTGATACGAAGAGATCTGATTCGGGGTCGCATGTTAGTGTGAGCTGGATTAGTTCATTTTGACATCGGGTGAAAGCATCATAGGTAGATTCAACTTGCTGAAACGTACTTCAAATTCTTCAATGCGTGTAGGATCGTCAGCTACCTCAAACTAAGTCTGTGTAAATTGGCTATTTTCTTGACCAAACTGTCCTTTTGAATTTAAGCACTGCTAGGTCTTGCTGACACTGTTCTTTTCTCTTGGACATTGTATAATTGGTTATTGAGAACTATTGAAATTAGTAAAAGTATTTAAAAAGAAAAATTTTAACTGTTGAAATTGATTGTTATTGTGTTGAGAAAAAATGGTTCAAATTATTTATCGGGGCTCGAATGGACCAAATTTATGTTGGGAAAATGATTAGTGGACTGTAAATACTGGGTTTGAGGATGAAAAAACTATGTTTGACTTATTTAGCGGGTTTTAAGTAAAGATAAAGCGGGTGAACAAAATACATGAGTTTAATGTAAACAAACTATAAGTAAACAGAACAATCCATGACAACGGATAAACAATCCATAGCAACCAAATAAACACATATGTTTTACAATAAAGTAAACATTGCCAACTATGAAATTGAAATTAAATAGTTGTGCTAACAGATTGTTTGTTTCCAACTGATAATTATAAATTCCAATAAGAAGCTGTCTCCTGATGATATTAACAGTCAGTTTAAGTGGAGTGCGCGTGAGTTGAAGTTGCCACAGATAGGCCTTTGTTAGTCATTTCTAATTTTTTGATTGTGTTTTAAGTTTTAATTTTTGTTTTGTTTTCCCTCATACGTCTATGATTATAGCAATCTTTCTTACCGAACAATATAAAAGTGTATTGGTACATTACAATATCAAGAAAATCTAATTATATAAGCCACTAGCCTTTTTATGTTAATAATTTTAAAACTTAATTTTATCCATAATATAACCATGCAAGTTGTCCAGACTTTTAAGTAGTAGCCTAAGCGAGTGCTCTAAGAACTCTTCTATTCTATAAAAAGTGTTCGATACAAGATGGTTTTTAATATTAGTTATAGGTTGAAGCTAAGGGCTTATATTAACGTTGATGTGTTTCCGTAGTTAGTGACTAGTTGTTAGGATATAATCCGCGTTAGAATAAACCTGATAACGAGAGAAATTTCCTACCTTTAGAAACGTTGTTTGGTTTTACACACTGCGACTTCTGAATCTCGCAAACGCATTAAGGCAAGTTGGCTACTCCAGGTTGAAAACTGGCGCAAAGTTGGCAGTGGCACTTTGTAGCATCTTACTCAAAGTTTATATCCCAAGAATGTCCTGTAAGGATTCAATCAGTAAACTTCAAGTCACGTGACCGTATAACTACTGGTAACCACGCAACACCGAGCTGCTCCTTAATGTAAAGCTGCACGTTCAAACCTTGTGTACTAGTGTTCACTCAGAATACTGGTTTCCACGAAATAATTGGTCAAAATATATGTGAAATCTTTGTATAACAATAACAACATGTATTTGTTTTGGACACTACAAATATTGTGTAGCAAAAAAAAACAAAACAAATTACAATAACGTAAAATGAAACATTCACACTCACATGATTTCACACTCATTCCGCATTCACACTTAACATCAGACCTGGCTTTAGGAGGGGGGTGATAAGCTAAATTAACGTACGACTCAAAGAAATTAGTTATTCGTAAGATCATCTATGAACTCATCCACCGAGTAATAAGCTTAGCTTTACAGCAGACGTTTTATTCGAAATTTGAAAATTGTGGTATTTTCAATTTATTTTAATTTTTAGGAAGGTGGTTGAAAAGTTGTATACCAGTTTGCATGGATAGTTGTTGAAATTTAGATGTTCTGTGTTGAAAGATTTGCAGGTAGTTCTGTAATCATGAGTAATTTTGGATTGAGTAATTTTGTATTTTTCATGCTTCAAATTGTAATTAGTAAAGCTATGAAAAAGATGGAACTGTCTAGCGATGATTTTAAGATAAGTACACAACGTTAAGCGTTTGCCTCGCTTTGACGTTTCGTCTGTGACAGAATCTTCTAGTTCAAACCCTGTTAAACATTATACATATTTATAATAAATATTTCTAACTTGCTGTTTAGTAACATCTTTAGTCACTGATCAACTGAACTAACAATGGAAAATGGGAAAACTTGATTATAAATGTACATTTTACAGAAGTCAGATACCGTCTCGTAAGACTCTTTCTAAAGAAGTTTGTGGGTTTTTAAGGCAAGGAATGCCAAAATCAGCTGAAGGTAATTACAAAAGTTAGGATAGTTCTTCGAGATGACCATTGCATTTGATATATCAATGAAGGTTTCCTAGAAAACGGTGACCGCTACATTACGACCGTAATATGACGGTGAGTTTTGTGTTCAATGTTATCAGATGAAGTGGTTTCTAGAAAACGGTGAACGTAAAGTAGCGGTGAAAAATAGTTAAGGACACATAGTGTTTTGTAAACAAAAGTCTTAGCTTATCCATTACTATATACGTAAATCAGATTTGACAACTGATATAAACTACATGTCAAAAGTTGTTTTTGTCTTCAACTGTTTAAATATTGTGTTGCGCCCACCGTCACGGTTACGTTCACCGCTACAATTACGGCCGTAATATAGCGGTGAACTTTTTCCAGGAAACCATAGCTTAAAGGACAGCTTATTCCTTACCACCTTATGACTCTCGAAACAAACTAATACACATGGTGACACTTCTAACACTTTTGAGTGGTTTCCCTTTGAAGAATGAATAAACAGACCGGTAAGAATTAGCTTTTTAATAAAAGATACCAATTTTAGTTTAGATTGTTATTTGTACGAGATAATAGCGTAAGACTAGTTCTTCAAGATCTTTTATTATGTTAGTAACATAAATATACGATACGTTTTCTAATACTGTGTATTTATTATTAATGTGCAATTTCTTAGTTTGAGTACGCAAAAACTATTAGCTAAGAGTTCAGCAAGGAAATAAAGTTTAAAAGTGACTATAAGTCAGGAAAGAGTTCATCAAAGACTGGAGTTTATGAAGTGAAAAGTGATTTAAGTTGAGTTCTAACCGGTTACGACTCATCCCTTCTCAACATTCTGTTTCCAGCAAACTCGTTTCATGTTTTACGTTTTCAAGTCTCCTTCCGTAGAAACAGATGCAATTTGTGCCAGCTGTAAGCACTTGCACCTCTTACGTTGTGTAGCTTAACTTCTTATCACTAACATAACAGTTTCTTGTAAGATGTAGTCACAGTTGCAAATATAACCAGGTAAATGTATCACTCCAGCTTTTCCCACTGAAAGGTTTAGGTCACACAGAACAAGAAGTAGGTTAGAGGGACCAAACCCTATTCTTAGCAGTCCTAGCACACAAATATTCTCTTTGAAACCAAACCTGTTCTGTGAAATTGTGTGATTGAGTCATAATTATTGGAAACACCTTTTCCATGTGTAAGAGGATGAACATGACCTTTTAGGTTTTAATTATCTTAATAAACCGGTTTATAATCAAACATAAAAGGAGGGTTTATACAATAATTAGCTAATTTGGTTGAACATGAGTAACGTAAATTAATGTGATCCATAGTATACGCACGTCAATTATTACTAATATACATAACATGTATAACGCAATTTTTTAACGAAAATTACAGAGTCTTCTCATAAACATGTTCTAATCTTTTCACTCTTAAAGCGACGTAATGGTACCGTAAATTGTGTTATAAAAGCGCAAAAAGAGGTCTAAAGTGGCTCAGATAGTCTCAGTGATCATCTGATGACACCCGCATCAACTCCCACTATCGTTTAGACATATCAGACCATCACCTGCGTGGTTCGGAAGTCACGTTAAGCCGTTTGTCCTTGTATTTCCATTGGTCATTGGGACATTAATTAATGACCCATTCTAAGGAAGATGGGCCTTAGTTTGTAACAAGACTACACCTCATAACTCATTACTACCACTCATCACACTCATCCTTCACCACATATTTGCCTTAAAATACCCTCATGAGAGTGGTTGGCATCTCAAAAAGTGATTTAGTGCTTTAGTGAAATGCAATCATATGGCCAGCGAGCGATCTCTAGGAAAACACCACCATAATTATGATTTAATTGAAAACAACAGTTTAACGTCGTAATACGGCCGTAACATTTTAGCGTAATAACAGTGTTCTCCGTTTCCTTGTCCAAGCTTTGTTTCAGTCAGTTTTCATTTGATTTAACCTAATATAACATAGACGGTTGGTTTATGAATTTAAGAGTTATAAAAGAATAATCAGGTTTATGAATATGAATAATTTATACATCTATTTCAAAACTTACTACGTTTCAACCTACATTTTCATGCCTTTTTTCAACGTACTTAGATCAAGTAGTAATAGTTTAGGTAAAATGCTTTGTAATGCTTTGTGTTCAACGTTAGTATTTCGAGTATACTTAACATCTAACCCTCAAAGTAAAATGTGGTAAGAAACAAGAGGAGCTGAACAAGTCTCGTAAGTGTGGAACCATTGTAAAGACGGCTTAGTTAGACACTTTGTTTCCTTTAGAGCTGAGACATTATTAAGCAGCTTTCTCAGTAGTTGGATTAGACATGATTCCAGCTCAAATCCTTGGGAAACAGCCCCTTTCTAAATCAGTGTTGCTACTGTATGAGGCAGTACAGTGTAGGGGATCTTAGGGAATATTTATCAGGAAAGTTTAAATTTAGCCTTCACAACATAGGGAATAATACAGTTTTGTAAGTTTTGGGTAGTCTTTTTTCGTCGACGGTTATCTAATTTGACTTAAGTAAAAATACAATATAACAAACGTTGAAAACATTTTTACAAACATTAAGACCAAGTTTTCTGTTCTTAAATAGTTATTATTGGAGAAATTTAAGCTTTCCCTTTACTTACATATATGTGTCTCAAATGTAAACAAAAAGGTGCGCTCAGAAAAACTTTTTCGTTGTTATTTGTCATAACACACCAAACGTGGTCTTAAAATGTTTAAAAACATTTACTATAAAGTTTAAGAGTTTTTAAATTATAAAGCATAGAAAACTCAGTAAAGCCACCATTTTGAAGCCGTAAAGGGATAATAGTTAGAATTTTATTTTTTTAATATTGGTTTTAACTACACTGACAAGTGTGCCAAGTTTTAAGTTTTTAACTAAATTTACCTTGGAGATAAAAACTATTTTTTGATAGGACTATGTGATATTGGAAATTCTTTGTTTATTTTAATTTGATAAATCTCCTGATTATACCTGGTACAATCACCCCTAATTTATTACTAGACACCCTTTATAAATAGAAGCTTGTGTTTTAGTCATTACGTCACGTTCTTGCTCTCTAACTAATGGTCACGTGACTCATGTGGAGTTGCAAACATAATGAGTAATGTTATGTATGAGTGAATGTGATGATCATAATTATGCATACGTTCCACCAACAACCACCTCTGCTGATGGTTTTGTATTTATCTTCCGTGTATGAACTACAACCATTGTTCGTCCTGTTTCTTTAGTTAATAACTACTGAAATATTGGTAATTTTGAGTGCTCCAGCTTTATTTTTTCAATATCATAACTTTTGCCGGTAGATCGACACTGTATGTTTGAAAGAAGTCAATCTAATGGTAAAGTTGTTCACTAACACGCAAAATGTATTTTACTGAAACGTGTAAATTTTACTGCTTTCTTAAACTGGTTTGTAGTATTGTAGCATTGTATAAAAATACTAAATTCGTTTATTATCATAGTTTATTTTGTAATTTCCTTTGCTATTTTTGGTTAGCTTTTCAATTAAAGTTGTACTTACTTTTAACATTACCAGAACTGGCTTTCAACATTTTAAAACACTTTGATAGAACTAGTTCAATATATCAATAAAAGGAAAACTTCCAAATCAAATCCTACCTAGACTTAAGTTTTTTTAATTGGATGACACACAAAATTAAACTAACTTTTAAAAACTTCCGATACTCCAATCAAAAGAAAATACTAAACATTGTTTAATTTGAGCATACACATTATCAAACCGGAAGTTTCGTCATTTTACAGATCCAGTTTGTAGAAAATAATCGGTATATGCAAGTAGAGAGGTGCATGCAGTAAGGGAAGGTATTTCTCACTTCTTTATGAAGCAAAGGGGTGAAATCACCCCTCCCTCCCTCCACCTTCACTTTGCGTATCAATCTTCTCCCCGGGAAAGCACTTTCTTGTGTAGATTGAAGAACCACTTCGACATAAAAGTGTTGACTTTAGAAACGTAATGTACCGGGAGAGAAACGTTAGTCCAGAAATCAATCGTAAACTTACATTAATTTGAATTATCGGCCGTCTTTTACAGATAAAATCTTAAAATAATTAACGAGCGATTCAAATCACAGGGTAACTCTTTTGTCAAAAGCAAACTTAGGTAGGATGTTAGATCAACTGGCCAGGGACTGGTTACCCTCACGCAAGATCGCCACGTCTGATTGGGCATATTGTGTTACATGAAAGGAAGTCTGGATTAAGGAGAGAAATGGAACTGGGCTCGGCTGATTAGATGATTATGAGAGGAAACGACAGGCAGGACCACTGAATGACAACCACTCAGAGTACCTTAAGACATACTGGAGAGCTATCCCAAACTTATGTTAGTGAAAGAAAAAGTTAAAGTTGGGAAAATGTAATGGGTTTGATTCAGATTACTATAATGTATTTTCAAACAAGATTCAACAAGTTGTTATGGTCAAAACATGATCAAAAGCAATAAAAAATATCGAAAAAGTAATATACATGAATAACAGAAAACACCCTTGGTAAACAATAAATTGTATATAGAATTGTATTGTATAATATATTGTACTTTTTACATTCACACAATACTCGATCTAGTGAAGTGTACAGGAAAATTAGCCACCGATTAGATATACATAACAAATTACCTATGCAAGCTGGTGTAAAATTATTGAACAAACTTCCCTTAGAAGTTAAAGCTACACTGTCAGATCTTGCTCTTTTCAAAAATAAAATTAAAACCCATTTGCTGGCAATGGCTCCTTACTCTGTAGCGGAATTTACTGAAGAAGTTTAAATTTCATTTATAAGCTATATCTTTTTTGATATATTTTTTGTAACATTATTTTAATACACTAGAACCCTCACTTTCTTTATCAGTGGTTAATAACCATAGCACATTAATCACAATCCTGTAATTCAACAATAACTTTTGTTAATTTACAAATAAATCAAATAAATATTGTTCACCAAAAATGTTTTTATGTTATATATTTTCATTACTTTAAACTATAACATCCCTTTAATTTTCAAATTTTTCAAAATATCAGACTATGACTACAGATGGGGGAGTAGTTTAAATACGCAATGCTTTTAAACAGCTGTTACTTACGATTATTTAATATGTTAGGTATGAGTTTTTATTATTCTAGTACTGTGGCTCTTTGTCCTTACAAGTATTATTTTTGGGAGTTTAAAAATGGTTCAAAATAAATCAACAGTTTCTTAGTTTTTAATCTCATTGTCAATCTATTTAGACTGCTGTAATAATATCTTAAGTAATATATTAGCTGTGAAATCACTAAAACAAACTAGATCTACTTTTTATTTACGTTACTAGTGGAAATATGCGCGCTATTATGTTTCCTCGATACGATTTTCTTTCACTTTAAACAATACTACGGTTAAAGGTTTTATTGCGATAAGACTACCCAACAACATGATTTAATGTTTCACTAAATATGTAAAACAGCATCAAATGCTAAGAATATAATCTTTTACAAAGGAATGTTTGATTGATTGAAGAAATAAGTCTATGTATTTCTTTCTTGTGAGCATCAAAGTGACGGAAAGCCTTGGGCAGTTTTATGTATTCAGAACTCTTCTTCTATCTTTCTTGCGGAATTCTTTCAAATAAAAAGCCTTACTAAATTGTTTTATGATAAATTTGTGTTGATAGTTTGAAAATGCGAACTGCAATGATCACTACTTGAGTTCAACTTTACAAGAAACACTAATATGTTTATGCATGTGCTGTGACTGACAGTTAACAAGAGACTTATGCCAGAGTAAGACCAAAAATCTCATAAGATGTTCCATCAAAAGTCGTGTATCAGAACATAACTTAGCTTCTCTTTTGACTTGTGATTACAATATCGTGGTAAATAGTTAGGTGTGAAGTGTAAAATTATAAAACTACTGTGTTCCCATTTCCTCAATTTCCACAGACAAATTGTTACTCTTGTACCTATATTTCTAACGGGAATAGAAGAAGTTTTGAATAAAAAGGGTGAATAGAGTTACACTTTGTCTTCTTGGTATGGTTTTCCGCAACAAAGGCTGTGACAAAATGTGTCCATATCTCCATGGTGACACATTCGTACTTTAGTAAGCCACTTCCTCAATACCTTCCTACCATTACTGGATATAGATTGGTTTTGTTTACGGCACGGATAATGATTTCAGGACTCATTTATTAAATAACAGGAACACAATAAAACATGGGCCTCAGCACATAAATATAAACCCCGACAAATTGTATCACATGTTTTTAAAAATATGAACACACTACTTCATTGGGAGAGTTTGTAATTTACGATTTTGCAGTAAAATGACAATACTACATTTCCTCATAATTTGTAATGAGTACATGTAACAAATTCAATGAAGATGTCAACAAATATACTCGTTAAATATTTTAGACAATCATAACGTACCTTTAAAATTTCGGAACGAAAAATAAAATTTAGAAACAGTTTTGATCTTGATTACTCAACTATCTTAACTGTATCGTTAATTTTAATTTCTTGGCTCTAACGAAAAACTTAAATACTAGTGGGTATATTTGAACAACCCATTGTCAGGTGCTGTTTAAATAGTTAATAAGGACAGATCTAAAGGATTAAACCTTTAAATTGACAAATTTAGGAACAGGTATTTGAATATTCTGCAGAGATGAACCTATACGAGTTGAATTTAAGGCCTACCCCAAAATTTAAATCCAAAGCACAAACGAGCAGGTGGTTTAAATACCATTTAAGCATATACTTTTATTTACGAGGTAAAATAATCAATTACTCAACTATCTCAATTATATAGTTTTTTTTCTAAAGTCAAACTTAAACACTATTGGGTATATCAACCCAATCATGTGCTTTGAGAAAAATTGGTTAGGACAGACATAAAAAGTTAAAATTTCAAATTGACAAGTTTAGAACTGGTTTTTGAAATAGACTAAGTCGAACTCTTAAAGCCTTCCTTAAAAGTTAAATCCAAAACATAAACGAGCAGGTGGCTTTAATACCATTTCAGCTCGTCATTTTATTTACGAGGAACATAATCGATACATTTCTAATAAAAGTGTATCTTACAAAATTTCTTCATAAAAACAAGTGCTGAGGTTAGATTGGCTGAATCATTGTCCCATGGGACTAATTTCAGAAATTAAGACGCAAGGGAAGAGAGTTTATCAGCAGTCAGGTTTGAATAACGGTCTGAATAAATCAAACAGTTAACTCCCAACTTCCAAATGTTTTATCAGAGTCGTCTTTACACGTCGCTTTTTAGGATCAGTTTGTAACCGTTTTCACGCAACTTTGAAACGTATGTACAGTAGCGCCAATTAGCATGAAGCGCGACTTGCGCATGCGCGTAGATCACTCTTCCCTCTCCTATCCGCTTAGTACAGTCAGTGACGAGCAAACCTCGCTGTAGCTGTCACAACAAATAAAAATAATATAACCTATGTTAAAAATAATAAAACAGAATCAACCCAACTGAATTCTTACGATCAAAATAAATAACTATTAATGTTAAAAAACAACATAATTAAAATATTGGCTATTTGTAAACAAACCACCATCTTGGATTCTGTCGGAACGGACTAAGCCGCGTGAGGGGAAAGTGTACCGTTGAGTGGTGGGGGGCTCCGTCACAGCTGTTTATACTCTCCTCTCCGGGATTCATTCTATTGGCGCTGTCTGTATATAAAAGAGAATAGACACAGCCGCAATCACAACAGACTGCGTGACTGTGTATTGTTTATTTTACCAGTTGTTCTTTGTTCTAGTAGGTGACGCGATTAATACATGTCTCAATTCCAATGACATGATTTATTTATTTGTTCCCTGGCCTCGCTAACGCCATGATAAGTTTTTAAATGCCCACTACATACTTTTTTAGGTAGAGAAGCATGTATGGAAATAGCTTTTAGAGCTCAGCGTGAAATAATGCCTCGTGTTTGCACATTAAGCTCTTCAGTTGCAAAAGCGTGGTCACTTGGGCCAAGTATAAGGGATTAACGTGACCAGAGGTAATTTCATTTCAGAATTACGCAGTCGGCGTGAACACAGATCCCACTAAAACAGAGGTTTAGGGATATTTTGTGTTAATAATTATTAATTTTCCCCTTACCTCATAGCCTAAAGATTTCATCATTAACTAAGTATGAAATAAGCGCTGAGAACTGCAAATTATTTAAACAACTTGACACAAAAATATCGTTATGTTGGCTGTGTTCGGGTTTTTGAACTTAACATAAAAAGTGTAATGTACTATGTTTTGAAAATATCGATAGCAGTGAAAGTATTAAAAATGAGTTATGTATTAGATTGAGTCAGCATCACATTACATATCATATTAAAGTTAAACTCTCTTACAAACTTTAATTCAGTTTTTACAAACTCGGAAAGGTTTGTTCCCAAGTTTCTCTATTAAAAAGTTAAATCACATTCGTTTTCTTCTCTCATCTCTTTCTCAAGCTCGTGTTTCAATTTTATAACATATACTAGCTGTTTACCCGTGCTTCGCTACGGATACAAAATGTTACGGTATCATAAATGTAAATTTAGTAAAAGGAAAGAAAAGAACGGACTTTTCCTGCCACTTCCGGAGAAAAACTACTCCTAACGTTTCGGGTAGTTGAACTCCACCCGTCTTCAGAGGACTACACTAATCTAGGAACTACATTTAATTAATATCTTAACTCAAGATCTAACCTAAGACTATTCCAACCAATATTTGAAAATACCGCTATATCATACAAATTGATAGCTTGTAAAAATTACAAATAAAATTAAAAATTTAAACAAGTAAAATGAGGACACGTTATAGGAATAAAACTACTACATGTTAGCTTTAACATAGAAAAAATGTTTAAAAATGAAATAATTTAATTGTAATTTTGACAAGCCATCAATTTTTATGATGTAGCGGTATTTTCAAATAATGGTTGGAATAGTCTTGGTTTAGATCTTATGTTAAGATATTAATTAAAACTAGATTAGTGTAGTCCTCTGAAGACGGTGGAGTTTCTACTGAAACGTTAGGAAGATTTTATCCGAAATGGCAGGAAAAGATACGTTCTTTCCTTTTACTAAATTGCTCTCCGCCACTATTATGAACTTTCAAACCAAAATAAATGTAAAGTTAACTTTAACCTAGTACAGTACTCGCTGACAGGAAACCCATCAAGCATTTGTAGAATGTTCCAAGGCTCTAACTTTGCCTTTTGTACACCTTTTTTAGCAAGCAAGTCCTTTGTTACTGTTATAGAACCTGGTTATCGCAATTATTGTGATAACATAAGTTTAAAATTATTGTGTTATGCTATTTATTTTCCCAATTTTTAAATAAATGGTTTTCTAAATACTCTTGAAATATTTTTGCATTGTTACATGTAACCTGTAGACTTTGGATGGACTTCTGTTGAGATTTGTCTCGTTTTTATCTAAAATATCATTGTTGCTAACACATTTTTCCAGAAAAAACACAGATTCCAACATTTTCAGTTTGATGATAATGTTTTTGTTTGTCCGGGTTGTGAGCTCAAGTTACGTTCTTGGAAATGTTCCAAATCCCCCAACGTCGATTCTTTACGTTAAGTATCTTGAAATCTCAAAGATTATACAACGAAACCTTAAGCTTAAACACTGAGTAAGACTTATATTTAAAGCACATCAGGACTTAAAGCACTACCAATATATGATTGTATTATTTGTTTACTTTAACTTTATTCTCGTTTAAAGGGCTTATAAACATGTACTTGTTAATTACTGGATTTGCCTCCCATGGCCTATAGACAACCACTAAGGACTTTAAAAAGTTCTATGATCTTATAATTTTTGATATTATAAAATGTTTTGAAAGTTTAGTTTACCAAAAGGGCTACTTATTGCATAAACAAAAAAGAAAGAAGCAAACTTTGAAGTACTAAAAACAATGCCTTCCAAATGATTAATAAAATGGCCAATAAATCAACAAGTTCCGGAAACAAATTTGAAAAATCAGGGATCTATAAAATTAATTGCAACGACTGTCCAAGTTAGTATATAGGACAAACGGGACGCACGTTCAAAGCACATTTCAAAGAACACCTTCAAGCTCTCAGATCTAATAACAGCACATCATTTGAAGTCATCGTTCGCTGAGCACCTACTCCAGACCAACCATTCATATACAGGTATGGACGAAAATATGGAGATTTTAGATTTTGGGGAGAAAGGTGAACTGATGGACTGCAAAGAAGATCTACACTTATACTTAAATAAAATGGCAGATCCAAACACTCTTAACGTGACCCACGCAACCAGCAAAAATTCCATTTTCGAATATTTACACCGTATGAAAACAACGCATTGAATACATCATCACCTGCCTAGAAGATTTTATATATATATATACATTTTTTCTCATATGTGTTTATTTTGTACTTTGTTTTTATTTTACTAACCTAGATGTTTTAGACGTTACTCTACAAGCTTTATTCACTTGAAAATGGGCTAAGCCCTAAAACTAGTAGTGTCCAAATTAAAATATTCAGGGTACTTTAAAGTTTTCTTCTTTCTTTTTTGTTTATAAAATGTTGTTTATTTATTTCAATTCACTTTTCAGTCTTGCAAAGATTAACTACACCCGTGGCGTTCTTGCCAACAAATTTCACGTGAAATACAAACCAGTTAATTAATCAACAAACTTAACAAACGAAGAACATTTGTTCAGCAAAGTTTCTTATCAGTAAGACTGTTACTCTGAAGTCATTCATTTCAGGAAGTTTAATTTAGACTGAAGAGAGTGATAACGATCTCATTTGCTGAACTTCTTTTTCTATTGATGAAATCAAGTTGACAACCCTGAGTAGAATCATTTAACATTGAAATTGATTTGACCGTTTGCGTATAAATATTTGGGTGGATCTTAAAATGGTTCTAGGATAAATTAAATTAGATTTTTATTTTCAATATTAGACTTGCATAGTTGGTTTTTCTATTAGTAAAATATTTTAACAGTTAAGTCCAATTAAGGTACTGTAGTTCTGCGTAGAGTTTTACTAAGCTAAACTGAAAAATGTGAGTCACTCAAAGAAAAAAAGTACTTGAGGGGCAGTTTCGAATGAAGTGCAAAGAATAAAACCCACCAGTATACATGATTAGAAATGTGTGGATTAGCCAAAACTTCGTTGACAAATTAAGGTTTAGTACATGTTTTACCAAAATGTTTTCATGTCAGGTTAAAAATACTTTTAATATCGGGTTTTTACCCGAATAGATAGGCATTTGAATAGCAACATTGTCAAATTTGTACCTTCAGGCTATTAATTAAAAATATTTACATACATGAAACACTTGGTTTATTAAAACTTGAAAACTATTACAATGTGGGAGAGTACCTTTAAAACTTTACATAACAAAATTCATTCTTTTTTATTTGGTTATGCAATAATGGACCATAATGGAACAACAACTTTAAACAAAAGAGAGAAACAAATATAAATATAAAAGTTGAACTATATGCAACAAGCATTTTATTTTAAACTATAATACACTTTAATTTAAAGTTAAAAGGAAAACAAATCTTATACTAGAACAAATTTAACTTGTGAAGCCTTTCACTGACAAGGCTAGCATCTTTGGGCAACACAAATTAAAGGATATTTATTTCAATACAAACAACGAGACTATATTTTTAGGTACATGTGGTTGGTATAAACAGAACATAGATTAATCTAAAATTAGTGAAGCAATATAATAATTCTTGTTTAAAATGTAGTGATTATGACTTGAGATTTTTTATGAACGCTTTTGAAAGTAAACATGGGTTTTAAATAGGTCAAAGATTGTTGTTAAAAAGGTTTTCTGATTGATTTATGAAGAATGTTTCCCATGCATTTAATAGTTTTGAGGACGAAACAGGTTTGGATACTAAATGTTGCGATCATAACTTTTTTGGCTACTTCCTGTATTTTATTTAATATGTCAAAAACTTCTTCATTGAAACGGGTTTAAATTTTCCTTTGAGTTTGTCTAATTTATACTTGTTCGCACTGATCACATTTTATTTTATAAATTCTACAACTGTTCTCTGCGCTTATTTATTTTGGGATTTTGTAATTGTGTTTTTCATTTAAATAATATGTTGATGTTTGAATTTTATCTTAAGTTTTATTTGGATTGTGTTGAAAGCTCTTTGTGCTAGTTGCTGCTAGTCCACGAAGGTTGTTCATTAATTTCGATTGGCTTTGTTCTTTTGGGTTTTACTAATAATATTATCAATTTAGATTAAATCCATTGTAAGAGCCATATCTTTATATAATTTCGTTATTTTAAATCTTCATACGATAATGGGTGTAAACTCAGCGGTGAACTAATGTGCGGTGATAAATGAAACCTTTCTTTTTAGTATAGTGAGTCATTGAATATAAATTATACCGACTTGTGTAGATAGACATTAATCATATGTCGAATGTAAAGTTTTTTGATTCAGAGTTTTAAAAGTATGGCTCAAGTTCCCTATGTAAGTGTGAATGTGTGAATGTACACACTTTTAAGAATTGAATCGTGGGACTTTACATTACAAAAGCTTGAATATAAAGTGTATGTTATTTATTTTAAAGTGCAACTTGACTAACAGGAAGTGGAAGCTTCACCATGTTGACCAACTCAAACCATGTACAGTCAGTTCCTAGAACAATAGATACTTCCATGTGGTCTAATTTAGTTTGAACAAAGTGTACCCACATACTACTAAGTTTTGGCGTTAACGTGTCAACTACTTTTACGTTGTAGTGTGTTTATTCCAGCTATTTTATTTTATTTTTAGTCAGAAAATAATTAATTGAAATTGTGTTGACTAGTATGAAATGAAATGAATATAACAAACAGTGACAAATTAATGAAGCCACTGGTAAGAACAATATTTATCATACAAAAACTGTACAATAACTATCCCTATACATTATTAGGAACTAAGAAAAAAAATTAAACAAACCCCCAATAAAAGTATTTAATTTATTTATTGAAGATAAAATAACAAAATACAATTATACCTTTATGTATGTTCCATAAATTCTCCTACTGAGTAAGGAGCTAGTTCCCCAGTCAGTATCTGTCTGGTTAGTACCTGCTCAGATTAATTTATACTGGGGTACATAAAAAAGTTGTTCACAAAAATACTGGGCAGCTTTGTAGTTGTCCAGATGTTGAACTGCTCCGTTCCCACCAGGGGGTTGGATCAGATATCATTTTAGGGGATGCGGCAGCAGGGTAGACCGCGACTTCAGGAGAGGCTTGCCATAATCTTGGGGAACGGTCCCCGAGTGTTGGCAAGGCTCTCCATGTCTTGGGGTTAGAGTCCCCTAAGTGGTTGTCAGCAGGCTTGCTTGTCGCACCCTCTCATGATTGTCTGGTCAGCTGAACCCAGTCCCCTTCCTCTCCTGAATCCAGACTTCCTTTCATTCCGGTGGTAGCGCAATATGCCCAACAGACGAGGCAGACGTGCATAAGGTAACCAGTCCTTGACCACTGATCCCTCAATCTAACATCTAAGGAGCTAGTTGCAATAAATGTTTTCTTAATTTCTTTTGAATAAAGCTGAATCCGTCTTTTATTTCTTTTGGAAGTTTATTTAAAAATTTGATGCCTGCTTGTATTGGCAATTTTTGAATATTTGCAATCTGTGGCTTTTCTTGTCTGTACAATACATTTGATTTTGTATTGTGACAGTGAACCTTAGACTAAATCACATTTGCCAACACAGTATGAAATTGTTTCAAATATATAAAGTGAAGGCAATGTAAATATATTTATGATAGTGGTCTTCTAATTACCCATTATTACTAGATGGTTTCCTATTTATAACCTTGATAATGGGCTCAGCCCTGAAATTAATCGTGTAGTAATAAAATTCAACTTAGGGTTCTTCATTGTTAACGTTTTTATAAGTATTATAATTATCAAGTATACAGTTCTTAAATACTAAATTAAGTTGTTTAAAATCCTAAAACTAATGTTTTAAGGATTAACAAAGTAAACATGATTTGAAACCGGAGGCTGATGTTGTTCTTTTTCAGTATAGAGAATGTTTAAACAGGCTCTACCTCCAAGAAAATACGCTATGAAGAAAATTTACATCAATATACAATTAAATGAAATCAGTCTTTATTATGTGGCGAGGTTAGGACTATAAAGTCCTCTCTTCCACAACCACCATTCATAATATAAAATAATTCATAATATATTACATATATATAAATATTGTAACAATTTGTAACTTAAAGCAAAACAATATTACGTTTTAGTAAGTGAATGTGGGTTTTGATCATTCCTTGTTTCTTCAAGTAAACCCACCAATTAATCGAACAGGTAGTGACCAAGTACTAATTTAAATCAACCGTTGTTATTTAGTAAAAAATTAAAAAAGTAATTTAGTAGTTATAAACAGTTTGATATTCTTACACTCTAATCTAACAAGTACTAACACTGCTCAAAACTGTAGTTCTCACTTTCACTGGAACAGTGTGTTCAGCAGAAACTGTTACAAACGTCAACAATGGGACAATTAATTTGTGCAAACATGGCCCCAGCGTGCAGTGAAGAGTTGGCAGAAACATGGCTGCATTTGTTATTTACTGAGCAACGCTACAAAGTAGACATTTATTCACAGTAGACACTGCTCAGAACTGTAGTCAGGAAGTAAGTTCTCACTTCCACTGGAACAGTGTGTTCAGCAGAAACTGTTACAAACGTCAACAATGGGACAATTAATTTGTGCAAACATGGCCCCAGCGTGCAGTGAAGAGTTGGCAGAAACATGGCTGCATTTGTTATTTACTGAGCAACGCTACAAAGTAGACATTTATTCACAGTAGACACTGCTCAGAACTGTAGTCAGGAAGTAAGTTCTCACTTCTCACTGTAACAGTGTGTTCAGCAGAAACTGTTACAAACGTCAACAATGGGACAATTAATTTGTGCAAAACATGGCCCCAGCGTGCAGTGAAGAGTTGGCAGAAACATGGCTGCATTTGTTATTTACTGAGCAACGCTACAAAGTACATTTATTCACAGTAGACACTGCTCAGAACTGTAGTCAGGAAATAAGTTCTCACTTCTCACTGGAACAGTGTGTTCAGCAGAAACTGTTACAAACGTCAACAATGGGACAATTAATTTGTGCAAACATGGCCCCAGCGTGCAGTGAAGAGTTGGCAGAAACATGGCTGCATTTGTTATTTACTGAGCAACGCTACAAAGTAGACATTTATTCACAGTAGACACTGCTCAGAACTGTAGTCAGGAAGTAAGTTCTCACTTCTCACTGGAACAGTGTGTTCAGCAGAAACTGTTACAAACGTCAACAATGGGACAATTAATTTGTGCAAACATGGCCCCAGCGTGCAGTGAAGAGTTGGCAGAAACATGGCTGCATTTGTTATTTACTGAGCAACGCTACAAAGTAGACATTTATTCACAGTAGACTGCTCAGAACTGTAGTCAGGAAATAAGTTCTCACTTCTCACTGGAACAGTGTGTTCAGCAGAAACTGTTACAAACGTCAACAATGGGACAATAATTTGTGCAAACATGGCCCCAGCGTGCAGTGAAGAGTTGGCAAACATGGCTGCATTTGTTATTTACTGAGCAACGCTACACAGTAGACATTTGTTGGGGTTGGGACAGAAACTGTTACAAGCGTCAACAATGGGACAACAATTTTATTACAAACATGGCCAGCGTGCAGTGAAGGTTAAGAAACATGGCTGCATTTGTTATTTACTGAGCAACGCTACAAAGTAGACATTTATTCACAGTAGACACTGCTCAGAACTGTAGTCAGGAAGTAAGTTCTCACTTCTCACTGTAACAGTGTGTTCAGCAGAAACTGTTACAAACGTCAACAATGGGACAATTAATTTGTGCAAACATGGCCCCAGCGTGCAGTGAAGAGTTGGCAGAAACATGGCTGCATTTGTTATTTACTGAGCAACGCTACAAAGTAGACATTTATTCACAGTAGACACTGCTCAGAACTGTAGTCAGGAAGTAAGTTCTCACTTCTCACTGAAACAGTGTGTTCAGCAGAAACTGTTACAAACGTCAACAATGGGACAATTAATTTGTGCAAACATGGCCCCAGCGTGCAGTGAAGAGTTGGCAGAAACATGGCTGCATTTGTTATTTACTGAGCAACGCTACAAAGTAGACATTTATTCACAGTAGACACTGCTCAGAACTGTAGTCAGGAAATAAGTTCTCACTTCTCACTGGAACAGTGTGTTCAGCAGAAACTGTTACAAACGTCAACAATGGGACAATTAATTTGTGCAAACATGGCCCCAGCGTGCAGTGAAGAGTTGGCAGAAACATGGCTGCATTTGTTATTTACTGAGCAACATACAAGTAGACATTTATTCACAGTAGACACTGCTCAGAACTGTAGTCAGGAAATAAGTTCTCACTTCTCACTGGAACAGTGTGTTCAGCAGAAACTGTTACAAACGTCAACAATGGGACAATTAATTTGTGCAAACATGGCTAGCGTGCAGTGAAGAGTTGGCAGAAACATGGCTGCATTTGTTATTTACTGAGCAACGCTACAAAGTAGACATTTATTCACAGTAGACACTGCTCAGAACTGTAGTCAGGAAATAAGTTCTCACTTCTCACTGGAACAGTGTTCAGCAGAAACTGTTACAAACGTCAACAATGGGACAATAATTTGTGCAAACATGTTTAGCGATGCAGTGAAGAGTTGGCAGAAACATGGCTGCATTTGTTATTTACTGAGCAACGCTACAAAGTAGACATTTATTCACAGTAGACACTGCTCAGAACTGTAGTCGAAATAAGTTCTCACTTCTCACTGGAACAGTGTGTTCAGCAGAAACTGTTACAAACGTCAACAATGGGACAATTAATTTGTGCAAACATGGCCCCAGCGTGCAGTGAAGAGTTGGCAGAAACATGGCTGCATTTGTTATTTACTGAGCAACGCTACAAAGTAGACATTTATTCACAGTAGACACTGCTCAGAACTGTAGTCAGGAAATAAGTTCTCACTTCTCACTGGAACAGTGTGTTCAGCAAAACTGTTACAAACGTCAACAATGGGACAATTAATTTGTGCAAACATGGCTAGCGTGCAGTGAAGAGTTGGCAGAAACATGGCTGCATTTGTTATTTACTGAGCAACGCTACAAAGTAGACATTTATTCACAGTAGACACTGCTCAAACTGTAGTCAGGAAATAAGTTCTCACTTCTCACTGGAACAGTGTGTTCAGCAGAAACTGTTACAAACGTCAACAATGGGACAATTAATTTGTGCAAACATGGCTAGCGTGCAGTGAAGAGTTGGCAGAAACATGGCTGCATTGTTATTTACTGAGCAACGCTACAAAGTAGACATTTATTCACAGTAGACACTGCTTAGAACTGTAGTCAGGAAATAAGTTCTCACTTCTCACTGAAACAGTGTGTTCAGCAGAAACTGTTACACACGTCAACAATGGGACAATGAATTTGTTGCAAACATGGCCCCAGCGTGCAGTGAAGAGTTGGCAGAAACATGGCTGCATTTGTTATTTACTGAGCAACGCTACAAAGTAGACATTTATTCACAGTAGACACTGCTCAGAACTGTAGTCGGAAATAAGTTCTCACTTCTCACTGTAACAGTGTGTTCAGCAGAAACTGTTACAAACGTCAACAATGGGACAATTAATTTGTGCAAACATGGCTAGCGTGCAGTGAAGAGTTGGCAGAAACATGGCTGCATTTGTTATTTACTGAGCAACTACAAAGTAGACATTTATTCAGTAGACACTGCTCAGAACTGTAGTCAGGAAGTAAGTTCTCACTTCCACTGTAACAGTGTGTTCAGCAGAAACTGTTACAAACGTCAACAATGGGACAATTAATTTGTGCAAACATGGCTAGCGTGCAGTGAAGAGTTGGCAGAAACATGGCTGCATTTGTTATTTACTGAGCAACGCTACAAAGTAGACATTTATTCACAGTAGACACTGCTCAGAACTGTAGTCAGGAAGTAAGTTCTCACTTCTCACTGTAACAGTGTGTTCAGCAGAAACTGTTACAAACGTCAACAATGGGACAATTAATTTGTGCAAACATGGCCTAAGCGTGCAGTGAAGAGTTGGCAGAAACATGGCTGCATTTGTTATTACTGAGCAACGCTACAAAGTAGACATTTATTCACAGTAGACACTGCTCAGAACTGTAGTCAGGAAATAAGTTCTCACTTCTCACTGTAACAGTGTGTTCAGCAGAAACTGTTACAAACGTCAACAATGGGACAATTAATTTGTGCAAACATGGCTAAGCGTGCAGTGAAGAGTTGGCAGAAACATGTGCATTTGTTGTTATTTACTGAGCAACGCTACAAAGTAGACATTTATTCACAGTGACACTGCTCAGAACTGTAGTCAGGAAGTAAGTTCTCACTTCCCTGTAACAGTGTGTTCAGCAGAAACTGTTACAAACGTCAACAATGGGACAATTAATTTGTGCAAACATGGCCTAAGCGTGCAGTGAAGAGTTGGCAGAAACATGGCTGCATTGTTATTTACTGAGCAACGCAAAGTATACATTTATTCATAGTAGACACTGCTCAGAACTGTAGTCAGGAAATAAGTTCTCACTTCTCACTGTAACAGTGTGTTCAGCAGAAACTGTTACAAACGTCAACAATGGGACAATTAATTTGTGCAAACATGGCCCCAGCGTGCAGTGAAGAGTTGGCAGAAACATGGCTGCATTTGTTATTTACTGAGCAACGCTACAAAGTAGACATTTATTCTAGACACTGCTCAGAACTGTAGTCAGGAAGTAAGTTCTCACTTCTCACTGGAACAGTGTGTTCAGCAGAAACTGTTACAAACGTCAACAATGGGACAATTAATTTGTGCAAACATGGCCCCAGCGTGCAGTGAAGAGTTGGCAGAAACATGGCTGCATTTGTTATTTACTGAGCAACGCTAAAGTAGACATTTATTCACAGTAGACACTGCTCAGAACTGTAGTCAGGAAGTAAGTTCTCACTTCTCACTGAAACAGTGTGTTCAGCAGAAACTGTTACAAACGTCAACAATGGGACAATAAATTTGTGCAAACATGGCCCCAGCGTGCAGTGAAGGTTGGCAGAAACATGGCTGCATTTGTTATTTACTGAGCAACGCTACAAAGTAGACATTTATTCACAGTAGACACTGCTCAGAACTGTAGTCAGGAAGTAAGTTCTCACTTCTCACTGAAACAGTGTGTTCAGCAGAAACTGTTACAAACGTCAACAATGGGACAATTAATTTGTGCAAACATGGCCCCAGCGTGCAGTGAAGAGTTGGCAGAAACATGGCTGCATTTGTTATTTACTGAGCAACGCTACAAAGTAGACATTTATTCTCCAAATCAGTAGTTATGATAGGCCTAACAAAGTCATTAAGTCTCTTAGAGGTGGTCACAGTACACGTCATTGTACCTGAGCTTTATCGCCATGCATTTCCTACACATGTTTAACATCGAAAAGAACTTCCAAAAGTGTATTTAATCATTGTTGCTTACTAAAATATAAAAATTTAATAAAGCACCATTTATAATTTGAAACAGCTACAAAATATTGTAATAGAGGAAATGAATATTGACAAACCCTTAAGTGTGTACCGTAAACAGTTGTTTGTGATTTGAGCTTTTAAAATAAGCTTCACAGCTTCAGTAAAAAAGGAGTCAAATAAAACTTCGATTGTTGGCAGAGCAAATAGAGTTAACAAAGAAATCAGGTTCTTTGTTGGAAAGTTTGGAACATTTGTTTCTGCATCCAGTGATTGCTTTTTGTATTAAAAACAATTCAATTGCTTTTAAATCTTAATTAGTTATACGGCTATGGACAGTAATTAAAGCATACGCCTTTCGTCTCTAAACCATTTCTTTTAAAAATATTGAAATAGACGAGACCATTTAAGCAATAAATGTTACAATTACCTTGGTTGGTGTCTGTAGATCCTACGGTGCAGGTTATAGCCTAGACGTTTTCGCAGTTGCTTGTGCTGCATCATTAATGAACACACTAAGTCACTATTTACACTGATTTAAAACTAACCCTATTAAAACTAAGAAACTTAATTGGGACAGTGTAAATATTTCTAATTAAGTTTCTTAGTTTTAATAGTGTTTAATTTTATTATCAGTGTAAATAGTGAGACTATGTCTATATGATGCAGTACAAGCTTGCTACCAAACTACGTGTCTGAAACTAACCACCAGTAGGTCAGGTGCACCACAACAAACAACCTAATAAAACAAGGTCCTGAAACTGGGAAAATAGATATTTAATAAAAGTTACTTGGCAGTGCAGAGTTTAATAAACAAAACTTTATTTAACAAAGGCCTAATTTTAAACTATGTCTTTAATGAATTGTGCAATAATGTAGACAGATAAAATATACAGTCCCAAAACGATTCAGCATGATCTGCGACACGAAATGAAAATACTTATCAGAAAACCAGGCTCTAAGGATAGCAGTGAATTTGCTTACAAAACGGCAAAAATGATCACCAAAATACACCCATGTTGATTAGGTATATTGTAACGTGAGCTTTGTGCACCGCCGACCTCCTTCACTTTAAAACAAGTTCACTACAAACTAATAACTATAGTATCTCTATCAAATTGAGAAAGTACTTATCAAGTACAACTTAGTAAAAGTTTTTGTTCAAACTAAATGGTCTATAACAACATTAATTACGGAACCATGACAAGTACGAGTCAAAGTGACTCGTATTTTGTCAATAATATTTAAAAAAAGTTGAACCTTGGTATGTCTTAACAGCTTGAATGTATTAAATAATAAATAAATAACTGTTTTTAAACTTTATAGAATTGTTTTAAGTCTGATTTAGCGATTTAAATACTCAACAAAGCTAATGTAGCAATGTGAATTATTGTGTAGCAAGTACAATGATGCGTTTCATTAGTACAGTCTGGGCAGGTACACAATGCCTTTGTTTGCAGGTCTATTGTTAACAGCCAAGCTGTGTGTACTGCATCGTGTGTGGCTATCTAACTGGAGCATTTAACAGGAACCTGGGTTAGTGAGGGTACATACTTATACGTGATTGTATTTCATAAAATAAGGAAAGAGCATCTCGTGGAAAATGAAGTTTACAGAAAATGTTTGACAGAAAAGGCTAGGATAATAATGTTTACAAATTCGCTTCATGACAAGTTCTATATACATGAAAATTTAAGCTTGCAACTACATGTTAAACCAGTTAATCATATTATAAAATAAATATACAGTATTGAAAACAACAACTTGCCAATTTCATTGCTGCGAAAGGACAGAGTGAAAGGAAACAATTGTAATTTTAGGGCTGTGCAGAGCTGGTACAACTCGGGTGTAAACAAAAGTTACGTTGTACGATCAAATTTTTTAGTGTTTGTGACGTTTTGTTCGTTGATACTACTTAATGTAGGAAAGTACGTTAACAACTATTTTGTAACTATCTAAAGTAGTTTTAATAAAACGCAAACATTTTAACTCTCCAACTGTGAAACATCGAATAAACATTTTCATGTTTGTATCATACTATAGTTGGGTGACAAATACAGTACGAACGACATTTATTTCCCAACATATTCTTGTGTTTTATGTTTCCAATGTTCTGCAGTGCGGCTTTTGTGTCCAGGAAAGATTTATTCTCTCTGGTGACTTTCTAGGGTGATTGACGGAATGGGACCTACCTTACAAACCTTACTTGAAACTTGGCTACTTCTCTGGAAACGTCAGTGATAAATTCGAGTGGTTAGAAGTACGAGTAATTTTTAAATAGTAAAGGTGTCTTTTTTTTCTACGTTTTATTATTGCCGTTATTCACTATGTTTATAGGCTAGTCAAATTAGCAAAGTTAGAGAAAGTTTACACAGTCCTAATTCTTTTGTCTTTATGTTTTCGAGGTCGCTGAACACGAATTTGAGGTTTGCTGACAGATATTTTGGCCGGAACATTGTTTTTGGCAAAACAGTGAAAATTTTGTACTGTTTATTCTTTGGTAAATCTCAGTAAATATGCATTTATCGAAAAATGTGCCCAATATTAAATTAAAGGTAAGAAAGATTTACCACAAGCTTTATATGACACTTTTTTCTCCGGCCAATATTTACGCCGCTTCTAGAGCACATGGAAAACCATGCAAAATATTTCAATTATTGAAAATACGCCATACTTTCTTTTTTATCCGGCTTTCATGGAAACAAGCCGTGTTACAATAATTTTGACTATTTATAAGCAATTTTACAGGTTGGACATAAAACTTTTATTTTATACTATAATACTATAATATACAGGGTGGCCCATAAGTCAGTTGACCGACATGCATTCAATGAAATGCATGACTGTTGCTGACTTATGGGCTCCTGTATCGTAGGGATCAAATCGAGAACAAAACGACGTAGTAGTATAAAACAATGTCAGATTAGTTTTGTCTACTCAATACAATTTTGATTTGGAAACATTGAACTCAATAAAATACACTTAAAATACTCTGTCTGGCACAAGCTTTACCTATATTTGACTTAGGTGGTGAGAATAATTTGAGACAAATTAGTGAATTTATTTACAGTTATAATATATGTTCAATTAGTACAATTATTGAGTATATATATATATTATTAAATTGCTTTATGCATGTAAGATCAGTTATTTCATACATACATAAGCAGTATATTAAAAATATTAAATATGTCAATAGAAATAATGTCTTGATGCAGAAATTTGTCATTGTCATACACGAGAACGTTGTTTTCTGAACGCTGGACACCCTGTTTGGAGTACCCTGGTGTTCCTCGTCTTCTTCCTATGCTGCTAAGACCTCTTCATCGGTAGAACAGGCGGTGAAAGAGGTCTTAACAACTTATAGGAAAAAAGATGAAAATTTCAATAGATGCCTAAAACAAGGAGTCAACGGTCAAGCTGTGATTCTATGTCTCGTATTTAACGTATATTGAAAATGTTCGTATAATTCCTGAATTCCCGTATGGTTAACACCCTGCCAAGGCTATGTAAAAATACTTAAATACTCAATTACCTGAATATTCCAACACTTGCTTTTACATTTTCTCTTACTTATATAAATACCACCACATTCCCAATATGTTATAATTTCTTAGTACAACTATTTCCATAATATTTATTCTTTTCAAGTATTTCCCATCTGGTCCACCTTCAAAGAAGGGCTCTATTTTGTTCTAATTATTCTCTACCATTAAAGTCAAATATAGGTAAAGCTTGTGTGCTAGACAGAGTATTTTTAAGTGTATTTTATTGAGTTCAATGTTTTCCAAATCAAAATTACATATTGAGTAGACAAAATAATCTGACATTGTTTTATACTACTACGTCGTTTTGTTCTCGATTTGATCCCTACGATATAACTTCAGGGGTGGCCATAAGTCAGTTAACAGTCATGCATTTCATGAATGCATGTCGGTCAACGACTTATGAACCTATATCTTCTAATGATATAGTATAAAATAAAATTTCATGTCAACCTGTAAAATTGTATAAATAGTCAAAATTATTGTAACACGGCTTTCCATGAAAGCCGGATAAAACGCCTGAAATTATGGCGTATTTTTCAATAATGAAATATTTTGCATGGTTTTCATGTGCTCTAGCGGTAAATATTGGCCGGAGAAAAAAGTGTCAAATATAAACTTGTGGTAAATCTTCTTACCTTTAATTTAATATTTGGCACATTTTTTCGATAAAATACATATTTACTGAGATTTGGCCCAAGACTAAAACAAGTACAAAATTTTCACTGTTTTGCCAAAAAAACAATGTTCCGCCAAAATATCTGTCAGCAAATTCAAATTCGTATTCAGCAGCCTCGAAAACATAGAGATCAAAAGAATTAGCACTGTGCCTAAACTTTCCTCTAACTGCCCTTTTTGTCATTTGACTAGCCTATTATGTTCATAGCACATCAAAACATTTGTCTTAAAATACCCTACCAAACAAATGTTAACTCTTGTTCTTGATAAATTAATAAAGTTTTAAACAAATATAAATTTTACAGGGTGGTACAAAAGAATTATTCATGCCATTAATTTCATATAAGTATTTCTTTTATTAGCTATACGTCCTGACATAATGCTCGACATGTTTTTCACCGTTGAGACATATTTCATACGACGTAATATGTTTGCAACCATTTCTGAACATTCTCGAGGAGTAAAATCCATTAGAACTGCAATACATGTGGTAAGGAACAAAGAACTTATTGAGTTATTTCACCGGGATGCTTTATTTGCCTAACCCCTTGATTCAAAATCTAAACTATAACATAACATCTAATGGATATGTATCTAATAATAATCTGTTTGTAATATTTCCAGCTTGTTGATTTAAAGTATTTATTTGACAGCCACATGTTTCGGATAAACATTCAGATTTAAGTAGTTCTCTAAATTTGAAGGCCGAATAAGTTGGGCCGGATGGTGTTGTGGTTTAGCATAACCGCCCGGCAAGCGGGAGACTCGGGTTCGAATCCCGGTTCGGTCCAAACATTTTTGTCTTAAAATTTCTTTAGTAATAACATCTAATGGAATCACACCTAATGGTTTTAATTGATATCACTCCTCGGGAAAGTTTAGGAATGGTTGCAACCATTTTTAGGACGTACGGCATATGTCATACTCAACGACGGAAAAGATGTCGAGCATTTACTTTTGAGATAAAAACAGATTTGTATAGCTAAAAAAAACGTCTATACAATGACTAGTACTCTTAGACCACTCTGTATAAAAGCATTTCTTTCTTTAGAAGTCCACTGGGTATACAAAAACCGGACAAAACAAAACAGCCAGTGAGTTACTGTGAACTGGTTGACTGAGAGTACACTCGGTTCACCGAACAACAGACCACAGGACAAAGGTCTATTGTGAGTTGAACTTGATAACTACCGCTTGACCGAACTTATTGTAGTCATTATCACACAGAGTGCACTAGTGAAGCAGACTACGATATGTACTAGATATACGACAATTTATATTCAATCGATTATTATTTATATGTTAAATAATATATTTTATTTATTTAACCTACTTAAAGTTTATTTAATGCTCGTGTTAAACACTTTGGTCATGTACATGAATTCACGTCAATGAATAACGAACAAAACCGTCCCTCTAAAAATGTATTTCTAGATTAATTAAAAGTGTCTGCTATGAGCTATAAGAACTACTAAAACGCCTAACAAATTATGAGAATTTGCTAATACTAGTAAGACAATACTAAGGGTCTTTCAATAATACTAGGATCTTTTTTACATAATTATACCTAGCTAGAAACTAGCTAACAAACCCAATGGTTAGTTTGCCATTGTAAGTACTACTTTGGTGTTTGACACCTTTTTAAAGATTGCCAAAAGAACGTTTGATATTTTTCCTTTCTTTTGGTGATACGTCTTGAGATTGTCATGACATATACAGGGAGACAATTTCATTTTGGCCAAAAGATTTATATGGTATTTTAACATTTCTACCGACACATAGTTGAACACGAAACTTCAAATTTAATAAAAAATAACCTACTAGTACCTTAATGCAAAATTGGTTTTTAGTTTTGGATTTTTAATAATAAACTTTACCTTTTAAGCTGAATAACAAACGGGGGGAAAGAAAGAGCCCATTTTCCCAATGCTAACTTCTAATGCAAATAACACAGTAACCGTTAAAGATTAAAAAAAGTCAAACGCGAAAGTTATAATTATTTATATAACGGCTTTTTATAATTTGATAACTTTAAAAGTTCAAATTAAACTAAAACCAAGATCTAGCTCTATCAAAAAATTTAAAAATATTAAAAACATTGTCCTGTATTTGATCTGTGTTTAAAGGAATAGAAATTCAAGTTTTCATCATTAAAACTCAGTGACTGCTTACTAAGTTTCCATTTCGACTGAGATCAACATTGTTGGGCGCATGTTGGGCTCATGCTGGGACAATGTTGAAAGAATGCTTGTGACCATTTATTTGAGCCCAACACGGTGTTGGGCTCTTGTTGGGCGCAATGTTGTGACCGAAGTTGTCACTTAGTCTGTTTTTAGCAGTGAGTTTTCAACAACCATGGCTGAACATCGTGCGATTGCAGCGTTTTTGGTGATGATGGAGTTTATATTAAAAGTCATTTAGGCAAACCACCGACAGGCCCGTGAAGAGCAGCGTAAAGGACAATGGTTTGATGTTAATTTAAAATACAAAGTGGCTATGAAAACTTTTGTGAGAAGTTGAATTTGGCAGATTAAAGTTTACTTAGTTTAGTGGCACCATTGATAATAAAATACAATTGTGTTCGAAAGCCAGTATCATCTGCCAAACAGCTGGCTACTACTTTAAGATACCTGCACGGGTGAGCTTAAACGCCGCGTAAACGCAGTTTGCAACACTGTGACAGATGGGAAGGCGTTTCCATTGTGTTGGGCGCAGAGCCCAGCGTCTTGCGCCGCAACATTTTTGTCTCCAACAATTTTGCCCCGCAACATTGGTGTTGCGTCGTTGCCACTGTTTCATTTCAACTTTGTCCCCAGCTTTGAGTTTGGTTCAGGCCCAACACTACTGTTAAGGCGCAGATTTTGCTGAAATGGAAACGTAGTTTTACAGTTACCTATTTGTCTTCATTCGTGATAAGGATTTCCACCACGGGTATCGTATAAATATTGCCATTTAGCAAAAATATAAACTTAAGTCAGCTGTCCTTACCCTGCAAAATATAAGAATATACCAACTTCCCTGGATAGTAAGAACTTACTTTTATTAATATGAAAAGTTAGAATATTCTAGAATCCCCGAAAGATTGAGGATGATATAGGTCTAAAGCGGCTCAGATAGTCTCAGTGTTATCATCTGATGATACCCGCATCAACTCCACCATCGTTTAGACATATCAGGACCATCACCTGCGTGGTTCGAATTCACAAATTAAGCCGTTGGTCCTTGTATTTCCCGTGGTCATTGGCTTCATCATGACCCATTTTGAGTAAGAGTCGGCCATTTGTAACAATATCGACTACACCTCATAACTCATTACTACCACTCATCACACTCATCCTTCACCACATATTTGAATAAAATACCCTCATGAGTGGTCGGACTTCAAATAGTGATTTAGTGATTTGGATTTAGTGAGTGATTAGAATATTCTAAATAGTATATACTAAGTAAACTTTAATCATTCGAAGCCTAGAATATACTTGAAATTTCATTAAATTAAGCAAATACTAGTTTTTATTCATTCCACCCTTAAGTAGGAGTAAAATAAAAAGAAGTAGTTTACAAAAGAAGTCCTATTTTCGTGGGGTTTTATGGTCCGATTTGAAGTCTATTGCAGCGTTTCTAAAAAAATTAATAAAAGTAATCGGCCAGCCATAATGGCGGCAAAGAACAGTGTTCCGGACAAAAAAACATCTTTTAAAATATATTTGTAGTCTTACTACTAGGCTCAGAAGTTTTGGAATGCTTAAAACTGCAAATGTTCTGTTCTACATTGCAGCTGAGCTGTATTTTCTATGAAAATTCACTAATACGACTATGATATTGCAATTAAAGTGTTGTTTTAGTCAGGCTATGATTAAGCCATGTAATATGGCTAAACATAAGCCATCTTTTCTTTAAATGTAGACTTGTGTTTTCGTTTTGTTTGTGTAATAGAAGAATATATTAGCCGATTGGCAGTACCCTCAAAAATGTATATAATTTGCAATTCTTTTACGTATTTTTCTTTAAGAAAGTCATTGTATAAATACGAGAGTCGTAATGTCAATGTACCATTATACATGTACAGTGTTGGCTATACATGTACATTGTTGGCTATACAAATAGACCAATCAGTGTTTATTGTATTATTTCTAGTATGGATGCTTATTTAATTGACAAAGTAGTATTTCTAAATCAAACCAGTGTATGGAGATTAAATCTTCAGTTAATGTTCAGCAGTTAAAGTTAAGATGGGATGATTCCAATATTTGTCTTTGTCCGCATCACACTGAACTTTCCTGATTTTCCGTTCGATTGCCCTTCAAATGGTTTCTCTTGATCTGCTAATCTAGGATAAATTTAGTTACCATCAATAAACGTTTTACTTTGTTCGGTTTAACTTATAATTTATACTGGGTGTTTTATCCTGAAGGCTGGTAAAATAGTTCTCATAATTTTACAATCCAGTATCAATTTAATCTTCTTTAAAGACCATTTTTCTAACTGGTCTGTTAGGTCTAAATTTTAAAGGTTGTTTGAGCCCAAATAGATTGCTATACGTAGCTATCTCGATATTTGTTTTTTTCGATTGAAGGAACGTGTTCCTTGAACAATATTTATAATTGGCCCTAATGACCCTCAATATTTATCACTAAGGAGCTTTATAAAGAAAGCTGGACCTTTTAGTTCCTCGTGTTTAAGGCTTAAACGTCTTATTTTTTATTAGTTTGTCTGATTTCACACATGTTTAAACATGTAAATTAAAGTAAGTAGACTTTTTATCAATCAGATGGGATAGAAACTGATTATTAAACGTTAATTCAAGCAAATAGGTTTCTATTGCATGACCCTTGTTGCAACGTGAGAGAGTACCTGAACGTTATCGTTTTAAATAGTTGTACATACAAATTAGTAGACAGGGTGTCCCATAAGTAAAGTGCCAGACTCTAGGAAAAGGTTATATGAGTCAAAATAAAGAGAAAGTAAAGCTTAAAAGTCTTTCCCGAAAACGCTTAGTTAATCAGATATTCGCCATTTTATATTTGTCACTAACTATTTATTATCTCCCACATCACTTATTGGATTTGACTCAAACTTAGCATAAATTTGTATCTAAGTAAGTCCATTTATGGAAAAGATTAATAAGCCCGGTGACTATTGTATGGTTTTTAGGGCGTTTTGAGTTACACCTGAATAAACGTGAGTTTTACGATAAAATGTAAAGAATACTGTTTTGTATCAAATTTTACTACATGTCTACTGGCACCAAGCTCAAAAACATCATTCAAACATCAACATTTATAATCAACAAAGTTACAGTGGAAACCGTGGCAAACATCGAAATAATAAAGTGGAAAGTTGTCTGTTTTCATCCAGAGTTTCCCTCAAAGCTTCGTTGTTTCCCAATAGATTTTTATGACCTTGGTGTCAATGGATAGGTAATAGAATTCACTCCAAAACGTTATATTTACATTTTATTGTTAAACTCATTTACTATTTAAGGTGAAGCAAATGCTAAAATTTAAAATAGTCAGTTTTTAAAACGAAGAGATGCTTATAATGTTTTTCCATAAATGGTCTTACTTAGAAACAAATTTATGTTAAGTTTGAGTCAAATCCGTTAAATGGCGTGGGAGATAATACATAATTAGCGAAAAATGTAAAATTACGAATATCTGGTTAAATGAGCGTTTTTGGAAAAAATTGTATTCTTGACTTTCTCTTTATTTCGACCCATATAACCTTTTCCTAGAGTCTAGCACTTTACTTATGGGACACCCTGTATACAAGAAAAGTTTAACCTTGTTTGTACTAACGTAACATTTGGAAAATCAGCCTCTAGTTGAAGTAATATTTTATGTATTTTTTTTTTACCATACAGTTAGGCTTCTTTTGCTACTTACTATTCTGGACCTTAGGCGTAACGTTATATACAAGTAGGACTACTCACAATTTGGGTAATTTTCCCTTGTTCCGTTAGACTTCGTTACCTGAAAACAATAGAACTAGTTTAGTACATAATTATGTTTAACAACCAAATTATGTTAATTAAAATCCTACATTCGGTCAATATTTTTAACATGCATATTCCTTTCAAACACTTTTAACATAGCAGAGAGTGTGAAATAGACAGGAAGAAGGTGTCAACCATGAAACACACACAATATACAATGCGACAAGTACAGTCTATGTCTAGCAAGGTAAACAATAGACCTTTGTTCCAGGTCTACTGTTAGCTAAACACGTGTGTACTGAGTGAAGAGTTGACTACGTGATTGTAGCCTAGGGCTTTTTCTTGCATCTGTATTGTAAGGTAATTTAATCTTGAACAAGTGTTTTCAGGTTTTTCTAAAAATGGCAGCATACGTCGTTTTTTTTACTAAACCATTGAGTTAATATAACAAAACATTAACGTCACATTTTATTGCCAGAAAAGCAAAACTTATTTTGTGTTGACAAAAAATAATGTAACAGAAAATGAAAAACAACAACAAAAAAGCAACTAATTAGTTTGCTAACTGTTAGTTTCCCCAAAAAAATTTAGAAGAGGTAAAGGAAATTTCTTGGCAGGTTATGTATTCGCATAAGGCTGTATATAGATAATAAACTAAACAAAAAACAGAACTACGATATAAAACAATATAGAAGTGCATGCATAGACAATCCTCCGTATCAGCAAGTATTCTTCATTTGAATTTATTTCAAGTTTTTTTCGATTCAACATTTTTTGACACTTAATACAGTGACTTGGTATACAGTATATAAATTCCTACCTACACTAAGCAGAAAAATGTACACTTCGAAAGAAAACTTAATTTCAAGGTTCAAAAAAATACACAATTCTTTTGATGAAGCTCTGTATCATGTTTTATAAAAGGTTTACCATCCTCAGTGTGTTCGAAGCGACATTTAACAATTGTTACTGTGTCAATATAGTGTAAAGATTGGAAAAGGCGGATGTTGTTTCAAATTGACAGCTGATACACCACTGTTTGTCATTGTTTGATCAGCTGTTACTTATTTACAGCTGAATTGACACAAACTGAAACGTTTGGAGAGGTCAATCTAAATTTCAAATAAGTACGACATTGAATGATAAGAACATGATTAAACGTAATATGTTCATTGTAAATTCAATACCTATCGTTTTCAGTGAATGTTTACTGCCCAATGCCTTTATGATTTGCGGAATTTGCCACTATACAGGATGATTCTGGTTCAATGCCGATACGTTAGGCATCCCGTAGTTAATAAATCATCAACACAATTATGAAACAGAATCAAAACTTTACACAATTCTATATACTGTATTCGAGTGTGCATTATAAGCTTTAATGAACGCAAACCCTTGTCAAGTATACAGGAAAGGTCGTCACAACTTGTTAGCAGTCCATCGTGCAGACTGAATAAACAACTGCATCAGCGGTTGAGTGCCAGAAATTCAATTTTTTAGGTTTGATTAACACATTATAACAGTTAACGCATAGCATGTAACTTAGAATGTTAGAACCAAACCTGGAAATTAACTTTTAAGTAATTTTTACGTTATAACGTTAACTAGTGGTAGTTAACACATGAAACACGCAGTGCTGTTAGGTTCGTTGTGTGTAAAGCCACTCTGGTCGTGTGTCACATTAATCTACAAAGCACAAAGGAAGCTACAGTTTCAGACAAAGCTGCTGGTGAATACAATGAACGCTTGCAGGAATAAATTCCCTGTTTATGACACATCCTGCTTCAACCTGCATTATTTCCTAGCTTTGAGGGTAAAAGTAGTTTTGATTGTTGAAAAAGTATTTAAAGAAATTAAAGAATTGTCTCCTATATTTATCTAAACATTACAGTCGGTTTACGGATTTAACAACAAACCTCACTGATCCAACACCCTCAGTTCGATGATAATGTTTTTGTTTGTCTGGGTTGGAAGCTGAAGTTACGTTCCTGGAAATGTTCCAAATCCCCCAACGTCGATTCTTTTCAAGGCGAAGATTAGTTTACAACAGTTTCCATAAAATGTCTAAGACTATAAAACTAAGTCTACAGTTTGTACAGAGCAAAAGATCAATGTGAAAATAGCCCAAACGAACAACCTAGGATTATTTATCTAATGTTTACTGATGTTATTAAATTTCTGTCGCACTAGTTTTTTTAATAATTTTGTGTTTTGCGGTAGTTAGACTGACATTACTTGTATCACTTTTTTGAAATACTATTTTAGTTAGTTACTGGTAGGCTTAGAGTTAAACTTGTTTTACTGTAAATAATGAAATATTTTTGATAAAAACCACTGAGAATGTTTTAACTATTTAAACCACAAAACGTTTTGTCTAAACTAGGTTAGGCATCTTCAGTTGAATACGAAGAAGAGTATAAAATATATATCATTATATAAAACATGTACAAATATAAAAATGTATAGAAGTAAAAAAAATGTTTTACAATTATTTTAAAATAATCTGAATCAAATTAAATAGAACTGAACAACAACCAGGCCTCATTGTAAAATAACTCATTACTACCACTCATCACATTCATCCTTCACCACATATTTGCCTTAAAATACCCTCATGAGAGTGGTCGGCATCTCAAATAGTGATAGTGATAAACAATTGGATTTCCAAATTGAGATAAGGAAAAGTAAAAATAAAACATATTGTTTATTTTACAGTATTAACAAAAACTCTTTTATATCTAAAAAAAAAGCTAGAGCTGGTGTGGAGCTGAAGTGTGTAGCTTAGTGTAAGTCTATAGTATACATTATGCAAGGGGGTTCGATGTAATTATGCACTCGCGGTATTTTCACAAACACAATTTCACGTTAATTACATCAGTTTAATTAATGAACAAACTTGACAATGAAGGTCATTTGTTCAGCGAAGTTTCTTATCAGTAAGACTGTTACTTTGAAGACATTCATTCCAGGAAGTTTAATCTAGACTGAAGGAAGAGATTACGATCTTCATTGCTGAATTGCATTTTTCCTTTGACGAAGGCTAAAGAGATAGGAAAGGCGATTGAAAATAGCATTCCTTATACAACAATTACACTTTTGATTGATTATATACTATCCGACTGACTTAATACTCTTAAGTCATCTCTGGAGATTTAAGTTTGACTTTTCCCGTTAAGCTAAGGAACTTTATTTAATTATCGACCGGACCCGTGGAGGGTTGGAATCGTGCGCGACTCTGAAGCTTATCCCTGGAGCTGGCGCTGGTTCGATCTCCGCAGTCACCACTTACAGTTGTAAAGTGACTATACGGTAACGCTAGGTAAAGGTCGAGGTTGAGTGGTAGAGAGGACTTTGTAGTCCTAACCTCGCCTCGTTAAAGACACAAACTTCAACCTTTAAAAGAATGTAGTTTGTAGTATTGCCTAAAAAAGTTAACTTTGTACAGAGAATTAGCTTTATCAAAATCATGTTAAACATGGTATAGAGAGGGCATACAGCTCCAACTTTGCCTTTTGAACAATGTGTCTGGTTGTCACTAAAGACAATTGTTATTGTTTTTTTTAGTGTCTTCAGAATAATCTATATACTCGTATTATTAGAAAGGTCGTTCACAAGGAATAGCAAAGAATACAATTAATAGCTATATAATTTAAACTACGGACTTTACTTTATAGGCAGAGGAACCATGTTTTTAAAACATATTTTTATTAAATTTATATAACTCCGTGTACGAAGAATTTGAACACTTTACAATGGTGATTTATGTACATTGTATCTATCAACATCTTAGCATAACCAAACAACTAAACATTATCTTGAAGTATAAGCTCGAAAATTGGATTGTTATAGAAAGAAATCTTAAATGAAATGAATCAATATTTAAAATTGTATAACATGAGGCCTTTCGATCAGCATAGCTGTTTTCGTCAGATAACCTTAAAAATTAAAAACATAAAAATGTTATAAACATTGTTTTTACTATATTTATGTTTTTAATTATAAATGTTTGTACCATATGTTTGGGGTTTATACTCTTTGAAATGTTTATGCTTATAACACTTTTATGTTTTTAATTTTGAGGTTATTTGACGAAGACAGCTTTGCTGATCGAAAGGCCTCATGTAATACAGTTTTAAATCTTGGTTTATTTTATTTAATATTTTTTTCTATAACTAAACATTATTAAAAACAATGTTAAACATGCATTTTGTTATCGTATTTTTGATATTTTGCCTGAATAAATAGAAACAATAGAAAACGTTCCAACCTGACTCAAGTTTAATAAAGTCCTAATATCAAATGGAAGAATTTTCTTTGCATAATGGCGACGAAGAAATTATGTACATTTTTCAATGTGGTGTTTTTGGTTTTATTGTAACTTCTTATGCAAATGTATTTTCAGACAATACAATATATAACCTCATCTCGTTTTTGGGAGAAAACTCAATGCATAAACTGATAAGATCAGAGTTTATGCTTGCAGTGATTGAACAATTTTAATTAATTTGTTCAAGATCAAATTACTCAATACAAGAAGCAATAAACAACCTTAGGTTACATTTACATAGTCAATTCCTCATTCAGTACACACATGTTTAGCTAACAGTAGACCTACAACAAAGGTCTATTGTCTACCTTGATAGACACAGAATGTATTTGTGGCATTGTATATTGTGTGTTTCGTGGTTGACACCTCCTTTCTATATGTAACTGTGACATTCTCTGCTTTGTTAAAAGTGCAAGGTGAATGTACATCTTTAAAATATTGTCTTAAAGAAGGTTTTCTTTTACGGATTATTGTCGTAAGACATACATAGTAAAGTAGTTCTGATGTTGTCAGGTAACTTGGACCAAAGTTTATGAAATAGTAGGTAGATTGCGCATAGATTCCACATGGCTGGGGCAGGTAAATCAGCGTAGTTCGTCAGCCCAAGCACTGATAGCGCTGAGTGGGAATTATTTTAGGAGTATCAAGTAGAGCTACTGACGCACACGAAAGTTTGTTAACTCCCAAAAATCGCCCGACGTAGTCTTATTAAAGTCATCGTCATCAGACAAACTCGAGCACGTGGAGACGTGTAGAGTGACGACAGGAGATGGCAGCACTCGCAGCGCTAACTGTGCTTGGGCTGCCGCAAGTTTTCTTGCCTCAGCCATGTAGGATCGATGTGCAATCTCCCTATCCTATGATAACGCATTATCTTTGATTGGACTAATGACAATAGTGAGAGTGTGTCCCAAGTTGTACGTAGTGCTATTTATAATATGAAGGACGTGGTAGAGAGAAACACTCAAAGTAGTGTAACTTTAACTTAAAACCTATTTCCTGAATGATACTTTAATCCAAAAATGCTGAACATTCTTAATCTGAAAAATTTATTTAAACTTACAATAACAAGTTCTGGGGCTTTCTTATAGTTTTACGTCATCAAATTCATAATTTTTAACGTTTTACACAATTATACGTTTCTACTGCTTATCTGGGCCCAAACTTCAAGCCAAGACCTTTAAGCACAAACCTAAAGTATATAAGTGTAGCTACGTTCAGCTATGGGGTTTTCTTTTTTTATATTTTATAATACAAGATTTACTGTAACCTCAGAGGCTAACCGTAGTGTTATATTACACGCGTATGTACAAATGCCAAGCGTAATATGTTTTGATTCTCTGAAATACCAATGAAGCCAGAGAAAAAAAGAAGTTTGCGGAACTAAAGGTTCATAGTTCAACTACCGTAGACAGTCATATGGTACACTGTTTAAAACTAATAAAAATTTGAAAGCAAGCATTAAATTTGTTTTTTTTTACACAGAAGCAATTACGGGATGCAGAAACAAATGTTCCAAACTTTCCAACAAAGAACCTGATTTCTTTGTTCATCCTATTTGCTCTGCCAACAATCGAAGTTTATTTGGCGTCTTTTTACTAAAGCTGTGTAGCTCTTTAAAACGCTTAAAACCCTGTTGACTGTTTATTTGTTACTAATGGAAAGTTTTGACTATTCATTTCTAGTAGCAAAATATTTTGTATCACTTTCGAAATCGGAAAAAATCGTGCTTTACTTAATAAGTAAGTATGAGTGTTAAATAATGATTATAAATACACTTTAAAGAGTTTTTCGTTGTTTAAAAATGTTTAAAGAAAGTGACAAAGTTCAGAAACAATGGCTTGTTATGTGACCGCCCCTAGGAAACCTGATGGGCTATCAAAAATACTGATTTAGAGAATAAATGTCTACTTTGTAGCGTTGCTCAGTAAATAACAAATGCAGCCATGTTTCTGCCAACTCTTCACTGCACGCTGGGGCCATGTTTGCACAAATTAATTGTCCCATTGTTGACGTTTGTAACAGTTTCTGCTGAACACACTGTTCCAGTGAAGTGAGAACTTACTTCCTGACTACAGTTCTGAGCAGTGTCTACTGTGAATAAATGTCTACTTTGTAGCGTTGCTCAGTAAATAACAAATGCAGCCATGTTTCTGCCAACTCTTCACTGCACGCTGGGGCATGTTTGCACAAATTAATTGTCCCATTGTTGACGTTTGTAACAGTTTCTGCTGAACACTGTTCAGTGAAAGTGAGAACTTACTTCCTGACTACAGTTCTGAGCGTGTCTACTGAGATGATAAATGTCTACTTTGAATTGCTCAGTAAATAAAAAGCAGCCATGTTTCTGCCAACTCTTCACTGCGCTGGGCCATGTTTGCAAAATGTTGTCCATTGTTGACGTTTATGTGGTTCTGCTGAACACATTGACAGTGAAGTGAGAACTTACTTCCTGACTACAGTTCTGAGCGTGTCTACTGTGAATAAATGTCTACTTTGTAGCGTTGCTCAGTAAATAACAAATGCAGCCATGTTTCTGCCAACTCTTCACTGCACGCTGGGGCCATGTTTGCACAAATTAATTGTCCCATTGTTGACGTTTGTAACAGTTTCTGCTGAACACACTGTTCAGTGAAGTGAGAACTTACTTCCTGACTACAGTTCTGAGCAGTGTCTACTGTGAATAAATGTCTACTTTGTAGCGTTGCTCAGTAAATAACAAATGCAGCCATGTTTCTGCCAACTCTTCACTGCACGCTGGGGCCATGTTTGCACAAATTAATTGTCCCATTGTTGACGTTTGTAACAGTTTCTGCTGAACACACTGTTCCAGTGAGAAGTGAGAACTTACTTCCTGACTACAGTTCTGAGCAGTGTCTAGAATAAATGTCTACTTTGTAGCGTTGCTCAGTAAATAACAAATGCAGCCATGTTTCTGCCAACTCTTCACTGCACGCTGGGGCCATGTTTGCACAATTAATTGTCCCATTGTTGACGTTTGTAACAGTTTCTGCTGAACACACTGTTCCAGTGAGAAGTGAGAACTTACTTCCTGACTACAGTTCTGAGCAGTGTCTACTGTGAATAAATGTCTACTTTGTAGCGTTGCTCAGTAAATAACAAATGCAGCCATGTTTCTGCCAACTCTTCACTGCACGCTGGGGCCATGTTTGCACAAATTAATTGTCCCATTGTTGACGTTTGTAACAGTTTCTGCTGAACACACTGTTTCAGTGGAAGTGAGAACTTACTTCCTGACTACAGTTCTGAGCAGTGTCTACTGTGAATAAATGTCTACTTTGTAGCGTTGCTCAGTAAATAACAAATGCAGCCATGTTTCTGCCAACTCTTCACTGCACGCTGGGGCCATGTTTGCACAAATTAATTGTCCCATTGTTGACGTTTGTAACAGTTTCTGCTGAACACACTGTTCAGTGAGTGAGAACTTACTTCCTGACTACAGTTCTGAGCAGTGTCTACTGTGAATAAATGTCTACTTTGTAGCGTTGCTCAGTAAATAACAAATGCAGCCATGTTTCTGCCAACTCTTCACTGCACTGGGGCCATGTTTGCACAAATTAATGTCCCATTGTTGACGTTTGTAACAGTTTCTGCTGAACACACTGTTCAGTTAGAAGTGAGAACTTACTCCTGACTACAGTTCTGAGCAGTGTCTACTGTGATTAAATGTCTACTTTGCGTTGCTCAGTAAATAACAAATGCAGCCATGTTTCTGCCAACTCTTCACTGCACGCTGGGGCCATGTTTGCACAAATTAATTGTCCCATTGTTGACGTTGTAACAGTTCTGCTGAACACACTGTTCCAGTGAGAAGTGAGAACTTACTTCCTGACTACAGTTCTGAGCAGTGTCTACTGTGTAAATGTCTACTTTGTAGCGTTGCTCAGTAAATAACAAATGCAGCCATGTTTCTGCCAACTCTTCACTGCACTGGGGCCATGTTTGCACAAATTAATTGTCCCATTGTTGACGTTTGTAACAGTTTCTGCTGAACACACTGTTCCAGTGAGAGTGAGAACTTACTTCGACTACAGTTCTGAGCAGTGTCTACTGTGAATAAATGTCTACTTTGTAGCGTTGCTCAGTAAATAACAAATGCAGCCATGTTTCTGCCAACTCTTCACTGCACGCTGGGGCCATGTTTGCACAAATTAATTGTCCCATTGTTGACGTTTGTAACAGTTTCTGCTGAACACTGTTTAGTGAGAAGTGAGAACTTATTCCTGACTACAGTTCTGAGCAGTGTCTACTGTGATAAATGTCTACTTTGTAGCGTTGCTCAGTAAATAACAAATGCAGCCATGTTTCTGCCAACTCTTCACTGCACGCATGGGGCCATGTTTGCACAAATTAATTGTCCCATTGTTGACGTTTGTAACAGTTTCTGCTGAACACACTGTTCAGTGAGGAGTGAGAACTTACTTCTGACTACAGTTCTGAGCAGTGTCTACTGTGATAAATGTCTACTTTGGCGTTGCTCAGAAATAACAAATGCAGCCATGTTTCACTAAACTCTTCACGCTAGGGCCAATTTACTCTGAACACACTGCTCCAGGTGAGAAGTGAGAACTTACTTCCTGACTATAGTTTTTGAAAGTGTCAATATAAATCTGTTTAAAACTACAGACTTTTTTTTGTGTAATAACGAATTTGGAGCTCGCCCTTTTGGGTGGTTTACTTATAGAAAGGCATTACCATTACATAAAGTTATTCGCAATGTATAACTTCTTTTTGTTTTAAATTAAATTAGTAAAAATTACAAGGGATACAATTCTATTTTTTAATTTCTTATAACCTGTTGTAATTTGTGTAAAGTCACAAAATCTTTGTACAGGGTGTCACAAAAATGTGTAGCGCGCTATGCAAAACCGGATTCTACATACAAAATTGAGTCAAAAATAATTTGTAACAAGTTTTTATTTCAGCTAAATCCAGTCATAATCCGTCATATTGTAAATCTTTCAAATAACTAATAGTTCAAAACCCCTTCGAGATATTTTTGTGAAACGTGGTATAAACCTTAATTGTTTTCCTAATAACATTTTCCAAAAATATTTTGTTATCGAACTTATTAAATTTTAAAATGACATTTCAAAGTATTATTGGAGTTTGAATTTGAAATTTTAAAAGACCACCATTTTGAAATATAATACGTTGGATGGAAAAATAATTTTGGAAAATATCATTTGGAATACAAATGAGGTTTATACCAAGTTTCACAAAAATATCTCAAAGGGGTTTTGCATTATTAATTATTTTCAAAAACTTACAACGTGGTGAATTACGGCTAACCTAAGCCGAAATCAAAAGAATGTTACAAGGCATGTATGTATGTAGAATCCGGTTCTGCATAGCGCTACACATTGTTGTGACACCCTGTATATGAGTGTGAATCGTTCATTATTATAATGATTCATGTACTCTAGAATGTGTTATGTATCGGCATTCAACCCAAATCATCCTTCTTCGTTCGAAAATCCCCTCAACATAAAAAAGAATTAACTGAAATAATTAGGCCTTAGCTGATTAGCTTATTTTGTATTTATATTGAAAATACCATGTATATTGTTTCCATTAAATTACAAAAGCAAATGTTTTAAATACAGATTCACCTGTATCGTTTCAGTTTGTGTCAATTCAGCTGTAAATAAGTAACAGCTGATCAAACAATGACAAACGTTGGTGTATCAGCTGTCAATTAAAAACAACATCTGCCTTGTTCAATCTTTACACTATATTGACACAGAAACAATTGTTATGAAGTGTCATTTTGAACACATCGTGGGCAAAACAAATATTTTGTCATTCTACTCTGAAAACAGCTGTTTTAGACACACGTATTGACAGTGCTAATGTGTCACTTTTACACCCAGGTAAATAAAGTATTGTTTTGATGATCTTTTTGTGTCATGGACATCAGCTGGTTCAACGGGTTTGTTTTGATTGTTTTGAAATTTAACACTGACATACTGTAAAGTAAATCAGTGTAACAGCTGTTTCTTCAAAACATTATAACTCAGACTGCTGAGCTCAAAACAATGTTTACTTAAATAATTGTTTATAATATTAAAACATTTATTGATATTTATTTCCCACTATTATTTGCATCATGGCAAAAATATCGTTCATCACTCGGCCCGAAAGTTTCTTTTTGACCCTCGGTCATTTAACTTGACCTAGTGTCAAAAAGAGTCACTTTAGGACCTAGTAAAGAAATATACTATTATGTGACACAATAAAAAGCTTCATCGACAATAATTATGCTATTTTCTTCGAAAACAAATTTTTTCTAAAATGTATATTACTCTATGCACTTAGGACTTTTTTTAACTATACACAGTTGTTTTATGTACATTGTAGTTTAATAAAATTCAATGTATTAAATATGTATATTTTATTTCATATTTTTGAATTATGCCTATAGAAATGAAATCAGAAAAAACTTTCAAACCTTCCAAATCTCCCGGACTCAAATCTAAATGAATAAGATACTAATATAAGATGGATCCTATGCATAATAGAACATTAGGACAATATGCATTTATTTCTTTGTTAATTGTTAGTGGATTTTAATTGTTGTATAATTGCAATTTCTTATGTACGGGTAATGTCTGGAAATACAAGTACACATCTGTATAAAACCTTTTGAGGAGTAATCCAATGCTTTCACTGATAACAACAAAGTTTATGCTTGCAGTAATCAAAACATGCTAATTTGTTTGTTTCAGCTTAACTCAGTCCAGATAATTACTATAAACAACCTTAGGCTACGCTCACATGTTGAAGACCTTACTTAGTACACACGTGTTAAGCTAACAGTAGACCTGGAACAAAGGTCTATTGTCTACCTTGATAGACACAGACTGTACTTGCGCCATTGTTTATTGTGTGTGTGATGGTTGACACCTCATTTCTATATGTAACTGTGATATTCTCTTGTCTTTTAAGGTGTAGAAAATACACACGTTTTAAATATTGTCTAAATTTAGGTTTTTTATTGACATGTTCTTGTCGTAAGAAATATATTCAAAGGTAATGCTGGTATCAGGTAACCTAGACTAACGCAAGTGTCCCAAGTTGTAAGCAGTTCTTATTAGCTTTGACGTTACGCAAAGGCTCCAAAAAATGTAAGCGAAGGAGGCTTAGGGTGAAGTCTAAAAACACGAACAAGCAAGTAGTATTTTATCAACATGAGACTGATTTGCCAAACGATACTTTGGTCCAAACGAGACTTTCCTTTACTTTAAACTGCTAATTTAAACTTACAACTAGACTGATTGATAATATTTAGGTCTTGCAGTTTTGCTGTTTGAAAAAGAAGACTTTTGTTTTTTTACGTCTAACCACGAGTTTTTATCGTAACAGACTAGAAGGGAAATCTACCTACGTAATTTTCTCATTGGTAAGGCTGCGTCAGATGAAATAGTGATTTCAAATTTGAATTTTAAGCCTTGAATTTGGAAAATTAGGAACCAGTTTCTTCACAAAATTTCCTTGTGGGAAATGTTATAGTATAGATTAGAACTACGAGTACATATATAAATTCGACTAACTATTAGGTTTCTTCATTTAAAAGCAGAAACATACATCGATGTAGTTATTACATAATTATTACCTGAGCCTAACAATAACCTCTACAATTCTTTACTACAATCGAACCGTATCATCATTTTGCTATTACAATAATTACTCGCCACTATCTATAATACCAGTAATATCGTGGAATTATTTTAAATAGCGGTCGTAAAATTGTATTTAAATACGTATTTGTTAAAAAAAGACAACTACTAGGAGTATTCACTTCTTTAAAGTTGGAAATAAAACCAATTGTTCGGTTGTCAATTATTCATTTGTTTTACATTGCTTTTCGTAAAAAACTGTACGTACAAAATATAAGTTAAAACTAATCACGGCGTCTACAGCAGTTTGTAGTAAATAATGGTTATCAAAGGGAACTAAATTGATACTGGATTAGAAGATCAAGAGAAAGCATTTCAGATGCAATCGAATGGAAAATAAGGAAAGTTCAGTGTGGTGCGGACAAAGGCAAATACTGAAATCATCCCATCTTAACTTTCAACTCTTAAAACTAATCTTCATGCTTTGGTTCATTTTTGAAAAAAACCTCCGAACGTTTAATAAGCATTTATACATGAAATACCAACAAGAAACCCTCAATGAAAGAAACACAATCTTTACTTTTATTGACACCACTTTGCAAGGTACACGTTGAACATCCTAACAGTATTTACATTATTTATATTTCAAATCAAAGTTTCAAACATGGTTAAAAAATATAAAACCTGCAGTATCATATTAACTTATTTATTAATATAATTAGAAGTCGATGAAGCAAAATAACTTTCGTAATTCAGTGGCTTTTTCATATTTATGAGCAACGCACAAGCATCATAGAACCACTAAAACACGTTAAAATACAAATAAGAATAATATTTTAAATGTAAGGAAAAGTCTACACATTCTCGTCTGTATCAGTCTGCTTCACTAGTGCACTCTGTATGATAATGACTACAATAAGTTCGGTCAAGCGGTAGTTATCAAGTTCAACTCACAATAGACCTTTGTCCTGTGGTCTGTTGTTCGGTGAAGCGAGTGTACTCTCAGTCAATCAGTTCACAGTAACTCACTGTCTGTTTTGTTTTGTCCGGTGTTTTTATACCCAGTGGACTCTTCAAATTAGGAAATGCTTTTACACAGATCAACTTGAACTAGTGATAGCTGAGTGAATATTTCAAATCCATTGGTCTTAAGACAACATGACTAGAATAAAACAAAACTAATACCCAATTTGAACACAGTTTTAAGGACATGTATCGACTTAACTATTTGAAATTTATTTATAACCACTCAAATTTATCACTAAACGTTTCCAGGAGAAGTAGGCAAGTTCCAAGTAAGGTTTTTAAGGTAGTTCCCATTCCGTTAATCACTTTACATAGTCACCAGAGAGAATAAATCTTTCCTGGACACAAAAGTCGCATTGCAGAACATTGGAAACACGAATTATGGACACACAAGTATGTTCCTATTTTTTACTCAGTATCTCACCATTGAAGATTTAAACAATTCCAGGATTTTATTGAAGCTAGTGTAAACATAACTCGAATAACAAAATTCCCCGTTTCTCATATAGTACCAGGATGAACAACAACTAATATTATTGTATTGTTCCATTATTCAAATTTGAATCATTTCATAGTTCGTAACATATGTTACTGTTAGTTTAAAATCTGCAGTTCCTGAGATTTCTTCAGTTGCTGAGAGTCTCTGACGATGAATGTCACAAATGCATTTGAAAGTCCTCAAATTAAAAAATTTATTTATTACAGTTTGATGTTTTAGAATTAAGTTCATTTTCTCATTAGACTTGTGAGTATACAGAGCCAGGCAAAAGTGTGAAAACGCCTTTATAACTTTTTAGCCAGTTTTCTTTTCAGCGTAACCAAACTTAAAACATAGTATTCAAGTTATCAAAAGTATTTTTAATGCATTCTGACACTCTGCACCAGTTTCAAAATGGGTGAATGGGGAGGGGTGGACTTAAAACCGACGCCATTTTCTGGGTTAAGCTAGAGACTTCTAATTATCAACATTCATCAATTCATCAATTCATGAAATTCATCAAATTCATCAAATATTTTCTCAGACCTTCAAAATGAGGTGTCACTCGATGGGGCTTCCCTATGAAAATTATGGGGCTTCCCAAATCACCCATTTTGAAAAATGGGGCAAAGTGTCAGTATGCGTTAAAAGGGACTTTTGGTTCCTCTAATAAAATGTATTAAGTTCGGTTGCGCTAAAAACTGGTTTAAAAGTTATAAAGACGTGTTCACACTTTCGCATAATACAAATCTGTGTAACTTGTACAAAACTGTGTAAATCGACGCCATTTCTTTCTGGGTTAAGATAGAGACGTTTCCTAAGACCTTCAAAATGAGGTGTCACTCGATGGGGCTTTCCTATGAAAATTCACTTGTTTTTATTAACAACTATTTTTTACAACAACATAAACAAACTATATCATTATTAAACATACGTCAATTAAAACATATGTTTTTTAAAATCTTCTATGTTCAAAAGATGCGATTTTCAGACGTAATAAATATTTGCAAACAGTATTTGCAAGGAATGGAATACCTCAACTGATGTGCTCTGACAGTGGGACTCAATTTCACGATAGAAACATCAGAGTTCAAGAAATTTGCTAATGAATGGGCTTTTACTATAAAAACTAGTAGCCCTCATTTTCACCAGTCCAATGGCGCTGCGGAAGCTGCAGTAAAAATAGTTAAAAACATTATAAAACGCAACAAAGTAAACCTCGAAGAAGCAATCCTCGCTTACCGTAACACTCCATTGGAGAACGGCTTTAGTCCAGCTCAGATGTTGTATGGGAGACAGTTGAGATAACTGGCGGATAACTTGCCGTCGTCAGAATACAAGACAAACAATTCTAATGAAAACATAAAACTTGCTGAGGAAAAGTACAGGACCAAATTTAAAAGGAACTATGATGCAAGACACAGAGCTAGAAATCTGGAACAACTCAGCTGCGATGATTACGTGTGGATCACTGACTTGAAACGCCATGGGAAAATAATCAAGGTGCTTGGTTCCCGTTCTTACTTAATAGACACATGTAATATGCAGGAACCGTTTCCATCTCATTCCAGCTCCTTATCTTAAAGACTTGACCAACAACAACCGTGCAAAGGTCCCTGAAGACAGCCAGTTACGGTACACCAAAAGGCAACCAAGAACAACACGGAAACCTTTAAGATACCGAGACAGTCCTTAAGAAGATGTTCCATCTTAAGGGAGGATGTTTACACAACAGTTTTATGAAGTAAACTGCTGTCTAAACTCTGAGAACCATTAGGTAAATATACCGCCCAACACAGGTTCCTGTTGAATGCTCCAGTTAGATAACCACGGCCACGATGCAGTACACACAGTTTACAGCACAATAGACCTGCAAACAAAGGTGCATTGTGTACCTGCCCAGACTGTACTTAATGAAACGCATCATTGTACATGTTACACAATAATTCACATTGCTACGTTATAATTTGCTTAATAACACAATCCATTAATAACAAGTCTATTAAATTTATGTCAGTGATTTGAAAAACGACATGAACAAAGTTTCAATATTTCTGTCCTTAGTTGTCTTAATCGATTCAAAAATATTTTAAGTAGTTTAAATATTGCATGACTATTCTGTTAGATATCATATTTTCACGATTTATAACGTGTTTGTTGTTAAAATCCGTTGCATGCTCCTTTAAAAGGCTTTTTATCTCTCTATTTCTTTAGGCAAAAAGGTAATACAAGTTTACAGTTTACTTTATTATAAATTGTACATAATAAAACTATACATTTTGACAAATTTTGAATTGCGAATAGGTTAATAACAGTGTATCCAATCATGTGGATATGACGTATTACTACATAAAGTACTATTAAACAGTTTAAAGCTCCTATACGTTTAAGCTATATTAGTTTGAGAAACTACTTATTTTAATTACTTACTAGGCTTCCGGCGTAGACAGAAGCTTTAATTATTATTATAATAACGTTGGAGAGTTGAGCCCAAAACCTGACTTAGGCCCTACATGACTTTATGTTTAAAGGAAGTCATTTCCTTGAAGTATCTTGTTGACGATGGTTCAATTTCTGAAATATTTTTACGGCCGTTTATCATCGTTTTTGACTGAACAAAAGTACACGACATTTTGGAATCTGAAATCGGTACTTGTTTTTAGATGAAAAGTAACCTACGTCCTACAACATAACACAAGACGTTAGAAAATGAAGTAGCCTAAAGCGTAACCTAATCAGCGCAAGCTGACCAGTCACCCACCACCGAATTACCAGTTCTATTCCCCTTAACTATTCAGTCGTTAGGGACTTCGTCCCTAGGAAATTTCGTCCGGTGGGTCAGTTAAGGACGTATTACAGCTGACCTAGAAAACAATATAACATATGCAGAAACTTTACGAAATAAATAAAAGCCAATAGAGGAATCAAGCACGTTTACGACCAGTAACAACATAAAAACGTACAGCAGTTGGTCCGGCTGTTTCACGGCTGTGGTTGGTCGTCCGCTGCTCCAAGCTAGCCAATGAGGATGTCCGGTGGTGAGTCAGTGAGCAGCCGGGCGTCTTTGAATTCTCTATTTGTTTTTTTAATTTCTTGAGTTGTTATACATGTTAAAGTGTTTTCTGGACAAGCTGTTTTTGTGCTGATTACTTTTAGGCTACCTCATTTCCTAATGTCTTCTGTTATATTTTGGTTACTTTCCACCTAAGGACGGGTTAATATTTTAAGGAACATGGTTAGGCCTTTGTCAATAACTTCCTTGTTTTGTTTAGATTATTTTTGTACAGCTGACAGTTGGTTGAAAATGACGTTTAATCAATGTTACTGTGTCAATATTGTGTACAGAATAGAAAATGCAGATATCGTTCTGAATTGACAGTTGAAACGCCACTGTTTGTCATTGTTTGAACAACTGTTACTTATTTACACCTGAATTGACAGAAACTGAATCAATACAGGAAGTCAATGTGATAGATGAATTCGAACGCAAGTGTAAATACTTTCTACAATATAAACATGAATGCATATTAATAGTATTTAACTTTTTTACCCTTGACGCCAATGTGATATGCGCAAAATTTAACTAAAATGGTTCGAAAAAAAAACAGTTGATATATTTGCCATTTGTAGAAAAGTTCAAATCATAACGAATAACATTTCAAGCAGTTTCTTCTATTATAAATACATAACAATATATTCATATGCAGGGTGTCCCATAAGTAAAGTGTCAAACTCCTGGAAACGTTTCTAAGGGTCTTAAGAAAAACAAATTCAAGAATAACTTTTTTCCAAAAACTCATTGTTTACTCGATTTCCGCCATTTTGTATTTTTACAAAATAATTTTTAACTACAACATTTTTTAACCAATTTTTATTAAACTCAGTATGTACGTTGAAGTAGATAAAATCTATCATAAAAAATCAACTTGGTCCAATTCGAAATTTCAAAATGGCGTCCAGTTGAAATCTTTTAACTTAAATGGTGGGAAAACGATAAAAAATCAAAAATTAAGAAGAACAACTTTTTTTCTAAGTATTTTTGTCTATCCATCAACATAAATTTAAATGGATAAACAAATAAAATACAACATAAAACTTGAATAAAAGTTTTACACAAGATTTTTAAAAGTGTTCAATTACAACAACTGTTTTATAAATATTATTATTCATCTATCAACACTGTGTTATTCAAATCTGAACTTATTATCACCAAATCTTTTTTTGTCCGATTTTATTTTTTTATTTGGATAAAACAAATGTTTAGAAAATAACTTGTTCTTCGTAATTTTTGATTTCTTTTATCGTTTCCCGCCATTTAAGTAAAAAAGTTTTACCGGAACGCCATTTTGAAATTTCGAATTAGACCAAGTTCATTTTTTTCTATGATAGATCTTACCTACTTCAACATAGTATCTCAACATAGTACTCGCATAGTTTATCAAGTTAATAAAAATCGGTTAAAATGTTGGAGATAAAAATATTTTATAAAAATACAAAATGGCAGATATCTGGTAAATAATGCGTTTTGAAAAGAAAATTTATTCCTGAATTTATTTATTTAGACCCATAGAAACGTTTTCCGGAGTTTGGCACTTTACTTATGGAACACCCCGTATAATATATTCTTTGTGCATGAAATAAAAAATTCTTACAGTCACATAAATCATATGACATACTCGTATATAGGACAAACTGTCTCAACATTTTCCTTGTGCGCTGCAAACATGTTGTATAAACCACCTCACGTCTCTCCGATTGAGCTTGGTAGAGTAATGCATTTGCAAACCAATTGCATGACTCTTTTGCAACAGTGAAGTTGGAAGCTATGAATACGTTTTTTTGACAGCTGGAAATTAAATAATATTATTTTGTACAGAGTGCCACAACAATGTGTAGGGTGCTATGCAGAACCGGATTCTACGTACAAAAGTAAGTCGGAATTGTCAAGTATTTTTTTATTTCGGCTTAATTTGTCCGTAATCACGATTTTGTAAATTTTAGACAATAATTAATAATTTAAAACCCCGTTGACATATATTCGTGAAACAACTTTGATTATTCTTCTAATTACATTTTCCGAAAATGTTGTTTATCTAACTTATCGAATTTTAAAATGGCGGCCATTTAAAAATTCAAATTCAAATTTCCATTTTTTAATGGCCACCATGTTGCAATTTGATAAGTTAGATAAAATATATTTTCGGAAAATATTATTAGAAAAACAATTAAGGTTTATACCAAGTTTCACAAAATATCTCAAAGGGTGTTTGCATTATTAATTATTTTTAAGACATACAAAATGACAAATTGCGGCTAAACTAAACCAAAATATACAAAAATGTTCCGGACATTTTCGATTTACTTTGCATGTAAAATGTGGTTCTGCATAGCGCGCTACACACTTTTGTGACACCCTGTATACAAATTATTCTTGTTCCAGAAATACTTTCTTAATTCTCATTTCTGAATATTACTATTTATTTAGCTGAAAACGGTATTTTAAATATTAAAAAATGTTTCTCAAACGAACATAAGTTACACCTTTTTCACTTCAATATGTTCCAGAATGTATAAAATCCACGTAAATTGTCTTCAAATTAAAAAAAATTAAAAACATTATAATGTTACTAAACTAATGCAAAGGGCAGGTTTTATGTTAAGTCATCAATCTAGAACGGAGACATAACTGCAAACGTTTCAAACATACTAAGGATCCTAATTAGTAATACAGTCCGACGAGAAAGGACTCAAAACCGCAGACAAGTTTTGTTTCGAGTTTCCTGGTTCGCGATGTAATCCTTCATTAAACTTTAGCCAATAGCTGAGAGGCTTTTGTTCCAATTATCATAATACAAGCTTAGACAGTTTTAAGCGTTTAAGTAGAAATATATACTTCTGGCGTATTAAAAACTATGAAAGGTTTTGGCGATTTCAACCTTGATTTTCAGGAATAAAACTGCAACATTACTTTGAAGGATTGAAGTAATTTGGATTGAAAATATTTGGATGTACTATGTATGATTTACTATACGATTTTGTATGGTTATTGTTATGATAACAGGAAGGCTTGTTGAACAAGTATTATTATTGCTAAACGGAGTTAGTTAAATACGGTGAATGCGATTAAGATCATCAGGCTCTTGTCCTTTAGATATATACAGATTATTATTGGAATTAAAATGAAAAGATGGAACAATTAGAAATTAATTAATTTTATAGCAATGATGTTGTTGAATGCTATATTTTCTGGAATCTGAAATCAAAAAGCTTACTAAATGCTTATACAGTATGTTGGTATAGTTTGTTTTATTTTAAACGTTTCTAAGTGAATAATCAGAAAACATTTTACAATAATGCAGTTTGTTTTTCTCAAATCGCATCCTTAAATTTAATTCCTATTAGTTCGCCATTTTATAGTCTTAGTACATAACCAGGTCGACCCGAAGCTTTAAAAGCGCCGCTGGCATGAATAAAACGAATTGAATAACCTCTGCAATTTGTTACACTAATTCACCAACTTCAACTCTTATTTACTCTACTTACAACCTTGCTTCAGCCTTCGGCCTTAGCTTTTCGTGCTCTATGACCACGGGCGTTTAAAGGCTTTTCACTACGCTCACAGTCTTGCTTCAACCTCAGCCTTACTAGCCTGTAATAAATATACAAAATACGAACACTTTTAAAGCCAGGTTAAAATATTTGTTGGTCCAACATGCTTTTTATGACGCACATGAGTTTATGGACCTATAATATATCTCTAAAATTATTAATTGTCTAATTTTGTTAAATTTACACTTTTTTGGTGGTCAGCAAACATTTTTCTTGAGCTTTTAGGTAAATATACCCAACTTATCATATTTTTATTGTTAGCTATTTTTCTTATTAATTGTCACGCAACGAATATTGCATCTACAGAAAAGAGTATTAAAGGCTTAAAGGGTTATTTAGGGTACAATTAAATAAGGAATTTATAAAACCTTCTGCCACAAAATAAAGCCCTAAAGCCGGACCGTATTGAAAACGCCACAGTAGATGGAATCAAACCCGACTGAACACAGCATGATACGACTAGATGGTTACAACACGATTGCTAGATGGTTACATTGCTAACACCCTGTTTACCGAAGGCCAGGCCGCTATTTCCGGGATCACAAATCAAAGGAGCGAACCAGTGACCCGCACGCTACACACACATTATGTTTATCTCTAACCTCAGGTGGTTGAGGTTATATTACACCTGGGTATTTGTAGCAAACACACTTACTCGTGATTCTGGGATGTTTGGTTATTACTTCATATAAAAATAGAATTTAAATAGTCATTTCCGTGTGATCGAACTAATACTCCCTAAACTAAAGGTAATAAAGGTAAAGTTTGTCTTGTTTCACGAGGCGAAGTTAGAACTACAAAGTTCTCTCTACCCTTCAACCTCGACTTTAACTTAGCATTGCCTTACAGCCAAATTAAAAACTACTAAAGTGGTGACTGCGAGGGTCGAACCCGAGCCAGCGGAGTGATCAGCTCCGGAGTCCCGCACGATTCCAACCCGCCACGGGTCCGCTAATACGGGTTAAGCTATTAAGTTACAATTAATTAACTGATACAATTATTTTATTTGCCTTATGGAATTATATTTTGGGGTAGCTGTGCTGAAACTAAACTGTTAAGAGCAGTTATCCACCAAAAATTGGCAATTCGAGTTATTTGCAAATTGACGTCAAGGACATCGTGTAGAGATTATTTTAAAAATCTATATTATTTTGTATTTCAAAATGTAATTTAGTACAGGGCCAAGATATACATTCTCACGATAAACGCTCAAATTCTACTTTTAGACAAGACATCCATAGACTACACATTTATGAGAGATTGCCGATGAAGGCTGACGTAAAACTTTTAAACAAGCTCCCCAACGAGATCAAATGGTTACTACCAGAACTGGCTTTATTCAAAAGGAAACTAAAAGAATATTTGATGATTAAGGCTCCTTACTCTGTAGCAGAGTTGATTGCAGAACCTGCTAATTTCCCATAATATGGAATATTTTACATAGTAAATATAATAATTTTAAAATAAAGTTAGCCACTCAAACTAAAATATCTAAATTAAAGTAATAAAGGCAAAATTATAAGACGTAATAGACATTATTTCACCGTATTTACCAGTGGCTTAAGCCCATTCTGGCATTTTAAATTGTAATTCACCTCTCATTTCACCAATATTGTATCATCTCCATTTCATCAAAGTAAACACAAACAAAATTTGTACATTGACTTAATAAATAAATGATGCAGGGGATACTAATAATGTTTGGAACGTTGTGTGGAATGGAAACTATCGTTGATATATCATGAACGATAGTGATCGATAATAATCAAGTTTGAATACCTCCACTGATTTTAGGATGAAGCTGTTTAAAATGCCTTTTAAAAGACTTTAATGTTAACTTATACCAACTTGGGGTCATTTTAAATGTGTTTTACCCTTCTGCTATACTTAAATGACGTTGTTTAGACGACTTAGTTCTTTAATATGAAGAAAATCGTTGGCGATAATATTCCTTTGGCTATCCAAATTACACAAGCTGGCAGAAAGCTCAATTATAAGTTACAAATAATGCCCTTAAAAGTTGCAACGAACATAATTGTAATAAATTAAAAACGGTTTGGTTTAACATTGATTTACAATAAAGGAAATGGTCGAATTCGTTTAAATATTAACCACAAAGTACAGGGTGATAAAAAAGGTACTTGTCATTTAATAGTTAGTATTTGTTATTTTAGCTATGCAAGACTTTATTTTATTATTTTACAACTAAATGCTTGGCATGTTTCTGCCAGTGAGTATATTTCATATTTCATGCGTTTTAACATATTTCCTGAACATTCACTAGAAGAAGTATCTTTTAGAACTGAAGTTAGGGGTTTCTTCATATTTCGAATAGTTTGAGATGGTTTCTGAAACATTTTTCATAAATGGTTGCAAACATTCCACGACATGTTTCAAAAATTTAAGAAAAGGCCAATTTTGTATAGCTAATAAAAAAATACTTACCAAAAATTACCAGGACTCTTTTAGCCCCCCGGTATCTATTTAGTTGTTTTGTTAACAAATGTATCAGTGGTCCGTAAATTTTACATTGTTAAGCCCACATGTTTTGTAAGCTAGGGAGGGGCATAATTTATTGCCCCAGAAACTCCACATTCAAATTAACATTCGGCTTTTCCGCAATGCAGTGACATTTCGCTTTAATTTTAAACTCATTAAAGTGTGCGTTCATTGAATTCTAATTTGTATGACTTTAATTAGGGTTGAAACAGTTTTGGCAAATTTTGGATTTGTTTAGTTTGTGTATGTATATTAAAATATTGATCCGTTTGATTTGAAATATGTAATGGAATCGCTTTTTTCGTAGATGTAGAGTGTAACCACTTCAGTCTAGAGAAAGGTAACCTTTAACGAAATCTTCACTCAAGTAGTACGACAGATGACTTTTATACAGGGTGTCCCATAAGTAAAAAGCTAAACTCGGGCAAAAGGTTTTATGGGTCGAAATGAAGAGAAAATCGTGAATACATTTTTGTCCAAAAACGCTTAGTTAACCAGATATTTGCCATTTTATATTTTTCACTAATTATTTATTATCTCCGCACCATTTATTTGATTTGACTCAAACCTAATAATGTATCTAAGTAAGACCATTTCAATAGATGAATATTTAAAACGGTGGCTATTTTATATGAGATTTGGCGTTAATTAAATAGCGAATAAACGGTGAGTTAAACGATAAAATGTAGAGATTAATGTTTTGTAGTAAATCTTATAATCTATCTATTAACACCAAGGTTATAAAGTTCTATTAGGAAACAACGAAGATATAGGGGAAACTCTGGCTGAAAACAGACAACTTATTTTCTTGACGTTTGCCACGGTTTCCACTGTAACTATGTTGGTTCTTATTAGTTTTTTGACCTTGGTATCATTAGATAGGTAATAAGGTTTTCTACAAAACGGTATTCTGTACATTTTATCGTAAAACTCACCGTTTATTCGCTACTTAAGGTGTAACGCCAAAAATGCCCTAAAAATACCAAAAAATAGCCACCGTTTTAAAATGATAAGTTAGATCATGCTGGTAATTTTTTCCTGAATGTTCTTACTAAGATACAAATTTATGCTAAGTTTGAGTTAAATCCGATAAGTAGTGTCGGAGATAATAAATAATTAGTGACAAAGGTTATTACAATCTGGTTAACTAAGCGTTTTTGGAAACATTTTATTCTTAATTTTCTTTATTTTGACCTATACCCTTTCCCAGAGTCTGGCACTTTACTTATGGGATACCCGTATAAACTGATATGAAGGTAGCCCACTCGGTGCTTTTTAAACAACAGCAAATAATTTAGATTTGATTAGAAATACAATTCAATATACAAATTAAATATCCAGGTAGATTGCGTGATCGATATAATTTATAGTCGACAGCAAACCTTGGATTTTGGAATAACCTTCTATGTACTCGTGGCGGGTAGGAATCATGCGTGACTCCGAAGCTGAACACTCAGCTTGCGCGGGTTCCATCCCCAATGTCATCACTTACATTTGTAATGTGGCTTTAGGGTAACGCTAGGTAAAGGTCGAGGTTTAGTGGTAGAAAGGACTTTGTCTTTGCCTCGTAAAACAAGAGAAACTTTTACCTTTGCTATGTACAATCTGAAGAAGAAAATTATATGAGCACAACTACATGATACTTACTATTTATCATGTTTGTCTAAACAGTAGTGCCTGGAAAACCTAAAGTACAACAGGAATACCTGTTACAATAATTTATTCAATTCAAGGGTATATTCAAGAATACTGAAAGAGTATGAAGAGTGTATTCACAAGCTTCTCGGCTACTTGAGAATACTGTAGTGATTTGAAGCAAAAGTTCCCTCCTCACTTCTGAGCCTAGACCTGATAATGAAAGAAACTCCACTCTGAGAAGCTCGGAGTATCGTCAATTTACTGACGGGTTTTATAAGAAATACCTTTCAGTTAAAGCAAAATGTGTACTGTTAGATTTTAGTTCAATTACTTGTCTTAGGATTGTATGACTTTTAATTTGATTTAACTTACTAAACGCCTGGGTTTTCCGTAATTTATTTTTCAAGCTCTTCTAAACGAAAACCACCCAATAATTAGCTTCAAAAATCAAAACACGTGACCTTTTTCATTTTTCTTGGGCACGGATAACCTAATCAAGTTGACCAAGCCAAGAGATTGAAAGGTACATAAGTGAGGTTGAAGTGTAAATAATTAAATAAGGATTTGTAATAGTTTCTAGCCTTTGAGGGATTAATTAGTAGGGTTAAACATCCATTTATACTATACAGAGTAAGTTTTAAACGTCCCCCTCACCTTAACGTTTGACAAAAGAAGTATTTTTTTAAACCCTTTGGGGAATTTTTACATAGGTTTCTGAAGTTTGTTTTGGCGTACTTTGCGTCAACCGCCCCTCTCCCAAAACCGTGGGGAGGACCCCTAAAATTTTTAAATACAAACCTCCACCTCAGAAAAAAAGTTAATTTTAATACAAATTCAACTTAGCAAACAAAACTCTCTTTTTGCGTTACAAGCACTAATGGTTTACCTGTAAACTTCGTAATGGCTACATTTACTCTGTCTTATTGCTTCTATGATAATAAAAGCTCACCTTACAATGGTGACGTAATGGCCTTGACTTACCTCTAATGATACGTGTTTAGGGTTTGAAACAATAGTCTCAGTGTGCTAAACAGTATGTTGTTTGCACCAGCCTTTAGTACCTAATATATGATTTTTATTATATTCAAACGGTTTGAAAACGTTGCTGTGACAAATTTACATGTAATCATTTAAACTCTTATTTTGTCTTCTTTGTTAATTGTATGTAATACAATGTAGGTTTTAGTTATTTTTATCGGCCAAAGTATACCGTAGGTTTAGATAAATTGAAAGCTAACAATATCACGTTTTTATGGTTTTAAGCCCCAACATGAAATAAAAGCGGAAAACGATTCGAAGTTTAAACACGGCTTTTTTTAACCACATATGGTGGTATGTTTAAAATATGCACTGAGCCTGTTTTCATTAAAGGGGACTAACTAACGTATTAAATAGATGACAAGATAGAGAGATATAAAGATTAAGATTAAATAGATAACGTTTCTTACAAAACTGAAAATGTTATTGACACGAAATTTGATGCCTGCAGTACATAAACTATAGGCGTCGAAGGATGCATTGCGTTAAAATTAGTAATATATATTTAATTTTTATGATTTTGTATGTTTTATAATTAATGAGGTTTGCCTCACGTATGAAAGGAAGGTGACACTAGGTAATAGATGTACGGAAGATTGGCGGGCGCCACGATTTATAGTAATGTCCGCCGTAAAGTGGTTTGGCTGGATTGAACCAGAGAAATGAAATACTTAATTTACTATTAAATAATATAAAATAAAAAAACAAAAATATGAATGAGGCTGCGCACTATTTTTCATAAACAGTTGGTTGAACTTGTTGTTTAACCCTAGGACAATAAGGTATGACCTATCAACAAAACAAACAGATAAAATACATTTCAACTCTGGTTTATCTATCTGTGGGGATTTAGAATACACAAAACCTACTCAAAGGTAATTTGGCGGGGTGTGGAAAATATTCCAATATTTGTCCCAGTCCAATCAGCGGCCAACTTTTCCAATTTACGCGGCAAAATTCACCACGCGCCCATCAAACTTTTCTGCTTACCGTGGTAATTAGTCAATCCACTTCAACCAAACAATATTAATAGGCTTTTACGTTTCAGTTTATGTGCTGATAATTTAACTTATTCGTATTTTGTTGTGATTTTAAATGTATTGCAATGATTTCACTGAGGTTTTGTATATTTAAGACGAAAGACTGTTTTGAGTGGAATGTCCTAGTGTATAGCGTGTTTCAGTTTAGGTGACTATGGTACGTTCTATGAGTGTACTTTTAATGGCAGCACTCGTTATCAGATAAGCACAACTCCTGATTTTATATCCTTTATTGTACTCGTGCTTTTAATGGGGTCATCACACAGCCTGTAATAGTACGTTTTCATGATAAACCTAGGAGGCATTTATAACTGTTTGCCATTCTGCTGTAAAACAGCTGCTTTACAAGTATTGACAGTGCTAAAGTGTCATTTTTAAACCCAGAATAATAAAATATTGGTTTGATGATGTTTTTCTTCCTAGGGAGAAAAGATCATTTTAATGATTTTTTGCATGGACATCAGCTGTTTCAACGAGTTTGTTTTAATTGTTTTGAATTTTAACGCTGATTTATAGTAAATCTGTGTAACAAATGTTTCTTCTAAACATTATAACTCAGACTGCTGAACTCAAACAAAAGATTACCCAATTAATGATTTATAATATTAAAACATTTTTTGACATTTATTTCTCAATATTATTTGCATTATGACAAACATATCGTTCATCACTCGGCCCAAATTTTTTTCCTCAGTCACTTAACTTGATCTTGTGTCAAAAGTATGACTTTAGAACCTACTGATGAAATATACTATTAAAAGAATAACCTGAGTAAAATATAACTGTTATGAAACAAGGATCATCATTTATAATCATACATCCCTTTTTGGAGGATGAACACTCTTCATTCGGAATATTAAACCGAAGACAAACAAGTTGTAGAACATAAACCTTTTTTTTAAGGAAAATTTATGTAAATACCGTTTAACACACATAAGTAATATGCTTACTCTAGGTTTGTCGATGTAAAATTCCTTAACATTTTTGCAACTAATCTCATTGGCTTTGAAGGAAAGCTCCTTAAATTTGTTATTACGCCTCGTATACAGATAACTAAGGCCATGAGTTAATATCAATATGACGTAGCAAACAGGAACTCGTGCTGGTTCTGACTCTTGTGATTTCCAAGTTTGAAAACGCGTCTGTAGCATGTCTTGAAGTCACGTAGCGAAGTGGGTTCAAGCCTAGAGTGTCAGGTGTGTTATACGTGTTCCTGAACTGTACAACTCACACTTCTGTCTTGATCCATGACTAGTAAAGTTCTCATTGGTAACAATTCAAATCACCCGTTAAATTTTGTTGCTCGAAAGTTTAACCAAAGATTATGTTAAGATAGGTAGATAGGATAGATGCCAAATGGCTGAGGCAAGATAATCAACATAGTTTCGGCAGCCCGAGCACAGATAGCGCTGCAAGCGTTGTCGGCTCTCGCCTTCTTAGTCCCCCCTCGACACTACATGCTCGAGTTTGTCTCATGTCGATGACTTAAATGTGACAAAATTATTCGATTTTCAAGAATGAACGAAATTTGCTTAAGTCCGTGGTTCTGCTTGAGACGTTTAAAGATATTCCCTCACAGCGCTGTTTATTCTCGGGCTACCACAACTATGTTGATTTTCCTGTCTCAGCCATCACTAAATCACTAATTGAGATGCCGACCACTCTCATGAGGGTATTTTAAGGCAAATATGTGGTGAGGGATGAGTGTGATGAGTGGTAGTAATGAGTTATGAGGTGTAGTCTTGTTACAAACTAAGGCCGACTCTTCCTTAGAATGGGTCATTAATTAAAAGCCCAATGACCAATGGAAGTGCAAGGACCAACGGCTTAACGTGACTTCCGAACCACGCAGGTGATGGTCTGATATGTCTAAACGATGGTGGGAGTTGATTCGGGTATCATCAGATGATCACTGAGACTATCTGAGCCGCTTTAGACCTATATCATCCTCAAAACCTGACCTCCATGAAGGTGGATTACAGGACCACGCCACGAGTCCTAGTACGGCATACATACGCCATTTACCTCATTACCTAGCATAATCTTTGGTTTGGCGTATTTTTATTGTTATTTTATAGTTAGTTCTGTTTGATTCCGATAATTTTATATATGAGGGACCTTTTTTTCGCGGGACCTTACTATTAGTGAACAGGCGTGATGCTATGAGTTTGTTTTTGTAACTTTTTGTTAAGTGAAACTTATTTTGCTTCCATTATTAAAATATAATTTTTTCAGAGGGGTTTTTATTGGCTTGGACGTTGAGGTACTTTTTAAAGAAATTAAAAGTATGCTGATTAAACTAAACGTTGTTTTTAACATTGTTGGCTGAGCTCTATCCTGTGAGGCATTATCATGAACTACCGTTCTGTGTCTCCCAGTTCACTATTTCTCCCTGGCTCTGTATCTAACGAGATGGCATTTCCTCGTTAAAAATCACGTGTAAAATAAGTTGAGACAAGGTTGTGTCAACAATTTTAGTCTTATGAATGCTGGTCTGCACGACTCTGCCTTTCGCAGTTTTGCGATTTTCCATATTGCTTGTTATTCGACTTGTTTCGGTTGCAGCTAAGATGATTGAAAAAATAAGTGTTATCCAACATATCTCGCAAAGGTAAAATTACCAAACTAAAGCCATAACGGTGCAAATTAAGTACACGAAGCTGCAACTCAAGACATTTGAGGATCGTTTCAACTAGTCCTTAGAAAACATGTGTGGCGCAAATTGTTTTCAATTTCAATTACCTTTCTTTCGGAACGTTATTATCTGGAGCTTTGCACCTTTAGCCAAAGAAAAGCTGTACAAAGTGTGAAATAATTGGGTAATGCAATCCTGTATTGCTTTACATGCTACCTTAATAAACAATGGGTTTCTGATGTGTTACGCGTACAAAAATAATGTATCCATTACACTACAGTAAGATATTACAGCTGTACCCATTTTCATATAATCCGATAATATAATACATATATATCATCAATAATGTGCACATTATTTGCCATATTGTAGACTACAGATTAGAGTTGATATCTTCATTCATTTTAAAATAAGTCGGTGCTGCTGAAACAATATTATCAAAGAAGACGCATCACCGACTCCAATATTTTTTAAAAGTGAATAAATTATAACAACTCTTTAATTGTAGTATACAATATGGCAAATAGTGTGCGCATTTGATGGTATTCTTATATGTATTAGCAAATTAATATTTATTACATCGGTATTTGAAGTTTTTACTTTTTTATATGAAATGTAAGTCCGATCAAAAAGATATTTGAATGGGACCACAATGGAGCTAAGATCTACCAAACAACGCAAACTGGTGTAAAATGATGCTCAGTTCAAAAGTAGTTCCTGAACAGACAAAAAATAATAAAAATACGTGTTTTGAGCGAGAAGGAGGTCATAGTCGGTAAATTTGAATATAATTATAATAAATATATATGTTTTCTTAAAGATCAATTTGACCTCACTTGATTCCTTCAAAACTTTGAACAAGTGTATAGTTTGGCGTCTATAACTCTGTAAATGCAAACAAAGACATTCTTTTGAGTATTTATAGACGAATATATCTGTTAATCTCAACAACACCCAAGTTTTAGAAAAATTAAGGCTACTACTTTGTTGCAATTTATTTCTACATCGAAATAGTGCTATAGAAGTCCATTTGGTTCGAAATAGTGTTTTTAACACGCAAAATACGCAACAAATACACGGGTTTTTGAGGTTTTTGAATTTTTTCCTTTTTTATAGAAATAAGAGTCTGATTAAAAAGATATTTAAATGGGACCACTATAGAGTTAGGATCTACCAGTCAACGCAAATTGGGTGTAAATGATGCTCGTGTTCAAAAGTAGTTCGTGAACAGAAAAAAAATAATAAAAATTACGTGTTTTTGAGCAAGGAGGTCATAGCTCGGTAAATTTGAATATAATTATAATAAATATATATGTTTTCTTAAAGACAATCAAATTTGACCCTCACTTGATTCCTTCAAAACTTTGATCAAGTGTATAGTTTGGCGTCTATAACTCTGTAAATACAAACAAAGACATTCTTTTGAGTATTTATAGACGAATATATCTGTTTATCTCAACAACACCCAAGTTTTAGAAGAACGTAAGGCTACTACTTTGTTGCAAATTTATTTCTACATCGAAATAGTGCTATAGAAATCCATTTCCGGTTCGAAATAGTGTTTTTAACACGCAAAATACGCAACAAATACACGGGTTTTTGAGATTTTTGAAGTTTTTTACTTTTTATATAGAAATATAAGTCCGATCAAAAAGATATTTAAATGGGACCACTATGGAGTTAAGATCTACCAATCAACGCAAATTGGGTGTAAAACGATCCCCGCGTTCAAAAGTAATTCGTGAACAGACATAAAAAAAATCGCCCAAAGTCAACTTGTATAACCTCCTCGTTTCACTGAAGTCGGTTAAAAACAAACTTTTCTCGGAGTCTACAAAAACCCGTATACTAACATGAATCAATAAATTGAAAATTTCAAGAAGACTACAGAATGTGCAATACAACTACACTTAAAAGTATAGTAAGAGATAACTTTTACAAAGGTATGGAAGTCAATATCAGCAAAATTCAAGTCGATGTTTGAATTGCAAAGTTTCTGATGTGATTTATTTCGATAATCCATCAAAAGTGATTGAACGCTCTTAACGATCTGGAAAATAGTGGGAAAATGTAGCGGTGCTCACTGCTCGCTCAGTACCACTTCTATTCCGTGTGTTTGTGGGATGAAATCAATCAACTGAACACGGCTTTTAGCGTTACGTCCTCGTGTTGAAAACTGCTTTGATTTAATAATGGTTGACATTTTTAGAATGTGCATACCAAATAATGATAGTTAGGCCCACCGCAAGGAAATGACAAGTCATTCGTCAATATGTGCGCTTGATTTCTATTACACTTCCTATAATGATATATTCATTTAACTAGTTATATCGTTTTGAACCTTTTTAAGTGATTATTCAAAGTCTATAGGAGCCGAAAAGAAGTATAATTTTAGTCGTTCTTCTTATAATTTTGTATGAGTTATACGATTGTCTATCCTAAAAACGTGGATGTAAGGAATAGTATCGATACAATATTTAAACGCATAGTTAATTACTGCACTTATCTAGTTGTTCAATGGACAGTTACGAAAAAATCTGCAGCAGAGCTGTAACTTGGTACAATTATTTTCCTGACGAGTTCGTGAATGTTTAAACAGGTTTAAAGTGGTTTCCAAATGTATGTGTATATTGTATTTATATTTTATGCTTGTTATATCGCTCGTGACATAATGTCTACTATGAATACTTATTAAAAATAAATCATCACATTTGGTTAAAAATGTCCCACAATTGTTTTCAGTGTACATTTAACTTTCTATGATTTAATTTTAATTTAATAAAATAAAGTCTGTAAACTGTCAGAACCTATTTTAACAGGCCGACGTAATGTTTTGTATTTTTAAAACAGTCAGTTCCAAATCAAACACACTATTTTTAACAACTATTTTTTTATACAACAACGTTATGATGTTTCGTATGTATTTTATCGTTGGTAGTATAATCTTACAACCAATTATCCATCACAACCTTAAGGCGAAGGCTATCCTACAAAACAGAATTAGCTAAGAACTATTTATTCTAAGTATCGAACAAGAAAATAACGAATATTATTATATTCAAACAATGTTGGCCATACCTAGTCAAGCACTTAGGAACACACATAACGTATAGCAAGAATATATGAGTAATCAAATTGCACGAACGTAGGGTATTTAATCATAAGGACTAAAAAATGTGACACGTTTAATTGACAAGAAAAGGATGATACGACATCTATAAAGCGAAAACAAAGCTACTCGTTGATAAATAAGCTTTAATTATCATTTTATAATTGGAAAAGTTGACAGTCCAGTGACTAGTTAGTTCCCACTCTTATCGAAGAGGCAACTTTCATTCATCAAAGTCCAAACAAGACCATCAATTCTTCACGAGGTTGTCCCAGTCAGGACCATTCATCTAGCCTTTCCACCAAGATTGTTCGACCAAACTGTTGATTGTAACTTTGGCAACCAGCTCACCTGATGAAAAGTCCACAAGGAACGACTCTTTGAATATTTCAGGAATTTTTGTCATTCTGCTCTGAAAACAGCTGCTTTAGACTCATGTATTGATAGTGCTTAAGTGTCAGTTTTACACCCAGGTAAATAAGATATGGTTTTGATGACGTTTTTCTCCCTAGATTTTAATAATCTGTTTGGAACTTGGACATCAGCTGGTTCAACGAATTTGTTTTGATTGTTTTAAATTTTAACAGTGTCTTATAGTAAATCAGTGTGACACCTGTGTCTGAAAATATTATAATTCAGGCTGCTGAGTTCAAAACAGTGTTTACTTAATTAATTCTTTATAATATTAAAGCATGTATTGATATGTATTTCTCGTCATTATTTGCACCATGACAAAAAGTGTCGTTCATCACTCGACCCGAAAGTGTCTTTTTGACCCTCGGTCATTTAAGATCCTCGGCTGCGCCTCGGACGTAAACTTGACCTCGAGTCAAAAAGTGTCACTTTAGGATCTAGTGATGAAATATAAAATTTATATCTTAAATTCTGTTTATTATAAATACTTTTGAACTCATGTTGTTGTGTTTTATCTAAATAATTTGCTATTTAATAGTGTAAAGCATTTATAATTTGCTGTTCCATGTTGATTGCTGTAACTAAAAGATATTTCCTCATATTAGCTGAAAAAAGGTTTTTATCGAGGATGAACTTAGTTTAGTTTTTACTGCACAATAACTAATTAATTACAGTTAATTACATTTGAAGATCCGAATTAAAACCCAGATTCAAATCATTTTTGTGAAAATATTTTGAGTTACATTTTAGTAAGTATCTAAGTATCGAGTATTCAAGTAAGTAAGTATTATTTACCCAACATAAAATTTGGAAACAGTAGGCACTTCAACTTGAGTTATGAGAACTGTACAAATGATTAAGTCGACATTATCTTTAATAGTGCTCTGACTTAAAGAAGAATGCAACAATTAAACATGCAGTGTTACACATTATTTCTTGTTACACATGTAAAATTATCCAAATTTTGAAAACACTTTGTTAATGTCAACATGTTTGTATTTTTAGCTGCATGACTAAAATATTACTAAATTATATGTTAGTTTGTATTTTTAAAATTGTGTTTGGAAATACAGATTCTGCCAATTTATATATAATTTAGTAAAAAAAATAATAACGGTTCTTTACTATTTTTAATTTTAAGTGCTTGCGTTAAATATTAATGTTTTGTTTAAAACTAAGGAAGATAAAAACAAAAACTTATAGCTTATAAGTTAATATACAAAATTTTATGAATAGTACCCATAAGTTAAACGACAAGTTGAGTGAAATAATCCATTAGAAACACGCGACCCTTAAGGTGAAGGATAACCAAAGAGTAACAGTCCATTGTTTTACAGTTGCAAAATCATTTGTCTCTTTCTTTGTTTTTACGCCGAACCTTGGTTCCAAAACTTAAGTGATCTGTTGTCTTTGATTTGTTAGTTTCCTTCGTGGTTTGTTCATTCTTTTGACTTGTTATTTAACTGAATTTGAGTTGGACGTCATAATTAAAACCTATTATTAACATCCTACAAGACGTAAAAAGATAAAGGGTGAGGTGTGTCTTGTTTAACGAGGCGAAGTTAGAACCACAAAGTCCTCTCTACCACTCAACCTCGACCTTTACCTAGCGTTACCGCAGTCACTTTACAAAATGTATGTGGTGACTGCGGGGATCGAACCCGCGCCACTAGAGTGGTCAGCTCTGGAGTCGCACACGATTCCCACCCGCCACGGGTCCGCTACGTTCCAAAACGTTTGGCATAATTTTTGTTTCAGTTGGAAACACTTATACGTACTAGTGCAAGCTGCAAACGTAATACAAGTTGAAGATGTTATTGTTTTTCTTTTCGACTTCTAACTACAAAGTGTTATAAAATACTCTTAAGTGTCTTTTTTCTCTACAGACTTATCGATAGACTTTGCGGTTAGTTTTATAGTGACAAACTAACCACCAATCGCTGGCTGGAAAGGAACGAACCTGCGAACTCTGGATCCTTAGTTCTGCTTAATCCACCCCACCGACAATACGCGTGCAAAACAAAAATAGCCGACACGTAGCCACAAGCGCTAAGGTGAATCTTAGTAAATTTCCAATAAAACAGACCAAGTTTTTATTTATTTATTTTTAATTAGACGAGATTCCTGTATACACTATCCCCGGAGTCATCACTTACATTTGTAATATGACTATACGGTCACGCTATGTAAAGGTCGAGGTTGAGTGGTAGAGAGGACTTTGTAGTCCTAATTTCGCTTTGTTAAAGAAGACAAACTTTACCTTTTACCTTCTTCATCTAAGGAAACATAGCCTAGTCAATTACATAACAGCTTAATGTATGTCCAGTGCTCTGAATGTGACCGTGCAGAAATTCGGATTAATAATAAATTCTAGAGCAACGTGTTTTGTCGGTTGACAATGTGAAACCCTACTATACTTAATTATGGCATAGCTACAATTTGATACGAAACTTTGAAAGGTCACCATTTTGAAACGGACTGCCACCATTTTGAACGATAAAGCTGGTTGACGAACTTAACCTATATATTTGGAAAGAACCAAATTTCGTGAAAATTGAACCAAAAATGTGACTCAGGAGATGTTGGTAAGCAAAAATCTGCACACATTACCTTTGTACGACTTATTGTTCTATTTGGCGAGATAAATAAACAGCTCTATTTTCAAAGAAAATTCGCTAAAAATAAACCAAATTGAATCTTTGTTCAGACTAAGTAATTATTAACAAGACCAAAACAAACATATAGGCTACAACTAAGCGATAGTGAGAGTTAATAGGCTGCACGGCTCGTTCCGCCTCTGTTAAACTGCGAAGTCCCTGGGTGTGAGATTTAATTGTCTCTGTACAATAAATCTCCGTGTTAAATAAGTAAGTAAGCGTGCTGTGTTATCTGAACACACGCGGCCGCGTCCACGTCATAATCCCGTTATTCCAACACAGTGAGCGTGCCGAGTCAGCGCCCCTGGTGTACCATCGGAGGAAACGTGTATTTTAGCAAAACTCCTATGGGAAATGATATAGACCACTGCTGTCCAATTACGTATGCTGATGACACGGCTCTACTCACACCCAACGAAAACGTAGAACATTTAGAAATTTCATCTTTTATATCTATTAGTATGGTTCAGGATTATTTCAACAATAATATCGTTTTCGATTAATCTAAAAGTACTCAAATGTCCTTTGGAAACACAAAGTTATCTCAGTACCTGGCTTGTCTGTAGTTAGTGTGACAAATTATTTAGGACTTATGATAGATGGTAGCCTGTCTTGGAAACCTCACATGGATTTTTCTATGGGAGACACTTAGTTCTGCAATATTTGTCCGGAAAGGAATCAAAATAACAAAACATACTGACAAATCCATTAAAATTTAATATCGTGCTTTGTTTGAATCACGTCATAAGTATGGAGTCTTTCTGTGGGAATTTCTTCTAAAATGAACCTACATCAGAGTGTAAGTACTTTAAAAACATGAATTAAGGGTAATGGTTGGCTTGCATCCTCTTGAAAGTTGCCATTTTATACATTTTATCGACTGTATGACACACACTCTCACCACAGTCTATACTGAAAATATGAATGAGTGAATAACACTACCAAAGGAGTGAAAATCGAGCCACTTATTAATCAGAGTTGCTGGGTTTAAGCTCCCAAAAGAGCCAAATTAAACTACTTCTGAGTGGTTTTTACTCCTTCATTTTTAGAGTGTATACCGCTATCGATTATTGAAACGAATTTTACATAATTTAAACTAAAATATGACAATACTCATGTTTTATAAAAAGTATACACATAATTAATGTGAAAATATAATCACGATTTCACTACGGTGTGGGTTAATGCAACGGCATATGTTCAGTAGGCTTACATTTATTGATAGTTTCTATGAGGAAGGAATTTTCAAATATTTTCAAGTCAAAGCTGGATATAACGTCAATGCCGTTTGTTGTCACTTTGGTTTGCCGATGTTAATTATTAATATTCAGGTGTGTGACTGTGAGAGGAGAGTCACTGAAACGTGACCTTACAATCCTGTGTTCGTCACGACTTGCAGTGCACGAGGTCACGGGTTCGATCCCCATCAATGGAGCATGGGTCTGGACCCCTTTGTTAGTCTGGACTCCCTCTCAAAGAAGGAGTCCTGTTTGGTAGGTGGATAAAAATAGTAAAAAGGTAAAAAGAGACGTCTGACATTGAAGTTTAATAAAAACACACTTTATGAGAATTCCTGTCTGAAAACCTTAAAGTTTTCTTCGCAAATCCTGGAAGTGTCCACTATCTAAAAATGTCTCGTTCACATAAAAGAAATAAAAAAATTATAATTTTAGGAAAGTATAGAAACATGGTTAACGGTTACTGTATGTTAGGGGTAGAAACTTAATTTTTACTTTTGATCTTTTAGTATAACTGTCTACAACACGAATCTAAGAAAGATCGTGAACTTGCGTTGATCTAGTAAGTTAGGAATTTAAATCAATAAATAATGAGTTAAGGTTTGATCACAAATACGAATAAATTTAAACGAAAGGGACAAAAACATTCACTATCACTGTTTGAGATTCCGACCACTCTCATGAGGGTATTTTAAGGCAAATATGTGGTGAAGTATGAGTGTGATGAGTGGTAGTAAAGAGTTATGAGGTGTAGTCTTGTTACAAAGGCCGACTCTTCCTTAGAATGGGTCATTAAATAATAGCACAATGACCAATGGAAATATAAGGACCAACGGCTTAACGTGACTTCATGGAATATGTTGTGAATAAAGGTAACACAAACAAACAGAACATAGTGAACTTAGAGGAACTTAGCTACTTAGTTAAAAGCAATCATTCAATATACGTTTTGTTAAGTTTTCACAACGTTTTTAGCAAGCTCTTTGTAAACACTTTTAATTGTTAGTTTAAAATTTAAAGTCTAAATAAATACTTGAACTTTTTGAGGAATTTCACTAAACTGGATTCAAACTATTGTGTTGAAATGCAATCTACCAGACCGGAAGCAAAGTGATAATGGTAAGAATGTTTGGCCAGGCTCCAAGCTCGAGCTCTCAAAGCGCATTTTCCTCCTGATTGACTTCACCTCGGTCTCTTGTTTCACCTTTCTAAGTAGAGAAGCGTAAAATAATGCAATCCTTTCGTCGTGTTTCATGGGAGAAAATCTTTTGAACTTCAGTGTTTCTTCTAACCAATTTGAATTGATTAAATTAAAATTATTCATTATGGCCCCAAGTCAGACTATTTCAACAAATATGGTATTTACCTCCGTCGATCTGTCTACAAATTGTCAGTCTGGATGACGCGTTTCGGGTTGACTAACCCGCTATCGAATCCTTCTTCATTTCAGCCGTAGGCTTCGTCATGGTCACATTAAAAACAAACACACACACGCGAACATAGTTACAACTAAACACGAACTGTACAGTTTTTTACAATTTACACGGCCGAAATTTACACGGTTTCCGTTTCCGTTAGTCAACCCGAAACGCGTCATCTAGACTGAAAATTTGTAAACAGATCGACGGAGGTAAATACCATATTTGTTGAATTTGATGTTAAGATTGTTATACGGTTCAATACTAAAATTGTGTTCCAATTCACCCACCGCTTCCGTACATAAGATAATAATTCTTTGAAATAATAATGTATTTAAATAACCTACGCAGCACTTTATCTGTGGGTAAACATAAACTTCACTTCTAAATTTTAAACTTGACACACAATTACTAGAATACTTGTATATTAGTTTTCCTTTAGTAAAAAGTTATTTTACCGAAACAGGATAAATAAGAATTTTTTTAAGTTATGAACGATTCTTTGTTAGTTTAAGTCAACCTAGCCTGGTAAATATGATAGTTTGAAGCTATAGAAAATGGTAAATAATATAGGTACTCTTTGATGTACAAATGATATGGTTTGTTAAAACAGTGTAGTTATTTATGATGTTGCACACGTCCCTTGTAAAACATATAAACAACTTTTTTTGTTATTGGTTAGGTTCGATTTTAAATGTGTTTTGTACGTTCTGTAAATAAAAAACTTTGTTTGATTTGAGTAACCGAACTAAAGACATTGAGCTCTAAGGCTATGGCTTCCGAGGAAAGCGTGGACCGTTATTTTAAGACCGTAATGTAGCGGTGAACGTAACAGTGACGGTGGATGAAACACATGTTGACAAAACAAATGTTGATATGTTTTTAGTCAAAGCGTATTTCAGAATGACGAGCTACTTTTTTTCAACAAAATGTATCACCTGACGAAAACCGTCAACTTGTTTTACAGCTTGTTTAACAACCACGTGTTTTTCTGTAGGAAAACACTCTCATATGATTGCTTTGAAAACAAAACTTAACGTTCTATTATGGTCGTCATGTAGCTCTCACCGCTTCCTAGGAAACCATAACTTAAATAAACACAAATAAATTACTATTGCCAGCTTGACTGAAGTAAAAAGAACATATTTTAGTTTTCAGGCTTAAAATTATGTAAACATTTAAACCCACCTGATTTAGCGACAAGAAGCATTAGCGCCAGGAAGAGAGAGGTCCATACTCTGCGTTTAGCAGCTGTTCTCCTCATGTTTACCACTGCTGATTTCACTTGTTCATCACTAGCTTTTCACACATTTTCTTGTTGGTTGTATCCTGCATAAAACACGTCACTTGTATCACTATGAGCTTTGATTAGTGAAAGCTTTAAGAATCTACGTTGTTCTTAAAAAGATTCTGTTTAAATCACCTTTAAACAATGTAAATATTTACTTTACATATTATCGTTTGTTTACTAAATCTTCAAAATATTTTTACTTAAGTACCGATTGAAAATTGTAATAACTCGTGGATTTCATTTTATGCCAACTGAATGGATAACCAATCTGCAAGCTCTTTGATAAGCACACGTCAGTTTCGAGCCTTGTGATCTTTTCTTAACGCTGAGGTCACCGACACGTAACACAGATTAAGAACTTTTCAACCAACTTGAGTTATTTATATCATGTACTTAGTAAGGTTAGAAGAAGCAACGTGTATTTTTCAAAAGTATAATGTCATATGAGGTTATGGATTTTGCAAAATAGGTTCTTGGCTTTAACTAAATTATATGCCAACAGTTATTTGTAATACACTGCTTTCAAATATTATTCACTCCACAATAGAGGGAAACTTCACTTTTACCTAATACAACAGTTTAATCACCAACACAAATCGATTTTAGAATCATCCCTGATTGTAGGACTCCGCCCGTTGATAACTACAGACCCGTTTCCATCTTGCCACTTTCGCACAAACACTCACACTGCTCTAGGCCTGAGTAGGCCATGGGGTCAGGGTTGGTCTAGGTCAGTTGCCTCGAGGTAGAGCTAGGCCGGTTGCACGGTTACTGGCGCCACGTACCACCCTATGCCACCCCAACCACCCCCACCACCACCCCTTGACCAGAGCGCATGCGCACACCACCCTCCCAGCTGTCCGGGCACCTATGTGTTGTCAATGAAGTAGTTAGGTGGGTCCGAAATAGTATTTTAAACTGGGAATTTAAATAGTACATGCGAAATATATCGTGACAGTTTGTTTTATTTGGAATGAGGTTTTCGTATTTTTAACACAACTTGTTCTTCTGATGTTGCGATACTACTGAGGACGATTTCCACCGTATTTAGTGAACAAGAAGAGGTTTTGGAATCGGAAATCTGATCTATTTTTTGGGTTATAAGTTTCCTTAAATATAATTAAACATATTATAAAATATTATGAGCTAATGTGAAAGCTAAAAACGAGCCTGCCGTTGTGTTTTAGGTTACTTTTTTCCTAAAGATGGGACAGATTGCAGATATCGAAACGCTGTATTCTTCTTGTTTACAAAAAAAGATGGAAAACACCGCAATAATATTTTAAAAACTCAGATATTATGCCATCGTAAAAATCAAACTTTATACAAAAAAACTTGTTCTAGTTGTAACGAAGTTTTTAATTTTTAAAGAAGAGTGTCTAAAATGATTCTTGAAGTTTAAGCATCAAATCAGGTATATAGCTAGTCTCGTATCAATCTAACTGTATCAAATTACCTGTCACAGGCATGTGAGCGTACTGTCTAGTGAACATATGACGGCTCTAAAGTGTAATGGGACATGTGATAAAAACGTACGCATTAGTATTCAGTTCGACAGTAATTCGACTTGTATTGATTGGTTCGAAACGTGGTTAAATACGATTTATTTGATCAAAATACGTGACTAGAGTGGTGGCCCCACGCCAGGATATAACAATGACTTTGGTCAGCTAATACCGTCCTCCAAAATGTGCCAAATAAACCAATTGGTTATTGTTGTAGGACTTAGGTTAATGAAAACCATTTATGCGATATAAACCACTAGTTTTAAGCGTAAACAAACAACACATTTTGAGCTTGAATGAACAACACATTTTAAGCGTGAATGAACAACATATTGTAAGCGTGAATGAACAACACATTTTAAGTGTGAATGAACAACACATTTTAAGTGTGAATGAACAACACATTTTAAGCGTGAATGAACAACACATTTTAAGTGTGAATGAACAACACTAAGTGTGAATGAACAACACATTTTAAGTGTGAATGAACAACACATTTTAAGCGTGAATGAAGAACACATTTAATGAACAACATATTGTGCGTGAATGAACAACACATTTTAAGTGTGAATGAACAACACATTTTAAGAATGAACAACACATTTTAAGCGTGAATGAACAACATATTGTAAGCGTGAATGAACAACACATTTTAAGCGTGAATGAACAACAATTTAAGCGTAATGAACAACACATTTTAAGCGTGAATGAACAACACATTTTAAGCGAATGAACAACACATTTTAAGCGTGAATGAACAAAATATTTTAAGCGCGAATGAACAACACATTTTAAGCGTGAATAACAACATATTGTAAGCGTGAATGAACAACACATTTTAAGCGTAAATGAACAACACATTTTAAGCGTGAATGAACAACATTTTATGTGAATGAACAACACATTTTAAGTGAATGAACAACACATTTTAAGCTGAATGAAAAAACATTTTAAGTGTGAATGAACAACACATTTTGAGCGTGAATGAACTGTTTTAAATGAATGAAAACACATTTTAAGTGTGAATGAATGAATGAACAACACATTTTAAGCGTGAATGAACAACATTTTAAGCGCGAATGAACAACACATTTTAAGCGTGAATGAACAATACATTTTGAACAACACATTTTTGAATGAACAACACGTGAATGGACAACACATTTTAAACGTGAATGAACAAAATATTTTAAGCGCGAATGAACAACACATTTTAAGCCCGAATGAACAACACATTTTAAGCGTGAATGAACAACATATTTAAGTGAATGAACAACACATTTTATGCGAATGAACAGCACATTTTAAGCGTGAATGAACAACACATTTTAAGCGAATGAACAACACATTTTAAGCGTGAATGAACAACATATTGTAAGCGTGAATGAACAACACATTTTAAGCGTGAATGAACCACACATTTTAAACGTGAATGAACAACATATTTTAAGCGAGAATAAACAACATATTTTAAGCGTGAATGAACAACATATTTTAAACGTATCGAACAGGAAAAAGGTAAATTACTGGATTCAAAGGGACGTGTTCATTTATCAAACCAGCAAAACAAACAGATTTCATTGAATAATGGAGTCATCCTCGGGCGTTCAATTGTCAATATCCGAACTCGTCTTTGTTTCATCAATGGACAATCATGATTGTTGTTTCAACTGTGCTATGATGAAAGCAAACTGCGTTGCAAATGATCTGAAAGATAGTTGATCAGTGTTTGTTTAAACTATGCTCGGTTTTCGAAAGGAAGATCTCAATGTTATTTCTGAATAAACACAAAGTACAGTTTACAGAAATAAAAGTGTGTATGAGTTTGAATAGCGTACTCAATGTTTCCCATCCAATAGATAAGATTATACTTTCTAAAGAAGCTAAACTATGCGTCAAGCTCAAACCTGATTACTTATTTTACTTGTAGGATATACAGTAAGGGTATAATCAGTTAAGGGTTCCCAAGTCGAATGTGGTTTTCGTTTGTAAAAACTCTTTTTTGCTCTAAAAAGGCTGCTTTAGGCACATTTGTTGACGTACTAAAGTGTCACTTTAAACCTATGCAAATTAAGTATAGTTATGGTGGTCCTTTTCTACCTAAGGAAAGAAAATCATTTTAATAATATTTTTGTAGCATGGTCATCAGCTGATGCAACGAGATTGTTTTGATAGTTTTGTATTTTAGCACTGACTTAAATGAGTACATGACAACTTATATGACTTGCATTAGATCAGTCTTTCTTCTAAACAATATAAATCAGCCTTCTGAGTTCAAAACAATGTTTAATTATGTTTTTTTATACTATTACAAACAGTATTGGCATTTATTTCTCATTATTACTTATGACAAAAAGTATCGTCCATCACTCGTCCCTAAAGTGTCTTAGTGGCCCTTGGTCACTTGACCTCGGGTCAAAAGTATCACTATAGTGATGAATCTTGTCATGAAAATATATTATGTCTTTCAGCCAAACTATAGTTTTTAAGTAATAAACAACAAATGTACATTTCACAACACACTTTTGTTAACTGTATACCTATAATACAGCGTAAAACATGAGGTTTAATATAAAACTGAATATCTTTATCAATCGTCGTTCAAATTGAATATCTTCGGTGCAAACTCCATGACTATTCAAGCATCGTAACCGTTGGAGATCAAGGGATTTGAAAAATTTAAATATTTATACTGCCATTACCGTCAAGGTTAAACCGTTAAGATCAGGTATAAAACAGGTAAAACAAGTTTACCCTAACACACAACCAAATGTACTCATTTGTTTTACGACACACAAAGAGAAGCTATATCACGAATGTACATAATTATCCAGTTGTATTAAGCAAACACAAATACTAAAAGCCATGAATAGTTGTTATTCCATCATTACGTGTTCAGCTAGTTCGTGATAGAGACGTGGAATTAGAGAAATGCATTACAAACACATTTTGCAATATTAATCATCAATGCTATCACTGCATACTGATTTCCAATATGGAAAATCATATGTTCAAAGTATTTTGTACTGATTAGTTGTTTACTCAGGGGATTTGATGGATTCAGGTGAAACATGCAATGATGTTTTATGTAACTTGTGAAAAACAAATCACTTTAACAAGATTACTTTAAACTAAAATACACAAAAAATAGTATTTAACAAAATTACTGGCCAGCATTGTTATCCAGGGGAGATTGGATCAGATATCAATTTAAGAAGACGTGGCAACAGGGTAGACCGCGATTTTAGGAGAGGCTTGCCATTGTCTTAGGGGTCAGAGTCTCTTGAGTGGTTGTCAGCGGGCTTGCTTATCGCTTTTGATAGGCTAGGTACTCACAACAAAATGAGGGGTGTTTACGATTAAAAATATTGAGTAACCCCTGAACATTCCGATTTTGAGTTGGGGGTAACGTTTCACTATGCATGGGGAAGTGTGTTTTTATGACCTATAAACATTTCCCAGGTTTGAATTTTCTATCAATGCTCGGTGGAGAGCTAAGGAAGTGTCTGCAGACTGTATATAGTGGTTCTACAGAAAATGTGTAATTTGGGTAATATTTTCTAATTTTTTAGCTGCATTGTTTCATTTTACACTAATAACTACCTCGTAATGTATAGTTGTCAATAGCTGAAAGTTGTCATGTAATATATAACCCATAACTTTTAAGTTAATCTAGGCGTCAGGCAAATGTACGCGCAAACGCCCCAAACAATCTACGGACAAACTTAAACACTACATTAATAAAACATTGTGATATCATCAAATTGAAAGAGTTGATGGAGTTTCAGTGTTAACAGTGCTGACATTTTAACTTATTTGTAAATATACTGTATAATATCTCACGCAATGCTAGCTTTGAATTGATCGATATCAGAGAATCAAGGTTGGTTAACCGACCAAAGCAAGTGAAGGTCTCTATTTAACCACGGTAATAATAACTACTCAGCATACTTTGTTTTTGGTATTTAAAAGAGGCGATGAAGCGAGATACTTTAACTACAACTGATACCCTATTTACACTGTAAAACAAGGAGTGTAAACCACTCAGAAAAAGTGAAATTTCGCTGTTTTCACTCTTTTTACTCGATTCTCACTCTTTTGGAGAGGTTTTCTTCACTTTTTCATACTTAGATAGTAGGAAGATGTAAATGAATAATAGAAACACTGGTTACAATTTTTAACTAGATAAGATTTATTGGATTGGTGTCCATACCGACAGCGTCATACGTTATACTCAGTGCAAAATCAACTGTTGACTAAACAGTATTATTGAAATACGAGTGAAGCTCGAACCAATCATTTCGACCTGCATGTTAATAATACTCCAGACTCTGCGAGTTCATGTTTCACTGATCATGTTTCAATATCCTTGATATCGTATTACTAGTTGTTGTCACATCTGCAATGCTTTAATTAACTAAGATACTTAATTGGTTTTGCATCAGCTGATCAATACACATGTCAATTATAATTATGTTTATTATTAATATACAGGGTGTTTTTAATGCCCTGCACACGCTTTGCAGGATTTTTCGTCGGGTCAAGGCTAACACGTTTGACCATATACACATTGGTCCAATCTTATATTTGATCTTGCTAGCCACCGTTTTGTAATTTTCTGAAATTATGTTTACTCTCGAACTGTATTTGGACAAATGACATACTCATGCCGTCAGCATGGTAAGCACTAGACCGAGACCATTATAGCACCGATCTTGACCCCTAAACACGTTTTGAGCATTCTTTTCGACACTTAATATACATGTGTATACAGGGTGCTTGTGAACTCTCTGGACATACTTTGAAGACATGTTTCTTGGGTCAAAACACTAATATTTCATTATAAAAAATGGGTCTCCAGCGCTTTGTTGTCCGTGTGTGTGTGTGTGTGGATGTGTTTTTACTGAAATATTATGCCAATAAAACTAAATCACCAAACGTTGGTTAAAAACGTTGATCAAAAGATTTAAATAACATTTTCGAATAATAGGACAGATAAGTTTTTAATTTGAATAGTGGAAAGAGTAGTCCAATTCTATTAAAATTAAACTTGCGTCTTTTCATAATGCAGTATAACCTTTAGTACTAACCCTCGTCAGTATGAGGGCGAATGCCGAAGCAAGGCTATGAAAGCATCGAACAGCTTCGGAATACTCGTCGTAATAAAACGCGAAAAGCTGAAGTCGAAACAAATTAACAATATAAAAAGCTGAGTGAGAAATTACAGAGGTCATTCGATTCACTCAAGCTAGCGGTACTTTTGCGCCTGACCGTGTGTTGGCCATTTATTAATATTGATTCTTTTGAAAACATAATGTATTGATTGAAAAAAATGATAATTATATGTCAGTTTATAGATATTGTTTAATTGTCCCTATAAGCTCTTATTACGAATATATTGAGAAGCCACTACCATAAATTAGTTTTGACAGCGTGTAACACAAGGGCACAGAGCATTCATTTGTCCAATGTATTCGTTGCACGTATCAATATCTTGAAAATATCGTTTTGAGGGCTTCAGAAATATTTAATTATAATTAATAACTCAAGAATCTGTCAGTGGCTTGTCCTGTGCATTTTGATCTTTTGAATTAATGTATAAAATATTTGTTGATTTTATAATGTTTTATAGTAGTTTACAGTATTTAGAAAATTGTACTACAATGTACTTTTAAACTTCACTGTGGGTCGGTTGGTGTAGTGGTCAGCATAATTACCCGACAAGTGAGAGACCCGTGTTTGAGTCCCGGTTCGGTCCACACATTTTGTCTTCAAATTTCTTTAGTAATAAATAAGCTATTAAGTGTGTATACAATATAAGATCTATATAAACTACGATATACAGCTTTTAACTCGATTTCGAACCCCTGCACCCCTGCATTTGTTTTAAAGGTTTCTTAAATAAAAACTATTGTTTGACACAGTAAAATTTATATGTTAGAAGTTCAAAATAAACATCGAGTTAATTAGTTTGTCAATCAATTGGCATTACACAAACCAAATGTTTGTGTAATTAGTCAATTACTGACAACAACCATCAGATCGACAATTTGTCTAGTTAATGATTTATATTTATCCTTCTCATCCATAGAGTATACGCATAGATAATTACGCATTTTGGAAAGTCTCAGGGTATTTAACGGGCATACAAGTTTTCCCATGACTTTTCTAATTATATTTTAGTTCTATCTACGACGATGACTTTTAAAGAAGTAATAGAACAGATACACAAAGTTCTAAGATTGTAAAACTGGACCGAAAGGTTTTATGCCGTTCAATATTATGGAATCTGGTTACTCCTTGATGGTATTTCAAAGGAAGAATTTCAAAGCAGCCTATTTTTATTTACAAAAACAAAGCAAATCGTACAATCAATATGTAGCCTATTATGTTCAAGATAATCTTACAAACCTACATTAGATATTTACATATTTAAAACTCCTTTCTATACATTTGCTATAAATTACGGCTTTTTATAAAACTAAAGTATAAATTAAGTTCAGATACTAATATTCACAACCTATTACATCAGAACTATCATATGAACACTCAACATAACACAACGGTATTTTAATCTCATCCAAACGAAGTCAGAGCAAAGGTTAAATAATTTACCTAACCAATTAATTAAGTAAACATTGTTTTGAACTCAGCAGTCTTAGTTATAATGTTTTGAATAAACAGCTGTTACGCTGATTTACTGTAAGTCAGTAATAAAATTCAACAATCAAAACAAACTCGTTGAACCAGCTGATGTCCATTCCACAAACATTCTCCCTAGGGAGAAAAATATCATCAAAACAATACTTTATTTCCCTGTGTGTAAAAGTGACACTTTAGTACTGTCAATACATGTGTCTAAAGCAGCTGTTTTCAGAGCAGAATGACAAAAATACGTTCTTTTAATACAGACCTTTCAGGGTATTGTGTAAACAAAACAATAATCATGTACAACCAGCTGATGAGCCTAAACAACTAACTATATGAGTTAACTGTTATATCTCTATGTATTATTTCATTTCTAAAGAGACCATATGTTTAATTATTAGTTAGAAAACTGTTCTGATGTTTGTTATTGTTGTTATGAAATTAAGTAAAAAATGTTACTGTACAAGTATTTTTATCTATTTAATTTTATAATAACTTGAAGTTAAGATACAAAAATGACGACGAGGATGGGATACTTACGACATTTTTCACATACAATAGTTAACTATTAAAGTAGTTTTAGCTCTGACATTATCCATCAGTAAGCTTGATAATTATGCATAAGATACAATTTCTAAAGAATGATTAAGATCTGATTAAACATTAGGTTTACCTCATGTTGAAAACTTTGGATCTAGATTAAGCTAAAGCAAAAACCGAGCCCACCTTCTAATTAGATGAACTTGTGAGCTAAGAAAAGAACAACGGTTGTCAGGGAAACGCATTAATGAATTCATCAGCACCGTTCTTGACAAAGAGCCTTGTTAGGCTTTACTCCTTTCTCAGAGTTTACTTTATTTTGTCTTCAAGGACAGTTTTTTCAATCATCTGGTAAACTTCAAGTGCGAGAAAGTATAAGCATTGCAGTTGTAGGATGTAATTAAGACAAAGTTAGCTGAATTTGCCGTTCCACATTCGAATGTTTCCACTCCAAGGTCTTTAAATTCAAACAGTTGAGTAAGTCATAATTTTATTTTTATCTTCTTGTTAACTTTTAGGTCATACATGACTTATGTCTAGTTGTTTTATATTAATTACATTTACTATTGATCTGCTTTAAAGACACACATTCATGTTTTCTTTATATTTGTATAATAGTTAACGTTAGTGTGTTGCCAAATAATGATCTCACAATGTTATACGATTTATAATTTTGTTAACCTAATTAGTTACTTTTCTCAGTTCTAATATAACACGTATCATGTCGTAGTCGACTGAAATTAACCAGATCAATTTAAAGTAATAGCTAAGGAAAGAGTAAATAGACACTGGAGAAATATCATAACTACTATTCAGTTTAAAGCATGAAGGATAAATTTGACGATATTGGTTTATCTGTAATTTATCAACGTTCGTCAAATGAGCTAAATCAATTACCAAGAAGAGGTTTCCGATCCAATTATGTACAACAACTGTTTATAGTTCGGACAGAAAACTATACTTCCACAAAATAGTCTCAACCTTTACAAAGGGCGGCGTATAATATACGAATGAATTACATTTACTAACTTGCTTTGAAAACAGATGTTTATGTGTTATTTATATTTCAATTACAATTAATGTTAGGGTAGTGCTAAATAATGATCTTACAAAAAGGTGTTTAATAACTTAAAGTTAACAATTATGTTTGTTTAAATTGCCTTGGCCTATTTTTCTTCTAAATTAACAAAGGGTTTACTTTAGACGCTCTTTGAGAAACAAAAGTAGAACAATCAAGCCTTAACTGGCCAAAATATGATTGGGTGAAATTATTGTTTTAATCACTAGTAAGCTTTAGTTGAAGTTTAGTTAATTATTACCAATATTAGACAAGTACGTAGCAGATTGTGTGAGGTAAGTTTTACTTCGACAAATGTAATTTTACACTTATACAATACAGGTTTTGGGATTATTTACATGTTTATTAAAGTTGGTTCCAATGCCTTAGTATAGATTAATTACACAGTTAGTAAGTGGATACAAAATTGTTAGGAGAATAACCGTAACAAAACTGTTTAAAAATGCATTGGAGATTGTCAACAACAATAACGACTTGACTGGCATAGACAATAGGCGAGAGTTAACTGTTGAATAACAATGATTATCTTCCCGTCAATAGATTCTGAAGGTAGTTATATAAAAGTCGGTAATCTATTTGAGTGTCTGAAATTAAAACCCGATTATTTAGGTGTTCAACTAACGTAAACTATCTAAACTTATCTACCTGATGGATGATCCTTTAGAATAATATTCATATAGTATTAACATTTTACTCGTATTTTAATGCAAATTTTAATAGAAGGAATAATTTGCCTGAGCATTTTAATATTTCGTTTGCAGATGACTCTTATATTATTATGTCTAATTTGAAGTTCAGAAATTGAATCTTTTATTGATCTGAAAGTTGAGTCTCTGAATGTTTTAAAAATAACGGCTCATATGTTAACTATTCTAAATACTTGTATATTGAATTCCAAAATAAAATTGATACTAATAAAGGATAGAATATTATTGAAAATGACAATTTTACGGAAGGAATCTGATTTGGAACTACTTTGAACAAATGCTTGAAAAATAACCTACACTTAAATGTAATTTACTTTTCAATGTAAAAGTGATTTTTTTAGTTTGAAGATAACTACAATAATTGCGGTATTCACAAAGGTGCCATAAATATCACAGCAGAGATACTATCAATGCTGCATAAGTACTAATTCTCTAGCTACTTGGACATGTCTGATGACGTTTGCCTATGCATATTTAAGAGTTCTATAGAAGATATTATAAAGAGTAACTAACCTCTTAAGTTGAAAACAACGTTACACATTTTGACAATACAGTGTGGTTTAATTGTTCTTTATCTCTCCTACAAAGTTATATCACGGGGAAGATCTACTTATGGAAAGAAATATATTCATAAAAAAAACATGTTCAAGTTTTTAAAGGCCAGATTGCTATTTTATTAATTCATTTAGAGAAAGGACTATTAAAACCTTTGTTCTTTGTGATAATACAAACATAAAAGACTTTGACTAGGACTCGTGGCGTAGTCCTGTAATCCAACTTCATGGAGGTCAGGATTTAAGGATGATATAGGTCTAAAGCGGCTCGGATAGTCTCAGTGATCATCTGATGATACCCGCATCAACTCCCACCATCGTTTAGAGATATCAGACCATCACCTGCGTGGTTCGAAAATCACGTTAAGCCGTTGGTTCTTGTAGTTCCATTGGTCATTGGGCTATTAATTAATGACCCATTCTAAGGAAGAGTCGGCCTTAGTTTGTAACAAGACTACACCTCATAACTCATTACTACCACCATTACAGTCATCCTTCACCACATATTTGCCTGAAAAATACTTCAAAAATATTTAAAACATATATTATCAAAGTATGTAGTACATTATCTAATTAGTTAAAAGAAAAATAAACATACAAACTAATTGAAGACAAGTGTATAAAACAACTGAGTGAGTGAGTGAGTGGAGAGTGACGTGTGTACACCACAATGTGGCGGCGTGAAGTGCCTCTTGTATGAGTTTAGCTTGGCTCAATATTCTGATGTGTGGCTGAACCAAACCGTTTGCGGCGTCATTATTACCCAAAGCAGACTGCACAACAAACCACAATGATCAATGATGAACTTATCACTACTGCGGGGTTTTGCAGTTGTGAGTCCATGAAATTGTTGCTTTATTACATAAAAGGTGGTTAAGTACGGGGAAATTTAAAAACCCGGCCAACACGTAGCTAAGCGTTAGCGCTAACACGAGTAAATCGAATTTCCTTTAAAATGTGTTATTCTATTTCGCTCCGTTCACAGCCTCCCTTCGGTCTTCGGCTTCAGACTTAAGAATTCTTTCACTGCAAGTTTTATTACACATCCTAAAGCGATAAAAAGGTTAAAATTTCAATGAAATCGGACTATTTATTCCACCGTTACAGCGAAAAATAACTGTTTTGGCCACCATTTTGGAATGGGTCAATTGATTTGTTCAACTTGTTGTTATATTTATAGATATTGTTAAAGTACATATTTATTTTAAATATCATAAAAACTGGATAAAGCTTACTGGTTTTAAAGCATTAACACTTCTTGTCTGAGAAAGCCCCTCAAAAAGGGGGTTGTGGTGGTCAATTTTCGTTAACAAACTTGGCCGAGATATATACAATAGGAACAGTTGTACCGAATTTCATGAAAATCGGAAAAACACGACCTGTAGAAAGGAAACACATATTTACATATGTATGTAAAGTGTGAAAAAATGCTCAAAACGTGTTTTGGGAATCAGGATCGGTGCTGATGTCATGATCCCGGGTCTGGGTCTTACCTTGCTGACGGCATGAACATCTTTTGAGTATAATTGAGTTTAATTAAACAAGCTATACAATAGAAGAATAGCAGAAAACGGTATGGTCAACGTTGTTGACTGAATATAACTGTAGGACAGATGAATCTAAGTAAAGCTTATCCTACAAAAAAAAAAAGTAAGTTTGTCTCTTTTAACGAGGCGAGGTTAGGACAACGTAATCCTCTCTGTGACTCAACCTTAAACTATTCTGATCGTTACCTACGAGGATCGAGCTGCAACTGACCTAAACGATATCAACACCTCAAATTGACTCATTGAACTGTACTGCAAATACATTTGACTGATGTAATCGGTGAACTCATCAGGAAACACAGTACCGCATTTGTACTGACGTACAACTAAGCTCTAAGAACCACGCACGATACCATAGCACTGCCATTGGCTAGGCACCAGTCAGCCATAGTTTGTAACAAGACTTCACTTCAGTCAACGTTAGACTGATCAGATTACTCATACAGCATAATGCTAAATTACTCATACTGTCCACTTGAACACGTCACAACGGAAGTTATCAGATTTATGACGAGTATCAACTAAGCTCTAAAGAGTCGCTGTGTATGTGAACAACGAAAGTATTCCTCTGAATAGTTTATTCCTAGCTATAATCTGCTATCATTAACTATGCCCAATCAACAGTCGGCCATAGTTTGACAAGACCACATCATCATCAAAACACATTACACACTTCATCACTCCATTAAAAACAGTCTGAGTCAAAGTCAGTATCAAGTATACCAACTATAATATCAGTCCTACCACTTGATCAATCTTGTATAATGCATTAAAATGTAATGAGTCAAAAATCAACTATATAAGACCCTTGCCTTAAATGCAGTAATTAATTAAAATTGCCTTATGATATGCTAACGGGCTTAGTCTTTCTGTTCTGAGAGTATTTGAATTATTAACCTTGCGTAAATAGAAAGGTTCTGCTGGATGAAGTAATAACAGCCGACTGCTGAACCAGTATAGGAAGTTAGAACGCCGTGCGTTTTCATGATAGGCAACTCACGCAGTACACGTCTGTACTGCTGTAATAGTCGCGAGCGCCTTCTCCAATACAATTGTTCCACTGGAATACCTGCTTTGCCAAAACTTTAGTAAAGAAATAAAAATATAATCTCACTCGTTTTAGGTAAACACGACGTTCAAATCAAAATGTTTAGAATCTCTCAGCTTTTTTTTAATTTCCAACATGTTTATTTATTTATTTATTATAATGCTTCATAACAGGCGTGCCCAATTACAATGGAGCATTTAAAAGCATAACAATTAGATAGCATAGATAACAGAAATGATCATGGATGCACAAAGATACAATAAAAAAGTCCATCTTAAGTTATAACACAACCAAATGATGCAGAATCATTATTAATTATATGCGATGACTATAATAGTTTAAAACTATTTTACAAAACTCGTTTTTGGAATTGGAGAATATATCTAAACAATGAGTGTTGCTAACTATTAAATTATATAACTTTTAATACCATTAATATTTGTTGTAACCTAATTATGTATCCTTGTAAATTACATTTTAGATTTTTGGTTATGTAAAAATAATGTTAAGAGATTAACTAAACAAGCAATTATCAAACTTGTATAACTATTTACAATAAAGTTATTAACAACAACTGCAATAACAACCAAATTTGTGATATCGGCAGACGTTTCATGATGTTATGTAAGTATTAGATTTAAACTATTTATATCTTTAATTGAACCTTCTATTACATTGAACCTAGCCTGCCACCAGAGTTATGAGTCCCAGAGTCCTCCACGTGGGTATATTGACCCAATATTCGACAAACAGCTGTTACACTGATGTACTTTAAGTCAAAGTATAATAATTCAAAACAATCAAATCAAAGTTAAAAGCAATTAACAACAACTAAACAAATCAAACAATTGAACCAGCTGATGTCCATGCCACAAAAAGGTCATTAAAACAATCATAAAAACAATACTCGTACCTAGGTCTAAACAACATATTCCATCATAGCATTTAAGTTTTATACGGAAATTTTGGAATAAAGTTATTGAAATTTATGTCAAATTGTGTTTATTCATAAACGGGATATTTCACGTTTCTGGCCGACTTTTTCTCGTTTATAGTTTTGAAGCTCTACTTGCCTAAACTATTTTTTCCTTCAACAGGTACTGTTGAATTAGAAACCAGGCCGACACGCAGCTAAGCGATAAAGCTCAGCTGCCATGCGTGAATAGAATTTCCTTTGAAATTTGTAACTGATTCGCTCCACTCACATCCTCGCTCGGCCTTCAACCTCAGTTTTTTGTTCTAATACGAGTATTTGCTACGCTCACAGCCTCGCTTCGGCCTTCGGCTTCGGCTTGGCCTCCTGCTTAATCACGAGCGTTACGAGGCTGTTCGCTGCACTCACTCCCCGCTTCTGCCTTCTGCCTCACGGGTTTTCTTACTAGAAGTTAGGCCTAGGCTATATCATATATCATAAAATAAAAACACGTTTAAAATTGCATTAATTCCTGACAACTCTGTCGGCTATTTTTGAAACGGATGGGATGGATTTTGATAATTTTTGGTATTTATGTATAGTAACAAAATACATATTTATTTCAACTTTCATCGACATTTAATGAAGTTTACAGTTTTTGGATCTTTTGACGAAATTTACAGCTTTTGGATCATTAAACCCATTTTTTTGATGAATAGTCTTTTTCAAAAGAGATGGTTCTGGTGAACCAATTTTGCTGGTTTATGAACTCGACCGATGTATTTATAAAAGAAACATTTGTACCAAATGTAGTGAAATTCGGACAAAAATGCAACCTAAAGCAATGATACACATAAATACAGTATACATCCTCATTGTCCCGGGCCTGTTTCTCAACATGCTGACGGCATGAAATCTAATTTTTCCAAAGGAAATTCGATAACACGTGTTCTGTATAGGCCCTCTTGGTAAACCTATTGATATCTGACATGGTTGAACTCCTAGAGTCTCAGCAAGTTGCTGACTTTGATAGTTTGCTGTTCAAAGTTGTGTTTTCTACAATATCCTGGACCCATGAAGTTTACATTACGCATTGTGTCAACAAGTTGATCATGGCTCCACTACAACAACCACTTAGCTGTTCCAACCACGTAAATGTTGCCAAAATTGTTAAGCTAACATTGACAGTTTTTTACATGCCAGGTTCTACCAGTGAAAAATTGGTCACTAGTAGAGTTGTGCGTTTTATTATATACTATATTGTATTGTCAAACAAAATAACAGTTTAAACTGTCTTTTAGTGTAAATAGAAGAATTGTAAATTTAACAATCATAATAAAAAAAAAAATAACTTATGTAGCAAAAGTTATGTCACTTAAATGATTACCGCCAATTTCTCTACACTGTACGAGTCTCTTGGAGAAGTTAGTCATGACTATCTCCAATGATTGGCGCGGGATCTCACGAAGTTCTCGCCGAATGACGGTATTTGAGTGCGGATAGGTAGTGGTGGAGACGTCTCGTCGGGCCCACCAGATAGTCGCCGTTCTGTTCACCTTGAGTGGAAGTTCAGTAGCAGTGGAGAAAAGGACCGCTGAACACCGTGCATATGTTGTCGATACTTGTTTTTAGAAATAATGGTTCTATGATTCTAACACAAAAGGAGCTTTCGTATACGGTTTAATGTTCCTCCTCGCGGTGCGATCCTTAATTTATGCCCAGTGCTTTGAATGTCAAAACGCAAAAATTCGGATTAACTAGTTAAAGAGAAATAACTTCAAAACGGTAGGTTCTAGAGCAACGAGAGTTATTTTGATCGGTTGAGAAAATAAAACTCTACTATACAGGACGAACCTTGTATTCAAATATTGTATTGCTACGATTAAGTAAATCAAAACTTTGAATGTCCATCATTTTCAAACGGACTGTCCGATCTATATGGCTTACGAACTTAACCTATATATTTGCAAAAGAAACATGTGTACTAAGTTCGTGAAAATCGTATAAAAAACCGATGAGAACTTTTATATATATATATCAAGTTTTTCCATTTGACTCAGGAGGTGTTAGGAATGAAAAACTGTAAACTTCACCTTTCTACGACGTTTCATTCTATTTTGGCAAAAGAATGAATAGCTCTATATTCAAAGGAAATTCGCTAAAAAGGTTCCCTTTGAACAAAAACAATCTTATACTTGCAATTGCTTCAACAATTTAACTCATAACGTTCAAAGCAAGTTACGAAGCGCAGTTAAAGCTATACGCTGGTGAATATAGTTACATAGTTAATAATCTAAATGTATATCACTGAGTTCAATCAAATAAATTAGTTCTCAGTCAGTGGATTTCAGCTTCGGGAGCCCAAAGTTATTCCATAACTCTTGATTTGACATTTGACACTTCAACAGTAGTAAGATCAAAGCATAGTTCATCTAAATTCAAACTAGTTTTATGGCTATTGCTTAAAAAGACTACAAGAGAAATTTAGAGTAAAATACTTCATCCTTTAGGGGGAGAGGTAATATTTAAAGGGTGTAATTTGTTTACAGGGAATTCTTTTCTGGTCCACGTAGAGTTTTGTTGGCAGAGGTCGTCAGCGATGCGACATACGGACATTCAATTTGGCGTTTTGGAATACTATAGATTCCTTTTACCAAGGTACTTTACTATGTACACTAGTGCATCAAATAAAGAAATTGGTATTAAAAAACTACGTCTTAGTAGCATGCTGACTCCAAGAATGCAGTAACGAAAATTGATGAAATTTTGTAGGCGTAGTGTTTAAAGGTTGCCTTTTCTTATTTTAACTTAAATGGATATTATCAGAATTCAGAGTATACTGCTTGAAAATATAGCTAAACAAGTATTGCAACGACTTATCTGTTGTTTTTTAGTATCCCGTTTTATTGATGGGCTCTATTTAGTTATCTCAAAACCTAATTTGCAAACTAAACTTTAGTAGTAATGCTAACAACAAGGAGAGAAATAGTTAAGGTAGCGTTAGTGGATGTTAAGACTAATTAGAATCGATACTTAGCTTCTGTGAGGTTTCCTATGCTGGTTCTAGTTAATCAAGTAACTTTGATAACTGAATTTAATCAAATCAAATCAATTCTCGTCGGCATGATTTAAGCTCCGAGCGTCCAAACTTAGTTGATCTGCCTAGTCCCACCATGATATCTGATTCATTGGATTAGTCTCACATTTGAATTATATAATGCAGTGGTTTCGATGAAATTTTGTATTTCAAATTTATTGGACCAAAGGACGATTATCGCTCTTATTAGAAGATATTAAAGTTATATTTATAAACATTAGAAACCCGTTTCAAATGATCTATTAAAAGACATGTATACAAAACATGAACCTGAACAATAAAGAAGATTGAACCTATTTCAAACAACTTGATATTCCGTGGTAACAGTTATAGTTAATAAAGTAAGCAATCAACAGAAAAACACAATTAGACTACATTTTGACCCAACACTTCGATTGGAAAAGAACAAATCCTACCTATTATAAGTGCTTAAAGAAAAAGGAAATTTTCGACGAAACCAAACAAATCTTTCAAGAAAATACAAAATAAAAACATTGCAACATTTGGACTATTACTTGGCTCAAAGGGTCTACGTCTAAATGCTTAAAGACATTTAGACAGCCTTCAAATTAGAAATTGTATTTGAACTTACAATTACAGCAATTAGATCCAGCATAAAAATTCAAATAACCATTTGTATAAACCGAATTTATTATCTCATATTTAGATGATCTCTATGTTAATAGCATCCTTTGCACTTGTGCAACTTATTTATATAAAACCCGTTTCAAATGATCTATTAAAAGACATGTATACAAAACATGAACCTGAACAATAAAGAAGATTGAACCTATTTCAAACAACTTGATATTCCGTGGTAACAGTTATAGTTAATAAAGTAAGCAATCAACAGAAAAACACAATAAGACTACATTTTGACCCAACACTTCGATTGGAAAAGAACAAATCCTACCTATAAGAAGTGCTTAAAGAAAAAGGAAATTTTCGACGAAACCAAACAAATCTTTCAAGAAAATACAAAATTAAAAACATTGCAACATTTGGACTATTACTTGGCTCAAAAGGGTCTACGTCTAAATGCTTAAAAGACATTTAAACAGCCTTCAAATTAGAAATTGTATTTGAACTTACAATTACAGCAATTAGATCCAGCATAAAAATTTCAAATAACCATTTGTATAAACTAGGAATTTATTAATCTCATATTTAGATGATCTCTATGTTAATAGCATCCTTTGCACTTGTGCAACTTATTTATATAATAAAAAGTGCACATGTGTTGGTAAATGTTCTTTATATACACAGTGTCCAGTAATTAGGGGATCAAACTTCACCAAGTGGTTTAACAAGACAAAAAAACAACAAATTACCACTAACACATTGACCTATCTTGCTTAGTTTTCCGTCTGTCTGTCTGTGTGTGTTTTTCACTACATAATCGTTATCTCCGTCAATTAAATTATATAGAAAAAGGTACATTTGTTAATATAATTAAAACCAATATTTAAAAAATAAATTTGACTAATTTTCACTTTTGGTTTAAAAATGGTGGTCATGTTAAATTTTTAAGCTTGATAACTCAATCCCCTTAGTCTTTATCGTAAATACACAAGAATAACAATATGTGGCAAATGTATTTACAAACATATTAAGACCAAGTTTGTTGTCCTGTGGTTAATAATAACGGAGAAGTATGAGTTTTCCTGAGCGTACTCCTGTTTACAACCCAACCCATTCTCCCAGTATCAAAACAAATAATAAGGTAGAACTGATAGGATCAGGGGTTTTCAACAACTTAACTGTAATCTCATTTGTAGCTAACAATGGCAAGTATTTCAGAGTGTGGGAAGTTTGGCGTAATCCAATTAAGCCTCCGCTTCGTGTGGGTTTCAGTAAGTATCGAAATTAGTGGTAAGTTGCCCCGGAAGCCAAGTGGATCGATTTAAGTCTATTGCTTTAGAAAACGGTTCACCCAAACCATTTGAGAGAGTTCTTAAGCAGTACGACCACTAGAAAAACACTATGACGATATACTGAACATAAATACAGTAGTACCAAAATTCTTTTAAACTTTGGAACGGTACAATAAAACACGCACGTTTTCTATACCACTGTGATAGTGGCAGTTGTTAGAATTTATTACAGTTACTAACCAAAACTCCCCTCCAAGATACGTTCCAAAAATAATATTCCACAAAAATATAATAATAAGCGGTATACGCGTTTGAAAGTAGTAGTATGTAATTGTATACATCAAGTAATCAATGAGTAATGTGCTCAAACTCGTTAAAAATACACACATAAATTGGTCAGTAAACTCAACAGTTACTAATTAAATCCACTTAAGTACTCACAATACGCATCAAACCAATATAGTTGACCAAAAGTTTTATTTCAATTATGACAAACCATAGTTTAAAATCCAAAAATATGGTTTTCTTTCGTTTTTAGTACAAAACTGATCCAAATTGAATAATTGATATTTACTTATTAAAAAAACGTATGTAGCCTAGAATGTTAGTACACGTTTTAGTCAATACTCAATCCTATAACAAGTTTGGCAAATATGACTGAAGCTCAAAACGAGATGTGTGTTCAAAGAAAGCGAACAGAAAGAACAAACCTTTGTTTGTTTGGTCCAGTTAGAGAACAATATCTGAAGTTTGCAATTTATAGTCCCTTGGGTAAAGGCACCCCTCCCCACCACACTCACCCCTTCTCACCACACAGACATGAGTGACCTACCTTAACCATGTCTATAACAAGCTGTGTCTTCAAGCTTTAGTACTGTTGAGGGGTTATATCAGTCAATAAATTTGAGGATATTCAATAAATTGTATTATTCAAAGGTAAAGCTAATAAAATAAATCAAGTATCATGCAGAGAGAAGGTTAATTCGAAGCTTAAACATACCAATGGAATTGTTTTCATTAAATTCAGTTATCATACACAGGGTGTCCAGTAATTAGAGGATCGAACTTCACTAAGTCGTTTATCAGCTCATAATAAAAATCAATTTCCTTTCACACATAGTCCTATCTCGCTTAGCTTTCTGTCTGTCTGTGCTTTTCACTAAATAACTTTTATCTCCAAGGTCAATTAAGTCATAAACTAAAAGCTTTGCACACTTCTTAGAATAATTAAAACCAATATTTAAAAACAAATTTGACGAATTTTCACTTCCAGGTTAAATTTCTGGCCATATTCAGTTTTTTAGCTTAATAACTTAAAACCCTTAAAATTTATGGTAAATACACAAGGCTAATAATACGTGGCAAGTGTATTTACAAACGTTTTAAGACCAAGTGTGTTGTTCTGAGACAGTTATTACGGGAGACTTAAGTTTTTCTGAGCGCACTCCTGTATTTACATATGTTTCTTAAATGTAATAAGAAGTACGCTCAGGACAACTAACACTTCTCCGTTATTATTAATCACAGGACAACAAACTTGGTCTTAATAAGTTTGTAAATACATTTGACACATATTGTTATTTTTGTGTGTTTACGATAAAGACTAAGGGGTTTGAGTTATCAAGCTTAAACATTTAACATTACCACCATTTTTAAACCAGAAGAAAAAATTAGTCAAATTTATTTTTTAAACATTGGTTTTAATCATATTAACAAGTGTTTCTTTTTCTATATAATTTAATTGACGGAGATAAAGATTATCTAGTGAAAATTACACACACACAGACAGATGAAAAACTAAGCATGATAGGTCAAAGTGTTGTTTGTTGTTTTTTTTTGTCTTGTTAAACCACTTGGTGAAGTTTGATCCCCTAATTACTGGACACTGTGTATATAAAGAACATTTACCAACACATGTGCATCTTCTTATTATATAAATAAGTTGCACAAGTGCAAAGGATGTTATTTACATAGAGATCATCTAAATATGAGATTAATAAATTCCTAGTTTATACAAATGGTTATTTGAAATTTTTATGCTGGATCTAATGGCTGTAATTGTAAGTTCAAATACAATTTCTAATTTGAAGGCTGTCTAAATGTCACTTAAGAATTTTGGCATATACCCTCTTGAGCCAAGTAATAGTCCAAATGGTGCAATGTTTTTAGTTTTGTAATTTCTTGAAAGATCGGTTTGGTTTCGTCGTAAATTTCCTTTATTCTTTAAGCACTTATAATAGGTGGGGTTTGTTCTTTTCCAATCGAAGTGTTGGGTCAAAATGTAGTCTTATTGTGTTTTTCTGTTGATTGCTTACTTTATTAACTATAACTGTTACCACGGAATATCAAGTTGTTTGAAATAGGTTCAATCTTCTTTATTGTTCAGGTTCATGTTTTGTATACATGTCTTTAATAGATCATTTAAACCAGTTTTCTAATATTTGTAAATATAACTTTAATATCTTCTAATACAGAGCGATAATCGTCCTTTGACTGGTCCAATTAATTTGATATACACAATTTCAATGAAACCACTGCATTATATAATTCAAATGTGAGACTAATCCAATGAATCAGATATCATGGTGGGACTAGGCAGATCAACTAAGTTTGGACGCTCGGAGCTTAAATCATGCCGACGAGAATTGATTTGATTTGATTAAATTCAGTTATCAAAGTTACTTGATTAACTAGAACCAACATAGGAAACCTCACAGAAGCTAAGTATCGATTCTAATTAGTCTTAACATCCACTAACGCTACCTAAACCACTTCTTTACTTCTTTCCGTGTCGTTAACATTACTACTAAAGTTTAGTTTGCAAATTAAGCTTTGTGAGAATGATACAGAGCTTGTCAAAAAACGGGATACTTAAAGAAACAAATAAATCGTTGAAAAAGTTATTTTATTACATTTTCAAGCGTTATATAAATAAATAAAAATAATATAATAAACTACGATAGTAGCCATTTAAGTTACAATAATAAATGGCAATTTTTGAACACTGAGTCCACAAAGTCTCCTCCGTTTTCGTTGATGCATTCTTGGAGCCTCGATTGGAAGCTTTGGATGTCCCTTCGCAGCATCTTGTTTGACCTTATCATAACCACAATCCGCTGTTTGAAGAATTCACTGGTTCTGGTAGGTCTTGCTTGAAATACTTTGCTTCTTTTACCATTGACAGCATTTATGTAAACACAAAACTAGTGGTGGCCAACAGTTCATCTACGTACGCAAGCACCAAGTTTATCAGATCTCACTTTTCTTCTGTTACCTACGAGTTACCCACTGACAAGGTTTCAAGGACCTTTAAAACGTTATTTGATTAGCTAAAGAAATACGTGAACCTTGACTAGTGACCATTGATTATGGCAACAAAATTGTTTATTCTTTGGTTTGTTTGTCTGTCTGTTTTTCACTGATAGAAATAACTTACATATTGTTTAGACACATACCTACGTTTATTTCAGTTTCATATAGTTACACTAATGATAGTACATTTATTAAGAACATTCCGTAACTTGTCTATAAAACTATGATTTACACGGGAAATCCTGTCCTTGTTGCGCATCGCCAAACTTTGTGTATTACGTATATCCTTGAAGAATAAGGAATATGGTGACTGTCTTGTTATCCGATGTAGACTTTCCAGACAAAACTCAACTCCAGTAAAAGCTAACAACGAGGAAAACACTCGCCCATTGAACAAATAGTTGACTGTTGCCCTTGTCACATCACGTGACTCTCTCCTTTCACTTTACTGAGATGCTACACTTTTTGCAAAAGTCTCTTTAGCAAATTGGGATTAAAACAACAAATAATAGAACAATGTTTGATGAGAAAATTATCTTTTTTCCATTTTTGTGGCTATAAATACTGTTTTAGTCTTGTTGTGAGTAGCCTGGAAACATTAGTTGGCTTACTTTGGTTTAATGCAACCATACATAACATATGGTATTATTTTGTGGGGTTCTTGTTCAGAATAGAAACTCCTAAGAATGTTTTTGTCATTCTGCTCTGAAAACAGCTGCTTTAGACACATGTATTGACAGTGCTAAAGTGCCACTTTTACACCTAGGTAAATAAAGTATTGTTTTGATGATGCTTTTCACCCTCGGCCTGAAAGTGTCTTTTTGACCTTCGGTCATTTAATGTCCTCGTGTTCAGAACGTCCACTTTAGGACCTCGTGTTCAAATACACAATTACTCTGCAAAAACCTGTGCGAATGGTACCGAAATTAAGATTTGTTCAATAACATATAACGTATTGATATTGCCATGCCTCAAAAGGACTTTCGAGCATGATCTTTAGTAAAAATAAATACCGGTACTTGTTAATAAGTAAAGAGTGTATTTCTTCAAGACTAAAAAGTAATAATTTATTTTAAGACTGAATGTAAACAATAACAAAACATAATAATTAAACTTATATACTTCTCTAACATCCTCCTTCTTTTAAAAACAAATTACAAACGAAGGAATCTTCTATTTCTCATACTGTTTTCCATTAAAGAGTGTTTGGCGGTTTTGTTTGCTTTTGAAAAAATTTGAACAGTATTTGTTTGGAAAAACAGATATAACTGTTGAGACAGACCCAAACCTCTGAAACTATTTTCAAAAACCTTAACTAGCGCACCAAAGAGGCTTCAACGTATGATTCTGCGGCTGCAGAAGTTTTCGTTTGACATTATTTATCGTCCAGGAAAACCATGCTTGTAGCAGTTTCTGTCCCGAGCACCTACAGATCTTGACAAACATAGAGATGACAACGATGTTACCATTTACGAAGCAAGAACGAGAAATATGTAAGAAGAGAACTAGAATTATGCAAGTCTCTAGAACACGTTAACCTGACAGATGATCGTCTAAAATAGGTGAAACAGTACACAGCTGATGACCCAGTTCTCCAGTCACTCTCAAGAATCATACAATGTGGATGTCCAGATAAAAAAAACTCAATTGCAACAGGAGGTACAGAATTTTGGCCCTATAGAGATGAACTTGGATATGAGGACGGTGTAATACTGAAAAGTGAGCGTATTGTTATCCCAAAAACATGATCAACAATATAATACAACGGGTTCATTCTACACACCAAGGTGCTGATTCGTGTTGTACGAGCTAAAGATGTTTTCTTTTGGCCTGGAATGGCTAATGAGATTCGGAGAACCGTTGAACAGTGTAAGGTGTGCAAAAAATATGCGTCAAATCAACAAAGAGAGCCATTAATACTGCATGAGACTCCAACAAGACCTTGGCAACGCATTGCCATTGATTTTGCACAAGAATCATCCTCACACTATTTGATTGTTAGTGATTATTTTTCTTCATTTTCGAAGTGTTAAAAACTACTTTCCTCCTCACAAACCTTATTAATTTCTGCAAACAATTATTTGCCAGATGTAAGATTCGGAGGTAGCGGTGGTTGATAGTGGTTCACAATGTATCTTCCTTTTTTCAAGCGTTCGCAAATGAATGGAGTTTTAAATTGTGTCATCGTCACCAACCACCACCAGGCGAATGGAAGGCTGAATCAGCTGTCAAAATTTTTAAGTCCTTATTGAAGAAATCAAAGAAGATGGAACAGACTTACATAAGCTCTGTGAACTTAGGAACACTCCACTCGCGTACATAGGATACAGTCCTGCCCAGTTGATGATGGGTAGAAGGACTCAATGTTCTATTCCTGTACACGAAGAATTACTTTCAACCTAAGATACCAAGGGATGCAGTAGAAGATGGAACAAGCACAAACAGAGTTACAAAACTAGTTTTCGACAAAGGCACAGAAACAGCTGATCCCCTTTCAATGGATCAAACTGTGTGTGAAGAGACCTACAGAAAGAAATGAACCTTGGGTAGAAACTGGGTAGTTAGAAAGGATGGTTCGCACATATGTGGTGAAGTGAATGGAAAACAGTATGTGAGAAATAGAAGATTCCTTCTTTTGCTGCACAAGTTACAGGATTTTTCGAATGCTGGACAATTCGTCATGTTTTCCACCACAGTACTTACATTCAATCATATTTCCATGCGCTTTAACTTTGAACGCAGACACATCCTTCTGCATGCTTGGGAAGGATTGTCATGTGCTTCATCAATACTTTTGCAATGTTTCCTGCCTGTTCATCTGCAAGACATTTCCGTAGCTTTGGTTAAAGTTAATCCTTTTGTAGACAGAAGCGTTTTTCGCAAGTTTGAATGGAATAACCCGGCCACAAACGATCGCAAATTAAGTTTTCTTCAATTTTTAGTTTGGACAAATTTCTAAGGAATCATACTGACATTTGCCAATCATCTCATGTAATCTATTTATATAGTCTTGGCAGCATTCATTTGGGGACTGTTTGCACTATTGAATAAATAACGCTCAAAAGTTATGTTTTAGATTCCATAAAATTGCCATCTAGCCTTTGAATAATTTCATCAACATTAGCTTCATCACTACAAAGTTTGCATATTAGCTGAACGCCTTCTTTTCCTATCAAAGATTGAAACAGTGCTTTCTGAACTTTTTTATCTGATAGTTTACCTGCCTTTTAGAGTGCTGCTACACGCCTCTGCTAAGGTGACATAGTCTTTCCATTGTATCTTAAATAAAACCAATTTTTTCATTTTGCATTTCTTTTGTCGGATAAATCCTAGAGGATTCGGCAATGGTAGTCCGTTCATTTTAGTCTTCTGACACCATGTTAATAAGTACAAGTGTATTTCTTCAAGACTCAAAAGTAATAATTTATTTTAAGACTAAGTAAACAATAACAAAACATAATAATTAAACATATGATTACTTCTCTAACAATACTACACCAATACAAATAAGCATTCCTTTTAGAGTAATGAAATGTTTGTAAGTTTCCTGGGTTACTTGGAACACAACACGAATGATATTGATATTTTCTTGGTTATATTTTCTTGAGAGAAATGAGAGTGTAGTTAGGTTTCTGCTAACCTAACATGTCTGTAAAAGTGTTATTCAAAGGCCTTGTTAAGTTAAATGATGTATTAGTAGTTAAATTACCAGTAGCAAATATTAGGATAAACATTGCACAAGTGTGTGAAATATCCCTGCTGACCACTGCTTTAATAATATGGATATATGATTTTGAACCTGTAGGAGATGATATGTACATGTTTTGTATGTTTTTGGTAAATATGAACATTACGGCAACGCATATCGGGAAACTGATTACTGTTTGGTCAAGAAAAGGCTGCGAAAACACTTTCTCGAACTTTCTCCAGTCTAGGTTCGATGAACACTTTTCAAAGATCGATCTAACCATATTCGGAATTATCTTCGTAGGCATATGGATTGTTGTGATTTCCACCATTCAACTAATAATCTTCAAAGCCAGCATATATCTGATCATTGTAAAGTTGTCGTTCATATGTATGCATTTACCCCTATTGAGAGCAATCCTTCTTCAGCACCTCATACTTCGATGTTTGAACTCCTTGACTGCCAACGGTTCTGTAGAACACCACGCAGACTCTGTCAGAACGCTCCTAGCCACCAACTCCAACTTGACCACATCGCTAGCGACTCAAGCTACTCTGCTGGGTTTAAACGACTCATTCCTGTTCATCTTCCACCTCTACAACATCTACGTGGACCTGGTATCGCAAGAAGGTCAAACGTCAAACTTCGCATACTCCGGGAGGCCGGTGTTCGTGTTGCTCTGTCACACTGGATTCTACTCCGTGTTCCTTCTCCTGGCTTACATGTCTACACAGTTGAACAGCTGTATGCAAGACCTCGTCTTGGCACTCGACAAGAGATTCACTGCTCATCCTTGCTCAACGAGACAACGCATCTTCATATCAAATCTAATGAGTGAGTTTTCCCTCTGGCAAGTGGAAATGTCGTGTTTGGGGTTTGTCAGCTTTAATCTGCCCACGGTGGTCTCACTTTGTCACGTGATCATTAGTTACATGCTCATCCTTATTCAGTTTACTTAGATAGTGATATATCTCTTGAAAGGATGGTTGCTCGACCAGAGTTAGGTTTAGAGATAGCAAGTTCCCTTATGGTGCACCTTAAAAACAACTTATAGTGAAACAAAGCACATGACTTCTTCGAACATTACGGTACATTTGGATATCCGCTTTCAGTCCATACCGTCTGTTAAAGAGGGTAGAAAGATAGTTGTAAGAACATTTCGAAATATTGTAAAAGAGTCTACAATAGACGCTTTGGGTTAATCGCTTTTTTTGTTTAATAAATAGTAATGATTGAACACTCTGCTTAAATACTGCACTCTTACGTGTTTGAATTATTTAGTCGGAATTATTATTAATAGTCCTAATTAAGTGTAGTTTTTTTTCGAATTATGCCCTAACAAACCAAAAAACGTGAAATTGTCTACAGATATTTGCTAAGAGCCATCATACCATGACTTATCAATCGGTCTGAACGATGCAGAGTGTTCGAATTCTGACCGGAAAGTTGTTATTGAATTTATGATCTACTAAAAATGAAAGCCCAAAAGCATTTTGAAGTCCTTTCCGAACAAACTGTGAATACGATGTGTGTAACTTTCATAGTATATTTAAAATAACCTGCCTTTTTAAATTTGCGTAAAACGGGTTAATAACGTGGGAGAGTGGAGTTCCGTAATCTAACTCCAGATTGCGTTGTAAACACCCTGATTAATTCGCCACAAAGGAAATTACTCTCTACTCAGTTTCAACTTAGCTTAAACCAGTTTAACAATTTCCTGCACAAGTAAGTTTCAGTTATCTAGTTTGCAATAAAACTGATTGTTTTTATCTGTATTTGAAAGTATACCTATGTCCTAGTTCCGGTTATAAGATATTTAAAGTTCTGAAAGACTGTTACATTTAATGGATGATTATCAGGAATTGGTTCTTAAGCAAAATTGTATTTATAACGAATGAGTTTAAAGGTGGTACGGTTCTGAACGGGTATAATTCTAGGAATAAAAGACTGTCTTGGCCTTTCCAGACAAAACCAACTCCAGAAAAACTAAAAGCTACAAACAGTCTACTCTCTAACCTTGTCACATCAAGATCTTCTTTTTGTTTATCAAATTTCATGCAAGGGAACTTTGAAGTGTTTTGAAAAAAAGGAACTTTTGGTAATCACAGTGAAAAGGTTTTAACTACTAAAAATAATTCAAGACTTAGAAATTGAAGACACATTTTTTGAAGCGCTAGTTGGTTAAAGACTGTTTTCCGACTTGGACATTTTATAGTTTCAAGCATAGCCTATATTATTTTGGGTTTCAAATTGTGTAATGTTCTATAAATACCGTAAAATAGGAAGTTTGAACAGCGTAAAATTAAATAAAACTATACAATACCAACTGAATATAAAATCTATTCACACAATCTATCACAAATGTCTGCTTACTAGTGCATTTGTTTGACTGCTGGATATTATATTTAAAGTTTCTCACTAGTATTTTATTTGCAAGCAAGTATTTTCTAACCATTTTTAGGACATTTCGCTATTTTAAAGCTCAGTTATCGCAACTTACAAGCACTTTTAAAGAGATGTGAAGTATACACAATAATACTTCACATAATTATGGTATCTTCATTCAAGTACTAGAAAAACAAGCAAAATAAAAAGCTCTGTGCACTCGAGGAGTTTAGTTTTTTTGTTGCACGGAACAAAATAGTAATTTTGGCCACTTGGAACGCCAAATTAATAAAGGTTACATACTTCCTCTAAAATGGCGTTCATTCAGTACTTATCTAGAAGCATTTGCCTGCGATGCCGTGAGAGTGCGGGCAAACTCGTCAAAGGAGACGCCAAATTGTCATAAAATAAGGCGTCTTAGAACAACATGAAGATTAAATGAAGCAATTAAAAATAAGCTAAAATAATCGATAGCTACAGTACCAAACTTCACGAAAGGCATAAAACTGTCTTCACAGATGTCCGTTTAAGTTAGGTACCTTCGAAGGAGAAATATTTAGTGCCATTTTCTCATAAATTGTTTGTTTTAATACCACAGATACACGATTTCTAATATATATTCATGAGCAACACACATTTTCAGAAAACGCTGTGGAAACAAAAGAGCTGAAGGCTAACATGGTTATAGAAAATACATAAGGAAGGAAAGTTATGGGCTGTCAGATAACATTGTTTCAAGGCTGGCAACTCTGCAACATTGTAACTTTATACTTCCTTCGTTTGTGTTTGTCGACTTGAATACAACACGTTTCACTGTTGATGTTGTTCAAATAGAGACTGATGTTATTTGCAACAGTGTAGTAGTGTTTGAGGTGTTGCAAAACTTACAAATGATAAAAGATAAGACAATTCAAATACACTGTTGTTGGGCAATACTGAAGCTAAATAAATCTTCTCAGTCAGTTCAAATGCTGAAAATTATTCAAACGTTATTAAGAAGGGTATTGAGAAAGCCCAAGAAACCCACTGATCGACGGAATAAGGGTAAATCGATTCCAGTTCAATTTTGTGCGAACAAAATAAATGTAGGTTTGAAAACAGTTTTGAGGTGAAAGAGGCTTTAGTTTTAACAACGACGATTGCCAAGCATGTTGTAAACATGATAGGCCTAACCCGATAAACAACGCATTTCTTTATTTTTGACAAGTAGTTGCAGTAGTATATGTATCCTATGTATTTTGACAACGAGTTATGAACACTGCAAAAACCTCGAAAAGAAACTAAAAGGCACGTGTACAAAGTTGACGCGTGTTTCTAACCGCTAGAAAACATCTACTTTACGCCCGTGGTTCGGATCAGATTCATCGTTACTCTTTACCACCCGAACTACGCAATCTTGGAAGGTATTTCAGAAGTATTATAGAATGTGTTGAAACTCACCACCGAAATGCCGCAGTAGTTGACTAAAGAACTCTGCTGCCATTAATACCTGGAAACAAAGAGAACTACAGTACATAAAATACACTGTTTAACATAGCATTTAGCTCATTTTACCTGCAACCTTCCATAAGTCACGGAAGAAGTACCTTTCACAAGGAACGCCTGAGGAACAAATACTAGCTGTCCAAAAGGTCCAACCTCCTCCCCACCTGAACTTTAAAATTTATGAAGACTTTTGACGTGCTTCGTCATATGTATGAGAGGTCAACTGAAGTACTTTTTGGCATATTTTGGGGTTTTCTCCTACCCCAAAATAGGAATAGTGGGGGCCTTTGTAATATTTATTTAACCCCAATATGTGACCCCTCATTTGAAAGGGTATGAAAACAAAAGCGCATTCATATCATTCAAAGTATTTTTACGATGTCATCTGCTTTCTTGAGATGAGAAATTGACGCGGTTGCTACCGTTTTTCAATTTTGTAAAATAGTTACGGGTTCACCTTTATTTTAAGTTTTAAAAAAGACAAGTTTGGCAAACTTTTGAAAACTGCTCTTGTTTTAAACATAACCATTTTTCAAGAGTAAGCCAAATGTATCTTGTAGCAAATCGTTTTAAATCTCTGATTACCCAAAAACTGTATCCGTAGTTTTTTCCAACAATTGGAAAATGATAGCGACCACGTCTGTTCAAAAGATGACACACGTTTTGGGCCATCTTGAACTAAGGCCGCCTTTTTAATGCCTTCCAAGTGAGGCGTCACATGATGGGGTAAAAATATTTCAAAGGTCACCCCCTACACCCTTATTTTGGGAGGAGGCAAACTCCCAAAATATGCCAAAATGTACTTCAGTTGACCATACTTCAGAAGTACTTAATACATATTTTAATCCACGTTAAAATACTTTCATTCATTCAAAGTTTAAGGGGGTCGTACTTTTTGATATACGTGAACATATGTTATTGCTTAGACTCAATTTTTTACAAGCCTCACCATGAAAACTGATTACTGATAAGAAAATTGTTGGAACGTTCCTTTAGATTTATCTTAGGCCGTAAAGACTAAAGATATAGTAGTTTAAATAAGTACGTACTTGTACGTACAGAAGTTTTAATTAACATAAAATAGCTAATAATGACATTGATGGTTGAATACAAGGCAGTTTTGCTGTTTTATTTTAAGACATTAGTCGTATAATTTCATGAATCTTTAAACATGTAATAAAACCTTATCTGTTTTTAGTAACAAAGGTATAGCAGAGCTGAAAACCATAGCAAATTTATGAACTGAATAGCGTATGAATAACGATACAATTTTGTTTCCACGAAGTGTTAAGTAATTAAAAGTTTGTATCTAATATCAAATTACAGTGTTTTATCCTTCGAACGACGAACCTATTTAAACTGTGTACCTTTTATCACATTGTAAAGTAGCAAATTTATCCTAGTTGTTCGAAAGGTGGGTCGAATATTTTCAATTATCTGCCTTTATTTCAAACATTCAACAAACATGTTCTACTACTTTGCTGTTTGTTTGATGGTTTTGGCAGCTTTCGTTCAAGCAAGGTAAGCTGATAAATTCAGTAGTTTCATTAGAGATAGTCCTAGTGAATTTTTAAATGTCTTAATGTGGTAGAATTTGTTGTATGTTTTATTCTTTGACTTGTCCATAAGTATTATCTTATACACTCCAACGGAGATATTATTTGTTTTGTTACGTGACTTTTATTTATTTTTTATACAAATAAATTTTTACGAGTAGTACTGAAATGAACATAAAAATATAATTAAATACTAAAGGTTTTAACCTCGGTAGAACGATCATTTGAAAAAAAGTATAAAGTAACTGTATAAAAATTATTTCTAACGCTAGCCAAAACCAAATCTATGAATGATTTTTTGTCTGTATAAAAACAACGGTTAGTTAACACATATTGTACCAAACTGACGGAATTTAAACTAATAATTTATTTTAACTCAACGTGCAATTAATCCCTTTAAGCCTTTAAAAGGCTTCTCATTGCGTATTAAGCCTTTTAAAACGATAGGATGCCTTCCTTGTTTAAATTTGACCCCTAAAACAGTTTGGCATTATCAGTAGTTGATGTGTATCTCCAAACGTAACTAGCAAAGGTTTTCTTTCACTCTAAATTAAGTTGATATCCAACCAGCCTAGATGGATATTTGTTTGTTTGATTTCGTAGTCAAAGGTAGTTAAATATAAGTAAAATTACAACACGTTCAAGAGCTAGCATGTATATTATGACTGCCTTCATTTAATGGGCTTATTAACTGACAACAAAACGCTTCCAAAAAATAAACCAAATAAATCAGATCATTTAAGTACAAAGTCAATAAAGAACATCATAAAAGTAACAAACCACACATGAACAACCCTCAAATATTATTTTTGACTTGATGCTTTATTTTACTCTACGTTTTATAATGTAACATTTTGTTTTAGTGAAATGTTGCAGTTCCAAGATATGGATTACAGAAGTGACTTTAACCCTCATTAAAACAAACAAGTCAACTAGTCGAACTCGGTTTGGAAATGCAGTAAAACTCTGTTCATATCACTCAAACGTCAATACAAGTTTTAATGTATAGTTTTAAATGTATACACGTTTTTTAATAACAAATAATTTATTTTAATTAACATGTATAGTCAATATTTTAAATAGTCTTATAAATAGAGCCTAATTCAATTTTAAAAATTTAGTACATTAGCTTTTGCTTCAATACTCTAGTTTAATTTGTCTTTATAAATTTTCACCTGATGTATTTTAATGAGTTTTCGTATTTAGTATATCATTGCAAATAATCTCCATTTCAAGAACTAATGTTCCTTTCACCGTACTTATTGGGCACCCTCTAACTAGCTGTATTATAATTATTGACTATTGAATCCATCAAATTAGTACCAAATTTAAAACCTGTTAATCTTGTTACCTTAGTTAGTAGATCTCACGTCAACTGTAGACATCTAAAATTTCTCAAATGCAAAGCAAAATAATGTATTAAAACACTTCTTTGCTAAATTACCAGTTCAAACCTCCGTAGGATAAATTAAAAGTAAAAATGGAACTAAGTGCTGATTAGCGTTTGAAACTATTAGTTTGAAAATTAACATTTCACATCAGTATACCCTATAAAATAGTAAATTGCCAAAAGCTCTAATCTTTAAAAAGATTTTAAACGATGTTTTTAACGTATTTAGAACTCGTAATATTAAAATAATCTGGTATAACTAGGGGCTTAAAGCTTACTGGGGGAGCATTACTTTTAAAAAGGAGAGCACATAGGGTATATCACGCACACAATATACAGTTTTCACCAAGATCAATGCGTTTAAAATAAGTAAGCCGAGTATAACCGTAAGTTATCGCCATTTGCCACATTTAACAAAACAGCTTTTCGCTCACAACTCTTATATAAAAACATTATATGAAAGAATTTACATGCCGAAGTAAATCAAGTGTTAACAAATAAGGCCTAGATAGCCTATACATCTGACTTATAATGAACAAAGAATATGTTCAAAGATCCTTGATGAAAATAAGATATTATGTATAATACTCGTATAATAAAATAAATCAATCGAATCAATAAAATTAAAAAATGAATCAATTCTTTCAATCTTTAAAAATAAAAGAATTTTTTTAGTTTTATTTTTAAGAATTTTGAAAGGTAGTAAAAATATCTTTGCCTTTGCACTGTAGAAGGTTTTGAGATATTTGGAGCCCTATGTTAATTGTTTTTGAACTTGTAATTTTGTCTCGTAGGAGATGTTAGTTCCTAAAATAACCACATTTATAATTATCAAAACTGTTTGATAAATATAAATACAGATTGATAATGTCATAGGTTTTTAATTTATTAAAATTGTTTTTAACTGTTTACTATTCTCATGGCTTTTTAACGAAGTGAAGAGCCGCTTTAAGTTAGTTAAAAACAATGTACGCAAAGTTTACCCTTTCACAGGATATCGTTATGAGTTTTATGGTAATGGTTTTATGCTAAAAAATATGTGGATTCTATCAATTATACTACTAAACTGAATCAAATTCAAGCCGATGTGTTTATGACAGTAACTTAAATAACTCGTTACCAGACATCCCCTCCAAACAGTACTTCTTTTCTAAACCAAACTTCAGCAAAGGGTTTTCTTCTTTATATTATAGGTCAAACTGACTCAGAAGTGAGTAGAGAAAACAGGTGTCAGCAGCAAGCAAACACGTGGTCTAAACCATTAGTCTTTGGCTTTGAAGCAAATCTTGTAGGTTAGTGGTTTAGGGTTAGGGCAAATCTACCCTCTTTGATGCAAACCTAGAAACACGTTTTTCGTACCTCTCTATCCTCGTTTCGTTTCAATCTGACTTCTACCACAAATGGAATGTGAGAATTACAACTTTTAGTCTCTACGCGTAAACATGTAATATTTTTCTCGCTATAAAATAACGGTTGAACTTATGACTGCCCAGTACGGGAGGTAAACTATGCATACAGTTGCAATAAGACAAACTTTGCCGTTATTAATGGTGTTTTGTGAGTTTAAGCTTTTATATTGAATAAGTTTAGAATAGAAGTGGATTTTGCACATTTGAGTTTTTTTCAAGAACAATTATTTTTGTTGTTAAAAACCTCTCTATCAAGTTATTGAATCATCAACTTTATAGATTTCAAATAACTTTCCTGGACTAAAAGAACCCAAATTGAAAGTGCTTGTATGAATGTGTTTAAAAATAGTAGCATATCTCAACCTTCTTTAAATTTTAGTAATTTATTTATAGCAATAGTGAAAGAACTAATCGAACAAAAAGTTAGGGACTCAAGGAAAATTTTCGACTAATAGCTTACTTCATTTAATATTATATCTAAATTTACACATTTATTTTGGGTGTACATATATTTTACTCTTGTTATTCAACTGAACATAATTATTATACAGATGATTTGTCTTTTGTTATTAAACTGAAGATGCTTTAGTCATCGAAAGCTAGCTCTTAGAAAATAAAAATGTCTAATTTATTAAGAACAAATAAGATTCAAACATGTGAAATGCAGATTTTTTAGATGAAAAGCACAATTAAGAAGTGGAATTTTAAATTTTTGGCGCCACTCCACCCTTAATAATATTTTTGACGTCATGTATCTTAAAACACAAACATAAAGTCATCACATAATAATAATAGCATTTGGAGCGGATCCATGGCGGATTGGTATCGCGCGCGACTCCGGAGCTCATCACTCCGGTGGCGCGGGTTCGATCCCCGCAGTCCCCACTTACAATTTGTAATGTGACTGTACGGTGACGCTAGGTAAAGGTCGAGGTTGAGTGGTAGAGAGGACTTTGTAGTCCTAACTTCACCTCGTTAAACAAGACAAACTTTACCTTTTGTTGGATCGCAAACCTACGAAAAACGATTAAAAGACGGAAAGTCAGTTTCGTAGTGTCCACTCTTAGCTGCTTGCAAACGAATAGTTGGCTACGCTCGAACTGCGCACCCCAAAGGGTGTTTGGAGGTCATTTCACCCCTTCATACCAAAATAAAAATGTTTCACAAGAGAATTATTTCGTATTTGGCAAAATGGATCTGAATTAAACATGTAGTACATTTTAGTGGTTTAATACTCCGATTGAATTACTTAAAACTTACGCACGAATCGAAGGTGGCTAAAATCATGTTGTAATAAAATATAGTATATTGTGGTGGTAACCATGGGCCATGAGAGCCAAAGTGGCCAGTAATCAATTAGATTACAGCTCACTCACTCTGTGAACACTCAACAGCCTTCGTGTCTACGTTTGAAACAAAACCGTCCCCCTGTTTGCAACTACACTACACTCCCATTCACTGCCAGTAGTCAGCATTGGAAACCCTTTCCACTATTCAACTAAAGAATGAACAGTTTGATGAAGGTTTAAAGATAAAATTAATAGTTTTATATCTCGAACCAAACTAGGTGGCGGATCAAAAACAAAATATTTATAACAACGTGTTAAAAATAATATAAACAACGAAATATGTAATCTTAGCTTTTGTTTTCCCTCAATTAGTTTTCTAGAGAGAATAGTTTGTAAACTGAACGTATCAATGTTTCATTTTTTAAAAATTTTGAATTTGAAAAAAACTAGGTGGCAGATCAATGAGTTCTTGAAACTGAATACGGTACAATAAAAATAAAACAAAACTGATATCGTTTTTAGCTGTAAGTTCTGAGTATTTCATTGCTAAGGCGGCTTCAGCCTACTTCGTGTAGGTCTCTGTAAGTATCGAATTGGCGGTATGTTGTCACAGAAGCAAAGAAATTTTAGTACTAAATGGTATTCTCAGACTAACCAGGAAAGTCTTAAAAATATTAGGATGTGTGAAATACTTTAGAGTTTTAAAACATTGTACTCAACATTGTGAGAAAAACATTACATTGTGAGAAAACTATTTTAATGGCGATGAAAATTTCATGTACGATTACAAGTGGTGATGAATTATTTTAAGGTTATAGTGATAAGTAATAAATAAGTTCATAGTGAAAACGGCTGAAGTAATGCCATATTTGATCCTAGTTGAAAAGAAAAAAGAACTGCAGGAGGTTTAGTTTGTAAGTCTGAAACGAAACACAAGTCTAGGGTCTGAAGAAAATTTCCCAAACACAGGGAGCTCATGGTAAGTTAGATACGGTAACTTATGGTGTATAACGCATTTACTTCCGAGGAAAAATAATCTCAAAAGTGACTTCTCCGGTAAGGTATGCAAGAATACTGACGGAAATATTCCATGAGATTATAATAGATGTGCTTTTGAGACTAGAAATCTGCAATTACTACTGTTTAGATCAATCAATCAGTAAGTTGTGTTACAATCATGAAATGAGATGAAATGAAAAATGCCTTTATTCGTGGTAAATTAATGATTTTAAAGTCCTCTCTTCCACTCGTCCAATCATCAAACTCGTTAAAATCAAATTTTAAACTCGTATGTTAAACTTAAAGTTTGTTTAGCCCAGAGAGTTACTTATTGAATCTACCTATTATTCAATACATCCAACCAAAAGATTTATTTGTGGTTACTGTGATAATTCAAACAGCTTTATTATGAGCATTTAAACATTGACGAGTACATTCTAACTACAATGTTTTACTCTATGTATTAAAGTGATGGTAAAAGTTTGTCAAATGTGACCGAAGCTCAAAACGAGATGTGTGTTCAAAGAAAGCGAACAGAAAGAACAAACCTTTGTTTATTTGGTCCAGTTAGAGAACAATATCTGAAGTTTGCAATTTATAGTCCCTTGGGTAAAGACCCCTCCCTCACCCACCTCACTTACCCCTTCTCACCACACAGACATGAGTGACCTACCTTAACCATGTCTATAACAAGCTGTGTCCTCAGGTATTAGGGTTTTCTAGGAGTTCTATCATAGTTTTAATAATTCAACTTCAAAAGATTATTCATAACCAATCTAAAAAATCAAATATCACAGTGGGACTAGGGAGGTCAACTAAGTTTAGACGCTCGGAGCTAAGTCATCCCAACGCGAATTCATTTGATTAAATTCATTTAGTAAAGTTACTTGATTAACTATAACCTACATAGAAAACCTCATGAAAGGAAGTATCGATTCTAATTAGTCTTAACATCCGCTATCGTTAACGAATTCACTTATATCCTAAGAATGAAAGAAAGACACTTTTATTCAGTGACATACAAGATGCATAAGAAAACCAAACATTACAAAAAGAAGAAGTCAAATGAAGAAATAAACCAAAAAACAATGATTAGCATTTTTTCTGAAAATTAGTTCGCAAATCAGGTTTTGTAAGAATTATGTTAGCTTTAGTGAGCCTTTTGCCAAAGAACTCTTTTCTTGACAAACGTACTCAAGTAGTTCAAAATTGTCATGAGTGCGACAACGTCCATTCGTTGCATCTCCGTTGGTAAAACGGAGTATTTCTAATGGACCACTTACAACAAAACCATTTGTTTAAAATTACATTCTTTAAAACATGTTACCTTTCCCTTTATGAAAACACGTTTCGCTGAAGGATTTGTTTGTAGTTTTTGTAAGCGTTAACCATAAAGTTAGATTAAAATTGTATAAAATATTCTTTAAACTTTTAACTGTCCAAGTAGTAAATGTCAAGTAAAGCGATACCACCTTGTATACAAGTAACAGTGACCATGTTTTGGCTAGATTATCCGTAAGGGACTTATTTGACGTGGCCTCAAACTGGTTTTCGGTTAACAAACTAGCTCTCAATAAGGCTAAAACGCAAGAGATTACGTTCAGTTTTAGTAAGAGTTTTAAGGAGTTTGACTCAGTTAAAGTTCTGGGTTTTGTCCTTGACGGTAAACTGAACTGGAATGATCATATCGATGATCTCTGTGTTAAGTTGAGTAAAGTGCTTTATCTTCTAAGGGTCTAGCCTCAGATATGCCTTAACATTTAGTCAAACAAGCCTTCCATGCTTTTTCCCGTCTCATTTGAGCTATGGAACAAGACTCTGAGGCCATTCCAGTGGGGTCGACAGAATCCTTCTTCTCCAAAAGAAAGCTGTCAGGCTACTCAGTGGGGCACATCATCTAGAACACTGTAGACCTTTGTTTGCTAACCTTGCGGTCATGACCGGCATCAATATATACATATTTCAGTGCCTCCTAACAATCAAGGCTAGAGAAGAGGAATTTGCAACCAACAATAACGTTCACAGTTACTCCACAAGAAACAATTGTGACCTTTTTGTCACCAAATGTAGACTGAATAAAACAGCACAATCGTTTCCTGTTTCAGGTATCCGACTGTATAATGCTCTGCCCTTGGAAGCAAGAAATTTAGATTCAACAAATTTTAAAAGAGTTGTGAAACGTTGGCTCATTAAGCACCCTTTTTACTATTTACAAAGTTTTTTGAGGCAGTGAAGACTGATTTTTTTCTTTAGTTTAAGCTCAATGACTTGTATATACTCTTTTATCTCACTAGTTGTATGAAAATTGATGTTACTGTATTTGTTCTGTATACTAATGTACTTTTTTAAAGGATATGTTGACGTTGTCGATTGTTTAAACTTAAAGACAAAATAAATCATTTAATCATTAATCAAATAGTTATGGAATAACTTTGGGCTGCCAAGGCTCAAACCAACCGACTAATTGATTTGATTAAACTCGGTTAGATTATTAACTGTACAACTATATTCTAATTATAGTACTTTAGGTAAGGACTTCCCCCTCCCACTAACTTGAAACCCTTCTCACTTCAGGGATATGAGCGACATACCTTAACCTTAAGCTCTATTCTCACGTACATGTGTTTTTGAGGAGTTCTTCAATAGTAAAAGAAAAAATATAGTTTCAATAAACTTACGATATTAGAATATTCAAAGGTGAGACTAATCTAATAAGTCAAATATCATGCTGAGAGAAGGTTGATCAACTAAGTTTGGACGCTCAGAGGTAAATCATAGCAGTGGGAATTGATTTGATTAAATTCAGCTGGCAAAGCTACTTGATTAACTATAACTGTTGCCACGGAATATAGAGAAGTTTGAAATACGTTCAATCATTTTCAACAAGTTTTACAACTTGTAAATAAACGTGATGTTAATGGAATATGAATATGTTGACTATATTTTATGTAGTTGGGTGGTCTAAAGTTTTAACTTATGTATGTTTGCTACATTTGTACTAAAGCACTATTTTTTTTGTCTATAAACAAATTTATCTATGAGTCCTTAAGCATTAAAAACATTTTTAAAATGAATAAACGCAATTTTACTTTAAAATGTATTATTTAAAACTCAAAGGCTTTTATCACCTCGACAAAACTTTAAGGCAACATTGTTTTTTGATTGTTTGTAGTGGTAGAACTGAATCAACGAGCGCTACAATATTTATACTTATGTATAAATATAAATTCAAACATGTTCTTCTTATTAAGGAAATCTTGTTATGTGATATTCAACGTTATCAGCTTTAAAAGATAACCTTCATAAAACCTTAAGAAAACAGGAAAATGAATTTATTTGTTTTCTATATTTAAATTAATTATGCTTGTGGAATGTTTCTCATAAAGAAAATGATGTTTCTCATAATATTTTAATTATCTACACACAATGGCAAGCTTTATCAGAAGAATTAACATGGGAAACCTCACAGAGGTTAAGTATCGATTCAGCTTAGGCCTAACATCCGCTATCGCTAATGAAACCACTTAACCCTACACGTAATTAGCATCACTCCTGAGGTTTATTAGCTTGGAGTGAGATTTTTGTAAAAACTTCATTTCTTGACGCTGGTAGGCTCAATAAGTTTAAAGACCAATAACTGTGTCCCAGTTCTGTGGACCTGGCACCAAACTGTACAGAAACCACATAAATACAAAAATATTGAATAAAAATTAAACTGCCTGTGAGTGTAACCGTTCCTCTAGAATCATTTCTATCGCTGTATGATTTGTTTGTGATATTTGTAAGAGTTAAGCTTTACGTTACTTGTTTAGTTAGTTATATAGTTTTTTAGTATAGTTTGGATGAAACGTGTTTTGAACTAACTACTGTCCAAGTGTCAAATGACAGGTCAAGAGTAATGGAATAACTTTGGACTCCCAAAGCTCAAATCCACCGACTGAGAACTAATTGATTTGATTAAAGTTGGGTTGAAACATTTAGATGATTAATTTATTCACTATATTCATCAGTTTCTAGGATATAACTTTGTAACTTTAAGAACGTTGTCACCTTGTGCTGTACGAGGTCACTTGTTGAGCGAAGATTTTTAGTTTCTTAGTAAACTAACTTTTTAATAGGTGGACCAGATGGTTGACTCTCTAGAGATCAACTTGTTGACACAATGCGTAATGTAAACTTCATGGCTCCAGGATATTGTAGAACACACAACCTTGAGCAGCAAACTGGCAAAGTCAACAACTTGCTGAGACTGCAGGGGTTCAATCATGTCAGATATCAATAGGTTTAGAAGAGGGCCTGTACTAAACACTTACTTGTTATTACTTTAACAATATTGGTGAGAAACTGCCTATGTTAGCTTGATGATGTTGGCGACAATGTACGCTAAGTGGTTGTTGTAGTGGAGCCATGATCAACTTGTTGACACAATCTGTAATGTAAACTTCATGGCTCCAGGATATTGTAGAACACACAACCCTGAGCAACAAACTGGCGAGGTCAGCAACTTGCTGAGACTGCAGGGGTTCAACCAGTTTCAATAGCTTTAACAAGAGGGCCCATGCTGAACACGTGTTTCTATTTCCAGGCCATACGATATTGCAGAAGGAAAGAAGTTCATAACTAAACTATTATTCGAAGTATAATGCGAGGACAAAGATGAATGACAAATTAAATTAATCATTCTTTGAACTAAGTATGTTGAGTGATGTGGCCAGTCATGACAGTATTTGCTATATGTCTTGGCCATTATATGGAATAGACGAATTGGAATACAGTTTCAAGAACAGTTTGCTTTCATACGCCCTTAAAGACGAGGAACCATTTGCCCCAACGTAACGTGGAATCATGCTTTGAGGGTAGGGGCAAGACCCCTTAAAATCCAAAAAAAAACTTCAGCAGGTTATGTTCAACTGTTACATTCAAGGTAGTGATTTAAAATTTAGTTCTGTACGATCAAAATTAGGCCACTGAATCTTTGCGTGTAGGGTGACAGAACTATCAAAACACCTGTAGACTTTATCCAGCTTGAGAATCCACATCAAAATTCATAAGTCCGGTAACATTCTTTATAAAGGATCCTGTTTACGCAATTTTTTAAACATAGCTACCTCTTATATATTAAGGCTTGTTAAGACGATGCGAAATGTTACTATCCACATTACTAGCAGATATTTGTTCTTGGTTAGGCAGTTACAGTTACAATCGCAATCACCATTACTTCTACTGTCCGATCCAAAGCATCAACCGAGTAATAAACGTAGATTGAGTGGCATCACACCACTTCACTAGTAACGATACCGGTACGTCTTAAACTGAAGTTAAAGGTAGGGCCTAGTTCTTCAATGCAAATGGTTTCTAGCATAAGAACGGTAAGTGTGTCAGTGGTGCTAACTATTCCGGATTGCTAGATTTAAAATTCATAACAGTGGTGGAGATCAATTTAATCAGACATTTAAATTTAATTTTGTCTAGTCCTCTTATGTTCAGAGGACAATTAATTAGTCATAGTTATAGTTGTTCTTCTTTTGCACATAAATATGATACAGAATAGTTATTGGTATTTTTGTTTAGAAAAAATACATTAACTACAAGCTTAAACCGTATTACAAGTCTTAGTAACGTATGGCAGCAAGTTAAGATTAGAAGAGTCAATTGGTGAGTTATTCAAGCCAAAACACTTTTTCCGGATTAGCAGAGAAGTAAAGAACCAAAGAACTGTTTTCATTCAGAATTTACTTTCAGGAAAATAGCTCTGGAACAAAAGGGAAATTGGTATTTCATCAAGAGATTAGAGGTTTTGAAGCGTAAAATCAACAGGAGAGACTAAACGCGATTTCTTTTCCTACTCCTTTCATTGTTTTGTTATTTTAAAATCCTTGGCTAATTGGTATTTTTGTTTAGCAAAATACATTAACTATAAGCTTAACTTAACTGTATCTTCTTCTTTCAGCACAAGTGATGTTTAATTTTGCCCTTCTTGGAGGTTTTTAGTTCTAAAATAATCTCTGCCAAACATAAATCCATCGAGCTTTTAACTCTCTAGCTCTGGTTCAATTGGTTTAATTTCAGTTACTAACTCATGCAGGGATCTTATGCAGGGGTTTTGAACTGCTAAAATAAATTAATCAAAAGTGTATCAAAATCAAATCAGCAACAAAAGAGCATTTGGTATAAACCTGTGTTCGAAGATACGCTTCAATTTATTTTAGATTAGCCTTTTGAGGTCGGATTGAGGTCATGTTTTCTCCTTTTCAGCATCATTTCTTCGACCATTACAAGTTTGGAAAAGAAATTGTTGACCGGAACTTGGTTGACTTTTGCATTGCGTTATTAAAATAAATAGTAACAGAGATCAATCTTAGCCAAAATGAATTCGACAAGTTGATTAGAAACCCATGTCTTTAACTAGCTTAGCCAATTTAGACATGATATTGTGCCTAAAACGTATTATCAGATTGATTTTAGAAGTATTTGATCAGTACAGGATGTGGTTTGTTGCTCAGTTCACGTTGGGTAATAATGTAACCACAAACTGTTTGGCTTCACCGCATTCAGTACGTTGAGTTTAGAGTCAGACAAGAGGTACTCTTGTAACCCAGAACTGTATTCTAGTTACTTTTATCTATCACTAAGCAGTTTCATTTGTATTTATATCAAGTTTTTGATCAAACGGCTACTTGTAAACTGTTTGAAATCGTCCACAATTCAAATTAGAATATCTGTGATAAACGGTTCTTTGTAATATTTTTATTAGCGACTTTCATTTGGAAAAATAAGATGTCCATGCCGTCAACATGGTTAGACCCAAACCCGCGACCAGTAAATGAGCACCGATCCTGGCCCTTTAGGTCAAGTTTTGATTTTTTTTTTAATTGTATATACATATGTTTATATGTGTGTACTCTTTACAAGTCACATTTTGTGTTCGAACATTATACAATTTAGTACAAATTTCATTATTAAAAATATCGGTAAATGTTGTTTGCCAGACAAACAAATCTACCGAGACCCTCCTTTTGCGAGGGACTTTTCACAAAAAAGTGTCTTTCAATTATCTAAAAATAGTAATGTCATGGATTTGATTGAAATTTTAAGTAAATCCATAAACTTCTTTCAAAATGGTGGACGAGACCCCGTCTGTGTTTTTAATTACAATTACGAGTATTTCTCTTACCCACTAAATCACTATTTGAGATGCCGACCACTCACATGAGGGTATTTTAAGGTATGTGTTTTGATGAGTAGTAATGAGTTATGAGTTGTAGTCTTGTTAGAAACTAAGGGCGACTCTTACTTAGAATAGGTCATTAATTAAAAGCCCAATGACCAATGGAAATACAAGGACCAACGGCTTAACGTGACTTCCGAACCACGCAGGTGATGGTCTGATAGGTCTAAACGGTGGAGGGAGTTGATGTGGGTATCATCAGATGATCACTGAGACTATCTGAGCCGCTTTAGACCTATATCATCCTCAAAACCTGACCTCCATGAAGCTGGATTACATGCAGAACCACACCACGAGTCCCAGTCGTGTTTTGTCCTTAGTAAACATTCACTTGGTTTGATGGGTTTTCTTAATAAATATACTGTATAATACTTTTTAATGACACACCAAATAACAATACGTACGTAATAAATTATTTAAATATATGGCCTGAAATATATTTAAATCTAGTATAAAAACATATCTAATAATAACTGTATTCCGTTTAAGTCCTTATGATAATGTTTACAATTATATGTTCCTTATTAATAGCATTGCAAATAATCAATCTCGATGGAGGGCATTTTAATTAAACATTTATTTGATAAGCGCAGAAGAGAGTGAAATCGTGTTCCAGCCCACTTCGCTAAGCCTCTGAGTTTAGCTGTGTAGTAATTAAAAGAAAGCGCAGCGCCGTCAAGCAAACGCATAATGAATTCATCAACAAACCCTTGACAAAGAGGCTCTTGCAGAAAACTCGGCTTTATTCCGAGTAAACTCAAACTTGTACACAGATTCCTCACTCAGGAACATAACTTCATACATTTCAGGTTTTCTGGTTTGGTCATGATACAATTGTAAAGGTAAAAGTAAAGTTTGTCTTGTTTGACAAGGCGAAGTTAGAACTACAAAGTCCCCTCTACCACCCAACCTCGACCTTTATCTAGCGTCACCGTATAGTCACTTTACAAATGTAAGTGATGACTGCGGGGATCGAACCCGCACCAGCGCTGAGATAAGCTCCAGAGTAGCGCACGATTAGGACTAGTAATTCCAGAGTCCCTAGGAGGTATGGCAAAACTTGGATGAAGTAATGTCCAGCAAAAATAAATAGGATTCTTAAAATATTAAATGATTCTAAAGTACTACGTTTACACTCAATATCTTGTGCATGTTTTAGCTTTCTAAAGATATCAGATAGTCTATACTTGAACAACCACTTATTGAGAACAAACACCAAAACCAACATGTGTATTTACTTCGTTATATTTACTTAAAATATTACACATTATGTTCACAAAATACTGAGTTGTATATTTTATACAACATCGTACAGAGTGGTCCCAAAAAGGGTACTCGTCATTTGATGTTGAGTATATTTTTTATTAGCCATGCATAACTGATTTCATTTTAAAAACTTAAAGCTCAACATGTTTTTTCCATTGATTATGACATATTCCATACGTCTTAACATGTGCGTAACCATTCATGAACACTTTTGAGAAATTAATATCCATTAGAGCTGACGTTATGTTTTACTTCAGGTTTTAAATACTTTGAGGTGGGGCCTGAAACACTATCTTTTAGTCTTCCCTATAAAAAGGCATGCGAGGGGTTAGGCTATTATATTATATATATATTTTTTTAAACCACCAATTTGATATTTCCCCTAGTGTTTTTTTGTTCGTGGGGAATACTAAGGGAAAAGTGTTTCAGGCCACTACGTCAAAGTATTGAACATTTGAAGCAAAACATAACATTAGTTCTAATGGATAGTTAGTTCAGGGATGGGCTGCTAACATTTTAAGACGTATGGAATATGTCACACTTAACGGCGGAAAACATGTAAAGCATTTAGTTTCAAGATTGTTAGTTCTACTCGTATGTAGATAATAAAATAAATACTTATCACAAGATAACGAGTATCTTTTTGACCACCTTGTATTTAAAAATGGAAAACTTAACAATCATCATTGACTTATCTCCAAAACGAGTAAAGACAGCTACATTATTTAAACGCCAACATTAAGAATTAAATTAAAACGAAGAATAACAAATATTTTCAATTGGAGCGTTTCCCATCAGAAATCCTTGTCCGTCATGGAGTGACGACTTTAAAATGGCAAAAACTTTAAAATCAGAAAACTAAGTTTATTAACTTGCATATTATGGAATATTGATCTGTGAATAACATCTGTGCGTTTTGTTCAAACGTTTTGTTTATGTGGGCACTCTCACTAATGTACGTAGATAATTATGTTGTAAAATGATTGTGAGAAATAAACAATTTTGATTGATTGATTGTGATTTTCGATAACTACAGTTCATTAGGTATAGCATGGCTGGTGGCCTTGAGATTTCCTGCTGGCCACTTATGACCCTACAGCCCATCTCACCGGCCATGTTAAACCTGACGAACTGTAATAAAAATATTTCTGGGCATTTTCGTATCATACAATTTGAGTTTCAAAGCATTTGTATTCTTCACCTGGAGTTTCAGTGAGTTATGTATTATGGAAGACATGTAGAAAACTCCTCTGAGACCAGTGAGGCAAACCAAGCCTGAAATTGACTGAGAACACGACTTGAGAGTGTAATGGTTACTTCAATGCAACAACTATCTAAACTGTTTGAAATCATGTAAATAGATTATTAACGTAATAACAGTTTCATGATGCACAATCCTATTAAGACACTTATTGTTGTGTGAAAATGACGTTATCACGAACAAATATCAGTGAAAAACATACGTCTGTCATCGTTGTCAAAACGTTTCGTCAATGTTTACAACAGCTATTAAAGTAATAGTTTTTAGAAGGGTTAAAGTAAGTTCGGTTACGTAAGCACAAAAAATCTGTATTTATGATAGGATAAATTCTCTTGATATTGTTTTCGAACTGCACGTGAACAAACTTCAAATTAGTGTACCCTTTCTGTCTGACGTCTTTCGAGGATTGTGCGCGTTTTCTGTTTACAGAGAAAATGTTACAAATACAAAGTCCGCTGTATAACTTCAACCTGTACCTAGCTTTATAGTTTTACCACATTAGCCGAGATTTAGTATTGACCGCGGGGATTCAAAGGCAGAGACATTGGCTCTACCTTTCTGCCAAGTGCCCAATTTAATAATTATACGTCTGAAAATAATACTCCTTCCTAAACATTTACTTATGTGCTGAATAGTTAACTTTTCATTGAAAATTTAAGCCACACCAAGTTGTTGTATAACTTAGGTAAAGGATATGTGATAATTATGAGTTTATTTGTCCTCTGGTCCATCTCTACAACTCAAATATGTGTGTTTTAGTTAGAACTAGTTGTAAATTATTCTGTTGCGTTAAATTTATAGTTGTTATCATGTTATGTTCTATTTTACTGGTGTTGTAAATTCTTTCACACAATTTTTACCGTATACAAAGAGCTAAAGTCACAAAAGAATTATTTGTTTAAAGTTGTTCTTGTCCAGCTATATACACTGAATTCCTATTTCCTTATTCAAGATACATTTGTTTATTTGTTTTTAAGTCTGAACAAAGACGCATACTCATGTTTAAGCTAAAGTAAACAGGGAGTCACGTGGTTATAGAAAATACATAAGCCAGGGGAGTTACGAGCTGTCAGATCGCCTTGTTTCTTGACTTGTAACGTACAGCAGGCCTTGCACACACTTCTGTATAAAACCCTTCTTCTTGTGTTTTCGCTCTAAAACAGCTTATTTTGAACTTAACATGTTGCATTTTACTCCTAAATAAATAAAGATTTGATGATCCCGTAATCTCTATGAAAAATTGATAATTTATTGAAGAGAAGCAGCTGTTGTAATAAGTAGGTTCTTATCAAATTTCCTTTGGAAAAATGAGATATTCATGCCGTTAGCATAGTAAGACCCAGGCCCGGTACCGTGAAATGAGCACCAATCCTGACCCCCAGAACACGTTTTGAGCATTTCTTTTCATACTGTATATACAAATGTACAGGGTTATTCTAAAAAAGAATGTCTTACTTTCAATTTTAGATGTGTACTGTCTATACTGTACATGACGAACGTAGTGTATGTACGTTTGTCCTGACATGTTTATGCGAGGATAAGTTGTAAAAACATCACAACTATGGTATTATTATGCAATACTGAGGCTGTAAACAAAGATTTTGCAATCATCTCCCAAAGGTTAGTGAGTACTGTGTACAAAAAATCACAAATAAGTAGGTTGAACTGGTACAACTAGAAAACTATAGCAGTTCGCAACAAAATCAACTTTGTAACTGTTTTAGGCGTATAATTGAATTAGATCGGTGCGGTGACCGGAAGCGCGGGGGAGTTAGCAAGTTGTTCAGCAGTGTAAACCACGCAATTCAACTTCGTAATTCGTATACTTGAAAACTTCAAAGCTAATCAAGTGCGTGCCTTTGTCTACCTTCAAGAGTACTACATGCTGTGGTTCTCAGAACTGTAATGTGTTAATGTAGTTCAACACTTGATAACATTGATGAGCGCAAATATACAGGATGTCAAAACATGTGTAGCTTGCTATGCAGAACCGGATTCTACATACAAAAATAAATCGAATTTGTCTAGTTTCATTTTTTTTATTTCGGCTTAGTTAAGCCGTAATCCAATATTTTGAAATTTTTGAAAATAAATAATAGTTCAAAAGCTTTTTAAGATATTTTTGTGAAACTTTGTATAAACCTTAACTGTATTCCTAATAACATTTTCTCAAAAATGTTTAGTACCTAACTTATCAGATTTGGCGGCCATTTAAATATTTAAAAGTCAAATTCCAATTTGATTCCTATTTGACTTTAGAATTTTAAATTGCCGCGATTTTAAAATTTGATAAGTTGTATGAAACATATTTTTGGAAATGTTATTAGGAATACAATTAAAGTTTATATCAAGTGTCCCAAAAATATACAAAATGGTGGATTTCGACTAAACCAAGCCTAAATTAAAAAAATGTTACAAGACATTTTCGATTTATTTTTGTATTTAAAATCCGGTTCTGCAAAGCGTGCTACACATTTTTGTAACACCCTGTATGTATACACTTAATAATCTGTCCTTTATTTAATAGAGATAGATTATTATAATCTTATTTTATAGGGTAATCAACAAATTTAACCCAAACGATTATATGTAATTGCTTTTTAAATTTATTTCCTAAATCTAATATCAAAAGGCTAAACATGTTCCAAAATTATGTTTTTACTGTTTACTGGCCAAAAGTCACTAGGTTGGTGCTGTTTTTACAGATACTGATCGAAAATCTCCATAAAAGTGTAAAGAGATGTACCAAAAATGAACTAAGTCATTTTTTTACTAGCAAACATTTTATTCAGCATATATTTTGTACTTTCTTCGTAAAACCTATTTTAAGACGTTAAACTTTGACGAAAGTGTATGTTGAGACGTTGGCAAAGTTTTCGTATTAAGTATTAAGCTACCGTGTAATGAACACGGTGCCAAGACCCTGATCAGTTTTGGGTGTTTACTACGTCAACATTGTCCTAGGAACTAGCCAACTCATCAGTCCACCCCTCCCATGAAACCTTCGTGTTTGTTCCCAGCCTAGTCTATCCTACCAGCCTTCAGCACAAATCCTCTTCCGAATCTCAAACACAAACTACCGCAATGAAATCCGAAGAGATAATTCGTTGAATGACGAAGTAGTGCGTTTGGTACAAATGCTATTGAATGTTATTGATTATATTTCATTAAACTGCGGTTTTCGTAGTTTAGGGAATTACACTGAAACGCGTACGCTTGATAGACGCTTAAACAACCGCTATCTCGTTCAACAGTTTAAGACTTAATCTCAAAATAATATTGTCTTTTTGAATAAAACGGAATGAGATCCCTTCTCTATGACTGGGACTCGTGGCGTGGTCCTGTAATCCAGCTTCATGGAGGTCAGGTTTTGAGGATGATATAGGTCTAAAGCGGTTTAGATAGTCTCAGTGATCATCTGATGATACCCGCATCAACTCCCACCATCGTTCAGACATATCAGACCATCACCTGCGTGGTTCGGAAGTCACGTTAAGCCGTTGGTCCTTGTATTTCCATTAGTCATTGGGCTATTAATTAATGACCCATTCTAAGGAAGAGTCGGCCTTAGTTTGTAACAAGACTACACTTCATAACTCATTACTACCACGCATCACACTCATCCTTCACCACATATTTGCCTCAAAATACCCTCATGAGAGTGGTCGGCATCTCAAATAGTGATTTAGTGATATTTTTAAGAACACCTCCTTTGAACCGAGTACGTTTGGGATCTGAATTCCAAAACGGTTTCACAAAAGCTTGCCTTAAGTCTCCAAACACATCGGCAAAAACCGCACATGCCTATCTTAATTCTCAACATTTATCGCTTCAAAGGTGGGGGGGGTTATTACTCTCTAGTCTCTGTCTCTTCTCATTCCTCAACATCTGTTTCAAAAGTTCTGCGCCAATAGATTACCAAAGTGTCCATAAATAAATGTAAATTACTAAAACACAGCACTAAAGTAAACCTCCCGCTAAAAAATGTGTTAATGGAATTATAACGACGGAAATTTAATTTGTCACCTAATTAACAACTTCCTTTATAACCAACAACAACCAGTAAGCAAGGCAATCATAACAGCTAATTGTATGTGAAACTTGATCCAAGCTAAGTTGGCTAGTGATTAGTTTAAGCCACATTGGAGTAGTACTGTACTCCAACTAGCTGTACTGTTACAGCAGGTTCTAGTGTTATGTAATCGGATTACTTATAATGTGCGAGTTTGTAGCTTTTTGATGAAATATATCCTAAAGGTTATCCATTTCAATTTGTCAAACAGTAATCCCAAATTCATTTTAAACTATTTAAATATTAATCAAACCTATTAAGCCCTGGCAAAAATACTCGTTAATGGGCAGTTTCTTAGTTACTGGTTTTATTGGTAAATCTGGACGATAATAATGAAATGAAATGAAAAAGTCTTTATTTACGTGGCGAAGTTAGGACTTTATGGTCCTCTACCACTTAACCACGTTAAATATATACAACAAAATCATACTTATTACAAATATGTTACATAAAATAATTGAAAATTAGATATTTTAAATATAAGATAAGAAAACTTAACTAAGTGTATAAAGGTTTACAAATAAATTTACTTAATATATAGCACTAAACCTAAAAACAATCACACTAACCTTTCATACAATCCACTCCCGTAAACGCACACCAACGATCCCGACCACTCCTACCGCAGCCCCCGCAGCATTCCGTCCCTGACCACCGCCCCAAAGCGCTTTTTCTAGAGGTACAGGAAAATATTTTCATCAACCAATATAACAAGAATTCTCTGTACTGTAGCCATGTATATACGCATTGAAATGCACACAGCTCTTCATCACAATCTCTTAGGGCATCACCTTCATAGTTTTATGCTTTAAAATCGCTTATTGTAAAACAAACAATAAAACATATCAGCACAGTAAGTGTACAGGCAAAGTTAATGTGAATGTTGAACAAATGAATCATTTAAAAGCACCGTGTTGTGTGGTTTTGTAACGTCTCCCACTACAGGGTGCTTTGCTCTGATAGCAGTTCGATTAAGGCAAGAACTACGATTTGTCTAGTTTGTTTCTTGTTGCTTTCTTATTCTCTCTTGAACACTGAGATTTGCAGTTGCAATAAATGTTAAGTTCCTATTCTTGCTTTGTATTGCTCTGTTTGTATATTCCAAAACCATTTACTTGATAAATATTTACAGTTTTCCTCAACTTTACTGTTATATTTTTTACTTATATTTATAAAATCTAATGTATCGAACGTTTGTCATGTTTTTAGCTTGTTACAAAATTGCTAATTTAAGATGGATTTATGTTTTAATGGTTATTGTTTGGTTCTGTAAATAATTTTATTCCTCGTGTTTCTTCTCTTGAATATATTTTGTTAAAAAACGAATTATAGAGTTTTGTTCTTATATTCCTTTTCTTAAATCCTGGTTTTTTATCATAGTATTAAAACAAATGTTTCTTCGTACTAACACTACGCATTGCTTGGTTGTGTATTTACTATAACGGCTAAAGGCCACCGCACACCGACAGCGCATCTGCGTAGGATGCGACAGGTGTGAAGGTACGACTCATTGGCAGACCACCGCACACTGCGAAATATCCATCCACTTTCATGGTTTACCATGTACTCTATTAATGGTTCCATTATGTATCAAAACAATTAAACACACTATAATTAAAAAGACAATAAATCTGAAAATACGTAAATAAAAACACAATTAAAACCAAAAGTCGAAACTGTAAATTTAGATGCTAACAGAGTTGTCAAAACAATATCTCCGCGCATGTGCAACTAAAACATCTGACAGATGTTTGTGAAAATTGCCATCTGACAGACCCGCAGATGCCGGTGTGCGGTGGCGCACTTGAAAACATTTTTTATTATCTGTTTTTATAGCAATTATGTTTTTTTAAAGCGATTTTTATTATCTGTCACACCTGTCGCATCCTACGCAGATTTGAGTTAATACATAAAAACATTAGAAACTGATAACTACATACCCATTTCACTTTTACCTTTATTTAGCAAAATATTTGAAAAATATTTTTGAATAGACTTCTTGATTTTTTGGAAAAACGTAATGTTTTTCCTCAAGGCAGCTCGGATTCAGGAAAGGAAAAATACGATTGATGTGGTAACGACTCTAATAGAAGACGTTGTTGATGGATTGGAGAGACGAGATAGTGTGCTCAGCATATTTCTTGATCTCTGTAAAGCTTTTGATTGTGTACATCATAAAACCCTTTTATGTCAACTAGAACACTATGGTATGAGAGGTTTACCTCATAAATGGATCTCTTCATACCTTGATGGAAGAACACAATGTCTACAGATTGGAAACGTCTTATCAAGCGAAATTTCCTTTATTCACGGTGTCCCTCAAGGATCGGTACTTGGGCCAGTATTATTTCTAATATATGTTAACAGTTTAGAATCATCTCTTCAAAACGCTAAATTAATTCAATATGCTGATGACACAACTCTGTCACACCTTCAACATAGTTGGCTTAATACATTCTCAGTGTATACAAACAGTTCAAAGCTCTTTTCAGCAAGAAAACATATGATTTTAAAACATACGATTGATTATGATATTTCTTTATTTAAAGAGAGTAAAGATTGATAATTGTAAATTGTAAAGCTTCATCGTAGTGAAACATTGCTAAAAGGACAGCTAAGATGGAGTAGAGCGAGGTGTCGGGTTTGCTTTCAGACTAAACATTGCTAAACGCTCCGATAATTTATACAACAAGATTCGTTCTTTCCATCAACAACATCTGCAAAACTGTTATGATTAACTTGTTTCTGTATGTGTTTAGTGTTTAACCATTGCGCAATAGACGTGACTGTAACTCATGAAAGGTAGTGTTTTTGGAAACTTAAAGATACGTTTTTAATATTAAACACCATTAGTGTATAAAGTACTTTCTGAATTTAACTTCTAGAGGGTAAAATTTCACACTCTGAAAATCAACACTTACAGTTGAAGAGTGTTAATTATTTTAAAAACTACGTTACTATAGAAATTTTACTCTGCGGAACAGTAAAACTACTACGGATGGCTAGGACCACGGAAAGTGAGGATAAACCTGAGACAAGTTCTGAGCCCCAGGAGAGTCTCCTTTGATGGACGGAAAGGAATTCTTTCCCAGTTTGGTCTTAAGACTGAGGACTGTTGGTCAAGCAAACTTAATTTATCACAAATACACTACCTCGGTTCGTATATTACGAGTTTTTCTGTAAAAGTATCTCCTGGATTTAGCAACTTAAGTTTTTAGTTGTTCATAATAATCTTTAGAATTAATAAACGACACTTAAAAATATTAGACGTATCTATAAATACAGTTTTAGACATCGTATACGAATTAACATAATTTTTCCGAAGACCATTTAATAATATATTTAATCACAAAGAGCAGACAAAGATCCTCGAGTAAAGCTTTTTGATAGAAGGTTTTAATTGGTCTAACATCTGCAAAATGTGAATCATGAGGTTGTAATCAGTAAATATGCCTAACAACAGACTACAACGAGAAAGAATTCACATTATTACCCGAAAACGTTTAAGAAACCATTGAAACTTTTAATAATTATGATAAAAGTACAACAAGAAGACGGCATTAAACTTTTCGATAGTGTCAAAACCAATGAGAACATCGACGGATGGCAGTCCTGCCACCAATAGGATAGCAGACAGCCTAGCTCAGTTTCAGCCAATCAGTGACTGAAGATGGTACTCTACAGCGAGACCGAAATATTTCAAGCTAACTTCTTATGATGTTTTGACGGTTTGAACTGAAGAACTAGATTACGGCTTATAGACTACATCCAACTACATGCAAAGATTTGGGCTTGCTTATAACACTTTTTATATCTAGGAAGTAACTGTTATAACAATATTATTACGAAATAGTTTAAGTAACTATTTGGTCAAACACATTGCTCAACTCTTGCAATCACAGGTTTAACTAACTTAATGTAGAAAGTAGGTCGAAGTGAGCAACGGCAAGGTATTTAATCAGTGGTTCATGTCAGAAAACTAACTTTACCACAATGTGTCTACTGAGTTAGTTTCTACCTAGATGACTTACATACGTTGTTATGTTGTATACTCCTTTGTGACGAGAGCTCAATATAACATCGACAACTATTTTCAATGCTGTAATTTTGTTTATAAATTTCTTTTTTTTATTAATCTTTATCTTAACCGTGAACCCTAGCGGTCTTTAGGCTAGACACAATTGAGGTTAAAGACTAATTATTTTCATTTCGAGTTACTCTAACCCAAAATCGACCAAGATGTAGAGTTACATAAATGTTTTCTTTTATGTTGGAAGGAAACTCTTCCAAAAATATAAGTATGGACAATCTTGCATTATTTTCTTACTGCTGAGAATGTATACAGGGTGAGCTTTAAATGCCCCCCATTATAACTCTTTAAAAAAGGAAATATTTTAAAACCCTTTGGGGAAAGTTTCTATAGGATTTTGAAGTTTGTTTTGACGTACTTTGCGTCAAAAAAAGTGGGGTAGGGCGCCCAAAAAACTATTAAATTGTTACCACCTTTTGTGGCACCTCAAAAGAAATTGAATTTTAATACAAATTCAACGACGCAGAGAAAAATCTTTAATATAATAGTTTTATTGTGATACCAATAAAGTGTAATACAATTTTTCTAACAAATAGTTTGTTTGAAAATATTTTGAGGGTAACATAACAATCTTATAACAAAATCCCATGGGTACTTTGAAGAACAAATTGTCAAAAAAATGTTATGTGAATTGTAGTTTTTTAAACCTGATTTCTTGTAATCTTCAAGTGGGTACTACAAAAAAACGAGTAGAGATGAAAAGATTTCAGAGGGGCCTATCCCACAGTTTTGGGGATAACGCAAAGTACGTCAAAACAAACTTCAGAATCCTATGAAAACATTCCCCAAAGGGTTTTTAAAAGTTTTTTCTTTATCAAAAGTTAAGGTGAGGGCATTTAAAACTCAACCTGTATGTTAACAATCCAGTAATATCTAACATATGCCTAAGTATTTACATACTTAATTACTTCCAATAAGCCGTTAATAAATCGCGTTGTTTTTAGTTTGTCGGGTTGACGTAATAATCTTCTGCTACATTGGAACAATAATTCAAAGTACGTAGAGTCCGTGCGTTTCTTCGTGGCGCTTGGTGATGGGAAGTGAGGGGACAGAGTGGGGGAACAAATCGATGTTTTCAAAAAGTACAGTAATAGCCATTCCTCACAGTACGAGGGCCATGGAAAGACTGAACAGTTGGTTACCCCCACCCTCAAAACCCAGTTGTAACTGGTTTTAGTCGTCAAGGTCAAGCACCACGAAGAAACGCACGGACTCTACTATTTTCGTATGTCCCGTAATACTTCCAGTAGGCTGCAAAACAGCTCTCTATTGCTATAGTGGGCTTCATAATACGGCCTAAAGAGTAGTTTGCTTTTGACCTGCAAATTGTTTGGTAAGTTCACAATAATAAATACAATACATCACTACAAGTTTACATCGGATTTGAACTTTGTATAGTAAATTAGGACGATTTCATTGTTGATTCTATCATAATAGAAACAGCAAACGTGTAGGGCTAACTGTGACCAGGAATGAACGCAATTATTACAGGCTCCAAGTGGAACTCAGTCTAAGCCGAGTTTAGCCAATTAGCTTAAGCCACATTGAAGTAATGTCTACCAACCCACTCCTGGTCATGCTGCTAACAACAACGGGATTCACAAAGTTGTTTAGTGAAATGTAGGTAATTTTAGGTTTATTTCAATATCTAGTTCTTCGAAACTACCCGTAATCCATTTTTGCCTGTGCCAAAGTTTGATAGGCTAGCTTCAGGTGGACATATTCATGGTACGACTCAATACAATTATTTTACTTTGAATTAGTGGAAACCCTTAGCTTAGTTGAATTATGCTCTAGCTGTCAACGCGTACATGGAAAAATAACATCTATTTACTACGCCCCTGCTGAGATGAGAATATATCTCACGTGTTTAGATTAGATTATTAGTTTAAAAGTTGTCTACATATTTCGATTCTATTTTGATAGTGGACTTGGTCTTCTGAGATATACAGGGTTATTACAAATGATGTTCCTGATTTTGATTATAAATATTACTGGGTAAATTTGCTTTTAGACCATTTTAATTGGTACCATTGGAAAGAAAAACTCATCGAGTTTTATTTATACTGGTTGTGGGCGTATCTGCTGTTTCTTAAGTCAATTGTTGTACGTGTTGTGTAATGGTTGAATTTGAAGACAGTAATGCTTGTTGTGTGATGGATTATCACATTAACTAATTTTTATTAGTGTGCAACCAATTTTTAGAACCAGGTTTAATGAAGGTCCTCCTAGTAACCAATCTAATCGCAAGTAGTAATTAAATTTTAAAACGAATTGCCGCATTTGTAAAAACAATGAAACTAAAGCTCATCATTTGTGCTTGGGGCATGAATCGGGCGCGGAGGTCCGAGTGATGACATACTCTTGAACTGGCCAGCAATATCTTCGGATAACATTCCCTGTTATTTTTTCTTGTGGGGATACATAAAAAATAAGATGTACACACCAATATTACCATTAGCAAACCTGAGATCCAGCAATGGATTACCAATGCCATCGAAACAATCTATTAAGATACTCTTATCAACTTTTGGCAAGAGCTTGATTATAGGATTGAAATCTGTTGTAGCACAAGGGATACCCGTATCAAAATTTATAGTTATGAGTATTTATGACGAAACTTTTTGAGTTTTTCTTAAAACATAACCAATATATGTGTTTATATATGTTTTTTTGTATATGTGTTTCTTTGTATATCATATAAAACTACATTTTTTATACACTAGACATCGTGAAAATCATTTGTAATAACCCTGTATAATATTTCGATACAACCTTGTGAGATAAACCATGTTAAAAATGTTGATCGACATTTACTCATACCGTGTGCATACCAACCGATTTAATTTAAATTTAAGTGTGATTGAGTAACATACAGTTACATTTCGTTTACCTACAGCAGAAGGTGAAATATACATTTATATGTATGTCCGAGTCTGAGACTAAGCTTGGAACCGATCCTATGTCCCAAGAGGGATTTCTCTGATGGACGGAAGGGAATTCTCCCTTGGCTCGTCCTATTATTGGTCCTAGTAAAGGGCACACTAACCTTTCTGACATTATCATTACTTCAATAACGTAAAGATATGTAAATCACATCGTCAATAATAGGTTAAAATAGTTTTGGAGTCTGTGGACAGGTGCTGTTCTCATTGTATAAGAACACAGGAAAGAGAAGGAACACAGTGGCCAACTTAAGTATTATACACAACCCTGAAACCATAATTCAATGATTTGTGAAGGAGTAGGCCTATAGGGTAATTGTCTAAAAGTAGACAGTTATAGCGGTAACCAAGGTAAGTAAGGTAATGAAATGAAAGAAACACGTCTTTATTATGGCGGTTAGGACTTTAAAGTCTTATAACCGTTATACTATTGTTTGTAACAATGTTGCAAAAACACGACTAAGAAGAAGAAATAGGGGTTACAGTTGACACAAAATAGACTTATACAGAAAGCCACAATGAACGTTGAAATCTGCAAAATAAGCCTATTTGCCATGTAAGAGCGTCTGTAAGCTCAAGCCAAAACAAGGAAGGTTTCTTCTACGGATAATTTGTATCCGATCTTTTAATTTCACGCTTCCCTTCTTTACTTTTAATCTTGCAAAAGAAACGATAAATGAACGGACTAAGAAAACGTGAAATGTTTTCAGTTTATTCAAGCAGGGGGCTTCGGAAGTTCTTTTTAAAGGAATTATTAGTTTTGTAGTTTAATGAACTTCAAACCCTCGAGCACATGATTTTACCCATATTTCAAGCCACCCAAGTACATGTGGCTACGCATGTTTCATACTTTTAATAGTTTAAATTTTAACGTAAGGGACCCTTCTGTAAAATCTATGGATCAAGTCTTACCATTTTTAACATTTGTTATAAAATTCAAAACTGCGATTCGTTTTGTTACCGACCTTTCGTGGTGTACGGTGATAGGATATAGTACCTCTATTTTCGTAGAAATTTATCTTATACAACTGTCATGTAATCCACTAGATTAATTTCCAACTCGTTTGTCCAAAAGTACTTTGCAATACAGGACATGCAATTTACAAGCGACTTTCAGTTTCATTTGGATTATTCGAGAGCCGTGATTATGCAGAAAGTTCACGATTAATTCAACACAATCTGAGAAGGGTTTGCAATCCAGCCGGAACTCTCAACTTCAACATCTGCCCGTGTTGTACCTTTAATCAGTTTTACCAACCCTTCTGGTTCAGATTTGAATCAATGCTCTCATTGAAGCTCCTACAAAATCCTTTAAAAATTGTCATTATTATATCAAGGAAGCTAATTTTAGTATTATTAATACTGATAGATCATAGTATGCAACATGGTAATTTGTTTTTAGAACATTTTCAAAGTGTCTTATATTGGTATTTATTATTTTTGACTGCTACCAAGTTAATTTTAAAGTGCTTCTCGAGGGCAACAGAGCTACGATAGCTTTCATTACGGTACTTAATACGATTATTTTGAATGCATAACTGTTTTAACAACCACTTGCTTATGAACAAAATTGTCCTGTTTGTAAACATTAGAAAATATGGCATTTCGCTTTTTGTCACAATTGTATTTATTTAGCAGTTGTTTTTCTTAGGATATAAAAATTATTATGTCAACTTTGTAATAGATATAATAGTCCTAAAGAATAAATTTAATATTCTACATTTTTTACAAGTTCTCGTAAACCAGTATTTTTCTGCTACCCAAATTAAAGTATTTAAACATATTACGATAAAAGGCTCCCATTCTAAAACAAGATCATGCTTACAAATTCTTAGTATGTAAACAAGTCTTATTTATAAAATATAGGTTCACTGAGTTTCCATGAATTCAGTTAAAATAGTTTCTCGCAGGTTATAGTAAAAACTTATGATATAAAGTTTAGAAAAAGATTAAATTTAAATTAATTTGCTTTTTTAAGTTATATATATAATATACCGGTATGTAATGTTGATGTTCTTGATGTGATGAGATTGAATTCATACAAGGCCATCTTCTTTATTAAGTCATTTATTTGTATCCAAATTATTGATGAAATATGATTTCCAGGCGTTCAAGTGTGTGGATTGATAATTTGTTTGATTAGTTTAAGACGGTTTATGTTGAAAGAATGTCCCGTGGCTATGGATTGTGCTGCAATTGCGGATTTTTCAAAATAGCAAAATAATTAAATTTTAATCTTTTTAAAATTTTCTATCATATGTTTTACCAAAAGAATACTTTTGTATTTCTTTGTGGAACAAGCCAAAAATAAAATGTTTTATATTGGCCTACCGTGTTAAATTTATATTCATCAAGTGCCAATATCTCAGAAGAAGATCATGTTATTATCAATGTTGTGTATGTTATTTTTGTCAATGCTTTTTGTAATATCTATGTTTCTCTATGTCGAAGCAATTAATGTTTTGTTTATAATTATTATTGTCTTTTAGTACAGTAGGCTATTTTTATAGTATCATTTGTATATTCTCTTTAAAATAGATTTTGTTAAAAATGTTGGTTGATTAAAGTATTTTTGAATCTTTATCCTGAATGGAAGTTTGAAGCCACATTTAACAAATATCCTGAATATCAATTTAGTGGATGAGTTTCTAATTTGTGACAGCCAAGGGATTTTACATTTTCTTTCATATTATATTAACAAGCCTTTCCAACAATCATCTTATTTTCAAATTTGTATCGAGATTAATGTTAAGGAATACAGTTTGTAAATCAATTCTTTGCAACGTTAATTTTAATGGCTTTTAGTGTACTACTGGCCTGGGATTACTACGTGCAAAGCGTTAAACTTGTCTTACAGCGATAGCACAAATACAAGTACATTGTCTGGCATGTGATCAAAACGAAAGTGTTCAATATTTTATGACATCATCTGTCATAAAAACCCTTTTAAAACGGTCCACAACGTTCTCTCGCATTGGCTTTATGACTAAATAAAATTGAATAAAATATACATCTTATGTGTTAGTGTTTCCTCAATTTTAGTATTGCATTACATCAACTATACTGAGCCTGAGAAGACAACAAACAGCGAGATGAGTTGAAATTGTTCAACAAGTGAAGACTGAACAACTTGTTTAAGTCTTCAGGCCATACATTCAACATTTTACTCAAACTCTTAGCTTCCTTACAAACAACAACAAACTGCTGTTTAGTTCACTTCTTCTTGTTACACAAATTCAACCCCCGTAAAGCATTTCTGTAAGAAAGGTACATTCATATTGACTTTATCGCTGAAAATACCTTATTAAACTAGAACCGAAAAGAAAACTTATTTTTCATTTCAGTAAATCTGTACCGATAGATGAATACTTTTATCAGGGAATGTTTGACGAAGTATCTACGACAAATTTAGTGAATCTCCAATTGTCGTACTTGAGTGTTTATCGTATAGGAATCACGAAATTATTAAACTGAACACATGGTTTAACTACATTAATTATTTATATTTTATCAAAATATCTATTCGTCTTATAATACGTTAACCTCTGAGATAATTTTCGGATCTTAAACAATACATTTTAGTGTATTGTTCAACTTGTACCTTTTTTTGTGTTAAGTTATGTTTTCTAATACAAGTATACCAATGAATCACGTTAAGGTTACTAGAATTTATCTGAAAGTTGTACTAATAAAACTCAGATTTTGTACTATTCCTGCAGGGTTTGAGGATGATATAGGTCTAAAGCGGCTCAGATAGTCTCAGTGATCATCTGATGATACCCACATCTATTCTCACCATCGTTTAGACATATCAGACCATAACCTGCGTGGTTCGGAAGTCACGTTAATCCGTTGGTCCTTGTATTTCCATTGATCATTGGGCTACTAATTAATGACCCATTGTAAGGAAGAGTCGGCCTTAGTTTGTAACAAGACTACACCTCATAACTCATTACTACCACTCATCACACTCATCTTTCACACGCATATTTGCCTTAAAATACCCTCATGAGAGTGGTCGGCATCTCAAATAGTGATTTAGTGATTTACACTTCCATAAGAATAGGCTCTTGACAACTGTATTAAACAAAACCAACCAATATGGTAACTGTTTCGATTTCTCTTAACTGAATAATTCTACTCTGCCTATTTCCCTCACAGATTAACTAGCCACTGCGTGTATCAAGACACATTAACCTAACCACAGTTTAACCATGCGGTTAAATCCTCTACTCTGAGGGAGGATTTATTTAACCTAATCCTTTCTTCCTCCGAGATGGATTGTAAACAGGGTTCAGTGAAGTTTCAGCCGAGACGAGGTAATTACTTTAAACCTCTCCTCTTTTATACGACCGAGTTTTCCAAGCCTTGTTATTATAATTTGATACATCAAATGCGTTATGGTTTGCAAATATTTTTTCTGTTGACTAATTGGACATTTTGTAGTGTTTTAAATAATATGGTGAATACTTTTCGGGCCTAGAAGCTTTTTGTATATAGTAGTTATAGGGAGTATAAATTATTTATTATTTGTTATATATTATTAGTTATTTATTATTTGTAAATATTTTAAAAGCATTGGAAAATAAATCATTTATTAATTCATTTATTCATAAGGTCGGCTTGGTGGTTGAGACGGTAGCGTATGAACTATGGATCTGAGTATAGCAGGTTTGAGCCCCACCTCAGCCATTGGTAGACAGTTAGTTCACCGCTAGATCGCCCCACAGACTATAAAGCGCGAGTTAAAAGTATGGATACAACTTTAAATGGATAAAGATAGAAAAACTATAAACTCAGGACCCTTTAAAGGAAAGGAAAGTAAACTTTTTAGTCTCTATTATAACTTAGCCCATATCCCCAATATTCGATTTTCGGGAGGCAGCTCAAAAGTTTTAACGTAAAGCCCCAGCAAGTAAACCCTTATTTTGAAGACCTTGATAAAAAGCAGTGGAAACTCTCTAGTTTTTATTTCGACCCAGTACAAACTGATAGGTCATTGAAGTTAATAAGTAAAACGTAAAGAGACAAAACATGTAAATTTAGGTGGACAGAAGTAACCCCAATAAACAACTAAAAAGGTAAAAAGGTCAGGTTTGTCTTGTTTAACGAGGTGAAGTTAGGACTACAAAGTACTCTCTACCACTCAACCTCGACCTTTACCTAGCGTCACCGTATAGTCACATTACAAATTGTAAGTGGTGACTGCGGGGATCCAACCCCCGCCAATCTGAGTGATGAGCTCCGGAGTCACGCGCGATACGAATCCGCCACGGATCTGCTATTGATAAAACTAACAGCCTTGGATGATTTAAATCAGATTCTGAAGTACGAACTACAAAATCGTTAATAGCCAAACCCGTACGAAATAAATAAATAAATGTTGGATAAATCTTTTGCAGGTTGAGGAAAAGTATGTGTTATAAGACTGTGTACGTCCAGTGGAGCTATCTCAGGATAAGCCGAGGGAAATTCCCCTCCGTCCATCAGAGAAATCCCTCCCGGGGCCCAGGCTTTGTCTCAGGCTTAGCTTTGGACCTGTGACATCTATTTGTCTTTTCTTTATCTGGTTTCAAAACATTATTGTTTCACGTTTTACTAGATCAGCTGAACTTTTATAAAAGTTTCAATTGGGCGTAAAAAAATGGTTTCTTTGGTTTTGCGTTATGGCCATTTTAAGGTGTAATGAAAATAAACACTTACGAAACAAAATGTTTCTTGATTAATGTATATTTTTTTATAAACAATACTCCGAAGATACAATATGTAACTCCATGAGTTGGTCATGTTTAAACTTCTCTGGTTTAATTTAAAGAGCTAGCTTTCGCAAGCTAAGGCCTCTGGAGTTTAATGAAAGCTTCCTTGGCTGGCGAAAGAAGGCTCTTTAAATTGAAATATTGTAAAAGGTGTAGCCCAATTTGATACCATCTACTTTTCACCAAGAATACACTGAAGAAAAACAAATGTTACGGTGCAAGTAAAGAATAAAGAATTGAAAAGAGAGAAACAGCTGACTGAAACGGAATACTCAATTAAACCCGGGGCATCGGTTTTAATTTAAAGTCTATCCTGTCAATTTTAATCAACACACGGGTTTAACGAGTTATTGGTATTTTCTTACAGAATCATATCTGCTCGACGAATCATTTTTATGATTGAACAATGTTTACAATCGGAAAAGAAATATTGAATATGTAGTTCAGATTTAAACTGATTGGTTACAATTTTGAGCAACTAAATAAATAAATCATGTATTGCGGAAACATTTACATGTTATGCAATCGTCAACTATTATTTTGAATATCTAAAGTTTTCCATACATACTGACATCGAAGTCCCATTCAAACACATTTTGTTCATTCCTCGCTCGCTCTCTTTCAATCAATTGTCCACTCTAGCTCTTTTTTCAGTTAGTGTTTTCCACGTTTTCCCAGCTATGTGCCATAAACTCGTCTGTGTTGTAAATGCTTCTGCGACCAAAACTGTTTTAGACGAGTTTTGAACGCCTTAGCGTTGGAGCACTTTGATGGAATGGTATCCGGTTGACAAGTTGAACTCCTGCCTGAGAAGGCAAACGTTCTTGAACTGCCGTTCTGTGCCTTACAGTTCGGTAGTTTTCCTGCCTCTAGTTTCATAAGAGTGAATATCACTTCATCTTATGGGGTCGCATTTTGATATAAAATAAAGACAGGTGTCAAGAATATAGAGGCAAGGTAATTTCAACATTTTTAAACTTTTGAATGATGGCCTGCACGACTCTCTTGCTTGAAGTTTCGCGATCGTCCGGACTGTTTTTTTTTTTGCAAAACAAAAATCCTTGAGAAATTTGCATTTGAGCAACCACCCCACAATGTTAATCCGTAGGAAAGATGTGGGTAGATTATACAGTTATGCGTTTTTATAGATTATACAGGGTGTCCCATACGTAAAGAGCCAGACTATGGGAAAAGGTTATATGGGTCAAAATAATATGATAATTAACAATAAAGTTTTTTCAAAACGCTCAGTTAACCAGATATTTGCTATTTTATATTAGTCACTAATTATTTATTATCTCCCACACTACTTATCGGATTTGACTCAAACTTACCATACATTTGTATTTTAGTAAGACCATTTAAGGAAAGAATTACCAACATAATCTAACTTATCATTTTAAAACAGTGGCCGTTTTATGGTATTTTAGGGCATTTTTGGTGTTACACCTTAAATAGCGAATAAACGATATGTCTACGCTTATAATACATAGGGTGTCTGAGAGCATCTACCCTTGTCCTAGACATGGAGAGGATAAATATGTACAGCAAAGGGGACTAGTTTGTGTTTGTGTTTAGAAAGTGCCGCAGCGCGTGAAATATTCAGTCCAATCTCGGCCCAGCGCTGTACACCCTGACCCGCCGACTGTTTATAGCGCTTACAATATACAGGGTGTCTGAGAGCATCTACCCTTGTCCTAGACATGGAGAGGATAAATATGTACAACAAAAGAGACAAGTTTGTGTTTGTGTTTAGAAAGTGCCGCAGCGCGTGAAATATTCAGTCCAATCTCGGCCCAGCGCTGTACACCCTGACCCGCCGACTGTTTATAGCGCTTACAATATACAGGGTGTCTGAGAGCATCTACCCTTGTCCCATGGGAGGATAAATATGTACAACAAAAGAGACAAGTTTGTGTTTGTGTTTAGAAAGTGCCGCAGCGCGTGAAATATTCAGTCCAGGCCCAGCGCTGTACACCCTGACCCGCCGACTGTTTATAGCGCTTACAATATACAGGGTGTCTGAGAGCATCTACCCTTGTCCTAGACATGGGGAGGATAAATATGTACAACAAAAGAGACAAGTTTGTGTTTGTGTTTAGAAAGTGCCGCAGCGCGTGAAATATTCAGTCAATCTCGGCCCAGCACGCCCTGACCCGCCGACTGTTTAAGCGCTTACAATATACAGGGTGTCTGGAGCATCACCCTTTCTAGACATGGAGAGGATAAATATGTACAACAAAAGAGACAAGTTTGTGTTGTTAACATGTTAAAATATGTATTGTTAACATAGATGATAAGTTAGGACTTCTAAAGAAGAAACTATCTGAACATAGACAATAATGTTGAATGAATAGTTTACGTGCAGAGTAGCTACTTATCGCTAATGTATTCTGTATAAATAACCAAATAGATAACCATAACGGTCATAACATTTCCGAACCCGTGGCGGGTCGGTATCGCTTGTGACCGACCTAAAATGGCGCGGGATCGATCCCTCCAGTCACCACTGACGATGTTGTTGACATTACTCTCACACTGGGTTAATGTTGAAGTTGAAAGAACAAACTTTACCTTCTAGAGATTACGATCGGTAATTCCGTCTTCACAGTGGTTGGTATGGTATATCTTTAAAACGTAACTATAACTAATCTTGTTTACTCTTCGACCGGATTATTTCAGTTGAGCAAAGCCCAATAAACACTTGCACCGAGAAAGCTTTGTTTCTCGTGGTCGACCTGTTTCTCACCACGTCATCTATTCTTGTACAGACTGTTACAGTAACGACTGCTATCATTACTTCCATTGACTGATTCAAGCAGTTTGTACAGCATTAACGTAGATTGTCTAACCTCAAACTGCTTCCGCCTTGTCTATACACCATTACTTACGTTGCAGTTCCAACGGAAAATATTTGCCCGATATTTTCCTAACGTGTAAATGTAAAAGAATTAAAAACATCGTTTGACGTTCGAATCCTTGGTTGGTTAGGCTTGTTGGATTTGGCAACAATTCTGACAAAATAATTTGCAATAAAAGTTGCTACAAATATATTATTTTCAGTAAATCTTCTTAAATACCTTATATTTGCGTCAACAATAATATCGAGTAAGCTGGTCACAGACCAAGGTAGGTCAATTTCAGGCTTGGTTTGCCTCACTGCTCTCGGAGGGGTTTTACACATGTCTTCCATAAAACATAACTCACTGTAACTTCAGGTGAAGAATCTTTAGATCAATAGAACCGTTTGAAATCAAACACAAGCACAATGCTTATGGTATTAGGTCGTTTACTATTTCAATTTTAAAATTACTGAGTTTCCGGAAATGGCCTTAACGTCATAATAAACCTATGGATAATGTATGACCAGGGAAATATGTAACTTGTGAATGTGTAACTCAAATAAACTAGTGTTACGCTCCCCTTTGAAAGCTAAAGAGTCGGGGACTTGTGTAGCCAGATGGTAAAGTAAAAGCACTCGCAAACCAAATTAAAACTTGAGTTTATTTAATAACTCACAAACTAAGAATGCAAATATATTAGTCAAGAATAAATTGCAACCCCAGTGAATTAACATGAAGGGTCATCGTCATTGGACTCTATATTAAAACTTGTTAATACTACAACTTCAAGTTTTCGGAATATTGAATATTAAGAGCTAGATCTAATTATGTAGAATAATTCCATTTAAAAACTAAGCTAAAATAAAAGTATTGTAAAATGAATCTAAATTAATGTGAGACAACTAGAACTGCAAGAGCTGAGCAAATAAGTTTCGGAATTAAGTTAAAATTAAAAGAACATAAAACTGGTTTTGGAACTAAGACTTGGATTGGGACCTAGGTTAGGACCTACCTCCCCAGGGGCAGCATCGTGAAGGGAGACCCCCACACGCAGGGATTCTCCTAGGCAACTGAACCCAAAGGAGCTAAGCCAAAACCCTTTTATTACTTGCTCAGCATAACCTTGACTATCAAAACAATCTGGCCAACATTGCTTTGATAACAAGGAAGCAGTTCTGCAGGCTGTCAGCACAACGTTGTGACACTATGTTATTAGAAAGAATTTGTTAGTATTCAAAACTGAAGGTAAAAGAGATTCTTTTCTAACTTACATAAAATAGTAAAACCATGAAAATTCTAACTATCGTTATACTAGCATATGTTCACACTCTATAACTGTAATTTGACATGCATTTCACCTATGATACCAGCAGAACCGCCACTAGTAAACGTGGCAAAAACGAAATATCTTAAGAAATACCTTGCAAGTAACCAACACGTGTTTGATAATTCGTCACCTAAATGACTACTCGAATTCGTGTTAGCTTGTCACAAGTTTGTATATGATACCGGTGATGAATAATCACATTGTGGGAACATGTGCTGAGGCAACCTGCTGTAACTTGACACAACTTGGCAGTTTCTTGTTGCTGATGAACCTACACGATAACACAAACACCCCTCTCCCCCCCACACAAAACACACCCTTTCACCCCCACCTCACTGAGCTTATTTGCAATCTAGCTGTTGCTAAGGTGTCCGTATCTAATAGGTAGTTAACTTAGTTCATTGATAAAGAAGGGCCTCTGCTGCTCTTAATATTCATTAATGATCTTCCTAAATATTTATTATTTGCTGACGATTTAAAAAATTTCAAACCAAAAAATGTAATTTGGACTGTCAAGTTTTACAATCTTCCATTGATCAGCTTAACTCTTAGTGTTTAGTCAACAAATTGTATCTTAATGTTCAAAAATGTTTTGCTATGTCATATTCAAGAAAGAAACTGACAACAGAACCCGTTTAACGTATTGGAAATACTCCGTTAAAAGTAGTTCTTAAAATAAAGGATTTAGGTGTAATTTTTGATAGTACTTTGAGCTTTAATTATCACAATAATCTTATAGTAGGTGATTGTTATAAGCTGCTGAGATCTGTCAAGAGAACTACTGGATCTTTTCAAAGCATAGATACTATTTTGAATTTATATCAAAGCCTAATTAGAAGCAAATTAGAATACTGCTCTGTAGTGTGGGATTCCATCCCTAGCTCTGAGAGTGATAAGCTGGAAATTCTTCAAAACAAGCTAATGAGATATTTATATTTTAAACAATTCCATCATACTTGTTCTTTTGACTTTCCATCTTCTAACCTAAGAAACATGTATTTGCTACCAAAATTGTCCCTGAGAAGAAAACTGTCGTTAGTGTCCTTTACATATAAAATAATTAATAATTTGATTGACAGTGAGTTTTTGTTAGGGATTATTTGTTTTTAATACCGTATCGTAGCATTATATCTTTTAATTTATTTTCATAACCTAGATGTAGAACAGTGGCTCAGTATATTTTTCCTTTGTTTAGAGCACTAAGATTGACAATCAATACTTATGAATCTGATCTTGATATTTTTAGTGAGGCATTTAAATTATTTTTGAAGAAATGTAGCAACCTTTTTGTTTAGTACGAGTATTGAGATAATACGAGGTATAAGTTTATAATGTTAAGTTATTCATTATAGAGTTGAAACTTTAAATTTTGTTAGAGTTAATTATTTTTTGATGTAGAATATTTATATGTTAAATAGCTGCCAGCATGTTTTGTGATAATCAGTATGTTTAGTTTATCATTATGTAAATTATTATTTAATTTTGTTAAGATAGCTGTTAAATAAATGATCATCAAGTGTAGCTTATATCATTTTCTAAATTAAAAGTTATCTAATTACAAAAGAGATTATTTTATACATCAAAAGATTTAATTAAGAAGATTGATACAAGAAGCGTCATTTATAATCGACAGGTCATTTCTAGGAATTTTCACTGCCAAAACTATGAGATAACGAAAATTTGCACATCGTAAATGTTAAGAATCTTTTCTTAAAGTATCTAGTCAAAAGTACAAGTGTTTCATGAAATCTCCTTTTCTTGAGAAAACACTGTGAGAACAAAGTTATAGACTGCTGATTTCAGTGTTTATCAAATCTAATAAACTTCTTTTCTTCAAAAGGAAGTATCTGACCTGATTCAACCTTTCTGTTTCCAAATAAAGCGTTTCCATTCGGACTTCTTAACATTTTCTCAAATTTTCTTATAAATTGATTCAGTTTAACAGGAAATAGAAATAGACAAGTAGAACTAAAATAGAAAAGTTGTTTTCAAAGTATATTTATAAGGCTTTACTATGTATTTAACGTAAGACATTCATTGAAATAATTTTGAAAGTAGAAAAACAATTACGAGTTATTAAAGTTTATAAATAAATATTGAATAGTAATTTTAGTTGTATATCTGTACAGATAACCATTGAGCATCTTAAACAAAAACTCTTTTCCAACGCGTAAGCTTGTTGGAAAATTCACACTCCTCAATACTAACCAATAACTTTAAGAACTTATATTTGTGATAGTTCAGCATAAGGTGACGCAATGTACATAACTTTGTGTAAAGTGTGAAAAAACTGAAAGAAAGGTTTACTCCATGGCATACAAGGTGCATAGAAATTGGCCAACAAACATAAAAATTTAGGAAAAAGAACAACAAATAAACAACCAATAGATCAAGGAAAACAACGCTGACCCTCACAAAGTTATCTGGATATTTGTTATACAATTTAGACAATGCATAGTTAATGCATAGTGAATTAGTACAATATTCCAATACAATATAACAATTTTCAAAATATTGTTTGGTGTTCTTGAACTATAATTATTATTATTAATTTTGTTGTTTGATGAAATATTGAAAAATTGGGTTCTCCTATGGATTAGATCCGCGAAAATGTATACAGAGTGAAGACGTAATACTGTGTTCAATAAAAATTTGCTTACTTCTCCTTTGTGCGTACTTATCTTATTTTAATATTAATTATACTTCTTACAGCTTGTTTTTGTTTTACGAACAACTTTTTAATATATGAACTTTCTTTTCCTCAAACAGTTATTCCATACCTGAATGTGGGAATATATTACTTTACCTGATCAATGATCTTTCCTCAATTTAGTTTACGAACTGCTGGATACTGTATGTTCTCTATATAGTTATTCAATAGAAAATAACCCTTGACTTTTACAGTATTACGAAAGAATAAATTCTTACGACGGTAAAGAGCATCTTTTTAAATCGTCTATAAAAGCAAAGTCTACTCACTACAAATTTATGTTTAAACGTAATGAGTTTGGCTACAAGTACTCGTAAAAAGTAGATGAATTGATTATTAAAAACAATGTAAACGTAGTTTAAAAAGGAGAAACTAACTAATCAAATACGGTTGTTTGAATTGTATCTAACGTGGCATTGCTGGAGTTTAAACTTCACAAACTCATTTCAGGGAAGGTTAAACTTTGATATCCGGGATCCGGTTAGTGTTCTCTTTGCACTGCATACATCGACAAGGTATGAAGTCGGTTGTGAAACGGAAGTGGAGTTAGCCACTCAACTGAAATTATGTTTTTGAAAATTGTACAATTCTCGTCTTGTGTTTATTTTCACAACATTACTCTGTTCGTTCTAAACGAGCAGATAGTATCAAAGCTTAACACTGAATATAACTTACATGACTACTTGTATCCAAAAACAGTTGGTGTACAAAAACATGATTTATTTTTCGATCACCGAGAAGGTCTTTTAACAAAGCAACCAAGTATGAGACTTTAATTTACAAACCGATGAGCGAATTATTAATGATTATAGAAGAAATTATTTGAAATCAATCAGATGAAACTCTACAAGAGACCCGAGAGACGACAATAAAGCTCAAACTATCAAATAAAGCAACATGATACGCAAATCCCAGGAGAAACGTTGTTTGGTGAAATATCAGTTTCCAATCAACATAATTATCATTCAAAAACAATTGCTTTCTAGTTTCTCTTGTTACATAATTTGTGGGTTTTGCATGGAATGCTTTAAACAATAACTCAAATGTTATGTAACTCGTACATAGCATTTTTTATATAAATAGTAATATATGGCTAGTTTATACTATCGCTCTGTAAATGTTTTAACTAGACTTCACTGCCTTTATATAGACCTAGTTTGTCTCACTATAGTAGTAGTATCAATGATAGTAGATGTACTGTATGAATAAATCTTGAAATATTCCAGATTTAAACTGCTTTAGTATGATAAAAAAATTAGATTAAAATCTTTAACGTTTGAAAAGAAAGCTAATTTTAACATTTAATTTAGACTATACTACTTCTTTGGTTGTAGTACTACTACTATTACTAAGTTACTAATGATACTCGGATCGTATACGAACGATATCTTGGTGAACCCTTACAATTGATATGTTATTTTGCTTACATTTTCACAAAGGAAAAGAATCAAACAGAAGATACAAAGAAAGAACTACCTTTAGCGGTATTCAGCGTTTCTTCTTAGATTTCCGTCACTTTGAAATAACACGAATTGTTCTTTGTCACTTGAGTCTTTTAGCTACAGCGAGAACTTTTTATTTTCTAGTGAAAGTTTTTGAAACTTTCTTTCACCTATAGACTGTCTTGCAGTGATTTTAAAGTGTTGTTTGGGCCAGTTTACGGTAGTAGTAAAGATTTTTATTTGGACATTGTCTAAAAAAAACGCGAGAGCGATCTTTTATATCTTGAAAAGTTGCCCCTCTATCCAGGGGCTTCAAAACGTTTTTTCTTTAACATTACAGTATAAAATCAGGCTGATGCCGTTTATTGTCAAAGATTCCCTTGTTCCTGTAAAGCAGGTTAAAAAAGTATTAGTTGACGACAGCTTCACCAACGGTTAGGTAAAAGCCAATTTCGAAAGGCTTCCCGCAGTTTGGCCTTTTGCCATTTTAACCGTTATCTGAAATTTCTCCAGTTTACTATACGTATAATAGAACTTACACATGGCTGTACATCTGTACAGTTATAGGAGAAATCATCTAACCATTGGATTAAGTTATTTTTTATAAACACGATGATGTGCTTTGTGCTTCTACAGTACCTGCCAAAATAAACAGTACTGAAAGTGTTACTGTGTTAGATTTTATTTGCATGACCTTACTAACATATAAACATACAAAATGAAGCAAAATCCATTAGGTTCTGGTTAGAATATGTTCCATGTTAGGCAACATTCATATAGTTCTTGAAGGTTTTGCGCCATTTCCGTAAAAAGAGGTTGTGCCATGTTCCTCATACATAGATGTATTTTTCTTTAAGTTGGACGATCGTAGTTGGTGGATCCTCGTAAAAAAACCTTGTATCTTGTAGGAAAACCACCAATGTTTTTGAACATTCTTCTTAAAGAGGTACAACTTAAAATAAATAAAATATTAATAAATAAACTTAAATTCAGTTTTAAAGATGTTCGTGTCAGACTTCTTTTTGCAACTTGACTGCAACACTTATCCCAGCACTTTTTCATGATTTTCGTTTGTGCAGGCAGTAGTAGGGCGGCCAGAGCGGCCCTTCCGCTGAGTCAAAACCATACCGGTTCTTCCAAATCTTTGAATAACACATATCAGAACAGCATTACTCGACGGATTTTCATGAAAGTTTCCTTGAAACCGAAGTGCAGTGTGGGCAAACCTGGCTCACCTGCAAGCCCAATTCCGTATGAGCGGAAATAATGCTCTACAATAAAAGTCTTTTCCGCAGTTGTCAACACCATTTCAGTCTAATCCAACCTCAAAGGGGATAGACAAAATAAACACAAAGACGTTGAAATAATTAAAAGCTGTCACAGCTTATTGAGAAGAAAGGTGCAGCTGTTTCAATTTCAGTATTGTTTTGGCGGGCACTGTACAATACGACAGCAATAGTTTTCAATCTTAGAGATAACTTGCCCCTCGGGCTCGCTGGGGGCTTGGTCTGCGGCCTCGTACTTTGGTAGATTTCCAATTTAAAATATTTTTTCTACACACACATACATTTCATGTGTCTGGGTGGTTGATAAGAACCGTACCTAAGAGCCCTAACACAGCGAAAAGCTGAATTTTCGATAATTTAATTTCAAACTGATCTAGCAAAGAAACCACCAGAGGTAAGAAAAAGGGTTAAATACATGTGTAGGACATTTTTTTCCACACTAACGATTTGTTATCAGATTAAAGAACCGAGCAACTGTTTTGCCGCTATGATGTAAAGTATCGGCTAAGTACAAGAGCAGATTTTCAGACAACTTGTCAGAGCCAAAAGAATGTTTTCAGACTTTTTCCCGGAGGTTTTACACCGAGAGCTTCAAAACAAGTATATGATCGTGGGATGTAGCATGCCGGGAAGTACCTAAACATTCACTCGTTCAGTCGCCAGTCAATATGGTTGTTTTAAAATTTTATAAAAACGTAACGTAGTAACGTTTAACTTATTCAACGCATTCTCTTGTGACACTAGAAACAACCATACTGAGAAAAATAAATCAATACAAACAAAATGTATAATAAGTGGAAATTAAGTTTAATCAATACTACGCAATGTCCAAGACACAACTTGTAACACAGACATAATATCAGAACAAATTAGCAATTTCCTTAATGGAGCCTGTAAAGGGCGAGTTGAACTGGCTGCGTGCTAAATTATAGAGTAAAGTTTAATGAACTTGGAACTTATTCGGGATGCAGAAACTTGTAAGCCAGGAAGCTAAATCTACAACTGTTGCAATTTAAAGTTAGGCACCGGCAAGATTTGTTACTGTCACTTTTTATTTAACATTTGTAACAAAGATAAGCCGAAAAACCAAATGAAATATAGTTAAATGCAACTTAAACTCTTAATGATTAATGCACTCTGGACACCTCAAACTTAATTAAGTAGATTAATTAAGAATTAAAACATCAAAACTGGACAAATTATAAATGATAGTGGAGCTAAAGCATAACTATGTGACGAAGCGAAATTATTTTTAATTTTAATCGACGGAAAACACAAATATTTCAGTAACACGTATTAAACACAGGGTTTGCACAATATGTATGGTGTATTGAGTACTTTCAATGTTTAACAATGATTATCCGAGAAATCAAATTAAATATAGTTACGTGCCACTTAATCCTCTTAATGATGAATGAGCTCTGGACCCCTCAGACCTTAAATAAATTAATTAAGAGTAATTAATCCATTAAAACTAGACCGACTATAACTAAAAGTGGAACCAAGGAATATTTTTTTACGTTGCAAACATTGTTTAAATTTTTAAATATTCTAGTAGTATGTATCAAATACAAATGTTGAAAGAAGTTCCAATATATTGATTATTTTACGAGTTTTTCTCGTAGTTTCTTCTTGGCCTAAAGTAATATTGAAATTTCAAATGCAGCAATGTACTTGCTACTAAAGTGTATATTAACTGGAAAGTTCTTGATTAATCAACCGAATTCCAAGAAGGGTTGGGTCCGGCCGGAAACCACACCACCAACAGTTGCCTCGTGGTCGATTCTAAGCAACAATTCCTGGTCAGGATCCTCCTCAACGCCGCGACTACAGGATGGTAACAACGATACGTTTTAGAATAAAGAACATTTCGAAATTATATTGTTGCGTTGAAAAGTAACTCTTTACAGTTGGCAGTGAAGTAGAGAATGTGTTGCCTAAGGTACGGAAGCCCTGGCTGTGACATATCCCAACTTTACCCGTACTTGTTTATGTGTTTCTAACAATGTTAACTTATAAAGGCAGTACGGAATTAAAACAGATAGGAATCCAAAGATCTGCAAGAAGTCAAAAAAGCAGCAGATCTTTTGATCGTAAAATGTCAAAGCAAAGAAAATTATCTAAACACGAATAAAGCCTTTTGTTCCTACCAAGTATGCAATATAGTTTTAAAAATATAAAAACTGACTCCTTTCAGTCGGTTTTTACAAATAATAAATTCACCAAAAACAATCTCAATGCAAAACATAAATTTCATCACACTCTAAAACTGAAGGCCACTCAGAAAGAGTAAAATTTCGCTTTTACGGGTGTTGAAACCCAGCAACTCTCAGTAAAGAGTGGCTCGATTTTCACTCTTTTGGAGCATTTTTCACTATTTCATATGAGGAGTGTAGTTTTCTTCAAAATAACCCTTGCAACCGGCCATTGACGTGTGTTTCTTTTGTGAACAAAGTTACACTTCCACTGAGACATACCCTTAAAAAGTTCTATTATATAAATTTAAGAGAAATCTGCAAATATTACAATAATGTAAAATTTATTAGCCTGAGGCCTTTCAAAAACCAAGTGTTCATCTTCAGAGGCACATCAAAACTTATACAGGGTTGTATAAGTTATATAAACTTATACACTATACAGGGTGTTTTAAGAGTATCCAAGTTCCAGAAAAAAAAACAAAAGTTTCTGATGAAAGGGGTTGACACGGCCATGTTAATTTCAGATTTCAAACTATTTTCAAAAACAAGATAACGATTAAAGACACGCTCTGCTGAAAATCTTGGCTTACAACGGTTTTTTCGGGCAGCTTAGCTCATAATGGTGTGAAAATGCTATTTCCACTGCTGAGTGTCTGACTATTTTAGGGGGAATTTGAAAGTTCCATTATGTTGAATATTGGTATACGAATGTAACGTCCTCTTTAAACCTCCTGAATCAAGATCATTAGTTACAGAAGGGTGTCTTTAAGACGATCCCCATGGTTCAACTCAATTTTTAAAAACTAATAAAGCGATTGTTTAAGGCGTTTAAGACCTATTGATTTATAACATTTTCGACACGAACTTAAGGGGTTTCAGTAAAATCATGTACAACGTATACGTTTGCAAAATGTATGTATCATATAAAGAAAAATATGGTTAGGAAGATGCAGATGAGTACCCGAAGAAAATACTTCTCTTTAAAGCTCCGTATTACTCTGTTCCAGAAGATTTGACTCTTTTGTTACCTGGAAACTTTGTTTTAAAACTAAATAAACGATTTAACACTTGCCAAACCAATTGTCTATAGAAATGTGGTACTAATTAGCCTAATGGTACAAACGGATCTGTGAAAGGATGGTATCGTGCGCGACACCAAAACTCACCGGCGTAGGTTCGATCCCCTCAGTCAAATATATTTGCAATACAGTCACTCTTGGATAAAAGTCTTGGTTGAGTGGTAAAAAATACGATGTACTCCTAATTTCCCTTCGTTAAACCATACAAACATTCAGTCTAAATATGAAAGAGTGAAAATCATTCCCACAAGGGTGGAAATCAAGCCACTCTTTGAGGAGAGTGGCTGGGTTTCAACACCCAAAAGAGCAAAATTTAACTCTTTCTGAGTGGCCTTCACGGCTTCATTTTTAAATCTATTTTACACTTATCGATCTATTGTAGTACTGATGTACTGAAAATTGCGTATTATGGCTTGATTCAATGTCATTTGTTTTATGCTATTGCACTTTGGGGAGCTTGCTCTGAATTTAGATTAATGCGGCTCTTCATTTTACAAAAGAAAGCCATTAGAATAGTAGCCAAAGCAAAATTTCGTGAGTCCTGCCAAGATATATTCAAAAAATTAAAAATAATGACATTACCTAGTGTTTATATTTATGAAACCATTTTATTTTGTTTAAATAAATGTGATAAGATGTCAGGAGCTGACATTCACTGTTATCATACAAGGCAAAATTATCAATTTAGAAATGAATATCACAGACTCAAAATTTTGAAAATCTTCCTCGGTACATGGGAATAAAGTTGTTTAACAATCTTCCTGACAATTTAAAGCTAAAAAATCTAATTCAAATTTTAAAAACGTTTTAAAAGAGTTTCTAGTTAACCAGGCGTACTATACTATAGACGACTTCCTATATTCTTTTAACTAATTTTACACAGTAACAATTAGGCCCTCATTTGTTAACATTGGCTTTACTACAGTAGATTAGTTTTTGTTGTTGTTTTTGTTAATGGTTTTGTTGTTTTGTCAACGCAAATAATTTTGTATTGTGACAATAAATCTTTATCTTATCTGTATCTTAAAGTGTTAGCTTTGTGTGTATTCACCTGCAGCCCCCGATTTCACGGTTGATACTTAAACTAAAATAAAAACCTTTTGAGGAGTTGTTTTGTGGTTAAAGGTAATCAAGTCACGAATTTTCATGGAAAAGACGCCAAGGAAATGTGTATATTGAGTTTGAAACACAAAAGCAATGCAGGAAAGTTTCATTTAAGTTAACATTGTTAGAAACACATAAACAAGTATGGGTAAAGTTGGGATATGTCACAGCCAGGCTTCTCTAGCTTGAGGCTTCACATTCTCTACTTCACTGCCAACTGTGACTAAAGAGTTACTTTTCAACGCAGCATTAATTTCGCAATGTTATGAATTCTAAAACCTATAAAAATTAGGGTTAGTTTAGAGTTATGGTTATGAGTGTATCTTGTCTTTGAATGAAAAATTAAAACCAAACACTTAGTCCGTTAAGCTTTCACGATAATTATTTGAGCCAAAAATTGTTTAATAGAAGTAAAGTTAAATTTCTCTACAAAGGGAAAACACAATGTAACCCTTAATGAGGAAACAACTTTGCAGTTTTGATAATAAGCAAATTTTATTACAAATATTTTAATATACATTTCAGTTTAAGTGTATTAGACAGTTTGCACTACAACTTGATAATATTTTACATTTCTGGACAAAACTACGGCACCACTTGGTTTGTTTATCAAAATGTTTCATCATTTTTTTATTTTAAAATATTTACTAAAGAAATTTGAAGACAAAAATGTTTGGACCGAACCGGGACTTGAAGCCGGGTCTCCCGCTTGCCGGGCGATTATGCTAAAGTGTCTTCAAATTTCTTTACTAATAAATTAGCTTTTTAGCGTTTAAACAAATTAAGATCTTTATTTTAAAATAAGTAGTATTTGGGTTAAATTAAAGTAAATATTTAACTTAACTAAACATCAACAAAGAAATATGCAATTTTTGTAAAGTTCTGTTTTACCAGTGATGCGTTAATTATTGTGTCCACGATTGTAACACTTTTTCTTTATTTTCTTAGAAGAAAGAGACCTCCAGTTATTAATTACAAGTGATACAGTTACCACAAATACGCAAGAGTATTTTGAATACATAGCCGACACATAGCCACAAGCGCTACTGTGAATCTTAGCGAATTTACAGTCAAACAGAAAGGTATTCATTTATCTATTTTGAATAACACAAAATTATTGTACTGTATTCATTACTAGTAATTTTTGCAATAATTTCTTATTTAAGATTTGCCTTATTTATTTATTTACTCTATGTTTTTGTAATGTAAACAAACTACAGCTGTAAATAGTTGTATTTGTTTTGAAATAAGAAAGTTGTTTACTTTGTGTATTCTAGGCAACGTAAACTTGTAAATTTATTTAACTAGTTTAGAAATTAGTTAAAACTATTTTTCCGCCCAATGCCCTGAATAACAAAGTCACGAAATTTCGACTAAATAATTAAACCGGAATAACTTTAAAACTGAAAGTTGTTTTGATTGGTTGAAAAGAAGAAGAAGAACAACAAGCACCAAAATAATTAAGTATAGAATAAATAAATAATAAATGTAAAAAATAAAATAGAAAATAATAAAATAAAAAATACCAATAATTTAAAACACGTATAAATAATGGTCTAAAATAGATAAATAAAAGTTTTGTATAATAACGGAGGTTAAAATATAAATATATTGTATAAAGATAAATAAATATTTTTTTGTCAAAGATAGTTAAAGAGCTCTTCAAGGTAGAAAAAGTAAAACGCTACTATACAAGGTGAGTTTTGTATTTATTTATGGTATTGAGACAATTTTATAGGTAAATCAAAACTGGAATGGCCCCCATTTTGAAACGGACTGTCCGATCTAGCTGGTTGACAATGTTCAGGAAAATTCGCTATACTTACGTAAGGCCTACGATAGGTTAAAGTTAAAATAGGTCCTGTAATTCTGGTTGTATGAAAAATATATACTCTCAGTTAAAACTTCGCAACAGACACATTGAGGCGAGGTTAAAACTTAAGTTTTACTTGACGCAAATAAGTTTTTTGACAAGAGAATTTGTTGCATTTACAAACACGGTGAGCTGTATTTGAATGAATATTATAAGTAAAGTCTGTTTGTGTGACAATGCAAGAGACAATCTCAGGATAAGCCGAAGGAAATTCCCTCCGTCCATCAGAGAAATCCCTCCCGAGACTTGGGCTTAGACTCAGGCTTGCGACTATTCCGGGTGTGTAGTTTTACCTTCCGTTCAACTAACTTCAGAAAGCTCTTTTAACAACTAAAATATGTTTTTCGGTTTTCATTCAACTGATAATTGGTATATGTATCTATATTGTTGATAACTCCTATCAAATGATATTTTAATTATATAACGGTTTAAAAGTAAACTAATGATTACCTGCCAATCTAACTTGACACAAAATTAAGCTGGTCAAAGCGGATTCTAAGTTTGTGAAAAATGTTACTAAAGAAGAAATTCTGAGGAAATATTCGAGAAGAGTTTGTCGTTTGTCCATTTCAAATAAATCCTTCTCGGATTTGTCTCAGGGCAATGAAAAAGCTTTGTAAACTTTCCTTCACACCAATCACTTTGTTAGATTTCCTCTGTCTGTAACTATTTTCTGGTGCTGTATTTACAATCCAAACTATAGGCTTACTTATTAAGCTAACTATACATATTTAAAAGGTAAACAATAATGTTTGTGTTTGGTTGTTGTGTTGTAACTCTTTTTCCTAATGTTAGTGGTAAGTAACGTTTAGTCAACGCTTGGTGCTTAAAGATAATTTGTCATGTTCACATTAGCTTTTTAATTTTCATTCTTTTAAGTTTTTGCCTGTAGTTTATTGTCTAAAGTTACTCCTGTTTGAGAGGTTGGGTTGGTGCTGACACCTCTTACACTTTGTTTTGTATAAGACTGTAGTTAATTTACTTCTTTTTGAGTGTGTAGAAACTCGAATCAAAGTTTCTATGGTAACGTCAATGTACACAAAAAGTACAAATTAAAAATTATTAGAACTGTGATTTGGAACAACGCATGATTTCCATGGCAACTCAATCTAACATTTACAACCCAGTAGCAATCCTTGACCCGCTGCGGTCTAGCGTTCGCTAATAACGCCCGAGTAAGGGAGGTTTAAGGGAGGTTACACCGTGGTTACCCGTCTTCTTCATGCTCGGGTCTGCGGTGGAAACGAGCGTCAAGGAGGTCGGGCTTTCACCGAGGATTGCTACCAGGAAACTCTGTCCCACTTCCAAGGGAAATATGTGTTTTTCTCAGTTTTCACACCTTTACCAAAAAACCCTAGTTTTTAACTCCGCTAAGCCGGAGGAAAGCCTGGGACTCGGCTACGAGGGGGAATAGTCGGAGGAGTATCAACCTCGATAAAAAACCCGGAAGTCATCTGGCCCGGATGACGATTTCTCTGTAAGAGCCCCTTGCCAGGGTGATTAGGTGGAACAATCATCTTCGGGGAGCTGCGATACTCGGAAGGGTGGTCGTGAGGAGTGACCTGATATCTACAACGGACGATGTGGCATGGCGAGACCTGTCTCAGTGACTGTTGAAGGTAGCCAATAATAACCACCAAGAAGGAGGAGGATGAGGAGGAATCTTTGGACTGGGGGAGATGAGTGGTAGTATGATTTAACTCCTATACCAGATCTGTATAACACTAAATAGATCTAACAATTATTATAACTACACCAGAGGTCCACAACGGGTACACTCACTACATTACTACACTATTTAGTACATTTTACTACTTGTTTTTGGTAAGTTCCTTTAAATTAGCAACCTAAAATAATATCACCCAAATGACAGATTAGTAGAGTAACCCATGTGGGATCTTAGACAACGCAATACTCTCATTGCTGAGCTTATGGCTTTGTAAAGGAACATGAATTCCCGAGGGAAATGTTTGAACTCAAGGTTGGTATTGCTCTATCTCGAGACGTCACAGACTCTTTTGAGTTATTAAAACCTCTCACAAAACATCAATCTAAATATTGTATTCCAGCCTCCTGATATTGTCGGCATCTCAAATAGTGATATAGTGATAACTAGGTAGTCATAGTAATGGGGTAGACATGCATTTTTGTAACTTGGGACCGTAGATTGGACGATGGTCTACTACAGGTTAATCTTTACAGAATCTTACAGGTCTCTACTACAGGATCCTAGGTTAATTTTTACAACTTAGGGGGGTTACTATTTACATAAGCACACTTTTACACACTATTTACACTTATACTTAAAACTATAGTCACTTTGTGGTCGCGGCGCGGCTGGCACCCCCGGTGTGTGGGACTAGGTGCGCACGGTGCGTAGTCACATGTTGCACTACCCAATTACTTTTCAATCTCTTCACAAGGTCTACAGGCACCCAACAGGTATTTTATATAGTAATTGATATATGCCTTGAAACTGGATATAATAAAATAAGTAGTACACTGATTGAGATTTCAAGAAACGCCTATGGCACTAAAGTTAAATTGTGTCAGTATGGGGACCGCGTAAATTAATACATTTTGAACACAACAAAATCAATGTTCAATAAGTACCTAAAGTCTAACGTTTTGAGAAAGTGTTAGTATTTTGTAATCACGATACACAATGGTATCTAAAAGTCCTTTTTTCAGGACTTTTTGAGGAAACCTACGTATTGTCCAGATTTTTAAGATATGTTTGATTACTTTTCACCTGAAGACGGGATCCGATTGCAGATCCCGAAACGTTGTAAACGTACGTGGAACACATTCTGTGTGAGACGTTACCGTGGCAAACCTTAAAAAGACCTAAACAAATGCCGTCGTAAAATGAAATTTGAGATTGAAAAGAGTTAAAAGCGTTACGAGACCAAACTTTTGAATAAAATTAATGTTATGCCATTATTTTGATACGGGAGTCAAGTGACCAAAACAAATAACAACAATCCAGTACAAATAAAAATCTTGAAAATCCACAATATGTTAGAAAGATTCACTTAGTTGGACCACATAAACAAGTTAAGTTAGGATGTGTCAAAACAACTTGTTCCAGGGCTCCAGGCCATCCTTCCCATACTTTACTGCAGCTCTTGGCTTCCCTTTCAAACCTCCGACAGGTTTTATATCCTGGCTTTTACTTAAGCTTTGCCATGTAACGTATTCAACCGGTTTTATACGCAATGTAAGATCTCACACACGATCTTGCTCAAAAACAAGACTATTTTTGTTTTAAAAACGACTTTGAAGAGACATGGGAAAAACCAAGATATGACAAACAATTTATGATGGACAATTAGTGTATTTTATACATTTCATTATGATCATAAATTGAAGCTAAAGGTTGTAGATGAGGGGGTGAGGTGATGGGATAAGTAGAAGGGTTGTTTTCAATCTAAATACCGCAACTTGATCCGATAATTAATGAGGTTGATATCGACAAGTCTTTCTTTCCGTCACCACGTCGTTATTAGGTCTAGCCTATATCATCAACATATTTGGTTTCCATAAGAAAACACGTCTTGTGCATCAAAATAATTTCAAAAATTTCATGATACGAGTTTTTATGTGATTACTTCAAATATTGATTTTCTTACTGTAGCTAAAGGTGTGTCACTAGTTATTGAAATACACGATAATTTCTTGTAACTCTATAACAATGAAAGATCGTTTAGTTTGCGATATAACACTGTTCTAAATAGATCCCGTTATAACACTATTCTAAATGGGTCACGTCGCCTTTCAAGAAAGCACTCATTTAAGGTACCACGTGCTTCAAACCCTACTTTTCCTGTCCCAATAGACATTGGTGTGCTACAAAATCAAATAAACTGACTATGTGAACTTTGTATGTGTCTTTGTTTATCAAGGTTATAATGAAATTCAAAAGTAGTAAATCAGCATCAAAATTGACCTAATACAATTGTGTTTATCCATTTTCATTTTTTCAAACACAGTGTAGCTTTGAAACAACCAGTATCCAAGTATAGTCATATATTTCAAACCTAGATGTTTGTCTGAGAGTCTGTACTAGTACAGCATAGAAATATAAAGTCTATACAGTGTCACGTGTTCACTGTTTGAATGGTCGAGTTTTCTGTTACAATACGAGTATCAGTCTTGTCTATTTCCGCTTGTTACGTACAATTTATGGCTGGTTTCCGGTCTTGACTTCCTCCCAGAGGACCCATTTCCGGTTTCCGATACACTCACGACCGCTACCTGCTGAGAGATATTTTAACAAAGCAAATATGACGTTCTTTAACATAAGATATCCTGATTTTTTAACCGGAATTTGAAGCACATTTTCAACTTAATTTTAACATTAAAAGTTACTGAAGTATAGGTATAAGCATGCTGACTTTCTTAGTTATGCATGCTTACTAACTAAAATGAGTAAATGAGTTTATTCCAACAATAATAGATCATTACAATAATTGATACATTGCTTGGAACAAAGCTGACCACTTTTACAAGTAGTGTGGCCAGGTTATTACTGTACAAACATAGATTATTTCATTTCAACTAGACATACAACATAGATCATTTCAACTAGGTTCATCTAAAAAGTAATATCTCTTAACATGTTGAGACATAAATTTAATATGCAGTTAGTAACTTTTCGCGTAGTTTGTTGTAAGACTGTGGACCATTTAAAGTCGAAGCTTCAAACGCCTAAAAGGTTAATCCGTGGTGTAATAGAAAGGTTTCATCGTTATGAAAATCAAAAATCATAAAAGTTAAGTTTAAACGTGTTCATAACCCGTTATGGCTTCCAAAACGCCTTGCTGGCTGAAAATTTACTCTCAAAACTTTTATTTAAATTTCGCAAATGGAAATTCGCAGAGTGTAATAAAACCTAAAACAATGAATTTTACCACAAACCTTTAACACTGTTACAGGCCTGATTATCAAACTTAAAGAGACAGAACGTTTGTATTATGTTACATACTATTGAGAAATGAAGGTTGGAATTACGCACGCAACAAACCTGAACACGAAACATGAACAACAAGAACTAGAAAAGCAACTGTTGGTTGTAAATTATGTTTGATTGGAAACTGATATTTCTCCTGGGATTTGCGTATAATGACGCTTTGGTTGATAGTTCCAGTTTGATTGTAATCCATCGTATTCCAAATTCAGTTTAATTGGATTCATTTTTGGTAAATATAACTTATTTCTCTAAGGTTCTGTCGAAATGACGTTCTGTAAGGGAGTTCATCCATTTAAGAACCCTTATTTTTGGCTATACACACCTTCTTAGTGAAAAGTTACGAAATCTAAATAAATTATAGTCGTACAAATACAAAATTTTGCAAATTAATATTTGCTAAATTCTTTATCTGTAAAACAATTACTTTAAATTTCGTAACTTTCCACTTTAAACCCTTCAAGACCATAAAAGAAATGTTGCCTACAGGGATGATCTCGGATGGAAAATCTTTATAATTGAGTGAATTACTTTATTTGTAATTGTAGGTTTTGCGGCATTTGACAATTATTGGGTAATTTAAGGTTAAGGATGGAATATTCCATGCGTTTTAATGTCAAAACAACTGAAAATGTTTCAGGAACAAATCTTGTTTGAACAAATGGAAAACTTAAGTGCACCAAGCTACTTATAACAAATTATTATTGATGGAAAGTAAAATGCTAGTTTTGGGCTCATACGTAAAATAAATGTACATCAATTGCCATTCAAAGTGAAAAATTTATCATATCGTATCTTAATTGCATCTTGCTAAACGCGATTTATTGATAAAGGATTGTAGATAGGAAAATCCCTAGACAACAGCTGTTATTTACCCTATTACTTTAGGGATTCTTTCTGAATGTGAACCCTGCCAAAGCCAATGGCTATTTCAGAATAAAAGCTACTTTTACGTTACAAGATACCAGTTGAAAATAGAACTGACCAGGACCTGTAACGTAGCACAAATAAAACATTTCTGTTTTCTAATTAAGAAAAGATTAACAATTTGCCTTACGAATATAAAAGTAACTTTAAAGTGAAGAAATAACAACCTGATACTCTGTTTGGATGTAAAGTAGATATGTTCAGTTTAAACTTAGCAGACAGACACATTGCGGTGAGGGTTAAACTTTAATATCCGGGCTGCTGATTAAACCTAACTTTACCCTTAACTCACTAACAAGGTAACTTTAGATATATATATACCGCATGTAGAACAAACGTAAACCCAAAATGTATACTATATAATTATTTTTTATAGGTTTCCTCTGATAAACCAATAAAGTTTGGCAGCGGAATGATTTGCTTGAATAAACACTGTGAAGCTGTATTTGAATGAATATTATAAGTAAAATATTTATGTGTGACAATACAGGACACAATCTCAGGATAAGCAGGACGAAATTCCCTCCGTCCATCAGAGAAATCCCTCCCGAGACTTGGGCTTAGACTCAGGCTTGGGACTGTTCCGGGCGTGTTATTTCCTTTTCCTAGAGCCAGTACTTATTACAAAAAGCACTCAAAATTAAAGGTTATTTCAGTTTTATATAGTGTACACTTACAATCCAGTGATACCGATTAAATTTGCTTACTGATACTATCTAATGATCTAATAAAAGTACAGTAGCTAGATCTATGTGTAGGGTAGCGTTTAAGGCGCGGCTATACTACAACGTCACGTCACGTCCCGTTGACCTCCATCTACCACCGTCATTTCCAGAGGTGTGGCTATACTGCACCGTCACGTCACGTCCGTCAAGTACTGAAGAAAGGTTCTTCAAGTACTTCCGAATGGACTACGAAACATATTGTGAACTTCACAATTTTATAGATCTTCACATAAAGAGAAAACATGCCGGCTTTCGGACACCTATTTCTACTCAAGAAAAACTAGCGGTCTGTTTAAGGTATAGTAATAATTACAATATTTTTCGTCTTAAAAGTTCATTATTAACAACGCAGTTTAAAAAAAACTACTCACAATTTTCTTTTTTTATTTAACATGACAAATTGTTTAGTAGGTAATAACAAAATAGACTAAGTTAAACAAACTAATGAGTTATAACACAGTACTCGTACAGTAAGATCAAAACTTACACCGAAGTAGAATAAGAAATATTAAACTAATAGATTAATAACCATTACATTACAAGTTTGAACACCATTATAAAAGAATTACAACAAAATATACTAGGAAAAATGAACTAATGGATTAAAACAATTAAATCACAAGATTGAACACGATTAACAATAATTACAACAAAATATACTAAGAAAAATGAACTAATGGATTAAAACAATTAAATCACAAGATTGAACACGATTAACAGTAATTACAACGAAATAAACTAGGAAAAATATACTCAAGTCTTTTTACACGTCCTTGTGCCTTGAAACCGGTTCCTACCCTCTCGGAAAGCCCTACTTGCATCGATTTTGGCGAGTTTCACCAATTCTATGATATGCTGGACGTTGCTTGACAAAAGACTTCTTTCATATGAGGGTAGATTGATAATGTGTTTAAAACATGTTTACTGGTAAACCGCAAAGGGGTTTGAAATTAGTAATGGTTTAAACATTCAGCCCACCTGACATTAAATTCAGTATCAGTTAGCCCCTTTTAGAAAGAGACTATTTACTAAAGAAACGGTAAAAAGTATCGTTTTGATTATAATTATGTTTCTTTGTTTGTTTAAAGGTTTGATAGTGACAATCTTGATGGTATAGAAGTACATTAAATCATACTCGTACAAGATAATTTCGATAAGTTACTGTGTCTTGACACAAAGTTTAATCGGTAGTTAAGTATAAATACAGTACACAGTTTTTCATTGCGTTGGTGAACTCTCAGTGAGTTACTCACTTGTACATACAACTTTTGACAGCAGGGTAGCCCATTCCATTCTTACACTTAGTCTTTTTTATGAAAACTGGAAACTAAGCTGGTCAAAGTGGATTCTAAGTTTGTGTAAATTTCAACGAAAGAAAGAATCCTGAGGAAATATCCGAGAAGAGTTTTTCGTTTGTCCATTTCAAATAAATCCTTCTCGGATTTGTCTCAGGGCAATGAAAAAGCTTTGTAAACTTTCCTTGGCACCAATCACTTTGTCAGATTTCCTCTGTCTGTAGTTATTTTCTGGTATTCAAACTCCAAACTTAAGCTAAACCTTTTAATAATTACTAAGCCTGTTATTACGGATTTATTCAAGTTAATCTCAATGAGTCTGTTTCCTGATGATATTAATTATTAAATATTGTGCTCGTATTCATCTTTCTTCGGCAAAATAAATATATTGAAACCCAGATGAAATTAATAAATTTAACAGGCTTAAGGCCGTGTTACACCCTGAGATACAAAAGGTTTTTTCAGATACACGTTGTCTATTTCTTGATTAATTATACAGAATTTTACCAGAATGACTTTATCTTAATTGTTTGACACGGTCCCCAAAGCAATTGTTTTTTGTTAATTGTTTGAGAAAACCCCGAGCATAGTTGCCAGTTTTTTTTGTAATACTTAAAATTCGTTACACTGAAACTAATTTTTTCTCGGTTTACAAAATTTAATATTTCAAACAGTATAATACACATATCACTTTATTTACTTGCGATGTTGTACATATAGTATGAGCATAAACCACCATGGTAACTCTAAACTTTAATTTTTAAGGTGTTTTCCTAAAAATATAAGCTGAGTACTCTATGTCTTAACTTATGTCTTACTATTCAAATGATTTTCAATCCACAGCTATTCGAATGATCCAGTACACTACAGTGAACTTGGAAATTATAAGGGATGAACAGAAACTTTTAACTAGAAATGGTTCCAATATCGAAGGTTTGCAGCCACTATATTGCATTTTTTAGAGTTCATAAGATATTAAAAGTAGAAAACCAACCGTAGTGGGGTCAAACCGTATTAAAGATTTAGCCACTTCGTTATTATAATTAAAAAACTCTCTACAAGTCGAATGGATTAAACTGTAGAAGTCGTTTTTGGATTTTCATTCTTTATAACGATGACATACTCGTATTTCTTTTTATTGTCAGTACCTCGAAAACTATAAGAAGTTTTGTAACTATTTACTCGTACTGTACCCGATTTCCTCAATTATACAACAAAATTGGTAGCTAACTGTCCCGTTCTACGATCAATTGTGAAAAGCATTTTTTATATTTGGAAATTTTATTACGAGTTCTTTTTAAAATCTCGTAGTTGTTCTTGTTTTCAAATGTTTTCTTATTCTGTAAATCTTGCTCATTTGTTTTAATTAAGGACTTCCTTTTATTGGGTTTCTCTTAGCCTACTGTTAGTTTTAACTATCAACAATTTTCTTTATTAGACAGTTTGATGTTTTAAATTTCTAAATCATCTAATAAGATCCAGCTCTTCAAGATATGTATCAACTATTTTGTTATAATACTTGAGGATCGTACAAAAAATTAAACATTAAAAATCCGACAATATTGTGTCATTGTTACCAATATACAGTTGGGATTAAATAATCCCTAATACGAAATACTCTCATTACTAAAGGCACTGCTTTGTATAGGACAAGAAAACCCCGAGGAAATATTTGAATACAAGGTTGGTATTGCTCCATCTCAGGACGTCACAAGACTCTTTTGAGTTATTTGAAACCTCTCACACAAAGCATCAATCTAAATATTGTACTCGTATGCCAGCCTACACAAGTATTATGTGAAACTGTGTTGACAACTTCAGTAAAGGTGCAATGAAGCTTTGTTACTTTGGACAGACTAAATGATGAACTAAATGATTGTAGACCTATATTACGGGACGTACTACAAAAGTAAGGGAGGCTTCTATTCCAGGTAGGTGCAAAATTGTTTGATAAAAACTCCCTGAAAACATTGAACTAACTGAAAATATTAACTTATTAAAAAGATATAAACGTGTAAAAATAAAGGATAACGTCAGCATAATTGAGTACAAGAAAAAACCTGCCTTCGAAGAAACTTGCCTTCGGAAATAACTTTAAGATAGAAAGATTCACTTAGTTGGACCACATAAACAAGTTAAGTTAGGATGTGTCAAAACAACTTGTTCCAGGGCTCCAGGCCATCCTTCCCATACTTTACTGCAGCTCTTGGCTTCCCTTTCAAACCTCCGACAGGTTTTATATCCTGGCTTTTACTTAAGCTTTGCCATGTAACGTATTCAACCGGTTTTATACGCAATGCAAGATCTCACACACGATCTTGCTCAAAAACAATACTATATTCGATAGGCTTAGCTTTGAACACGAATAAGTCCACTCCGAGAGCTGAAGTCAAAAATGATTAACTGAAAGGTAAATATTATCTTTAATGAAAATTGAAAAAGATTCCCCAAATTTAATTTTAGTTTTAAAATCCGCTTCTAACATTATACATTTAGAACTCTGAAAACACCGCGTAACAGTGGTATATTCACGAAAATGTACATTTTCTATGTGAGTATTTTGAGTACAATGTGTATTTTGTCGCTTGTACTGCGCTTCCATACAGAAATATCCAGCTTCATGGAGGTCAGGTTTTGAGGATGATATAGGTGTAAAGCGGCTCAGATAGTCTCAGTGATCATCTGATGATACCCGCATCAACTCCCACCATCGTTCAGACATATCAGACTATCACCTGCATGGTTCGGAAGTCACGTTAAGCTGTTGGTCCTTGTATTTCCATTGGTCATTGGGCTATCAATTAATGACCCATTCTAAGGAAAAGTCGGCCATAGCTTTTAGCAAGATTTCACCTCATACCCCATTACTAACACTCATCACACTCATCCTTCACCACATATTTGCCTTAAAATACCCTCTTGGAGTGGTCGGCATCTCAAATAGTGATTTAGTGATTTATGTTTGAAATTTTGAGGTTATCTGAAGATGACAACTTTCCTGCTCGAAAGGCCTTTACAATATTGGTTTATTTGATGTTTAAACTTTTTCCTTTACACATTTCATTGATAATTTGAAGAAAAATACGATCCAATGATAAAGTCCAATGATAAACGCGTAGTTCGAGAACTACTTACATTTCTAATGACATCTGCAATTTGATAGTACAATTTCAAAGACGGCATTGTGTGGACATAAGCCGTAAGATAACAAAGACACTGTATGAAACACAATAAATAAATAGTCATACAGTGAACCCAAGGTCATTTATAAAGGCTGTTGTTGATGAGGGGGTGAGGTGATGGGATAAGTAGAAGGGTTGTTTTCAATCTAAACACCGCAACTTGATCCGATAATTAATGAGGTTGATATCGACAAGTTGTTCTTTCTTTCCGTCACCACGTTGTAATTAGGTCTAACTCTTTATTTACACATTTGGTTTGCCTCAGGTAAATGTCTGGTGCATTTATTCAATACTTCAAAATGTTCATGAGACGAATGTCCTAAATAGGTATTTTAACAGTAAGTTTTTACCCAAAGAATGTCCACTAGTATTGAATTTTACGGTCATTTCTGCAACTCATATTATATTGGAACCAACGTTAGAAATGGGGCGACACAGCAGGGTTTTATTCTGCAAACCTACATCAAAAACGTTTGGTCACACCCAGCATAACAAAATACAGTAAACAAAGTCTGGTTTGTTTATAATTAAATAGGTTTTAATGGCATACCAAAACGATCTCGACTTTCCGAAAAGAACCCACTAATTACATTTCGGTGGATTAATTCGTTGGTCACAAATTTTCAGTTTTAATGAGTAAATCAGCATCAAAATTGATCTAACGATATTTTTTATTCATTTTTGAAACACACGGGTACTTTTAAACTATCAGGATTTAAAAAAGAAAGAAAGAAAATTTAATCCATGGCATACAAGATGCATAGGAATACAAACAAAAACATAGAAAGAAACCAAAAAGAACAAATCAACAAATAGACCCAGGAAAACAACGCTAATCTTCACATATTTCTTGCATCGTATATTCGTGAGTGAAGTAGAAAGCCTTCTACAAGAGATACCTACTTTTTAATTTTGATCCAGAAAATCGACGACATGTCATATGTTTCAAACATGAATGTTTGATTGAGTGTCTGTATCATAGAAATATAAAATCTATACAGTGTCACGTGTTCACTGTTTGAATGGTCGAGTTTTCTGTTACAATACGAGTATCAGTCTTGTCTATTTCCGCTTGTTACGTACAGTTTATGGCTGGTTTCCGGTCTTGACTTCCTCCCAGAGGACCCATTTCCGGTTTCCGATACACTCACGACTGCTACCTGCTGAGAGATTTCGTAGCAAAGCTTTCGTTCTTGACTTCCTTTAACATGAAGTATCTTGATATTTAAAGTCGTGAAGTACAATACTCGTACGTTCAGTTTATTTTTAACATTAAAACGTTACTGAACACGTTGTGTTCAAGAAGATGATTGACGTGAAACCTGTTAGGTTTGCTACTTCACATGTTGGAAAACGTCGTGGTAAATTACACGTAAAAATACGTTCATGCCAGTCAAGAATTCCCTCTATAAAATAATAGCTCATGACGGTTTGAAGTCATTTAAAGATCAAAATAGTGCAATTTTTTAATAATTGCATTGCTTTAGTATGACGAGTTGGCCATTGACAGTTAAGACATACGAACCGTTGATTTTCGGAGAGACCTAAAAATTGAAACAACTTTATAGTTTTCAATGTCAAGATTTCTAAATGATCGTAGGTAACATTTTTTACGAGCCAAATAAAGAGAATACTTGTTAGAAACACAATTTAAGACAATAATGTTAATGTATGTTTTAAAAAATGTCATGTCAATAAACATATGTTTCTTTTACTGCAAACAGAAAATTAAATACGAATTTCGCTTTTACTTCTATTTAAAACTATACCAAGCAATTCAAATTAGTTCTTGGTTTATATCAATGATATTGATTAAAACATTGACTCGACCCATTTGATACAGTATGCGGACGACACAACGTTTGTACATCATGCTAATTAACTATTGTATTTTATACATTTTTATGACCCCATCACAACTGTATGGAATCTGTTTTAATTACCAACTCATCAGTAATTATGTTATACACGCATTTTCGATTTAAATATGATACAAATCGATATACACGTGTAAACTGATAGCCACAAGAAATACCAATCAAATCAGGGATTCTCCATTGTAACAAACCGGTGTCGGGATTCAAATTAAAAACCAAGCTACCAGAGTTTAATTGACTCAATATTTAGATGAAACATTCGGTGAGTAACGAGCATTTGTTTTCCTTATACGTATTTACGTTTGTTTCTAGACTTTACTGGTGTCGAATTTAAGTTAACTTCCACTTTATTAAATGCGCATAGTAAATCTATACTAATGTATAAAAATGAGATGGTGTGTGTCTGTCTGTTCATCAATCACGCAAATGCCACTCGACCAATTTTAATGAAATTTTACAGGAATGTGGCTTATATACCTGGTTAACACATAGGCTATTAACATGTTTGATAATTTATTTATTTTCAATATGGCGGTTATTAATAGGACCTCACTACATGTGAAAATTTATAACCCCAAAACTGTCACGTCAAATTCTAGAAAAACCTTAAAAGATATTTAATTTTTGACAGCCCACACGAGCTTTTCTACGAGATTTTCTGACCAACTGAAAATCGCCTAAAGCTATGGTAGGGAAACTTTGATTGCGGATTTAACCCATTACGCAGGCACATAGCTAAAGGCACATTAGCTATATTTTGTATCCATACATAAATGGTGAGGGACCTAAATGGGCCCTGAAAACGCCGTTATGGCGGGATTACTAACTCTCACAAGGTAGCCAAACACCGATACACACTTACTAGGTTTCCTACTAGGTTACTAGGTTTTTCTGTATATTGAAATGAATCCATCGGTCTTTGGTTGTTACGTTTTCTTAGACTTTGTAAAAATCAAAAAGACGTACACAACCGTGCGAAGAGCAGGTACGTCAGCTGGGAAACTTAAAGCCTTAAAGCCCACTTTCAAAATAAAGGAACAGGTGTAAGGATCGGTAGTTTGATGCCAGTACCCGAGCTACAGCCTGCCTTTGTATAAAAATACTTTAAAGTCATAATATTGTAATATTTTATCCGTGGCGAAGCACGAGTACACAGCTAGTATTAAATAAATTCAGTTGCAAGGCTTTTAGTTCATACAAAGTTTAAATACATAAAATGTACAATCTGTAGACCCTTTTGGAAAAGATGGGGTATTTACATCCAGACTCACAAAACCACAAAGTTGTATTTCTGTACTACCACCACCAGTGTCAAAGCTTGAGAAATTGTCTATCTACTCGTATTCAGAGTATTAAATTAATATGCTATAAAGCCGGTTGTACAGGTGACTGAACGAGTAAATATTTGGCCACTTTCCGGCATGCTAGCCCCCTCAACCATACACTCCTTTTCAAGCTCTTGGTGGAAAAATCTGAACCTTCGGGAAAAATATGAAAACATTATTTTTTTAAGCTCTGATATAATGGCGTCCAAAAAAGATGGCATCTGCAAATCTGCCCTGGTACTTAGCCGATATTTCGCATCATAGCGGCAAAACAGTTGCTATAATCTTCAATCTGATGGAAAAGTGTCAGTGAATCAATTTTCTACAACTTTTGTATATAACATTTTTCTCTACCTCTGACGGTTTCACTTCCAGATCAGTGTGAAGGTAAATTGTCAAAAATTCAACTGTTTGCTGTGTTTGGGCTCTTCTTAGTTACGGTATTTATCAACCACCCAGACATATAAAACGTATGTGTGTATAAAATAAGTTGTATTTTAAAAACCCACAAAAGTCACTCTATATTAAAACAGTGTGGTTGTTCGGCACCTCAAGTTTGTTATCTTTAAAGTTAGTGAGCTTAATATGAATGTTTATTGGTTTTATAAAATATCCAAAACGTCATGGTCAAGATGTAATGTACTCGTAGACCATAGTAAAGGGAGTATCACTCAATTACTATTTAAGATGCCGACCACTCTCATGAGGGTCAAGGCAAATATGTGGTGAAGATGAGTGTGATGAGTGGTAGTAATGAGTTATGAGGTGTAGTCTTGTTACAAACTAAGGCCGACTCTTCCTTAGAATGGGTCGTTAGCTAGTAGCCCAATGACCAATGGAAATACAAGACCAACAGCATAACGTGACTCGAACACGCAGGTGATGGTTTGATATGCTAAACATATGGTAGGGATGAAGCGGTATCATCAGATGATCACTGAGACTATTTGAGCCGCTTTAGACCTATATCATCCTCAAACCTGACCTCCATAAAGCTGATTACAGGACCACGCCACGAGTCCCAGTAAAAAAAAATAAGTCAACAATAAAAGTCTCCGTTTATTAACCTTCCAGAGGTCGTCACGGAGGTTAGTGTATCTGTGTTCTTTAATCAAATCGTACACATCAGCCAAAACCTGTGAATGGTGTACTTTCGGTTTTCTTTTCAGAACAGGATAAAATGTAATTTAGCCACTTTACAGCTTCACTTAGTTAGTTTTAACTGTTTATATTAGAGCCTGGAGGTAACTTCCATGATGCGCCTCTAGCGTTACAGCAACCCGAGTTGACCTCCGTGTGCGACCTCAGGTGAATCCTAACATCATTCTTTTTAGTTTTATAGTTCCGATATTCATTTCCCCAATTGCTTTCAATTCTAAAAAATGATGAGTACAAATGCCAATTGTAAGAACAAATGTTTTGCAATTTTCACCAAGGTAACCCACCTGAAGTAACTCCGGGTGCGCCCTCTCAGTTTTAAAAATCCATGCGCCCTCTGGAAGGTTAAACAAATAACTATAACATCCACAGATTGTTGTAGTTTGTCCTTACAAATGTTTCTATCTGAATGTTGAGTGATAACTGTAGTGTCGTCAGCGTACATAGCTAATTGAGATGCAATAAGAATTGGAAGATCGCAAAGAAATATGTTGAACAGGATAGGAGCCAATACAGATCCCTGAGGAACTCCAGACAGAATTGACCTCACAGAAGATAACGAATAGTTAATTTTCACTCTGAAGGACCTGTTAGTTAGAAAAGATTTCAGCAGCTGCTGCAGATACTGAGGGAAACCCAATTCTTTAAATTTGAATACAAGACCGTCATGCCAGACTTTGTCGAAGGCCTACATCTAAGAAGGCCACAGACGAATGTTCTTTTCTTTCAAATCCGCCGATTATAGTTTCACTAATTCTTTGTAGCTGGTGAACGGTTGAGTGGTGAGGTCTAAAGCCAAATTGATAAGGTGGGACTATATTTGAAGATTCAACGAAGTATGACAGCCTCCTTTGAATGACCTTTCTAATAATTTTGATAAAGACGAAAGAAGGCTGATGGTCCTGTAACTAGAGGGGGAATGTTTTGGTTTACCAGGCTTGTGCATCACTATGATTTCAGCTTTCCAAGACGATGGGAAATACCCTACACTAAGGCAAGCATTGCAGACAGAAGTCAAACATGCAAGACCCTTTGGTGAGTCAGGTTCTTGAGGACAACATTTGGGATCAAGTCTGGCCCAGGGCTTTCTTCAGAGCAAGATTTTGTATGTATTTTTATTTTCTGTAGGAGTTGAAAACTTGATTGGTAATTTGACCGTGTGGCCGGACGGAATGTAAAATGCGTTTTGTGGCTTGCCACAGACTGGAGTCATTAGGATTAATATCTTTGACATAATTGGCATAGCTATTGTATCTAAACTCGTTGAGTTCAGTTTGTACTTGGCGATTCAGATGGTTCAGTCTTCTGCGCAGACATGGAAGTCTATGTCTCTGCCATTGTCTCCTCAAGCTATGTTTTTTTTTAACAAAAAATTTAATATTCTCAGGGGTGGGTGAAGGAATTTATTTGTTCTTTGGTTGAACCTTTTATAAGTGGCTAACTTTGTTGCAGATATAAGGCTTTCAGTGAAGTGATTTACGTTCAAATATATATTTTCAGCTGAAGTCAGGCTACTAGGTGCAATGAGAAGTTCATCCAACCTAGCACCAAAAGTATCCCAATCAACATGACCTGTTATTAGTCTACGAGGATCTATATGCCATTGAGGTTGTAACATGAAAGATATTATCACCGGGAATGGTCAGAATCAACTTCAGGTAAAACCTGCTGAAAAACTGGCATTGTTAAGTTTTTCTGAAGGACAATATCAAGAATGTCGGGCAGGAAGTTATTTTGAGTAGGATAAAAAGTAGGATCATCAGGAGCTACTACGGTAACTGGGATGTTAGAGAGAAATTGAGAAAGACGTGCACCGTTTGGGTTTGTACTTCTACAACCCCACAGCTGAATCTTACAATTCAAATCACCAACCAATACGATCGCTGAGTTCAATGGAAAGATTATGTCGATATCGTTTTTTAAGAGTTTCTTGTTTGGAGGTTTATAGACGGAAACTACACACAGTGAACGACCATCATAAACTTGTAATTTGATTGCTGTAGCTACTAGATTGGTCAGTTCTGGGAGAAATATGTTGTGATGATTTATATTCCTTTTTATGAAAATCGCAACTCCACCAGATGCTACGGGAGCTAATCTGTCTTCTCTGTACACGGTATATCCATTAATGTTTAAAGGTTCTGTAGAAACTAGGTGAGTTTCAGAAACACAAGCTATGTCAATGTTGTGACGAACTAAAAAGGCAGAAAAAATGGATTTTTGTTTCTTTAAACCATTGGCATTTCAGTTAAGGATGGTTAAATTTGATGTCAAATAAATTAGGCTGTACCATTATTGAAGATAGAAGTGATATCATTAATTTAAAAAGATTTAATTTTTGGTATAATTGATTTAAATAAATCCAGAATTATAGATTCGATGTTTTTCATGAAAGGGTTGTCATCATTAGGGGTTTCGACTTTAGTTGGGTCACGGTTCATAGAGGAAGATCGAGGTTTGGGGGAAACTTTAGGAACATTCGAGTTTGATATGTCAGCATATGAAACAAGAGGTTTGTTGCCTAATTGGCTAGTCGATGTTTCAGGACTATTTTCTGGTTTACGAGGAAGATTAGGCCAAACAACAACTGTTCTATTGATTCATGTAACTACTTGCAAATGTCCTGCAAGTCAGCTGTTGCAAACATAGAAGAGAATCAAAGATAAGAGCTAAGCAATGAACCACAGATTACAGCTGTAATCATAAGAATTTTATTGTGATCAATGACAGGATATCGAACAGGCGTATATGTATATAATATTATTGTACATACTTTTAAAGTGTTTAAACTGTTACTAGCAATTTATACATACACTATATTAAATTGTCTACTATGTAGATAGGGTTTTCTTTTTAATGTAAATACATAATTATTAGGTAGCTATTTATTACAAAATAATGTTTACTACCTACAATCCAATCAAGCTACATGCATTGGAGGTATAGTTTCACTTATTTGTTTAGATTATTATTGTTTATATTTATGTATAAAACTATGTATTTAAATAAACTAAATAACTCTATTTCAGTTTTACTTTGAAGTTATTTGATTTGTTCTAGGTTTAATTGAATTCATATTAGGTATAACCAATAAAAGAAGGCAGCTAAATGGTGACGCCACCATAATCTGTATACGAATATAGGTTTGTTTATATAACTCAGGAACAGTTAGTAATGTTGTTCCTTTACTATGTAGGTACACTACAAATAAATTAAATTTTTTTACTCAAATTCCTATGAAAACAAATCTACGATGTATCAAAGGTTTAGAAAGAAAATAGAGCTCTTTGTTTAATTTGGTAAAGGGCTTGGAGGGGATTTGAAGCAAAGGATGGACGACAATTTATTTTGGCTCATCCCGGGATAATCTCTCCATTGATGGATTGTTCCTGAGATGGAGCACTGTGACAACATTCCAGATAAAACTAACCACCCACTGGATGTTGCTGTATAAGGTTTTCTGGTAAGTCTACTGAAAATCCCCACAAAGAACTATTTAGTGTGTTTGATAAATATCCTAAAACAGTGCGTTTTTATTTGGAGAGTTTAAAATCCCGCGCTGATTGGGTTATCTCTAAAACGGCTAAGAGTGTCTTGGAATCTTATAACAACATTTGCTATTCATTTTATAAAAGGTAGAGCGCTATATATATACAGGGTGTCCAGTAATTAGGGAATCAAACTTCACCGAATGATTTTTCTAGTCAAAATAAACAAAGAAATGTCCCATAAGTCCATAACACATTAAATCGTCTGGGGAAGTTTGATCACCTGATTACTGGACACCCTGTATATACTTCAGTAGATACCAAAAGTCAACCAAGGAATACTGTCCACAAGGATTCATAAGGAAATGTTTAGCAAAAGCAGCTTTACCTCAAAAGGTTAACTCTATCCAAAATTGTGGTCGTTTTAAGATAAGTTTAAAACGTTGAAACACTATCGTTTGTATAATGAAATGAACCTTTCCCAGTTTTTTTAGTATTGCGCTCTAATTATAAAGTTGCCTAATTTGAAACTATACATCTTCACGTGTTAGATACAATGCAAGGACAAGAAAATCAATTTGAAAAGAATCAGTTGAATTTTACGTCAAAACTAAAGGTTGCAACAGTTCCTGTTTCAACTTAATTGGTCAATTTGCTTGTTTGCCTAATTATTTAACATAGTTTTGGCCGCAATATTGTGGATCAATGTTATCGAAACTTGGTACAAAAGTACGAAACTGATAAATTTGTATATAGAACAAAGGTATAGACCTTTATGAGTACGCATTTTGAATTAAGTTTGATTTCAATATGGAAGCACTTAAACGTAACATAGATAGATGTTATTAGATTAGATAGATAGATGTTATTAGATAGATGTCCGCCATTGCCAGGCAGATTTAGTCTTTGGCTATGCTTTGTAAAACATTTCCTTATAACAAAAACGTACATACTTGAAAATCCCCAACTTTTTCTGAGTCATTTCAACATGGCATTATTTAATGTTCCTCAGATTCAACCGTTCAAGGTCAAACCGTTCTCAACTTTGACTCAAAACGTGTTTGGTTCAACGTCACAAATCGGAAGCAAACTTTCAACGAGATATTCTAGAACAACACAAAGAGTAAGAACAGTTTTGTTCAAGCTGAACACTGAAGGTTAACATTTATAGTTTGGAAACTCTGATTTGTCTCGTTTGTTTTCTTCGACTCCCGGGAACGGAGATTTGTAAGTTGCAATAAATGTAAGACCCTGACACTGCCCGGTTATTACATTGTTCTTCCACTGTCCATTTGTTCAGCTTGATTTATCTCTTCGTTCGCAAACAACTATTGCTTTAGAGGATTTATCAATTGCGTTGTTGCTCAGTAAGTGCGATGCAGAGTTGGACGCAGATATGTTACGAGGCCTTAGTTGTTATGTAAAACTTATGTTATTGCTGTGAAAATGGAAACTGGCAACATTATTATTAAATTTAGCGAAAACTACAGTATTTATTATAATACAGGGTGTTTTTATAAAATGCAACCCAATTTTAAACTATGGTAAGTCATTTTTACCAGCGCTATATAGTCATAAATTTTATCATTGGTCTGTTCACTTCAATACCGTATCTATTAGATGGTATGTATTGTTGCAGTAATATAGTGGTTTTGGTTTCATAACTTGATGTTATTGTAAAATAACGCAATCATGGTTTTTAGTAAAGATCACAGCGTGTTTGTTGTTGAAAATACTTAAGAACAAGATAATTACTTTTGTCTTAAGAGGTGTTTGGGGTAAAGTTTACGGCGTATTGAATATTCAAAACTGTAATTTGTTAAAAGGTTTAACGAAACACGTTTCGTAAACATAACAGAAGGTGGACTATTGAACGAAGAAGTTGAAAGATTTTAGAATTAGTCAAAAATTCGTATAAATCTTTAAGAATTTTGGAACAACTTAAGCAAATAGCCTACTAACGCCTGCAAACTTGATCTCAAATGTCTCTTATCTGAAAAAATGGTCTTAAGTATTTTTCACCATATAAACTCTTTGATCTTTGCTAAGAACCATGATTGCGTTTATTTTACAATAACATCAAATTATGAAACCAAAACCACTATATTACTGCAACATATACATACCATCTGATAGTTATTGAAGTAACCACGATATTGTAGTTTTTGACCATATAGCGCTCGTAAATAATGTCTACCAGTTTGAAAATTGGGTTGTGTTAAAAAAAAACCTGTACTCTTATGTTATGGAAATATTAATTTCTACATGCAGACTTGAATTTCTATTCATCATCCTAGCAACATTTTTATTTTATGGCCATAGCTCAGTGCTGTAGTGCGTGCTTCCTACCAAATCAGCCCGGATTTAACTCCCCGGTGTAGCAGTAACAATTCTTTCCAGATGTCCGCCCCGAGGTTCGAAGTCGTTGGTCCATTCATACCTAATCTGGGGAACAGTCGGCCCTAGTTTGTAACAAGACTACATCTCAGCATCCATCAAAACACTCATTACCCTCACCATCATTCCATAGTCACCTTAAATACCCTCTAAGAGTGGTCAATGTCTCAAATCAAAGTAACATAGTTGACAGTACAGTAGTTAGACATTTTAATCAAATGTTTTCTTCCTATTGAGCTTTTGAACAATATTAAATCAATATAAGACCAAACGTACACGGAATATAAAACTCGAAGCTTCCAAACTAACAGTATAATTTGTTCTCAAACGTAAAGTCTGTTGTAGGTTATCACTCTTAACAATGTGTTACACAATGTTCAGTTCGTTATACAATTTTCTTCTGTGTATACTTGATGAAAAGTGGATGGAATTAATAAATTAGACATTTTTAAACTTTTCACTGATTTTGTTATTGAAAGAGCTAGCTTTCGCCGGCTAAGGCATCTTCAGTGATCGTTATACAATGTTTAGTGTGTTGAACAAACTACAGTTTTACTTGGCCGCAACTAGCAGTGTAACTCTGAGGGGAACGTAAACTAGAAATACACAACTTAACTTTGCACTTGAAACAACAACTTGAAACAGAGTTGCCAACCAGAAACACCAAAACTTGGCAAACGGCTTTTGCTTAACTGTCGTAATTGTTGGCAAGATTTATCCTCTACAAGAGTGCTTTATAATCTCTCTCAACATGAGATTAGTGTCGAGCATTATCTCGTCTTCTATCTCTTTTGTAATTATGGTTTAATGAGTGTTCTAAAGGATCTATGTCTTTGTCTCCACTGTATATTCGCCCCTCACTTTTAAAGAAGCTTTCCAGTATCCGAGCACATGCCTTTGTGTTACATAGTAAATCAATATTATGTATATGTATATATTCTAATAGATCTTTAATTTTACAAATGTAAATAGCTATTACACAAATAAATTTGAAGACAAAAATATTTGACCGAACCGATTTGAACCTGGTATTCATATATATATATATATATATATATATTTCTAATATATATTAAAGTGAAAAAAATGAAAAACTATGCACTTTGTATAACTTCATTTACACTCACCGGTTTCGGAGATGACTCCATCATCGGGTATGTGTGTACAACAATGAAGTCCTTAAATTGTTTTTCCACTTTTTTTCACTTTAATATATCCAGTATCTTTTAAGTGAATTTCTTCTTGTCTAATATATATATATATATATATATATTCATTATAACTGTATTTCGTGTTCAATATATTAGTTTGGTATTACTAACAACTGCTGTCGTTTGAATGTGGCGTGATCTCTTTAGAGTTTAGACCAATAGAATTACTGGAAAACCACGCCACCGATGACGCTACCCCCTCCACTCTTGTAACGGCTACCACGTCGGAATAAATATTCATTCCAACACTGTACTCAGTACTTCCACCATGTAACACCTTACTGTGAATAAATGTTGTGCTTTTGGAATCAGTGTCATTTATTCCAACACCGATTATGTGTGTAATCACATACGTCACACTTTGGTATTATAAATATTTCATTAGCCAGAAGATCCCATGTGTAGATTGATTTTCATAATTTGAATATTTAAAAAGAGTCTTAAAATGGGAAAACTTCATCCTCTAGACCTTTGGTCTTGTAGGCTATACGTTTCATTTTCAAGGGTAATGAGAAGTTAACGTTAAGCGATAAATTTATAGCTTGTAATCTTAGTACCGTATGCAAGATAAAAACTAAAAGTGTTGGTAAATTGTATGTATTTATTTCTATTTGTTTTTCAATAGTTCATAATATTACTAAGCCAAAGTAAATTTAATAACTTGCTTTAAAATCATGATTTTTAACAAGGTTTCAATAAACTAAAAGATAACTGTTAACTAAACCACGGTATTTTCAAAATAATTTCATATTTGGTTTTAATATCAGTTTTCAACTATTTAAAACACTAATTGTGGAGCCTACACACCTTCTTTTGTAAAATTTAAAACCACTTTTATGTTTGTAATTTTATTTTGATTTCCTACAAAAATCCTCTTCAGATAAACAAAAAATCTGTAACACATCAAAATATCATTATAAATTTTAAAAGTTGTTTTAAATTGACAAAAGAAAGGATGTAGCCATAATAAGTGTTCTAAAATGAATGAACCACCTTCCAGAACATCATATCGAAGAAAGTATGTCACAAGTTTTTAAATATGTTTTAAAATAAGTATTGATGTAAATTTGCAACTAGTTTTAAAGCAAATGTCAAAAGTAGTTTAAAAATTATTTCAAAACTGTTTTTGAACTAGTCATTTCTTCTCATATGGTTACCTACATAATGATTTTTGGATGTTTTAATAGTTGAACGGATTTTTAAACTGGTTTTAAAGCAAGTCAGTGCTGCAAGTGGGTTGGTTTACAAGAGTAGCAGAAATATAGTCACAAATACACATTCAAGGGAGGGAAATCTCACAACTACTTCAAATAAGCCACTGTAGCGAAAAACAATAAACTAGAGTTTGAAGCGAGTTGTGCTGTGAAATGGTTCAGAATCAGTTATTGCGAAACAGACACTTGGAAACTCGCTTCTGTGATTGCCCAAGTTTCGGACGGGAATTGAAACAGTCAATTCTAGTGTCACTCTAACTTGCGTGGCAGGAGTTCGCTCCCTTAGATTACACGAGTCTTGGATAACAACAAACTGAAGAGTAAATCTGATCTTGCGCTGTACTGTCGAAATAAACATGTTTTGAGATGCTTCCTTTCTTTGATTGGGAGTTAGTAAAAATAGTTTGAATAAACTATGATTTCCAGTTTCAGCATCTATTAGAAGCAAATTACCTTCTTTATAGCCTGAAGATCCTGGTGATCTTAGAAGCTAGATGTGGTGCTGACAATCGTTTTGGTCGAACAAGACCATCTTCAGAGTACGATCACTAAGCTAAACTATCACTATAACTGTTTAGTTTTAGTTCAGTGTTTAGTTCTGAGGATTATCTTATTAGACTGAAACGATCGTCAGTACCCCATCTAGCTTCTAAGTTCATCAGGATCTTCAGGCTACAAAGAAGGTATTTTAAAAATAGTTCTTTCTCTTTATCGGTAGTTTTGAAAAAATTAAGTAAGAGAAAACAAAAGTACACAAATCACCAAAATACTGTTAAATATTTTTTTTGTCAAACCAATTGTGCAATAGACAAGTGATCTATGAATAATTCACTAGCACTATGGATAAGAGAATCACTAGTCAGAAATGTTTATAATAAGACTTAAAGTTGTTTTGTTTTATGATTAATTATTGATAAACAATTTAATTCCAACAAATGGTGGGTTAGTCTCTAAAATATTTCTACCCTAAGATATTCCAAGTTCCGACTATATTTAATACTATATCTGGTGTTTTTTAAAGTGTGAAATGAATGCTGAGTGTGATTACTTTTTACATTTTTTTACGCCAAGTTCGATCTTTAAGATGGTAATAATAAAGAATATTCTCTCCCTCTATTCCTCCCTCCCATTCTTTTAGTGTTTTTAATTCCTAAGATTGGGCCAATAATTAATATACCAATAAGGTTTACTACTTCTCTACTTAATTTTATATTTACTAGAAGTGAAACCCAGTGTAGGACTGTTCAAATTATAATTATTTTGTATTAGCTTGTAGATCCTACAGTTGGATGTGCATTTTGCCAGCCAGGGTATTTCGACACTCTTATTGTCCTTAACTAAAACATATGGTACACTATTTACATATGTTTTAGTTAAGGACAATAAGAGTGCCGACGATGCCCCACAAGAAGGGGCTAAAATGCATCCACTTTATTCTCAACTGTAGGATCTACAGGCGCAATACAAAGTAATTAATAATTTAAATTTTATACTTTTCAAACGTATTTCTTACGTTTAGTTTTAATTTACAGACCTTTCTGAAACTATCATTCATACTTAGGCCTACTTTAAATATATTGCTTTTTTTCCTTAACACCCAAAACTTGTTTTCAGACCATTCAAAACAGAAATTTCTATTTCAGAGGGAGTGATGAAAGGTGACATGGAAATGACTTGCTGAAACTTGTGTAACATTATAAATAGATTTTTAATATTAATATAAAACAATATATTTCTTAGAAATGTATCTTCAGTATCTTCTTTTCTTTGTCACTTTCATAAACAGAACCATATCTGGAACAAAACGATTTAATTCATAAAATTCAAGAAACAAGCAACTATTATTATTTATTATAATAAATTGTTTAGCCTGGCCCAATTTTTCAAAATGACATATATTCATTGTTTTTTTTATTTTACTTCCGTCATAACTTTCTCACAATGCCTCTATTGCAATCTCTTATTGGAAATGTAATAAACCCAAACACAACAAAAAACGTGTCCTCCTCTTCCTCTATACAAAGCAAAAAGTAGCAAAACAGGTGTTTTGAGCAATCCATATTAAACTCCCTTATGCCGTCAACTTCCACCCGTGCCGTTCACCGTTTATTAAAGGTGGGCCCTCCCCATTACTAAACCACACGTAAGTGAGCTTAATACGGATTACTCCAGCTTCAGGATCTGAACCCGCAACAACCGAGTGACTTAGTTTGCCAGCTCCTCAGCTGACGCTCTAGACCACAAGGCCATTCTCACACCTAGTAGAAGTTATCATCAGTAGTAACCTGGTCAAGCTTGCACGGAACACTAGTGCTCTAGTAACAATCATCGTAACGACTTCAATAGAGGGCCCAAGCAGGACTCGTGCTTCGGCTTCAAGAAGTTAACTATACAATATTTAACATAAACAAATTAAAAATTTGATTTTGGATTGATTGATTGGAAAAATGAGATTAAAAACAATAACGTATATGATAGTTGTAAGTACTGTATAAAATTAAAAGTTGAGAATCGATCATCTGTCCTGGTTCATTATAAACAAGATTATTTTGGTTCTTTTATTATATAAAAAGAACAGCAATGACACAAAAACAAAGTGTGTGACCTAACAATGCAGAGTCGCGGTTAGTTGGGGAGAGCGTACGGGTTGGTTATCCTGAGGTCGGATATGAGGGTTGTACTTCCTTTACAAACCTTTGTTTTAGTTATTTTATTGGCTAATATTCTGAGCACAATCACAGAATAAAAATAAAACTAATTGATTAATGAAATTTGTTTGGCACAATTGGAGTTGTTGTTTGGATAATGTAATGTACTTAATCATTTAGATGTTTAAAAAAACTCTCAATCTTATTCAAAGCCGAAAAGGTAATTAAAAAGCTTTGGTTCCATGTAGAGAAAAAGCTTTCTAAATAGTCCTATTCTGGGTTGTAACTTGAGGGACACATAAGTTCCTTTTGGTTCTTAATCTTTTGCCAATTGATGCCTGATTTGAATAGTACCACTGCCAATAAAGAAGCCATTGAGCAATACATGCATTATACGAGGGGGTACCCAAAAATGCTAGCGCCCTGATCACTGCTTGGGCAGGCGCATTGTCATGGTGGAAGAACCAGTCTCCAGATTGCCACAATTCAGATTTTGTCTCCTAATCGTCAGTTGAAGACTCGCTCTAGACAGCAAAGAAGTATTCTCAATGGACCTCCGACGGCCTTATCGCAATATTGACAGATTTTCTGAAAATTTTCATCTGTCCGAGAGGTTGAAGGTCGTCCGGACGAGGCTTGTCCTCAATCGACATGTCACGCCATCTTGAATTCAGCTAAAACAATCGTACCCTCTGGTTTTGCTCAAAACATCATCTTTGTAGGCTTTTTGAATCATTGCAAACATTTCCGAGGGGTTCTTACCGGGAAGAAAGCATAACTTATCTGTTGCTTATACGTTGTTCATCAAATGACACTATCAAACAAAATGAAGCAGAACAAAAACAACAAAAGAAAACCGGCTCCCTACCTTGCCACCGACCGATTCCTGATTCTTTTGGATACCCTGTATATTGTGCATTATATATGCCTCTGTAGTAATAGTAACATATTGTGATGATTTGAAAAGAGTTTATGAGGGAGAAAATGTATTTTTCTTATGTGCGATTATTATGAGTGTTTCTGGGGGAAATCTGCAACGTTTATTGGCCTATGCATTCTTCACAATATAGCTCCATATGATAATCTTAGATGTACTAGAGGAAACAAAGCACTCTGATCACATTCACAGGACAAAGACTTCTCAAATAATAAAACTTTCCAATTACATTTGTCATCTCATGTTTAAATTTGATTAAATGGAAGTTCTACTTTGTCAATAACTTATAGGCTCCAGAAGATAGATTTTGATTATAAGACTTGTTTTACTACAAGACGTCTTGTTTTAAAATCATTCTCAACTTGTTGGCTATTAATATTAATTTTTGTGCTTAACCCTGCGTCGGCTTAAAATTTAAAAACACCATCGGCCAAGGAGGTTTCTCCAGGTGTGAAAAAGGGCTTTTTTCTTTGAAAACCAAGTTTATTGATATAAAACTTGAATAAGAGTACATATAAATAATTATTATTTATAGTTTACTACAAAATTTAGTTAAAAAAAATGTAAATTAAGATAATGAGCTCCAAAAAAAACATACCGGTGGTAAATATTACAAAGTAAAAATTAAATAGTAAATCAATACAAGGTTGCAACATTCAATGAATGGGTTTGAATAATTATTCTTTGAGGTAATTGTAAGAAAAATGCAATGATTTCAATATGGAACTAACTCATCAGGAAACAACGCACGCACTAACTCTCCTCTCAGTCTATTTACAATCTCAACTGTTCCTCCTCCCACAATGTCCAAAAGTCTTGAAATACGATCTTCTTCCCTCCCCATCTTATATAACTAAAAATTAAGCACTATAACGAAACAACAAGCTGATTTTCAAACTAGCATAAACCATCACACAGAAGGGCGCATACGGAGGTTTCATCCAGCAACTGTAGTTCGTGATCGGGCGCCACGGAGGAAACGTCCATTACGCTACGCTTTCACACTGACCCTTTGTTGTTAAAACTAAGAAAATGGCGTAGCTGGCGTTTCCTAGGAAGGGCTGCGGAGGTACACCGACCTTAGACCGCCAACACACAAAAAACCTGAACTTTAACACAAAAAAAAGACACGGAGGAAACCTCCGTGGAGCGCCCGACGCAGGGTTAAAGTACATTAGGGTGAGTTTCAAAAGCCTGAATGAGCAATTCAAGAATTTTGGAAAAACTGTATGAAGGATTTCTGTAAACTGATGTTTAAAATCTGGAGACACTATGAAAATTATCATCAAAAACTCCCGGTTCAGACTGTGTCAATAAACTATTTACACTTAGTATCAATCAACTATTTAGATGGTCTCAGAAAGTCCACTGAGGATGCACGATCGTAAAATGAGCAAAACGTTGGGCACAGTAAATAGTGTAAATATTTTATTGACGCTGTCTGTAAGGAAGCTTTAGATGATAGTCGTGACTCCGGCCGCTAAACCCTTGTTCTCACTATGAATATTGCTTAACCTTCCAGTGGTCACCTAACTGAGGTTATCTCCGTGTGTATCTCGGTTTGTTTATCAAATCGCTTATACATAAGCCAAAAGCCCGTGAAACCGTGTACCTTCCGCCCTTCTTTCTTAGAACACGATAAGATATAATTTATCCACTTACAGCTTCGATGTAATTAGTTTTTAACTGTTTATATTTTATAATGGAGGTAACATCCGTGATGTGCCTCCTTGCGTACGGAGTAACCTCCGTGTGCGACCCCGCTTGCAACAAGTGAATTAATTGTACCATTTTTGTAGTTCTATAGTTTTTCTAGTTTCATTTCACCTATTGTATTTTAGGTAAAATTTTGATAAATATGTTTTTGCCATTTTCAAAAAAATTTTATCTTACCTGGAAGTTACCTCTGGGTGAACTCTCTTACGTTTTGAAAACCTATGCAACCTTTAAGAGATTGTACCGGCAATTTATCACATCTCAAATTTGCCGCTCCAGGTACCAGCCTAGTTTGTCTGTTCGGATATATGACCCTGCTTCAAAGGTCTCTGCAGAAGGTTATGATCTTTGGAGTGCACCACTTTCAGAGACTACCAAACGATACTTACTGACGAATATAACGATGACGACTATGATCATCACCCACATCCAACACCGCCAAGCCCTGCGACTGTGTTCCTGTAACCTCTCTGACTCCACTCTCAACTGGGCAAAGTTCTTCTCTGCTTGGTGTGACGACTTGTTCACTGTCTACAACAACAACACTTACTAACATACAACATCAATATTTACCAAGGTGGCGGCAAAAACCTTTTTTCCACCGCCATCTTGGTTTCAAAACGGATTTTGTAGATGTTTATTTTACAATATACATTTTAGGTATGTTGTCACAAATGTTAATACCAAGTTTAATCAAAATTGGTTGATTAATACAGTTTTTATTGCACAAAACCCATTTTTGAGGGAAACCCAAAACCCACCTTAAAAAGGTCACTTCTGGTCACTTCCGATTTTACTGGTTAACTGACAACGTACAAATAGAACACTTGTACAAGATTTTGTCAAAATCTAACAACAAATGTTTTGAGTGGTCACGCAAAAATAAACAAGTTTTGATATTTGACTCAGGAGGTGTTGTAAAGCTCGAAACTGCACACAAATTTGTTCTATATCGTTTCATTCTTTTGGGCAAGGTAAAAGAATAGTTCTATCAACATAATAGAATATTGTATGCCATGTAATAAATACTCCTTTCTTTCTATTTCTATATTTCCAATCGAAATTCACTAATGATTTTTTTACAAATGCTAAAAGTTATTTCACCTCTATGTCCCGTTTCAGTATTTCCCCGGCCAGCTGAGATTTCTCCTTCATGTTTTTAGCCAAGCTCAACATATTCTCTGCAATCTTTTCATGCATATTGTGATTGTGTTTCAGAAGAGAGTCCATGTCCTCGCTAGAAGCCGCAGGGTGTCTCTGACGGAGAAGTTGTTCTGCAAATTGAACAGAATATTGCAAGTATAAATGAAGAAGAAACAATAAAATATCTCGTGTTAATTTTTCCCAAGGAATAGTTTTTAATCATGAGAATATAACAAAAAAGTTTAAAATAGAACTGGAAAAATTATCATCAACAACATTACTTTTGTCAAGCCAGAAATTCAACATAATCAACCAATGCTTATGGCCAACTTTAATCTATCCATTTCAAAACGCTCCACTCCATAAACTACCAATGTTATTCTTGATGGACCTAGATAAATTGGTTAAGAGTAGTGTCAAAAAAATATTAAGTTACCTACAGATACTCTAGATTCCATGCTATATAGTCCAAAAAAGTACAAGGGACTTGGTTTAGTTAAGGCTCAATGGGAAGCGTACATACAACAGTTGAATTCTATTCAAATACTAAAAAACGTTAAAAATGAACACCTTACAGATTAAGATAAATTTAAGAGAATAGTGACTTTCTGTTTAAAAAATTAGGAGTAGAAGAGATCATGGGCGAAGTAAGTTCACAAAAAATTAGAAACCATCTCAGAGAAAAAGAATTTGAAACCTGGAAAAATTGAAACAAAGAGGCAAAGGAGTTGAACTTTTCACTGAATATACCCCAGGGAACAAAAGTGTTATAAATAAAGAAGGCTTGTCTGAATCTGAATGGAGAGACTGCATTAAAATGGTAGCAAATGTGGTGCCTGTAACGGTTCTCCACGGAAGAAGTCAGGGCAACAACCGCTGCAGGCGTGTCGTAAGATTGAAACCCTTGCTCATGTCCTTGGCTTCTGTCCGTTTGGAGAACTTCTGCGTAACACGAGGCACCACACAATAAGAAGTGTGATAGCAAACTCCTTCAGACAGCGGTACTCAGCCTGGGAAGTACACGAAGAGGTTCACTGCCTGTCCAGTGATGGAAGCACAAGAAGGGTCAACATTCTACTAATTGACAGATCCAAAAATTGCGGCATAGTGCTTGATCCTACAATCAGGTTTGAAGTGGACAAGAACCAGGCCATGGCAGTTAATGAAGAAAAACAAACAATTTATGAACCCACATCGGATTACTTCAAAGAACATTTCAAAATTACAAAATTAGAAGTTATTGGTTTGTTTTTTGGTTCAAGAGGAACGTTGACAAAATTGTTTGTGGATTTTTAGAAAAAATTTGATTTGGACAAACATATTTTAAAAATTATTATTCGTGAGACTTTAAAAGGTTCTACTGGAATAATAAGAAACCATTTATATAAGAACTAACAAAATTTTCTGTGTCAAAATTCTATTACATACTAGTTTATATGTGTTCCGTGTATTGACAGTTCCAAAAAGGGGCGGATAATTTTTATTTTAATAAAGATTTTTATATATTTAAAAAGGCTTCAGTCAGTTGACACAAACAGTTACACAGTTATTACATATATTTTTCATTATTGCATAATTTACCATCAAAAAGTCCAGTAGCCCCAAAAAATGTGACCACTTTCCCAACACAGTGTTTTAATTTTAGCCAAAGTGACTTATTTTAAAAATTTAAAACAACTTTTTTGTCAAACAAACCAAAATCTGGGGGTATTCCATACCCCCCAGCAAAGTGTCCGAGCTCGAAAATTTCTTTCTGTACCTTCAGCTTGTAATTACGATTTTAGGCTGTTTTACTTCTCAATCAACAATAGTTTAGTAGTTCAAAAGTAAGGCTTAAAACAAATATTTTGACTAATCAAGTAAGAAGAAATTTCAGTCAGCAACATGAACACTTTTAACACATTCAATCAACAAGTCAAACTGCCAACCACGTGAAGAAAGGGAGTATTCGGTTAAAAAGAAAGAAATATTTTATTGAACTCAAACTTTTAGTAAACATAATGAAAAACAATACAACATAACTGTTTCAAAATTGTTCTTAAAATATACTCCAAAACTTAATATGTTTTCTTCTTCAGATTTTGCCTTCTCTTGATCTTTTCTCATTTTCACCCGCTGAGCCTACAGGAGAAGGTTGGTGATAAACAGCACGTTCGGATTTTAACAGAACGTTCCTGCTGGGAAAATCAATGCTGAGAGCATATCCAAGCCTCTGTATCATGTACGTCTGCAGTAGCTCCAGTCTCGGTTTTAATTTCATTGACAAAAGCCTGCAGGCATACTTTGATTTGAGACACCGACCACTCCTAGAGGGTATTTTAAGATGAATATGAGATGAAAGGTGAGTGTGATGAGTGTTTTGGTGGATGATGAGGTTCAATCTTGCTATAAACTAGAAATGATTGTTCCCAGGATGGGGTCATTAATTGATAGCCCAGCGACCAATGGAAATGAACCAATGGCATCATAACTTCTAAACCGTAGCCATCACATCATATTTTTACTGCAGTTGTATTGCAGCGCCGGGAATTAAACCCTGGCTGTTTTTGTGCGCTCACACTGTACCACTGAGCTTAGGCATCTCCTATGGTAAGTTATCTAACAGTTTGGTGTACACATAGTACCACTTTTACACACTGAAGTAGTTTATCATTTATTTTGCAGCCATGATGAGAGTTTTAATAGTTTAAAATTAGTGCTTCTTTACTTACTTCGGACTTTGTTGAAGTTCTTTTAACATTTCATCCAGATTACCAATGAACTGAAACACAGGAATAGGCATTGAATGATCAGCTCTTCAATTAATACTAGTAAAACTCCCAGGGCCGCACAATTACAAAATTCAAGCTGAAAGCTTGAGGGTCACACATGCAAAGCGGATTAGCAAGCTCAAAAATGCTGTGGAAGGTTTCTACCTTCCCTGGACACAAAACAGTATTTTATACAAAACCGGGTGATGTGAAACTCAACTTGGCTCAAAGTAAAGAGCCACTTTGTATCATTCATATCACAAACCGGTTAAAGTTGAAACTCTGATATTACAAAGGGATTATCACTAGGTAAATTTAACTTAAAGAAGTTAATACTTTCACTAGTTTAGGTTTGCATTTATTAATACAAACTTGCGTTAAGTTTGTTCTGTTGTTATAAATAACCCACTTAAAAATTTTACTTTTCTAGTTGACTAAAACTAGACTTTCAAAAAGGTTTTGCATTGAGTATATGGAATGATTACTTGACTCATCAGTAAAATTTCTTCTGAGATAATATGCAAACAGGGTAGACCAATAATTATTAGGTCTACACTAGAAAGATAACTTGAACTTGTTGTCTTACCGTAGAAAATCGCCAATCAGATGATAAATTCTCCTTTGCCATAATTTCGCACCTAGCAAGTAATCTTCTAACATTGGTTTCCAACCTAGACCGGCCAGATGCTACTGTCATGTTTGAGGCTGGAAAAATGAAAAACAAATTAGACCTGAAATCCAGACTTAGTTCTTGATTGTATACGAAAATCAAAACAAGCCAAGTCTAGATACTATCTTGATACAAGTCTTGTTGTCTTTGTTTTTGACCAATTTTGGATAAGCTATTGTCAATATTGGTATTTTAACCGTTTGCAGTCTCATTTATTTTTTAAATTTTGCAAAAACCTCCCACTTTGGGTTTACAGTCCCCTGTAAAGCAAAATTTCAGCAAACCGCTCTCTGGTGCGGTTATTATCCAGTCATTGAACCACTCCTCTAAGCCGGGGTTTAGCCTAAGCTCAAAAGTGCCACCATCTCACTGGATTTACGATGAGCCATTTTTTCTTCAGTGATCCTCAGCGGCGGTTCATTGTACTACCACGGAATGGTCAATGATTAGCATGCGTGCCAGCACAGATTAGGATGAACCCACGCCATGACAGAACAGGGCCAACTGTCCGTCTTATAACCGCTAAACCACCTGGCTGTTTGTCGCGGAGCTGTCAAACTTCTACCGTGAGTTGGCGTCGTGGGGTGATGGGAATTGGCCAGTTTTTGGTGTTCTCTATATCTAGGTGCCTTGCCGTTAGATTGTAGTGTTAGTAAGTTACTCTATCCAGGGACTGTTTTCATGCTGCAACCTACTGGACATCCAAGCGTTCCGAAATAGCCGTCTCTGATAGAGACGAACTGAAGGGCATTGAAACACCCATTATTATGCTCTATTGCAAGTTAGGCCGGATGGCTTGCTAAAGAATCGCTGGCTATTTGGCTCTCCGCAGTTCTGACGGGAGTAAGAAAGCCTACTATTTAATGACCCTTCAACTTTAAGACTGTACTTTTGGCACATTTTTGCATGATGGGTACAAAATTGATAGTTAGGACGTATCTTTTAAATTTGTACAATGTTGCATTGATAGATTTCCTTTTCTTCACCTTACCTCTCTTAAGTTAATGATAGTAGCAGGTATTCATGAGCCCCATAGCGTTTTTTATTTATTTACAATCTTTATAACAGCTGAAACCAAATTATAGTAAAGGTTCTTAATACTAAACAACATTATTTTACATCTATTTGACAAATCAATTTCTTAACGGCAAAACTATATTACTTCTAACAAATGAATGCTTAAACATACGTTTAAAGAAATTTACCTTAAAATAAAATCAACTTGCTAAAAAGAAAATATTAGCTGTTATTCAGAGGAGGACGTTGTCGATGGGTTGTACTAAATATAATTTTGACTTGTGACAAACAATTTGATAATGATAGGAGGCCAAATATATCTAATTGCAATTATGAAAAGAAAATTGGTGTGGACAGGCTACTCCTAAACAATGGACTTTGTTCCATGCAAAGTGAAGGTATGTACTTGGGTAAAGAACAGCTGTCTCTGGCGAGAGCGAAATACTGGAGCATTAGAAACAAACACGTTCTAACAATTACTGTTATCAGTTGGAGACAATGTGATAAAGGCGGTGCAGATAGGAAAGTCATGAAATGAAACTATGGTTCTCAAGACTAATAACAAACTAATAAGAACTATTCAAGTTTCACGTGCGGTTGCAGGTCGAATCTTCCTTGGTTCCTCCTAATGCAGTAAGTTGCAGAAGTTACATTTCTGACAACCCCTGGAATAACCTCAAACTGCAGGTGATTCAGTATGGCCTTTCCCAATTTTCTTGAGTAAATAAGCTACTTTCTTGGCTTCTTTACCTGACCCAGTGTGTTGCAACTTTGCAGTCCGGTTTGCACTCAACGGATAAAGGCCTAGTAAAGGATCCATAAACATATTTCTTCCATTTGAGTATAAAGAAAATGTGCTCTATGGTAAACAAAACATCTTGTTTAAAACAAAGAATACTATTTTATCAAATACTAGTTTAAACTGTATACATTGTTCCTTAAAATATCTCAGAGTTATCTCCAGTAAAAGTGACATGGGCTGGGTCTACTGAAATTTACACCAAAAGTATCCATATTATCCTGGTATATTACGATCAACTTTGACATATGGGGAATTATATAAATATTCTGCTTCTTCGTTATCTTGGCGCTGAAATATTTAATAACAATAATAAATTTATATACATTTGGTAGTTTCGATAAGCCTGCGCAAAGCAACCTAGGATTGATGAACGGCGGTTACGTGTTTTGCTTATTAGCTGTCATCAAGTGACAGTCTACTGTCAGGTTCATACCAGCTGTAGTACAGAGAGTTCAACTATCCTGAAGTGGTGGTTTATCACATCGACTAAAAAACTTTGTACTTACAATTAGTATTAAACTTCGAAATGTAAAATTAATATTTCACTAGAAAATAAATCTTGTAATTTCGTAGTTAATATTTTATTTGGCTGTTTTATGTTTTGATTTTATACGCAACACCAATGGCAATATACTAAAAAGGAAAAAAGCGTTTGTCCATTTTCACCTTACTTTAAATTACGGTTCTAAAACTTTGTTTGCAAAAATTCGATCCCATGTCAAAATCCCTACCCCGATAAAACACGGTCCGGGCTCTATTTGGCCTCCTTTAATACAGCAAAATTAAAAAAAAAACTAAATATCATATTAAATAACTTTTTTCTAGAATTCAAACTTCAAAGTTTATTAGTAGCACTGTCAACATTTCCTAGGGTTAATCGTTGGACCCTTTGCTCTTGCTGAGAGCTCTTTTGGAGAACCACCAAATCTCAACCCAACACATCTACATACAACTCTCTGAAAGGCATCGAACATTTTGCACCAAAGTTTCCAGATTTTTAAGGAGTCAACTCTTGCTGGGTGTAATCAATACTCCTACGTTCTTTAGAAGTGGAACTTTCCTTTGGACTTAATTCCATCTTGGTTATGCTTTTAGAAAAGAACAATGTCTACCTGTTAGCCCCAATTAATCCTGGCGATACAGCCCTGCCTTACATACAGACAAAACAAGAACCAGCAATCATGCAAGTCCACCAAGTCAAATGGACCAACAACAAAAATATCTATTTAGTTTTTAGAAGATACAAATGAAGCAATGTTCAAGAAGGAATTCAAATTTTCTCGATAGCTCACCCCCCTCAGGACCTAATCCTAGTTACGCCTCTGTTCTTACAGCTAAACAAGACGTTAATTAGAAATCAGAATTCATTTGCTGATGAAAGTACGATTTTTTTGACGATGACAGCTTTGGTGTCGAAAGGCGCCTGATAATCAAATTCTATATGTTGGCTTTTGAAATTTGATTACAAACTTGTTTTTTGATAAGTTTAAAGGTTTATATGCAGCAGCAATGCAGCATCACTATAGAATATAGATCTATGCTTTGAGAGGAAACATTCCACATTTAAAATATTAAACAGCATCGTTTGGGTAGTTTTTTACTCCATGCAAATGCAATTGCTTGTGTACTTCATGCCTGTAAAATGGTTTATTCCGTAGAAAGAAATAAAATAAATATAAGTGGCACCCATTGTTGGATGAGCGTCCGCTCTACCCGGCCATTGATTAATTTATTTTATATAATATAAACAGATAAACTGTTATCAATGTTTCAACATTTTTTACAAAATGAATACAGTAAATCATAACTGAATCAAATTTGGTTTGATGTTCAAGTTGTTTCCAATCTGTCTTCACAAAGCTTTTCCCTTTGATGAAACTCACAAATTAGGACTTAGGGTTATCAGAAAATCTTTGGGATACTCTGTGGGTTTCTAGTTCAGTCATCATCACTCATAACATAACCCTATCCTATCCCAACCTCTAGTGTTCGATAGTTGTAAACTTTCATTCTTAGCAGGATTCTTGCAAGGTATTTTGGCCAAGTTGTGAATTTTGGAGCAGAACAAGTCATCCAAAGCATAGGGCTTATAAGTTTAGCACTTAACCCTGTATAACTCTTGTACATAGATAAGGACGAAAGTTTAGGCCTTAAGAGCCTAGTAATGACAGAACCAATATTAGCAACTATGGAAGAAAAAGTCCCACAGCTCATCAACAACATCAAACTAAAGTAAGATTAATTAAACTCAGTAATAGTCATCGTTAAGGCATAATTAGATTTTCATTGAGATGAGGATTATGTTAAATTTCAGTATCATATCACCAAACAACCGGTTAGTCCTAACAGCGTTTGTAATTTGTTGAAAATGTTGCGCTCTATCATTAGTTGTTGCTAAATAGCTTTCTTCAGTAGCCTAAAACTACTCAGGTTTGCTTTTGCCTAGAATGAACCTAGCTTTTGTCCCGCTGCACCCGCCTAGTTAAAACATTTTCACAGTGACTTAGTAAGTTTTGTTATTTGTATAATTAAACCCAGGATTCATGCCATAGGTACACCGCTGTTATTAATAACTCTCCATTATTGCAGCAAATTTTGTTATTTGTAAGAATGAGCCAAGGATTGGATCTTTAACCCTTCGTCTTAGTTTTTTTTAAAACTTTTATTAAAAGTCTATTGTATGGGATCCCTTGTCCCTGTGAACAAAATTTCAGCAAAACTGCTAATCTCTCTTACGGTGCATTACCAGCCAGATGCTACACGCCACATTGAAAGAGTCTCGATGAATGCTGTGAATGGTAAAAGAACAGGACAGGTGCCGACTGTCCGTCATTATAATCACCAGACCACCGGGATGTTTTCCGTGGGCAGTCAAATTCACACATGGGTTGGCGTTGGTGTGGATGGAGGGGGGTGCCCACTAGCCACACGTTACTATAACGATTTAAGACGCTGAAGGGTTAAGGGTCCCTTTATTGAATAGTTCTTCTGTGTTGTAGCAAGTTTTTGTTTTTTTCAAGACTGAACATGGGATTAGTTTCCAAAGCACCTTATGATTGCATAGCTCTTCAATAATGTTTCATTATTTTCACATTGTGAACTGGAAGAACTAGATTATAGTTGTGACCTCGGAAGGGAAAGCCTAAGAGTTAAGTTTATCGTATACATGTTAAAAACAACAGTTCACAGAATGTAATTGCAGTTAATAATACACAATAGAAATTACTTATTGTTGTGTATTATTTGTTCAAGATACTTCTACTGACCTTAAGGTAACAAAGAACAAAGAAAGTTAGGGGATGCTGCAACCACTAACATTATAGCAGTCTGCACTTACTTGAATTTAAAACTTATAATTAACTGTGATGTTTCAGGAAAATTACTGGAAGCTATCCCAGAAACACGGCAAGTGTGGAAGTTTTGAAGGATATTGTTGTAAACTCAAAGTGGAAAAATGCCCAGTAAGTAATTTTTATCTACTTATAAAATGTTTGAGTGTATACTATGCACATATAAACAGAAACTCATACAAACTACTATAATTTGTTTTTGTAAAAGTCAATATGCAGTAATATTGTGTTGGGAGTTTTAAACAGCAGAATAGATCTTGTCCAATCATATCACATTGTTTGATAGGAGTAGAACTATTCCAAAAAAGATAATTTTGTATGGAAGTTCATATATGATGAAATACCCCCTACACCCTAGTGATAAAATAATTGAAAATGTTGAGTTATGATTTTTTTTGTAGAGAGTTAATTGACATCCTAAAGCTTGAAGGAAAGAGAATCAACGATGCACTTCCATTAAACGCCTCTGTCTTGAATATGGTGCGGCGGATATTGAAGATCATCCGGGAAGAATATGTTTCAGGACAACAGGTACTTACTTACGGAGAGTGTTTAACCAAAGACGACAGTCTAATAATACAACATAGATTGTCTATGATATCTAACATATGATAGTAAAGTTATTCTGGTCAACTAGACATATTATTGACAAGTCACAGTTTGAATTTAGAGTTCCAAATGTGCTTTATGGGGTTCAGATGGCTCAGTCTTTAACTTTCAACCCTCTTCCGGTCACATTCTCAAAGCCGGGCTTGTTGGTATTAGATCCAAGCTGACCCACCTTGCCATTTACGTTTACCTCATCTATACTATTAGTATTTCGGTTAGGGTTGTCCGGAGTGTTGAGATCTCGGAATCTGGCTGGGGTAATTCAGATTTTTTGAATAGAAATGGTCCTTAGTGTGTGGAGGGTTGGGGAAACGAACAAAATTATATAGATTTTTATTTTTATGGGGTTTTTGAGGTCCCCAATTCCCCATGTTATATTTCTTTTTAGTAAATATTTATTAGTAAATATCAACGGATTTGTTTGAAACTCGACACATAGTTGTATACCATTAACCCAAAGACCCTACTGATTTTGGGGTTCGGGGCACAATATATGGATTTGGGGGTTGAAGGGGTGACAAGAAATAAAAAATTTGTCCAAAGCAAATAAGCCATGAGTTAGGCGGCGGGATGGTCGAGTTTTACAAAGCGGGCACGAGGCGTGAGCCAAGGTGCTTGGCTCATGGCGTGCCAGGGGTCTGGGCAGAAGCCCCATCTGGCGCAGCTAGTTTATCTTTATTATTGTAGCTTGTCTTTCACTTTTTAAAAATATTTGATAAAAAACCTCTTTATATAACTTGGGTTGTTTATCAATAACACTGTTCGACCAAATGACTCAGCTGATAACTCTCACTTTCCTCACTATCACTAGCGTAAAACTTATGACCTATCTTATAAGTTCCTCTCTGGGAAACAGCTGTTCGGAGTTTGAAGCTTAGATCCAGGAAAGGGATCTTAACTTTTTTGTTGTTGATATGATTCATTATTTTGTTTTCAAAAGAACAAACAAGAGGAGATGGACCCACAGGAGTCTCTACATAAGATTATCACCGGTGAAGGGGAAACAGACGACTACTCGAAAAACCTACCCGACCTAAAAGAGTCCATTCTAGAGCACATAGCAGAATTTGAAATGGAACTTGAAACCAGGTGAGCTAATTTAATATTGATGCATTTTGAAACGTCATGAGCGCATTTTAAACGTTTAATTATTTGGGAAAACTTTTACTCTGTTGTAAACTCTCTGGCTGACCTCTACTTTGACTTACATACATGCTGGTGGTCCTTAAGGCTAGTAGGCCAAACAAACTTGCTACTTAAATTAGCAGTTTTAAAGTTTTAGAATTAAGGAAATAGGGTACTAGGCCAGGATATGCTTTGAGAACTACCTATCAGATAGTTTTAAGGTTTTGTTTTGTTTAGACCATTTTAAAGGTGATCTTTCTGACTTTTTAAGACCTCTATTGAGGAAGATGTTGCATGTTGAAGTGATGGCTTAGTAGCTACTGTTTGCTCACTATTATACATAAAGAAAAAAGTAATATAAGTGCAATAATGTAATTACTCTTATGATTAGAAGGATAAAATTTTAATTGTCCTAAGCAAGTATCCCTTTATGTCTCTAGGGGTATTTTGAACCCCTTGGTATGTGACTCAACAAGTTGTATAATGCGATCTCCCATCAGAAAAATTCTGGAACCTCCTACTGGTCCTTAATGATGTTTAATGGATGGTGGGACATTTTGATAGTCTGACGCACCTTTGATCCACATATAGTCAAAATATTGAGTTTCCACTATAGTGATCAATGTCAGAATAACACATTTTTACTCAGGTGAATTTTACAAGGAGAAAGAGGATAGTAGCTAGCTTACCTAAGAAAAAGTTTAGGGGCCAACAAAAATAGGCACACTGAAGAGTAACACACAAAATTCACTGATATTTCGCCCTTACTAAGGGCTTTATCAAAGCACAGAGTTCTTAACACTAAACACAAAAAAACAAAATGGCCACTTTGTTTTTTTTGTTTTTTTTTTGTTGTGTGTTTTTTTGTGTTTAGTGTTAAGAACTTGTGCTTTGATAAAGCCCTTAGTAAGGGCGAAATATCAGTGAATTTTGTGTGTAACTCTTCAGTGTGCCTATTTTTGTTGGCCCTAAACTTTTTTCTTAGGTAAGCTAGCTACTATCCTCTTTCTCCTTGTAAAATTCACCTAGTTTAGCCATAAGGCTCTTCCTTTCAAACCTAACATTTTTTACTCAGCTCATGTATATTTTTGTGATTATTTCTTGTCACAACTCAATATCAATATGTCATGGAAAAGCAAAAATGTTCTTACTTTAAAACTTGTATATGTTTTAGCATTGATAACATTGCACAGCAGGCAAAGGAACACATCCACTCTAATGAAATTATAATGACCCTGGGGAAATCGAGTGACGTGGAAGCTTTTCTGAAAAAAGCAGCACTATCTCGTAAATTCGATGTCATTGTTGCAGAGGCAGCACCTTTCTATCATGTAAGTGTGTTTGTTTAACACAAGCTCTCAAGTGGGCATAGTTCTCTGTGCATACAGACTTGTGGTTTTGGAGCCGGAGTTCTATTAGGTAGACTCAGGCGCTATCATTGACAAGACTGTTTATTTATTTATTTCAACGGCAAACACCAGTTATACAAAATTATAAACCGTTGACAACAGTGAACAATATAGGAAGTGATATAATATGAATGGCGATAATAATATAAAACACGTGTGGCTTGAACAAGCAATAAGAAACAAGAAACAACAACATGCACTAATAGTGAAAAAAAACTAATGTGCTACAACATGAATAAATATATAGCAATTACAAGATAAATCTACAAGCAATAACAATGACCATTGTGGTTGTTGACCATTTATTTATTTATTAAACCTTTACAAAAAAACTTTGTTTCAGGTAACACTACAATTCAAATCTACACGTTGGAAATAAATGTTATAAATATGGTGTATTTGGTTTAAACTATATAAAATTTTGAACTAAGAATAAGGAGCCACCAGTAACAACACTGTAGTCGTGGATCAAATAAGAGTATTGCTAATTTTTCCAGGAACCATCAATAAATTCGTCTACACTATAAAACACTTTTGAAAGAAGAAACTCAAGAAAGTTTTTTAATTTTGTTTTAAACATGTTGAAATTTTCATAATTTTGTATTTCAATTGGGAGTTTATTAAATAGCATGGCACCCGCCTTGAAGGTAGCAGGGAATATAATTTAGATCTGTGTTGGTTTATGCGGAAGGAGTTTGCAAATCTTGTCTCATGGAAATGAATTTCTCTACCTTGAACCATATGACATTTAGAAAGACAATACATTATTGTTTCATAAATGTACAGGGATGGTAAGGTCAAAATTCTAAGGGTTTCAAAAGCATTTTTGCAAGAATCTCTGTAACCTAGATGATAAACTATTCTTATCACAGACTTTTGACAAAGATACAAATTCTCAATATTTTACTTTTGGAACAATTTCCCAAAACATACTCCATAAGACATAAGAGTATGTACCAAGCCATAATATGCAGTTTTTAAAATATCAATAGTGCAGTATTGTGATAACTGTCTTAAAAAGAATACACAGGAACTCATTTTCTTGCTTGGATAATCAATATGTGATTCCCATGTTAAATGGCTGTCTAAATTCAATCCTAAAAATTTGACACCATTGATTTCTATGACCACTACAGAAGCACTTGGCAAAGCAAGTAACTGCCACACTGCGTCACCTTACGTCCGATTACAATTGACAGGGTTAAACATATTGGTTTTATGTTAAGGCAGCGGCTCATTGCCAGGTGGTTTCAGTCTTAAGGTAGATTCTCTTCGAGAACTCTGGTTGGTGTCACGTCTAGACTTTAAACATATTCCAAGAGTAAAGGCTGCAATGTCCCACTGAGAGTCACAGAGGAGAATATGGCTCATTAAATCCAACGAAAAGTTGAGCTGATGTTGACCATTATTTAGTATTACATCGTACCGAAGAGCAAATTTGCCAGACAACAAGTTTAAGTTAACATTTACAAGTAGGTTTTTACAATCTTTTTTTATTGGAAAAGTCTAGTATTGAAACACTAGTCATCTTCTTCTTTCCTGAGAACAGACTACATCACCTAAGTAGTTTTAGTGCTTACCAGTTATATGTAACTGTTTCCCAGGGTCACGAGCTAGCAGCGAGCCTAGCGAAGAGCAAGGTGCAGACTACGTTGATCCCCGACTCAGCCATCTTCGGCATGATGTCCCGTGTGAACAAAGTGATCATCGGCACTCACTCGGTGATGGCTAACGGAGGTCTCAGAGCCGCTTGCAGAGCCCACACACTCGCGATGGCAGCCAAGCACTACTCTGTACCGGTGAGGCTTGTCTCACGTTTCACATTTTAACAGGGGTTATTTAGTTGCTGAATGTAGCAATATAGGGGCTATTTCTGCGGACTTCATAGGATTTATTATTGAGGGTGAAATTAAGTTACCTTATACTATCTGGCTTAGGTCAAAAGCAGTCTCTTAAACACAGCAAAGAGTTTTATTCAATAAGCTCTAAGAGAATACTCACACACACAAATTCTATGACAGTTTTAGGATGAAGTGAATGAAAAATGTTTCTTTTATGAAGTGTACGAATGATGTCTCTATTAAAGAGGCTAAGTATGGACTGTTCAGTCCCTTCTTCCATTTAACCTCAGGATTTTGACAGGAAAGCAGCAATATGCAGACTTTACACAAGATAAGCTTGCTTTTCTGTCAAAATCCTAATATCTGAATCTAGCAAAGTCTGCATTATCTTCATAAAAAAATGTCACTAAAGAGAGTTAAATTTATCTGCTGAGATTGATTGTTTTGATAATGGTCATAGAGTCAAAAAATAAAACACTGTCAAATATTAATAATTTTTGTTTAGCAATGACCCTATGGAACTAGTAGAACTAGACACAATTTGAACTGACTCATCATAAAACAAATCTTCAAATGAGCTACAGTATGATCTCACTAATCCGGCCCTATATCGGACCGAAGTGCCGGGTTAGCGGAAATGCCGGATTATTGGAGGTTAATTAAAAAGGCTCAATTTGCCAAAAATAATCTTTCTTACATTGAAGGATGATTCAATTTAATTCGGAGTGGTGAACGGCAGGATTATAGAGACTGTACTGTAAAAATTCTGCCACTTCTTCCAAGCTGTGGTTAGTCACGATTTTGTGCAAAGATACTTTTGTGTTTACCGTTATTCTTCTTCTTTTTATTCTCTTGAAAACAATCCTGAACACTTTGGCCATCCTGTATTTAAAAAGAAGTTGTGTTACTTTTTGGATACCACAGAAAGCTTAACCCCTTGTCCCCAACACCTAGAGGCTTTTCAAGGATGCATAACGTGGAGGACCGGCATAACGTTGATAGGGGTTATACTTAGAAAATCATTGCCATTTAATCGAAAGTGTGCAGTCGCACTGATTTTGATTGCTAGTGAGAAGCCGCGTGGAAGTTGCAGCAACAATTAGCAAGTTGTCCGCAATTGGTTAATTTCAAAGATAACTCAGCCTTCAGACTTTATATCAGCTGATTGCCATGTGTTTGTATTGACAGGTGATAGTACTGGCGCCAATGTACAAGCTGAGTCCACAGTATCTCTGCTCGTACGACCAAGACTTGTTCAACAGCTTTGTCTCGCCGGAAGGAGTTCTGAACTATTCCGATGGAGATATTATCAACAAGGTTCACGTTTACAATCCCGTCTTCGACTACGTCCCACCGGAACTGGTCACTCTCTTTATATCCAACACGTAAGTCCTTTAAGTTTAATTTTTGTATTTTTATCAGCTGACTTTTGTTTACCATTTGAGTCTCTTAGGCTGATTTAGAAAATAATAACAATCCGTGGTTGGGCTCGGTAGAAACATGCGACTGGACAGAGTGGAATTACATTGAGTGATTAGTTTGCTGTGAACCGGCAGTGTTTGTTACCAGATTGTGGTATTCGGTGTAGCTACTCACTTGTTTCAAGCAGCTGAGTGAACTGCGAGGGTAAACTTGAAGTGTAAAGTCAAAACGCTTAGAGTGGAAGTTGAACATGTAATTTCAAGCTAGCTCTGGGGGCCAGTGGCTTAGTTCATTTTACTGTGTCATTTAATGTAATTAGATTAAATCTGCTCAAAAGCAGATATGAGGTTCCCAACAGATACTGAGTGCAATATTAAAACTTATATAATAAAAGAAATCTAAAAGGAACAATTATGGACTGAACCATTCCGGGACTTAAACCCAGAGCACTCACTTGCCGGTCTATTACCCTATCCTACCCATCTATTTTGCTATCAAATTTAAGTTGTATTTAACCTGATGGTTTTAAATATTGTACATTAGTGACCACTCTACAGGTGTCTGATTTTAATTTTTTAAATTTAGTACACATTTTTGTTTTGTAAATCTCTAGTTTAAGTTTGTTAACTTAACCACGGGTGGCCATAGCTTGGTGGTTTAATGCGTCTTAGCACTACAGGACAAGTTCAATTCCCAGCACTTCAGTAACATCTTTTTTCACCGACCACTCCCCGTGGTTTGGAAGTCATCTTAGAGTTATTTTGGTTAAGGTACCAAACATACTTACTATTTAGCACCGCACTTTTATTTGTATAGAAAAAAGTAGTTGCATTTTGGATTTCAAAAACTACAGCTCTCTTCAGGTACCCAATATACTTTCTAAATCACTATTTGAGATGCCGACCACTCTCATGGTGGTATTTTAAGGCAAATATGTGGTGAAGGATGAGTGTGATGAGTGGTAGTAATGAGTTATGAGGTGTAGTCTTGTTACAAACTAAAGCCAACTCTTCCTTAAAATGGGTCATTAATTAATAGCCCAATGACCAATGGAAATACAAGGACCAACTGCTTAACGTGACTTCCGAACCACACAGGTGATGGTCTGATATGTCTAAACGATAGTGGGAGTTGATGCGGGTATCATCAGATGATCAATGAGACTATCTGAGCCGCTTTAGACTTATATCATCCTTTAAAGTAAGTGAGTGAGATTCGTAAAACATCTTGTTTTTAACTTTCAACCTATGAAACCAACTTAGAATTTCAAGTTTTAAAATAACATCTCTCTATGGAAAGGCAACACTTGCGGAACGTTTAACTGTTGATGTTAGGAAAGCAAACACTTATCACTGCTGACATTATATTCGGTGAAGTAGTAATTAATCTTAATGTCTCTAATTTTCTTTACATTGACAATTCAAAGCTAACAGCAGTGAGTGTTACTTGTATTTATTTAACTCAGTTCTGGTTCACATTAGAGTCGAAATGACACACAACATGCTAAACAGATAGTTTGATTGGCTCTCGCTTTTTAGTCACCTGATTTTAACCAATCGGAATGCACCTCTGACGTTTCATGTTTAGAATTTATATTGACGCTTTCAGTTCTGTCTCTAAACCACACTGCTAGCCTCTGAACTGAACGCTTACTTGTGCATCGTAATGCATTTGGCTAATCCAGACTAATAACAAAACAACTGGATTTTAAAAGAAGAATTGACACCTGGCAACGTTAGAAGAAAAAAAATGTGGCCTGTGAGCTTTTTACTCACACGCATCAATTTCGTACTACCGAGAGTATTGGAAACAAAATTTAATAACTTCACAGGAAAAAAATATTTGTCTGCTATTTTTCGCAATTTCAAGCTGCAAAACAGTAAAAACGCAATATTTAGACTAGGCTACCTATTTATGGACCAAAAGTGCGTCAAACTACAAAATGTCATAAACTATCCAGCACTTACCTATATGATTTTATATACAATACGTAATGATGAATAATTCAGTATTACAAAATTATTCTACAAAACCAGCAAGCAAGTACAGTCAACTCCCGATTAATCGCGATAAAGTCGGGTTGAGACTTCCTGGATAAGCAAAATCGTGGTTAATCCGCAAAAACTCAAAACTAATTTACAAAAAGGTATATAAAGACGAAAACAACTAAAAATGAGAATAACAGATTCCAGTGAGACGTGCATGTGCTGTCATTAGTTCTCTTGTATTTTAGCACCACGCGTCTCAAATCGCGCGGTCGGACGCTACCCGGTCTTACGGTAGCCTTGGATTTAGGTAGCTACTGAGCGTGACTTGGTTACCACAGCAACCAGATAATGGTGGCAAGATGGCGACGAAGTATTGTGGCTATGTTGTTATTTTTACCTTACTTTCGTATATCATCGTGACACCGTTGACCGTTGTATCACTAATGTTATACTGGTTGCACATTTGGTTCCTTTTGAACCACGATAAATGTTTTGCACTATGTCGAGTTTTGCTGTATTGCCAATACAACCCGTTTGTGTTTAGTAGACATCGTTTCGCAATCACTAATAACAAAAACAACTTCCGCTACAGCACCTCAGAAAATTATGTGCCCTCTTATACCACTGTTGAAAACTTTAATTAATAGTCAGATTTATCAGTGAGGCAGATGGGTAATTCTGGAAGGTAGGGAGAATTGCTGTTTTCGTACTAATATTGTCAGGTTAGTCAGAGAGGACGAGTCAAGGTCATGCGGGACACTATTATAGTCTGTTTTGTGAGGGATGTCATTGATTTTTTCTCCATTCAGTGTCGTGGTTAATCCGCAAAGCTGTTAATCCGATCACGTTAATCGGGAGTTGACTGTAGTCTTGAAATCATCATCCATCAAAAACACTCAACTCATTCACCCTTCATTCCATATTCACCTTAAAATACCCTCTAGTAGTGGTCAGTGTCTCAAATTAAAGTATCAAAAGAAATGCCACTAAATATTGTTTGTACTCAATATTAAGTAAAGTGTTGGAAAGTAAATCAAACCAATTTTACTGTACAACAGCTTACATACATCAATAGTAAGTATTTACGTCCTTTTATGTAGTAATATTTTATGTTGGCTTATTTTAAAATCTTTCTTGGTCTGACATTTGTGTTATTATCAAGTCACCACGGAAGGTGTCAATAGATAGGGAGTGTCAAACTATCAAGTTTTCTACTGTATCTTAAATTTAAATTTGACTTTGCTCTGTTTAAATTTAAAACCATTTCCTCTACCGATAACTTTCTGAACGCAAATTGTTTCAAATCACAACTTAAGAATGAACATACTGCACTGATAGTTCACATATAGTTTTATACTTAGACTATGTATTTGACACCTGTAAGTTTCTTAATGAAATTGTAATTAAAGTAATTTAATCCTAACTCTTAGGCTGGCGGTAAATATCACTAAGATCTAGTGCTTTGAGCTTACATATTTCACTTGATTTGTTGTGGAGAGTCATCCTTAGTAGCTTGTCTCAGCCAGTCAACCAGCTACTGAGGATGACTCTCCACAGCGAGGTCGAAACGTTTAGCAGTAATTATATTTCAACTGTGATGCGGTGTAAACCAGAAGCCTTAGATCTTGAAAGTAATTTACTTTGAAGTAACTTTCAGCCACCCTGTAAAATATTTAAAAATTAAAATGTTCAAAAAATTTACGGTTATTTTAACTAATTTATTTATTTTCAGAGGAGGACATGCACCTTCCTATGTGTACCGACTTCTGAGTGAGCTTTACCATCCTGACGACTATATTTTATAGTTAGTTCTGTTAAAACATCAAAAATAAATGTACATAATGAAAACCTGAATAAGTTTTAACTCTGTATTTAGCCTGATCATGCTGCGAAAATTATACAAATTTAGATTTTCAATAAATTAAGCTTACTTGATATTTTGTAGGCTATTGGCGGAGTGATTTCAAAAGCATTTTTCATCACTTGTCCCAAAAGTGTCTTTTTAGGTTTTATCTATGCCCATTTAACATCCTCGGTTTTGCCTCGTACTTGAAACTTTAGCTCGAAAAAAGCTCAACTTTAGGACCCAGTGATTAAATACACCATTTAAGGAAAAGAAAGTAAAAAAGTTCTTTGTAGCTAAAAAATTGTAACTTTGAGATTGAAAGTCGACTTAAGTTGATCTTAACAAGCTACATTCATTATGATTCTCTCAGCTTCTATAGTTCATCATCTTGCATTTTGTTGACTTTGTGGAAAGGCGATTACTCCTTGATTTAATGGAAGCTTAGTTTTATAAACTGACAGATTCCCGAGTTGTTATTCTTCGAAGTAAGCTTAACTCTTTATCTTACTTCAGCAGTGCCATAAAAATCCTCTGTACTTGGTGATGTTTTCTGACATTAATGTTTAATTTTATTACTAAAAGTAACCAAACGAAATAAAATTGTTCCAGACCACAAAATAAATATATAATATTAGTATCATTGTTCAGTATACTTCTTTTATTACAATTTTCAATATGATAAGAATGTCATCATCACAATCCCTGTAGTTATATAGTGCTACAGCCATTTCAGATTTAAATCCATTGACAGGTTCAGAGTATTTTAGCACTTAACATCTTGAACGATATTTCAAGCACATTATCTTCTAATATTTATTTGCATGCGTAAAAAAAACAAAACATTTAAACACGGAAGCAGACTTGATGAAATAAGTATAAGTAGAGAGGCGAGTACATGTGTACGGGCTCGTGCAGACAGGTAATCTACTAGATATAAGATTTGGCAGTCGACTCAGAAACTGCCGTAGAACTACATAACTTCACGGAGATAATGTTAATGACTGTAAGTAATAATTTCTATACGTATAATTTCAAACTCAAAATTGTGATTCACAGTTAAACAATCAGTAAATTGGTTTTCTTGTGGTAAGATATTGGCACTGGTAGGTAAGAATTTAAAAACAGTAGGCCAATATAGTACATTATTATTTGGACAAACGCTTTTGATAGCAAGCTTTCATCTTCAGGCAGTTGCAGAAAAAGGCTATCATCTTTTTGTGCAACTGCCTAAAGATGATAGCCTGCTAGCTTGTGCAAATAAAAATTGATTAAAATAGCCAACTTTTTTAACATTCTTACCTAATCACTGAACTGTAAAACAGAACTGACATTGTGAACACTGGAATCAAAACTTGGTTGATCACAGTGAACTAAACTCTTGTCCCGATTCAAAAAACTGTACAGTCACGTAGTCCTCCTGAACCTAACTGTGGATTATTGTTTTCAATTTGTTTTAATAATTTTCTCATTCACCGGCTACATTTACTAATACGTTTGCTTACATAGATACTTTTACTTTTGAGAAATACCCTTTACTATGTCATTAAAGTTTTAATAAAATCCCAATCGGTTAAGAAACTGTTTGAGTTTCTTTAAAAATTACACTTGTTAGGTTAGGTTAAAATTTTGTCTAAAATATTATTGGACTTAACACCCTAGCCACAACATTATAATTCCACAGGTACAACCTGAGGGCTAGGACTTCCATGCAGTTTATGTACCAAAATGTCTATAGAAGCATTGGATGTGAATGTCCTTTCTTCCTTGTCTAGGTTAAACTGTTACGTAAAGTACAATTCCATGTTTCTAGAAATATTTACTAAGATTTCTTCAGCTACTCTGAAGTTGCTGCAAGCAGAAGCAATTAGAGTGAAGCGATGAAGCTTGTACTGGTGGTTGTTTGTGAACGACTTTGTGTTAACCACTTGAACAAGCTCTGGGTTATAGTTATAGCTTGTGCGGAACATCCCATCTTGACTAAGTTCCTCTGTACACTCTTCGAGCTAACCAATGTGGTAGAAATAAGAGTTTCATGTGGATATTTGGTAGAAAAATAGCATAATTTATTTTTGGGGTCCGCAGCGTGTAGTATGGCAATGCCATACTTTAAAGAACGATAGAAACAAATTCCTTTGGATATATTTTATAATGCCTGATAGACCTGCTACCGGCCTTTCTGTATTCTAATTTCAAAATGATTTATTACCGTCTGAATGGTTTTATCAATAAGTTTGGAACTCCATATGGTGTTTACATAATTATAAATACAATAGCACGATGATAAATAAATAAATAAGTATTTTATTGCATGAACATTTTTTACATGAAATGTATGGCAATCGTCTCTTGATTAGCTAAAATCTTCCTTTCATACTCTATCAAAATCTTATTTAGACATACAAAATTTACATTGCCATTCATTCGAATAGTACAACTCTGGACCCTAGTTAGTCAGCCAAATTTTCTCCCAATTATACACCATGAACTCGTCTGTGTTATAGATCGCTTGACCGATGAGAAATGTTTTCAGACGAGTTTTAAATGCCTTGGGCACAACGGCATTTTTTATCGAATGTGGCAATCTGTTGGCGAAATGAACTCCTGCCCGAGAAGGCAAACGTTCATGAACTAATAACTATTGTTCTGTGTCTCCCAGTTCGGTAGTTTTCCCTGCCTCTAGTATCAGAAGAGTGTATGTCACTACCTCTTATGGTATATATTATATAATAGTAAATATTATAATTCATAACTTATAATCAATCACCTTATAACTTATTTTCAAAAAAGGATATCGATCTGAAATGACTAATTACCGTCCAATATCTTTAATACCAGTGTTGGTAAAGTTTTGGAGAAAGTATATTTCAATAGATTAGGTTCATTCCTGGAAAAAAATAAAATTTTGAATAGAACTCAATATGGCTTTGGAAAAACCTGTCAACATTAGATGCAATAAACCAGTTGATTGAATCTGTCATTACCAGCCTAGATAGTCAATTAAAAACACTAGGTGTTTTCTTGGACCTAACTAAAGCGTTTGACTGTGTAAATCACAAAATTCTCTTACAAAAGTTAAATCAATATGGGATCCGTGGTGTCGCTCATGATTGGATGAAATCATATTTGAAAAATAGAACCCAAAAAGTAAAGGTTGAAGACAGTTTGTCCTCACCAAAAATGATACAATGTGGTGTTCCCCAAGGTTCAATACTCGGTCCCATTCAATTTTTAATTTACATAAACGACATTGGCTCCAAAATGGATTCAAACAAATTGATTCAATATGCTGATGATACAACCCTAGTATTCAATTCTAAGACAAATGAAGACTTAGAGCGTTTGTCTCATGAGAAATCAAATTTTGTAGTTCAATATTTTCAAAATTTAGGTCTCCAAACAAACTACAAAAAGTCTATGTTAATTTCCAATTACATGTTAACACTGATAATTATCAACCAGCAGTGGTTATTAATGAAGAGTTACTACAGGAAACCTCTTCCATAACATTTTTAGGTGTCCACATTGATGGCAATTTAAAGTGGACTACTCATTTCGACGATGTCTGCCGTAAAATATCTTCAGCATTTTTCTGCAGCGATCTTTGTCCTGGCATTGCAAGCCTAATGTCTTGAAGATGGCTTATTATGGATTGATATATCCTCATTTGGCATACGGAGTTAGCATATGGGGGTCATGCGCTGAACAACACCTTCTCAGGGTTTTATTTTACAAAAACTGTCATACCAATTATTTCTAAACTCAATTTTAGAGACTCATGTCGTGACGCATTCAAACAACTTCAAACGCTTACTCTGCCTTGTTTGTACATTTATGAAACTATAATGTTCTGCATTAGTAAATGTGTACTACAACAAGGCAGAGATATACATAGCCATGACACGGGTACAGACAAAATTTTAGGCTGACTTCCCACAGACTTTGCTTGTATGAAAATATTCCATCTTATGCAGGAGTAAAACTGTTCCATGCACTTCCAGAACAAATTAAAGAACAGCTATCAAATCTAAAACTTTTAAAATTAACATTGAGACAATATTTGGTTACCAATTCTTTCTACAGCGTGGGTGAGTTTATAGATCAAAATAATTAAGCAATTTCATATTAAATTTTAGCGAATTTAAAATTATGTGTACCCAAATAGTTGTTCCTTAGTTGTTATCAGTGACTTTAGTTTTTTTAAATTTTTGTTGTGTTTTATGATCTTGTAAATATGTTCTTGTTTTCATGTTATATGTTTTTTTGTCAACACAAAAAATATTTGTACAATGACAAATAAATTGTTAAATTGTTAAACCTTTAAAATGACAACCGTTAAAGTTTTTTTCTACATTTGAATCCAAATCAATTTATAAGCAACTGAGCTATGAACGGACAGCGTGCTATAGATTGTAACTATTGTCTTAAGTTTGTAGTTTTAAACCATATTTTTAGTCATGGTTGTGTTTTTTTTCTGCCAATTGAATACACTTGGCATCATTAGTTTTTGTATTTACTGAAAAGTAAACATTCAAATAAATCAAACCCCCAACTCCCATGGGGGACTCAATCCCCCCTCTACAATATTTTATGGGTACAGACTTGATATATTTTTTATTTATTACTAACTAGAACTGAAAAGCAAATATACAAAATTACGCACCACACATATTCCCATTTAACTGGTTTATTCGAATAGTCTCAAATTATTAGCTTAATGTTCAGTGTAGTTAGTATAATAAATGGCTCGTAAGCACTTGGGTATTTTCAGTTAACTTTTGTCCGAACAATTGGTTTCCACCACCTGATTTGAAGTAGAAATTAAACGCTATAATCGAACAGTCCAGACACTTTTATGGACCTTCCCTTGCCTAATCTCTTTTTTTAGATAGACACTTGTCATAAATACATGCAAAATAAAGCAATATCGGTGTCATGAATATACAAAATAAAGCAATATCGGTTTTCGGCTCAGATTGCAACGCCTCTGTAAAAAGCTTTGTTTTAGTGCAGGGCTTAGTAGTTATTGACAATATGTGGAAGCACGAGTTCTGGTATAGATTTAGATTTCAGCAATGTTTGGGCTAAGCCTTGGATTTATTTATCATCACTGTGTCAACGGGGATAACATGTTAAATCTGGATTTATTAAGTTTGTTATTTTTTGTTTGTTAGAGCTTTACTCTTTGTTAGCTGCCACTTTCAGTGGTATATCATTTGTTTATACATGGTGCGTTTTAAATGTCCCCCTCCACCTTAACTTGTGAAAAAGAAAATATTTTTTAAAACCCTTTAAGGAATGTTTTTATATGATTCTGAAGTTTGTTTTGACGTAATTTGCATCACCCACCGCCCACTCGAAACCTGGTTTAAATACATCCGTGCCCCCTTGTGGCACCTCTAAATAAAGGGAATTTCAACACAAATTCAACGACACAAAGAAAAATCTTGTATTTTGACTCGTTTTCTCTTGTACCACTTTAAAGATGACTCACAATCAGGTTTAAAAAGCCACATTTCACATACAATTTATGTTTAATGAAAAGATTTTCTTCAAAATGGGATTATGCTACAGGGTTGTGATGTTTCCCTCACAGTATTTTGAAGAAAACTTTGTCATTCAAAATAAATTGTATGTGAAATGTGGCATTTTAAACCTGATTTATTGTCATCTTTAAAATATTGGTATAACGAAAAAACAAGTCGAGATAAAAAGGTTTTCTTTGCATTGTTGAATTTGTGTTTAAATGTCCTTTCTTTTAATATGCCACAGGGGAAGTTTGTATTTTAAAAATTTGGGGTCCTCCCCTCCGGATTTTGGGTGGGGTGGGTATTGCAAAATATGTCAAAGCAAACTTCAGAATCTACAAAAACATTCCCCGAAAAGTTTAAAAAACATTTCCTTTTTCAAAAGTTAAGGGTTGGGGACATTTAAAATTCACCATGTATATTTTATTTTTGATCAGACTAATGTAATTATTGTTGGAGTTTTATATTTTTAGCTACTACCTCAGGGTTAGGACTTCTATAAAGTTAATGTATAAAAAGAGAAAATTTAGTAAAATGTCTATACAAATGTCCTTAGATGCAAACGTTCGATTCCTTTAAATTTTTCTTACAAACTCTTTGATACTTTCAAATTTCAAAAACAATACATCCAAGTCCTGGAGGGTGAGGGAGGGGGTAAAATGATTTTTATTAGTTTAAGAATCAAAATTTGTATGAAGTTTGACAACAATCTGGTCCTGGTTCTTTCATTATTAATTTGGTATTTACAATTTTACTAGTCTTGAACGAAATTCACTAGAACAAAATTTGTAAACGTACTTTTTCCGCAGAAACCGTAATTTCCTTAAAGAGTTCAGTTAGATGTTAGCAGCTTTGTTTGGAGTTAAATCCGTAATGTAATCTGCAAGACAACCTGTTATTTTAGAATTGGGAAAGGTTACTTGCGGTCGATATTCTTGATAACGTATCCCTTTTATTCTTGAAATAAAATTTGGAAATCTCAATAGGTCTCAGTGGTTAGGTATATACTTGTAAAGTTTAAAAATCTCAAAACGTGTTTTGGGCGTCAGATTTCTTGCTCATTACATGGTCTCAGGTCGGGGTTTTACCATACTAACGGCATAAACAGCTCATTCTTCAAAAAGAAATTTGCTAAAAGTTAAATAAAACACAATTTGGGGTGGTACAGTGTGTGCTTCGCACCAAATCAGCCCGGGTTCGATTTCCGGACGCAGTGAAAACTTTTCACGATGGCCACTTCCTGTGTTTCGGATGTCACGTTAAGCCATTGGTCCATACTATTGGTCGTTGGGCTATTAATTAATGACCCAATCTGGGGAACAGTTGGCCCTAGTTTGTAACAAGACTACACCTCAAAAACACTCAACACATTCGCCTTTCATCCTATATTCATCTTAAAATACCCTCTAGGAGTGGTCGGTGTCTCAAATCAAAGTATCAAATACAACAGCATGATTGCACTACGTATGTCAAAGCACATTAACAAGCAAATATTGTAGCAAAAGCTAAATGCTAGGTGAAGCTCAGCAGTTAGATGTTACAAAGCTAAATCCGATACGAGAGTTGAGGTAGACCAAGCGTTTAAGCAATGACAGTCTGACAAAGGCCTATTCAACTTGATATACAGTGTATCAAGTTCATCGATAGAGGAGGCTTTGTACAACCGAACATAGCCCAAGCTTAGTGTAAACGTTGCCAGTCACTCGCATTCCCTTGCCGATTCGGATACCAGCTCTGGTTTCATGTCACTTGGGTGGGATACTGATCGGAATTAAACTATCGTGATTTTTGGGTTAATGATTGTAAGAATAATATTTATTATTTACATTTTGAACGGGAATGGTAAATTGTTTTATTTACATTTGTTACTGCAGAGAAAGGCTGAATTTGTCCGCCCGAGGAGAACACGACACTGCGCACGTAACAACTGGTTCAACAACGGGCTTTCTTTCAACTGACGCGGCCTAACTGTCAAACCTCCGCTTGCAAGGGTTTCGTAGAAAGTAAATAGTGCGTTTATATGAAAGTTAAATTCGGATAAGTTAATTTTTATGGAAAGAGAACGAGTTTATCTGCGTTTGCCTGTGATTATATCTTTGATAAACCTATTTTTAGCTTCTTGAGGTCTTAAAAACACTTTAAATATTCTAACTTTACCGTTAATAGCATAAAAACTAAAACACATTTAAAAAATGAATTACAGGCAAACCTATACATAATATGTTTATCTTTCATTTAAGAGTTGTTTCGTGAAAATAGCATTAATACTAAAGTCTCCATTTTATTTCCCGCAAACCTCTGCAACGATGCTCTCTCGAGCAGCTGAGGCGGCTTTTCCTTAACGATATAAATATAATCATCCTAAGCTGGGTTTGACTAGGAATTCGTCGTCTACGATTTAACAAAAACATTAATTCAAATAACATACGAGGGTGGTAATACCTACGTGGGATCTTGGACTAACAAGGGCCTACTTAAGTTTCTGGCTCAAGACGTAATTAGAGCAAGTATTTTCGGAGAAAACAGTGCATGGGCTCTCCCAGGTCTAACTTTGTTTTGGTCTGTTTTTGTTGAGCTAACTTTTTTTACAAGTTTATTTTTTTAAATTCCAGCTGACATTTAATGAGTGGAACTTTGTTTACTTTAGGTGACATCGATATAAGATATTTCACAAATAATCATAAACTGAAATTATATGCTACATATATCCGTTGATACAGCACAAGCTATAGTAAAAATTGACAAGACCAAGTTTTTGTTAAATTTTATATGATAGTTATAATAAAATAAGTTAAAAATGGACTTGTTTACGTCGAGTCTTTCTTGAATCTTTTATGTACACCGTGTCTATGCTCACTAAAATCCTTAGAAGTAACTTAAGTAGAAACGAATATTTACAGTAAAATATATAATTTCAAAGCGTATGAAAAGGCGAGTTCTTATCAATAACTTTCCACAGCTTTGGACAAACGGTAATCGGTATTAACAACTGCTGTCTGCTTTGTAATACGAACACATGTTAAATCTTCGTACAGTTTACAAGGAAAACAACTCCTTTACATTTGCAATGTTTTGACTGATTCCTATTGAAATTTTGGGCTGTTTTTAAATTAAGCTCCGTTCAAAATTACAAAAATGCACACTATTGGTAAGCACATTATGTTATGTGCGTATTAAAGAGCACTTTTCAACTATACTTTGAGATAGTCACTATATAATTAAAATAACTTATCAAACCAAGGAACATGATTTACTACGCTATCATTGTTTTTTTGCTGAAGTTTTTATTGTCTGTGATATTGGTCGATAAAACCTTAAAGATTCGCCACTAGTTATATTGGAAAATGACATTATAGAGGAAGCTGATAGTGTCAAATTTTTAGGACTGAATTTAGACAGTCATTTAACATAGGAATCACATATTGATTATCTTCACAAAAATATGAGTTCCTGTGTATTTCTTTGAATACAGTTATGACAATACTGCACGATTGATATTTTAAACACTGCATAGGCCTATTATGGCTTAGTACATTCTCTTATGTTAGTCTTTGGGGGAATTGTTCCAAAAGTAAATTTTAAAACTTTTTATCTTGCCAAAATCTGCGAAAAAAATAGTTTGTCATCTAGGTTCTTGAAAAAATGCCTTTGAAACCCTAAACTTTTGACCTTACCACCCCTGTACATTTATGAAACAATAGTTTATCGTATTTCTCAATGTCATATGGTTCAAGGTAGAGAAATTCATTTCCATGAGGCAAGAATCGCAAACTCCTTCCGCATAAAAAAAATATATTCCATGCTACCTTCACATGCGGGTGCCATGCTATTTAATCAATCTCCAATTGAAACAAAAACTTAAACATATGTTCAAAATTAAATTATAACACCTTTTCTCTCAAAAGTTGTTTATAGCTTAGAGGAATTTTTTGATGGTTCTGGAAAAATAAGCAATATTTGATCTATGACTACAGTGTTGTTACTGGTGGCTCCTTATTGTTAGTTCAAAATTTTTTATATTTCAAATCAAATACAGTATATTTATAGTATTTATTTCCAACGTGCAGGTTTTCAATTGTTTTATACCCGAAAAATCTTTTGTAAACGTTCTATACATTAAAAAGTGTGCAACCTTTATAAAAGTTAAAGACTAAAATTCAAATAAGTTTGTCGAAACAAGGGAATTTTAAAATTAGATACCAAAACTATTTTCTTAAGGTCAATAGGGCTATTATTTAACCTGTAGGAATATTAATCGTAGATATGATTTTATTTTGACATCAGCAAAACACAATGTCAAGCATACTGTCAGTTACACAATGAGTATGACCAACAATTATTATCTAATGGCATATAATCTGCACATATAATTTCACTCATCTGCCAGCTAGCAGAGTTAATGCACAATAACAGAGTTAATGTATGAACAGTCTTCGTACAATATGGAAATGGGATAATTTAATCGTTTGTGTTTACTACTAGTTGAGAAATCAGAAACGTTTGGTAAAAAACGTAGTTTTAGCAAAAAAACAAATTAATAATTAAAAACTAGTTTTAGGGGTTTTTAATTAGTAGTTTGATACATTTACTTTGGTAATTTAAAGCATATTGCTCTGAACTTTAGTTGTGATAAAAAAAACCTGTCCTGTTTGTACCTGTTAAAGACCCGAGAAACACAACATGAATCGTTCTTAGTCGACGGCTTGACTTTCAAAAGGAGAAATATCGTCTTTTATTATGAATGATTAGTTTTAGTATTATATTTAAGAACTTTCGGGTTTCATTTCACTCACACTTTGTCAATTTAAAAAAAGCATTGCACTCACCATGTTTTTGCCACCGCTTTACTAAACCCATAATTTTCTCTTTACGCAGCTTTTAATATGATGGAATGAAGGGTAGTCACAAAGAGTCTTTTAGAAATGCACCCTAGTTAGGAATCCGTCTCGTGCTAAGTTTTATAGTTTGATGGTTGTCAAAATGATGAGTTACTCGATTAGACTTTACATTTCAAGCTTCTCCTCACGTTTCTGTTTGTAAGAAAATTTGTGCAACGTTTTATCATAGTAAAAATGGTATTTATATTTTTAATATGTAAATAATTTAGGTTGATAAGTAAAGCACTTAAAAGATTACTGTAGCGTTTCTACACTTTTTTATCGAGTTTGTCTTGTATAACAATTGAGTCAAACTGTATTTGGTACGTTTATTTCACTCACAAAGATTTATGACTTGGAGCTTCTCGAGCTGCGACCCAAGGTTCTTTGAGGATCTGTGCAATCCTGAGCCGGGTCCTGAGAGGCGCAACTAGCCTGGTGATGACATTCTTACACGCCTCGGACACCGGGGGTTCAGCGGGGAACTTCACCCTGGACTGCACTTGCTTCAGGAGTTTGTTGTAGTTGGCGTCGTCAAAAGGCAGTTTTCCGAAGACCATCGCGAAGAGCACAACTCCCATACTCCAAACGTCGGAGAGCTGAGGTTCGTACGCGACCCCTTTCAGAATCTCGGGGGAGGCGTAGGCGTAGCTGCCGCAGAAGGTCTCGCTGAGGATGGGGTTACCGTCGCTCCTCGGCTTCATGTGACCGCGAGCAAACCCGAAGTCCGAGAGCTTCAGGTCGTAGTTGCTGTTCATCAAGAGGTTCTCACACTTGACGTCCCTGTGGACTACGCCGTTGTCGTGGCAGTAGTGCAGAGCATCTCTCAGTTGGCAGAACCACTCTCTCGCTCTGGGTACTTCCTCTATGACCGAGTCGCGGCGGATGACGTCCAGCAAACTGCCGTTATCCGCGTACTCCATGATGATGTACACTCTGTGCGTCGTCTCCACTGCTTGCAGGAAGCGGATCAGGTTGTTGTGCCGGAGACCCTTGACGACCTCGATCTCCCGCGGCAGAAATCTGGTCAAGTAGTCTGTGGGTGCTTGGAACTTGGAGACGATCTTGATGGCCACGTTGCAGTCATGCTTGTCGGACTTGGCTAGCTTGACAGTGGCGTACGACCCGGTGCCGATGATCTTGCCTAAAGTGTATCCGTGACTCTCTAACACCGACAGCCGGGTCTCTTTCTCCTCATCTACAATCTCTGAGGTGTCCGTGGTTACTACTGGCTGTATCGCTGCGGCCATCACATATCTTGGGACTCTTGATCAAACCATGATTTACATGAATTTAGAAAATTTAGAAACAAAGGGAATTGTTAGAGTTGTTTCTATGACTACGAAAAGCTGCTTGAAGGTAAACTTTTGGACTTTGGAGATACCGCATCAGTAGTGGCTTCTGAGGAGACTCACCTTCACGGTATGTTTACTTGTTCAGTTAGGTTTCATGTTATTGATTTTCATTTGATTATTCTTGAGGTATTTTAATAACCTAAATATCCAACTTGGTGCTTACTAGTCTTGACACATTAAAGACCGTTAGTCTAACCTCAGTTGCTTTCGAACTTTGCTGCAGACTGAGTGACAACCTAGACCAATCCAAGGAAGACGGTGATAATCTAATCCCATATGTTTACATTTGACTGTTTTGGAGTAAGGGACAAGAGTGAGGTAGACTGTCCACTTAACCATTGGTACAAACAATGTTCTATTTTAAAATTTCTGATTAAACTTAGCTTTAATTTACAAAACAAGATAATTCAAAGTACAACATTACTTTTGGCGTGTCGTTGATTATACGTTCTAAAAAAGTCTGAAACGGGGAACTGAACTTAAATTAGTAATCTGATATTGATACTTGTCACTCCGATCACTCTGAAAGGGTATTTTAAGCGATGGAGTTATTTTTATGGGATGAAGGATGAGTGTAACGAGTGTTTTGATGGATGGTGAGGTGTAGTCTCGTTACAAATTAGGGCCGACTGTTCCCCAGATTGGATCGTTAATAAATACCCTAACTACCAATGGAAATGGAAATTGACCGACGGCTTAAGGTGACTTATGAACTACGAGGAGTGGCCAGCGTAACAGTTACTGCATTGCTGGGAATCGACCCCGGGCCATTCTGGTGCGGAACACGCACTGTACAACAGTGAGCTATGGCCACCCTCATGAAATAAAAGTGATAAAATAAGCTCAGATGTTATAATGGATCATTCAAGTGGCGCTTAGTAAAAAGAGCAATGTTTTAAAGAAGATAAGGAAAATTGACTTGACAATATACAATGTAAACATAATAAAGTAAACCAGGAAATTTAATTTGAATCAAAATAGGCAAATATTATTTAAAAGTGTTGCTTCAACTAAGATGATGAGGTGAAGTACGATCTATCTTATCTCTTTGAGAACAAATCAAAGATAAAAGTTCTTGTTTTGCCTATCATTTATTGAAAGACGTGATTAGTCTTAAAGGTCGCTCGATCATGCATTAGTGCTGTGAGTATAACCATTTCTCAGCTCTGTTGTCTTTATGTGTAGTTTATTTACGAGTAATGTACACGGTAGTGATACACGTGTAGTACAACTATTTACATAACATGTTAGAGAACACGCTTTATTATTTTAGTTAGACTGTCGCGCCCTCTATGAACTATACAGGGTGTCCCATAAGTAAAGTCCAGACTCTGGAAAAAGGTTATATGGGTCAAAATAAAGATAAAATTAAGAATACAAATCTTTCCAAAAACGCTTAGTTAACCAGATATTTGCCATTTTATATTTTACTAATTATTTATTATCTCCCACACCATTTATCGGATTTGACTCAAACTTAAAATAAGTTTGTATCTAAGTAAGATCATTTAAGGTAAACATTACCAGGATGATCTAACTTATCATTTTAAAACGGTAGCTATTTTATGGTAGTTTTAGAGCATTTTTGACGTTACACCTTAAATAGCGAATATACGGTGAGTTTAACGATAACATGTACAGAATAAAGTGTTGTAGTGAATTTTATTACCTATCTATGGACATCAAGATCATAAAAATCTATTGGGAAACAGCGAAGCTTTAGGGGAAACTCTGGCTGAAAACAGACAACTTTCCACCTTATTATCTTGATGTTTGCCACAGTTTCCACTGTAACCTTGTTGATTCTTAATTGATTTTTTGACTTTGGTTTCAATAGATAAATAAAAACATTCTCTACAAAACGGTATTCATTACCTTTTATGGTACAACTCACAGTTTATTCGCTATTTAAGGTGTAACGCCAAAAATGCCCAAAAATACCATAAAATAGCCACCATTTTAAAATGATAAGTTAGATCCTGCTGGTAATTTTTTTCTATAAATGGTCTTACTTAGACACAAATTTATGCTAAGTTTGAGTCAAATCTGATAAGTGGTGTGGGAGATAATAAATAATTAGTGACAAATATAAAATGGTGAATATCTGGTTAACTAAGCGTTTTTGGAAAAATTTGTATTCTTAATTTTCTCTATTTTGACCCAAATAACCTTTTCCTAGAGTCTGGCACTTTACTATAATGGGACACCCTGTATAGATCTAACAATCGCCCGGTAGCAGGGCTCTGGCCCGGTAGCGTCTTTATTTTGAACGTATAGGCACAGAATAGCCAAGTTATATGTGATATTGGTTCTAGGTAATCTGTGGTAAATGCTACCGGGCGTTCTCGAGTTGAGTGCACTATAGTTTGATCAGTAACTGACTTCACTTTACTTTGAATGTTACAATTAGAAATAAAAACCCCGCCCCGTTACGGTTGCAAAACGCGATAGATACAATTTCTTCGGTTTCGTAGATTATTCAAATTATACATTGTAATGCTCAGACTGACAATATTCATCGGCAACAGGGTTGATAAGCCTGATTAAATACCTTACGGTTGTACTGGTCAACATTATCAAAATTATATTCAATCTGAAGCCCCTTACTAACTTTGACTGACTAACTACGCTGGACTGACCACTACGTCACGGTATTCAATAAGCGTCTTCGCTTTGAAGGCAATAGTCCATACGCCAAAATCAGCTGATTCCAGCTGACCTTGCGTCAAGGCCTAATATTTTACTAATAATTGTCAAAATTCAAAATTATTAATTCAGATCAAGTATAACTTTTGATGGGGGTTTGCGTGAAACAGGTTTACTCGGCATTTAAATTCTACGCTTAAAACATCTAGCAAGTAGCAAATACACAACATAAATTGGACACGTTGAGAACCGAGCTGGCCGGAAAAAGGTCTCAACATGTTAACATGGCGTCGGCGTGGTTCGGAAGTCACGTGAAGCCGTTCTATTGGTCGTTAAGCTATTAATTAATGACCTAATCTGGGGAACAGTCGGTTCTAGTTTGTAACAAGACTACACTTCATCATCCATCAAAACACTCATCACACTCACCACCATTCCATATTCACCTAAAAATACCCTCTAAGAGTGGTCGGTGTCTCAAAGCCAAGTATCAAAAGCAAGGAGCTGGATCTCATTTCCCATCTAAGTTCTGCGTCTACTCTTAGAAATAATACATTGGTTTTAACTTTTATTATCCAATAAGATCAATTTTTTCACAGTATGAAATGTTGCAAGCAAAAATTACTATTAAACACATCCCTCTCAAAAGAATCCGAGATTGCTGTGGCTTTGAATTAAAATACAAGTACTTAGACCGTGTGAAAGAAGGTTTCTACAGTTCGATTTAAATATCCTGATAAAGTCTTTCCTGCTTCTGATTGACTTTGATTGGAACCACTGAACGAGATACTTCAATCAAGGAACGTCGTTAAGGGTGCGCTTCACTGTCGCGCTAAACTCAATTCAAGGTTTTTCAAACGACCGCATTACGATAGGTATGAGTGAAGTACTGAACTTAAACCTTGGCATGCTTAAAGAACGCTTTTCTCAACATTTCATTATTGAGTATATAATTTAAATTGGAAATTGAATTATTCACAGCACATTCTGATGAAATCCAAATTATGTAATGTTATGTTTATTAAAACGGTTTATGAGTGTACCACTATAAAAAATAACAAGATAATATTATGTTATTCACGGGGAGTAAAAGGTAAAGTTTATCTTGTTTAAAGAAGCGAAGTTAGGACTCCAAAGTCCTCTCTACCACTTAACCTCGACCTTTACCTAGCATCACCGTATTAGTCACATTACAAATGTAAGTGGCGATCCCCGCAGTCACCACTTACATTTGTAATGTGACTGTACGGTGACGCTAGGTAAAGGTCGAGAGTCTTGCTGAACACAAGACTGAAACCTATCTTTTAATGAAAAAAATAGTTAATTTATTGAATGATTATTAAAAAAAACTTGAACCATAATTAAAAATCGTAGCGGTTCCGTAAACTGGTTTTGAACACCTCTGTGAGCTATCGAAGTGGAAATGTTGGTAGCAAAATAATGGCTTGCCATTTTTAAGTCGTGTGTATATTACTCCTAGCTTTCAAGTTATCGTTTCAAGTTTCAAGGGGAAGTTCGTTTCCCCTAAAGCCAAATTGTAAATTATTCATTCTTGAACGCAAACCAGGTAACTTATAGAGGACGAAACCAAGAGAAGCTTAAGGGAGTAGAAGTTTTACCACAATAACATGAAAACTAGAGGAGTAGATACAACAAAAAATAGTCATTACGCATAACACAGTTTTGAATGGTGATAAGTTTTAAAATGACGCAGATCAGAAGGTTGTTTGAAAATAACTTTTCTTTGAAAATGTGCTTTCGAATTGTACCATTTCTATAATATTCGACATTACGTTGATATTCGCCAATTCGAAACGGCTCAATATTTCTCTGGTCTATTTTTATAGAAATGCTGTAAATTAAATAAGCCCTCTATTGGTTAGTAGCATGACGTACCTTATCACGCCAAGACTCGAACCCACTTACAGCCTGTATACCAAGAAGGTTGAGATTATTTTTATTCTATCCCCAGGTGTGATTTGCCCGGGATAAAATTATGCCATCTTTCTAGGCCTACTGGCTCATCTGTAATATGTTTGAAGCAGATTCCGTGAATCATTATGAAGATAAAAATACATTGAAAAGGTTATACACACATTTAGTCCGGGATACTTATACCATATTCCACCTACTTGGACTTATTACTCTTACACTCCTGGTTGTTGGTTCTATCTGCCTTTTGTTTGTTTTTGACTCGTGGCGTGGTCCTGTAATCCAGCTTCATGGAGATCAGGTTTTGAGGATGATATAGGTCTAAAGCGGCTCAGATAGTCTCAGAGATCATCTGTTCATACTGGCATCAACTCCCACCGTCGTTTAGACATATCAGACCATCACCCGTTTGGTTCGGAAGTTACGTTAAGCGGTTGGTCCTTGTATTTCCATTGGTCATTGGGCTATTAATTAATGACCCATTCTAAGGAGGAGTCGGCCTTAGTTTGTAACAAGACTCTACCTCATAACTCATTACTACCACTCATCCCACTCATCATTCAGCGCATATTTGCCTTAAAATACCCTCATGAGAGTGGTCGGCATCTCAAATAGTGATATAGTGATATGTTTCTTATACACAAACAAGGTAAAAATTGCTATTTTAAAATAGTCTATTTTTGGCCAACTTTAACATTGTTGTTGCTAGTTTTGGCGTAAGACCTTTTGAAAACATGTTATACAAACCTAGAGCCAACCTTTGAGGACATGGAAAACAAATTTTCTAATCTCTACTCCAAAAAATATTGTCCTAGACGGGGGACTACGAGAGAATATTTTGAACAGCCTTTTGTGGGATGATCAATCTTAAAATCTTCAAATGTCCCATTGCGAGTAAAAACTTACTCTACATGCAAACATGTCAATGGAAACAGTTTTGCCAAATTAGTTTCCAAAAGTAGACTTCCAATTGAGCTCTCAGCTAAATTAAAACATCGTTTCATACCTGTTCTTGAAATATTTAGTAATATTGGTTACATTTCAAAGTTAACTGTAAATCAAGTAATTTGTTTTTACTATTGTAAACCTCATCGAGTTATCGTAAGTATAAATTTGTTCTGTAAGTTGTTAGTACCTTTTACTTGGTTAATGTTCTTTCATAATGTGGTTCAGTCCAATATTAAAGTTAGAGTTCGTTTAATTTCCACGTAATAAATTTATCATACAATTAATTAAGATAGAAATTTCGGGAAAGCTTTTTTCTGTAGCTGCCATTAACATCGCAAGCAAAATAAAATATCAGACTGTTAAACAGTAGACAAGAGTAGTAAATATCTAGCTCACCAAAAGCCAGAAGTTAGATTGAAACCTCCGTTCTTGTTTAGCGAATCTTGTATAGATTACCTTAGACAAACAAACTGTTGCAAACTAAACAGCAAACAGCTTCTGTTATTTATTAGCACTTTGCCTTGAACGAAGTTTATCACAGCATAATATTTGGCTTGAACCAACTCTCGTAATCTTCGCAAAGAGTTAAGTTGTTCTTGTGAAATGCTGGCAATATTCCTTTCTCATGTGCAGACATACAGGGCGTCCCGAAACAAGACGAGAATACTTATTCCTCGGGTATAAACAGAAATACTATAAACATGGGTCTGAAGCACATTGTTTGTCCCCAAATCACCCGTTTTCCACTTAAGCTGGTATCTCTATGATAGTTTGAACAATTTAGCTAAAACTTTGGTACTTAATGCTATAAAAGCCAGCTGTTATTAGCGAATTTCCAAAAGAAATAGAGCTATTCATTTCTCCAGCCAAAGAGAAGGACACGTCGTAGAAAGGTGTGGTTTGCAGTTTTTTGCTTCCCATCACCTCCTGAGTCATATGACAAAACTTTATATATATATGTAAGTGTGTGACCACTCTGACTACAGGTCAAATCTTTGGTCCGATTGTCATGAAATTTGGTACACATGTTTCTTTTGTAAATCTCTAAGTTAGGTTCGTTAACCAGCTAGATCGGATCAGCCGTTTTTAAATGGTGGCCAATCAAAGTTTTGTTCAGCCTATACAATTTTAGTTTTACCATAAATGAATACAAAACTCACCCTGAATAGTAGAATTTTATTTTTCAATCGATCAAAATCACCCTGATTTCTCTAGAACTTAGTTAATTAGAAATCAGTTAGTTAGTGAGTAAATTAGTTTTAACTAATTTCTAAACTAGTTGGTTAAACCGACATGTCAACGGTCATAAAAGTGAAACTCATTCACGACGATTTTAGCAGTGCTGTCGGCTTGGTTCTTTTTACAAACACTACTTTGTTCTTTACTAGTCACCGTGAAACATTGCCAGAAATGTGGGAACAACTTGACATGTTTGGGTTAGTACTTGTCCACCAGCTGATGCGCAGTCGCGACGCGTCGTCTGTCGAGTGTTGTGTCGTCTGCTGCCAGTCAGTTGTGGCGACGCCTTTCCCGCGCAAACAACCCCGAACAGCTGTGCTCACCCGCTCTCCCGCCATTTTACGTACGCCACCACAGATTAAATTAATAATGAAATTTCTTGGAATTTTGCTATTCAAGTGGAGCTGCTAGTGAAATGGACTGTTTAAGTGAGGTTAAAGAGTGATTAATTAACTGACAAATTACTTTATTATTAATATATATTTGAAGTTGTGTAGCCTAATTGAAAATACCTACAGGATGGTTTGACTCTAGCCAGGTAAAATGTTAATGCTGTTTCAGTTAGCTGTTAAAATAGTAAGGTAGAGAGTAGTTTTTGATGGATGAAAATGAAACAAATGCAGGTCACGAAGCCTGAACGATTTTTTGTCGATATTATATTATGCAACGATTTGTGTACAGTTAAAGATTTGTTTAGTGGTTAGAAACATTTTGTTACGCTGGTTGCTTCAAACCGGCCCCACACATATTCTGTTTAGAAATTTTTTAACTAAAATCTAATCCAGTTGGTTGTTTTAACACACGGTCATAATAAACCACTGTATCACGCTTGTTAGATCGAAAGTTCATATCATAGAGGTGTAGTAGAACAATTTAGAAAAAAATCTCGGACTTTTCGAGCCACTCGAGAAAAACTACTCCCCACCGTTCAGGCGATAGGGAAACTCCTCCAATTATCAAGGGCGTGGAGTTTAGATATATAATTCCACCATGGGCTACGTTATAGTATACACTTAACCTGAAGCCTAGTATAAGAAAAATAGTAAATGCTATACGACAAAGATACATTACATTTATATCCTACAAAACAACACATACACTTTTAACGTTAAACAAAGAAATATCCTTAGATTGTAAACACGGGAAGATCTTACTCAGAAGAGTGTTTTTCAGGGCAAGCATAGAATATATTATAGCTGTGGCATGTAATATTTACCATGACTAGAGAGAAAAGATAAAGAAAAATATTAAACCCATTCAACTAATAAGGAAATAGAGGAATACGCTTACATAAATCAGGAAAAAAACGAAGATTGACATTTTTCGGCCATATACAAGTATTGCAGCAGCCTTGTAGACCTGCATAGACAATTTTAGAAGTTAATAGTACTCTGAGAAGAAACAATTAACGGTTCGTGACAGTTGAGGGGGATTTCACACACACGCACACACTAATTTACGATTGACATTTGGACAAAAAGTGTTCAATTGTAAAGATTGGACTAAAAAAGGTTTATTCCAAGAGGATGAAGCAATTCTGGGCACACAAAGCCAACTTATCAAGACCATGTTAACGGCCTTCGTGTGTTGCGACCAGGCCCACCCTTGAACAATAATGTGTTGAACACCAAATACACAATGACAAAAATATTTTGTATACTATATAAGTGGTAAATTACCTCGTCAAACAGGTAATTGTGGGTAATTGTGAATTGCAATATTTTGTAGTTTTTTGTACTTTAGAATGAAATAAAACCTCTATATTTAATTTATTCCTTGTATAGTTAGTCCTCTTTATTTTACTTTTTCAGTTCGGTCCAAACATTTTTGTTTTCAAATTTCTTTAGGAACTTAGAAAAACAACATTCATTCACCTTTACCTTTCGCCAGCCTGTGTTGATATTTTTAATTTGAAATAACTCAATGCCTATTGTGTAATGCACAATTTATTGTTATCTTATGTCTGTCAAAACTGAGTATTTTACAGTAGATAACTTAAAAACTTAACTTTTAAAGACTTATAAAATACTGTACTATCCTGAAAATCCTGAAGTCAGGGGGATTGGAATCAGGGGGATAAAGATAAAGGTAAAGTTTGTCTTGTTTAACGAGGCGAAGTTAGGACTACAAAGTCCTCTCTACCACTCAACCTCGACCTTTACCTAGCGTCACCGCATAGTCACATTACAAATAATTGTAAGTGGTGACTGCGGGGATCGAACCTGCGCCACCGGAGTGATGAGTTCCGGACTCGCGTGCGATACCAATCCGCCACGGATCCGCTATTTATACTTTGTATAGTTGGTCCAATTTATTTTACTTTTCCGGTTCGGTCCAAACATTTTGTTTTCAAAATTAAAACTATTTTCACTGTGGGTAATCTAAAAGTTTCTTTATTTCAATTTTGTTTTCAAATTTTTTAGGAACTTAGAAAAAAACATTAACCTTTACCTTTCGCCAGCCTGTGTTGATATTTTTCATTTGAAATTACGCAATGCCTGTTATGTAATGCACAGTTTATTGTTATCTTATGTTTGTCAAAACTGAGTATTTTACAGCAGGGGTCTTAAAAACTTAACTTTTAAAGACTTAAAAATACTGTATTATCCTGAAAATCCTGAAATCAGGGGGATAGTTGGGTATCAAAAATTCTGTCTCCAGATTTTTAGCAATTTTTGTGTGCAATACCGGCAGGATGCGGCCATTTCTCATCTCATTATTCTCACAAATCCCACAGCCTGGCCAATAACTCGCAGCATATCGTTGTTTAACCAAAATAAACCAGACAAGCTTTTCGTTTTGCATTTATTCAAATTTAATTTGTATAAATTATATTTGTAATCATCTTAGGTATTTTGTTAAGTGTATTTTACCCTTCATCGCAGACCGTAAGTAAATGTAAACGACCAACATCATTGTTGTCTCTCAATCGAAACAAAATAAACACTCACAGTTAAAAGTAAATTTCATCACTAGGTCGTAAACTGAAACTTTTGGATACAAGCTAAGTTTAAAGTTAACTTTTAAGTTAGACCTCGGACGTTAAATGAGCGAGGTTCAAAAAGACACTTAAGGAACGAATATTGAACGTTAATTTTTGTCATGACGAAGATTTAACAGCAATAAAATATGTATCTCTTAAATTCTATTTGAGTTTAAAATAATTAAAATTTAACTTCCCATTTACAACCATTAGTCTGAGTTGTAATGTTTATTTTAAGTAACCGCTGTTGTAACGCTAGTTTATCCTAAGCAATCACCAGTAGTGCTTAATAACACAACATAGGTTTAATGTTATTTTACAAATGAATTGTGTTGACATACGCTTAAACTAAGTTTACAAATAATTTAGAAATGATAAAATCTCCGGTACCGGAGTGGCCCTGGTCTGGTCAGATTGCCGGAATGGTCCAAATTACAATAATTATAATAATAAAATAAATTCTAAACCTATTTGAAACTATACTTATATTTGCATGAATTTATTATGTTCTATAATTAGTTTAGGTTCATAAATTCATCCACACTATAAAAATCGTTCGATAGGGCTGGTATTGTTTTAGTTGTAAGAATTAAAATGTTTCTCTGATCTCATACCCTCAGGTAATTTATAATATAGTTTAACAACAATATTATAATATTAATTTGGACTTGATCTTTTCTCAGATACGTATCAAACTTAAGCCTATTAAGAAGCTCTTAGGAAGAAAAGAAGATCATCAATCAGAGCTTTATTCCCCAAGGAAAAAGATCAACTTTAGATCATAAATATAATATTTTTATAAAGCAGCTGTATTTGGAGCAAAATGACAAAACACAATTTTCCACTTCACTTTACTAAGCAACAAGCTTTATACAGACTGCTAAAAGCAAACGTTGCATTTCCTGTCTGACAATGTGTTTAGTGTATTCTCCACCCCCGTGAGTACCTTATTTCTGTTGTTTCAATTGTGTTAACTTGCTTTTAGCGAACTTCCTTAGGAAAAATGAGATACTCATGCCGTCAGCATAAAGACCAGGCCTGGGACCATGAATCAATCTGGCCATCTATCTTGACCCCTAGAACACATTTTGAGTACTTAAACTTTAACTGGTAATATCTTAGAACGGTACTGTTTTTTTATTTACTCTAGAACTTAGCAAGTAAACGTTTTTGATACAAGTAGTTTTATGCTATCTCTCATAGTAACGAGCATAAAGACGTGCATTGGGGTGGGACTATTAGCTAATAACCTAACGACCGATTTGATAACACAATTACACTAAGCAACGATGTACCACTTTCAGATCAATTACTAATATTATTTTTCATTACTAATTCTGTTGTAAACGAAGACTATCCCATTAATTAACTAATTGTGCTTTGACACTGCACTATCACAGCAGAAGCACTTAAATTCTCATTCTACGCGGAATGTCACAATAAATACTAATGGAAATTCACTTTGAACCCTTGACGGTTAGAAAGAGCATGTCCAATAAAACGAGCCCTTTGTGAGAAAGGAAGGAAATGGTGCCCGACCCAAAGTAATCCGACTGGAGTGGCGCTTTCTCTCGACCAATCTGCATACCCACACTTTATCCCGATCCTTCACGAACACACCTTCAGGTGAACATTGAACACAACTACAGGTGAACATTGAACACATCTACAGTAGTTCTCCACACTTTATCCCGATCCTTCACGAACACACCTTCAGGTGAACATTGAACACAACTACAGGTGAACATTGAACACATCTACAGTAGTTCTCCACACTTTATCCCGATCCTTCACGTACACACCTTCAGGTGAACATTGAAGATTGAACACAACTACAGGTGAACATTGAACACATCTACAGTAGTTCTCACACTTTATCCCGATCCTTCACGAACACCTTCAGGTGAACATTGAAGATTGAACACAACTACAGGTGAACATTGAACACATCTACAGTAGTTCTCCACACTTTATCCCGATCCTTCACGAACACACCTTCAGGTGAACATTGAACACAACTACAGGTGAACATTGAACACATCTACAGTAGTTCTCCACACTTTATCCCGATCCTTCATGAACACACCTTCAGGTGAACATTGAACACAACTACAGGTGAACCCTGTAGTTCATTTAATCATCATATAGAACAAAAGGTCCTTAGTTTTAAGCTTCCCAACACCTCCTGAGTTAGCCAAAGATTATGTGATGGTAGGTAGATTGCGCAAAGATGCCACATGGCTGAGGCAGGAAAATTGACATAGTTCGGCAGCCCAAGCACAGATAACGCTCCGAGGGAATTATTTTAAGTGGAGCTACTGGCGCATGCGCAAGTTTGTTCCTCTCAATAATCGCACGATTTGGTCAAATTTAAGTAATTGACATAGGATACACTCAGCATGTTCAGCCAAGAAGGGAGAACAACGGTAAGAGATGGCAGCGCTATCTTTGCTCGGGCTACCGCAACCATGTTGGTTCTCCTGCCTCAGCCAAAAGGCATCAATGCCCAATCTAGTAGCATAACATTATCTTTTGTTAAACGGATAACGATGTATGGGTGTGGGTGTGTGTGTGTGTGGAAAACTTTACATGTAGAATTTCTTTTCATTTTCATACAATTTGAATCGACTGCACCTTTCCAAATCCCTTGATCATCCCTTCAAAATTTGGTCGTAATCATATCATAATCATTACGATTAAACTTGGTATAAACATTTAAAGGCACCGTAACTATCATGTGTACTAAACATCAGGACAATCTGCAGCTGGATCCGTCTAGCTAATTTGATTGTTTAAAATCTTTACTACATGCGTTGGGTACCTAGCCATACATGACTTACCTAAGTTTAATTGTAACCGAATGATAAATAAAGTTTTCACTACATAAAACCTTATTTTTGTGGAAAATGAGATGCAAAAAAAGGGTAAACATAGAAAACCTTACGCCCACTTCCAAAGTACTAAAAAACAGCTGCATCACGGGATCAGTAGTTTTAAACCAGTACCCGAGCAACAACCTGCCATTTCACAAATATACTTCGTTGGAGACAAAATTACTGAACGGAACATTAGATGTGGAAACAGTGCACATTTTAGGTTTATTTTTCTTAACAAAAACTGTACTAGGATACTGTACAGGATATGTGATTCTTTAACACATATTATCCGTGGCGAAGCACGGGAAATCAGCTAGTAATGATGATATGTCCCCTATGGGTATAATTACTAATTAGACGAGTACAGCGTCATCGGTTTGATTCGACTCGATATCTATTGACCGCTTTTCTTGCGTCTGTGTTCTACTATACTAAGTGCAAATGAGAACCAAATCGGACCGAAGTTTGACGCTTTTTTGTGCCTGACGCTAGAAAACATACAGGATGAGTTTTAAATGTCCCCCACCTTTACTTTTGTAAAAGGAAATATTTTTAAACCCCCTTTTGGGTGATGTTTTTATTGGATCCTGAAGTTGGTTTTGACGTTCTTTGTGGCATCAACCCCCTACCCAAAAATTGGGAAGGAGGGTCCCCCAATTTTTAAATACAAACCCCTCTCTTGTGGTACCTTAAAAGAAAGGAACTTTAATACAAATTCAACGACGCGAAGAAAATCGTTTATCTCTACTCGTTTTTGTGTAATACCCATTCAAAGATTGTAAGAAATCAGGTTTAAAATGCAACATTTCACATGCAATTGACTCAAAGTACGTCGAAACAAATTTCAGGATTCAATAAAAACATTACCTAAAGGAATTTAAAAAATATTTCATTTTACAAAACTTATAGGGCTGGGGACAAACTCACCTTGTATATTTTAACATTCTAGTAATAGTTATATTTTAATAAAATCTAATTTACAAAATGCTTATCTCATATAACAACATTGTAAACAAGAACTTGATTGTATGAAACAAATTAAAGTATAAAATTACCCCATTCATCTGCTGTCATTTCTGTAATTTCAGTGTGTTGTGTGAGTGGCTCCCCGTTGCAAGCAAATTACTGTTGAATTACTCTATTTTTATTAGTTTGTTTGTTTGCGCTTTTATATACTGGGTTCGTTCAAAGAAAATTCATACTCCTTGTGACACGGCTTTTACTTAAATTAGTACTACTAAATTATATGTTATCATGTTTTTGTAAGTATTCTTAGGATAAAAGATATTTGGAATATACTCGTATTATAACTTAATATATGGTGAGGTGTTGAATTGTCTTATTTGCCGAGTAATATTTGAGTTTAGGACTTCCTTTTACTAAGTTTAACAACAGAACTCGGCACACTTAAACCAAACGAAGTACGTGTTAACGCTGTCTTAAAATGTAAATTTTCTTTTTGTTCAGACTGTCATGACCTTTTACGAATGAGCTTTATTTCTATTATCAATTCAGGCTCCCCTTTTAGTAACCTTCCAATGACCAACTTTTCAACAACAAACTTTTTGTTCAAATATTGTGTTTTTGTCATGAATGTTTTTAACCTTTCCTAACTGCCACGATCTATTTGATTGTTTTTACTTTAGCTTTAATTTGAGTTTGATAAAGTTCTTCTGCATTCCTTTCGTACGGCTGTAGAACTGTATACCACCTTCGTTTCCTAACGTCTAAATGTACGTCTAATTGACTGGAACTCGTGGCGTGGTCCTGTAATCTAGCTTCATGGAGGTCAGGTTTTGAGGATGATATAGGTCTAAAGCGGCTCAGATAGTCTCAGTGATCATCTGATGATACCCGCATCAGCTCCCACCAACGTTTAGACATATCAGACCATCACCTGCGTGGTTCGGAAGTCACGTTAAGCCGTTGGTCCTTGTATTTCCATTGGTCTATTAACTAATGACCCATTCTAAGGAAGAGTCGGCCTTAGTTTGTAACAAGACTACACCTCATAACTCATTACTACCACTCATCACACTCAACCTTCACCACATATTAGCCTTAAAATACCCTCATGAGAGTGGTCGGCACCTCAAATAGTGGTAGTAGTGGTACGTCAGTGTGATCCTATATTTCTTTTTAGCTACGAAGCTGTACGGGGGAAAACAGTGCAACACCAATAGAACAAACCATATTCCTTTTAAACCATGTTTTGATTTGAAAAGGTTCGAAAGGTTCCTTTAATAAGAATTTATTGATCTGTCTGATATAACTTTTAACTTATAAGACGTTATTCCTTTAATAAATGCATTCACTTTTTCATCACCTTATGTAACCGTAAGGAAACCAATTACTAGTTTTAAAAAGTTTGTCACAATATTTGTAAAATATGCTTAATCCATTTCGCAATCATTTACCTTTCAACCTATTAATACCAATGTTAAACGCGTACTGAAGGAAAAATAAAATATTTTTAATTTTATTTATGAAAATAAACATTGCCTAATATTGGAACTGTAACCTTTACTTTAACAAAGCCCCACTAGAAATTCAATATTGATAGAGAATATATCCATCAAGAAATGTTTGAACAAACACTATATTTGAAAATCACTAAATCATTATTTGATATGCCGACCACTCTCATGAGGTTATTTTAAGGCAAATATGGTGAAGGATTAGTGTGATGAGTGGTAGTAATAAGTTATGAGGTGTTATAGTCTTGTTACAAACTAAACTCTTCCTTAGAATAGGTCATTAATTAATAGCCCAATGACCAATGGAAATACAAGGAACAACAGCTTAACGTGACTTCTGAACCACGCAGGTGATGGTCTGATATGTCTAAACGATGGTGTGAGTTGATGCGGGTATAACCAGATGATCACTTAGACTATCTGAGCCGCTTTAGACCTATATCATCCTCAAAACCTGACCTCCATGAAGCTGGATTACAGGACCACGCCACGAGTCTCAGTCAAAGAAAATAGCCAAAGTTAATTTGCAAAGTTATTTTACCGAACAGGCTTCAGTTTCGGTTCCGTGGTCAGAATTAATTTACAAATTAAATCATTGAAACGATTCTGGGGTTCATCATGTCGCTGACACAATATTATCGTACAAACTCAACACTGAAAGGAAAGCCATTAACAAATATTGGAATAAACAAGATACTTCAACAGAAAAATCCCAATTTAATTTGCAAAGTTATTACACCAAACGGGCTTCAGTTCCGCAGCCAATTCAATTACGAATTGAACAATTGTAATTCGGCGACAGCAGATGTCTGCTTTTGAATCCATAACGGAAATTAATTCTTTAAATAATTCATTGGGTTACATAAAACATAAACAATAACGATTCTATTTGATGTATTTTCAATGTATTTTAAACGAACGGAATATTCATTAATAGAAGAGTTGCAACAGAAAGAAAAATTAGCTACTTTACATTACTAAGATCTAAGGCTTCCGGTTTACACCGCGTCACAGTTGAAATACAATTACTGCTAGACGTTTCGACCTCGCTGTGGAGAGTCATCCTCAGTAGCTTGTTGACCGCCTGAGACTCATGATGGGTTGTCAATCTCAGCCAGTCAACAAGCTACTGAGGATGACTCTCCACAGCGAGGTCGAAACGTCTAGCAGTAATTGTATTTCAACTGTGACGCGGTGTAAACCGGAAGCCTTAGATCTTAGTGATGACACCGGCCGCGAAAGCCTAATAGTTAAGACTACTTTACATTCTTAATTCAAGAGTACAGATACTTTTCATGCTTGTGCCTACGAGTAAGACAGATAATGTTTTGCTTACTAGAACATAAAATTATTAGACAATATTTACTAGAATATAGGCTCACTACTGCAACATCTTAAAATGGTAGTTTCCCGATAGTGTCAATGGCTGCAGTGAATTGTTTTGTTTGGTCTTATATGTTGTAAATTGGTTTGTAAATTGTAAACAGTCAAAGTCGAAATATGTTTATTTCCCATTAAATAATATAATAAAAAATACATCAATTATTATTCTTCACATATACGGAATATAATACTAGTATAAACTAAATAAAGATATTGTAGTTGCACAAATCGTATTTGATTAACATATTCAACTATAGTAAAATAGTGTGTATCCAAACTTACTATCTAAAGTTATCTAATCTTACTGCAACATAGCCCACAAATATTGAAAGGTAAAACTGGAAAAAGTCCTACATATTCCAGGCTGGTGCGTAGGCTTAAGTTGCGTGTGCATGAAAAAATAAATAAATAAAAGTAAAATATGAGATATTAAAAACTATTACTTGAATAAAATTTGATACCCTCAAACATTTTAGAATTTGTTTCAAAATATAAGACGTGTTAACGATTCTGATTTAGAATACTTTTATCACACAAAAACGTCATAGGTTATATTAAACAAACACAAACTACTTCATTTTGTGTGAAGATAGAGCAAACCATATCAGCAGTACCTTAATATTAGTTACAGTAAGAGCTTGTGTACATGCATATACAGTATTAAACGAAGTTTAAACAGGTTGAGTTTTTATAACGAAATAAAAACTAGCGACAGAAAAATCAAATAAGCGTCAAGTGTAAACATGTTAAATGTAAACAGCTGGAGGTTACAAGTGGAATGTACACTCTGTTGGGTTTTCAAGCGCCCTCGGCCAACACTTCCACACTGAGTAACGTTTATCAGGAACATGGGTTGAAAAAATATTGTGACGCTACTTACGTAAAAGTGTACTGTTTTATCCTGTTATTGAAGAATCAGTACCTTATGCGTTGTTATAGAATTTTGTTAGGAAAATGAGATATTCAAGCCGTCAGCATGGTAAGACCCAGGCCGGGGACAATGAAATGAGCACAATCCATCCCAGATCACGTTTAGCAATTTTTTTCAAAACTCTTCGTTAATCCGCACAATTGGAAATCGGAACATTCTTTTGGGTGGGGGGGACTTTTCATTAAAAAGTGGTTTAATGATCTAAAAACCGTATGTAATTATGAAATTAATATGTATTTTGTTATTATACATCAATATACCAAACAATTATGACAATCCATCAAGTCGTTTCAAAATAGTGGCCAAAAAGTGATTTTTCGCCACAACAGCGGAATGAGTATTTGATTGAAATTTAAAATGTGTTTTCCTTTAATGTAGTATAACTTCCAGTAACAAACCGTAATTCTGGGGCCGAAGGCCGAAGCGAGGCTGTGTAAAGTAAAGCGAATTAGAGTAACTCATTGCAAAGGAAATTCTATTCACTCATGCCAGCAGCGCTTTAGTGCTTAGCTGCGTGGCAGCCTAGTTTATTTATTTTATACTAGTGAACTATTTCATAATTCAAGTACAATAACATAGAACGTTGCGAATATTTTGAAAGCTAAAAACGATTAATATTAATTGTTCAAGAAGACATGATTCTAAGATATCTTAAAGTTCTGTAAATGGCGCAAGTAACTTTGAATTCCTTGTTCTAATCGACAAACAATCAATATAGAAAACAACTTAAAAAAGTTACCCTCAACTTAAAAGTGTTTAAATTTACAAATTAGTTAATTTTTCTAGAATTCCGCTTTGTTGTATATAATAATATTAATAATAATTAAGAGATTGATTGTAATTGTTTTAAAGTTTTACTGCAGTGTATCAATATTCCGTACAATGTCTGTACAATCCGTGTGCAATATTTTTGTAGTACGACCAAGACAAAACTCATCCTTTGTCCTGTTGGACAGAAGTGGTTAATCTATACTGTATCACTAAAGTTTGAAAGTTCTGAATAACTTTAGGAACTCATTATTTCTTTTGTTTACAATTCCTTTGCTCTGAGTTTTCCAGTACTTTGAAATTATACGAGTAGATACCATTGGAAAATGCATTAAAAAGAATAGGCCTAGCTATTGTTTATTAATTAGCAACTGGGTAAAATATTGAAAGAAGTTTTTGTCTGAGGTTAAAATATTATTACAGACGTTTTCCATTATTTTTGAGCGAACAAAAGTACATGACGTTTCGGGGTCTGGTATCTGACCCCTTCTTCAAGTGAAAATTACCTAAAAAATAACAGAAAACATTAGGAAATGAGCTAGCCTTAAAGTAAACAGCGCAAACTGATCAGTCACTCAACACCATTTAACCATAATTTCTTTCCTTAAACGTCTACAATTTGATAACAGCTAGCCTAGAAAATAATACAACATGAACAAGCACTACAAAAAATTAAACACAGAAAACAAATATAGTAAAATAGCACGTTTACGACCAGTGTCAGCTGCACAATGACTGCTTACCTGGCCAGCCATCAGGCAGCCCCACTGGCTGGTTTGCAGCAGCGGACGACCAATCACAGCCGCTATACAGACTGACCAACTGTAATAATATAAATAACATAATAATATTTTAACCTCAGACACTGTAACAGTATGTGTGCTATGAATTCAAGAACAGAAGATATCCGCTGTCACCGCGTTTCAATGATTCAATTCGTAATTGAATAATTCCGGCTGGGGAACCGAAACTGAAGCCTGTTCGGTAAAATAACTTTGTGAAATAACGTTGGCTATTTTCTTTTCAAATATAAGGGGTTTTCAAACATTTGTCGATGGATATACACTTGATCAATATTGAAATTCTAGAAGTACAGGTGTGTTCCAACATTAAACAGTGTTCATTTTCAAATAAAAAATTTAACATTTTGTGTTTCCGTCAATACGCGTTTTACAACGGTATTAACAAGTTGAAAGTTGAATGATTGGGAAATGGATTTAGAATATTTGACAGCGTATGTATGAAAAATAATTTTAAACTATAATATGGTTACTATACAGTTACATACGGCGATGGACATGTGGATGGTAATATTATCGAAGTTATACTTTTTGTTACTGAAACATTTATTACCACAATTCAATCTATTCAACATATTCTTAAATCCATTTTAATAGTTGTTACTAAGTGTATACTTGGTTTATTCCTGTCTACAAATTATGTTTAAACCATATCTTCAAAACATCTTTTAAAATGAAAGGTTTTGTTGTTTAATTTACAAATTAAATGTGAATGTAAAAGCATTATGCGCCTTGAATAATTGAAATTCATTAGGTTTAACCACGAAACTGTGTGTAGACTATATAAGTGGTAAATTACCTCGTCAAAAAGTTTCAAATGAGTGGGGTTCCACTACATGTTTCGGGACAACGGTTAGTTAAACGGTTAACGGTACAGTTAAAGCCACTCAGTATCATCGAACTTAAACTATTTACCCACTAATTAGTTTTAATCAAGTTAGAATAGTTTGGTAAATAAACGTTTTAATTAACAAATTCGCTTGAACCTTACACGTACACTAATTACAGTATGAACTCTTGTTCGTTTTAGTGAACACAACTATATAATCAGTTCAAAGGTAATTTGTAATCTCGATAATTGGGTCAACTGCTTCAAACTATTTGGTTAACTGATAAAATCAAGTTTGTTAAAGGTTTGTGTACATCTAATTGTACACAGATTGGATTGCAGTGTTAAAACTTCATAACACTGAGCTATCAAAACATCTGTAAATGTTTAGAAACTTCTCTCAGTATATTTTGAAACATTCAAAGCTAATCGGAATTATTCAAGGCTATATATGTGGTAAATTACCTCGTCAAACAGTTTCAAATGAGTGAGGTTCCACTACATGTTTCGGGACAACGGTCCCATCTTCAGGTGGCAGTACTCATAAAAGACATAGAAGAACACTGATGGTAACTCCAGCTAGGGGTTGTCCAGAATGATGAAACACGTTACAAAGTACATGGTGACGAATATAACTCAAAACACCAACACGGAACGAAAAACTAACGAACTGTACAAGTAGGCCTACTACGCGTCACGACCACGAGCCGGTAGTTGACTACGATGTCCCTGAAGGACCACCAAAAGCACTAAGAACTGTGCTTGTGACTGTACCATTCTTCTTGGAATAAAACTTTAATATTGAAAGGACCGATTTGAAAACTAATGAGAAACTTCTAACGCTTAACCATTTTAAGATAGAAAACGGTACGACGTCTTAACCCTTTACGTCCATGTTGTGTATAAAAATGTCAATTATGAAAAGTTAGTTGAAATGAGGCTTTTTTAAGTGTCTATATACAAATCTACAAAACGGACATGTCTGCAGCTCCAGCCAAAACGACCTAATTGCACTGTGAAATATGTAACCTACTGATTTATGCAATTTTAAATAAAAACGCGAGCCCATAAGAGGAAGTAACATATACATATAGTCACTCTTATGCAATTCGAGACAGGGAGAAGTATTGAAGCATTGAACGATTGCCTTATCAGGCAGGAGTTCAACTTTTCAACTGGTTGCCAAATTAGATTAAAAGTGCCCAACGCAAAAATAGTTTAAAACTATAATTAGGCATAAAGAAAAAGTACATAGTACCCTGGTAAAATTGTATTTTAACATAGACCGGTTTCAACCTTTAGGCTATCTTACCGCATGTAAAGTCATTGTATAATAATTATTTGTAAATAGTATGATTTTCTAAAACAAACAAAAATCACATGGACAAAATTCGAAATTAATAGAAACAGTTAGTTCATGAAAACATTACATATTATACACATTTTAAGATTCTTCATGTTTTAGTAACTGTTTCTATTAACTTCGAATTTTGTCCATGTGATTTTTTTGTTTTAGAATATCATACTATTTACAATAATTATTATACAATGTACTTACATGCGGGAAGATGGCCTAAAGGTTGAAACTGGTCCATGTTATAATACAAATTTACCAGGGTACTATGTACTTTTTCTTTATATCTAATTATAATTACAGTATCCCTCAGTGAATCTGTTCTAAAATATAAAATTTAAAACTAATTAAGCCAATGTTTTTGGTCGCAGAGGGATTTTATAACAAGGACGAGCTTTTATGGAACATAATTACATAACTAGGAAAACGACCAAAAGAGTGGATAATTTGAATGAATTGGAGCGAATAAATAAATACATTTACGAGTATGTTTGATTGATTCTCAGAATATATAGAAGATTCTAGGTATAAAAACAAATGACGATAGCGATAACTTTATTTGCACTTTAAATTATCGCAAGGAAAGTAATATACGGCCGAAGTAATATAAAACATGTTGCAAAAACAATAAAATGGGATAACTTAAACGTTTGCATAACAAGTAAATGTTAAAGAAACAAACAATGTATTTATTTTACAATGTGCCACCGATTATGTATAACTGACGTAAACACATTTTTAACCCATCAAACTTCACATACTGTCTATTAAAAATCAACAGCGTGGGAAGGAAACTTGGTTAGAAAGTTTAGACTGACAACTAAGGAACTCATATCAATAAACACATATATCATTCAAGGCTGAGAGTCCTATCTATCAACCCTCCAAGTTTATACTCAAGTTGTTCCCTAACTTTCAACCCCCATCCCCCTTTAACTTGCACGCTCGACTGAATGCATAAACAAGTTGAACTTTGCAATATCATATGTCTCGTTATAAATGTGTCCGTTTAAGCGATACATTCATCTTTTAGACATGACATTTTGAATTTACTCAAAGAAAGGTAATTGCTTAAATTATTTTTAGCTTTGATTTAAGGACTAGAAAGGTCAGTAATGGCCGGTTTCACATGCACTATAATGATCAGAATAGGTCGGACTATACAATTCAGTCAACAAATTGGGTTGGTAAAATACAGCTAAATTCTACCGCTATAGCCACTATAGCAAAAAAACATTAGATCTATATAAAATAGCTTTTGTACATAAAGCATAACAAATAAAAATATAACCGACCTAAAGCAGTCTTTCAATTTGTTATTTAAACTTATGTCGTGAAATAAATAATTTAACAACATGTTAGTTACTCAACTCCAATAAGCATTAGCTTTATTTTTTTAATAACTCTCAAACTAAGCACTCTGTTAGGCTAAAAAATCTCAATTAAGGGTTTCTTTAGTCACCTGAATTTATAAATTAAGTTCTAACGGTACATTTAAATAATGGACTTTATTGTGAAATATTTTTATTTTATATCTATAATTTGAATTGAGTGAAGTCTGTAACCCTGAAGGTCTGAGATCGGTGTAACAGCTAAAAAAACGCTACTAGATTTTCAATTTTATACTAAACGTTTTCTTTTCATAGAATGAAGTTTGATATCTCGTACCAATGTAACAACTTCGTTGTTTAGCGGTTTTGTCATTGCAGAGGATATGCTTTAATAATGTTTAAATGTGTTTAATGGTTGCCTGAGCCAATTTAATTATTGAAGAACTAAAGAAATCTAAGAATTAGTGAGTTGGAAAGGACCTATACGCTGTGCATTAAACCTAAAAGAAAAAAATTATTCAAAGTACTAAGAATTTTTATGGACGTTTTATAAAGAGATTCAAAGGTATTAATTTACGTATAGAACATAATAAAATAAGTAAAATCAAATAACCTTAGGAAACTCTTAGAAATATGGCAAACACAATTTCTTAAATAGAGATGTATACTTGACAAGTGGTAAACAATGAATTTACTAATTCATTATGATTATGCTGTACTGCTAACATAACAGGTGTTTGACTTATATGAGGAATTCTACATTGACATTGTTCTAAGGGGTTAATTGCCACCCTCTCCATGCGCCCATTGAGGTTATAAACAATTTTTCTAGAAAATTACCAAAATAACCTAAAACTGGTAAATGATTTAAACATAAGCACGCAATTTTTATTACAACTTTACAAACATAGACAAAACAACATTCTACCGTTGAATCGATTTTATTTTCAATTACGAATTCATTGCAGCCCGCTGGAACAGACTATCAGGAATAGAGACGCGCCACTATAACTTGCGTTTTGTTTGTACTCGCAATTCAATTACAAGTTTAATCATGCCTGAAGCGCTGACAAAATAATGTGTGTGTGTTTTAAACTTCGGTTAATTGGAAACAACGCACTAAAACATAGAAATAGTTCCAAGCTTTATGATTGATTTGAGTAATATCGATATAGTGCATTTTGAGCATAGTAAAGAATTATCAAATTAATTTATTAAACATGAATTGGCTTAAATGGCTAGAGTCACGACTATCATCTAAGGCTTCGGCATTGAAAACGGTGGAAAGGCTCGTAGAGAGACACCTCAAGGACAGGGTGCTGCTAGGTCAACCAGCATGCCTATCAATCTGGCAGGTCATGCATTACGGCACTCAATGAATTGGTCAGCAGGGCACAGGGTTCTCTAGACAATAGAGAGCTGGCACTCTGCGCTTTCGTAGACATTGAAGGGGCCTTTCTCAGTAAAAGGGGGTTACCACTTACCTTGAGTAAGTGGATTAAAAATATGCTCGCAACAAGGAGGGTCCAGTCTACCCTTTTAAATGTCATCAGGGAAGTCTCTACCACAAGGGGTTGTCCGCAGGGAGGGTTCTTGTGGAACCTGGTAGTGGATGATCTTCTACAGTGTGTCAAGCAGAAGTCTTCGCAATCCTCACTTGCACTCATCTAGAGTTATCTATTGGTACAAGGGATAAACACTTCGTAATCTTCTCAGACATTCTGGCTGCCCTTAGAGCGCTGGACTGTCCACTTATCAACTCCTGCATTGTTTGGGAATGTTCCCAAGCGCTCCGGGCTCTATCAATTGCTGCAACAATGTTCGGATTAAATGGATACCGGGGCATCAGGGGTTTAAGGGGAACGAAAAATCGATCTGTGCACATATTTAATCGTGTTTGTAATAAAATACTTGATATTTTAATTAATATTGATACTTTATGGAGCTGTTCAAACTCGCAGTCAATAGGCTGTTTAAAATAATATTTGAAAGACTTTGATCACACATCAATATTTTTTACGTTAAAACAGAACAGGAGACAATTAAGTATTCGCCTTCCTATTGTCAAGTTAGTTCTTTGTTTGAAGTTTGTTGTTGATGATGGGAGCATTTCAGAAAATTAACTATTATTACAACAAAACTAATTAACAAACAATAGATTTAACAAATCACCAAAAATGGAGAATGACCACAATAATAATTCAACGTGGAGTTAGTTTTGCAAAACTCATATAACCTAAATATCTGTTTTACATTGTTCTAAGTTTTGTGTTGCTTTGCACATGCCAGCTGAGATTTAATATAACACTAACACAACGACACACTTTGTACAACTATAACGAAATTTTATCCCAAGGAAATACAGTCACTCTTAGGTGATACGTATCAATATTGGCAGGTAAGGTGAAATGTCAAATCTGGAACGAGACTGTACGTAAGGTCACAATCATGTGTTTTGACTGTACTTCTTTATGCGCTTCGTCTCTTTGAGAACTGACAACCCTTTCATCGCAAAAGTGCGAATCTACAGTCATTTAGTTTCATGGTAACGGCACTTAAATACAGCACTTAAGCGTGCGTTCATTGAAATTCAGTCCTTGAAGACAATACATCAAAAATTTGTTTATTTAATAAACAAAGCGGGCAATTGTTTATCATGTATTTTAAGCAATGAACAGGCATAATAAATGGGTTTGTTGCAACAGGTTTTAGTTCTATAGTTTAATGAAGAGTCATTCAAATGAACTAATTTCCTCAACAAAATGGAAAATGGTATCTTTTTCTCTAAGGAGTAAAGTTTTATTGATTTGTACAGTTTAAGGATTGAAAAACGTGAAATCTGTATTCGATCGATTATTAAGGCTAACGTAGTAAAGTCAAGTTCGATACCTTTTAAGTAGGCCTATATATTTTTTCTAAAGACTGTACATTTATATATGAATAATTTTATTCAAATGTTTTGTATATTTTAGAATAATATAATTTGACTTTTTTTACACAATATCCTCTTTATAGCAAACACAAGATGTGAAACTACTTGATCGATTATTCAGTTGGAATTTGTATAACGAAAACGGAATAAAACCAATTACAAACGTCATGGTGGAAAAATGGTTTTCAGTTTTAGTGAAACATTGGAATACATTTTCCTCTATTTATTCAGCAGGCAACAATGTTTATTCATTAAATTATTGAACGAACTACACATTCACTCGGCAGGGTATATTGCGCATACTGAGCAAGAAACTTATTCAATTTAAGTTTTGACACAGAGCAATTTGTTATAACTTTAACGTACTTATTCGTTTCTAACCCAGTTATTACAAACATACTTTATATCCAAATACTTTTGTTACACATTTGGTCTAAATCGGACTCGCTCTAGTAATTTTGTATTTTTAGCAGACCCGTGGCGGGTTGGAATCGTGCGCGACTCCGGAGCTGATCACCCTGCTGGCGCGGGTTCGATGCCCGCAGTTACCACTTACATTTGTAAAGTGACGGTAACGCTAGTTAAAGGTCGAGATTGAGTGGTAGAGAGGACTTTGTAGTCCTTACTTCGCCTCCTTAAACAAGATAAACTACCTTTTTTTGTACAGATTTTCGTTGGTCCTGGTAGCCAAACGAGTTGGTCTAGGTGTACAGTTTTACTTAAATGCCTTTTAATGTGGTCGACAGGGTTCGATCGACACAACCTTAATACCCCCGGTATTCGCTGGTGAAAGGATAGTTTTGGGAAAAAAGTACAGTTATAGGTTTTGTACTTTTAATGTTTGACGTTAGGCGTATCGTATCACAATAATATAACTTAGTTATACAGGGTGAGTTTGATATGTCCCCCTTCCCCTTAACTTTCGAAAGAGGAAAAATTTTGAAAAACCCTTTGGGTAATGTTTTTATATGGTCCTGAAGCTTTTTTTGACGTACCTTTTGTTGCCACCGCCACCCAAAAACCCGGGGAAGGGACCCCTAGATTTTTTAAATACAAACCCTGGTGACACTTTATTTGAAATGATATAAAAACACAAACCCAATGATGCCATTAAAAAGATTTTACGACGGTCTGTACAAAATGGCGGCTCAAAACGTTTTTAATTTTTTTAAGCAGATAAATGGACGCTATCGCTATATTTGTCCGAATCTAGAAAACAAATACAGATCTAGTTTTGGGGTACTGAAAGCTTTAAAATGATATGTTACAAGATAAATTTTGCAAACCTTTGAAAATTGCCCCTTTTTTCAAAATTTGTCAACTTTCAAAAGTTTGCAAAATTTATCTTGTACATATCATTTTAAAGCTTTGAGTACCCAAAAACTGTGTCTGTAATTTTGTTTCTAAATTTTGAAAAATATAGTGACAGCGTCCATTTATCTGCTTAAAAAATTTAAAACATTTTGAGCCGCCATTTTGTACAGACCGTCGTAAAATTATTTGAAGGGCATCATTGAGTTTGTGTTTTTATATCCTTTCAAATAAAGTGTCTAAGGGGGGGGTCGTATTTAAAAATGTAGGGGGCTCTCCCCCTCGGCTTTTGGGTGGGAACGAAAAATACGTCAAAAAAAACTTCAGGACCCTATAAAAACGTCCCCAAAGGGTTTTCAAAACTTTTCCTCTTTCAAAAGTTAAGGTGGGGAGACATATAAAACTCACCTCGTATGTATTGTGCGTTATAACGCTTGACAAAAATGTATAATTATACAGTATACTTATCTTGTCAATTCAAGAACAAAGTTAGATGCCAAAATGTTTTCTAAGACTAACAAAATGTAAGAGCCTGATCCTAAAGTTAAGAATTTGATTATGATATGAACTTGATTATGATATGATTATGTTAATAGCAAAAATCGTCCTAAAACATCCCCCTTAAAAGCACATTTTCAGTTCAATTCATCTCCTATTACAGAAAATTCACCAGTATTCACGACAGTGCTTGTGGCTAATTGACGGCAAGGTTTCTACTTTTCCTTTCACAAAGATACGTTTTACGGAGTAATGCATAAAGCGACGTAAGAGCCTTGGGCCTCTTTGAGTTGGATGGTTAATTGGAACTGTAATTAAGTTTCAGGTTATGTTCAAGTTTCCAAGAAGGCATTATATTCGCACCTTGCTTTGGCGAAACCACTAATACTGTCAACTCAATTTAATTCAACACTACCGAAATATTTTATGGCGTAAAATGTATATTATAGATTTGTGTACTTTTTTTAAAACACATGCAAACGGTAGAAGAAACTACATAAATAGCTTTGTTAAAAGAGATAATAAAATTTGTTATGAAATTAACTCACTCCATTTAAAAATTACAACTATTATTATAATATATTCCTTTATTTTTATAATTTATTGAAAAAAAATTCGCTAGGTGCCGACAAAGTTTTATTTTAAACAACAATTTGTACAATTCAATCTATTACTTACTTAATTATACTTTATTGAGTAAGTCAAACAACTATTTTAATGACATTATGAGTATAACTCATTACATACATAATTACATTACAGTATACTTACTTATAATTACGTTACATTACATGCAATATAAGTTAAGTCTTATATTGACTTCGTTTACAAGATAATTAGTTCCAACAGTTATGTTCTTCAAAGAATTAAAACCACCCCAAATAAAGAAACGAAAACAGCCTACCAAACTAAATTTAAATCTAGATTTCAATCCAGCATCTTGCATGGGAAATCTCGTCTGAAAGCGATCATTTTCTGTATTTAAATAAATAACATAATTGTAAGGAGTAACTCTGTGAAGGAGACAATGCTAAGTAATTCAGAGAAGACCTTCCTGGATTCACAACGAAGTTCCTTTCACTAATTGAATTTTCACTACAACTTCGCCCTCGGGCATTCCAACGAAACTCTGACGGTTTTGTGAGTTTCTGCCAGAATGACAATCTTAGAAATCAGTTCGTTGAACTCGACCTAACTCAATAAACGTATTTCTAAATAATTTCCAACATAGCTGGTATCAAGAAACTTGATACAATCTATGAAATGGAAATCAAGTGCCTTCTAACAGTTTGTGGAACGTTATAAATTATTAACCAGGCTGACTCGCAGCTAATCGCTAAAACACCGAAGGCATGAGTCAAGCGAATTCTTTTTGCAATTTGTTAATATAATTTGCTAACTGCAACTCAAGTATTATATAATATTTTATTGGAAATACAGTTAAACAAATGTAGCAACCTTCGTACTATCCAAAAACAGATATAAGATCTGAAATGTATGTTTACAATTCTTTACACTTTTAAAGATTGATAACCCCAGAAAAAGTTGCTCAAAACATGCTCTTGTAGTCCCCTGTTTAGGACGATATATTTTCGTGTAGCGATAGGAAACTTTAATTTCCATATTCTCAAAGGTCGTTTTGAGTTTGTGTAACCTGGGTTTAAATACATCTTAAGCAAAATTAACAAACATGTTATAGTTAGCCTAACATAGGTCTACTCCTACCCTATCATATAAACGCGTATTTGTATGTTTCGGTTCATAAACGGCGTCGGAAACAGGGGACTACGAAATGGTTTGCCACTTTTTGAGTGAGCGGAGCAAAGTTGGGATATCGCTATTACCATTTTCTTAACTGTCAAGGACGGTGGCCCGCGTGACTCTTCAAAGAACTGAGCTAGACAAGACAACCCTACTAATACCGATGATTTTGAAACAGAAAATAAACTTGGATTTCCACCTACACCTCGTCCACCGGAGAGAAATAATCAACACTCCGCTATTTCAGTGGTAAACAAGGGTTCTTACTTGGTTGACTAATGCTCTTAAAGATATTATCGATGGGTTTTGAGCTAAATATGAAATATATCATGAAAATAACAAAGTATTTCGAAACTATATCCACTTCTCGAAAATGACTTTCGTATTTAACAACCATCTTCACACGGCAACTCTATAGCTCATATCTTATCTTAATAAACAAATGTATATCTTAATGTGTTGTTGTATAACATCCATGGGACATTTATCCAAAAGGTATTTTCTATAAAGGCAACTCAGAAAACAACGGTATACAGTGGTCCCTTTCACTGGAATGACACCGGGCTTCAAATAAACTACATAAGGGACAAAGAGTACAGTCGGGGTAGACAATTGGGACCTCAGTACAGTCTCTTCACATGCGCTCTCTCGTGTATAGCATCTTTCACTTTATCTCGTACCATGGGCTTTGAAACATGCTTAGAAGTTATATTTCGTATATCGATAGGTTATACTAGTATGAAGTGTTCGGTTTGGACAAATGTTTTGAATATGTTAAATTGTTATTGAAATATTGAGATATTTACAACGAAACCATTCTGTTTTAAATACGTCATACATATGTTGTTTTTGCATAATTTGCCTTTGTTTAGCATCCGTAAAAAGAGTCACTGAAGAAAGTCATGCACTTTTAAATTAAAGTCTTTGAAGGATACCTTGTTTTAAAAGTTAATAAAATGCAGTACTGCAGATTGTTAAAAGCATTCACTATCGGTGAACAACTGACTGTTTTAAATTTGAGAGTTTCTTACTTTCTATGGCTTCCGTTTTAGTTATAGAGTGACTAGAACTAATTCACAAACCAATTGGTCACGTTTGTTGAGCCTATTAATATTTGCTAATCCCTTAAAATTGACATACAATTCAATACTTTCCGATTCTACTGTACTCTGTATTTCCAAAAACAAGATTTTAAAATCCTACACATCAGTTTGCATGGTTATCTAATCAAAAAGCTTATTTTATAAAGAAAACTGCCGCAAAGTGTACCTTAATAAGTGTTTCTGTTTAAACGGCCACCCATAAAAGTTTAAAAATATTAAACTTAAAACAGAAAACGTCAAATCTTTCCAAACAAGTTTCACAATTTTTTCAATAGCTGTTCCTTTAAAAACGATTCTATAAGTGTTTACATTGAAATGTTTATGGTTATTTCAGCTTTCCGTGTTCATGTTTAACACTGGTTAAAATAAACTTTAATAATAATAAGTTAATTTTTGGAATGAATACTGTTCTGTATACTGTACTATTCTTGTTCACCTCAACTGAACTGTTAACTGTTCACGTTAAATGAACTTGGGAAATAAATATTCTTGAAGTGAAAAATATTTTCAAGTTTGCGTATAATAGTGAAATGCACGTAACATAAATTGTATTGTGAACATCAGTATTTGTTGGGTATTTTTTGGTAATATTACGTATACTCCAAACCTTTGCCTAATATTTTAAACACAGCATAAACACGATACTAAAATAGTGTTCTAATATTGAATAATTTACAAATTTATAAGAAGTTAAAAAGGAAAGGTTAGCCTTGTTTAGCGAGGCAAAGTTGGGACTATAAAGTCCTTTTTACCACTCAACCTCGACCTTTACCTAGCGTCACCGTATAGTCACATTACAAATTGTAAGTGGTGACTGCAGGGATCGAACCCGCGCCACCGGAGTGATGAGCTCCGGAGTCGCGCGCGATACCAATCTGCCACGGATCTAGGTGGAAACCGTTGAAGTTACGTATATTTCACACACACAAAAGTTAAACTGTCTATCAGTAGTCAAGTTTTGTTGACACGAGGGAAATAAGAAAATGTTTACGTTAGAAGTGTTTGAAGAGCACTTTAGAACTTCGAAGTGTCAGCTTCATTTTATTAACGCCTACTTCAAGTTTCTACATGTTTGCTTACTCAAGGACTCGGATGTTGATTGGATGCAGTTTTAGACTTACATGTCGGCTTTGCGTCTGAAACCCTTGCGCACAGATATGAAGTTGTTTTCCGGAATTGTACTGTGCTGGGTATTTCGGAACATAATTAAACAATAATCATCGTTCATGAGGGTCAAACTAACGTAATATACATATTACATACTACTTCGTCACAAGTAATTAGATTGAATTAATTCAATTTCACAATATTTCTGTGAGTGCTTGACGGAATTTCTTGTTTTGCGAGCGGCTCAGAATGCTGAAAGTAGAGGATCTTATAAGTTTCTTGGTAAGCTTCAACTAAGCTTAGATAACATTTTAGGAGCTAATAACTTAGAACGTGTGGAAACCAGCTTCATCAGTCAAGCTTTTGACAAGCAATCGATACAACTCCTTCAGCGCGTTGACTACATAGATGTTTCTGGAAGGATATTTAACTGAATTTTGAGATAAAGATAAAACTCCCAGTATCAAATATACAAGGAAAAAACACACATTCAAATACTACACTCTGCATAGAAACTTTTTAAAGATAGATTATATATTTTGTTGTGTAAGCGAACAAATTGATGGTCGGGTTTTCTTTGTTTATAAATTCTATTCATCATTGCCACCGTTTTATCCTTTCTTGTAGATTATTTATTTTTACAAATATTTAACGAAAACGAAAATAGGACATTCCTTTATTCAGGCCAAGTTCATTTCAAATCATTTCTAGACCTATATACTGCAAAAAAGACAAACTCATAGGTAACAAAATATTATTGCTTTAATTTTGCAACACGCAAGTCTCGAGTTTCAAATGATATTTTATTCCTAAGCTGTGCAAGAATTGTATGCAACGCTTCTTTTTTACTGGTGAAGATTCCACTTTGAAAGAATACTTAATTACTTCTTAGAGGAAGTAAAAGGGTTTCTTTATTGTTCTCATCTGTTGTTGTTTAACAATCAACACAACCGTTTAAAATCTCCGTTTGGCTTTTTCTAAAGGATACCTTTAAAACGCTCACCTTTTCTTTTAAACAAAAATTCTTGGTATTTTATTAATGTGCGTATCTTTTTAACGGATACACAATTACACATACTCGTATACATCTTGATTGGTCCAATATTTAGTATAGAAGAGTAACTTTGAGCGAAAGTAAATTTTAAATACGATGATGATTTAGCTAATTTTATGTTGACTGAGTAACTTCTCTTAGTACCAATCACAAAACACAATTAAACACACTTTACTACTTCTTGTGTAACCTAAAACCCATTTATACATCACTTGCAACTTCAGACGATGAACAAAGTGCCTCCATTTACGTCGTAAGTACAAAATATCAATAACTGTCTGTTGTGTGTAAACATTTGGAAGTGGATGTTTAACTTACAAGTACGAGAATGATACAAATCACTTAGTGTAATGAATCATTGTTATTTCAATAAATAGTAATAACGCTCAAGAACACCAAGCTCACTTTAAGAAGTTAGACTGTGTTGAAATGAGATCAAAGAATACAGCCTTTGAACAACTTTTCTTAACTATGAGATTACGATTCCACAGTTCCACAGTAGTTGATGATGCCAAAGATAATGTTATGGTAAGCAAATTGCGCATAGATGCCAAGTGGTTGAGGCAGCAAAGTCAACATAGTTTGGCAGCCCATGCATAGATATCGCTGCGAGCGCTGCCGTGTCACACCACCTTTCTCCCCCTCGGAATCACATGCTCGACTTTGTCCGATGTCAGTGACTTAAATGTGACAAAATCATGCGATTTTGAGAACGAACGAGCTTGCGTGTGCGTCAGGGGCTCTACGTGAGACTTTAAAAGTACTCCCTCGCAGCGCTATCTATGCTTGGGCTACTGAACTAAGTTAATATTGCAGCCTCAGCCATTCGGAGACTACGTACAATTTACAAACCAAAACGTTAACTTTGATGATACTTAACATAGATTTACAGAAACAGAACCAGTGTTGTTGTTTATAATTTAAACGCCAAATGCTAGTTAACGAAAGTTATCCGCAACCATAGAACGAATGCAGTGACTCCAGTAAAGCCTAAATGAGTCCCAGGGATTTGAGCTCATTAAGCAATTCATGTTCTGACAGTTACTCCATCATTCATGGCTCCTTAGATAAGCTTGTCAGACACTAAACTCACTGCTTCGTCAAGTCAAGTTTACTGGGGCAAACATGCAGACTGATAACACACACTCAGGGACACAAGTTTGTAAAGCAACCAGCTTTTAATCACTCTACAAGATACAAGAACCAGTTCAGGAACAGTTTATACAGTATCTGACTTCAGTAAAGCCTAAACCCAGGGATTTGAGCTCATTAAGCAATTCATGTTCTGACAGTTACTCCATCATTCAAACTCCTTAGATAAGCTTGTCAGACACTAAACTCACTGCTTCGTCAAGTCAAGTTTACTGGGAAACATGCAGACTGATAACACACTCAGGGACACAAGTTTGTAAAGCAACCAGCTTTTAATCACTCTACAAGATACAAGAACCAGTTCAGGAACAGTTTATACAGTATGTGACTTCAGTAAAGCCTAAACCACAGGGATTTGAGCTCATTAAGCAATTCATGTTCTGACAGTTACTCCATCATTCATGGCTCCCCTTAGATAAGCTTGTCAGACACTAAACTCACTGCTTCGTCAAGTCAAGTTTACTGGGGCAAACATGCAGACTGATAACACACACTCAGGGACACAAGTTTGTAAAGCAACCAGCTTTTAATCACTCTACAAGATACAAGAACCAGCTCCAGGAACAGTTTATACAGTATCTGACTTCAGTAAAGCCTAAACCACAGGGATTTGAGCTCATTAAGCAATTCATGTTCTGACAGTTACTCCATCATTCATGGCTCCCCTTAGATAAGCTTGTCAGACACTAAACTCACTGAGTTGTCAAGTTTACTGGGGCAAACATGCAGACTGATAACACACACTCAGGGACACAAGTTTGTAAAGCAACCAGCTTTTAATCACTCTACAAGATACAAGAACCAGTTCAGGAACAGTTTATACAGTATCTGACTTCAGTAAAGCCTAAACCAGGATTTGAGCTCATTAAGCAATTCATGTTCTGACAGTTACTCCATCATTCATAGCTCCCCTTAGATAAGCTTGTCAGACACTAAACTCACTGCTTCGTCAAGTCAAGTTTACTGGGGCAAACATGCAGACTGATAACACACACTCAGGGACACAAGTTTGTAAAGCAACCAGCTTTTAATCACTTTACAAGATACAAGAACCAGCTCCAGGAACAGTTTATACAGTATGTGACTTCAGTAAAGCTTAAAGCTCAGGGATTTGAGCTCATTAAGCAATTCATGTTCTGACAGTTACTCCATCATTCATGGCTCCTTAGATAAGCTTGTCAGACACTAAACTCACTGCTTCGTCAAGTCAAGTTTACTGGGCAAACATGCAGACTGATAACACACTCAGGGACACAAGTTTGTAAGCAACCAGCTTTTAATCACTACAAGATACAAGAACCAGCTCAGGAACAGTTTATACAGTATGTGACTTTATCAGCGTTGGTTTTGTGTCATTGTTGAGATAAGTTTGACGGAGTTTTCTGTGTTTGCCGAATACATAGTGGTTAGTTACATGGGTCATGAGGATAACGTTTTAGGGAATACCTCATTGTTTTGAAACAGGTAATCAACAATAGGAAGGAAAAGGAAATAGTAAGTAACGTCCTCATATTTGCTTGCTAGGTCTTATAGCTGTAAACAAAAAGGCCAACCTTGTACGAAACAAGGATTTTTGTGAACGCTAGAAAAGTTATTCTTGAAATAGTACAATTTCTATCACCAGACTGAATACTATTGAATCACGACTAACTGAAGGAGTGTTTAGGTTTAATCGAGCTTTTAAACTGCCGTTGATTCCGTAAGAGATGAAATCCTGTTCCTCCGTAAGAGCAGAGTTCCATATCACAAACGACATCTTTTGATTTGAAACTTGATCTGCTTTTCAATAAATGCATTTTCTCTGAACCCTTGAAAATTGTTCCCTTTGAGAATCTAGTTTTATAAACATCAATACCTACCTTATATCTGATCGTTAAATCGGTTAAATAGAAAATATGTTCCAAACATAACATTAAGTATGTAAATATAATTTGTGAGTTCACTCTTTAAGTGGGGTTTTCACTTCTTTCATCTCTGAAAGGTCAAATGTTATGTTCCTTCAGTTATCAGTAATTTAAAGCGCGGAAAAATTAATCTAGATTAGAATAAAAGAATATAGAACATGTTCAAAACTTTAATATTAAAAAAGTTGTTCTTTTACCATGGAGCGGCCGCGTGAAAACTGAAAGTATTGTAATTTAAAATCTAACTTGAAACTTTACTACGTTATCAGTTTCATACTCGTACGCCTATAAATAAACAACACAACCTCAACAAGTTTAATATTATCTTAAGATATTGAAGATAGTTATTTGTTATGGACTTGAAACCTCCTGAACTTCACACTACCTTTCAAATACGAGTAAAAACGTATTTCCTCCCTTTTGTACGATTCTCTTTCTTTCAGTTCTGTCATTGAGAAAATACGTTATATAGATTTAACTCAAATAGCAATCTTGTTCTTTGAGATTTGCCCGCACTCTGTCAGAATAAACGCTTGAAGTAGTTTAGTAAATCACTAAATCACTATTTGAGATGCCCACCACTCTCATGAGGGTATTTTAAGGCAAATATGTGGTGGAGGATGAGTTTAATGAGTGGTAGTAATGAGTTATGAGTGCATAAACAAGCTGAACTTTGCGGTATCATATGTATCGTTATAAATGTGTCTGTTTAAGCGACACATTCATCTTTTAGACATAACATTTTGAATTTACTTAAAAAAAGTAATTGCTTGAAATTAAATATTATTTTTTAGCTTTGATTTAGGGACTAGAAATCACTAAATCAATATTTGAGATGCCGACCACTCTCATGCGGGTATTTTAAGGCAAATATGTGGTGAAGGATGATTGTGATGAGTGGTAGTAATGAGTTATGAGGTGTATATATTTACAAACTAAGGTCGACTCTTTACTAGAATGGGTCATTAATTAATAGATACTTTGTCTCAGACACCAACCACTCTAGAGTATTTTAGGTGAATATGATGAGATTGAGTGTAATGAGTGTTTTGAATGGTGAGTGTAGTCTTGTTACAAACTAGCCGACTGTTCCCTTATTAGTTTAATAACCAATATCAGGACCAACGGATTAACATGACTTCGACACGAACCATGTGAAAAGTTCATACGGGGAATGAACCTAAGTCTGATATGACCTAATGACCAATGACCCATGGAAATACAAGGACCAACGGCAACGTGACTTTCGAACCACGCAGGTGATGGTCTGATATGTCAAATGGTCAGATGGTGGGAGTTCATCAGGTGATCACTGGAATCTGAGCCTCTTTAGACCTATATCATCCTCAAAACCTGACCTCCATAAAGCTGGATTACAGGACCACGCCACGAGTCCCAGTCAAATCTTTCGTATTATAGTTGACCGAAATCTATTTTCTTTAGTACTATTTTCATCAACTGTGTTCTGACTATTGCCAACCTTTTCAAAAAGGTTTTCGACGATAAAAACTTAAAAGTTGAATTCCTTTGACAATGACCTTGATTTATTTTGTAAATTTAGTTCTAATTCAGCCACACGGTTTACCTTAGCTTGGCTCAAGTTTTAATACTGTAGGTAAATATCAAATATTAATAACCAATTGTATTTGAAATGCCAGTTATATTTTGACTATACTGTACTAATTTTATTATCTGATAACCACTCATTTATAACGCATCTGTAAGGTCCATAACCTCTTTTTCATTATTTAATTTGAAAAACTCATAGTTGATAAAAAGGTAAAGTCTGTCTCGTTTAAGAAGGGGAAGCTGAACTAAAAAGCCCTCTCCACCACTTAACCTCGACCTTTACCTAGCGTTACCATATGGTCACTTTACAAATGTAAGTGATGAGTGCGAGAGTCGAACCCGCGCCAGTGGAGTGATGAACTCCGGAGTCACGCACAATTCCAACCTGCCACGGGTCCGCAGAAAGTTGATGTGGTGTATCATTTAATTCATAATAATAATAATAGTTGTTTATTGTCGTTTACAATAAAATTGTGTGACAAAAAGAGAAGATGAATGATTAAAAGTAAGTAAGGCAAAATTACCACCAAAGTACATGACAAAGGCTGACATTAATACCATTACTATTAATACTCTTATTAAACCAATAATACTACAAATCGAGATTTTTATTGGTCCATAAATTCACTTACACTATAAAACGTATGTTCAATTAAATAATGTTTAAGCCTAGTCTTAAAAGCGTTCTAATTTTGTATATTTTTAACATTTGTTGGGAGTTTGTTATATAATTTTACTCCCATTTGGCTCGGTAATTTTTTAAATACGTTTGTTCTGTGGCTTTCTAATCTGTATCAAAACTGTTTCTAGTCTCGTAATTGTGAGTATGATTACCTCTAATTAAATCATAATGAGTTAAACAAAAAATAATAGTTTCGTAGATATAAATATTTGAAAGAGTTAAAATTTGTAATTGTTTGAAAATTTCTTGACAAGCATCCCTGCATCCTAGTTTTGATATTATTCGGATTGCTCTGTTTTAAAGAATAAATATCCTACGAAATTTGTAAGCAGAACAAGAACCCTAGAACACAACTCCATAATTCATGTACGATTGGATTAAACCAAAGTAGGCCATCCTTAGAATATCAGGCTTACAATGTTGGCAAAGGTTTCTAAGCAGAAAGGTTCCTGAGGAAATCTTTTTACAGATATGATCAATATGACTGTCCCATGACAAGTTACTGTCAATGAACATCCCGAGAAATTTAGTACATTAAATTCAAGCTACTAACGTGGTCCGTGGTATTTGCTACTTTGTAATAAGATCACAGCTATAAAGTTTCAATACATTCGACGCACAAAGAAAGGTCCGGACGGGTCTGAATAATACATCAGGTTCACATCCTTTGTGGCCTCGTCTGTGTCCGGTATTGTATTGTTGTCAAGAGTGAAGAGTGAGGCGTTGTTGTGACGCTAACGTCAGTTCAAGAGTGTTGTTTTAACTAATGGATTGCACACAGCTAAGCTGTACAAGTATTGATGGATACTGATTTATGAACAGTTCAATGCCTTTTTGTATAGAAACAATTTGACATTTTTTTGTTCTAAGTAGTCATTAATAATTGCTTTTCGATTTTTGTCAGCAATATCGAGAATTTGTTTTAATTCGTTGGCGAGCCTTAACACTTTTATACAGGGTGAGTTTAAATGTCCCTCCACCTTAACTTTTGACAAAGGAAAACCTTCAAAAAATTGGAAATTGTTTTATAGAATTCTGAAGTTTGTTTTGACGTACGCGTCACCCACCCAAAAACCGGGGGGAGGACCCCGAAATTTAAAATTGAACCCCCTTCCCCTTTGTGGAATCTTAAAATAAAGGAATTTTAATACAAATTCAACGACGTTAAGAAACATTTTTTATCTTGACTCGTTTTTTGTAATACTTATTTAAAGATTACAAGAAACCAGGTTCAAAATGCTACAATTTACATCAAACAAATTGTTTTTGACATTTTTTTCAAATACTCCATGGATTATGTTACAGGGTGTAATGTTTCCTTCAAAAGTTTTATAAGAAAAATTGCCATTTAAAAAAGAATTGTATGTGACATGTGGCATTTAAAAGCCAAGTTCTTTAAACAATATTTAGCAATATTTAAACAATTATTACAACAAAACGAGCCGAGATAAAAGTTTTTCCCTTGGTCGTTGAATTTGTATTAAAGTTCCTTTTCTTTTGAAGTGCCACAAAGGGGGTTAAATTTAAAAGCTTTGGGGGCCTCCTCCCGCTTTTGGGTGGTAGGTAACGCAAAGTACGTCAAAACAAACTTCAGAATTCTATAATAACATTCCCCAAGGGTTTTTAAAATATTTTCTTTTTCAAAAGTTATTGGGGAGGGGGCAATTAAAACTCACACTGAATAACAAGTCATAGTGTTCTGTCGTTGATTTGCTTTGCTACTTAGATAAATTATGATATAGAATATTTATCAAGCCAATAATTAGCTAATACATATAATGATCTTTTGTTGAAGACAAAACACTCGTAACAACAAAAACACGCGCTGATTAAACTAATCGATACAACTAATCTTTAGTTTATTTAGTAAAGTTAGTACGTTAGCAGTATACTATATAATTGAGAAAATTTATATTTTAAAATCTAATTTTATTTTGTTTCAGATATCATGCTGTTTGTGTCTTAAAGCAGCTGAGGTCGGTGGATGATCACACCACAGATAACGAACTTTAGCTAAGTGCCAACATTAATTATTATAACGGACACAAAATCACTGAAAGTACTACTGACAGGACTATAAACTTTGACCATCAGGAAAAAGTTGAAAACTTTTAAAGATGCTGAACAAAACAAACGGTTGATATAGGACTTTTATCAGTGGATTCTACTACTCAGTACACCGTTATGAATTCGCATTATACGTTCTTCAACAATGAGTAGAAGTTCAGGCTTAAACTTCAAACACAATAAAAATGAGTTTCCTACGCTTGAAGTAATCAATAACACAACTCATAAAATTGAACATAGTTTTATCTTCACTTCATCAAGAGATCGCGTACAAACTAGCTTGAGGATAAAATATCTGCTGAAGTTTAGTTGGAATTAATTTTCTTAACGCTAATTTCAAAGTTGTTGCAAAGTTTGTTTATTTATTAAAACATCACAAACCCCAAAGAAACAAGTAACCCAGTTAAGTAACAGTTTTACAACTTTTCCTTCAAACAAACAGATGAATTTTGTAATTATATAAAGATGTGGTTGAAAAGTTGTATGCGAAATGGCATGTGTGTCTTTCTGATAATTTGATTACTAAATTACATACATGTAGTTACGAAAATCGGCAGAAGCACAGTAGCAGGAAAACAGGTTACTAAATAAACTTGTACTAAACCGAGTGGCTGAAGGGCAATTTGCTTCGGTTTCTCTCTACGGAAATAGCCGCCAAAAGCAAATTTTACCGGAAAAACGCTCCAAATAGATTGACGGGAAAATATATTATTCAGGACACTGTAAAAAATGCACTGATTTTATATATAATGACGAGCTAGCTACAAAACGTCTAACTGCTGAAAAAACTACCTTATTTTTGCTGAAGTTTGATGATCAATTTCTGATAATATGCTGACCCATTTGAAAATTCCACCGCAAATGTCACTAAAGATTTAGTCAATGGAAGAACACTCCCTGAAGAAGCAGCTGCAGCAGACAAGTCTGCTGAAGGTGCTGACGAGCCTGTAGCTGCTAAGTTCCTCTCATTGCTGATTCTACCGCTGAGGATGTTTCTGAAGCTAGGAGAGAGTGAGACGGAAGAGCTTGCTGAGATGTACGTGCGCTGGGTCCGCAACCAGACGGAGCGGCTAAGGAAGACTCCTGGACCTCGTCAGCACGAACTGCTGTCGCTGCTGAATGTTACTGCTGAGGAAATCAGGGACATGTTTGAGTTCAACTCTACTAAACATGAAGAACAAGAGCCTCCATGCTACTGTGGGGGAACTTGGCAAGAGGTAGGTTCATTCTTAGTTTTATTTACTTCATAGAAATATAAAAATATAACAGTTTTTTTCTTAAGTCTGAGAGTAAGCACTGTTGTTTTGTACTGAAGCAGGTTGTTGGTGAAGTATGTTAGTACCTTTTTATGTGTAATACCCTTTAGAAGTTTGATGGTTTTTCATTGAAAGGCGAACCTGTTGCTGGAAACATGGCCATGGCAGCACTCAAGCTGAGATCAGAACGACTAGTGTCAGCTAGTTTTTTCGAAACGTGCGTTTTTGTAACCATATTTTGTAAAGGGTGAATATTAATTATTGATTTGTACATATTATGACAACCTAACGTGCAAGCTAAATAAAAATATCATGAAATTGAGTGAAATTTGAATTGTCAATGAAAGTAAGAGTTAAAATGTGAGTATTTTATATCCACTAAACCTATTACCCAAGTAGGACACTATCTTTAGAGGAAAGTCAGACCACGATTTAACGGTTAATGTTTAAAACTCAAGTATTAAATAATTTTCTATTTTTCAACATTCCAGTTATAATTATTATAATTTCAAGTTGCTTCCTTTATTTCGTATGGAAGTGTTTAAACTTTTCAACACAAGTCTTAGTTTGATTGAAAAAGTTTGTTATTGGCTTGTTGCAGTTTTCGATACTTAAAAGTTTGAACGCTCGCATGTTATAATTAAGAAAAACTGACGTACTCATTCACAATATTATTTAGTTTAACAAATACGTCCATTTGTTTTAAGTACGTCATTGATTGAGCTTTAGTCTTACAGTTCATGTAAGAAGACACTTAGTACGTCAGTAATGTCTTCTAGTTGTTGTTGCTCGCCAATTGGCCTAGATTCTCAATCAGCTGCTTGACTTTTATTGGATCGATTGAACGTACCACAACTGCCTAATCTAGAGGAATGTTTCCTTGATAACTTGCCATAACAATTTGCTTGATTCGTCAAGTTTACTCTTCGTTTAACATTTCCTTTGTGCTCCATTGGGCTTTCAAAGGTTAAATTGAGTAGAAATTAACAATTTTTCGGTAGTTTTTTCGGATGAAAGTCTTTTTTCAATTGTTGTTTTTGTGAACTTGATAAAATTTGCAATAAAAGGGAAAATATCACAATATTTCATCCACACAACTTAAAGCTGAGCTAAATCTAAAACTGTTTGAAAGTTCAGGCAGAATAATTATTCATGGACCGGGTCAAATTTCCTTTAAACACTTCGCGAGTGAGGTTAAGGACTCGTAGGTACACATACCTGCTTAAGTTTAGGCTCAGAAAATAATAATTTGTTTATGTTATACTGTAATATATTCTATCAGTTATGAAAATTGTTGGTACGAGCAAAACGTAGGGGGGAAAGACGCCTATATTTTTACACTTTTGTTGAGCAAATAGTTTTAAAATTATCCAAATAATGAAGCATATCATCGCTATGTTACCCTAACCCTTGGTTGAAGCGTTTAATGTTGTCCAATGACTTGAAACTGTTTGGAAAACGGGGAATCACGAATTATTACTAGTGTTGAGCTATTGGAGAAAATTATTCGTTCGATATTTTTAAAGACAATATTTAAAGAATAATTGATAAAAGCTCGTTCGTTTCATCTTTCTGGGTTTGGCAATTATTCTCGTCGATAATGGGTACGACATCGTTACCTGGCTTAATCCAGTTTGATTACTTTCCTGACTTTCATATTTAACTTTTCTGCAACAGCTAACCTCTTTTTGTAACCAAAATGTATTTGATTTTAAACGTTAAAGACTTTTTTAAGTCTTAGGACCTAGTAGCTATATATTTAAGAGGCCACGTGTGGTGCATTGCTCAAGCTTGTAATTCACGTTGCTAGATATAGAACTTAATAACAAGATGTCACGCGGTAGGTTTAGGACACGCATTGTAGACAGGGTTTTGTCGGGTTGACATATTATCGAGACAATAACGCAAGTAAAAGTGTTATTTCTTTTTTGATAACAATTTCAGCAATCGAAAGCGATAGGTTTGAGAGACAAATCGTACGTTTTAGACAACCACTCTGGATTGGAGATTTGGAAACCTTTCGCAAGGTATCGTTGCTGTTCAATTGCTATTATAAAGGAGCAGAATTACACAGTTTGGAATGGCCTATGCTTTGGTCCCAGTTTTTCCAAGGTTCTTGAGGGGCTTCAAAAGCATTGTTTGGTGGACTTTATTCGAAACCATATCTTTAGGATTTTTCAGCATGGCTTCCAGAAGGGACTTTAAAACAACAGCAGTAATGAGTTTGGTGTCTAAGATCAGTATGAGGCTTTTGAGAAGTGAAGTCAATTGCCCTTACTCTCTGTGATCTCAGTAAGGCATTTGACTGTGACTCACACCAGTTGCTCCTGGGCTCATCATCTACGGCGTGAGAGGAACACGGCTCTGACGCCATGAGGAGCTATCTGACTGGACAGCAACTTGTTTCGGTGAGCGGTGCTTGCTCAGCTGACCCTAGAGAATCTTCCACAGAATTACCTACTCGCCCAGCACTGGTTCACTCTGGTGCTATTCTGGCTGGGCTTCTCCTGGCTGGAAAAACCATGTCTTTGCAGATAGGCACAACCCTTTGGACCAGAAGTATTTGACCTCCAGGCACTTCTGCAGGAAGAAGATCTCTTTACAAGATCGAAGAGAGTGGTTCCAGGTAAACCGGTTGCAGCTCAATGAAGGAAAACTCGAAGAATAATCTGCTCCGCTTGGACGCTGAACTTCTGACGGGGTTTTCATCTGCAATGAAGCTGCTAGGATTTGAATTGATCGTTACTCACCTGGGATTATCATGTGTTGGGTGTTTGTAGTCCCGTTACTTCAGAAACTTCACTTTCCTATTCAGAAGGATTGAAGATTGCTGCCGGAGTCGTACTTGCTTGTCATGTACTATGCACTGTTCCACAGCCACATTTCCTATGGATTGTTGCTTTGAAACATGCTACCAGATGCTCGTCGGTCCTAATCTTGTAAAGATCAGTACTAAGGATCATATCTTCAAGTGAAAAGACTTGCCACCGCAGACCAATCTTTCCGGAGCTTGATGTACTCACCGTCTATGGTCGGTACATTGTCAGCTTCTATGCCATTTATGCTAAAGGAAAATCACCCGGTTCCTACGAGGCGAGATCCATCAGTACAACGTGAAACAGAGCAGCAGTTGAGCATTTTGGGTGCAGGCTGGAAAAGACGTTTTCACCCATTATGGCGTGGAGAATATACAACAAGCTGCCGGCGAGGTGACAAGTTTAGACACTATATCGTTTTGAGTGCTGAAGGGTGGGTGTGCGAAAAAGCCTACTATTCATTGAGGGAGTTTTTTGAGGGGACCCTCTGGACAGTCTGGTCTGTTTGATCTGTGCACCACGCTACCGCCATCTTGTATAAAAGTATGTGTTTTGTAAATATTTCTTGTGATATGTTGTATTTATTTAATTTTTGAAGACGCAACCTATCCAGTGACACTGGTCAGCGGCAAAAGTGGTAATAAGGTAATAAGGTAATCAGGGATTTGCGGGGCATTTTGGAATTATCCTCCAAGGCTGAATTTCAGGAGACCATAAAGTACATCACATATCCGAGCATTATATGCCAAAACAATTTTGAAAGCGTACTTTATTCATTTAAAACTGGACCAAGGGAACTTTAAAACACCCAATATACATTTTTATGTACTGTACCTTCAAAGCGAGATGGAAACAGTTAGTGAAGAGCTTTTATCTACTAAAACATGTTTGCAGGTGGCCACCAGCTACCGTCACTACCACGGGTACGCGAGTCTCATAGTGTGCGTGTTCGGCACCATAGCCAATCTGTTGAACATCGTGGTGCTGACGCGCAAGGAGCTGGTGACAACCCCCATCAACCGCATCCTGACCGGCATAGCAGTGGCCGACATGCTCGTCATGCTGGAGTACATACCCTTCGCAGCATACATGTACCTACTCAGACCCCCGGGAGCCAAGCAGTTCACTCACAATGAAGCCGTGTTCATACTGGGCCACATGCACTTCTCCCAGCTCCACACCGTGTCTATCTGCCTCACACTAACCCTGGCTCTGGCGGAGTACATGGCCATCAGTAAATTACCACAGACAACCGAGAAACCTATCTCGTACATAGCAGAGAACCTAATCTACCTTCACCAAATAAATTGAACACTCCCACTCTTTTCACTTCCACCGCTCTGGTGATGGATTTGACAAACAAGCTTTTTTAGACGTCCCATTAGATCTCTAATCTTTGAGGCAGTCATACCCATGGTGGGTAGTGGCTCCGGAGTTCATCTCACCGATGGTGCAGATTTGTTCCCCAGCAGACACCATTGTCAAGTTTCTTTTCCTTTCAAGCCTATATGCCACGTTTTACAAAGGATGGTCTAACTTATATTCCGTATTAACACAGTTGATTTAAAACAATTTCGTTAAACAGTGCTGTGAGAGAGTATACGATAACATCAGTACCCACCGATTAATAAAGTTTGATTTAAAACTTGTTTGTTTCGACCAATGAAATACAGCAAAGCGCTTTTGACGTTTGCATCGTAATGTGTTTGTATAGTTCCGCAAACGAAACAGTTTGTTTCCAAAATGGAATGTGATTGCGCAGAAAATTACACGTGTCAGGTTTGTAATTTACCTGCCATTCAGAGCAGCTTGTGTAAATCTTGTGTTTAATGGAAGCACAGTGTTTTCACTCAGTGTTACCAAGATGCAGCTGTATTTGACGAGAGTCACGTGGGGGATTCAGAGTTAACTATGTTCTTAAGTGACACAACAAACATGTTTAGTAGTGCTATTCATGTTTCAAGTCTTCTTAGATAATTTGGTTTTCGTAGTTTAATTGCGTTCTGGTATTGTACTTCAATAAGATCCCATGACATACCTCACACAGTTTTGTTTTGAGGGAAGAGGTGTAACACCTAAATATAAAACAGTATTTTTACGGGAATTTGAAATTGTTAAGTCGTTGAAAATTAAGGTAGGGAACGTTCTTTTAGAGTCACTGTTTGATAACTCGATGTATCATTTAGGAGCTCAAAACCAGTAAACATTGTTCAAATGTTGCTTAAAAAAAGTGTAATTTTGAATCAGTATACAACTAAAAGGTACCATACATAATTAAAACGGCCAGAAGGGTTGGACGGATATAGAGGAAGCGTTTTAACCGTCAACACTTGACAGGTCATAACCGGCCCTTTGATGTAAGGCCTGTGTCATTGTTACTTTGTGACGGACGTTTTGCAACCATCACAAAGTGTCAGATTACAAGAAACATTTTGTGATTATCGAGTGGACGAGTGATTGGTCTACTTCCAAGCTTAACTCAGTTCAGTTTCCTTCTCAATAGAGTACAAGTTTCTCAATATACACCACTCATTGTACTGGGACACTTCCGAAGACTGTCTGGGTTCAAGCTAGTCTAGTGTCTGAAGACAGCAAAGTCAACTAGCCAGGAAGCCGCAGAGTAGGACAGGCAAACAAATATTTTATAATTTTCGTTAGTTTATAGTTATTAAAATACATTATTATTGCGGGAAATATTTAGGGCATGTTGCTAATCAAATTAATAAATCTTAATTGGTAATATGACTTTTGTCTAAACATTTCATTCTGATAATTTTACGCTAGGCTAAATGAGAGTCATTTTGGATCGAGGAAACTTTTTTGGGTTGAGTCAGTTCTCTACCATACAAGGACATGCAGTTTGACACCAAATTCAACAATGTTAACCTAAAAAAAAATTTTATAAACAAATCCCAATAGCCAATGGGCAATTTTTAAATAGTTTTAATTTAAAATCCAGGTTGTATTTGACATGAACAAACCCAAATCACAAATTGTTCACGTGCTAATTTAATATTTATTCCCAACTCTCAAACTTCAACGGTGTATGAAAAGTCAAATCTACCAAAGGATCATATTTGCAGAGTTAAATTACACGTACTACACCCTAAATTATTGTACGCACATAAAATGTTTTCATTTTTAAAAGACTGTTTCCTGTGGCATTTTAAAACTACCTTATTATTTATAAATTATATTTTCGTTAAATTATTATGTTATATACCAATATTTTAAAAGTCAACTTCATTTTGTGTAAAAAACAGTAGTTTGTGGTTGTGTAGGCCTATGTAGTTTTTGTTACATACACAGGAATTAACCAAATTAAATGCATTCAGAGTAGTTTCATAGATATAGTCATAGTCATTTAGAGTCATCATTAACATCAATTTACATTGATTATGATTTTGTCAAATTACAATACTGAAATGAAATATTTTTCATAAAGGAACATTAAAAGATAAAACATACATATGTGTAGGGTCTTAACAAAACAATGAACCTTTAGCTTAAGCCAAAGTGTAATTATCATACATGTGTGTGTGCAGATTTCCCTACAAGACACCGACACTGTGTACAGACCAGAGGTGCTCCCTGGCCTTAGGCCTTGCCTGTGCACTCTCCTTGCTGATCTGTGTGCCTCAGTACCTAGTGTTCAGTGTGAGGGCCACGCAGGTCTTGGAGAACCATCAGAACGTTACTCTTTACCATGTGGATCTCAGTGATCTGGCCAAACAGGTGACGCTCGTGTATTGTTCACTTTAGAGTAGGATTGCTGTGCTGAGGATGCCACATCATAGTATGGGCGAAACGTCTGACATTTGTAGTGTTAGTTCTCTGACGCGGTATGGTACAGGAAGTCCTTAGTCTTGTGATTATTCCGGCCACTCAAGCCTACGCATTAAGATTGATAATCGATAGTTTAAACTGGAAATAACTAGGGTTATACGTCTTGTTTGAAATTTCAGTTAGTAATAATTGAACCAACGGAGTATAATGGAAAACCAAAATACTGAAAGTTGTGTGATAATTAATGAATATTTGAAAGTCCATATTTATGTTATTGTTTTCAAGAAATTTTAGAAGGGAAAAGTTTGTGTCCAGTATAAAGGATAGAAAATCCTCTACTAATGTTTTGAATTCCTAAACATGTTTTAAGAAATTTGAGACTTGAGCCCTGAACCCCCAGTTCTATGCGGAGGAAAAACCCCCAACTGCGTGTAAAAGTAGTTTGAGGTACCACGAAAACATGCACCAATGCACCACTCAACTTTTGTCCTGGGATATACCTTGAATACCCAAGTGAAGCTTCTTGTTCTTAACGAGACTATGATAATTCGAAAAAATAAATTTATGTGGAATTAAGTTTATAAACCGGTAACTCATTTCAAAACAAAAGAAACCCAGCTCAAGGATACATTTTTGATATGTTTCAGGACCAAGAACTCTTGTACACTGTTCACTTCTGGCTCTACGCTGTGGTCGTGAAACTCTTGCCGTGTGCCGTCCTCACCATCATTTCCTATTGGCTAATATCCGTGCTGTTACAGGTAACACATTCAATGTCAAATAGAACATATGTTTTACCTTATAACCCCTAGTGAGCGTACCTCGTACCAATTCAATGCATTATTGTTACAAGAAGAATACTTGTTAACCAACTGTTAAGTGTAGTACAATCCATATATGTTGTGTCTTTGCTTGTAGGTGAACGCACGGAAGCAACGTCTCAGGTGTGATGTTTTCCCGACCGTAGTGACGCAGCGGACCTACAAACCGGAGAAGAGAGTGGACCGCACTACGAAAATGCTGGTTAGTAAATATTCAGTTCAGGTTTTGTGTTTAAGAATATTTGTTTGCCAATGGATGTGCAAAAATTTGGTTCAGAAAAACATAGTTTGTCTAACTTTAGTAACACTTAAAAATCCAATTTTTGTCTGTTAATACGTAGTAACTCCTTTGTTTCGAAAATAGTAAAGTTAATTTTTTATAAGGGAAGGGTGTGTCCAAAAAATTGTGTTTTATGCTATACAAGCTGTCCGATAGTCCGATTTAGATAAAACATTGTACATTACTTAAAATATTAATAAGTACTACAAATCAGCAAAGTTGGTTCCACCAGATTAAGAACGGTGGTTTCATCGAAATTGGATCTTAAATGTAGTTTTTATAATATAATTTTAAGTAGGGAAACGCATCTGTCCCCTAACGGCACTTTTGGTGTAAATTATTCTTACCTTACAGGAAATTCGCTTACATTCACGATAACAATTTGGCCACATGACGGTTATCTTTTGTCAACACCTGTGGCATAATGATAGAGCTTGTTACTTCCGGTTTGAGCAGCGGTGGTGCAGGGGACTCCCCCAATCACTACTGGCAATATTGTTTGCCCACCATCTCAAACAGTACCAATAGAATTTGGTAAACTTTGAGGAGTAAAGATTTTACATGCCCTGACGTACTTCCTTCTCTTTCTTCTCCAGGTCGCAGTACTTCTGCTCTTCCTGATCACCGAAGTGCCTCAAGGCGTGCTCGGACTCCTGAGCGGCATCCTCGGCCATTGCTTCTTCAAGAACTGCTACCACAAGCTGGGCGAGTTCATGGACATCCTCGCCTTGTTGAACGGTGCTATCAACTTCATCCTCTACTGCTCCATGAGTCGGCAGTTCAGAGACGCGTTCAGCAGGATGTTCAAGCCTAAGCTACTTGCCAAGAGCGCTCCTCCTAACACAGACGTACAGTCCACCTACGTCTGACTAAGGAACGGTGGACAGGTCTGGCAAGGTCTGCGTCATGTTAATAACTTGTTTGAGCTGTAAGAGTGATTTGTCTTGTAAAAAGAAACTGAGAGATTTACTTTCGTGAATGAATGCTGTGATATATTTATGATTAAATTAAAAAGTGTGAGAAAATTATGTAGAACCATCCAGGGTGTCAGAATTTTATTGGTTTTGATACATGATTTGTCGTTATAATATACGTTCATTTGAAGTCACTAAACGTAAAACAGTGAAGATGTTTTGCGTTGAAGTTAACATTTTTGTTTTGTCGAAACTCCAAAATAGGACAACTTGGTCGTTTGTTCTAAGGTGCTCAGTTTATAATGTTAGTGTGATACTTTGGCCTAATGTTGTACAGACAGTTTTAAATGTTTTGGGCATACAACTACTAGGCAATCACATACACGAGAAGATTTAACCGTTCATATTTGAGCAATAAGGTATTAAATATGGACAATTTCTATATTACTAAATTGTTATTTAAACCTTTAAAAGTTAGCATCATATTTAAAATACAGTAATACTTAAGTTAAAATTTTGACAGTTTAAAACTGTGGTAAACAATATTGGTTTAGCTCAAGATTTGATTATACAGGATGTTTAAAAAGGTCGAAGAAGCACCTAGCAGTAAATCTTGGTTTTATAATTCCAAAATTGCATTTCTCGACTAATTCTGCCATTCATATAATCAGAATGTGGTGCACGTTTTAATCATTAATGGATAACAGACGTCAAAAATCAACGTTAAGTATCATAAGTTGTGCATTCAACATTAAATTTACTCCCTAAACTTTAATTTAAAAGTGGAAAACCATCCAATTCCGTTTAAACTACCTTATCCCCTAATAACACGGACCAAAAAGCAATTGAAACTTTTGGGCATCCAAGGGTAAAAGACCGTGGGAGCGGAGGTACTTTTGAAACACCCTGTATAATGGGCGTGTGATGTAAGCGGATTAATAGTCAACACGTGGAAGACTCAAGCTCACACATGTAAAATTATAAACACGTGTAATTTATCAGTGTGTGAGCAGACTACGTATACCCATTCGACAACAATGTTGTAGCTTGTTACGTGTCATTAGAAGTCGAGGTCAATGCTTTAAATATCTTTATAGTCTTCACTCCCATGCCAAGCTTTTTCACGGATAGTGCGGCGGGGGGGGTTAAAATATTTCATACTTGAACTTATGGGGTACACAGTATACCCACAATGTGCGCTGTGGTTAAAGCAGTAGCCATATATTATAACAAATAACTAAAGAAAAACGATTTGACATTAGACCTTTTTTAACCTTCAATTAATTGGCATCTTCCACAAAACCATTAAAACAATAGTTTGAATTTAAAATTGATTATATTTCACCTAATAACATTAGGCTTCTTTATATCAATATAATATATTAACAATTTTTTACTTGAAAAACAAAACTTAAAACCATATGATGTAAACTAAAAATATTTAAAATTTGGTATGAGTAATTCGTCCCAAAGAGTGTTTATACTATATGTTGACTAAAATGCTTTTCAAATTTGTATTTCATAAAAACCGATTCCAAAAATGTTCTTTTAAATTTTTGGAACCAGGCCCACCCACCAATAAGTTCAGATGCACCTTTCACTCTATTACTAGTGACATAGCTGGTTTAACATGTGAATAATTTAAATTAAACCAAACACAACGTATGCATTACAGTAGTACAAGATACGTTCAAAGTTATGGATATTTTCATCCCTCTTCCCTTGCCGTAATAAGGATTGAAAAGCAGACCAAAATAAATGTCACACAATTTAAAATACGCAACAATAGTTTAGAAACTACTCGAATATCAATGGTTAACTGTTATGCCCAGAAAAAATACGCATGTTATCTTTACCACTCGTTATACAACACTTATTACTAAGATGTGAAAACCCTAAGCGTCCAGCTCACTTATGGGAAAGTTGATCCAGTCAAAAAAAGGAACGTAGTCTGGCGTAACTAGTTTTATTAAATTACTTTGTAACTGATTTCAATAATCATTGTGGCCAAATTTGCAAGACTTAACAAATGCGTGCTTTTTTCCGTCAGTTACGTTACAAAGACTCTCCTACCATTCGACCACGAAAAGTCTGAGCCCCTTATAGTGGTCAAATTGTAATACGGGTCTTAACATTGTTAAGGTAATTGATAAGTTGTACAGTGTGTATAGATTGTGTAGCCTAGAAACTAGAGGTAGGTTAAGTGTTTTCTGTATTGATAAATTAAGGTTAATCTTGAGATGGATAGAATAAACACATTGTAAAAATGGTATTTGGTAATTTTTCCTGAAGTTTTGTTTGAGCTAAAGTGAAATTTGAAAACAAACTTAAAGAGCGTTTCTTATAAAAAGTAATGCACGCTTTGTATTTTCTTGGGTGGTAAGTACTTTACGACATTTAACACATTTGATAAGTTAAAAAAATTCACAATATGTTACAGCAAATTTATACATAAAAGTAGTTTTGGCAAAAACAAATTTTAAAAAGCAAAGTTAAAATATTAACATTCTATGTTAATGTGTTTATCTTAGCCACACCTTAACAGACTATTAAGAGCTTCAAAATAACATTTTAAGACGTAATAATAGCAAACCTTTGGTTCCAAACAAGCAAAGAAATAAAAACATCTTCTATTAAGAGATTTAAAATAATTTAAAGATATGTTCTGGAGGTTCTTATAAACGACGAATATTTATATGAAGAAGAGCTAGTCATGTCTTCCGAGTTTCAGAACAAAAGGTATTTGAATAGTTCAATAGACGAATTAGGTAAGGAGTAAAAAATTAATAAACTGAGACATTAAAACAAATTGATACAAATGAATAAAATACAATGTTACATTAAATTAAACGAAACGAACTAAACACGTTTGGTTTGGTTAACTAGTTTTATTTAGAATGACGGCCTAGTGTGGGTACTTAAAACCTAAGTTTGTGAGACCTAAACTAAGTTTGTGTGACGATGGGTACCCCTGCCCATCGTCATGTGAGAGGAGTGGGGGATGCTGAACCTATGACGTAGGTGCTCAGCGCCCGCGGCAGCCGGCATCAACAGTCGGAGCGGAGACAGTGTTACGAGAAGTACACGACTCACGGAGCAGCAGGCCTCAGGCAGAGTCTCAGCGACCACAACCTACCCAACGCACGACTACCGCAGCAGAGGTTCATCAGCCCAGCAGAGGTCGCAGCCAGGAGGAGATCTACTCCGGAAAGAGCGCGGAAGTCCACGCAAGTGTGCAGATAAGGCTAGGGCGATATATTGGTGGGGTTGCAGCAGATGATAGCTCCCCGGGTAATATAGGGAGTAATCACGTGCGTCTGGAGTAAGGATAGGTCTTAATCTTTAAAGGAATCGTTTGTTTTTTAAATACCTCTCACAGCCAAGCGAAATAAGCGAGTGATTTCTACTAAAGTTTAAGGAATCACCATTATTTAGTTTTGTACATTGTTAGTTCTGAGTACACGAGGAAATGTACGTGAAATTAGTGTTAACGAAAAGTTGTCAAGTAAAAATTGTGTTAGCAAAATAATTGCAAATACTTCGACACAAACAACGTCTAGAGAATAAATCTTTGACAATAATTCTACTACAGAACTACGAAGTAAAGTGGAAAACATAGCGAAGAATTCGCTAACAGCACGTACAATGATATTATATTTTTGATCAAAACTTTCCTTGTCACTCTGAAGTTTCTTGAAAGGTTTTTATAAAGACTTTTCCTTTTGTTTGTTATTGTTGACGTTTTGTCGTTACTTTGTTCAATGCACTTACAACGGAAACTAATCCTTTACAACAGCTGAAAGTGTTACAGGGGCTTCCACTGATTGGAGACATCTTTGGAAATACCGTAAGTAGGATGTTGTTTTGAAACGAAAAATCATTGCGGACATTTTGGTACCCGATATTAGGTCCAAGTATAAGTATAATGTAGGGTTTTTATACATGTAAATAGTGTGGTTCTTTATCTTTGTAGAATAAGGTATTTGCCCAGAAGTTTAAAATTTAGACGCCATTGCCTTCTTCTTTATTTTTCAGAAATCCATATAACAGTCTAGTTACAGCATAATTATTTTAGATATTCTCTCAATCTTATATACGAGTACAATTGAACTATTCTAACTAAATATACATAACAACTTAGCAACAATTATTAAACATTACTAATTAACACAATTAATACTTTTAAACAATAATATAAATTTAAATCAAATGCACAAATAAATAGAATACAACAATAGTAAACGTTTTAAACACTTAATAATTTATTAGTTTCAAGCAAGCTTGATGTCCCACCTGGCGTTAAAATAAAACTATTTTAATACATACGATTTCAGCAATCTGTGTTTTTTTAGCTTTTCTCTTACCGATGGTTAATCTGTGGGCACAGCTGACTGCTTCTCAGTCTACGGCAATGACTCAAGTTGTTACATGAATGTTATCGATCTGAGTTTGTGCGTATTTAGGTATTCATTGTGAGTGGCTATTAGTTAGTGTTCGGCGTTGGTAGTCGGAGTGATGTGGTAATTGAATATATTATGTAAATACTTGTGTTATATTTTGGAAGTGGATACGGTCTCTTGACTACGTTAAACGGAATTCTACAGACAGGTAAACTTAAACTCAATATTACAACTGATACAATTAGACTAACCTATAAACTAACAGTAAGTTTTAGAATCGTATGGTACTCTAAGTAAGGCGAAAGTAGAAACAGTAAAATGGATTGTGGCAGTTTTAGGAAAATTTAAAAGCAAAAATTATCACCCAAACCTACATTTAAGGTAGAAACATATTTACGAGATAGTGTTTGGTTAAAAAGTTCGTCAGAGTTACTTAATGGAGAGTAGTAGTTTTAAATTTGTGTTCGGTATGAATACTGCAGATGATTTTAGACAGTGATAACATTAAAATAATGGTGTTTTATGTGATTTCGTCCGATCTCAAAATAACCCAGGAAGTGAAAAGATGATCGTAAAAACTATCCAAATTTTATTTGTAGGGAATCCTATTGAGATGAACTTATTGTTATAAGAAGTAATACCTCGGGAAATATGCAACTTTCTTTAGTGTCAAAAGGCAAAGGAGGCAGCAGCCCTCTTATAGTTCAAGTTTCACATAAAATGTACGAGTATATTAAATTTACCTTAATATACATCTTTGTTACTCATTGTTATAGTTAGTGATTTTCGAACGACCTGTATAAACTCTGGATAATGAAAATTTATACTATTATGTTTGCAGTATACTCCACAATCCAGGTATCAGCAAATTTAAAATATAAAAAGGCTGCGTTAATTACTTCTAAACCACCCTGTATAAATGCACAATGTTGTTCGTAATGAAACAAGCTATGAAACAGTTAATTACCAATAAATAGAAATGTGCCCTAAAGCAATTTAAAACAAGCAAACAACAGTTAAATCCTGGAATTAATTTGCAAATAAAACACGTGCCCATTTGCGGTTTGATATTACTTTTGCTGACAAAGCCATGACAGTTTCTAGACATAATCTCACGTTCTCACATAAAATGTAAACACGATTTTTCATTTTAAGATTACTTTCTCAGTTACACCAACTTTCAAAATAAATGACACACTAGAAACGTGCAGGTTCTCTTTTATTACAAAGAGGTTGTTACAAATTATAACGTTCCGTCTTAAGTTTCCTTTGCGTTAATAACGCATTTTAATAAAATAATAATATCATAACATTTTTATTTGTTGGGTTTGACGCATGCATCAATATTCAGACATCCCTTAATATTCAGACTCTTCATTTTTGCGTATGTTATAATAAACTGCGAGATATCTAAAATTCTAATTAAATGGTGGGAATTGCTGAATTAAAAACTTTAATATAAAACCTTTTTAATATACCATAGACACTACTGTGAGTTGCAGTAGTCACTCCACTGTTTTGGGAAACCAATCTTCCTGTGAGTTCCTGGTAAATTATAATAACAAAATATAATAGTAATAATAATTGTTTATTGTCGTTTACAATAAAAATTGTGTGGCAAAAAAGAATGATTAAAAGTAAGTAAGGTAAAAATGTAATCAAACATAGCCGACAAGTAGCCACAAGCCCTACCGTGAATCTTGGCGAATTTTCAATATAACAGAACAAGTTTTCATTTGTCTATTTAAAATTAGTCGAAATTCCTTTGTACACTATATCCGCAGTCTCCACTTACATTTGTAATGTGACTATACGGTAACGCTAGGTAAAGGTCGATATTGAGTGGTAGAGAGGAGTTGGCTTGGTTAAGCAAGAGAAACTTGACCTTTTTACTTTTTGTATCCAAGGAATCGTAGGCTAGTAAATTATATAACAGCTTAATTTATACCCAGTGCTCTGAATGTCAAAGTGAAGAAATTCAAATTAAATAGTTAAACAGAAATTTTTTAAAACGGTAGGTTCTAGACCAACGGGAGTAGTTTTGATCGGTTGAAAAAGTAACCTCTACTATACAGGGTGAACTTTGTACTCAATTATGGTATTGCTATAATTTGATAGGTAAATAAAAACTTTGAAAGCCCACCAATTTAAACTGACTGTCCGATCTAACTGGTTAATGAACTTATCTAGAGATTTGCAAAAGGAACATGTTGACTAAGCTTCGTGAAAATCGGACCAAAAATGTGACCTTTGGAGTGGTCACCCACATATTTGTGTATATAATTTATGTTTATATAAAGTTTTGTTATTCTACTCAAGGATGTTGACAAGCAAAAACTGCAAACCACAGCTTTCTAGGACGTTTCGTTCTATTTGGCGAGAGAAATGAATAGCTATATTTTCATTAAAAGTTCGCTAATAACTATCATGGAGGTAAATAAATGACACATACACAACACTGGTGAACAAAATTTAACCAACAATACGAATTTGTGTGGATAATACTCATAACATGACTGTATGACTTAGCACTGAACAATGTAAACAATAGATTATGACGTCATTAATATATATTAGAACGTTAACCTGTGGTATATCGCAATGCATAGTTAATCATTGAACTAAAGACGTTAATACAGATTAATACGTTACATTGCATTTGGCGTATGTGATACATAATGATAAATCGAGTTTACATTAGTTTCTAATTAGTTAAGTGTTTTATATACTCGTAATTGTGTTTTGTGCTTGTCTGCAGATGTCCGCTATGCAGAGGTGGCATATCGTAATTCTTAGGACCTCAAGATCCTTTCTTTGTGTAATTGACTGGGACTCGTGGCGTGGTCCTGTAATCCAGCTTCATGGAGGTCAGGTTTTGAGGATGATATAGGTCTAAAGCGGCTCAGATGGTCTAAGTGATCATCCGATGATACCTGCATCAACTCCCACCATCGTTATCGTTTAGACATATCAGACCATCACCTGCGTGGTTCGGAAGTCACGTTAAGCCGTTGGTCCTTGTATTTCCATTGGTCATTGGGCTATTAATTAATGACCCATTCTAAGGAAGAGTCGGCCTTAGTTTGTAACAAGACTACATCTCATAACTTATTACTACCACTCACCAACTCATCCTTCAATACATATTTACCTTAAAATACCCTCATGAGAGTGGTCTGAATCTCAAATAGTGATTTAGTTCTTACCGCGTCTTAATACGTCTTGTTTAAGAACGAATGTCGGGGAGCGGTGAAAAACGTGCCCCCACAAACTATATGCACTTTGACGGTAAGTGCTGATTTTGACAGTAATACCCTTTTAGTTGAGAGAAGGCTGGTTGTTTTGCCTGACGTTTAATATACACCGTGTCTTGGTTTTCTTGCGCTAAAGAATTAAACTTTTTGGCAAGGTATTATACTCCATGATAATAAACAAGAGGGGTTTAAGTTTTAAGTACGAACTTGTTGTTTTTCTGGTAAAATTATGACAACATGTGTTTAAATCTAAAGTGCATTGAAAGATAAATAACATAATTATATAAAATAAGATGGCTCATTACTATTCCAAAATTAAAATAGTATTAAGTTAAGACACGACAAAAAGTAGGAGGGGAGCTGATTAACAAAGAAATTATACATTTGATAAACGTAATTCTATTAAATAACAAAATAAGTCCTATCACTGCCTAAAGTGGTTAAAACACACACGTGTTAACGTTTAGTAAACAACACAACAACAATATTACAGATGTTTTCCTCATTGCTCATTAAATTGAGCTCTTTGTTTCGTGGCATAATTAACAAATGTGTTTTGCATCGCTGTGATTTATGAAAACAAGCACTAACAGATTTGTACGTGAATAATATAATGTACTTTAGACGCTTGGTTTTCAAATGCGGTACTAGATTTAGCCTTTTCAGATCCCAAGTCGAGAATGTATTAAACCATTTCTAGACAAACAGCCGGTGGAGAAATTGGTTGCAAAACATGTTACAACAGAGCTGTAAGAAAAACAAGAGTATCATGCCTTAAAGACGCTAAGTGTGATAGTTGATGTGGGTACGAAAAATAGGAATATAAATGCCGAGGCCGAAGGCCGATACTAAAATAGGCAAAATACTAAAACAGAAATACGCCAAGGCTTTACAAGGTTAGCTTCGTGGACAAAAAATAAATAAGTTACAGCTAAAGATGTAATTTTTCGTTGTCGTCTGTTAAAAAATATAATTTACGCAAATTAAAGAACTGGATCATTTGTTCAAAGACCTATGTCAGGCATTTGCTAGAGCGTATATCTAGTTATGAAACTGATGTGTATTATAGCTGAGTTTCATGATTCATGTAGACCCGTGTTTCATGAAACACATCAATAATTTAGCTCTGAGTTATGAGTACATCAACCCTGAGGGACCAAATCGCACGAGACCTGTTTATAACACCTTATTTGTTATCGAACACGCTACCTTAGGCGAAACAGTGATTTTTCATTGGGGTTATTTTATTTATATCTTAGTAACGTTAGAAAAATAACACGCTATACAGGGTGTCCCTTAAGTAAAGTGCCAGACTCTGGGAAAAGGTTATATGGGTCAAAAAAAGAAAAATTACGAAATTTTTTTCCAAAAACGCTTAGCTAACCAGATATTTGCCATTTTATATTTGTCACTAATTATTTATTATCTCCCACACTACTTATTTGATTTGACTCAAACTTACGATAAGTTTGTATCTTAGTAAGACCATTAAGGGAAAAAACTACCAGCATTCTAACTTATCATTTTAAAACGGTGGCTATTTTATGGTATTTTAGGGCATTTTCGGTGTTAAATCTAATTAGCGGATGAACGGTGAGTTTAACGATAAAATGTAAAGAATACTGTTTTGTAGCAAGTTTTAATATCTATCTATTAATTCCAAGTTCAAAGACATCGATTAAGAACCAACAATGTTATAGTGGAAACTCTGGCTGAAAACAGACAACTTTCCACCTTATTATCTTGATGTTTGCCACAGTTTCCACTATAACTTTGCTGATTCCTATTTGATTTCTTTGAACTTGGTGTCAATAGATTGGTAATAGGATTTGCTACAGAACGGCATACTTTACATTTTATCGTAAAACTCACCGTTTATTCGCTATTTAAGGTGTTTAACGCCCTAAAAATACCCCAAAAATGCCCTAAGAATACCATAAAATAGCCACCGTTTTAAAATGATAAGTTAGATCATGCTGGTAATATTTTCCCTAAATGGTCTTACTTAGATACAAATTTTTGTTAAGTTTGAGTCAAATCCGGTAAATGGTGTGTGTGGGAGATAGTAAATAATTAGTGAAAAATATAAATTGGCGAATATCTGATTAACTAAGCGTTTATGGAAACATTGTTATTCTTGATTTTCTCTTCATTTTAACCCATATATCCTTTCCCAGAGTACCCTTTCCCCACTTTACTTATGGGACACCCTGTATAGGTTATGTTGTTATTACCCTGTCGTAATATAAAAATTACATCGCATAACCATAAATGTGTCATCGACATAACGAGCATAGAATTTAATTTTGTAAAAATACGGGTTTTAACGTTCATTATGAACTTTTCTTCAAAATGCCGCAAGTATATTTCAGCTAATGTGGCTGAAAGGGGTCCTCCCATTGGTAATCCATCGGGATCATAATAGATTTTGTTGTTGTAGGAAAAGTAGCTTTGTTCTGTAATTGTTGCTGTAATTCTGATTATATCTTGTATTTCTCCTTCTGTGAATTTTTGGCATTGACATAATTTAGTTTTGAGGACGGATAAGACTTCTTCTCTAGGGATATTGGCGTACATATTATCTACGTCAAATGATAACATTAGGTCTCTTTGTTCAATTGTTGCCTGGTTTAGTTTGTGTAGAAAATGTATTGTGTTCTTGCAGGCATAGTTACTATTGTTTTCCAAATTGTCCAGAAACTCGAAGGACCAGAGAAAAGGAGATGATAAATGTAAATAGGAAGATACTGAGAGGATAAATTAAATGAGTATGATTAAATGAGTATGAATTATACAAAACAGTAATAACAAAAGTAGAAACATGTATACTATATTAACTGATAGTTTACTTAACAAACAGTGTATACGTTTCAATTGTAATACTCGTAAGTGCCTTTTTTGTCAGTGGAGAAATTAATGGCCAGTTCAAATTCTGTTAATCATGTTACTGTATTTTTAATGTTATCAAATTTGCTTATTGTTCTTATACATATGTTGAACAGATTGTAAATAAAAATGTTATAAAATAAAGTTTCAACTCTCAAGGAGATACCCTAACTGAAAAAGTATAGTTAAGATCATTAAATTTTATACCAATCATTTGTATCAGAAGTTCAATTGGAATTTTACGTTTTTTGCATCGTACGAAACCATTTATACATCAGTCAAAATTTGTTAGTCTTTATTAAACAACGTACAATGTGTAAGAAGATGTGAATCTATTTATTAAAATTTCTTTATATTAGCGAAGTGAATACCCAAACCGAGAGGCCGAAGCAGAACCGTGAGCGAAGTGAACGGAACTGAGGCCGCAGGCCGAAGTGGGGATCTGGGGGCGGAGCCCCATCTGGCCGAAGGCTAGTTTTAATGATCGTTATGTGGCAAGGACATCAGTTGTTCCAATTTTTTGTTTCATCGGATTGGTTGATCATGTATTGTAAAGAAGTTGACTGTTGTAAAAAAACTACTCCATTAGACTATCGATTTCAATCCGGTTTATTTTACTGTAGGAGAAATATTTAATTCCATATTGATATTAAACCCCTTTTTTAATTCTGTATTATGGCTTTAGACACAACATTAAGACAAGCCAGCTTACACAAAATTTACATATACTAAACACTAATTATTAATGATAACAACATCTGTTTCTCTAAGTAAACATTACAACTCAGATTATTGAATTCAAATTAGTGGCTAAATTTGAACTACTGTAAATTCAAATACAATTTAATGGGTACATTTATTGATATTACACTTGCATCTGGGCAAAAGATATTGTCCATTACTTGGCCCAAACTAGTCTTTTTGATCGCTCATTTAAACTTGAGTTCGAATAAAAGCTTCACTTAAAAGGAAAAAGGTAAAGTTTGTCTTGTTTAACGAGGCGAAGTTAAGACTACAAAGTCTTATCTACCACTCGACCTCGACAATTCACTTACACCGTAGTAATGGAGTATATTCTATAAGGCTGGGTTATTTGAATGTTTGGAATTGTCAATGTTTTGATGGATAGAATGTAGCAGATGTTTAGCACGAGGGGTTGGAGTTGGGGTTAGAGAGGGTACAAATTCAGTTTGCAACCGCTGGCGACCTACAAGTAACCCTCCAGGGTCTCTGTATTTGGTAACGTTGTCAATTCTGTATTCCATCATTGATATAAGTAACAGACAACTGAAGTAACCGTAATTAACACAATTATGACTCTTGCGTGTTAATAACCTGATAACAATGGTTAAAAGCTGTAGGTTTTAAATCTAAATAATGAATGGAAAATTTAATATTTAAAAGCTTTAAAAGTCCGTCATATAGAGCGGCCGCGAATCCCATTCTGAGCATCACTTAAAAATGGAGAAAATGTAAAATGGAGAAAAGCTGCAAACGGTGTTTAAAACTGGCTGTCGTACTTAAATGAAAAGTCTACTTAATAGGAAACATAAAGTTATTATAGAAGTTGTTCAGAAAATAATTGAACATCTGACTGCTCAATACAAGGGTCATATGTTAAATCCACACTTCTTCACCGTTACATCCTGCCGGCTGTGGAATAACCTCAGTGATACAGTTGTTAGAGCTATAAGCAACCATGCTCGGTTTGGGAATGAGATCTAAACCACCATACGGGATAGGCGGGAGTGATGTACTTATGGGCCGGGGCCTATTAAAAAAGTAAAGTTTGTCTTGTTTAACGAGGCGAAGTTAGGACTACAAAGTCCTCTCTACCACTCAACCTCGACCTTTACCTAGCGTCACCGTATTGTCACATTACAAATTGTAAGTGGTGACCGCGGGGATCGAACCCGCGCCACCAGAGTGAGGAGCTCCGGAGTTGCGCGCAATACCAATCCGCCACGGATCCGATATGACAAAAGAAATATCGGCTAAGTACAAGGACCATCTTTTTGCCCACCAACTGGTCAGAGCCTTAAAAACGATTTATTTTTCCCAACGGTTTCACACCAAGAGCTTCAAAACCAGTATGAGGTTGAGGGGGATAGCATGTCGGGAAGTGTCTAAATATTTACTCGTTGTTACCAGTCAGTCACCCGTGCAATCGGCTTGATAGTATTTTAATTCCAGCTGTTTTTTCATGAAACATCATTCGTAATACTAATTCAGAAACAAACGTGTAAGCTATACAATTGAAAATAGTCACCGTGGTTAAAAGCAAATTGAAAACTTGGCGATGTTCATGACTAAACCGAAGACTAAACAACTCATTCAAATCATTTATTTTCACTTTAAAGCCTGAAACACTTACGTTTTTACTTCTCTCTAAACTGATGTTCCAAGTTATTAGCTTTCAAAGGAACACGAATGAACCTTTTAATTTTGCCAAGGCGTTGCTCTAGACGAATTCAGCTAAATATTTCTAACTGAAACTGTTAAAATGTAGTCTACTTTCCAAGATAGTGTTAAGAGCTAGGTTAATGATATTGGTAACTTTATAAAGATTCGTATTTTAATTTATTTTGTTAGGTATTTTGAAGTAAACGCTTCAAAGTATTCTCGTGTAAATGGGTGGGAAGAGAGCTTGAGACTCAGCAGCTGAATAAGCTCTACAGATTCCTGCTCGACAGCTGACTTTCACATGAGACTTTTCAGAGTGCTTTTAAGGAACTGGCTTGGTTCCTCTATGTAAGAAAGCGTGGCAATTCATTACGAAACTAACTGATATTGTGATTTTTTGGCATTGTAACATGGCTAAACTAAGCTGCCAAATCTGAATTAACTATATAAGCCTGAAGACTATATAAGCCCGAAATAGGGAGCGCCAAAAGGTTGGTTTAAATGTATACAGTTGGTTAGTTTTTTTCATAGCCTTTAAGACCCCCCAAGTTAAAGGTTCTCATAAGAAATTTCAGACTAAACCCCAAAATCCCTAATCTCTCGAGGGGGGCTCTGGTGACGTCATAAAGTACTTTTGTACAAGCTTATGGAGTGCTACAGTGCGTGTTTACCTAGTCGAACAAACTTAGCAAACCTGACTTAAAATGTTAAAAGGTAAAGTTTGTCTCGTTTAACGAGGCGAAGTTAGGAATACAAAGTCCTCTCTACTACTCAACCTCGACCTTTACCTAGCGTCACCGTATAGTCACATTACAGATTGCAAGTGGTGACTGCGGGGATCGAACCCGCGCTACCGGAGTGATGAGCTTCTGAGTCGCGCGCAATACCAATCCACCACGGATCCGCTTACTTACTTAGAATGTTGACTTCAACTTACATGGCAGCATTGTGAAGTTAAGAATATTTTGCTTAAAATGGCCGCCGCTACTTCAGATTTTAAACAACAACAAAGTTATGCTACGTTTTTTTCCACTAACGCTTAATCGCCTTTTTAAGCTTTCGTACGAACATTACATCTCTTAACGGTTAGCGAGGCTTTTATACGCCTTCTCAAGGGAATAAAGAACAATTTCAACTCTCTGAAAGCCTTTTAGTATGCCTTTTCTGATTAACATTTGACGTTCAAAAGCGTTTTTCAGTATTGCGTTTAAATGACAGTTTAAAAGTTAATTTTTTACCTGAATGATATTTTATCGTCATTTCCTTAAAGGTTTATGTAACATTTCTAACTTAAAAAATGCAATCATAATAATTTAAGTAGTAGTTTGATAGTTTTATTGGTTAAATTTAATATAACCGCATTAAAGCGTCAATAAATTAGGCGAGACCGTTAGTTAAAACTGAAAGAGTCGTTGCTTTCCCTCTAACAATTGGTGGGGAATATATAACCACTAACTTTTGTAATATACATTACTGACTTGTGTAAGTGTATTAAATTGCATCAAGTTGAAGAGTGGTTCAAAGTTGAATACAGACGAGTTTTGACTAGTTCAACTATCGTACAAGCTTCAAATACTTAGCATTGTACTGAACCAAGTAGTTTTGCACAAATACTTAATGGATAAAGTTTAGAAAATCAGTGATAGCCATCGTACTTTAGGTTAAACTTTAAAAATATGTGTTGTTTGTTGTTCAGCAGAAACAATAAGAGGTAACTTTATTGATTAAAAAGGATAAATGCCGTCATATTTAATAATGGAATGTGTATTCTAGGTACATACAGTTCGATCAAGTTTGTTGGTGGTATTAATTATTCAGACACATTCAAATGGTTTTACACAAATAAATTCGCAATGAAATATCTTCATTGAAATAGTATCCAAACTGGTTTAATGATTTTTTAAAATAATAAACTTGTTGAAAAGCAACTTGACTAGTATTCTGTGTGCTAAAGCAAAATGACCAAATGAAAACTTTTACTTGACTGAACTTGATATCATTACAACGTTTTGCCGAAGAGATGAAGTTAAATGAATCCCTCTTCTTTTGAAATAAGCTCTACGAATAAAAGTACCCTAGCTTTAACAAACACATTTTATGATAAATTTCTTACAGTTAAACTTGTAATATCCTTCTGTTGAAGGTCTTTTTAGAAACATCACCTTTAACAGTTAACAAAAACTCTGACTTCGTAAAATTTCGGTCGTAGTTGAAGATAACTATAATATTTTCCATTGGAGCAGGGAAGCCAACTGTTGATGTTCTCATTCTCTGTGACACTATCGAAAATACTTTTTCAGGACTGGTAGCGCCAGCTTCTGAAAAGTTTAATGCTGTCTTCTTTGTTGAAGTAATTGTCATATTTAATTATTTCAATGGTTTTTGGGTGCCTTTCGAGTAGTAATGTGCATAAGTTATCCAACAGCTGTCAAGAAACCACCATTGAACTTTCCGGAAGTTGGCAACCGGTCCTAAAAGAGTATTTTTGACAATGCTTTAGTGAGAACATTTAAAGTTCGTATCCTTGCTCCAACGAACAAAGGGGGTTGCAGCCCTTCGACCAATAGGGTAGCAGATAACAGGAAGCTTAGTTTCAGCCAATACGTTACAGAAGATGGTACTTCACAGCAAGTCCAAAGAATTTCAAGCTAATTATTATGCTGTTTAAGCGTGGTGTGCACAGGAAGACCTAGATTATATTTGTTTCTATGCTCTCTATTTTCCATACAAATATCAATAGGTTGGCAAAAAACATACATAGCGCAACATAAAATTAAAAAAGAAGATGACAATTGAGCATTTTATTTAATGGTTAGATTTACAAACTGACTATACAGTTTTAAATTTGAAATAAACACAATATAGCCAATAAAAACACTTTTATAGTTGGTGTGGCCTTTCGAGAACCATGTTCTCATCTACAGACCAAAACATCAACTCAGTTATTGGATCATTGGATCTCAGCCTATTGGATCATTTGTGTTTATTTCAAATTTAAAAGTATAAAATCTAATAAGGAGTTCTACTAGATGACTATACAGTATTAATGAATTTGACAGTAGAATTACTTTGCGTAATGAACAACTAGTCAGGACTGAACCATTGCATATGCATTAGCAATCTACCTAACATTGGACTGTCCTTGCGTCTACATAGACAGCAGGACATTCGTGGAAGGATATTGTTCACTAATTCCGCTGTTGTAACAGTTAAGCAAGGAAAGCTAATGTGGTAATGCCTGCTAAAGGTGATCGAAAATGTCTTAAATTAACCAAACCTACTTTTATAACCGAAAATAGTTATTTCGATTTTGTTGGCTGTCTCTACCCAATATTTCTAGAATGTATGCAATATTTGACCTACATTTTGTTTTAGTGGTGACAATTTATCCTTAAAATTCTATATTCGTTTGCCCTGTCTCAAGCGAGTTTCCTTTGGAAAATTAAGATATTCATGCCATCAACATGGCAGGATGAATATTATACGTACGTTCTCATATTCTCATATTACAAAAGCAATAATCAACAAAGCCGGCACAACTGGCTGAATTACTTCTGAAGAAGCTAATAAAATATCAGGAGTATTTGCATATTTCCTTTCTTATTTCCTGAAAAGAAATACGCTCTGCCCGTATCTCCTGAATTACAACTAATTCATTATCGTGGAGTAGTATTATCGTGTTTTAGTAGTTTATAATTTGAGTGGTAGAGAAGACCCTGGCTCGTAAAATAATTCGTCAAACTTTATCTTTATAGTTTTTGAACTCCTAAAGTAGTAATAGATTTAATAAATACTATGCTACAAAGTAATTTTAAAGTCATACCTAAAATATGCCCTACAAGATACCCATACAAAACATTATAAAAGAATACATAACTTGACTATACCTTAGTTACAGTTAACTATAACAAATACAGTTGCACTACGAAATACATTTGCTTATATAAAAAGGTTTCTTCTTTAAGGTATTTAAGTTAAACTGGACTCAGATAAAATGATTTGTGTATCTGAGGCTAAAGTATTATATGACGAGAACAGCTTGAAAACACAAGTGAGAGATGAGACACGGATGTTTGTAGTTTCTGATCTAGAACAATATTCTCAACATCTCCGAGCAAACTTGCAATATCACTTCATCTGTATCATCTTCCTTCAACTGCAGTTACTGCAGCTACAAACCTGCTTCTGATATTTCTGACAATATGAATTGTTACAATCAGAATTCACCAAGAAAATATAATGGAGTAGTGGATATTGCGTTAGGATAACCAATTAATAATAGGCCAAAAATTTACACAACATGCAGTTCATGTGGTTGTTTTTTTAAGAATCTGTTTCAGAAGCAGTTTAAAGTTGGGGAGTACAACCTAATTTTGTATCATAATTTAATATTTTCTTTGTATCTGTTTATATAATGCTATGTTTTATAGACATTTGGTTCTTATTTTTTGAAATATTTCTTGTCAAAGTTAAACCACGTAGAAAAATGTAATTTCAGTTAAAAGTGTTTAAAAGCTGTTGTGTAAAAGCTGCTTTAGACACATGTGTTGTGCTTAAGTGTCAATTATACACCCAGGTAAATAAAGTATTGTTTTAAAGAGGTCTTTCTCCCTATAGAGAAAATAGTATATTTCATCACTAGCCCCTAAAGAGACACTTTTGGGCCGAGTGATGAACGATATTTTTTGTCATGATGAAAATAATAATGAGAAATCAATATCAATAATTGTTTTAATATTATAAACAATTAATTAAGTAAACATTGTTTTGAGCTCAGCAGTTTGAATTATAATGTTTTGAAGAAACAGCTGTTACACTTATTTACCATACGTCAGTGTTAAATTTCTAAACAATCAAAACAAACTCATTGAACCAGCTGACGTCTATGCCACAAAAATATCATTATAATGATCTTTTTCTCCCTAAGGAGAAAAGTATTGATCAAAACAATACTTTATTTACCTGGGTGTAAAAGGGTCACTTTAGCACTGTCAATACATGTGTCTAAAGCAGCTCTTTTCAGAGCAGAATGACAAAAAGATAATTTTCATGATATTTTTGTGGCATGGACATCAGCTGGTCCAACGAGTTTGTTTTGATTGTTTTGAATTTTAACACTGTCTTATAGTAATCCAGTGTAACAGCAGTTTCTTATTCAGGCTGCTAATTTCCAAACAATGTTAACTTCTTTAATGCTTTATAATATTAAAACATTTATTAACATTCATTCCTCATTATTATTTTGCATCATGACTAAAAGTAACGTTCATTACTTGGCCCGAAAGTGTCACTTTAGGACCTAGTGATGAAATATATGAAATAGGAATTAATCTTACGTCAGTAAGAAAGGGGTCGAAAGTCTCCTACTTAAACCTGGGAAGACTATGATTGAAGATTTTATGATCAATGTGGTGGAGCTTACTGTACAGAGCTTTGGAAATGCCACATTGCGCTATGTAGAAGGTTTCGCAACTTGGTATTTAATGGTTAAATACTTACAGCTGTACATTTAAAAATAATAACCAGTAAAGCTGACTGTCAGTTAAAAGTTACCTCGGCTCGATCCATCTAGTTTTAGAAAGTATAGTATAAACCATACTGTCCATTTATCCATATCATTTTACTATCCATACATTTCTTACCATTTAAATATCAATACCCTTTTATCTTGAACTTTGTTGTAAATGTGAAACATGCGTATGCTGTTTATAAATAAACATAGTTTGGCTGCCTTTTTATATTTGAAAACATTATTAGAATGAAGAGAACTTTGCAAAGTAGGACATTCTGCAAAAGAAACAAGAAAATTATATTATACCTAATACTTTATGTGATGTTGATAAGATGAATAGATCAATAATAAATTTACAAGAGGAAATATTAATACATTGTTATTCGGTGATAAGGTAATTTTATCTCCTACATTTTAATTTAGTTAAAAGGACAAATTCCATAGGAGAAAAGAATCTTCTTTAGATTGCGCTTTAGAAAACAGTTGAAAGTTAGAGAAGCACAGAAGTTAAGAAAGTTTGAATTTTATTAACTTTCCTAAGAAGAAATCAATTTGTAAAGGTGGAAAAGTAATCGAGCAAAGTTTGGTTGAAACAGGCTTGGTTAACATTCCTTTGATTGAATCATATTGTTAATAGTAGCACTTCTTTTGAACGATTTTCAACCTTTAGTTTTACAATCAGCTGTTTGACGTTATATTAGTGCAAGCTTACATTTACGTTTTCAATATTCCGGTTAAATGTATCTTAGTCCCGCAAAACGAATTTAAGCAAGAACCTTAATCAAGTAATTATTATAAAACAAATTTCAATACTTAACGTACTTTCTTTAAAGTGCATACATACACTTCTAGTATAATTACTAATTCAACGATGCTCAACGTTTCAAAAAATGTAAACAGAAATAAACAAAATCTGTTTAATATGATAGCAAGGACAACAGATCAGCCATAGGGAAGCACAGTTATGAAGGGAAAGTTTAAGAGGAATTTTCAGTTGTCTTCACTTTTTTTCATGATATACTAACTGCTTTGCAATTACTACATATATATACTAATTGCATTGCTTGCTACGCAGTTTTTCGGTTTCATGCATTACTGAAACACTGAACATACGTACGAAAATATGAATATTTTAAGAAACATCCTAGGTAGTTTAGCAAACTTGATGCAAAGATGGTTTATTGTATGCAGAATAAAACTGGAAAACAAACATGAACACTGTCAGTATTGGAATATCAAACATCGAAGTTGTACAAGAAGATTTACATAGATTCTATCTGTTTGTAAACGTGATTTGAGTACGTAAGCTTTATTGAATAAAATTCAATCTCTGTTCCATCTAACTTGAGAATAAACTTCTATTTGATCTAGTGTGTTAACAACAGATAAGTAAATGATGAAAATCGGGTTTAAATATATGATAATCGCAAAGTGCGAATGCACCCTAAGAAATATTAAAGTAGATATATAATCAATTACAATTTAACAAATTAAAAATTAAACTAAACTCTAATTTTTGTATTCCATAATTCAATGTTTGCCACCTTCTCATAACTACGAAATTCGCAATAGGAATATGTTAAAATTTAAATCCCATCGCCTTGAAATGTTTAATAAACTTCCCCTTCAGGCTTGTACAAAATTATTTAACAAACTCAAATAATATTAGATCAACCAACAACTTTGTTTCATTTAGAAAAAACTGAAAAATTACCTTATAAACCATCCATTTTACACTTTAGACGAATTTAAAGAATACCTCTATTTAGTATAAATTATTATGGTTTTAAATTACATAGTTACGGAATTGGACCTTGTCTTCAGTGGTAGTAGTCAACACAATTTTATTGTAAAAATGACTACGAATCAATAAATAAATAAACTGTTCTAAGAAATAAAATGAACTTTTTTAAAAATTTATTTACTGACATTAGTATTTTATTTTGTTTCTTTTCTATATAGTTATTATTATAATTATTTCTATAACCCGTGGCGGGTTAGAATCATGCGCGACTCCGGAGCTGATCACTCCGCTGGCGCGGGTTCGATCCCCACAGTCACCACTTACATTTGTAATGTGACTCTACGGTGACGCTAAGTAAAGGTCGAGGTTGAGTAGTAAAGTGGACTTTGTAGTCCTAACGTCGCCTCGTTAAACAAGACAAACTTTTCCTATTAACTTTTATTGTTTCTACTGAAGATGACTACCATAGAGTAGTTGAAACGTCTTGGCAATATTAAACGACTTATTTTTAGTTCATCCGATGGTTTTGATTGTATTATAAGGACTATTATTTATTTATTAATAAGACATCACTCCACTGCAGTCAACATGGTCTAAGGTTTAAAAGGTTAAACACTTTATTTTATGTAAACTGAAAAATATACAAGTTTGCATTAAACATGTTGTCATTGTTTTGCCAGTAAATTACGAAAGATTAATATAGCAAATACTAAGTCATATTGAATTTAAAGGATTATTATTTATATATATTCAATTTCAAACGACAGTATCTAAACTTTCAAACTTTTAACACGGATATTTATACTGTATACGTTCACTAAAATGCAGTTGCTGGATTGCTAGCTTATGCAATTAGTTTGAGGAAAATTTAATATTTGTTCTCAAAACTTTATATTGAAAGCTTTTTATTTCTTTCGTTGCTGTTCTACAACTGGTTTAGTTAGCTTGGAACTTTCTTAGTGTACTTATCAAATATTCTTTACAGCTCTAAGCATGGGTAGTGCATATTTCAATCATTTATATAGAAACTAAGTAAGAACATAAAACATGTAAACGGCGAAGATGACTTTACAGAATCTATACCCGAGTTATTTTAGGATTTTAAACCAAAAGGGGTTTTTAAGCTCGACAAAATACATAGTTTTTCGGACATAACATGTCCTATGTTTTCCACAAAGTCTTAGAATTTGGATATTGTAATTATGAAGGTATGTTGTTAACTTAGTAAACTAATGTCTTTAAGCATTGAATGGAAAAGGTTTAAGTTAAATGGGTCGAAAAGGCATTAAAATCAAACAGATTAATGTATTGTACAACAATAAATTATTATTATTTTAAAAGAAATGCCAATAGGTTTTTATATTGCATTAAAAAAATATGAATAAAGGAACAAGGGGGATAAAAAAAATCTCTATATTTCGTACCTTACAAAACTTTATTCGTACTTATTCACAGTACAAAAACATTTGTGTATATGTTTTGTGTTACATGTAAATTATTATTTATTTATTATAAACAAATAAACATACCACTAAACAATGGGTTGAGCTAGAGACTTTTGCTTCGCTTTGTTGGTTTAATAATTTGAATTTGCTTAGGACAGCATTTACCAGTAATGAAATATGATTAATTTATTTTATGATGTATATAAATAACCATCAGCAACACAAGAGGACAGACTATACGTTTTTTTAATCAGGGAAGAAAACATAGCCAAAACTATATATTTAAGGATTGATTAGTGCTGCATTATCAATTTAAAAAAGCTATATTTAGAACATAATAACAAACTAAACGGAATACAAGCTGTAAAGTAAATGTTGAAGCGGACGTTAAATCTACAATTCTCTACTGTAAGGTCTCTTGAGAAAGCTTAAAGTGTTGCTGGCTCGACTCTTGACTTGTTCAAGGTTTATGCGTGGTTTCAACTAAATAAAACACAACTTGTTAAGTTTAAAGTGGTTTTTTAATGCAAATGTTTAAACAACACTGTCAGCATGTGGATTTTGCTTTTTTGGGTTGAAACATGAAATCTAAAAAGGTGACTCAATTCACTCTTTCGGGGTAGTTTTTATCTTTTAGGTTTTAGTTATAGTTACAAGACACATGACAATGAACATGTTTTTCCTATGGCGAAATACATTTATAATATATTTTGCAGTTATCTATTCATCGGGGCTGTTTGACATTAAATAAGTAAATTACAATTTGTATGAATCTTCTCTTGAATAAATAGATATTAACAAAACAACATTGAAAAATGATTTGTTTATGAACTAATTTGTTTGTTATGTTTCAACTTCTTAGGCCATGGTCACACTAACACCCAAAAAGATTTATGACAAAAACTTAAAACTATATTAGCCATTTAATTTTTCAATTCTTCAATCATTTCTTATATTTTTTAAATATAAAAAACGGATTGAGATACATTATAGTTTATTTTTCTTACATTATCCTTTTAAATAAGTGAGATTTTATAGAGGTATCATTTGTAGGTGGGTAAATACAACAACCATTTAAATTATTCTATCGTTATTAGTTTATTTTAATGTAAATTTATATACGTATCACTCCTAAACAAGCTTTACATTTCCACGAGAAATATTTTCGGTTATGTTAATAGTAGATAATACAGGATCATCCAGTGAACTTTGATGTTTTTGGAAAAATCATAACTCGGTTAAATTTTGGGATACATAACTGTTATTTCTAGTGTTCATTTTTTGAAAATAATATCGTGCATTTGATGTCCAATGGATGCAATGCAATTTTCTACTCTTTGTCTTAAGCTGTGTACGCTGTTCAACATCTCTTGAGAAATACGGTTGATTTCTTCAATGATCGCCTGCTTCAAATCTTTTAAATTACGTGGTTTTTCATTTTATACCCTTTCTTTTAGATGCCCCTACAAGAAAAATCACAAGGTGATAGATCGGGGGACCTAGGAGGCCAGGGCATGTCTCCACGAGCAGAAATCAGTCGGCCGGAAAAATGTCGTCGGAGAAAGCTCATTGAGTCATTGGACGTATGGCATGTCGCTCCATCTTGTTGAAACCATACCCGCTTCTTTCCTATTCGATTGCGTCGAAGCTCCGAAAGAAAAAATCTTTCAACATCGTGGTATAACGCTGAGAATTAACTGTAACAGTAACACTGTTCTCCTCAAAGAAGTAAGGTCCAATAACCATGTCCTTCCCAACAGCACACCACACTGTTACTCGTGGGCTGTGAAGAGGTTTTTGATGGGTTTGTCTAGAATTTTCATTCCCCCAATATCTAAAGTTTTGTTTGTTGACAAAACCGTTCAAGTAAAAATGTGCTTCATCGCTATAAAATAAAATCCTCTCTTCATTGTCCTCAAACAAATATTGCAAACTCTGACAAAACCTGGCTCGTTTGTTGTAGTCTCTTTCCAGCAACTGTTGACACGTAACCATCTTGTATGGATGAAACTTTAGGTCGACTTTCAAAATTCTTTGTAAAGTTGTTTGACTCAAGTTCATATTAGATGCACGTAATCGGATTGAACGGTTGGGGCTCTGGAGGACATTCACCCTTACTCTTTCAATGTTTTCTTCTGTTCTTACTGTTCGTCTTGCTCCCATTTTCTTCTTCATGACACTGCCCGCTTCATTAAAGTTTTTTACTTACAATAAGATCAGATTACGTCTTGGCATCGTTCCTCGGTGAGGAATTGAGAATTGACGCCGAAAATCCCGAAGAGTTTGAGTAATAGACTGTCAACCAAACCATTTTGCGTTGTTTAGGTAAACAAAGAAACAACAACTGTATTTGTTGAAAACATATGATCTCAAAAAAATCCCCTTGTTGTGAACATATAGTTGGCAATATGTTCAAAACAAGGCGGATCACTGTCAGGTAAAAAATAAAGTAGTACTATACCAATTAAAAACATCAAAGTTCACTGGATGACCCTGTATAAAACCAAAACAACAATTTAGGGCTCAATGCTGTGTGGCAACTATATGAATAATGAAACAGTTTTGTTTGTCAACTTATTAGAATTGAACCATTTTTGATAATTTAGTCACGATGTACCTTAGAGAATCTAAAACTGTAATAAAACAAATTTCTGTCTGTTTGTTATTTTTCCCCACACAAATAGCAGAACGGATGTCAATCAAACTGTGTAATGAACTGTGTGTCGTATTTCGACACGTGACGACTAAGAATTTTGTGTTTAACTTTTAATCAGGTGTTAAGCTAATCAGCGTTCTATAATGTAAATGCGAGTACATAACTAATTACTTTCAATACTTATTTCATTTATAAGGTTTAACGACACGAAATTGCTTTAGAAGCAGAGGCACTGTCGACCACCACGAGCTGGTCCAAATACTTATTGAATTGTTTTTGTATTTGAGCAAACTGGTTATTTATCATCTGTACTTTCAATAGTGTTATCACTAGATTTCGTTCTTATAGGGTTATTAGTTGTGTAAATTACACAACCTGATGATAATGTAATTATTATTAGTGATTTATTGGTTTAGAGCAAATACGTTTTTCTACGTGAATTACCAAAAATATGAGATTAAAAGGGACATTTTAACTATTTAGACTTTGTATTTTCAGAGGATAAAAATTAGCTATTCCGGAAAACTGCATGCAAATCATGTATTTTCCTAACTTCCTACCCAACAAGTTCCATTAAACAACTTACTCGTTAAATTCCCAACGCACACTTAAACGAAAAACCCCAACCTGGCGTATATGTTTTGATCTCTTTACATAGACAAGCTTTTAATACGACTGCATATAATAAAACTTCCAATACGTACAGTACCCGCCAACATAAACAGTACTGAAAGTGTTAGATTTTATTTGCATGACCTTACTAACATATAAACATACAAAATGAAGCAAAATCCATTAGATTTGGGTTAGAATATGTTCAATAAGTCCTCCGTCCATGTTAGGCAACATTCATAAAGTTCTTGAAGGTTTTGCGCCATTACCGTAAAGAGAGGTTGTGCCATGTTCCTCACACATAGATGTATTTTTCTTTAAGTTGGACGATCGTAGTTGGTGGATCCTCGCGAAAAATCCTTGTATCTTGTAGGGAAAACCACCAAGGCTTTTGAACATTATTCTTAAAGAGGTACAACTTCTTTTCGGAGACTGCAACACTTACCGCAGCACTTTTCCATGATTTTCGTTTGTGCAGGCAGAAGTAGGGCCGCCAGAGACCCTTCCGCTGAGTCAAAACCCTACCGGTTCTTCCAAATCTTTGAATAACACATATCATAACAGCATTACTTGACGGATTTTCATGAAACTTTCCTTGAAACCGAAGCGCAGTGGGACAAACTCGGCCCACCTGCACGCTCAATTCCGTATGAGCGGAAATAATGCTCTACAAATAAAGTCTTTTCCGCAGTTGTCAATACCATTTCAGCCTAATCCATCCTTAAAGATGAAACACAAAATAACCACGAAGACGTTGCAACAATTTAAAAGCTGTCACAGCTTATTGAGAAGAAAGGTACATTTTGTTTTAATTTCAGTACTGTTCATTTTGGCGGGTACTGCATTTAAATAACGAACTAAGTAACGTCTCAAGTGAGACTTAAATTACTCGTCGTTTTAAAAGAAAATGTGTATTTTTTAATGTTGATATTATTTTTATTGATACATTTACAAGTATTTTTTATTGGCCTGAAGAGGTTTTTCTTACAACTGAGTTTCACTCAGGGAAGACATGAGTTTCTATCTACGACACTAAAGAGGCTTTGAGGAGACTTAAGCAAGTTCCTTCATTAAACATCTGTTGGAGCTTTCAAAGCTTCATTTGTGAACTTAACGCCACTTTTACGTCAAACCAGCTTTCTAAAGTAGAACATGTCAAGACACAAAACAATTTGTTTCATAGTAGGTTTAACTGGTTCAATCTTACTAACTATAAAACAGTTTGTAGAATATTTGAATCAATAATAGTACATACGAGTATAAGACAAATAAAGTGTGTCTACAAAGTATTGATACACTTTTAATTGTGTTTATGTGCAAACGTAAACATCGTACTGTCATTCATTAACATACATTTATAAACCACAAAACATATTTTTGGTATCAAATTTTAGTCGTCCTGCAGACGTTTAAACGAAATTCGATCTCCCTCTAAACGTTTCGAAGAACTTCTAAGGTTACCGACTCAAAGGCCGTAGCGATTATTTCCTTCAAACGTTTAATATTTTGGACTTGTCCTCTGTAAACTTAATTTGATATGTATACCCTTAAAAACAAGTCTTTCGGGCCTAAGTTAATTTAAAATTGTGTTTTTCTATGAACCACAACTAGACAACCTCACACACCGGGGTTGATTATAAATGTCGGGTAAATAATGAGTCAGGGGTAACGGTTAAGTAATGTTTAAGGGATTATGTTTAGTCAAACGATATGTGATGAACAAGTGTTGTATTAAATGAGTAATGTGTTTAACAATGTTATCTACAGTACACTTTGCACTTACCATTTAAACCTAAAGTTGCATCAACATTATTTATGTGTTAATACTTAACCTTGAATCCGTTAGCATGGCATTCCTTTTATTGAGTAAACATGATTAAAGTTAAAATTTCACATTTTTAAAGCCTAAACACATGACAAACTAAAAGGAAGAAGGTTCTTCTCAGAGTTAACAAGGGAAAAACAAACGTGAAATCATATTTTACAAAAACACTTAGGAAGTTTAAAATACACAACGAACTCGTAACGTTTTCCTTATTGAGAGCATCTAAGGTAAGTGGTTTGCAAACTTTAAGAACTCATGTGCTCACAATATACACGACGCGAACTATAAACATAATTTGCTTAAAACAGTCGTTTGGTTACAAATTTCATCAATCAGTGGTGGTTAGTATCTAAGTCATCATCTAACATAGGTTGAGATTTATTGACTCAACTATCTGATTGTTGTTCTGTATTTCAGGAGACTTTCAAACTCGTTGACACGTGATCGTGTGTTTTAAACGAGTTTAGGGAATAACGGGGACCAAATAATCTAAATCTAAACGTTGCATATGCAACGTGGTTTCCTAATATTTTACCATTACTCTATATTTACTAGTATTTTACTAAATTCAAATCAAACCTACTCATTGAAAAATATATTCATAGTTACGGGACAAGATTCAACAAACAATTTAGAAGAAGGCAACATAACACAAAATTTATGTATCATTGGCAACTGAAAGAGAAAGCAAAATTTTAAATAATCTACCAAATAATATTAAAAACGAAACCATTCAAAAACGGTTTAAATAAAAAATAAAGTATGTTTAATATCAAAGTCCTTCTACACTATGGACGAATTTTATGAAGAGACACGTTGTAAACTGGAATATAAAGATGATTTAGAATAAAATGTAAAATTATTTTTGTTAACTTTGGCTACACATTTCAATGTACAGCAATAAATTATGATTATTATTATGGATGGTCTTTTCTAAGGTTCAAGGAAGAAACCAGTTGTATTTTAAGCAGTGTATTTTACTTGATGGTGAATTTATAAAAGCTATGTTTTTTTAGAAAAGAGGCGACTGTTTTATTAACCGTAATTTTGTGGTGATTCTTTTTAATGTGATTATATGTAAACGGTCGTTGTTCTCTACAAAAAACCACTTACATGAAAACATTTAAAAATTCATTGAACGATTATGGCTCTGGTAAAGTAGCAGCCTTTAGATATAATATAGAAAACTAAAGCATAAGAGTAGAGCTAACATAACCACACGTTTAGTATTCAAGTACATATACAACCTCTAACCACAACAAGTTCCACCAGTCAAAAGTTAGGTTTTGAAACAAAAGCTGAAAGGGAATATTCAGAGTAAAAGACAAACACATTTAATAAATAACGCTAGATTTGGCTTTAACTTTCTGATTTTAATATTCATCAAACCACAGGAATGGAACCGAAAACGTTCTATTATTCAGTAAATGTTCACTGAATGAAAAATGGTTCTTGCTTCTGAAACAGTATTCAAATGCTCACCTCATTCTGTCTGACCCTTGAAACCCTGATATAAGTTGTAAATGGGACTTGTGCTGTGGTGAAATATACTGTTTTACTGCATGTATCAACATTATATTGTAGTGTTACACTATTTAAATGCTTCAAATGACTGGCACTAGTTCTCTAAGTAATATTAAATCGATGGGCTTTTAAGGTTTTATGTTCATTTATAAATCAACTGAAATTACACTATTTGTACAAGTAAATTAAATTTTATAAATATTACTTACTCATCAGCGAGGTAATACATCGTAATACATTACCAACACAATGTTGCAAATATGTAATTTAAAAATGTATTATAATAAGCCTTATTTACCAGTATTATGTTGTGCTTAGTTAGGGAACAGATTTATTTATTTATATCGCAATATATAGGATGGTTGGAAAGTAAGTAGACAAAAAGGAATATAGTAATAATTCCTGCAATAATTATTTAAACTTCCTGAAATACCGTACACTTACGTGATATATTTAAATTTCCATGAACATGCACCGGTGTTGTTCGCCTATTTTTACACATGGTGGGGATACAGTCGAAATACTTTTGAAGGAAGTCAATTGGAATACTGGTGATAAATTCTTGAGTGCGATTTTCCAAATAATTTACGGTTGTAGGCTTGCACTTGTACACTTCTTCCTTTACAGAATGCTCATGGGAATGACACTGAGTTAGATCTGGGCTTCTTGATGGTTATTCGTGGTGTCCACGCCGTCCCGGCCAACGTCCAGGAAACATTCCGTCCAACCACTCACGAACAGTTTTAGCAAAAACGTATAACAATGAACCAGTATTAGTAATCAAAGGAAACCTTGTTGAATACTCAATATTAAGACACTATTGCCAATATGAAATTCGTAATGTTGTAGAATGTATAACAAGATATTATTACCTAACTACTGTTTAACCACCCGGTAGGACGAAACATCGTATAACAAAACTGAAAGTGGTTTTAGCTTCCCAACTTGTTCCTAATCAGATGAGAAAACCCCGTATGTTTTCTTAAGATGTAGGTTAAAAAATAACTGAGCATCATTTTTAATTTGTTTAATACCACGACTGATTTCCTCATAGGATTACCTCATCGTCGGGTGGGAGTTCAAAGAAAATGGTTATCTTCTGTATATACTCGTACACCACTGGAAGATGAGGTAATCCTATGAAACCGGTAGTGGTATTAAATTAATAAAATCGAACGGTTGGTTATTTCTTAATATATATCACATTTACAGTACCCCTTATAAGTAGTTTTTTTTTTTTCACGTAAACATTTAAATTTATGAAAACTAAAACAAATTTAATTCGACTTCAATAACCAACAGTTTGCTCCAACAAGTTTGTAAGAACAGATAAATATGTATTGCTACATCACTAACAAAACGCTTCTGTTTTACAGCGTGCAACAATAATGGTTTATCCATAACAATACAGTCAACTTTCGTATTAGAAATATGGTAACTATTAAAATAAATTAGAAGTTTTTAATAACCATAAAAATACCACTATATGAACAAATTATTTTCCACATTGTGAAGTGTAATATTTACAATATTTATTCATTAAAAAACTTATTAACTTATTTTTGCTGCTGAAAAATATTATTAAAAACTGATACTACTTCTTTACGTTTAAAACTTAAAACGCTTCTTTCACTGTATAGAAAGGCACACAGTGCTAGTAGTGTGGGAGACGTGTGGCGTATTGGGATGTTTCGTACAAGACGAGAAATTGACATGTTGACAGCACGAAGATGGAATAACAGATCATCTGCAAACAAACCAGTTTCCATATGTATTTCAATCTTTCTTAGAGTCAAGGTTGTGTTGTGAATGGTTGACAGTATTGCATTTGGAATGTTCACACTAATATGTATCCCTCTCGGAGCTTTTGCTCTGCCGGGAGTGTACAAAGTAATAGTTAGTGTACTCGTACAGTGTACTTGTGTATACTATTTAGACATGTTTCTGACAAAATAATAGATGAAATATTCCATATGTCATAAGTCTTAAAACGGTCTTTAATGCTTGGCTTTGTGATAACAATGTACAAGAATAGCTCTTAATTTAAGCCTTCAGTTTTACCACATAAATACAAATCATTATCACACTATATCACTATTTGAGATGCCGACCACTCTCATGAGGGTATTTTAAGGCAAATATGTGGTGAGGGATGAGTTTGATGAGTGGTAGTAATGAGTTATGAGGTGTAGTCTTGTTACAAACTAAGGCCGACTCTTCCTTAGAATGGGTCATTAATTAATAGCCCAATGACCAATAGAAATACAAGGACCAACGTCTTAACGTGACTTCCGAACCACGCAGGTAATGGTCTGATATGTCTAAACGATGGTGGGAGTTGATGTGTGTATCATCAGATGATCACTGAGACTATCTGAGCCGCTTTACCTATATCATCCTCAAAACCTGACCACCATGAAGCTGGATTACCGATTTACGCCACTAATCCCAGTCATTGTCCTTTTTCTTGACATCCGCTGCGGATTTTACTGAATTCCCCTACTTCCTTTTGCCTGCAGTCTCAGTTTTTACCCCGCAATCAAAACTCAATATTCTTTATATTATCTTTTGGCCTTAGTATTTCATCGAACAGCTACAAACTAATATTTTTTCCGCCAACAAAACCACTATTCTTTCGCGGACCAGTGGCGGATTGGAATTGCGCGTGACTCCAGAGCTCTTCCCTCCGGTGGCAAAGGTTTGATACCTGCAGTTATGTGACTTTACAGTTACGATAGATAATGGTCGAGGTTGAGTAGTGGAGAGGACTTTGTATTCTAACTTCGTGTCACTAAACAAGACCAAAATTTACACTTTACTTCGCAATACTTCCGTTCAAAATGTTGATTTGCACGTAGCAACTTTAGGTTCACGTAAGTGTTCTTAAAGTATGATATGAACAATGTTCAAAGTAAGGGAAAGTGAGATGAAATTCAACTTTCGGATAAAACATACTTTTTAATATCACGAAGAATCAGGTCTAATCGCACAGTTATCACAAATATTAGCTAATGCGACTTCTACTTAAAACTAGTGTTAGGTGCAATTGAACTATTGTAATCAAATGCAATTAAGGAACTGTAATGACTAGACACTCTGTTGTTAACACGAAGCGAGATACAGAATGTCAACTATGTGGACTATCATTTGTGTAGTGTGAGACCTTGGAGCTGACATACCAGAATATCTGCAATTGCTGATGCAGAAACTGTGCAATGTGTTGGAACCGGAAGTGCTATAATGTTTGTGCACATTTCTGTGCAAGATTATGAACTTGCAACGTCTACTTGTATAATGATAGTATTGGTTGCTGCGTTTTAGTTAGATTATGTGTCTGTCGTTTAACAATGCTCTACCGAGCATAGAACCATAGCCTATGTATTAAACCCAAACCTTTTGTAGCCTCTGGGTTTTCCTATTTATTATCTTGTATTACGTTATACCGATGTATTAGATGGATAGATGTATATGTCACTCATTTTTCACTCTGTGGTTCTGCATAGCGCGCTACACATATTTGTGACACGCTGTATAAGTGAAAATTATAGACTGTATTACTGTTTTTGAAAGTATGAGTACTCATAAAGAGCATACCTAGTTAAAAATAAAATGGTTATCACAATGACTTTTTTTAACATAGGTAGTAAGACATTTTCGGATTATAAATCATTTGTAAAATAGTTCTGTATGGTGGTTTTTATTTTTACTTTTAAATGTATATATGTAACATGTAACACATAATATATATTTTCATTCATATATTTATTTATTGAAACTGTTACAGGTACATAGTTATTTTTGTTCATGCCAGGCTGCGGCAAATGAGGCAAGAACTTGTCCACTAGGTAAGTGAAGTGTTTACTCATTATTGGCCGAGTTTTGGACATATTGGTCAACACCTAATGATTTTGGACATTTTAAATTTCTGTGTAATTTGATCAGTCAAAAACATAATACATCGTATAATTCATTTTAGGAACTCTGGTATATTCATCATATTTCATTATCTTACTACTAGTTAATTTTATTACTTCTAGTTCAAAGGTAAAACTACTATCCTCTCACTTAAAGGCTTTTGAATAAAGTACATTCACAAACTTGTAGTTACACTGAAAACGTAAATGTTGAGGAAGAGACGATACGCAGTAAAGTCAAAATACAAACACCGGTTACGGTCGGTCAATTATTTATAGTTGAATTTATTCGTTCAAAAAAGTTAGTAAACATAAAATCCACGTAAAGTTTTAACTTTAATTGTATTCGCTATTAAAACTTTGTTAAGGGGACACTAAGCAGTTGTGCACACTTAAGAGGATCAGTCAATCAGGCAAGAACCCTTGTTTACCACTGAAATAGCGGAGTATTGATTATTTCTCTCCGGTGGACGAGGTGTTAGTGGAAATAGGCTACAAGTTTATCTTCTGTTTCAAAAACATCGGCTCTAGTAGATTTGTCTTGTTAGGCTCAGTTCTTTGAAGAGTCACGCGTGCCGCCGACCTTGCCAATTGAGATAAATGGTAGTAGCGATATTCCAACTTTGCTCCGCTCAGCTAAACAGTGGCAAAACATGGTTTCGTATTCCCCTGTTTGCGACGCAGTTTATGAACGGAAACGTACGAATTCGGGTTTATATGATAGGGTAGGAGTGATCCTATGTGCCTTGTATACTAAAACCGTTCGTGAAAAAATATAACACACTTTTAAAATAGCCTTTTTGCCAACTCGGGTGATCAATTAGCTACTTTCTCTATTACTTTGACTACTTTTTAATTTATGAAACGGACAATTTTTATTCAATAGTGTGTTTTTAATATACGTTTAAAAATGGTTGTAAAATGAATGTGTTCAAGTTACTAGAAGGAAAACGGTACAGGAAAGACAATATATTTGTTGATATACACAGTCTATGTGATAATGAGAAAGGTTGAAAAAAAAGATTCTCAGTAAACACCCTTTAAGCTTTTTGACTTGCGCGTATAGTTCTTCCCGGTTGGGTGAACCTAGTCGTGGCACTCATATAAGTTGCACTCTATAACAATATAAGAAAATTTTAACTGACTTTGTAAATGGGTGCGGTAGTACTATACACGCTCTGTAAAACGCAATGTAAAATAAGCTACCTGTTATTTGTGTAAATAGTGTAAATGACCAACTGAGGATACTACTATGGCCGAAATGTACATCGGGATACAACAACCATAAGGTACAGGCTAAATAACAGGTAACTTAATACGCCTTATAGCTGAAAACGCAATGTAAAACTTTACGCGACTTTATAAATAAGTGTTGTGGTACCAAAACACCTTCTGAACCTTTTAAACTTTGCATAAGTGCGTTGGCTTTCAATTATAACTCTATTAACCAGAATAATTGTCATCAACAAACTAACAGCTATCGATGTGTTGCAAGCAGATGATATTATAATTGAATCACACCGGATTTTGTTTTGCTTCCACTCCTAACTCAATTACAAGTTTCATCGACTCTGTGTTGTCTGACAACAAGTAGTTTACGTTTGCAATCATTGTGTTGGAAATAATCAACAAACCATGGTTACATAGTAAGCAACAATCATCATCACGTAATACGCAGTAATTACCTATTTAGAAAACAAACAGGTATTTATTTCATTACACAATACGCATTATTTGACACTCAAAATGTTGAATAAATACTACTTTCATTAATCTATATGTTTGAATAGGATCTGTTGAACTAAGGCTAACATGCCGATATCGCACATATCTAGATGACAAGCTTGACATATAGAACTTATGTTCACTGTTTACTTTTGTAGTTTGGAATGATACAGTTCGGGTTTTGATTGTTTTAACAATATTACGCTGTCTATTTCCAAAATGGTTTTAAAGCCTCTTACAGAATAAATATAATAAAGAAATAAACAAGTTGCATATCACGAACATATTAATGCATAAATTGCAATGCAAATTTTTAAGAAGATAGATTTAGCAAAGCAAGTGTTAACAAGGGAAAAAATGGTCTTTGTTATTTCAATTTCATTGGCCGTTGGGCTAATGACCACTTCTGGTTTGAAACAAGACTATACTTCACTATCCATCAAAACACTCATAATCATTCCATATTCAACTTAGAAACCCCTCTAAGAGTGGTTGGTGTTTTAAAGCAAAGGAAAGTAAAGTAAAACAGTAAAAGATGAAGTGACAAGACACGACTTTCGTTCAGAGGTTAGTTTGGATATAGATGTTTTGACCTATTTTCCACCGTGGTTGACCTGTTATAAAAATTATTATAATCTTATTATAGGACTTTGTTATTTATTATATACATTTCAGAACACAGAAAACTAACTAAGCATTGGACAAGTTACGTATTAAACTATTAAAAAAGGTTAAAACACGAATACAATCAAAACACAGGATCAATTAGAAATCTAATAAGATCCAGCTCTTGAAAATAGATACAGGATCAATTCTTACAGATGTTTAACATACGAGGGTTATCCAGAAAGTAAAGAACGATTGCATCACACGCCGCACAATAATTCTCACCGCTTCGAGCGCGTGCAGCAGTGCTACATTCTTCCTCTTCAGTTTGAGTGTAAGTTCGTTGCTGTGTGATTACGTCTCGTGTCCACAGTGATTTATATGGCACGACAATTGAAACCTCGCCAAATGTAAAGTGTGAAATTAAAACTATAACTGTTTTGATAGAGAACCCATGTCTAATAGTCATCTGTTCTAGATATACCACTTGATTCAGCACTTAGTAAAAACAATTGAATGATAAGGAACTAAAGAAGCTCTGGAAATCAGCTCCTCAAGCTTTTAGCGGGCAAATGACTAGAACATGGTGGTTGAAAACTGCATGGTCCCACGTTAAAACCAGTGTCTTGAAATCCATGCATTTGCGTAGAAATGTAGAGAAGGTCCATGCATTTGTAAATAAAAGTTTTGTGTTGATATCTTTATTTTTATTTGACCATGCCAAAACGTTCTTTACTTTCTGGATGACTCTCGTATAATATCTTCCGCCCCTTAAGTGACAAATATAATTAACAGTTAGAGTTACACCGTGTTTTTGCTCTCTTATCAAAATATCTTCTGTTTAGCTTATATGTATAATATGTTTCTCTATTGTGAAAATATCATCTTGAGTGTATTGATAATGTAACACTTTGAAACATGATCAGAGTATGCTTGAGACTCCCTTGTTCAAACATTGCGTTGTCGTCTATTGTCTAGAAACAAAGACGCGTAAACACCCTGAACAATCTGACAACAATAGACAAGTTAGTGAGCGAACAAAACGCGTCTTGCATTAGCTATATCATAAACTATACAGGGTGGTTCATAAGCCAGTTGACTAAATGCGTCTAGTTAAATGCATGTCTGTTAACTCACTTATGAACCACCCGGTATACTTAGTGTCCATTAATTGTGGGTTCAAACTTCACCAGGTGATTTATCAAGTCAAAATAAACTAAATTTTTCTATAACACATAGTACCATCTCACCTAGTTTTTCGTCTGTCTGCCTGTGTTTTACAATAAATAATTATCTCTCCAAGGTAGATAAGGTTATAAACCTAAAACTTAGCACACCTGTTATTGTAATAAAACCCGATATTTCAAAACTAAATTTCAGCCAATATCCCTTACGGTTTCAAAATAATGGCCTTACTCAGTTTTCTAAGCTTAATAACTCAACAGTCTTAAACTTTGTAGTCAAAACAAGTTTTTGAAAACAAAACTTAGCTAATGAGTTTACACACATTCTAGGCCAAGATTGTTGCAACAAGTAACAACGGAGGAATATATGTTTTGTCCTTCTGCTCTGAAAACAGCTGCTTTAGACACATGTATTGACAGTGCTAAAGTGTCACTTTTACACCCAGGTAAATAAAGTATTGTTTTGATGATATTTTTTTCCCTATTTTATAATATTATATTATTATTATACCAGCCGGTGAGCTATATATTATAATTGTTTATAATATTAAACATTTATTTCTCACTATTATTTGCATCATTAAAAGAAATATCGTTCATCACTCGGCCCGAAAGTGTCTTTTTGACTCGGTCTTTTAACGTCCTCGGCTGCGCCTCGAACGTTAACTTGACCTCGTGTCAAAAAGTGTCACTTTAGGACCTACGATGAAGTATACTTTTCTGAGCGCATTCCTTTATTTACGAGTATATTTAAGAAACATATGCAAATTGAAGAGAGTACTCAGAAACACATAAATCTCTTCGTTCATAATTATCTCAGAACAAAGAACTTGTCTTGATATGTTTGTAAAGATATTTTCCACGTCTTGTCATACTTGTATTTGTACTATACAATTTTACGCGTTTTGACTTATTAAGCTTAGAAAACTAAGTATGGCCGTCATTTTAAAACGGCTGAAATCAGCCTAGAATATATTGAAGCTTATGAGGATCAGTATTTGGAAATCATTATAAAAGTATCAAACCTATTGAAATGTCTACCAGGCTGATCCTTTATAAAGCATAGTTTCCTCGTCTCTTACTTTGGATTTGTAGAAGCAAAACATAACTTGGTTTATTTAAAGAGATAACAGTTTTGTTTGACAGTAAATAATTTGAATTTAAAACTGCCTAGAAACCTAAGTTGCAAGTAAATTACAAATTAATTCTGTTAGATGTAATGCTTGTATATCTCAATGATTTAAATAGATTTTTAAGATGACTACTATTTACTGGCTATTTTTAGAGTTAACAATCTTTTTAGTTTTAATCCTTTCAGGGTTAATACAATCTGTGCCTTATTAAATAACGTTATACGGAGCAATAATACTGCATATTGATGCTAAAGCCGTAGAAAATAGTTTCTTAGCTGGATTTTGTCATATAACTTACTTTACCTTATTCATTTATCGTATGGCAATTGCATAAAAGCAAAGTATCCTATTCTGGATACTTTGGCAGCCAAATAATCTTGAAGGCTTCTCTGCCGAGTGATACACGTTGTCCTAAAAACCTCAGGGTGAGTCTTCGTCATTCCAACTAAACTATTTTTTGTCATTCAGCTCCGAAAACAGCTAATTTAGACCCATGCATTAAAAGTGCTAAAGTTTAACTTTTTAACCCAGGTAAATAAAGGATTGTTTTGATTATCTTTTTCCTTAGGGAGAAAAAGATCATTCAATGATCTTTTCGTGGCTTGGACATCAGCTGGTCCAATGGTTTTTTGAAATTGAATTATTTGTTCCATTATCGTCTATAGTCGATACAACGACTAAACTGTGAATATAATTCTAAATCACAGGTAATTTAAATTTAGATTGAGTGCGATGTATCGATTTAATATCGAATCGTAACACTGACAATAGTAAATCAAATGAACAGCTGTTTATACAAGATAAAAAATAAAACTATAGCGTTTGACACCATAATTCTTTAAAATATTTTACAAAACGTTTTTAAATTAACTAACTAACCATTTTAATCACTCCTTCTACTTGCATCATGACAAAGTTTCGTTCATCACTCGTCCCTAAAGTGTCTTTTTGATCCTCGCTTATTTAACATAGGTATGGTCCTTATCCTATCTCGCCTACGCCTCGGACGTTAAACTTGAGCTCGTATCGATAATTGTCACTTTAGGACCTAGTGATGAAATATACTACTAAAATTTGTTTGTTAAAAAGTAAAACAATTTTACTTCACAAAGCACTTTAACTTCAAATTGTCTTCATGAAAATTTGAAATCCAACTTTTCATTTATCAAAACCCTTGTCTATATGTTCCCTATACCAAAACTTTCATACATGTATGTAGAATTCAATAGAAACACTTAATTTTGATAAAAATAACTACTTAAATACAAATTTAGAACATTTTAGGAGTAAATTTACAACTATATTTTAAACCAAAAGAACAGCTGAAAGGAATACTGTAAAAAAGACCTAATTGTCATTATTTAACTTTTATTTTGGTTGAGTTTAACCAAAATAACTATTGTTTTAGTTGACTTTGAAAATTTATACAAATATTATAAGAACCTTATTATAAGAAAACTTCCTATAGAGTAAAACAAAGAAATGGGCGTTTGCAGAGTTTCCAATGTCGTTTGAGTTTTGAAACGGCTTTACAATGACAGGTTATTTTCTTCCTTGAATGCATTTCAAATATTTCTTCCGTCCCCGGATGCATTTCAATGTTATCATTCCTGAAAACGTTATTACCAAGCATAACCATTGAATAGTTGAACATGTATAGTCATAGCGTTCTAACATCTCAACTCTGAAGTCAACAAAGGTAAAGGCACCTAAAGATTAATTGAGTAAAGTTAAATATGACTTCCTCATCATGTCTTACTCAATTACGTCTTCCTAAACATGTTTTCAGGAAAGTTAATGTTTTGTATATTTTGGCAAATTCAACCTTATCTCCTTGCCGGTAGTTTTGCCGTATCTCCTTGACATAACTCTTGAATTTAGCTGATTCACTAAATACATTTCCTGAAACAAGAAACAATATATTCTTTTGAAGTAGTTAATTAGATGGATAGCAAATTTCTATATCAACGGTTTGTACATGATATTGAAAGCATTATTAAAAATGCAGCTTGAAATAATAAGATTCAGACATCAATAATTTCCAATTTGCAGCAATCGTCACAATGAAACTATATGATAAGGACCATACAAATTACGAAGAGAAATATATACCACAAAACGCATATGTCTACTTATTACAGATGAGTCTTGCCAATAACAATTTTCTTGCAAATGTTTATTTCACCGTACATGACTAGGACTCTTTGTTTCACTAAATCACTCAACGTTATACAGGGTGAGTTTTATATGTCTCCCCTCACCTTAACTTTTGAAAGAGGAAAATCTTTGAAAAACTTTTAGGGAATGTTTTTATAGGGGTCTGGAGTTTCTTTTGATGTACTTTTCGTTAAAAAAAAAAACAGGGGAGGGCCCTCCTAAAATTTTCAAACACGAACCCCCTCTGTGACACCTTATTTGAAAAGGTATAAACACACAAACTCATTGATTCCATCAAAAACATCTTACGACGTTTCTGTACAAAATGGCGGCTCAAAACGTTTTCATTTTTTAAGCAAATAAATGGACGCTGTCGCTATATTTTTCAAAATTTTGAAACAGAAATTACAGATCTAGTTTTTGGGTACTTAAAGCTTTAAAATGATATGTTACAAGATAAATTTTGCAAACTTTGAAAACTGCCACTTTTTTCAAAATACGTTAATTTTAAAATGTTTGCAAAATTTATCTTGTAACATATAATTTTATTTTAAAGCTTTGAGTACCCAAAAACTAGACCAAGTTTTTTTTCAACATTTTGAAAAATATAGCGACAGCGTCCATTTATCTGCTTAAAAATGAAAACGTTTTGAGCCGCCATTTTGTACAGAACCGTCATAAATCTTTATTAATAGAGTTCAATGAGTTTGTGATTTTATACCCATTCAAATAAGGGGGAGGGGTTCGTATAAAACATTTAAGGAGGGCCCCCCGGGTTTTTGGGTGGGGATGGGTAACGAAAAGTACGCCAAAGGAAACTTCAGGACCTTATAAAAACATTCCTTAAAAGGGGTTTTCAAAATTCTTCCTCTTTCAAAAGATAAGATAGAAGGACATATAAAACTCACCCTGTATAAACACCCACTGATGTTACAACCAATTAATTGCTTTACCGGACTTAATCAAAACTGGTAGTATAATCCCCGGATATGAGTGTTGTTTGCCTTTGGGAACGGATGTATTGGTATTAGCGTTAATACCTTATCGCAACATCCTTGCTGCATTAAAACCTCTCTTGTGTGTACATTTATAATAAATGTTTGATGATGAAAAGCCTTGTTATTCTTTGGTTAGGTATCTTGAAACACAATAATCGCTAGGGTATTCTTATAAGAGTAAGGTAGAAAATCGGAAGAAACAGTTGCCGAAAGACAAAGCCGAAGAAAGTTTTCAACTTAAACTTTGATCGAGTCTGTTCTCAAAGTTTTAGACTGTTTTTGACATTCGTCAATATAATGAATGGTACCAGTATCACATTTTATTTCTTGATTAAATACTGTTTTAAAACAGTGTTCTCAATAATGTATAAATTAAAAAAAACCCTATACGGTAAACCTATGATAAAAACATTTAAAAGAAACACACGTTTTAAATATTCAGAAGACTTTGACTGGGACATCTTAGTTAAATATGTTTGGCTAGTGCTATACAGGACTGAAGTTAGGATCAACCTTTCGTTGCTTGTACTTCAACTAAGATGGGATGAAACATTCTCTTAGTTTCACATTTTTAACGAATGCAGCCGTAACAATAGCAAAAGGACATTACATAATACATTATCACTATATCACTATTTGAGATGCCGACCACTCTCATGAGGGTATTTTAAGGCAAATAGGTGGTGAAGGATGAGTGTGATGAGTGGTAGTAATGAGTTATGAGGTGTAGTCTTGTTAAACATAAGGCCGACTCTTCCATAGAATGGGTCATTAATAATAGCCCAATGAATAATGGAAATACAAGGACCAACGGCTTAAAGTGACTTCCGAACCACGCAGGTGATGGTCTGATATGTCTAAACGAAGGTGGGGGTTGATGCGGGTATCATCAGATGGTCACTGAAACTATCTGAGCCGCTTTAGACCTATATCATCCTCAAAACTTGACCTCCATGAAGCTGGATTACAGGACCACGCCACGAGTCCCAGTCATTAAAACGTTGAAATCACTACCTCAAAGGGGATTGTCTTAGCAGTAAAATTATTAAATTTGACGTGATTCAAAGTGGATATTTGTCAAGATAACACTTGAAAAATTGGCTATCAATCACCTATAAGGACGTATTTATTAGTTAACCCTTTATTTATAAGTTTTCAATTCACAACACAATATTCATAACGTTAGCGTTTTTTGAACTGTTACCCTCTGCACCGTTCTTGTTTTCTAATTGAAATGCGCAGTCTTAACTTTACATTTTCACAGAACATTTAACATGGCCTACATTAACATACGAGCATACACTTAACATACATTAACTGTCCTCGTAATTACATAGGTAATTTCCTACAAATTTTGTGTTGAACTGATTCTTTTTAAACAATTCGCCGGATTCAGATGGGTAATTTCCGGAAAGGTTTAATATTGAATACAGTGGATGAAATGAAAGAATCAGTTGACAGGTTAAGGAAATGAGTTCATCCAAGGAGAAGCTCCAATCTATTATCTCTGATCATCTGCGAGGTTGAGAAATACGCAAATTGTAGCTACTCGTTTCAATGTCTGCTAATAATACTTAAATATTTATTTCAGCTTTATTTGATATAATTTTAAACAAAGCATGTATTAGTTCAAAGAAGGAATGAATGAGCTATTAAGTAAAATTCTCATTGAATTCTAAAATTTCTCATGAGAATTTATTGACTTCAACTTAGCCTATTTATTAAGGGGTGTTGCAATCATCGATAAATATGGGAAAGACGCCTTCATATATACACGTTTTAAACACTTTGTATATTTTTGTTGTAAAGTTCTGTTAACTATACATAACCGAAACTCGGTTGTTTATTCACGAAAGCTTTTAAACATGATATTTTGTCATTTTGCTCTAAAGACAGCTGTTTTGGACACGTGACAAAGATTCACTTTTAAGCTTAGGTAAATAAAATATTGTTTTAACGATCTTGTTATGGCATGGACATCAGCTGGTTGAACGATTTTTGTTTTGATTGATTTGAATTTTAACACAGATTACTACTAAATTAGTAGAACAGCTGTTTTTTCTAAACAGAATAATGCAGACTGCTGAGTTCAAAACAATGTTTACCTAAGTTTATTTGTAATATTAACACGTAAATTATCATTGTAATTTGCATAATGACTACAAGTATCGTTCATCATTTGGCCCAAAAATGTTTTTTGGACCTTCGGCCCAAAGTGAACTTGACCTCGTGTCAAAAAGTGTCTCTTTATAGGACCTAGTGATGAAATATATTATTTTCAAATGTCGGGTTGTCTGTGTGTTTCGTGAAGACTCTTACAACAAATAATGTGATCACGTTGTCCTGTGAATTTATACGTCACACGGGCTTGTGGCTTTGGTAAGGTTTATGGCTAGGTACTTTTCAATAGCTTGTTTTACTAGCATATCTGCAATTTTTATTGTAGAAATACTTTTAAAACACCTTATTAAACCTTCGACGATAAGATAATCTGAAAGTTCCTAATTATATGTGACTTTTAGGGGTTTCAGTTGAACTTGAGAGTACCGTCAATCTCAAATGTTTAAACCTACTGGCAATGTTTGAACTGATTTATAAGAACGAATATTATGATTTGTACCACTACATCATGACCTTTAATCCTTCTATTGCAAGTGGACATCATTGTGTAGGCGCGTGAATTTCAACAACGATTACGTAAACACTTCTGATGAATTGCAGTTCTCATAACTGCGGGTTAAATGATGGATGTAGCGTGAGTGGTTAAATGATGGATTGCTGCAGGTCATAAGCTGTTTGCATGAATTACGTTTTGTCACGTCTTTATATGTATTTGCATATTTTTCAAACTGTTTCACTAAAATAACAAGTAAAGGTCTAAAAGATACGTTTTGTGTTTAGGTATGATAAATAAAAGATCTGGCCTGAAAGTCTTCTTTTGTATGAGCTTTTAATAGCGCTGTCGAATTTCATTTAACTCTGGTCGTTTCTTTCGAACTCGATAATGCAATATTGCCAAAACCTGCAACACTCGATAGTAACCTTTTATTCGTAGATCTTTGAAACGCTTGCTGGTACCAACCCAGCGTTGCTGTCAAAGAAAGAAAACGAACGATATGGTTTAACCTAAAGTTGTAACTTGCTTTTTCGGTGAAGCCTATTTTTTCTAGTGCGTGGACGCCCGTTTAGTTTTAACACATATTGAAATATCCAAGTTTCATAGCAAGTGCTATGTTTTATCAATTCAGGTTCTTTTTGTAACTTCTCAAAAAGTAGGAGCAGATTTGTTGACGAACAAGTTTTGGTCAGGAGTTAAATTTTTGGTACCAATTTTGTTGTATAATTTCTTCATGTTTGATTCTTCATGCAAAATATGTAAAACAGTATCTTTCTTGGCGTACACAGTCTCAGCAATCATCCAAAAGCTTGTATGCGCAAACAATGTCATTGGTTATTGCCAGTCTTGTCTAAAGTTGAAACAGAGGCATGTCAATCTGAAAGTTAATAATCTTTGGTGCGCTCTCAAATTCAAAACATGTGTTTGTTCTATAATAGTAAACACTACCAGCTAGCTGTTCACCAATGCATTTGTTTCCAGATCACCCTGAGACGCTTTTCAAGTACCAAGTCTCCTAATTTATTAGTCAGACCTCGTAGGTTTAACAAATTTGAGTTTGCAATAATTATGATGGCCATAGCCAATAGTAACATAAATAATATCAGGTTACGTACCTTTCAAGTAAACAATTCCTTCAGTGAAACATTTGTGTTTACTAGTTTAGACTAACAAGTAGTCATTATTTACGTTAATGATCCATCTTCATCAATCTCGTCAACATTAATAATTAACCAAATACATAAAACACAAAGAACACTTATTAAACATTGTATTGTTAATGTTGACGAGATTGTAGCCAAATGGTAGAGTAAATCACTCGCAAACCATATTAAAACTCATGTTTATTTAATAAGTCACAAACTAAGAAAGCAAGTAGACAAATCCAAATTAAAATGTTAACTATGTGAACTACTATAAAAGATCATCGTCACTGGGCTCTATGTTAAGATGTGTTCATACTAGTAACTTCAAGAAATCAGAATATTTAATATTATTTAATTTTAACATATGTAAAATTACCATTTAAAAGTAACTAAAATAAAAGTACTATATTATTAATCTAAATTTGTGAGTCAAATAGAACTGCAAGAGCTGAGCAAATCCTTTCGAAAATAAATTAAAATTATAAAATAAAACCAACTTTAGGACATTGGTTAGTTGGGACTAGGTTAGGTTCTACAGGGCAGCATCGTGAGAGAACCCCACACGCAGGGATTCTCTAGCTGAACCCCGAGGAGCTAAGCCAATAACCTTTTATTACTTGCTCAGCACAACCTTGACTATTAAAACAATCTGGCCAACATTGCTTTGATAACAAGAAAGCAGCACAGTTATTAGAAAGAATGTGTTAGTATTCAAACTGAACAGAAGGTAAAAGAGATTCTTTTCTAACTTACATACAATGTTAAAATCATGAAAATTGTAACTATCGTTATAGTATGCACCGGCCGGTGCCTGTCCCTGAACTGATTAGACGTTGTCAAACTAGCCTACTCCACTTCTGCTATCAGCTGTTCGTTTTTGGTCAACGTTGCCAACTGAGCTATTTCCTAGATACTCGAGTACTGTGTTAAATAATTTATTGGAACCATAATTAAGTTTCTCATTGAGCATATTATGCGGGTCTTGTTAAGTAGCTTTGTAGATCTCGCATTATTCAAGTATGTTGAGCATAAGTCCTTTTTTAGACACATGTAAGATTTCGGTGTTCAAATCAAAGCTATCAATTGAATGGTTGGAATCAATTAGGTGCTGGGCAAATTTAGATTTGTGTTGAGGTAGTTTGAGTTTATACAGATGTTCTGTAAAGCGATTTTTAAATGACCTACACGTCTGGCCAATGTAATAATTTGGACAATCTGAACAATTTAACTTATAGTGCCAGTTGCAGTACTCTTAGGTCGATTGGTGAATTTTGTTAATGAACTGTTTTTCGACTCTTTATTAGTCGAAGCTAGTAAACACATATGTTTTACTGAAGGAATTGTTGACGCTGAAAGGTACGTAAACTGTTATAATTCGGACCCATTCCAGAAGGCTAATCATGAATAAAAGTTACATAAAATTATCTTTAATACAATTTAAATGAAAAGTGGTCATTACACAGTTTGTTCCTACAGAAAACCTTCAACGGTACAGTTCATACAGAACTCGGTAGGAAAGCAGTCTCATACCTCTTTTACTAAAATTAAAGTTGTAGAGAAATTTAACATTTGAAATCAGGTGGTTTTGAACTTATTTAGATCGTTAAGCCCGGTCATCCAATAAACAAGCTAATTTATCACATAACTTTAAAACAGAGATGGTTAACTCACTTTTCATTACTCTGCCACATAGGACACAGAAGGTAAACATCTGCTACATCCACTATTCTGAATTGGTGGGTAAACATGAGTAGAACAACGACACCAGTTTGCAAGACATCTCTTGGGAAGCAATCAGGGTTATTTGCAGCTCCTATTGTTGTTTTCGCCAATTTAAAACACACTCGTTCTTGACTATTCAAATGGGATGCTTTCCCAAGTTCAAGCCCTTTTAAAGGCAGTAACAAAATGTCATTGGGAATTTAAATTATCGCTCTCATTGCGCCAATAATTTATATTATTTAATTTTCTTCTTTTCAAGACTCTGTTAGATTTCTACTCTCTTTAAATCCGTTTGATACTAAAATTAAAGTGCAGTTTAACTTCAAAGTGTATTTAAATACGACAACTGTTTTAAGGTTATGAGCTGATTGGAGAACTGATTTTTTCATCTAATGTTAACCGTAGAGTACCTGATAGATGTCGTGGATTTATCTTAGGGAAGCTGTTCTCACAGCACATAACCGTTTATCATGTCAGTATTTACTATAGTTAAACAGTTTATTACAAACCGGTTTAGTCTAAAACCTGCACAGCTAATTTTGGGACACAACTGATGTTTCCATGACCTAATTTAAGATGTATTTATATGGTTTGATAATCTACTAGAGCATTAATGGCTCTACAATCTCTGACCATAACTTCAAGTCAAGGCTTACCTCCCAGAAAGGCACTCCGTAAAATTTGAACTAAAATTTAAAGATTTGTTAATTAAATTGTAATAAAACTGCTGAAATCCTTTCTTTGAAACAATAAAACATATCAACGGCTTGTGGACGCCATTTAAGTTTGCACAGCTCAAGGATATAATTTAATTAGTTGGTCCAAAACATAGTCATGCACTATTGTGTTGTACGTGGGATATGCATAAGACAAATGACATGTGGGATGTGGGAAGGTACAGTTTGAATGTAAATCAGCTGATTACTTTGACAACAGGACAATTCAGCCTCTGCAGTTGTAAACATGTCCAGTTGCAGGCTAACAAGCCAGACCGTGTAAACCCGCAACTCAAAGGCTCCAAAAGAGGTCTCCATGAAAACTCCGTCCTTTGAATATAGAGTTCTTTTTACCGGTTTTACAATGTATTTTTTACAGTGAAGTGTTATATTTTGCAACTCCGAGCTTTTATTTTAGCCGTTATTAATGTACAGGCGGTTTGAAAAGTTATTCTACCTCCTTAACCTGCTGATAAATGATAGTCTGTTTTTATCGTATGCTGTATGACAACTTTTAAACTTGGGTCCCGGTACTAGCAGGTTAGGACTTCGAAGTTCCTCTTTAAAACATTGTCAGTCAAGCGTAAATATTTGAATAGTTTTTAAATTTTAAGTATAGTTTCAATGTTTTCGCTCGTTGTTTTATTTGATGGTCATAAAAGAAAGATGTATATTTTAATCTTCTAAGCTTCTATATCAGCCAGCCTTTAGAACTCGGTCTAGTGAATGCCATATTCCATATTATTTCAACAGCAGTTTGGTATTTACTTAGTAGTTGAAGAGAATAAAAGTTGAAAACCACCAAATTTAAATCTTCTCTACTAGAAAGCTTTTCCGATAACCAGACTTCAAAAGAAACTCCCGATAAAATCGACACTTTCAGCCAATCAGTGGGTGAAAATGACTATCCACAGCAAGGCCGAAATATTTCAAGCTCATTATTACGTTGTTTTGACGCGATGTGAAACGGAAGAACTTGATTATAGTTACGACACCAGCATCAAAAGCCTGAGAGTTACCGTTGTATAAATTTTAAGCTGTTAAGACTATAGTTACCGTTCTTGAGAGCCGTCGAATCACATCTTCAGTGACGTATTTTCCCTTCCATAAAACTGTAATGCAAACTTTATGAACATTGTTAAATATAGTTTTATCGTGTGTGTCCTGTAAAACACACATATAAACTCTTCGAACGTCTCAACGTGTAAAAAATGAAATAGCTGAACCACTATAGTTATTTACAAGTCAAGATCAATGTATATACATTATTAGACAATTTATTACAAACAAAAATATACTAAAATAACACAAATGCAGTGAAATCACTGTAAACAGATATTTTTAAATGTACATAATGGTATTAAGCTTTCAGAAGTTAAGCTGACATTGGACGTTGTTCGCCGAGTTTAGCTCGTACTCTATCAGCATAATCTCAGGAGTGATTAACGATATGGTAAATATATATCATAGACAGTTTAAGTTACCAGTTGTAAAATATACAATTGGCGCACTTATCAAATCTCAAACTACACGAACACAAATAGTTGGCTGCGGAAACTCCTGTGAGTTCAATTTAATGAACTTCTGTGAGTATAATTGAATGAACTCCTGTGAGTTCAATTGAATGAACTCCTGTGAGTTCAATGGTTAAAGTAAACATTCAGATTTCGCCTTCTCGTGTTTGATTGAATCAGTGTTCAACAGAAATAACGTCAACCCTTCTACGAGTACATAGTAAATATACGATTCCCACGTCAGTTTCCGATTCCCCTGACAGAAACTCCTGTTAAGTATACACTGAACCCATCTTGTTCAAACAGTTTGATAATTAAAACCGGTGAATATATTTTGAGTTTTGTTACAAGTTTTAGTTTTGAAAATAATACGGCTTGTCCATTCCTATCGATAGATATTGTCAAAGAAAAGTTTATCCTAATGCAAATGCTTGTCGTATTAAATGTAGGCTATCTTTGGTGAAGGAACAACATACACTCCTCAACATATCCATTGGACATCATTGCTAAATAAGAATTTCAAATTAAATCCTCTTAACAACTCCTATTTATGCAAAGCTTGAGGCTTTGATTTACAATATGTCAGCTGTACGGTGCCTAATCACTTTAGCAATACTCTGTGTTATGTAAGCTGTGACATTAATCATAATGCAAACATTTATAGCAATACACGATTGACCTTTCAGCATGCCATTGGTTACAAAGCAGAAACTGTAACATCATATATGAATACAGTTTATTCACACTTAGTACAACTGTAAAATGACCTAATTTAATCTAACCTTTCCACCTTCTAAGTTTAGAGTATTTACCTTCAACGAATTAATCCTAAAGATTCAATATACCATTATGAAGAAACCGTTGCAAAAGACATTGAAAGATGATCTGTCTCCAGATTGTTCATTAATCAACACTAACTGTTGAGCTTGTTGCGAAAGTGTTTAACCTTTTCCTGAACTATTTGATTTTTTTTTAGAACACTAATAACTCAGGTTTTTAACAGAACATTAGGAATACTTCCAATCAAAGATTTGTGTGTAAAGACTTTAAAACTAACTTAACAGTGCACAGTACCTGTCGGCCATTTTGTGTTTTGTCTCATTAGAACAAAGTAAAAACAAGCTTTTACTTGAAACACCTTTCACCTACAATTGTCATAAGACTTTTTTGAAATATGTTTTATTTGAATATTTACTATGTACTGCAGTGGGTCCGCTGACTACTCTTTTGCAGTTTTAATTTTTGTTTACTAGTAAAAAAGGATATTCATATGCACAGTTTGTTCACATTTTGGATTTATGTCAGCGGAAGCACTAAAACATTTAATACATTTAATAATCTGTATCTCAATCTGTATTTGTATCTTGTAGGAGTACCTCTTTCTTTTAATATATAGATAACCTTCTGGCACTATAAACCAAGTTTGAAATCAGTAAACTTTGCTGCACCTTGGGCTAGTTAGATCTGAATGAACCTTAACAAAACTAAACAGATTCAAGTGAACTAGTAGTGCTGATAACAGTGCCATCTAATGGCAAACTTAGTTTGAAGTAACCTTTCAGGTTAAAACTATTTATAAAACATCTTCCTTTCATCCCAACTTTGGTTTCACCTTGACACAGTTTGTTGTTAAATCCTTACTGTGCAGCGTATAGCTTTTAAACTATAACAAAATAAAGGAATTTTCTTTCAATGACACTTTTTTTGGGAAAATAAATTAACAAACCATGAAAGTGAAACAGTTTTAGGCTTTATAATTTACTTTATTTAAATTTGTGAAAATATATAAATACCAAATGTATATTACTTAGTACATGGCTGTGACGTTAGTCGTTAGATGACAATTTACTGTAAAAAAATAAAATTAGTACAACACTAACACAATTTGAAAAGTTACACCTATTTTCGTTTTGTAAGTCAGTAATTAGAAGGTAGGTCAGGAGTTGCGCTTTCAGGCATTGTCTGTAGAGCGGAAATGACGTAACAGGAAACAACAAAGTAAAATCTAAAAAAATCACTTCCGGTCTTTAGAGGCTCGCTATTTTGACAACATCAGAAAACAAAACCTACAACAACAGATGAATTCTCCTGTTAAACGAATAAAGTCCAAAATACAGTTATCTAGCAACCTTTTGATAATACTCATTTACATGTTAAATCAGACTTAAAATAGGTTTTTCGTTACCTCCGTTAGTTTCCAAACAAGTTGTGTTGAGGGTTGTTACATCCCCGGGACGTTTCGATCATCGTCAGACGTGCAGTCTTGTAGAAAATCCGCCTGTTGGCTTCGTTATTAAAGATGAAAATGAAGACACACATGAAGAAACATAATACGACGAATCACCGAAATAAATGATCATATTTTACAGTTCACATAACAAAAAATACCGAAATACATGAATTTAAAACTGTTTTATTTATTTCGGTTTTTTTGTTATGTGAACTGTAAAATATGTTAATTTATTTCGGTGATTCGTCGTATTATGTTTCTTCATGTGTGTCTTCATTTTCATCTTTAATAACGAAGCCAACAGGCGGATTTTCTACAAGACTGCACGTCTGACGGCGATTTCTTCACACAGAAACGCTCGTTAAACAAACTCGTAGAACCTTTCTTATTACCAATTCCAAAAAGATAGTAAAACAGTACTTTACTTACCGGAGTTGAAAAGTGACTCTTTAGCATGTCAACACATGTATCTAAAGCAGCTGGTTTTAGAACAAAATGACCAAAATTAATTCATGGTTGGTTAATTTGTAATTATTTTAGTATCAGAAAGTAATTATTAAATATTTATTTAAACACAGTAAAATTGTTTACTAAAAGAAGCTGTTTCACGTAGAAGCTAATGACAACACTTTACATATTCGCTTTCGTTGAAAGCTAAGCTTGCTTCAAGGGAGTTTGCACTTTTCACCGCTTTGTTTTCTGTACTTTGTTAAAAGTGCTAAGGGGAAGCAATCTAAAAACCATTAGTGAAATGGAAGTCTTTGTTGGTTCTACTTACATCATAAATAAGTAAATATTGACAGTATTCGTTAGCTATGTTATACAGGGTGATTGTTTTAAGTAGTTCAGAATCGGTTTCATGTATTAACGTGTTTTTCACACATGTTTAGTCTGGAGATGATGTTATAATTTCCTCTATGTATATATATTCCATGACTTATATATTTTAAACATCAGACAATAGGAAATACGTAAATCTTAACTTAAAACATGAAAATATACAGTAAATATTCTATATTATATTTTGAAATTTGGAAATTCTGTCGTTAAAACTCCAACCCAAGAATAGTAACGTAAATTTTAAAGTATGCCATTAGTGTGTTATACTCGTACATTCACCCAATACTCAATAGAACTCAGCTCTGCACCCTGCTGTTCTGCTATACTCTATCATCTTTGACAGTAATCCCTGCGTGATTGGATTTCAGACAGTTTGAACCAGCTGGCTTTTATTTATTGCTTTCTCATTTCTTTAATACCCGGGACAGGCTTTCCTATTATCTTTCCTCAATTAAAATGTCACAACAGTTCAGTATTTCAATCAGAACGGGCTACTAACTTTACTGAGCGATGAAGTTTTGATTTAATTTTGTCACAAATTGTCTCAAAGTTGGCGTCATTTGTGTTCGCCTAGACAGTATGAAACATCCTTTACTGGCAAGCCTAAGCTAATTAACACGCTGTAAGGAACAAAGAAACAACAAGAACTGCCTACTCTGCCCTCTTAGAAGCTTACTTAGCTGGTAGTTTGTGGTTATTCATAGCAAAGAAACCGGTTTCAGGACTTTTGTTTACCAGAACCACAGTCAGAAATCTGGCTGGGATTGAGTCATGTCATGGACCTTGAAAATCGCCAGATTCTTAGTTAATGTATGATGTGAATAAAGTAGCCACTCAGCTAGCCAACGTGTAAACATACACACAAAATCAAATAGTATGTTTACTGTGTTTACATTAGAGTCTGGGAGAAACTACAATTTATTGCGCTCTCACAAAACGTCAAGAGGATAAAGGAATGCAAAGCATTTCTAAGGTACTTTGCTCAATTGGCTTGTCAGTAAAGATTTCTACATAGTTGAAGATGATGACTGACTGAGAAAATCCCGATCCAATACCTTTAGTTTTGACGCAAATCCTATTCTGCTGGAGTAGGGATGTACACCATTCAGTTCAAAGTTAACTCAACAAACTGCGTGTCTAACTTATGATTTTATATACAATTAAAATTACCTTAGTTTCTAATTCACCTGGATTTGCTTTAGCCACCAATGTAAACACATTTATTTTATTTTTCTTCAATTAACAATGCATTATTGTGTTGACAACAAGGTTAAAACGATGCACAAGTGGTGAAACGAATCAATGAATAACAGTATTGTGAGTAATGTGCTATGGTTATTAACTTCGGATAAGGAAGTGAGGGTTTTATATTAAAATATTATTATAAAAAAGGTATAATGCCAATAAATAAAATTTAAACTTCTTCAATAAATGCCGCTACAGAGAAAGAAACCATAGCCAGCAAGTAATTTTCAAGTTTATTTTTGATAATTGCAAGATCTGATAGTGGATTTTTCATTTCTTAAGGAAGCTTGTTCAACAATTTAACACCAGCTTGTTTAGGTAATCTGTCATGTATGTAAAATCGGTGGCTAATTTGTCTGTATACTTCATCAGATCGTATAATGTGTGAATGTACTTCTTGACCCCGCAATAACACATTTTGAAACACACAATTCTCTCATAAATGTATGATGCCGGTAATGTCAGTATTTTCAAACGTTTAAAATGATTTCTACATGACCCGCCAAGATAGTAGTTTGCAAATGATACGAACTGCTGTTTTTGGAGGACAAATGCTAAGTGTGGTCTCAGCACAAGTACCCCAGAATATTACGCCTTAAGACAGATAAAGTTACATAAATCCAAAATAGATTATTTTAGAAGACTTAGTAGAACGTAAACATGATTGCTTCTAGACTGTGAACGTATATAACAGTTAGAACCACGTAGTGGTCGCTTTTGTTCGATATTTGTCTTGACTTATACTCGTACGATTTCTCTAGATCCCATTCGGAAAATTATCAAAGTGAAGTGGTTTGTTTGATTTTCTTTAGTCAAAGTGTAGTACAATATTATAAGACTTGTATTTCCTAGCATTATGCAAGCAGTATATGTAATGTGAAACACCCTGTATACTGTGTTTCGATGGAGGTATACACAAACGCACAACCCAGTATTGTATGCTAATGGGCCGAGTGATTAGTGTTGTGTAACCCACACTGACTCTGTAACATGCAGCTTATTGGTCAACCAACCATATTTTAGTCCGGTTAATCAGCGTTTCATTTATGTGTAAACCAAAATGTTTCTTACATTTGGTTGGTTTTAAGAAATTAACACACGTATGGGGCTGTGAATTCTTGAAAAAAAAAACTTTAGGGATAAGAAGTATATGATCTTAGGTCAAATCAGTGTAAAGAATCATACAACAGTGTGTGATAATTGTCCATTTCCTGTCTGCTGGTCTAAGTACATTTCTACTAAGTATTTTTATATCTTGAACAGTTCACTTGAATAAGATCAAGTTTCCTATACTTCACTAAATGTTCTTTAAGGTTGTCAAAAATGTTGTTAACACTGTTTATTTAAAACAACAAAGATTCAAAATTTAGTTAAACAAAATTATTGTTATTTTAGTTATGACACACTACTTCCTAGTACAATGACGCAAAACATTTGAAAATAAGTTAAACCCCAAAGTCAGTTAGATGAGATTTAAAATTCCCCGTTTTTGTTTTCAGATTATTTAAATTGCCAAACCTCCCAGTACTTGAATTAAATCTTAAATTTCTGTTAATACATTTGATTTGAATAGAATAAAGAAAGTAGTGACAGCACATTGTGAAACAACCGATATAGTGAAGAAGCATTGGAACCTGAAGAGAAGTATTTGGACCGTGTGATTGAAGTGGATCTGTGGAGCGGAAATGACGTCAGAGGTAAAAAAAAACTCAACGTCACTTCCGCTCTCTAGAGATTAGGTCAGCTCAGTAAACATACAGTAAAGCTACATAGTATGTTGTTACCGGCAAGCAGTTCATGGTAGCATTAGTGTTATTATTATTCAAGACCTCATATCGAACATATAGTCTCGCCCTGTACAAAGAAAATTTAATTTTACAGATACAAATTTAGTTTTGTAAAAAAAAACTCGTACAGTTAAGTTTTTAGGTGTTCATATTAATTGGAATTTAAAATGGAACACGCACATTGATTATGTTTGCAAAAAACTATCTTCGGGAATTTTCTTATTGCGATCCCTATCTATACATTATAAGACAGATGTTCTAAAAATGGCATATTATGGACTTATTTACCCTCATTTATCCTATGCAATTAGCGTATATGGCTCTTGCGCGGATCACAAACTCTTAAGACTGTTTATACTACAAAAAAGGCTATACGAATTATCTCAAAATTTAAGTATGGATTCATGTCATGATGTTTTAAAAAAGTTTGAGACATTTACTTTGCCTTGCTTGTATATTTATGAGACTTTAATGTTTATTATAAATAAGTGTTCTCTACAACAAGGCATCGACATACACGATTATGACACGCGATATAGGAACAATTTCAGGTGAAATCCTCACCGCCTTTGTCTATTTGACAAGCTACAGTTTTAAATTGTTCCAAGCACTTCCTGATGAAACAAAATCACTAAGAGGCTCAAGAAACTTTAAACCAAAACTAAAACACTATCTAATTAACCATTCGTTTTACAGTTTAGGTGAGTTGATGGATCCAAATAGTTAAAAATATTATAGATTAAGTTTTTCCTTTTAAAATGTTCACATGTTTAGTCCTTTCTTTAGTTGTTTGTTACTAGTGACTTTGTATTTTTTCCTTTTTCTTTTGTCAACACAAAGTGCAATTTGTATATTGAAAAATAAATAATTGTTATTGTTAGTTTATTGTAGAATCTGCTCACTTAAAAATAATCTAAAATATTCCTACAAATAAAATAATAATTATAAAATAGACTAAATTATGATTATTGTATTTTTACCAGTGACTTATGTCTATTGCTAACTCTTATATGGTCATTCACACTCATTTCACCAATACTCTATCATTTATATTATCATATTTCTAAACATAGCACCATTTCTGCCTTTTCACTTAAAATTAGCTGCTTTAGAAGCAATTAATGTGCAAAAGTTGTACTTTGGTTCCCGGGGAAATATAAGTTTGTTTTGAATATCTATTACTCCTTAGAAAAACATTATTATTTAATGATCTGTTGGGGGCATACATATCAGCTGTTTCAACGAGTTTGTTTTAAACTTTGACACTGACTTCTAGTAAATCAGTGTAAACAGATGTTCCTAAAATAAGTGTAAATTAGATTACTGACTTCAAAAAGGTGTACAGTTTATTTATTATATTACAGACATTTTTTAAATTAATATATTATTATTTGCATTTACATTCGATTAAAAAAGGCGTTTCTTCAAGACCTAGTGATGAAATTAACTTTATAACATGCGAGATAATTTTGAAAACGACCCCTTCCTCGTAGTGCTGAGGTGCTTATAGGGGGCTCCTTTGAGAGCTGTTAATATAGTTGTCATACATTTGTTATGATATAAACAGGTGATACGCATTTTAAAACTAGTTATTTAGGTTATCGGTTTAACTAAGACTTTGCGGGTACTTTAAACACCATAAATACAACGCATACTATCTCCTTAAGGCTTATTATCAAACAAGTAAGAAGCATAATCATTAGAGATTTTACTAAGGATGTCACATCGATAATTATGTTATTCTGAGATGAAATTTAATCCAAGATGTACTTAGAAGTTTGAAAACAATATAGCAACAAGAATGGTTCAGATTTCTGTCAGTAGGAATTATTGGGTTTCTGTCTCAAGTAGAAAACACATAATCTTAGTGGAGCCTCCGTATAGTATTAATAATAATAATAATAGTTCTTTACAATACATTTTCATGTGAGTAAAAATAACAATATATTTTAATTGAGGGCTAACATCTTCCGGTCTTAACTTTAAAAAATCTTCAGTGGAATAAAATGTACTCATGGTTAATAAATTTTCAATTTTCTTCGAAATATATGAGGATGATTTGCACTTTTGATTTGGTCCGGTAAATGGTTTAAAACTTTAGTTCCCACTTCATTTGGAAGAGATTCAAATAATTTTGTATTACGTTGAGAGTCTCTGTAGTTTATGTGATATCTGGTGTTATGACCGTGAATATCAGAGCCTGAACTTAATTTAGACTTAAATTTTGAAAAAAACTGCAATTTCCCTTTATCTGAAAGAATATAAACAAATTAAAATAACAAACGCAATGGGTCAACTTCATCTCTTTTTTACTAAGTTAACTGACAGAGGTATTGCTAACAATTGAATTGAACAACTACTACATTCATTGAATCTAGCTATTGGAAAATTATGAACAATGTTGCGTCAAGAAATTATAGTTACTGTTTGTTTAGTTTAAAATGGCTAAAAACTATTTATTTAAAATCTTTTTCGCTTTCTGTCACACAGCTCAGGTACGTAAACACTATTTTATGAAGCATTAACTCATCTGATACACCTAAATACCTGATGTCTTTGTCTTTTACCTTGCAAAGTGTGTGTAAGGTTAGACATTGGAATAGAAATGTGGAATAGAATAGTTGTGTAAACATGTTCAAATACACAATGGAAACAACAACCTTTTTGTGGGATTTACACTTTTGAGCCTAGGTTGGTTTTGCCGCCAGGGGAAAAACCACTTCAATAACTGTGGCCGGCTTTTGTTATTTCCTTTGTTAGATATTACACACTTCCGGTTGCAAAGCACTTAAGTGTTAATGTAAAAAAAACATGTCTTGTACATTAGCATGAATTTTAGACATGTCTAAAAATCATGTTTACATTAAGGTTACACGAAGAGTCCATTAAAAAAACACCAATCCTTTGGAATCAAATCGTATAGTATATCGTTTTGTCATATACGTATATTATAAGTATACAAATGATAGTTTGGCTTTATTTATAAGTATCTTATAGAACGTAACTCGCTATTTAACGTTTATACAAATTAAGATCTATAATAAGCCATATAACATATAATTTAAATTATGATTGTTATATTTCTAGCTTGTTGTTTTTAAGTTGCTATTGACAGTCACAGGTTTCGGATAAACAATCAAATTAAACTACTTCTCTACATTTGAAGGCATAAACAGTTAGTTTGGATGGTGTAGTAGTGAGCATAAACACCTGACAAGTGAGATACCCGGGTTCAAGTCTCGGTACAGTTACATGTTTTGCATAAACCTTCAGATTTAAGTACTTCTCTAGATTTCAAGGCATAAATAATTGAGCCGGATGGTGAAGTGGTCACCATAATCACCCGGCAAGCCAGAGACCCGGTTTCAAGTCCCGGTTCAGTCAAAATTCCTTGGGGTGAATACAATGAGATGAACTCAGATCCTTGATCTCACACCACTGACCCAGAAGTCAAACTGGGCTTGAAATGTCAACTTTGTCTTTACTCGTGTTGACAGTATTGAACATAACACAACATTTACTTATTGCTTTGTTCATTAAGTTTCATGATTATAAGGTTTAAAACTCTTGAGTATCTCGATAGTACTTTATAAAAAATACTTGTAAGAAGCGCTTTTATTTACAGAAGGTTGGTTTTCTGACTATCTGGTTAGCAACAGAAATTGAGTTTGTGAAGTTCTCTCTGGTTTGTTAGTGGTTCAACTCAGAGAACTGATATCTTCTCCAGAGTTCACTAAATCACTATTATAATTACTTTTGAGATGCCGACCACTCTCATGAGGGTATTTTAAGGCAAATATGTGGTGAAGGATGTGTGATGAGTGGTAGTAATGAGATATGAGGTGTAGTCTTGTTACAAACTAAGGCCGACTCTTCCTTAGAAAGGGTCATTAATTAATAGCTTAATGACCAATGGAAATACAAGGACAACGGCTAAACGATGGTGGGAGTTGATGTGGGTATCATCAGATGATCACTGAGACTATCTGAGCCGCTTTAGTCCTATATCATCCTCAAAACCTGACTTCCATAAAGCTGGATTACAGGACCATGCCACGAGTCCCAGTCAATAGAGTCTGGGTTCCTAGTTAATAGACCCCAGAAATATATTTTATAGCTTTGAAAATGTGTTATATTTGCAAAACACGAGTATTTTTAACACTACTTAAGAAAATAAACTAACAACTAACAAAGTTGATATTTTAATAAATATGTATATTATTAATAGATTTATACAAATGCGTAAAAATAAGTGCTTATTACCTGGTACACAGCAGGGACGACGATTGATAGAATGATGGCAATTCAATGTACAGTACTGAAATCAAAGAAATCAAACAAGTAGAACGCAATACTTGACTGTTTACTCCTTTTTTCAATTTCTAAGTCAGTAATTTGAAAAGGAGTTGCGCCAACAGGCATTGCCTGTAGAGCGGAAATGACGTAACAGGAAAGAACAATGTAAACTCTACGTCACTTCCGGTCCCTAGAGGCTCGCTGATCTTGACAACTTCAGAAAACAAATCTACGAGAACAGATGAATTCCCTTGAAAATAATGAAGATCAAATTAAGCGAATGACTCACAATATATTTTAACAACCCTTTGAATGGGTGAAAATAAATTAAAGTTAAATAGTTTGAGGGCGTTGGTACAAAAACATATTCACAGATTTGTTATAACTTACTTAGGTTGAGCCATTAAATCTTTTGATTACTAGTTAGGTTCCCTATCAAATATTTCTTTGATAAAAAAGGAAAACAAAAGGTTTAAGCTAATAACTTTAGCGAGGCTGTGAGCATAGTGAAAGATAATTACAATTAGCAAATTAAAATATTGGGAAGAAAATTTGCTTCATTCATACCAACGGCGCAATAGCGCATAGCTGCGTGTCGGCCTGGGTTTGTAATTATGTTAGTGTCAGTTAATAACAAATATTAATTTTAAGGCATTACAATTGTCTAATGGTAAAAGAAGCCTTTTAAAGTAGACGCTAAATGGCAACACTTAAACTATTCCCTTCCATTGAAAGCTTAGCTAGCTTCAAGCGAATTTGCACTTTTCACCGCTTTGTTCTCTGTACTTTGTTAAAAGTGCAAAGGGGAAGCAATCTAAAAACCATTAGTGAAATGGAAGTCTTTGTTGACTATTTTTACGTTCTAAACATGTAAATAGGGTTCAAGTGAACTACATTACTCTATATTTTATCAATCCAAGGGGTTTGTTTTGTGGTTCAGCATCGGCATCAGTATTTACATATTTTACAGAACTGTCTCATAGATACGAGTACGACTAGTGAATTATAAAATCCAGCCAACAGAAGAACTTGTATAAATTCTTCCAAAACAGTTAAAGTATGCAGTAGTTTTAAGTTAAGAACTCTGCCTTCACCATAAACAAACTTCAAGCGAGTGTAAACTTTAAACTATTTAACGTGTTACAAAATAAACCCAATATTTAACAGGACATAGTTCGGTTCCATGACGTTCTGCTGTACTCCATCATCTTTGACAGCAATCCCCCAGTGATTGTATCTCAGACAGGTTGAAGCTTGCCTTAATTTACTGTCTTTCTCATTTTCAAAATACTCGAGACAAACTTCCCCGTCTCTCAGCTTAACAAACTAAAACAAACATTAATTTGCTAATAAAAATTGCCTTTTTGTTTGTTTAGGCAAGACATTTTTCAGGTATAAATTTGTCATGGCATTAGGCAACGCGACAATTTGATAATATACTTTGTTTTCAAAATAAACCAAAAATAAACCTTCATAAGCATTAACAACATTTGTTTTATCACACAGATTTGTACTTAATTAGGTTGGATTTAGACCTGAAAATCAAAGTTTTAGATGCAAAAAAGAGTTTTTTGTAGGAAAACAATTGTAAAGTTTATAAACAAAATGTATTTTATGTGTCAAACCTTGAACTGAAGAACTATGACTAAAATTATTAAAAAAATTACAAATTCAATTAATGTAGCCTTAATTAAGTTTGAAACAAATGGCTTTAAAAGAATAAAGCTAACAAATAATATTTAGATTTAGAGCTTGTAAAGTTATTTCATGTAAGCGTTATTTAACAGCGTTAACTGTCTAGGAATATTTCTAGGCAAAATCTTACATAAGGTCCACAAATCGACCACATTTCCAACTTTCAAGGATAATTTTTCCAATTAATCGGCTGGCTTAGTGCATATATCAAAACTATATCAAATCCGCATATTAAGCATATTTCTTGTCAATATTTTGACTGCTTCATTTTCTATACAGTTTGTTTTTTTAATAGGAAAAACAAACAAAGCGTTGAGGATAATCAAGTTCAAAATCACCCTAAAGAATAACTAAGTATTACAAACTCTTAAAAGCGCCCTCCCTAATTTAATCTTTCTTGTAATGCCAACAGCTTTTAGATATAAATTAAATCTGCATTTTCTGTAGATATTATGTTTTGAATGTAAAACACACAAGAAGATAGTGACAACAAATTGTGAAACAACTGATGGAGTAAAGAGGCCTTGAAACCTAAAGAGGACAGTATTTGGAGCGTGTGATTGAAGAGGTTAAGTTTGGTGATCTGTGGAGCGGAAATGACGTCAGGAAGAACATTCTACGTCACCTCCGCTTTCCAGAGATTTGGTCAGCATTATAAACATACATCAAAGCTACATAGTTTGTTATGTGAAAGCAGTTATGAGAGTCTTAGCACCACGTAGTTTACTATTTAATACTACAAATAATACTTTTGGCCCCACCCTCATCCTAAAATAATATAGAAATAATAATAAAAAGGTTTGGTTTGCTGCAAGACGTTTCTAACGTCTCCTTTTAAACATTATACCATACAAAATAGTTTTTAAACGACCCAAACTCTCATAGTACTCATGTTCTTATAGGGTGCATCTTTAGAAGTTGCCAATAATTCCTTAGATTTAGCGATAGAAATAGCGAATACGCGTTTTAAAACTAACCATTATCACATTGGATCAACTACTTTACGAACTCTATGGGTGGCTCGAAATATTTTGTATTTACACATACGTTTTGGAAGGCCTCTGAAAAAGTAAGAAATATTATTTCTAATAGATTTCTCTAAATAAATACCATCGATATATTATCCTTTGAAGAAAATGTAATCCAAGCCGAACAAAGATTGAAAACCATATAGCAACAAGAATGGTTTGTGTTTCTTTCAGAAGGAATTATCGGGTTTCTGTCTGAAGTAGATAAAGCCATCACCATAGTAATAAATGTACGGTATTTATTATTATTTAGAAATAAATTATTTTATAAAAAATCAAAATCTATATTTAACTCTTACACGTTTCACCCGAAGTCACAACCATAATCTAGTTATATACAGTTTAAAGTATCATCTTCAGTACTAATTCGCTGAGCCTGAGATACTTGCTGTCTGGTATCCTAAAGGTTCAAAATCGATATACGAGTATTATATTCATGGCCAAAATTATGGAACCAAATGGTTTTCTTTCGTTTTATCGACCCTTTTTCGTTTAACACACTGTATAATTTTGACTTTGCTTGTTATTGTTTAGTTTTTTAGGTTTTATTTACGTAAACTTTGCTAAAGAAAATTCAAATTTTAAAGGAAAAAGTGGCAATTAATTGAAAGAAAAATCATTTGGTTCCCTAATTTTGTCCATGAGTGTATTTCAGATCGAAATGGGGGTTAAGCTCAACCCAATAAGTTTGCATAAGTAACGACAATTATCAATGTAACTGCTACGTTTTAAAATAGTGTACCAAACGATTCAGTTTTGAGCTGTTCTTAACCAATGTGGTGATAAGAACGTTTGCAATAGTTTTACTTTGTTCATAATACGTAACTTATCAAAAATCTTTATTTCAAGATACAACTATTAGTTGTCTTTTATGTCATCTTAGAAAACTAAATTGGCTAATCAAAACGCGTTTAAATGTATTTTTATAATCAACACTCAAACAACTGTTTAATTTATGCTGAACAGTACTTATTTTATTAACTTTACTTAGTAAAGCGTGTAATAGATATAGAATCTGAACAGAAACATGAATTTTGTACAGATGTTCAAATGTACGAAAGAAGCAACAACCTTTAATAATATTTAGACTTTTGAGCCTAGTTTGGTTTTGCTGCCGGGGGACAAACCACTTTAATAATTGTGGCGCTGGGTTTTGTTATTTCTCTTTAACAAACAAATATTACACGCTCCAGTTGGTAATAGAGTACATTTCCTAGTGTTTACTTTAAAATCATTTCTTGTATAGATTAGGATGAATTTTAAACACGTTTAAATAACATGTTTACATTCAAGTTACACGACGAGTTCATTAGCAAACCACCTTTGGAATCGAATTTCATAGTTTACTAAATGTCTCTAGTTTTTTGAATATTTTTTTTATAACCAACAATGTGTTGTTTATATAGTCATACTATAATAAGCTAGAACAAAGTTTTCGTATTCTACGAGGCATTATTTCCTAAAAGTTGCTTTTTTACGAAGCTCAAGGTACGACAATGCTTGTGAACTTACAAATGAATTTTGTTTCCTTGTTTTTTGCAAGCACTTGTTCAAGCCAAAAGATTTCTTCTTCAAACTCTCCTGTCCCCAGTGGCATTGTGATGAAAATTATAGTTACTATAAATAAGTTCTTTTAATGCTCATTGCGCCAAAGATTCACAATTGGCCTGAGATATTTCGATCTTGCTAGGGAGTACTATCTTCAGTCATTGATTGGCTGAAATAGTGATTGAAGATAGTACTCCACAGCGAGACCGAAAAATCTCAGACGAATTATGAACTAGCTCATAAGCGTTACACTGAAGAATTTAATAGAAAAATAGTTCGGCTTAATATAAAAGCATTTCTTAGAACATAATCTGAAACAATGGATTTTAATAGTAAAATCTCCCTATCAACGTGGTTCATCAGCACGGTTGAATGTGAGTTTTAAAAAACCACAATACAAAGAAGGTTTGATGATTGTAGCCATCTCATCTAATACATGTTGAGTAGTGGCTGTAGCTAAGTCGGAATTGTGGCAGTATATTCTAGATATGAGATGGATAATCAAGTCGAACTGCATCCAAAAGTCTATCTCTTGGTACTTTACGATAAATCCTATGATTGATATTAATATTTGCCCATTATGCGAAGAACTACGCACGTATTGAGTTACCGGTTTATCCTGTCATGTGAAGCCTTGATTAAAAACAAGAGTGAATCCTGGGGGATCCTTGGGGAGAACACAATGAGATGAGCTCAGATCCTTGATCTCACACCACTGACCCAGAAGTCAAACTGGGCTTGAAATGTCAACTTTGTCTTTACTCGTGTTGATAGTACTGTGCAACACACAACATTTTCTTGTCGCTTTTTGATTAAGCTACCTAAACCATTTTAACCTCTTACCTCCATAGAGGATACAAGAAAATACGAAATATTAACTAACCAACTTTTGGTATTAGATGTACAACGAATTGTATTTTTACCTAAGTTCATGTAAAAAACAACAAAAGTTTGTTAGTAAACGTTTTTACTGTATTTATTTCAAATACGTGGTTTCTATTTATACCTTCTCTCACATACATATGTAATGTTTTATTTGTCAGAGAGTATTTGATAACAAGTACTTTTACTTTGTTGTAAAGTGTTTTATTCCCAGTAGGTTTGAATTTTTTATATTTATAGGAAAAGTACTCGCAAGTTAGCAATATGGTTAGCAATAGAAATCGAGTTTGTGAAGTTTTCTTTGGTTTGTTAGTGGTTCAAAACTTACGGAACTGAGTTCGTCTACAGAGTTCGCAGTTAGTAGACTCCAGAAATTTATTTGACAGCTCAAAAAATGTGTTTAATTTGCAAATTTATAAGTATTTTTAACATTACTTGAATAAAGTATTTGATCTATAGTATTGGATAGAATACGTATTTATATTAAAAAGTAAACGAAAGGCAATACCGTACCAATTTATCCTGTGAGGCTATTCCATAACAAGACTTTACAGGTTAAATTTATTCAATATTGGCTTTTGTTTTTTTTTTGTTTAAATTAGGCATTACTTGAATGGTTTTCTTGTATAGCCTCTTGAAGAACTACAATATTGTATGGAACTTTAGTAAACATAAGAGGAGTAAAAAATAAACAAAAATACAATGGTTTAAAACTAATTGAAAAAGCTAAAGACAGTATTGGATATTACCTAGAACCGAAACGTTTTTGTACACCTGTCATTCTAGGCGTCTATGAAAAAAAACAAAACACACCCTAACGTTTTGACTTACGAAGGTTTTCCCTCTGTAATATCAACTATACTTTTGAGTGAAGCAATTTAACCAACTATTTTACAACCAAAACAACAGTTGTTCATTAGCGTTTGATTTAGTTTGTTGTAAGACATTTTGGTGTCTTCTTGTAATATCGTAAAACATAACTTAGAAACAGCTGTTTACGAACGAGAAGTAAACTTGAAAGTGGCATATTTACGGCATGGTTAGCTTGTCAAGCAGACTCGCTTTTCATAAAGACTTTGTTTTTAAGTCACTGACGGAAGGAAAATTCATTATTTATACATGGATAATGGAAACACAAGGATGTTTCACGTTTTCCTGGTTTTGCCGTCCCATTAACTGGGGTATTTCCCCGCTTAAAATTCAAATTGGCTTTTAATTGTGATAAAATGAACATTTTGTAACTACGCAGTTTGTAAAGGATGTTCTTATTTTTAAAGACACTATTTCACTATTCAGGTTATCCTATAAACATGGTGTTAAACTTTGAGAAATGGTGTCCTGCACAAAAATACAGAGATCATTAAGAATCGCATTATTTACATAAAGTACTTTGTTCACCTACTAGCCACCTTTTCGTTGAATTCCTAGTTAATTAATTTATCTCCGACACTCCTTTACAAGTCTATACAACTTAGTATACTCATGCATCTTGTGAAGGTCCACCATAGGGAGCATTAACAATCTTTCTTCATTGAATTCTTGAAGAAACTTGTTTGTATTTAAATAAGTATTCATTTTTCAAAAGTTTCAATCTTATACTCGTAAAATATTGCGTCATCTGACCATATTTGTATGAGTTTTAATTGAAAATGCAGCTATTTTAAAACGGTGATATTAGAAAACATTGTAAATCCCAATTTCTTTAAACAAATGAATAATAAACAGGCTAAAATACCAAAACTTGAAATTCCGTTGAAATACGAGTATACTGTCGGGCGGAATACAGGTCATAAACAGGGGTTTGCATCCTTCTACAATGTAGCCTTAGATTTCCAATGCAGGATACATTTTACGGTATCAATGTGTTTGTTATCAAATGTATTACATAAAAGCATTCTCGAAACGCATTTTAAACTTTGTAACACCTACGCTTTTCTTTTGCTATTTTAGTAAAAGCGTATATTGAAAATACTCTTGCATTTCTCTTTATTTAGCGAAAAAACTCCTCAATGTTCGCGTTTTGCTTACGGGACACTCTGATCCAAGATGTTGTTTTAACAACTTTATGCCAAAACATGGCATTTTCCGACCCAAACGAATTATAAGCTTTGAAAAAACTTAACTTACAATAAATAGAAAAATAACTCACAGTTGCAATCTAATTTTGGTAATATTTCGGCTTCGATTATCAAACCAATACATAAATGTTTTGTTTATGTATTGGTTTGTAATGGCGAAGCCGAAATATTACCAAAATTAGATTGCAACTATGTCTATTTATATACAACCTTTTGGTATTTAAAAAAATTATAACTTACAATAAATTTATCATTGAGTTTGTAATCTTCATTGACATGTTTATCGGTTATTATAGAACTGAGAAAATGAGAGGTGAACGTATAGGAGGCAGTAGACAAAGTGTAACTACCCAGCACACTCTAGTTAGTTAGCTTTAACTACTCCATGCATTGTTAATTAGCTGACTAGATATTGGCTGGAAACAGCCTGCATCAGGTCCGTTATAAGTTGCCCGTGTTAAGTGACGTGGTTATTAGTATTTGTTATATATTAACCATTTATAATTTAGAATCAAAACTCTACTTAATAGGTAGTCCAAGTTTATGAAAACAGCTGCTTTTACAAATCATGCTTTTATTCGATTGATACGGGTTAAAGGTACCTTATTGGGACAGGCCATAGCTCAGAGGTAAAGTGCGTGTTTCGCACCAAATCAACTCCCGGCAAAACAGTAATAAGCTTTTCACGATGTCCACTCCCCGTGGTTCGGAAGTCACGTTAAGCTACCCGTCTATTCCATTGGTCGTTGGGCTATGAAATGATGACGAATAGTGGGGAACAGTCGGCCCTACTTTGGAACAAGAGAACACTCATCACACTTACCATGTATCCTATTTTCACTCGAAATGACCACTAGGCGTTATTTCAAATCGAAGAATGAAAGTACTGTTAATCTTAGGTGCTGGTAGAAAGAGGAAACGTGTAACGCGGTGTTAGCATAAAATTCTCTAAAGAAGGGGTTTTCCTGGTTCTGTTGTAAACCAAAAAGCTTGAGAGAGATCAAGTGGTTAGGGACTAGTTACTGGCATGCACGTCTGCCACGGTTGTTGGGCATATTGCGCTACCACTGGAATGAAAGGAAGTCTGGATTTAGGAGAGGGACGGTACTGGGTTCGACTGACCAGACAATCATTAGAGAAAGCGAAAAGCAAGGCCACTGAAAATCCCTTAAGGAACTGTAACCCCTTAAGGCATGGAGGGCTTTACCAACCCTTGAAGGACCTTTTCCCCCAAGCTTATGGCAAGCCTCTCCTGAAGTCGCGGTCTACCCTGCTGCCATGTCCCCTCACATTGATATTTGATCCAACCTTCCCTAGTGGGGAACGGAGCGTGTTCAACATCCGTACAGCTACAAATCTGCCCAATAATTGTATGAATTACTCTTCTCTGATGCACTTATTTAAATCTTTTTGAGATTTGGTATTGTGATAAATCAACATATTTTTGGCAAAGAACATTTCACCCTGGTTAATCATAATCATCGTTTAGTTGTAGACTAAAATTTTCTAGACTAAAACCGTTGAACCGGCCCATTAGTTTAGTTAAATGAATGTAAAATCACATATTATACCAAATGTATAAACTCAAAATTACTCAATTAAAACTTACAACTTATTTTATTATGTTTAAAATGTTAAAAATATAAAAACTTGAGTAAATATATATTTTAAACTCTGAAGAAGATAAGTAAGAGAGCAAACAGGAAATATGTTTCAACCATAACAGACCACAAAAATGTTGTATCTCGCTAACAAGACATGACATGTTACAACAAGACTCGACTTGTTTTATTTTAAAGTTAAAACTCAGTTAAGTGTACAAAGTCATGCTGTCACGTTATTAAATAACTAACTAAATGTACGACAAACGAGATGAAATATCGGCTTCGGTAGTTAATTAGTGTTGTTCTTATTTTATCCGTGTTTAACACGGTACAACTATAATGTACGTTTGATCTATACATTAGTCGTGTTGTTTTTGTTCACTTAAATACTATGAAAAAAGTTAGCAGTAATATTTTAAACTAAAAGATATTACACCAATTACGTAGGTATATCTGATTTTACAAAACTAGGGTCCTTGTACAAAACTTACTTTTATTTATGTGTGAAAAGTATCTGTCTAGTTACTGCCTGCTTAATTTATTTTATTCTAGATGAGAAAAAACCATAATGAATCGCTCAAATGTTGGACTAATATCTACCCGTCTAGATTTGAGCTTGCTCGTTACCGATCAGGGGAATAAAGGAGCGTATGTTAATAGCGCGGGGGAAAGGCACTAGTGGATTCAAAGAGGCTCGCTTTAGCCTTAATGACACAAAAGGGATTTCTGTTATGTTTTAAAAACACGACAACCAAGAAAGTGGTTGCTTTGAAACGTTCATTCCTGGAATGAGTCGTCTGTGTTTCTACAATTCTTTGAAACAAGCTACGCTTTTTACGTCAGTCTTCTGTTCTTGATTTTGTCATCATACTCATTACGCCTAAGAAGTATTAGGAGACGGCCGGATAGAGCGGCCGCAGGTCTAATTCAGGGTACTGCTTATAACATGGTATAAAATCAACAAACGACGTTTGAGGCAAGTTAATTTAGTTAAATATGACAACGATTTTCTGTAAGCATAGATCTATTGACGCCGCTTCGTCTGAACACTTAAACATTTATTTTCGTAATCAAATAAACTTTGTACTTCTGGACTAAAATCTCGTTGTTAGTAAGATTTGCAAAAAAATAGGTAGTTTTAAATTTAAGATATTATGATGTTTTAAGCTTTCAACTGCCGTATTCTAAGTTAGAATTTAGCTTTTGAGGTAGGGTTTCCGGCGTTGCATTTTTTAATTTAATACCTAATTGAACCAAGTATCTTTTAAAATTATACTCGAAAAATGTCGTGAAAAAGCTTTCCGTTCTGTAAAATTCCAACAGTTTTTAATAGGGCTTAGGTGAACCAAATATGTCAAATAAACTGAAGTTATTGTTGTTTGTATGAAGTTATAATATTTTATATAATACTTTCTAATATTATTAGAGCTTATTACCGTTGTTATTATACAATTATTGTATTAAGCGTCGTAGTTTATTAAAATACTCCCCTTTATCATAAGTGCTTTAGGAAAGGAACTACAAATTACTTCTTCCCATGAGACAAAGTCAAAATACACGTTTGTAGTCTAAACCTGAAGTTATTTCAATGTTTATCCTGATTACAATATGATGCATCAAATTAGGTAATACACATTCTGAACACAACATGAATTGAATATTTTCTAAGGCTAAAATTTGTTCTGTGTTTACGAACTTTAGTCCAACTCGAAAACTTTTGCTGGCAACAAAGTTCATCCGTTCAGAAAATATGCAAATTGCTATTCAGTACTGTGAATAGATGGGGTGAAAACCTGAGATACATTTTAAACTTTAATTTTAGATGGAATATGGAAGAAATTTTGCTAGTAAGGGGAATAGTTATGAGAGAAACCACATTTAGAGTATAGTGATTTTTTTCTTATACTGCATATAATGAGGGTATATAAGTAATGTATATGTTGTTTATAACAGATGAAAGTTAATCTGTTATTAACTACTTAGTTTATATTTTTACTATTAGAAAACTAGTAAAATACAACATCTCATTTTCAACCTTTACTTTAAAATCAAACAATATATGTCTGAAACACTTTTGTGTTTATGAAGGTTCAATACTAGAAAACTAACTTAACCAGTACCTAACGGTGATATAACCAGTCTAATGTTAGTTTTTGTGCTGTTCAAATAATACTGGAGGAAACAATAACCGGTGAAATGAGTCTCTCAATTTCCGTCACAATCAAAGATAGATTCTTTCAACTATGGTTCAAGTCCACGCTCAATAATGTTCAATATTAGATAACTAACGAGAACTTTATTGAAATCGTTTTGAGCTTTATTAGGCTGAAAATCAATAAACTTGGTCTTTGCATTTTAACAAATACTGTTGCGATTGTTTCGCAATATTAACTATACGCTTTTATTCGAAAGTATTTTATTCTAGTTCATGCAACCACAAGAAAACTTTTGTGCTACACAGATAGTTGTCCTGAAAGGCACAATACTTTATGTAGTACTTTATGTTACTTTAGTTTTGTTTTATGTTCTAAGAAAACGGATTTTTGAAATTTTAAGATTCAATCATACCTCCTAAAATATTTAAAATTAATCTTCAAGAAATGTTCAATATAATATTTATAACTTGGACTTAAAGTGTTAGTAAATATGTTTGCCACATATTGTTAGCTTTGTGTATTTACCATAAAGATTTAAGATTTTGAGTTGTTAAGTTTCAAACATTAAATTGACCACCATTTTTAAAACGGAAGTAAAAATTAGTCAAATTTATTTTTCAAATATTGTTTTTAATTATACAATCAAGTGTGCAAAGTTTTTAGTTTATAACTTAATTTACCTCTGAGGTAAAAATTGTTAAGTGAAACACACAGACAGACAGACAGAAAACTAAGCGAGATAGGACTATGTGTTAGGAATGTTTTTGTTTATTAAAGCTGATCAACCACCTGGTGAAGTTTGATCCCCTAATTGCTGGACACCCTGTATAAAGTTTTGCCATCCGACTCGAGAGGTGTTGGGAAGCAACGTGTATTTCTCATTGGTGAGAGAAATAAATAACTCTATTTCCTAAGAAAATTCCTAAAATTGACAAAGCCAATCAAATTGTTCTTTAAGGCAATGTGATTAGTTTTTACATTTCACAGTCTTACATTTCTTATCCTAACTCATCTAAGCGAAATACGAGTAAACCAATAGTTTATTCAACGAATTAGTCTGTTTGAGTTGGAAGTTTTGTTTGGACCATATGACTCCAAGAAATCGTATTGAGCACGTTTACACAATTTAATATTTAAATATGAGTGATACTCTTTACCGGTCATTTTTTTATAGACTTTCGTATGATTAATACATTTGTTTCTTCCATAAATATCTTCTTTAACTTTATTAATAAGCAAAATCGGACTAGAAGACTTCTTTTGAGGGAGGGAGCTTTTGAAAACAAATAGATTAATATTCTATAAACAGTACATTTCATCTTGTTTTGAGGGACCTTGAAATAAACATGTGCTTTAATTATGTCGATCAAAAACCCAAAAATAATAATTTTAAACAAATCCGTGGATTTGTTTTAAACTGGTGGCCGTTGTCTGTCAACAAGGACAACACGAAACATATTTTCTTCTATAAAAGGTCCTCTTTTTCAATAATACTCACAATCATATATGTCTTCTATAATATAAAAATGAATCGCAAAATGTGTTGGTAAGCGCATAACTCAACAACGCCTGGACCAATTTGGTATAATTAAAAAAAATGTTCGTTGGAGTTTTAAGGATGGTTTTTACGGCGAGAAAAATTCGAATAATTGCAGGAAAACCCCTTAAAACAGCCCTTTTCTTTTTCCCATACAAACATTTTCTATCTAAAACGTAGAAAACGTGGTCAATTTGAGCTTTATTGCTATTCGTTGCCAGCTGATATCCCTATTTTACAGACATAAAACATACGAGTATGTACGGAACAAAAAACTGCCACATTACAAATCTTTTTGACAGGACGAAGTCTGTCGGGTCCACTAGTTTAGCATAGATTTAATCTATGTTAACAAAGACTTTTAGTACACTTATTTAATAATATCTAGAACAATGTTTCATAAAAAAATATAACTTTTCACATGAAAACATATTTTTATGGGAAATCTTTCTTTAAAATAATATCTGTATAGGATTATGTTATGGAGTTGTGATATTTCCCTCAAAAGATAAAAACAAATAATATCTTCAAACAATTGTAACGTATGGGAATTGTGGTATTTTAAAGCTGATTTCTTGCAATCTTTAAATAAATACAATTACAAAAAGAGTCAAAACACAAACAAATTGTTCTTTACGTCGTTGAATTTTTATTAAAATTCCCTTTCTTTTCAGGTGTCACACAATGGGGGTTATTTTCTTTTTTATTTGGGAACCACCCATGAATATTCTCCGGTTTTTGGGTGGGGTGGGCTACGCAAAGTACGTCAAAACAAACTTCAGAATCCTATGGAAACATTCCCCAAATGGTTTAAAATGTTTTTTCCTATTTCAAAAGTTATGGTGGGGTGTTATTTAAAACTTACTCATTATACAACACTAGTCTGACAGTAAATGACAAAATGTCTTAGTATTTCAAACTCCCATGAAAATTAGGTACAACAGTTTAAATATCCTCAAGTTAGGTTTTAAATCTTTGGACTGAAACTCAGGTATACTAAATATGCAAGGAAACACGCACATTTTATTATGCTATATTATATTATTACGACGTTGAAAGGTACGTAACCTGTTATATACTCGTATATTATAATATATAACTTGGAACAATAACTAAGATATGATAACGTACATGTCAATTTATGTAATGTCTAAACTTAACGTCATATTGTATTTGGGTGTTTTACCTGCACTGTAACATTATAAAATAAATAAATATGGTGAGTTACAATAAACCGGTTTAAAACAAAGCCACTTATTCATATTGAGTCTGTACATAAACGTTTCTAAGGTAACAAACAAAACAATGAAGTTCCTACAAACAGAACAGTTACATTTGGCTGATGGTAATGTTGTGGTTTCTGCTTGGAACTAAAATATTTATGTTTGTATCTCCCAAGACTTACTTTGACTAAGGGAATCTTTTGTTTACTCGGCAACGTAACATAATATTTATTGTCTCTTTGGCAACTGGATGTTGATGGTTTATAATTATACAACCGATTGGAAAATGAATTGTATAGCCTGTTTTCAAACTTTCTGTCGTGGGATATTTTACGTGAACTTTGTCAGGCAAAGGCGTATAAAAGTATGAGTAAGTAAACGCTGCAAATTACACAATTTCTATTTAGTTCTTTATTAAAAATGTTGAAAGACATAAGCGATTACTTACGGTGATGTCTTTGTATTTCTTGTAGTCATAAAGATTTGCACGGACGGATCAATATTCTTTCCAGCGTGCGTGTGTGTGTAAATGGGTTTTATTGTTAATGCTTGTGTACAGAATGTTGTAAGAAGGCAAAGTGACAAAGTCACAGGTATTGTTGGAACTGTGGTTGGTTAACAGCTGTGTAAAAGTGACAACTGTTTGTTGATCCCAGGATCAGCCTTTGTTTCCAGCTTTGTTGAAAGCATCAAACTGTTGTCAGACGTTCCATTGTCAACCAAATTCCATCCTATCACAACGCTTTGATTAGCCTCTTTCATGAGTTGCAGAGTGATATTAAGTTTATCTGTGTTGGGTAAATACGTATGTGAATAAACATATTCGTAAAACAAAAATGAAACTTGGATTAAAAGAAATAATTGTCTTTTTCATAAATAATTTTGAAATGTTTGATTTTCTATTACAACTTTTTCCTTTTTGACAAACCTTGTGGATGACCTAGTAACAATTTCTCATTGTCGAACCGTCGTTTTACTCTCATGAGGGTATTTCAGAAATATGTGGTAAAGGATGAGTGTGATGAGTGGTAGTAATGATTTGTGAGGTCTAGTCTTGTTACAAACTAAGGCCGACTTTTCCTTAGAACGGGTCATTAATTAATAGCCCAATGAACAATGAATATACAAGGACCAATGGCAAAACGTGACTTCCGAACAACGCAGGTGATGGTCTGATATGTCTAAACGATGGTAAGAGTTGATGCGGGTATCATCAGATGATCACTGAGACTATCTGAGCCGCTTTAGACCTATATCATCCTCAAAACCTGACCTATGTTTATCAGATAAACCGCAAAGAACTTTCCTTCAACCGTTTATAAGTAAAATGTTTAAAGAAACTATTCCAGTAAATGCTAAATGGCAACATTTAAAGGATGCGCTTCAATTGAAAGCTTAGTTTGCCTCGAGCGAGTTTTCACTTTTCACCGCTTTGTTTTCAATTTTACATCAACTTTGTTAAACACGCTAAAGGGACGCAATGCAAAAACCATGAGTGAAATGGAAATCTGTGTTGTTCATTTTATTTACGCGTTTAATATGTAAATATAGTCTAGGTAAACCTTGTTCTATATAGGGTGTTAGTTTCAGGTGCCATTATGTATATAAGTAGTTTACCAAAATGCTCAAGTTTGGGATTTCACTGTGATTCCTTCATAGTTAAAATATGAATTCGACTTTTAAGCCTACAATTTCATTGAACATGTATTTTTGTATGAACATGAAAACAAAGGGGAGGTCCCTACATGTTTAATGACCTCCCCGAAGAAATAATAAACTCCACGTCATGTGCTAATTTTTAAAATAATATTTTTAATAGATATAGTAAATATTTTTAATAGATTAGGATAGCATAAGTGTAATATAACATAATTATATATTATTTTAACGTGACTATGAATTTTTCTATAAAACAATTTAAATTGAGAAACGCGTGTAATAAAGACATTTTTAAGACCTACAACAATCACGTTTGAAATAATATTTTAAACTTGGATAGCTTACCGAATTATCAACAAACATAGATAAATAAATATTGAGTATTTTACAACATTTACCCGATACTCATTAAACCAGAGTTCGACTCTCCGCTGTTTTGCTATACTTCATCATCTTTGACAGTAATCTCCCAGAGATTGTATCTCAGACAGTTTGAAGCTGGCTTTAATTTATGTCTTCCTCATTTTCTAAATATTCAAGATATCAGCTCTCTCTATCAACAAAAAGACTTATGTTTGCCAATAAAAACAGGCTATTAGCTAAGTTCCGGAAGGAAATATGGTTAAGACACCTTACAGTGTTCAAAACACCAATAACGTGTGTTCTGTCATTCTGCTCTGAAAAGCTGCTTTAGAAACATGTATGGACAGTGCTAAAGTGTCAATTTTACACCGAGGTAAATAATGTATTGTTTTGATGACGGGTTTCTTTTTATAAAGAAAATTATAATTTTAATGATATTTTTGTGGCTGGTTCAACAAGTTTGTTCTTATTGAATTTTACCACTGATTAACTAGTGTAACAGCTGTTTCTTCAAAACATTATAATTCAAACTGCTGAGTTCAAAACAATGTTTACTTAAATTGATTCTTTATTATATTAAAATATTTAATGACATTTATTTTCTATCATGGCAAAAGGTATTGCTCATCACTAGGTCCTTAAGTGACACTTTTTGAGACGAGGTCAAGTTAACGTCCGAAGTGCAGCCGAGTAATTTAGTAAACGTACAGTTTATTGAACATACTATTGCTTAAATCTTCAATTATAATATATTTTTCTATACACAGAATAATAATGATAACTGCTTGGACAACTTTAAATTAATCATATTTTTTGGATCTTAGACACATATTTTTCTCAAGTCCATTAGCTACGAACTTTGAAGTCAAGACTAGTTTCCTATCTTGAACTTCATAAACCAGGTAAGTTTCACAAACTCAAAATCTGGTGCTAATCAGTCAGTTATCTTTTCTTTGTCTGCAAATGGTAGGAATACTTTCGCTTTTGATTGTTAAAGTTTTCAATTTAAAACCCAATCTTGTAGCCTACAAGACACAACTAAACTAATAGTCGTCTTATTTGAACAACTAAGTACTCGAGGTTGAGTGGTAGAGAGGACTTTGTAGTCCTAACTTCGCCTCGTTAAACAAGACAAACTTTACCTTTTTTTTAAGTACAAGTTTATCCGTAGTAGATAATAATCTTTTTCCTACGAAATAAACACGTTACAATTATGGTTTTACATTCCATGTATTGTAACATTAAAACATTCACATGACAATAAATGCACTTATACGTGCCTTAATAATCTAATTAACATAGTATATTGTCAAACGTAACTAACAAATTGCCTGTACTATCGTCACATTTCATTTTGTATATACGTAATGTAAAACCACAGTGATTTTTGTACATGTATACTATCAAATATTTGAAAAACTAATATTTCAGTTTAGATTAAAAGTTGATTGATCATTAACAGTTTATTTTCGTGTTACCTCCTATATAAAACAAAGAGATGAATTGTAAAAAGATTAAATGTTGACCATCAATGACCGTAAACAATAACCAATTATTGAACTAAAACCTATTTTATAAATAACAATATTGAAGTTAAGAAAGCAAAAATAGACACTGGAAAATCTTGCGTTTTGCAAGAGTAAAAGGTGTAACACTTACACAAAATAATAACATCTTAAACCCTTAAGATGTTATCAACTTATAGTTAACATATTTAGGATTTTAGTCAAAATTTCTTATTTGTAAATTTACTCTTAAATTCAAATGTTACCAAATCCATTCAAGTATTTCATTACATTTAACAGTTTACTAATGAATACGTAACCTATTCTAAACCTTAATGACTAGTTCTAAACACGTACAAATAAGTACTTAGCAGATTTTTTAAGTATAGACTCGAAAGTGTATTTTAATTGCTAGCTGGAGAATGTCACATCTAACAAGGAGAAATAACAAAACCAGCACCGCAATAATTGAAGTGGTTTGTCCCCCGGCGTCAAAACCAAGCTAGGCTCAAAAGTCCATTCATAACAAAAAAAGTAGTTTTAATAATTTAGTCCACTCATTTAGTTATTTGAATTCGGACGTTTTTTTAATTGTATATCTCACCTATCAAAAACTTAGCTAGATACGAGATATAGGAAAAAGTAAAACAGATGTGATCGGCTTTCACGGGAGTTAAGTTTTGATTAATAAGAAAAAATATGAATATCAATGGTTTCTTGCAACTGGGTAATCCAGGGAAAAGGTACCCTAGTTAGTGATTTAGTTCAGAATTGAATTCTTGAACTAGCAATAATTAAGAAAATTATAGCTTTCACATAATGTTGTCAATGATTTGGTACTTAAAATTGTTAAATGTTTTTGAACAACTATCTAATAGAGTCTGATTATTGTCGTAAGTTATATCACTTGACTTGGTATATAAAAAGAGTCACACAATTCCTCATAGATATACAGGGTGGCCCATAAGTCAGTTGACAGGCACGCATTTCATTGAATGCATGTCGGTCAACTGACTTATGGGCCACCTTGTATATATCTTTAAACACAAATAAGATTATTTCTTTGGTTTCTTTGGTTGGCATTTTAATCAAATAGCTCGTTTTTTTGGCGAGTTAATTATTTTCCAGCCAAAAAAGAAAAGCTATACCGAGACTTCACTAGCTTTCTCCCTTCCATTTGAGACGGAAACCCAATAATGGTCCTGACAGAACCTAAGCTGTTGTTGTTGCCTCGTGTTAATTACATTTCTTTCTCTAATAACATATCGATGTGAGTTTGTAAGTGACAAATATCAGCAGTATGTTTCTAACTTGCTCAGAGCTTTGTGATTAGCCGTGAATATTTGACACAAGGGGTTTCAGACCTAATGTGACGTTCGTATACATTTTGCTGGAAATAATGATCTGTGTCAACGCGTTTGCTCTATTTCAATAGGACGAACATAGACTAACTATTACAAAATACCTAAGTGACAAGTAAGGGTAAGGACTTTCCATCTTTAATCTATCTGGGGTGGTGCTTTGTTTAAATATATTCATTTGGAAACATTCAGAACGATTTTGTCAAAATCAAGTAAACTATCAAGCGAAATTTAGTATACATTTGTTTTCCATTATACAATAGAGATATAGTTATATATAAATCATACAAATATGGAATAGAAACAAGTGTATTCAAATTAAAATATCTTTTTTAATGTCAGCAGCTAACAAAATAATACTTCTTTACACAACCTTGATGAATTTGCAAACTATAATTTCAGTAGCATTTACTTCTTTCAGTAGCATATTTTTACCCCTCTAACTTAATCTATTAACTTAAGCCTAAATATACCAGTACATTTCGATACAAGTGGAAAAGTCCTACATAAGCCAACCTTGTGCGTTGCTTATTGCTACAAGTAGGAATGGAAGTAGAAATAAAACAACTAATGTGAGATTTAAACCAAGCTTAACTGTTATATTTTATGTTCTTGTACATACATGCAGGCCGATTTCAATCGTCTGATAATTTGTACGTGGTCTTGCCCAGTAAACTACTAGCCATAACAACATGTAGCTTTCTTGTATGCGTACAGAGCTGACTAAATCTCTAGAGAACGGAAGTGACGTTGAGCTTTTCATCCTGACGTCATTTTATTGACGCTCCACAGATTCCCAAACCTAACCTCTTCAATCACATGGTCCAAATCTCTTCTCTTCAGGTCCTAAAGCATCTTTACTCTATAGATTGTTCTAAATTCGTTGTAACCACTGTATTTGACTCGAAGTACATATTTATTTACCATAGTTATAGAGTATACGTACCTAGTCATTATATGTCAATGAATAGTTTAAGTTATAAAGATTGCTGGTTATTTCAAACACTGGAGATTATGCGTGAAAATAATAGTCAAATATAAAATGTATCGTTAAATTTAAAATCAAGTAAAATACACGATTTATTGTGGTTTCATACATTAATGAAACATCAATCAACCGGAAAATATGGTTGGTTGAACAATAAGCTGCAGGTTACAGAGTCAGTGTGGGTTACACAGCGCTAATCACTCAGCCCATTAGCATACAATACTGTGTTATGGTATTGTGAACCTACATCAATATACAGTATACAGGGTGTTTCACATTACATACCCCTGTTTGTAATGGGGAAAAAACTAAATACTAATGTATTTACTCATGAATGATAATTAATGTAATGTGCTCTTGAGAATAGAGAGAGAAATAATGAACTGTTTAATCCATGGCATACAAGATGCATAGGAATACAAACAATACAACCAAAATAGAAAAAAAACAAATGTTTTGAACAGTATTCCAAAGTCTTGTGGTATTTTATGATGATAAATTGATATTAATATTTGTCCATTATGCGAAGAACTACATGCGTTTTGAGTGTGTGCCTTAGCCTGCCATGTGAGACCTTTGATTAAAAAAAAACTCCTGGGGGATCCTTGGGGAGAACACAATGAGATGAACTCAGATCCTTGATCTCACACCACTGACCCAGAAGTCAAACTGGGCTTGAAATGTCAACTTTGTCTTTACTCGTGTGTACAGTACTGTGCAACACACAACATTTACTTGTACGCTTTAATTGTTTAAATCTTTTCACAATATTAAGTGCCATACTTGAATTTTCGTCAAAACCCTAATTCATAAATAGTTATTTAAGTTTTAAAAGTGTTTAGCGAATGTGTTTTGGGCGTTGGTGGGATAATAGTGACAGGATTAAACAACCTTTTAGTCTTTGCTATCCATTTAGGAAACAACACAAATATAAACTCTTTGTTGTCGTATTGCTCTCATAGTACTGTAATGTTCGAATATTTAAGGTTTACATAAAAACCACGGATGTAATAGTACTTTATATTTGTCAGTAGCTAACTGAAATTTAGTTTGTTATACCTTCTTCACTTAAATGAAGTCCATTAATTCCTACTCAGTATACCCTTGGACAGGTAAGAGGTAAATTTGTTGTAAAATGTTACAAGATCCGTTATAACTTAATCGATCAAAGGAGAAAGTACTTCCTAGATTCAAAGGAAAAGTAAGTTAACAATCTGGTTGGAAATGTATAGAGTTTGCGAAGTTCTCTTTGGTTTGTTTGTGGTTTAACTCACTGAACTGATCTTGTTTTCAGAGTTCGTTGCTAATAAACCCCAGAAATATATATTTGAAATCTTAAGAGGTGTTTTACCCAAAATCTCCCTTCTAAAAATTTATGACAATACCTTTTATGTTATCGAGGTGAGCCAGACTGCAAGGAAGCAGCTTTTTGTGTTATTAAGTATTGGATGGATTTCTTTCTTAGTAGTTTCCAGTTTAAAATCTACGTTATTAACCTTTTCAAATGTATTGGCAACGACAGAGGGAAATCTTAAAGTGAGTTATTACTTTACAAAGGAAATATTATCGCGGACATTTTCCTGTAACATGTTGTGTTTTAATAAAAGTCTTTATTCTACCGATGTTCAATTATCAGAAAATAATGGTAAAACCCTTAAGCAGTTCTGTATCCTCCGTTAATACATTATAACAAATCAAGTCATATTTTTTAAATCCTTTTACCAGGTGGAAGCTATATCGTCTTTCTAAAGAAATGTTATTTCATCGTTTTAACATCGTTTATTATTCGGCATTACACATTACGAAATCTTTTGTAGTGGTTTCAAATTATTGTGTAAAATTGAAAAACGTAATGCCACTATAATACGTAATTTTTTTGTATAACTAAGGCAATTTTAAAATTGTTCCAACACAATAGAGGCGTGTGACTATTATTCTTTAGACGCATGGAAGAACTACTGTATAATTCCGTATTGGTCGCAACGTTCGGCAGATCTGTCGTAGCTATTTCAATTAAGCATTGAAATACACAATGGGAATACCTAGTTCATATTGTAACACACTGGTAACCCATTTCAACTCCAAGCTCTCCAGTTTACTCATAAGTAGACAATTGTAACAAGGGCACAAAACAATAAAACACGAACACAAAGTTATTATTTTCTGACGAAGTGACACCTGATAAGCACTTCGACAGGAAATGTATTGTTTCTTTATCACAAATCTAACCCAAGTTTTAACCCTTATAAATATACATTTTTTAGTTCGTATAGTTCGTAGTAACTACTGTAAACTATATACGTTTTAATAAGAAAATATATCGAAATCCAAGACACAAAGAAAGGAAATTAAAATGTTCAAAGTTTACTTATGACGTTAGTTATGACGACCCAATACAATTTGTCTAGAGCATATCTGTAGACATTCTATATACAAAACGCTATACTTCTTCAGAGCCTATCTGTCTATGTGAACTTGACAAAAGGGGTGTAAACGGAAAAATTTTGGCTTATATTTTGCAAATATTTGCTACAAAGAAATACATTTGTTCTTGTGGATTTGCGTCATACGCGATGTTGTCAAGATCAGCGGATCTCCAGGGACCAGAAATGACGTTGATTCTATTGTGTTGTTCCTGTTACGTTATCTTTGCACTGCAGACAATGCGTAAAAGAGGAATTTCTGACCTACATCCAAAAGTACTTAAAACTGAAATTTGGACACATATTTCAGTTATTGTATTATTTTCATTTCATTTCATTGAATTCAGACATATAAGTAATTAGCACTAAGTGCTTATATATTTAAATTTGATTGAATATCATGGACATGACCAATAAATACGGTATTAGTTTAAATTTTCGTTAGTTTAATAGTATGAACGAAAGTGTTACCTAATTACTTTCCCAGATTAACTTTATCCTTTAGAAGTTTTACGCTTAAACGTTTAGTTTGATAGTAAACTATGCCAAGGCAAATGTGAAGTTTAGGATAGGGAGGTCTTTAATTTGACAAACTGCTTCAAACTACGTTATCTATACATTATCACATTAACAGTACAACTAGTTCACATGGCTTAGTTTTATCGTTAAAGGTCCAGCTCACTGCAATCTTTAACAAAATACAAGCCATGAAAAGATTTCACTTTCACCGTTGTTTGAGATGAGATTTTATTCGAAACTATATTACTTAAATAACGTTACATCCTAAAATTGATTGAAACCTCAATGTCTACTGAAGTTACATAGGTTACACTTTACCTAAAACTAAGATGATGGAAAAAGCCAACTAGAGTAAATATATAAATGAAATGTACTCATATTCATACTACTATTTAGACTAATAAATACAATTTCTCTTGAATAAATTATTAAAATATTTCTGCTACTCGTTGATGGAACAATAGCATCACTTGAAATCTTAAACAGAAAATCTGTAAATGTAATCCACGTAGGAGAAAACAACGACGATAAATATGTTTTGTTGTTAACAGACCACAAACATGTTGTATCTCGCTAACAAGACATGACATGTTGAAACATGACTCGACTTGTTTTATTTTCCTGTTATAGCTCGGTCGTGTTCGTGTTTTTGCAATTAATAAATGTAATGTACAGCAACCAAGACAAATCCTTGTTTATGGTTAACTAGTATACTTTAACATGGTACAACTATAATGTAAGTTTGTGCTGTAAATGGTGATCACTTTAATTGCGTCAACATTACTATCTTCTAGACTATTGTGACGAACACCTGGGGGTCTCAGTGTTGTCATCTCTTATTATATATAAATATATACTCGCTATTAAACTAGTGAGAGGTTATTTATTAAAAGAAACTATTATTCGGTTGTATAAAGTTAAATGTATTTTACCAATATAATTCTCAAACCAAACTAATACAATAAAACAATTATAAAATATATCAACAAATAATAATTATAAAAGATTAATACTTTAAAAAATATGTCTTGATAAAATGTCAGGAAAATACAAGCTCTGAGATATATTGAGAGATATCAGGGGAGGGCAGTCACTATGATCATTACAAATATCTATTCAAAGTGAAAAATATAAAATGTTATCAAGGCCTTACCTTTTACTAACAGACGTTGAGCCGACCATTCCAGGTGCCCCTCTGGTCCCCAACTCGATTGTACTGCTCACTCACTCGTGATAGAAAAGTGCAGTCAGCCAAACAACTGCTGATGTTGCTGACTCGACTGAGCTACTGAATCATTGTCACCCAATGCATTGTAATTTGGAAAATAATTATAAATGACTTTAGTTACTTAAATGCATTGAGTTTTAGTGACTGAATGTCACACTAGGTATTTGCAACCCACGTTCAAGGGATGTTCTTTAACTTATTTTCCACACGATCACAACATGAACTCAAAACTGTAAAGTAAAATAATAAAGCCTATGTGAAAACCCTGTCCATATATAACAATACTGAGCTCCTGAACTATGAACAATTACCACTGTATGAGCCATGAACAAATACCAGTATATAATCTTTATGGTTCTGTCTAGTAGTAAAATAAAAACTTGAAGAGCTGCATGTTATCATTATAGAAAACTAAATTGACTCTTTCTGTTCGTCAAGCAAAATCTTTACTCACTTAGGAACTGGTAAGGAACTGAATTCAAGGAATTTAATGCCTTGTGAGGTGTTGTGTCCATTAGGCATTGAAGTACAGCTTTTAAAAGCCATTAACATCGGAATTGTCGATTGTTTTTAGCATTATTGATGTAGGATAAAAGCCAGGAAAACCAATTTTGCAGCACAAAACAAGAAATTGACCGAGCAGGTGCACTCAGACGCCAACAGCGGATACGTAAGCAAAAACTTACATCAAGACAAAAACCTGATGCGCAAGCTCTTCTAGTACAATTGTAATTAGCACTCTCCATTTTGACATAATCCATAAGAGAAATTTGATTGAATATCCAAAACTACGACGAACAAGACGACTCATTTCCTCTTCCCAATGTGCGAACCTCAGTATCAGGAGGTGTCAATAAGGAAGTTGAGGTTAGCCAAATTATTGGAAAAACGGTGATCAATTTTCATTACATTCCCCTTAACCTTAGTTTCCTTTAAGGTAATATTTTAAATAGTAGAATGGAGCATAATATTGGATTTGTTAGTGAAATAAACTAATTTGGACATTCAGAAAACCAATATTTAATTACTTTTAGGACGAAGCTGTTCAATATCAAAGATATTATCTTCAGGTCCTAAACAAAAACAAAATAAAATTAAACGTCTAAACTTAAGAGTACATTGGTTATATGATACAATAATTTACAGTCCAAATTTAAAATTAAAAAAATAAAACATTTGGTTAAAGCTAACAGGTATAAGAAAAAGTACTAAATACAATTTCTTAACAACTCAATTTTTAACAACCAATTAATCATGAGGTTTTCTCCTTTTCTAAATTTATGTAGGCCTAGTATGTTTCCCAGGCATTTAAACATTTTGGTGTTACGATTTCTTTTAATATTTTCAAATTTGATTCCAATACTGTATGTCCAGTAGATACGCAATGGTTGGCTTTTGCACATTATTTTAGACGATCATTAATAGTGTGGGAGATGTGTTCTTTGAATCGGGGTTTTATGGTTTGTTTTGTTTGGCCAATGTAAGTTTGTTACAATTAATTTGATATAGTTAATACAGCTAATTTGATGTATGCTGGATTTATATTGCAGTTTCAATTTTGTCTTTTGGGGATATAAAGCTTTTCTTTCAATTAATGTTGGTTTTGAAGAAAATGTTTTGTTAGCATTTTTGCCCTGAAAGTAATTAAATATGGGTTTTCTGAATGTGCAAATAAGTTTATTTTATTAATATTTTTAACTAAGGTGCATAAGAACTGTCTTGAATTTCAAAGCTTACAAGTATAACTTTCCGAGAAAGCACTTGAAATTAAGTAACTTTAGTCATCTCTAACCAAGAACTGCACGTTTGTCACTGCAAAGTAAGCGTTTGTTTACAGACAGTTAATTATTTAAATCCTTTGTTTGTCTGAGTCTACTTGTTTCAGCTGGTTAACCCTCTTTATTGTTTTCCGTCTCTTCCTCTCGTATTCACTTAACTGGTTTACACCGGAAACTTGTTGTTGGTACGTGGTTTTCCGTTCATAACTCTTGAACCTCCTGTTATTTTATTTACCTGCCGTCTTCGTACTCGGACTGTAATTTTATTCACTGGCTGTGTACTTGTGGATCACTATAAGAGGACCGCTTAGGACTGAAACGCCCAACTGGGCCTGATGCAGTCTTTCTTCTTAAGAGCCAATATGTTTGTAATGCGTTATACATTTGAATTGGATTTCCGTTAATTTAAGATGTTTAATCTGGTTTCGTTGTTAATACAGACAATTTGCTTTCTTAGTCGTTTCAAGGAACAATTCAATCAGTAGCCACTCAAAATGTCTTCAGTTTTACATTATTTCATTCAAATTTCAAACGCTGAATTATCTTTGTAAAATAATGCTGTGTAATGAATTGCTAATTTAAAATTCTTTAGCAACTGTGCTGTGTCCGTAAAGTTTACAAACTTCAGTCCTCCTTGAAAACTTTTAGCTGAGAAACAAAGTTCACCCGTTGTGAAAGTATGTAAATTTCTTTTTAATTTCGTGACTGAGTATTTTGTAAAAAAAGGTTTAATTTCATGTTTGTTCGAAATAGGAAGAACTCAATAATTCTACTAAGTGGGACTATGATATTTAGTTTATAGCTTTTAAGAGTACAATAAATGACCTCTTTACAAAGAAAGGTGGTAATATTATTTACTTTTGTTTATTCATATTTAATATATTATAGTTAGTTCATAATAATATTTTAACTACTGTCACTTACCAGAATAATGAAAGAATAGTGATGAAGAATAACAGAAACTACATTCACCTAGTGACGATACTTTACCCATATTATAAATTATGGAGTGAACGTTTAACGTTTTGTATGAATACAAAGTAAAACTAGAAGATACACTGATGAAATCTCAATTTCCGTCACACGTCAAAGGTAGAGTATTCCTTGAAATACGGTTCAAGTTCTTTGAAACATTCAATCATTTCCAATATCAGATACGTAACAAAGGGTTTAATTCAACTTTTATAAGCTGTTTTCAGGTGAAAGATCAATAAAGTCTGTCTTGCCTTATAACAAAAACGTAATATTTTGGTTGTCAAATTTTTATACTCGCTACTTTTAACTATAACATATTCTAAAGAATAATGAACCCAAACCCTAAGTAAATTACTAGCTCGTGAACAGTACTATGTGTGTACATTTATATTGAATTCTGATATGGAAAGTTTAACCTTGGGATTTCAACTTTGAATAAAATAATTCTATGTTAACAAGTAAATACCTTTTACTCTCCATCGATAACAGGACACATTAAAAAAAATATTTGTCTAAATATATTATATGACGTCTTATTCCTTAAATAACTAGAGAAGGTAAGATTCAGCTTGGGAACCTAACCTAACCTAATTTGTATTTTATCTAGCGTATCTCATTTCAAACTACTTTAGAAATAACAAGGTTTCAGTTTTATACTCGAGCTGTGCAGAAAACTGAACATTGTAGTTTGGTTTGAAAAGAACACGCGATGAAAGGAAATTGCACAATACATCAATACTTTCAGAGTTTGTATAACGCTTTTATCCTGGCTGCATTTGCCATTAGTTACCAGCCGTTCATACATCCAGATTATATTTTCTAGGCTTCCGGCATCACACCGCGTCATAAAACTAACACTGTTGTCAGACGTTTCGCTCATACTATGATGTGGCATCCTCAGTGACATAGCTGTTAGTTTTATGTCGCGGTGTGATATCGGAAGCCTAGAATATAGTTATGACTCCGGCCGCTCAAGCCTACATATTAAGATACATCCAGGTTGTTTTAAAGGTTGGATTAAATATGACCTTTTCTTAAAGTTGATTTTGAGATTTATATTTTATTGCAGAGTTAAACATTGTAAAGTAGTTTTACTGTCTTTGGTAAGGAGTGACATTGCTGTTAGTTCGCTCTTAAAACTTAATCAAGGAACACAAATAATGTGTAATTATACAAATTTACATTAAACTTTTCTTTGAAATTTAATTTAAACTTTAAACCGAAGTAAGTCTCCGTGAAACTAGAGCTTCTAGAAGGCGGCCAGTGATATGATTATTATAAACCGGTTTAAGTACAAAGCTCAGGAGCTTGAGATACTTTTATATGTTTTGAGTAGCAGGAATGTTTTATTGAACAAGACACCTAAACATTAATAATCAAGCTTAATAATTATTATTACTTATTGAACCTAAACATTACTAAAGAGACGAATTGAATTCAGAACCCGTGCGGTTTTCCCGTTGGCTAAGTCTTGAATAATGTACCGTTGTTGAAATTGTTTTGACCAAAACCCAAATGACTTTAGCAATTACCTCTCTATACCCTCATGGGTCGTAGCAAGAACACTCATCTTTTCAAACCAAACTACATAATAACCAAACTTTAATAAATTTAGACGAATTAATCTTTTTCAAATCTGTCCCATTATCGATGGAGAGTGGGAGGTATTTACTTGTTAATGTTGTATTTATTTTTTAAATTGAAATTTCAATGTTAAACTTTTTATATTAGTATAAGATGGAATGACAAGATAATAAAACGTCGTAGTCACACTATTTGAGTAAATGGCGGTACATTGTATCTTATGAAGACTTTATTAGCTAAATATGTTGTTTATGTGAGAAACATTTGTTAGTTTAAAATCAAGGTCACTTATTCATATTGCGACCGTACATCAACATATCTCAGGTAACAAACAATACAATGAAATTCTTCCCACAAACAGAACAGTAACATTTGGTTGATGGCGATGTTGTGGTTTCTGCTGGAAAGTCAAATATTTATGTTTGTATATCCCAAGACAATGGCTGACTCAGACAATGTTTCGTCTATGTTTTCAAAGTAACACCATAATTGTGTTTATGGTCTCTGTTGAATCGTATACTTCTGATATTTTACAATCCGAATATTAGTAACCGGTTTTACGAGTTCAATTGGACAAAGTATAGCATTTTCTCAAACTCTTTGTCGTGGGTTCTTTTGTAAATAAATAACCTTGTCAGGCCTAAAATTAACATAGGTGTTAGGAAAGCCATGAAAATTAACTAACTCATATTTAGTTACATATTAAAAAGCTAAACAATATCAACTACGTATCAACTTTATTAACTTTTACTACGAAACTGTTTTCTTTCTTTGTTGTACGTAAGAGGGATATAATATTGAAGAAGAACTAAATACCTAATTCGTTATTAAGGTGTTATAATAAACATGCTATAATGTTAAAGCTCTCTACTAACAGAAATTGTACGTGTGTATGTGCTTTATTTATGCCTATGTGAAAATGTAAAGAGTTTAAACCACAGGTATTGTTGGAACTGTTAACAGCTGTGTAAAAGTGACAACTGTTTGTTGATCCCAGGATCAGCCTTTGTTTCCAGCTTTGTTGAAAGCATCAAACTGTTGTCAGGCGTTCCATTGTCAACCAAATTCCATGCCGGCTTCCTGTTTTAAATCGTAAAGTGATGAAAGGGATTTAACATGATCGTGCTGGGTAAATGTGGATAAAGTGTTTTTACTAACGTTAAACTAAAATTATTAAGAACGGTCTTTCTTAAAAAAATATTAGGCTTTTACTGTATTTTATTAAATTACTAATTGAGATGCCGACCACTCTCATGAGGGCATTTTAAGGCAAATATGTGGTGAAAGATGAGTGTGATGAGTGGTAGTAATGAGTTATGAGGTCTAGTCTTGTTACAAACTAAGGCCGACTCTTCCTTAGAATGGTTCATTAATTAATAGCCCAATGACCAATGGAAATGCAAGGAGCAACGGCTTAACGTGACTTCCGAACCACGCAGGTTCTACTCAAGCAGGTGACTACTCATGTCTTCTACTTGAACTTAAACGATAGCCCCGACCCTCTTTTTCTCGAGCAGTCGTTTTGTTTATTTAACTATTTTAAATATAATAAAACCATCCTATTTGTATACAGAATATTTTATCATTTTAAGCTTATTTGTTTGTCATATTAAATTCAAATAAAACTTGTGGGTCAACCACAGTGAGTATTCTTATACAACTGACAATGATTATCATCGAACAGTCTAAACCTTTTGTGTCATTAATATTAACTAGCTGCGCCATTTTTGGATTTTTAATGTTTTACCCCATCTTTTAACCCCTTCCTCCCCCAAACAATTTGGTAGACAACCAATATATTTTTGAGATCAGCATAATATTCCCTTTTTTGATACCCCACATCGATTTTTATGATTTTTTTTATTTCTTGCCCTCCCTTTAACCCTCCCCCTAAATCTATATATAGTGCAACCCGAACCTTAAAATCAGTAGGGGTCTTTGAGTTAATGGTATAGAACTATGTGTCGAGTTTCAAACAAATCTGTTGATATATATTTACTAATATTTACTAAAAAGAAATATAACATGGGGAATTGGGGACCTCAAAAACCCCATAAAAAAAACCTATATGATTTTATTCGTTTCCCCCACTTTCCACACACTGAGGACCATTTCTATTTAAAAGTTCTGAATTACCCCAGCCAGATTCCGAGATCTCAACACTCCGGACAACCCTAACGGAAATACTAATAGTATAGATATAGATATGGTTTTTCATTGTAGTTGACCCAAAATTTTTTAACATATTGTAGTTTACACATGAATTTAGTTATTGTCTTTACGAAATCATAATTTTAAAGTCAGTTTAAAATACTCGTTTTAAAGGGAAAATGGTCAAAGTAAATGTATCAAACAAAACCATACTTTCTAAGGTAATACACATTCTGGAACCAGCCGTCTACTTCATTTTAGTCTTGTGCCTGGAAAATTCACAATTTTACACCTAGTTTTCAGTAAAAGCAAGCTACTATTTGCTCACAGCCTAATGTAACGTTACTTTTAGTGTGTTTACCTTTTACACCATTGAGTCAACAGAAACAGCATGTTCCGTTGGTTCTCAAGAGAATAGAAAAACAACTTAGTGTAATTTGCTCTAATAAAATGCACTGGATACTGTCGCAAGAGACCTTTAAACAAAACCGCTTAATTAGACTGTACATCATCACCATAGCGTTGAATAATAATTTACCTTTAGTTTACTAAGGTTGAGTTTAATCTTATAAATGTTTTCAGGAATGGAGTGGGCCCATCGGAACTAAGTTACCTGACTGCTAACATCTTTACGTGAGTATCCGTTTAGAGGTACTCAGCCGATTAACTTTCTGTGTTTAGTCAAAGTGTTCTTTTATCTGGCGTTAGGCTTATATTTTAAAATATATCTCACTTATTGTGAACAACTTAAATTAAGTGAAATACAAATTGAAGAAACAGGATAGGTTTACGTATCCAACAGTTTCTGAGGTATGGCCGTGTATTGGCTTTACTGAAACAGGTTTTATCGATCCATCAAAGACCGAGAGGTCTGAATGCTTATGTAAGAACAACCTACCAGCGATAAAGGTATGCCCCGTTACACGTAACCGATAAATTGTGATTTACAAGAAAGATTTTGCTCATAATTCACCTGAAAAGTGAAGATGATTTACCTCTTCCCTACAGGGAAAACTACAAGGAAGGCCTTAATAAACAACGGTAGATTTTTACTGTCATCAAACTTCCATCCAAAGTAATTACATCTGAAAAGTAATTCCGTCTTCCATCTTATAATTGTACTTAACGTGCCTAGTTCAAATCAATGAGTGCTATATTTCCAAATCAATGTTTAAATCAAGTTAAACTATATTTCCAAATGGTACAAATAGATCTCGTTCATTTTGGGTACTTGCATTACACAAAATCTAATTCGCATTCCTTGAAGGTACAACCGTCGAATTCTAGACATTTAAGTCTGACTTACTTTTAACTTTACATTGTACATCAAGTCATACTCTGAGTAACGTATACTGTATGGGAAAAATACAAAAATAGGTTTGTTGTGAATATTGTTTTAAAATATTGATCTGGAAAATTAAAGTAATTGCTAGCCTTAAAACATTGAGGCCTTTATTTAAATCTTGTTTTTCATTTGCAGAAAAATTTAAAAGATGAGTCATGTTCGGCTTATAATAAAAAAGTGTATTATTGAGGGATAAATTGTAATATTTAACTCATGCATGCATGCTTCATCAAAACTAAGTACATATTTTAAGTGAACTATATGAAGGTACTTTACTTTACTAGTTCACTATATTGCAAGTGAATTTCTGGGCAAAAAACCTCAATTTGTAGTATTATTGGTTTAATAGAGTATTACGATAGTTTAATTATATTAATGTCAGCCTTTCTCATGTACTTTGGTGGTGATTTTGCCTTACATACTTTTAATCATTCATCTCCATTTTTGTCGCACAACTTTTATTGTAACCGACGATACACGATTATTACTATACATCTTTAAAATAACACATTAAAACTCGCAAACAAAGTGTAAATCAGAAGATTTAGATGATATTTTAAATCTCTTTTACAAATTGTAATTTTACGGATCTCTTACGCACAAAAGAGATATTGTAGAAATCTATTTTATCAAGAAAACCAAAAGAGACATTGTAAGTGGAATTTGTTAACGTAGAGCAGGTATCTTTAACAACTTACACGATATTTACACAAGGTCTAATTAGGCAAGCCATATAACACCAGCTAACTAGTAAGTTGAGAAAGCAATTAAGGGAAAGTCCTAACCAAGTTTGAAACTGTGTAAATTAACTTCCTCCGATACAATCAATTACGATGAAGACATTGTGTATGGTTATTTCTGGTTTGAATTAATTACAACTTTGATTAATTTCAACAAATAATAACGAGGGTTTCTTACGGCTTCGATGTCTACGGACTTAACAGTTAAATAAAACATGGAATCAAAGTTTACTTCCTTTCCAGCCAAACACAATTTTTCGCAGTCAATTTTGTAAGAAAATAATAATTAAGAATTTCTTATTTATTCAAACCCGAAAACGCGTTAGAACCCAATCACTTAATCACTATGTGAGATTCCGACCACTCATGAGGGTATTTTAAGGCAAATATGTGGTGAAGGATGAGCGTGATGAGTGGTAGTAATGAGTTATGAGGTGTAGTCTTGTTACAAACTAAGGCCGACTCTTCCATAGGATGTGTCATTAATTAATAGCCCAATGCCCAATGGAAATACAAGGACCAACAGCTTAACGTGACTTCCGAACCACGCAGGTGATGGTCTGATAAGTCTAAACGATGGCAAGAGTTGATGCGGGTATCATCAGATGATCACTGAGACTATCTGAGCCGCTTTGAACCTATATCATCCTTAAACCTGACTTCCATGAAGCTAGATTACAGGACCACGTAAAATGTGCACTATTTGCACCTGTTTAATACGATAGAATAGAACACAACTGAGCTAGAACCGCAAAGGAACCACAGTGTACCACGTGACAAAGGACGAGGGATTTAGTGCGGTCTTCATGTCTACACACTGTTTGAGTTGTGTAACGGAATCCAGTGTTTAACTGTTGTTGATAAAGCATTCCAAATGTTAAACAAAATTGCTGTACTGTTTATTGATACCGCATTTTGGTCTTTACTATAGTTTGTACTACGTTATTTAGAACAAAATCGGCGAATAAGCACTTAGTGAACTGTTGGTAGACCGCCTTTAAGTAATTTATTATCCATCGGTTTTTGGTTATAAGGCTTTTTATACTTTGCAAAGTGCAAAACTGAGTCAAAATCCTGTTTGTATGTTTGTCTTTAGCTATACGTCATATCCATACAATATACACACACATAATGGCAAGGGACCGAAGCTGGCTCTGACAACGTGTTTAAGGCATTTTCAAACACTTGTAACTCAAAATTGGCTGAAGCTATGGTGGTGAAACCTCGTTTAAGAGTTTAGCCCATTACGCAGTGTGTTTTAGCTATATTTCATATCCATATCGTACAACATCACCAAAATAAAAAGCAAGGGACCAGAGTTGGCTCTGAAAACATTTTCTCGGCGCAGTGCTTAGCTTTTCATCATGTCATCTGAGTTAGTCCCCTCTCCCCTTCCAAATCATCCATCGGTCACCCATCAGGTTGCCATCAGGAGGGTTTTACAAAAATACTTTACAGTCATGATACCATAACATACTGTTTTATCCGTGGTGAAACAATAGTACACAACTAGAGTAAACAGTTTGTATCGACGTACAGTTGAGACAAGTGTGCAGAAGAAGGGTACCATTCAGAGCGTGACGTCACTGAACAGGTCAAATGGCACAGTTTGAAACTTTGATTCAATCTTCCACTCTTTAACCTGACCCAGAACTGAAATTACGCGTGAATTTCCGTTGAAAACATCTTCTCTTACGATTTCAGAGCTACGGCCCTTCAATAAACCCTGTTCAATAAACCTGATTTTCGTTCGTTAAATGAAACAGGAAACCTTGGAAAAAGTAGTATGGGAGTGAGGAAAACCTTTTTTACTCATTCCTAATCTTCTATTTTCTTTATAAATATAACCTTGTAATAAAATCCTAAATTATTAGTTAATAAATATGTTTTCTTTCGAGCTACTGTCTATAAATGACATTGTGATTTTTCTAAAACTTAACCTTTTATAACATTTTGATAAGCTGTGTTGTCGGTACTTAAAGCAGATAACATTAAATTTCGAAGGACTTTCTGTAGTTTCGTGTGATTACTCTTTGTTATCATCACAGTGTCTTAGTGACAAAACATCACGCGTGACTTGTTTTCTGTTATAGGGTAGTATAAGTTACGCCAGGGAGGATAGTAACAAAGGGTTGACATGCAAATGAGATAAGGCTCAATGACGGATTTACATTTTATCTTCTACTCTACATTTCGTTGCGTGGTAGTAGAAAGCTGTTCAAACATCAGTGTTGTAAAGATTGTCTTCTTAATTGTTTGTGCATGAATAGGTATTTTTGTGTTATTTGTTACAGTTGGCTAGTAAAGTTGTTATGGGAATTTTCCCGGTCAGAAAATACCTCAAAGGACGTAGTGTCCAGAAAATCACATACAGCTTGAAAGACTTTCAGTCGAGAAGGGTCGTTCCAGGGTTTGTCAAACTGGGTGTTCGACACTATTGGTTTGGTTTTATTTTTGAGGACCACTAATAGAGATTCAGGCCCAAGCTATAACCGTCCCTCGTAATTATTGTTGTTACGGCAAATTTGGAATAAAAACTAATTTATTGTTCGGTGAGTCGCATTCTTACCCCTGCATGTGAATTTAGAAAAGTGAAAGAATCTGAATATTTAGATCAAAGCCGCAGGCAATACTCATAACGGGCTGAGAGTCGTGGAATTTATCCAGAATTAACAGTAAGGCATTACTGTAGTTCTCAGAGAGGCCAGATATCTCTGAGGCTGTAGAGCCCAAGTCACCTAGGTGGTAATAGAGCTATTCAAGATAAACCAAAAAGTCGGGGGTTTACCCGAAAAACTCAATCGCACCCTGAACTTGGGTTTCCGTAAATATATGTTGTATAAAAGGCGACAGACAATTAAAAAATGATACTAAGAAAGCAAGGTCTTAGTCTGGTCTCTACAGGTGGCCTGACAGGTTCCTCTAACAAAGATTGAAAAAGTGAAATAACTGACTTCAAAAGGGCAGAAACGTTAAAACACATGAACTGTCTAATAAAACACAGCACAGCACCCTGTAGGTCGTGGGAAGTGGCATATTGACTCATTGCCCAAACAGGGCCATACTGCACCACGTCGTAATGAGTGTTATCACCCAACGCCCGCACAGACAGTAACCCCGAAAACCAAGCCAGTTTCGGAGGTGTTGCGATTAACTGTTTGTATTGGTATCATTCTGTTCGGGAAAAAAAGGAACAGAGGCGCTCTGGTGGCCCCTTGAATAACCACCTCAATGAGATTATATTATTAATTCAAACCACTTAATTTTGATTCAGTGGGTTTCACATCCAAAAAAATGTAATGTATAAAGCTTCGCATATATCACTTTAGTTAAATCCAAATTGCCATAAATTATACCATCATTATTTAATTAGAAACCTTAGAAAATAATTGCACAATCAAAATTATAAAATTATATTTTAATAACAGACTGACAAACCCTCCCTCACACAGGTAATTTTACCCATGAGGGAGGCTATTTCCATAGTCATAAACCTTTAAAACAATGTTATTAGGCTATATAATTTATAAGATATTTAAAAAATTTTATTGTAAATATCAATTGGAAATAAAAGATTTATTATTACATATTATTTATTATTAAATGATATTGTGATTTTCTAAACTTAACCTTTATAAACATTTTGATATTGTGTTGTCGGTACCCAAAGTAGATAACATTAAATTCTGAAGGACTTCTGTAGTTCGTGTGGTTACTCTTGTTATATCATCACAGTGTCTTAGTGACAAAACATCACGCGTGGCTTATTTTGTTATAGGGTAGTATGTTACGTCAAGAGGATAGTAACAAAGGGTTGACATGTCGATAAGGCTCAATGACGGATTTTACATTTTATCTCTAATTTACATTTCGTTGCGTGGTAGTAGAAAGCTGTTCAAACATCAGTAAGTTAAAAGATTGTCTCTTAATTGTTTGTGCATGAATAGTATTTTGTGTTATTTGTTACAGTTATTAGTAAAGTTGGTCAGCGTTTGTTTTAGGTTACCCTTCACGGGATCAGATTTTATAGCCTAAAAAATCGTGTTTACAAAAAAAGATGGAAACGTCCGTTTCAACTGAAAAATTCTAATATGGTCAACAATAAAGTTTAAACACAGAGTTAAAATTGCTACTAAAATAGGTTTGAAAAAATACTTACCTGCCTTCTTTGAGCACCACAAATGGTATTTAGAACAAATATACTCAGTAATGTACATTTTGATTGAAAGATTTTCACCGCATCTATTGGACGCGTATCAAAAATCAATGCTTATTAATATTTATATTTTTTTTTCATAATATTATGTTTAGTTTCGTGAGAAACGAGTTAATAGAAAAATGCAAGTTATTGAATAATTTTTTAAGGGCCGCAAACTGTCTTTGTTCCCTGATTTCAAGTAAAATGTCAACAAATGAATATGAATATAATTATGTTTTGTTAAGTAGATAGCGCATAGATGCCACATGGATGAGGCAGGAACATCAACATAGTTGTAGCAGCCCAAGCACAGATAGCGTGGTGAGGGAATCTTTCGTTCGTTCATTCGTTCTCGAAAGTCGCACGATTTGGTCACATTTATTCATTTATAAGTCATTGACATCGGGATAAACTCAAATAAATGGAGCCATGGTGGGAGAAAGACAGCAAGAGTCGGAAACGCTCGCAGCGCTGTCTTTCCTTGGGCTGCTGCAACTACGTCATATTTGTTCAAGTACTCAATTCACACTTACCCTAACATTATCTGTGGTATTATTTAGCCCAACAACCATAATCAACACTCCTGCGTCGATCCAATGAAACATGCTTGCAACGCACGTAAATCAAAGTCAGCATTGATTCGTCAATTAAGTTCAAACCCGGTATTATTAAGCCTTAAATTCCCCATCCAATTTGGTACAAACCCAGTTTAACTATGCCAATTTGTACAGGAAGTTGAGTTGTTTCGTTTGTTTTGTTTTTACGTCTATTGTCTTAACAAAACAAAAGACGTAAAATAAGACCCCACCACTTACTAGTATCATTTGATATTGTTAACCTATACCAACGTCCCGATCATGAAACACTTGAAATTGTTCAAAAACAAATTGTTAAATAGCCCTACACTGTTACAAGAAGGTGTTAAGGAGCTGATGGAACTACTAAGGGAGTATTGAGACAAAATAATTTTACTTTTAAAGGAACATACTTCAAAACAAACAGACGGTTGGCTAAGGGCTCTCCTCTATCAGGACTCCTAGCAGACATTTACCTAAATCATATTGAAAACTAACACATTTTATATGAGAAAAATGTCTAAAATAAAATAAATGTGTACCACAGGTATGTTGACGACACATGTTTGTTGTTTGATGGAAATTCTCGACAGCTAGACAACCTACTTTTTGTATTTAAATAAAATAGCATCAAAATTAAAATTCACAAAAAAAATAGAACAAGACAATGCATTGAACTTCCTAGATCTAACAATTACAAAAATAATGACAAATTGAATACAGTATTTATAGAAAGCCTACAACCACAGTCCAGACAATACATGCCTCCTCATAACACCTGCACTCTCATATAATTGCTGCTTATAACTCAATGGTGTACAGACTCACCAATGTACCTATGACCGAAGCCATTACAAAAAAGAGGTCAAAATTATGCACACAGTAATCGCCAATGACTACAAACTGAGTTGATAGACAGATTATAAACAAACAACAGACTGTAAAAAAATAACCCACCAGTAGCAGATGGAAGTAAAAGATAAAAATACATATGTGTGTGAATATTACACACAACAGAACATGCTTTAAAGAAAGAACTCAAAAAACATAATATCGAACTATCCTTCAAACATCAAATCCCAAAACTACTCAACCGTAAAAGTGAATACAGAGAACAACATGGACAAATCAGGTGTATAAAGATAACATGCGCAGATTGTCCTAGCACGTACATAGGACAAACAGGACGCTTCTTTAAGGAGAGATTTCAAGAGCATATTCCAGACCCTAAGCGAAAAACAACGCTCAAACGTCGCACAGCATCTTGTTGACATGAGACATTCACTGTTGCCTATAAAGGAAAGTCTACAAATCCTCCACTACTCCCAAAAATCAAGTTTTCTCAACTCCAAAGAAGAATTCGAAATATAAATCCCTTAAAAATAATCATCCACTTTAAACGAAAATTACAATACAAATCACACCATCTCTTTAACCACCTTATCAATAGTTCAAGACAACCAGTATGAGCTGATCATCTGTTATCAGTCCAGCCAGGAGGAAGTGGGGAGGTAAGACGTAGATGCAAACCTCAATGTAGTCTTCGCATGCCGTGACGGGAGTTTGTTCGTGAGCCGGCTCGATGTTTTTATTTATTGTATTTGTTTTAATTTATTTCGAATATTCGTCGTTCGTGTGTGTCATGTACTTGTGTGGAAGTTTTAATGTGAAGACGAAGCCAACTGGCGGATGAAACATGATTATGGCCTAATTAGGTTGAAACGCGTCGTCCTTCGACAAAAGAGGATAGTGACAAAGGTAATACCCATTAATTGTTGAATACTATCCTGGGGCTAATATGAATGATATAATCTTCTAGATATGCTGTATATTACATAATCCTGTCATACTCTCCTACTGATTTCACTTAACCACGTATATCAGGATGAGGGATATTACTTAGCACTGTAAGCAATGAAGAGAGGTTGAAGTCCCACTTGTAGTTTTATTTTTATGTTCAGTTGTACATCTGTAAGTTTGGTAATACCACAGATTTGTTTGTCTTAAAAGAAATATGCATACTATGAGGCGGGACAATAAACTTGTACGATGTCTTTGAATAGAACATATTCTAGTGTAAGAATGACAGTTAGAACAATAGTACGAGGTAGAAGAATTACCAAGGTAGATCCTTACTGAGATGTTTTAATGTACTTTATTTAACTAGAACTTTGAAACGTCGTTCTCAGCAGAAAAGTTAATGATGAAACTACTGGAGTAGAAATTACTAAGATCGAAATGGAAAACAACTTTTAAAGAATTCATATTACTCTAGTTTCATTTCAGTCGTGACATTTTATTATTAAGATTGAGCTGGTGACGAAGTCAACTTTGATTAACTGAACTGACACTTCGCAGCAACAGTCAAGCAAGACTACTGCTTTACTTTTAATTTATCCGTTTTCGAATTTTATTCAGTATTTAAAAGGGCTTTGAAAACAATAAATCTTTCCGATTTTATCACAGAAATAGAGATAGAGAACTTGCCATTGATAGGCTTAACGTGTATTGATGAACGTCTAGTATTTGTAAAGCTGGTCATCTGTCTTTTCAAGCACTTACGTCTGACAGAGCTTTCGATTTCTTTAGGAACTTCCTGCAGGATGGATTGGTTTTATTGTTTAAAAATAAACTTACACAAGTTTCTATCTGACTCTGTCACCTGCTTTGTTTTTTGCCCTAAACCATTTGTTATCATAGACTCAACAACAACAAATCTAATAATAGTATCAATTTTAATAAATATAAAACTGCTTTGCAATTCTGATGCCAATTTACTCACTTACATATTCTTTAGTTCCATACGCTTACAAGTATTACATATTCTAACCAGATTGACTACAAGCTAGTACAGCGTATAATCTTAGCATTAAGGTAAAAGCGCAAATGTAGTTAATCGAAATTTAAAGTATATAATATAATCACCCCAAAACAAGAACGTTAGTTAGTCCCTTTTAAATAGCTTTATAATTTTCAGATTTTGAAATTTTGGGAAACCTTTGAAACTGTGACTATTTTGCTTTAAATAACAGCTTTTCAAATAACACAAGTCGATGATGGTCGACTCTATAATTGGGTAATAATCTAGTATCAGGACTATACCTTTCGATACTTTTTTAAAATTACATTCATGAACTCTAAAAGTAATACAACTATTAACACAAATTTCTCCACAAACATATTCCACACTCAAAGTGAGGATCAATAGTTCCATAATAAGCTATACACGTCTTTTGAGCAATTCCCTAACGAATTCGTAAGCAAAAAAGCTCCAGACGATACTTTACTATTTACACAACTAATAAGAAAATCCCACGGGACGTAAAAATGCGTGATACCTGAAAACTTGCAATGCTCTACTTTACCTTCTGTGAAGTCCTTGGTTAAGAGGCAATAAGAAGATTTGATGCGGTTAACAGGATTATACGGAGTGGCTAGTTAATGGGCTGCGGAGAACTGGCCTAGGCCACTTAGTTAACTAATACCTCACTCAACCTTGCCTAACCTGATTAACTGTTACAGAACCTGCCTTGTTAGTTAAGTATAACACCAGCCGCTTAATAAGCTTTGTCTATGTTTCATACATTTATACATTTCTTAGGTATAATTTCCGTTTGTACAGGATTTAGGTCAATCCTTGCTGGGCTTAGTTCTTTTGGGAAAAAGGTATAAACAATTTTATTTTATGACCTTTTTTTTATTTCAACTCAAATATAACGTCCTTTTAAAACTGCCTTGCTATATTTTTCTTTAACATATTTCAGTCGGGTTTAGGAAATATTATTTCCTGCTAGGTTGAGATCGCTATTTTACAAACCCTGTAATTACTTTGATGTCAATGTTAACATATAAGATTTTGCCCTTTAGATTGATTTTAGATGGGTTTTAAATACGGTGGCTGCTCACATACTGAGCCAAAAATGGGAAGCTTATTGAAATGAAACAACTCAATAACAAAAGATAGTTTAATGTTGCAAACTACAGTAAAATAATGTATTGCCATTTCTACTTATGGAAGAAAATGTCTCTTAAGTGAAGTCCTTCCTGAATTACGCAGGCCCCTCAAATATACCAGATGTAACTTTTCGCAAAATGAATTGAGTAATCGCAGCATTTCGCGTCTTATGCAGTGCTTCAATTCAGCAACGCATAGGTCTATGAATCAAACACTTAACTCTAAAGCCCCACAGCCAACAGTCGCAAGAGGTCAGGTCCGGGGATCGCGCTGACCATAAAAAATCACCAAACAAAGAAATCTAACGTCTCGGAAACAACTGACGCAAAACTGTCATGGACTCTTCTGACGTGTGACATGTCGAACCATCCTGTTGGAACTAAATAGAGCGTGGGTTGGCTCCTAACTGACGTAGTTGTGGCATCAGAAAATTTCCAAGCATAGTCACATAGTGTGCTAAGTTAAAAGTTACAGGCACTTCCCTATCATTCTCAAAAAGGTATGGACCAATAATTCCAAAACGCACGACTCCACACCAAAACAGTTACTTTTTGAGGATGAAGTGTTCGTTCGTGGATTTGTCTTGAAGTTTCGGGGGACCAGTAACGAAATATCTGTTCATTAACTATACCAGATAGTTCGAAATTTTCTTCATCTGACGTAATCAAAACTTCATAAGTTGCAATAGTCTTTGGCACAGGTTAGAGTGTGAATCCTAATCCCTTTTATAAAGCTTCAGTATCATTAAGAGTTTATAGTGATGGAAATGTAAGTCACAGTGCAATATTCTGCTGACAGACGAATTTGACATTGCCAAGGCGGTTGATAGTCTACGGGCTGAGCGCTGAGAACTTTGTAGCACACTCGCACGAACAATTTCAATGTTCTCTGGAGTACGAACTGTCTGAGGTCTGTCACTCGGTTTGATTTCCAGTGCAGAGGCCGTGTTCCTGAAATTACCAAACCACCTTTGAATAGTTTTCAGATTTGGAATGGCACCTTGACAGCCTATGTTAAAATTAGCTCAAAACTGACATTAAACAGATATAAACTATTCATTACATTTAAAAAATGTTTCTATTACAAATGCACGATGATACGAATGATAAAAATGGCAATGAATAAACATTCATTTGCCGCAACAATGGACTCGCCAGCTGTCATAACAGCTGATAAATGACGGATTGAAATTGTCCCTGTTTTTTGGCTCACTCCGTATTTCAGCACTAAAGAGTTGAGTAATCGTGATGCTACAACCGTAAAAACAATAACCTTTTTCTGGAAAAAATGAATTTGTTTTGTTTAACGTTTATAATGTAGTGCTGCTCTCTGTAATTTAAATTCACATATTTGGATTAGCAGCGCTATGATTTTAACGCGCTGATTCGGAATTGTTTTGTTTTTCGTTGTTGTTGATTCGGAATTGTTAATTGAAGAAAACCAGGTACATCAAATTTTATAAACAGAAGTTATCAGGCATATCCTTTAGTGTTTTCTTTTCCACTCTTGTAAAATATTTCATATGAGTGGAAGTTTTTGTCAAAGGCGAGAAAATTAATAACACACCGGCACATAGAAGGTTTAATTGGAAAACGGGAAAGCCTTACATTTCTTCTTCAAAAAGGGGGTTTCATACGCATTGACAAACGTGAGTTAAAAGCAAATCATACATATGCATGTATGATTATATATGGTAAAGGAAACTTGGAAACGTAATAAATAAAACAATACTAGTGAAGCACTCTATGTTTCGTTGTTTTTGTAAACTCTCAATTTAGAAGGAAAAATATATTGTTTATGCTTGAACTATACATCCTCATATTTCATGGATATTCTCTTCTAAAATTTATAAAAAGGCAAATTTATTTGGAAAACTAGTAAAAAACTATTTTATTTTGAAATATAGACTGCAGTGAAGTTTTAAGTATAACCACGCGTAAGACTTTTAAAATAATAAAGCATTCTACAAAATTTATTTGTAACATATCCAAGGTTTACTACTACATTTATCTCAGTATATAAATCTATAATACGTGTAACATATACGTTTGTAACATTTATAAATGTAAACTCAACTTGAGAGCAGCTTTATTACATTAAACTAACGTACAACTAAGTTCCTTGGGTTCCCATTAAACACAAGTTATGAAAGTGATATTGTAACTGCGACTCAAGTTTAAATATATTGCCAATGTTACAGACTCCCCTACCATCTGCCCTACTGCTCATCCACCACAATATCCTTCGTGTCAGTACCTGTTATCACCCGCTCCCTTTTTCTCTCTTGTTATAGTATCGTTTATCTAAAGTACGTAGCTAGAAATTATTAGTTCATCTTTTACGGAAGTTTAAGGATTTGTTTAAACCCGGTTAATGTACCAACTATTACAAGAATTTGAAACTTAAGCACCCAAACAGACCCTGGCTTATGTGCGTATTGAGAAAAAACTGTATTACACATGTTACAAGCCCACCAGAGATTACTTTTGAGAATCTCCAGGGTAGGCAGTTCTAAAAAGCCAAGCACTGCTCAAAAGGAATCCTGAAAAGAAGCACAGTCGGTTTCTCAGAATAAAGTCTTATGTGGAACACATATATGATGTCATCTTACATCAAAGATAAGGGAGCAAACTATCACAGGGGAACGTCTCGAATAATTGGCAATTAGGTTCAGTCAATCCGAAACAATTGATCCTAGTAACCATATCCATAATATGCATATTCTGCATTTACCAAATCGTGCCACACCGATGACACCCGATTCGTATCTCATCCCGTTAACTCCCATTTGGCAGCATTGGTCTTTGGAAGAAACCTTCTACACTATAAAACCTAAAAACTCCACACTTGTCTGTAAACAGTTTAGAGCAAATACACAGCTGTCCATCTCGATTCAAGCCAAGTGACAGACTAACGAGTTTTCGAACTTAATGATTGTCTCTCCGCTTTCTACCAGCTACTTTGTTTTTTCTTTTACTTTTCGTAACAAATTTAACAAAGTTTTCGAATTGGCTTACCGTTGAAACATCGTTTGAAATGATTTTTGTATTTGTTTTGCAACTCTATTAGATGGAGTTTTAAGTTTCTTCGATAAAGAAAAAACTCATTTTGGTTCTGAAAATTATTTGAATTATGACATTGTTATGAGGAAGTTCTGATGGAACGGGGTGTACGTAAACCGAGATATACGAGTATTGACAGATTGTCCTGAATTGATTGAAATTATTGATGTCCTAGTCAAATAACTTGATATATTGACGCTTTATATACTAGACACTGAGAGTAAAACACATCGTAGACTTAAAGGTTGCAAATAGGTAACAAAACATCGACCCCGTACTATCACAAATCGAATCTCGTGAAACGACCAAACCGGATATGATAAGAACAAATTTGAACGCTGATGTTTCCATAGACTTGTGAGAGGTGTTTAGTGTTGCCATTTTATTTAGCAAAAGTAAGTAGTGCCAAGAACCAACACGTTGAGCAGCACCAGTCATCATTGTTGTGGATAAAGCAGAGAGGGTGGTTCTCTTGAAATAAGCTTTTCAGTAAGTAGTTCAGCCACACGCCGCGTGGCGTAGCACTATGCAAGGGTTTTACTGTTCCGTTTCAATTTTATTGATACGTATAGATTCTTTAATAAATGCACAAACAGTTTCCAACATTCGCATAGTAAGGCCACTTTCAGCACTCCGACTTTCATCGTCGAGCAAGCGCGAATGAGTTTGATTACAACAGCGTCATATTGTGCTGGTCACGGCCGCTTGCCATTGTAATCAAACCACTCCGCCGTGCCGTACCCGGCGCACGCCAAAAAGTCATAACGTCTGAAAGCGGCTTAACTAACTTATATTAGGACTTAAACATTATTATAAAATTGTCAAAATTATATAAACATGATGGTTTAGCTGTTCTGTATCTTAGTACAATAACATAAAGTAAACAATTCGTTTCCGCTACCGTACCTGCAATGTGTTTAAATCACTGTTCGGAAATAAAAACTACGTAACTAAGTAAAAAAAACTCTACCTTGTTTTAATAATATAGAAAACAATACATCTTATAGGAGGTGACAAGAGATGCCTTATTTTCCAAGGTGCAGTAGGGACTGGCTTCAAAATATTTCAATTAAGTGTATTTAACCGATTTCTTACTTTGAAGACAATTAAAAACAACATTATTAACGATATCAAAAGTATCAAGTGCTCAATGTTTTCCCTTGAATATTATAGTAGGTTAAAACCCTACCTTCTTCAACATAAACAAGGCTTACAAGCAGCTAAGCGCTAAAATGCCACTAGCGTGAGTGAAGCTACTTTAGGTTGTTACGCTAAATTGATAAAGGTAAATCTGGTTAATTACGCTCACAGAGTTGGCTTTGCATTATTTATAGTTAACAGGATTTACTACATAATGTAAAGGAAAATGCATTTCAACTTTCACTGGAGTCGCAATACTAATTTTTTTCTTGCCGCTTTAAGTGGCTCACCAAGTGGAGTTCAACATTTTTTATATCCTTATACTCGTAGATAAAACTAAAATACATGTGAAGTTAATTTTTGTACGAAAATTGAATAACGTTTCCTGTTTTTAGATATTAAAACCACATTTTTTATAAACACTATCACCAAAAGATAGCATCTGGTAGTGCAGTTTTGCTGACTTAAGAACTAGACCGAAATATTAAAAAAAGGAACATTTGTACTAAAATGTATTAAAATTGGACAAATACGCAACCTGTAGATCATAAAAGCACATAACATAATTGCATGTGTGAATTGAGTTTTGAAAACATTCTCAAAAATGTGTTCTGAGTGTCAGGATCTGTGTTAACTTCATAGTCCTAGGCCTGGGAAATGAATAACTCATTACCTCTACTAAATATAAGTATCGTTGAACACCACGGGAGCTTGCGATGTGAAAATATTATCGCCAGAAGTGCAGTTTTCAAAAATCGGACAGTTGGCTTTGTTTTTAAAGTTGTAAATTACGACACACGTTAATTACAAAACACAAAAACAAAACTTAACTTGACTGTTTACATAACATAAACACAGAATGAAAGTGTTTTGTTAATATAAGGTTTACACGGACAAGACTGAGCAGATTATGGTTACCTGTTGATTTAAAATTAACCTTGTCACTGATGTTTAAAGGTTTTTGGTTTTTTTTCCTCTGAAACACCCAGCCAATGACTTATATTGACGAGCTAATGTTGCAATCTATAGAGCAGAACTATAAGAAATAACTATTGAGGACCTACAAAATTATAACCAAACACGAACTGTTTAGATAATCTTTTAGTAAATCGGATGTACTGACGTAACATCGGCCGTGCCCCTAAGTTAAATCCGCTTTAGATTAAGTGATGAAATAAAAGTGGTTTGATATAAAAGCGTTTTAATATGTAATAAGTATTTTGTATAGCCAGTTGTTATTCTGATAATTATAAAAGAGGCTATTATATTATTTGCTTATTTGGCAGCAGCTCTTTTTCTTTTGTAAAACAACACACACATTAAAAGTGCTATTTTATTTCTAGCTTTGTTCAGAAGTAGCTTCTGTTGTTGTAGTGGACGAATGATTCCATATAAATGTGCACATCGTACGCCGTTCCATAGGGTGACGACGGTATGCTTGCCAATTTGTTTTGTCATTTTCATGCTATTTAAATGAACATGAACTCTGCGTGTTATATTCTTCACAATTGAAAAATATTCCTAAACTTTCAGCCAACTTTATACGACCGGGTTTCAACCTTGTTGAACTAAACATATTTACATGTTCTATAAAGTTGTTTGTGTAATCCAGCGGTTTGCAAACTATAGCAGGTTAAAGAGTAAATAATATAAAGTAACGTTCACAAATAATCGGCATTTCGGTATTTTTGAACGGAGCTTAACTTAACAGCTCTCATTTTCAGTCATTACTAATAAATACATGAGTTTTATGTGTCCCCCACCTTAACCTTTGAATGTAGACTAATTTGAGCTTTGGGAATATAGATTGTTGACATTTTTTTGACGTGCTTTTCGTTAACCACCCCACCCATAAACTGGGGAGGGCCCCTAAATTTTGTAAATACGAACCTCCCCTTGTGACACCTTATTTGAGAGGGTATAAAAACACAAACTCATTCATACCATTAAAAAGAAAATTACAACGTTCCTGGAAGACTCAAAACGTTTTTAGGCGGAGGGTGGGCAACGAAAAGTACGTCAAAAGAAACTTCAAGAACCTATAAAAACATTCCCCAAAGGGTTTTTCAAAATGTTTCCTCTTTCATAAGATAAGGTGAGGGGGGCATATAAAACTCACCTTGTATATCTAGACTACAGACAAGTTACGATTCTCGTACGGTGTATAATCTGCATTTATTCACATGTTTACAACTGTTAGGTCTGTATTTAGCTGTGGACTATGAAACTCTTGGCCGTACCGACTGAAGCAGCACCAGTCAGGCTCAGCAGAGTCAATACACCACATCGTCCAACACTACAACCAATACGCTGGGCTAGGAAGTATTTGTGCATTGGAGTCCTGTTTAAACTGTTAAACTGCAAATTATGACGTTCAATGAGTAGTAAACTAGAATTAACTGTTCGGTCGCTCAAAATATTCTTTCCCAAAACATTTGCTAAGCTCTTAGTTGATACAAGTTTAGGTTTCCCAACTTGACCTTACTTAGATAAGGGAGTAAATAGCTATCTACAGATAAAAAAAAGAACATTGGCACTTATGTGTTAGAAGTGGGTCTATACTTAGGTTGAAAAAGTGTTGAAGCTATATTTTATTTATATGTTTTATTATTTATAATTTAGCAATTATTTATATGTTTTAATAGACAAAACCCTTTATCTTAGTGTTCAAAAATACAGTTTTTGAGGGTCACAGAAAATTAGTAACCTCATTAAACAATTCACTTTTGGTAATTCTCACTGTTAAGTTTCAAAACTATTCCTAGAAAAAGGTGTATTTAATTATCTCTTGTGTCTTAATCAATTAAAAGTATTCGGGGATTGATTCGAAACAATATTGTACAACCAATACAAAACGAATGTTTCAATGAGATTGTTCTATCTGTGTGCATGAGTGGCTTCACACAATGTTCCGTTCTGCACCAAACAATAATTATTCAAGTGTTGTTTATACAACCATATAAATTCAGGAACAAAAGAATACGTATGATGAACTTTTGAAATGTTCTGTCTTTTTTCTGTGCAAATTATTACGGTTCAATAATGTAATAAAATAAATAAGATAGGCTTTATATGAATGTAAATTCGCACTTTCTTTTCTATCTTTCTTTCATACAACTTCTTAATTTATTAAAAATTAATTATTAAACAAGTTATCAAGTTTAGTTGTTTAAAAAAGCCAAAGGCACCATGGTTTCTGCAACTGATTTTTTACATAAACTCACATAGTCCTAGCTCAACGTATGTATTTTATTAAACATTGCGCATCTAATTTCCTTGATTTTGAATTTTAAAACTATACACGAGTGGTGTTTTTATTAATCGATATAAATTCTTAGTTGGTTTCTTATCGTATCGTAGCTTAAAGATCCACTCATGAGTCAATTTACATTAAGAACGTGGTAATCAAAACTACGAGTTTCAATATCAAAAGCTGAGGTAAAATTATGACAAGTTATTAAGAAAAAGTCATCACAATTTATGTAGTTTGACAAAGCTATCACTTCAAATTGTTTTTCGATCTATCGCGTCATAATCAAGCCTAGTGAAAATTAATAACCTCGTGACAAATTCCCATCGTCGATTGTAGATGTCAAAACAACTTCACCAGATCTGATGATGACACGTCTTCTCGAAACGTGCGGCCGGTTCTAAATTATATGAACTGTTTGACGAAAGTAAATGCCTATTTTAAGTCTAAATAAAGGATAGAAAGGAAGGACACGGGTTCTGATGAAACCGAGTGTAACAATATCTGGTTGGGATCAAGAAGCAGTGATCCACCTTATGTTTTGCGCTTCACTGACTAAACATCGGATATCATCTGTCCTATATACGAGTATCTTGGGCTTTTAGAAAGTTATAATGACTCAGAACAAAATTCATACTTTCAGACACAAAATTCAACTCTTTAATTACGTCTAGGGACGTCAATGGTATAGTGGAAATATATAAAAAAAGTATTCCTATTGATAAATTCGTTATTGCCGCAATTCAGAATTCAAAAGAACTACAACCAATATAATACTTTACTTTGAAGTTTGGAGAAGACGTACACTATTGCATGTGTCTGAAAATCATTGAACTTATAGTAGGTGTTGTACCCTACAGCTAACTTACTCCTTTGTTTGAAGTTAGTTGTTGACGATGGGAGGATTTCAGAAGTTGAACTATTATTGTGGACATTTTCCATCGTTAGTGAACAAAAAGAATCACGACGTTTCGGGATCTGCAATCTGATCCCGTCTTCAGGTGAAAATAACCTAAAACATAACACAGAACATTAGAAAATGAGCTAGCCTAAAGTAGTCAGCGTAGCTGACCAGTCAAAATCTACCAAACAACATGTAGTTGTTAAGTCAATCAACAAATTAAATCTTAGAATTTAGGAATAGCCTAGAGAAAACAAAACTACAATATTACAAACACAAGCTACACTATGAAAGTAAAAAAGTCACCGAAGTAAATTCAAAACGAATCACAAAACACGTCCACTAACTGAACGAGCTAACCCTAGACTAACTGGTTGGCCGGTGACAGGCCAATCACGCACACTAGCAGCAGGCTAGCCAACTGTAACAAAGAAACACAAAAATCCCTATTTATGCACAGCCAATGGGAGAAGGGGGCGGATTACGTGAGTTAAGTTCTCGGTGGCCTGTTTTGCGTCCTTAATACCATGCTATGAGTTTTTGAGTTGTTCCTTGTTGAAAATTTACTTGAATATTATGGTTGTCCCTACGCTTAAGTTCATTTTTAATGAGAGGTAGCCAGAGGGGCCTTATTTCAACTGAAGCTTGACTGATTAGACGGTCTGCTAACTTACTGATGTTACATACTCATTTCAAAATTACTGTGTCTTACTGGGGGATACCTTCAACGTATAATTTATCATTTAATGTTGTTAGGAAAGGCCAAATTGTTTTTTTTTATACTAAGTTGATATTTTTATTCTAATATCGCAATATGTGAATGAAAACAATCACTTTACAGCAGAAAATATCCCATATTTATTATTATAGTGGAGAAAAGTGCAATCCCTACACTATCTCCGATATAAACAGATCTTGGCACTAAACTCCTCCTGTGACTATAAACCATGACATGAAGTGTCTACATTTCGAACTTAATTTCTGTCCAGCTTTAAAGTCATATCTAGCACTTTTTTTTCAGCTGTCAATACTCGTACCATGACATTATAGTTACAAATAAATAATATTCATAAATTCTTTATTTTCTCTACAAGTAGAGACTATACTGGTATTTTAAATTGTATATATTTTATCCGACGCTCAAATATTACAGTATTTTATTTTGAGTTGTGGTTTGTGGTATTTAGCTCAGAAATATCACTCTCGACAGTGATGTTTGACAAGTTGCTTCATTTAAGTGCTCATTAATTTGAACTTATTAAAATACCCTCGACAGGGCCTCCCCCTGCGTAGTCGCTGGATGGTTTGTATATGATGTCAAAAGTGGTCATATATTACTTAAAAACTACTACAAATTCCTAAAATAATTTGTTTTGAAATTTAATAAAGATTGTCCATATATTTTCAACACTCTGTATAAACGTAATGGTTATTCTGTGTTAACTTATCTAAGTAGGTTGAACTTGTTTCATATGTTTTATCAGACCAGACGAATAGTTTTTGGGCCAAGAAGATAATTCTAATGAATAAACTAAATTTCAGAAGTTGAACTATTGTTGCGGACACTTTCCATTGTTAGTGAGCAAAAATATTACAAAAGAGGGTGAACTTTTTTGCTCACTAACGATGAAAAATGTCCGCAATAATAGTTCAACTTCTGAAATCCTCCCATCGTTAAGAGAAAACTCCAAACAAAGAAACCAAATTTGATGTAAATCTGATTTATGAAGCCATTAAATAAACCTTGAGACTTGGAGGAGTTTACAACAAATTATGTCAAAGCTGATGGGTTTTGTCACTAGTAAATAGTTATTATTTCACATTCAACTTGCGTTTTCCGCTAAAGATATTGCCCTCAATACTATCACCAATAAATTGTAACTTCACTTTTGTAATACCTTATAACAGTAAATGGTGTACCCGTGCTGAAAGCTGTATACTCTTAAAACAGCTAAATCAAAGTTGTCTTTTGTGCATTTTGAATAGACATAACGTTTTACTTCAGGAATTGTAGGGTGTAAGATCAAAAGGTAAATTGAAACATTGCATGACAAAGAGCAAAAAGCTCTTCAGTTTGGATAAAGGAGAGAAAAGAGAGTCACGTGAGTAAATGAAATACAAACCTCCATTACCATAAAGACGTGGCTTCATTTTCAACATCAAACGCGAAAAATATATCCAACGATATTTCTTTCAAACATCCCCTAACAACCTTTTTGTTTCTTTACGTGTCTTGTTTTTACTACCGTATCATGAAACAATTACTAAAAGGTAGGTAAACACATACACAAACATCACGAAAAAATAGATAAATACCTTTTTAATTTACATCATGTGTTTTCGTGATGTGTGTATATGTTTAAGTCCACATGAATGATTCACCTAGTAGATTTTCACTGCATGACGATGACGTACAGTCGAAACATGTAGCTACTAGAGACAACCACCAACATTTTAACTGTTTGACTGAGGTATTTGTTTAAATGTTAGTCATAAATACACAGCTAAATGCCTGTTTGAAATGCGTTTTATCAACAAAACACAACATTTAAGTAATAGAAAGTAATACAGAAAACCTATGTAGTATGTGGAAAAATATCATACGTGCTTTTTTTGGGTGTCCTAAATTGTAGTGAAAAGGTAAAGTTTTTAATGAGGTAAAGTAAACTACAAAGTCCTTTCTACCACTCAACCTCGACCTTTACCTAGCGTCCCAGTATAATCACATTATAAATAGTAAGTGGTGACTGCGTGGGGATCAAACCCGCGCTACCGGATAGTTATGAGCTCCGGAGTCGCGCGCGATACCAATCCGCCACGAATCCGCAAGTTGAAGTTTACGTTTAAAAGTATATACTTTTCATTTATAGTTCTCAACTAATAGACTGTTTTGCCAATTGCCAAAAAGTTTAAACAAAAGTTATTGTTTCGTACAAAAAGGTCACCTTGAGATCTAAAGCTTAGTGTCACGGAACGCATTAAGCTCTTAAACATGAATTCCTGTGGTTTTATTGTCCGCTGTAAAAGTAAATCGCACGAAAACACATTTACGTGCCGCATACCTCTTGAACAGCATTCTTGCAAATATCTCACTTGCATTGTTTTTTAGCATAAAATACATACAAACTAATTTAACTATTTATATTTTATCAAAATATCTATTCGTGTTACCAACTTATAATACGTTAACCTCTGACATAATTTTCGTTACTTAAACAATTCTTTCTAGTGTATTGTTCAACTTGTACCTTTTTGTGTTAAATTTTTCCAAATAAAAGTATACCACTGAATCACATTAAGGTTCACTAGAACCCTATTTACAAAACCTGATAAGTTAGCAAAATAAAATAGTAAGCCTAACTCAAAGAGGAAAGTTACGTTACATAATTATATGTATCTGAAAGTTGTACTTTAATGCAACTTAGCTTTAAGTTCTTCACCATGTTCGTCGTTTTTTTTATTTCCGGATTACTTTGACATGCTTTTTTGTAGAAAAAAGATCTGGGTTAAAAGCTATGTTTCAGAATTGAAAACTGTAAACAATCAGAGTTTAAAAATATCAAACCGAAAACATTAAAATTGCATAAACATTCCATTATTAAAATTACAACACCAACAATAAATTGGAGAAATACTTTACTATTTCCCTAGACTAGCCATAGTTGAATCCACAGTCATAACTGTAAGACTGAGCAACGTTTATAAAATATCAAACAAACCACTGGCAACGGCAGGAGCCACATAAACCTTTATTGTATTTCAAGATCATAAATAACCTTCGTTCTAGAACATTATCCTACTGCAAGGAAAGCATGTATACATCCACTGGATTTATAGAAGTAACTTAACATATAAAATACTATAAAGTAATACTTAATTACATTGCACTTTGTTTTATCAGGTCCACTATTTTATTTAATAACGAAACACGTATTTACCCGTCATTGGATATTCTATGTATACCCCTAGATTTAATTGATTTGGAATGTATAAATTTTGCGAGCAAAATACCAAAACCTTTCTATAGGTTGAGGAGTTTATCTTTTAAGAATCTGGGATTCTTTAAGTCTGATAAAACATTTATAATTATTAGAAAAGTCGTAAAATATCAAAACGGTACACCATAATAATTTACATTATTTTTTGTATCGAAAAAATATTTGAACAATTTAAGATCTCACAGTTGGCTTCGAAACTGGTAAAAAACCAATACATTTTAATGAAGAAAAGTTCAAAACTTATGAAAACACATCTTAGTTCTACAAAAAACAACCTGAAATAAAATGAAATTTTGGCCTTGCAAGAGAAATAATAATAAGAGTTATACACAAAATACACAAACACAAATATTCATAGTACCGTTTTTGGCCAATAAAGACCTTAGGACTATTAGTAACCTTTTTGAAAGTACAATCATTTAATGAGGGAACAACGCCAAACCTTCCTTCTGGTAATCTCTAACTAAAGTTTTAGATTCTCTAATGCTTAATATAGAAAAATTATAAACGTTATTTAAAAATGTTACAAAACTTATATTAAAACTCTTTGGACGAAGCTTTTCGATAGAAACACCGTTTTCTTTGCTGCCGTAACAATTTAGAAAGTAAATACAGATACGACTCGATTAGTTTTTCAAATACGAGTATAAAAGATTTATACCTTACGCATTCTACGGATTTGTCAAGATCAAAAACTAAATGATACATTTTGAATTTTTTGACCAAACGTGTTATGAGCAAATAAGAAATGGATGACTATTTTATGAATTACGTGGATGAAAAGGGATGTATGTTACTTACGTTTAATTTGATTAAAACTCAACTATTCTATTAAGTGTAATTTTACGCGAGAACCTCCAGTCTTGTGGTTTCTAGTTAATTACTACTTGCGTGGTTAAGCTCATTAAAACATTACTTCTAAGTAGATTATTCATTGAGTCATTATGTTCCAAATGAATTTCCTCTTTGGATCTGCTCTTCATGTGCTGTAAACAATGTAAACAACAGATATTAATTACTATCAAGCGTTGTTGCTTGAACATAATCTTGAGTTTATCTCTAATACTCATTGCCTGCACTAGTGAGCAAGAAGAACACTACATTTTGGGATCAAATATTTAATTCCGTTTTAAAGTGAAAAGTAACCTAAAACATAGCACAACACATTAGAAAATGAGCTTGCCTAAAAGTAATCAGTGCAAAATAACCAGTCTCCACCACCAAGAATATAACTATTTTGTGCTGTTTACTTGGTTTACCTTTAAATTATTTCAATTTATAATGACACTTCATGAACGACCAATCACAGATGTGAATCAGATTGACCAACCGTAACAGAGAAACAAACATACTAATTTTAGCCAATAGGGGAAAAATGGGTGCTTTTTATTAATGAATCAAACCGTGCAAAACATGTTATATGTATGTCAATACAGCCTAAAATATACCCATTGCCGTTTTCGCAAAGTTAACATTGCAAAACACATTGAAAACTTGTATAAACTCTTTTCTTAAAATAAGTCATGAATTAAAAAATCTGCTTTAAACAAATAATACGAGGCTAGTAGGCACGTGATGCAACACCACAAAATATACCAAATGAAAGAAACGCTTTAGGACGAACGTAACTCTTCACTTGGCAGGGTGACGAGTGTAGGCCATTCAACCAATGTGACGTCACTGAAACTAATGGACAAGCAATGTAATGGACGCGCTAATGGAAGCGTGCTGATAAGAGGTTTTTAACTAATGGTCTGAGCATGATCTGAATTAACTGTTATAGTCAGAAATGGTTATCTCTTGTTTAACCTACCTTTGAGTGGTGGCCTCGTGGACATTTTAGCTTATCAAATTGTGAGTATTTAATATTACACGTATTTTATTTAGCCCTTGATAAGGATGATATGTTTATAGTGAACTGTCTCAGTAATGAAACGGCATGGTAAACTAGTTATACTGTTTAACTAAATTGATTAGTTCTAATTATTAGTGTGATAGTGCTACCTTTAACCTGTCAGATGATTCAGAATACGGTGTTTTTTTCTACTTAGTTTTATCTATAAAAGTGGTTCACCTGGTGTCTACTTTTATTTAAAGGAACATCTATAAACAGCCCCATTTACAAAAGTATTTATTATAACTATTAATTTTAATGTAATTTTCAGCGTTACAAGCCTGTGTATTTAATCCTTTACTTAAACAAGATTTTAATACTACCATTCGTTATTGTGTTTCTTTCAAACTAACCAGCATCGAAACAATAGAAAGTTCACAATATTTATTTATAATTACGATTAATAAATCTAGGTGGTCAATGATATAGCTAACCATATTTTAATTGACTAGGTACACAGGCTATACTAAACTCACTAGGTCCCGCGTGTGTACATAAAGTATTATGGCTATCGACTTGATAATACAATTGATTAGAAAACAAGACAAACTTAGATTCTACGATCCAGTAATCAACCAGAATGACTTTTGCAGCATAAACTTCATTTCTCAACAGTAAGTCGGATACGGATCAAATTGATATAAGGGAAAAGACAAGTTCTCTTTACATATTTGGCCTAATAGACAGACAATATAATGGAAAGTATTCCTCTAATACCTTCGTTCGGTTTATTATTAAACTGTCGGTTAAAACAACAGTTAGATATTAAGGAATTCGTTCGACGGCTGCTGTTGTTTGAATGTGTAGCTCGTATTGCTCTATGAATAATCACAAACAGCCTGATACAGAAAAATAGAGAAACTCTTACTATAAAGTTTATTTGATACGTATAGATTTCCATGACGTTCAATACTTAACCTAAACATTAACAGACGACATGCAGTTAGCTAAAGCTGATTACTCAACTACACAAAGCAATGTCGTCAGTTAAACTGTTAATTGGTATAATCACTTCTCAGATAATTGCTACTCCTCACCGCCTAAAGCTTTGTTTCTTAGTAATTAGCATGAACACAGGTAACTTCTGTTGTTTGATAGTGTTATTAAATTGGTATACGCGTTGAAGAACCTTTTGTAAGGAATATCTACCATTTATGAATGACTTAATTACTAACAAAACAAGTTCAGAAATAAATACGTAAACGTGTAGATTTATTGTATTTGAAATAGAGGGTAAAAAGGTAAAGTTTGTCTTGTTTAACGAGGCGAAGTAAGGACTACAAAGTCCTTTCTACCACTCAACCTAGATCTTTACCTAGTGTCACCGTATTAGTCACATTACAAATGTAAGTGGTGACTGCGGGGATCGAACCCGCGCCACCGGAATGATGAGCTCCGGAGGTGCGTGTGATACAATCTGCCACGGATTCGCCAGGGTACGCGTTGATTTTCCCAAAGAATGTCAACAGTCATACCTATCCACGACTAATTATTTATAATCCACTTTTCTGTACTAACAAATCTCTATACTAAAATCTGAAGCAGAAAACACTCAATTCAGATTGACTTACCCTTTACATAATTGAAGCAAAAATAATTAAAAACACTGTGGATTTGAAAGTATGACAAGTTCAAGTTGTTAGCAATAAAGTTTAAGGTAAACGTGAGGTTAAGGTTATCATTGTGAGAGGTACAGTGGTTGAATAAAACGAATTGGTTATTCGTAGTAATAAACAGTATATTATGAAAGTATTAACAAATTAATTAACGTTAACCGATCAGCCCAGCACAAATAAAATGGTTTAATTGAAAGGCAATTTGGGAAAATTAAGTAAATAGTGATTCATTAGTAAATAGGTTATTAGCAATATTAATAATTTAAAATAGTTACTATAATTGTTTTAATTGGAAATTTGAATATTTTGGTAGGATGTATACTTAACCTAGAACGCTTAAATAATAATAATAAACTGGTAATACCTATTTTGTGTTAATCCTAAACTGACGCACTCCGGAACCTTTCACTACACGCTCACTCCCGCACTGTCGCACCTCGCGCACTTCCCTCGTCGCTACCGCCGAATCCCCAAAACTGCCACCTCATTGGTTGTCCACCGGTCGGTGAACTCCGCTTGACAAAATCCGCTGAGCGGCCAAGAAGGTGGCGTGATGTGCCAGCTGACGATGTGATCGGCTGGCCCACTTGAAGAGATCGTGGTAGAGCTGGTTCCAATAGTAGGAAGGTGTTACATAAATACATAAATATGAGTATTTTTAGATAATAAATAAATAATATTCTTAACTTTTATCCACCTATTTTGAAGAACTTCTGTGACATGTGTCTTATTAAAGACAATCATTACTCCTTGTACAAATCCATTGTTAACCCCCGAGATACTCGTAGTATGAATCTATTTAACAGAGAAATAATATGCTTACCGACACCAAAGATTTCTATACAATGAGTTCAATGTCGGTAACATGCTGATTTTATGAAATCACCTAAAATAAACAATAATTATTATTATGAAGTAAAAACTAGCGTAAAGAAAAAACATGTTTCGCGGAACTTTACTGTGTTAAATAATTTCATGGTATTTGTATTGAGCATGTATGTGTTTCCACAATTAACTAGTTATTTAATTTTTAATTTATAGTTTATTGTACAAATCTATTGTTTAATCGACGAGCTCCCATGAATTAATTTAACAAAGAAATGATATGCTTACCAAATAGAGTATTTCAAAACAATGGTTTTAGTGTTGGTTACGTGCACCGATTTTATGAAATCACCTAAAATAAACCAAAAATACGTTTTAAAACTAGATCAAACGTTATATTGCTAGATTCAAACCTTGAACTGCTTAAAACATTGTTTTCAACTTGTGTTTTTAATATATTAATTTGAGCTATATTGTTTAAAACAATGCATGCCCACTGTTTTGTCCAATCTTTTGCAAGCGTGTCTAAAAAAACCCATACGTAGAATTTCAATATCCAATTAAAAACTATAAATAATTATTTAAGTATTTTGGCTTTAGTTTGTCTCAAAACCATTTGCTACAGTATCTAAGCACAGCAATGAAAACACTGAATTCCGTTTTAATAACAAACACACATGACCAGCTATACTTTATTAAACTCATTTATTAGTTATTCCATTTCAAAACCAATTTCAAAGGTAATAAAAGATAGTTTAAATCGTGATAAGCTCGAGGCAAAACTTCTAGACACCGATATTGGAACGCGCATTTGTCTCTAAGTGCTCACATTAATTAAAACCAACACAAAGAAACTTTGTTACTTGAAGACATATTTGGTTGATTTGTAACTTTCAGTTTAGTTAATTAAGATTGAAACGTTTTAGAAAAGAGGCTCTTTCATTGCCACTACGCATGAAGGTTTTGTTAAACCCTTGGTTTGTAGCATGTATAAGCTTAAACTAGTGTCGTCAACCGGTAGCTTTAGAACTACTGGTAACTTGGCATTGATAAAAAACATACTTTTAAGTAAAATAGCAAAATATAATTAAGTAATAGTGCACTTATGTACAGTTTTGATAGTTCATAAGGGTTCAAATTACATTCTTAAGACGTCTATTCCGTTGGTTATTGAAATAGTTTTAATCATCCAAGTTATCTGGTTTGATTTAAGACAAAAATATTGAAGCAAGTATCCATAAACTTTGAATTGAGGCGTATGACTTACGGTACCTCTTTTAAATCACACTGTTACGCTTCTTTCCTGAAGTGGAGGATTTGTCAAAGAGTTTCAAACGTTAAATATTACAACAGTGTTTTTCTTTACATTTATTTAAATTGTTGGTTAGTTTGAATTAAAGGTTTGTTGCTTCATAATAATATTCTCACAGCTATATAAACTTTGTTGATGAGCCGTGAAATCTGAGCAAAGTTTGTCCAGTTTGAATTGACAAGTTTTAGTCACGTCTCAAACTTTGATCCCTCTTCACTTCCCCTCAAGCTGTGGTTCTGTCATTCTCATTTTTTATGTCTAGAAATGTTAAAACCATAAGGTACGCTTCAGTGCTTTTTTCAGCTTTAGTACTGGAAACTATTTTGTCATTCACATTATTTTTATTTGCATTATCTTGCATTATTTTCATTTTAACTTCCCACTCTATTTTTCACCAACAGTGCTTGAATACATATGGCGCCTCTTTGTTGTAATTATTATAACATTCAGTTAATAATTATTATAAAGATAATAATATATATTTATTTCTCCAACTGTTTACAAATTGTACAATAATATTTCAATACATAACACACTTTGTAAAACATAACCACTACAACAATAATCAGAGAAAAAGTATAGGGGTCTCTTAGATAAATCTGAGTTGAGACCTCCTTCAGATACTTAAACAAACATTATGCTATAAGAGAGCGAGACTACATGTAAGTAATATTCTTATAGGAACAATATACTATACAATTGATTTAAATGTTTACTGTGCATAGTCTAACCACAAAGTATTGTAATGATTTCTTGTACATCCACTTAATACAAAATAATAACACAACAAAATAAAACTTACAAAATCAGACAAGGCAAACAGCTAGTATTGAACTTAATATATACAACAAAACTAAATACACGTTCGTTCAATGTTTGAGTCTAAGAGTACATAAAGGTGCATAATAATAAAACGTATTTATTAGTTTTTCAAAGGGATATGCTATAAAACCTTTCTAATTCACTTAACGTTAAAATATACTCCTGATAACCCTTAGTAACCTAAGTATATTTTAGATTGCTGTTTTTCTGTTAGAAAAAATAGTTGATCTGTTCAATTTAATTTTACTCATTAAAATGATTCTAGTTGAAAATGATTACACTCTTACACAATGGTACATGGAATGTTTACACTTACAGTTAACAGAGAGCGGCTTCCTTCTTTATAGGTGCTCTACTTACATAGTGACATTAGTTCTAACATTGATCGGAAGTCTTCGAGTAAAGGTACATCTTTCGCCTTATTTTTCGTATTGCGATGGAAAGTCATTTCCCATTTCGTTCTTGAAACTGGCTACGTCAGCGTTGCTGGGTAAGCACAAAACAAAATTACAAACCTTTAATATATAAAAATGAATGCTTAATCCTACTACATAAGGTTTTAGCACGTTTAACGCTTAATATAATGCGTTTAATATATGCAATACATAACGTTTAAACACGTACAACGCTTATATTCAAACAAAAGCCGAATTGTGGTTAAATCACCAAGAGGCTTATCCAGGGTTTATTCTTTATGAATGGGGTTTCACTATCTCTGCCTACTCAGGTGGTGTTGTGGCTTTATGATGCAAAACCCCCCAGGGATCTAGTTTATAAATGTGGTGAGTTTTATTTTTATTTAAAAATCATCCGATAAAACAAGGACAAGAACAGTTGATAGTATTAAAAATTTAAGTTGCAATGGTTTGTCTGAAAATGTTAAATTATCTTAAATAAAAGTTTGTAAATGCTAAACTACTTTAACTCATAGCTATTGGTGAAGCGGCATATTAGATTATTTTTTTTGTTGTATGAAATGTTCTTTTCAAGTTAAAAGTTCATAAATTAATATTGTAGCATCTGATTTTTATCAAGAAATAACGTTATTTTTACTACCTTTGAATACAAAAAAACTAAATGTTACTGCTAGTGCTACTGGTGGTTTAGGAAATGTATTACAAAATGTGTAAACTTGCATTAATATTTCGTTTCGTATATTTTCACATGTAATTTTTTGGTTTTCCATACACGACTCTAGGTTATATAATTTCACCGACATTAGACAAATTAGTCAGACAATTTTAAATGTCACTTGTAATAAAATAAATGCTTAATAGATGAAAATGTAAAAGTTAATAAAGAACAACATTTATAGTATTACTTGAAATCAAAACTTCAAAATGCAAAATATTATATTGTTGATAACATGTTTTGACAAAAATAATGTAATTGTCGATGGAAACAAATACATTATTTTTTTTCGAAACATGTTACAAGCATACACAATTATTTGTTTGCATTTTGAAGTTTTAATTTCAAATTAGTATTAATACTTTTGCAAACAGTGGTCATAATGAATAACTACATTTATAGCAAAACAACGATAACTGTTTCATAAATGCAAGTTATTTACTGATTTATTAAACAGTTACAGTTAAATTAAACACAAAAAATACTCCTTAAGACATATTTTGAACTTATACATTTCAAACACACTTATTCTCATGTTTTATCCAGCAGTACAATTATTACCTATCGGTTTAAAAGCTTATGATTACCAAAATATTCGAATCCACTATATTAAATTTTTAAAAATTTTAAAACACATATTTTGTTATTACATTATACATTTTGTACCGCTCCTAATATATATAAATCTTGTCAACGCCCATATGGGGTTTATGTGAGTCATCTTTACCCTGCGTTACTCGAGTGTGGAGGCAGTCACGTGATAGCTTAGGGCAGGTGTTGCCAACAATACAAAGCCAAACTTCAAGCTAAGGAGAGTTGAAGTTTAGTTTCGTTACCACCTGAGGCGCCACTGTACAGAGAACTGCTTCTCCAGCTGAGGTTAAGTTCAACTGTTAGGCCTAAGACCTTAAACTTTGCGTGGGTGTGTTTGTCAAAATATTAAAGTTTATATATTGTAAGATGCATTAAGTTGTTTTGGTAGAAATCGTTCAGCGTATATATTCGACGTTTTGAGGCAGTGTTTCTGGTTAGGCAGTATATTGGGATACAAACTTTTTTATTTAATATTTCACGGTATGGGTTTTAACTGTATAATTAGAAAACTTTCAATGTCAAAGTTTCAATTTAAGAGTTTCTTAGTAGATCAGAAACAAGTGTTTCCAGAACCCATAAGGTAGAAAATCCAATCAAAACTACATTACACTTGTAAAATAAAATTGTTGTTTTTGTGGTCTGCATGTAGACTGGACGATGAAAACAAAGCATACAACATAGTAGTGTTGGAGCATACTAACGCTAACTATTACTTTGGCGATCAAGTAGTACCCAAGGCAAATTGCCAATGAGTCAAAACCAGAGTATTATTCTTTAAATGTTAGTTGAGTATTAATTATGAGTGTAGAAATATGGTTTTTACATCACATTTCAAAGAAGGGTGAGAAGTTGTTTATGCGTTGCCTGGCAACGCTCCAGCTTTTCCCTCCTTGGAGACATTATAACAGTCAGAGTTGAGAAATGGATACGCAGCCTTGTAACTGGCTAAGTTTTGTGATAATCGTAACGTATTTCATCTAACACAAAGTCTAGTCCTCTAGTAGTCAGTTATAGTGTTCTGTTTCATTATAACGCTAAGAAATATAAAATGATGGTGTTCAAGATACCTCACTCCTAAAATCATCGGTTTATTTTCAATAAACATAGTAAACTGTATAACAAAGCGAATGGAATATTCTAGTTATTCCATTGAGTAAAAGCTTACTTGCCTTACTATTAATTAGTAACTTAAAGTATATTGAAAATGCAATAATTTATTCCTTTGAATTTGTAATGATTCTTTGCTTGAATGTTTTTTTTTCGTTTAATGTAATGTTTATAGCTCTGAAAGAAGGTCAACAAAGTCACTGTGTACGTTATTATCTTTCAAATAACCACTTTTCAACCGAAGTCCAAAGACGGTTACTTTACCTAGAAACGAGTAATTTTTAACTTTTGTCGTTGTAAGAACTGAGTTTACTGTTTAATAATAACAAATAAATAATATTTACTTAATAACTGTTATGAACCTATGTAGAACTAAAATTTTCTCAGATTTATCTGTTTTCAAATGATATAATATATTATTAAGTTACTAGTTACTACAATAAAACATTAAACTATTCCCTAATATTCATGTTACTTTGTTTTTCGTGTACAGTATGTTAAAATTATCTTTACCTCGACTCAGTGCTCAGATACAGCTCGTATAATTTTTTTCTGTGATGTCATAAAATCCCTAACAACTCTCATATTTAATTATATGATGAATCGCTAATTTACGGTGTGACACAGATTAAATGGACGAATTTGAAACAGCTGTAAAATTGTTATTGATTGTTTTAGCAACGTTATTGGTCGGTTATACCATTTTGAAGATCATTGTTTGCCATTTAAGATACAATGGCATAGTACAATGTTCAGCATCGGATTTTTGTTTAGAGTTCCTATATTAGAAGTAATTAATCAGTGATAAATTACAACTATATCACTATATCACTATTTGAGATGCCAACCACTCTAAATGAGGGTATTTTAAGGCAAATATGTGGTGAAGGATGAGTGTGATGAGTGGTAGTAATGAGTTATGAGGTAGTCTTGTTACAAACTAAGGCCGACTCTTCCTTATAATGTGTCTTTAATTAATACCCCAATGAACAATGGAAATACAAGGACAACGGCTTAACGTGTCTTCCGGAACCACTCAGGTGATGGCCAGATATGTCTAAACGACGGTGGAGTTGATGTGGTATCTCAGATGATCACGAGACATTCTTGAGCCGCTTAAGACCTACATCATCCTCACAACCTAATTCCATGAAGGGATAACAGGACCACGCCACGAGTCCCAGTCAACACAATCAATTTGCACCAACCGGTACAATAACCTTAAGCGGGTGCACTAAAAAGTATTTTAGTTATGTACCTTTTCTTTTGTACTGTAGCCGGACCCTCTGAACCTTGTTGGGATAGAACTTTGTTTCAATTCGTAAGATCTTTCTCACATATCTCAGGCCGATGTTTATTTCTTGAGCGTGTCTTCGAGTTGAGCAATGCTTCTCTATCGGTCAGGTGTTCTGACACATCTTGTTCGCCCTGATGTTTTTTATTATTATTTTCCTGTTTAGCTAGATCTACTAATCTACCTTATCAACGTATTTTTTTGGAACGATGCAATGCCTATCAATAATGAAATTCCCTGAAGAAAGTCTAGTGTTGACCACTGATTCATTTCTTCTACTATAGGTCTCCTAAGCGAAGGCCTGATGATGGACATTCTACTGTGGCACTGTCATTTAAATTGCATCAAATCACCTTCAAAATGACATAAAAACGTATACATAGCAACTAAAAAATTTTACAGCGGCTTGAAGTTCGTCCGGTGCCAAATGACTTCATAAACAAACTCACTGAGATATTCTCACCCCTGAAATCAGTCGCCGTCTGTATATTCCAGCAGATAAATAGTCTCTCATCAACGCTATATGCACGACACCTGGTAGTTACACGCGACGCTGCTGCTATCTGTTAGCGTTCCCACGGAGTTACTAATGGCCCAACTGTTTGACTGGCTTAATATGCATTTACCATCCAATCTTTACCTAGCGTAGTTGGAACCCGAGCCGCCAGAGCGATGAGCTCTGGAGTAGCGTGCATACCAATCCTATCTACGCATGTCCCCAATGATTTAGAAATCAACTTTTGTACATTACAAAATACATTTTCTGGATTCTCTTAGGCAATTGGTCTATTTCTTGGTACTGAAAAGGTTTAATGTTCGAACATGACTACTAACATATCGTCATTTAACAGCATAGAAAATTTCATTCATATAATATTAAGGGTATTATGAAAGCACAATTAAATGTTGACATTGTCATTAAGACTAAACACTTTTATTGCAAGACGTTTCAGCTGTCTTCAAACAGTACCAAGTGACTTTCCCTTCGTAATACTGTATTGCCCACTACACGCAGAACGTTGTATTGGTAAGCTCTTTACATTAAACGGCTACAAATACTCGCCAAGAACCATCCATTAGTCTTGATTATGTAAAGTGGTCACGCAACAAATCTCCTTGCTTAAGCCCAATACTCTTGAGTAAGTGTGATTTGTTGTTGATATTTCATCCTACTTGCACGGAACCAGTAAACATCCGGGAAACGAATGTAAAGTTAAAGACAGATTCCCAAGATGTTATTCCTTTTATACATTTTAAATTGGACTTATTTCCAAAACTTTCTCCGTAAATCCAGTGAAATTTAATAATCTGCTATTTCAAAACATGGAAATTAAGGAACTATTGGTTTTTATTTTATTATTACATTAATGTTATACAGGGTCATCAAAAAAGGTGTACGGGATTTGAAAGTAAAATAAAATTTTAATACAATTAGTAGAGTGTTGATTTTTACATCAAAGACACGGTGAATCTTATTTTTCTAGGCTAATTCAAAAAGTTCGAATGCGAGCTCCCCCGTTGCACGACATCTAGCCGATAGTCAACCTCTCACCAGGTGTTTTGGCGCATTTCAGGAGTCACCGTTGAAATGGCTACGTTGATTCTTCTTCTCAGGTGCTGTAGATGAGTTAGATCACGTATTTTCTCAGCATTAACTAAGTTTTTATGTAACCCTAAAAGAAGTAATCTAAAGGCGCCAAATCAGGACTCTTAGGACCGTACCTCCCAATCCGACGATCAGGAAATCTGTTGTTGAGAGCTTCTTGGACGATTAGACTGTAGTGACACGGAGCTCCATCCTGCTGGAAAATGACATTAATGCCCTTTTCCTCAATGTTAGTGTTCCCTCAAGTTGGAGGAACTGAATGGGAAAAGGGCATTAAAGTCATTTTCCAGCAGGATGGAGCTTCATGTCACTACAGTCTAATCATCCAAGAAGCTCTCAACAACAGATTTCCTGATCGTTGGATTGGGAGGTACGGTCCTAAGAGTCCTGATTTGGCTGATTTGGAGAAATGGTCCTGTTTTTTGGCCACCTCCTGATTTGACGCCTTTAGATTTCCTATTTTGGCGTTACATTAAAAACTTAGTTTATGCTAAGAAAATACGTGATCTAACTCATCTACAGCACCTGAGAAGAAGGATCAACGTAGCCATTTCAACGGTGACTCCTGAAATGCTCCAAAACACCTGCCGGGAGGTTGACTATCGGCTAGATGTCTGTCGTGCAACGAGGAAGCTCGCATTGAAACTTTTTAAATTACATACAAAAAATTAAGATTCGCCGTGTCTTTTATGTAAAAATCAACACCACCAATTATATTAAATTTATTTCACTTTCAAATCCTGTACACCTTTTTCGATGTCGTCTATCGTTAAATAGCGTGAATAGTTTATAGACGTGGTCTGTTCCGGATGCTTTAGATTACAAACACAACACATCACGTTAAATTGTTATAAAATAAAACATTGATTACTCGTACACTCTGTAATTTCATAATTAGGCATTCCTTGTTTCTTGTTTGAAGAAAATCTAAATTTGTTTCGTGTTACTTGCCATGAACGAGGGCTACTGCGTCGGAATGCAAGGTAGTTAACATGCTTGAGAAACCAAGGTCGAGCCAAATATTCCTCGCCAGGTTGGCTGAGCAATGTTCAAATAATTTACCAAACATTCCCAGGCCTTAACGGAACACATAGAGCAAATAAATAGTGATGGTAAAGTATATTCAATTTAAACATTTATTTTTGATTAATTTGTGTCAAGGCCAGGACTCTATTTTCGGTCCTCGTGTATACATGCTTAGTATTCTGTACATAATGTAAATTCTTGGAATAAGTAATGGTTATTTATCATTTTTTATTCTTTTAGTGTAATTTACTGGAAAGGATAAGGTTTAATATTAACCCCACATTTACAAAAAAAAAAAAAGAAACACACTGACGGTTGTTGCATTTCTAGTACTTTGATATGAATACATTATCTTCAGATGTGCAGTTTTTGGAGGATTTTGCCTAATGGCTTCGTTATTAAAGTTGAAACTAAAGATAATGTGTGAGTTTGATGCAATTAAAAGAAAATGAAGCTCTGTCATTATTTTATGTGTTCGTTATCATCGAAATAGGCTTAAATGAAAGGTTAATAATATAATTACTATGGGCTGTGAATTTAAAGATATCTAGGCTTTCTTTCATGATGTTTTTCGAGCTATTATTTAGGGCTAAATCTGTTGAAGCACGATAAAAAAGGATATCCTATTTGATTTAAGATAGCCGTCCAAAGCTTACTCGTACACAGTTAACATTGTATTTATTACCTGTTGTTAATCTAGATATACTACGTTGAAAACAACTGACTTGTATATTTTAATTTTAGGTGCATTTTTTGAAATATAGTACGTCTGATGATAAGTTTTATGCTGAAACATCCTGAGGATGAAACATACCTATACTTTTTAGTATATTTAACTGGACATTAAACGCTAAATACCTAATAAATTCCAGTGGTACCTCATTAAAAATCGCAAGTTTAAATCTTAATTAGTGCTGACGAACTGAAGAATGTCGGGAACTTTTGACTAATTAGTATTTTAAGCTGGTAAGGTGAGGAGACAAACTGAAGTATTTCAGTAACGTAAATGTTAAATTATAATAAAGAACAAATATAATAAGTAAAACATGAAAATCTTTTTTAAACTCCTGAGACAAACACAAAGATAAATATAACATTTAAAGATGTCAAGTATGTCATTAAAGTTAAAGACACTCAGCAAACAAAATAGAAAAAGTCAATTGGCAGACTGGTCTTTATTCAGTCAAACATTTGTAAATAAGAATCAACATTTCAATCAAGGCCTATCGTGCATTGACTAAACAAAATCTTAAAACTGTAAAGTTCAGTATCAAAAGTTTGTTATCATTATGTCAAAAAATATGATTAACAACACTTTGTTAGGAAACAAAAGGTTGATACAACTTATATTACCCTCATGTGCAAAGAACGGCTTCTTGACAACATAATTTATGCGGATATCAAACGAAACTATTGACAGTGAATTTATATTTTAGTGATTTGGAAGGTAATCAAAATATCTAATTTTTAAAGTAAAGAATAATATCGAAACACACATATGTAAAAGAAAAATAACACTTATACGTTCAATGAATTAAATCATTACTAGAGTAAGTCAAGTTCGGTTAACACCTTAAAATAAGATAACTTAGCAAGACTCACCTTTACAATTTTAACTGTTAACTAGAACCAAGGTCTTGCATGGAACTGATTGTAATTAAGCTCCCGTTGTAAACGGCCCTTGGGTTAAACACATAATTATTACCATATTGGTTTAGTTTTAGTTGCTTTTACCCAAAGTGCTCAAACAGCTGTTCTTTTGCTTTAAAAATAAATTTCAGTTTTATTGTCAAGTTGTATAGTGTTTTTGGGAGGTTAGTGATTACAGTTATTTTAGCGCTGAGTTGTCAAATCTGTTAAAACCCAACGCTTAAGCTTTCTTAAAGCTCGACTATGATTGGTTGGCACACTCATTATGCAGTCTGGAAGCTTGCAAGAGAGAATGTCAGTGAAGGCTTTGAGAGTTTGTCAGGTGAATCAGATTAATGACACAAATCCACTAACAACTCTCAACTGTTCCTGCTTCACTCACTTCTTCTGTGTGATAATTGCATATTTCACAATACCGTAGTATACAAACTGTAACCTATTACTATTTAAATCTTACTGGGACTCGCGGCGTGGTCCTGTAATCCAGGTTCATGGAGGTCAGGTTTTGAGGATGATATAAGTCTAAAGCGGCTCAGATAGTCTCAGTGGTCATCTGATGGTACCCGCATCAACTCGCACCATCGTTTAGACTCATCAGACCATCACCTGCGTGGTTCGGAAGTCACGTTAAGCCGTCGGTCCTTGAATTTCCATTGGTCATTGGGCTATTAATTAATGACCCATTCTAAGGGAGAGTCGTCCTTAGTTTGTAACAAGACTACACCTCATAACTCATTACGACCACTCTTCACACTCATCCTTCACCACATATTTGCCTTAAAATACCCTCATGAGAGTGTCATTATCTCAAATAATGATTTAATGATTTAAATGTTCCAATAACAACTTACGTAATTAACAATCTAAAATTCCCGAAATCTAAGCATTGGTAACGGCAGCAAGCTTTTTGAGGAGGCTGGAAATATCAAGATTTTAATAAGGTACTTGAAACTTAACACATTAAAACGTATGCAGTGGGTTTAAATTCAGAGAACCTAACGAAAAAACATATAGGATACACTTCGTGAACAACAAAACTGACCACTTAGTTCAAGGAAAACTCTCAGCTGAGATTGAAAAGACTCCAAGCAGATTTTACAGCGGTGATTTAAAACACAGTGTAAAACATGTTGTTGAAAGTGACGCCATTGCTCAGTTATAAAATATTCAACAGTAGAGAAAGGTGTTACATCGTGAACGCGTTTGCACACTTTGTCTTTTGTTGATCCTGTTGCTTTACGCAAAACATCACAATAACTTATTCATCATACTTTACTTTAAATCTGTAACTTAACCTACATGAACACAGCAAATCGTGTAATTTTCTCAACGTACGGAAAATGGTAAAGTGTCTATATGAGTTATAGCTTTGTTTTCAATAGTAGTCTGGCATTTGTTTATAAGATGGCTTGTCTTGAGGTGTTGGCATCAGTTCGGTTGAACGTCAGTAGAATGTTTTAGTTTCAAGCATTATCTTTAAGTTTCTGTCTATTTTGTATTTGTTTAGGATATTTTGTTTTGATGGTGCTAAAACCCGTTACGGTATTTGATAAGTGAAAAGATTATATACCAGAAATAAATTGAGATTATGGAAATATACGTAGGATACGGTGTAAGCTAGTACCAGCCCACTGGTTAACTTGTCAGTTGTCAGTATTTGTACAAAACATCATGTAGTGATCATTTTAAGTTTGTGTTCAAACACAACAGTACTGGATCCCAAGAGAGTTGAATATGCAAGAATACTTAAGTCTGACTTTGTACTTGGACATTGTTCTGAGTTAGACAGTTTGACACGGAAATAAGAGGTCGCAGCAACAGTTCATAAACTTTCTCAGAGTTTTCAAAACGCTATAGAGCTTAAATTTGCATTTCGTTAATGAGTTCATGTTGTTGGCTTGTTTTCAACACTAGACATTGAGCGAAACAAATTAATATGTACACAACTTAGTGTACGACAATCGCTAACAAATATTATGTGCAGGAAGGCTCTTTTTTCATTTTAGAAGTTTCCTTGATTTTCCTTTTCCTTGAAAAAACACGTGTATTTAGTTATAATATTGAAAATACCCAAACCACATGGTACCTCATAATGATTCTTTGTTGACGTTTTAAAATAAGTAAATCTTTGGAAACCATAGTTAAATTCATATATCATGTTGAAGGCAAGGAACTGTCATGTTCTACTATACTGTCTGATGAAGATAAGACTTGCACTGTTAACTGTTGTGTCTGAATTGTGTGAAGTTAGGATTTACAACAATTACTACAGACATGCAACGCGTTGTGCTTTCCCGCGCTTTTCCCGTGCCGTTCTCTCATTAGTTTAGTTAATCAGTAACTACTTTCTACGCTATGAATTTGTTAAGTGTACTGACAGTGTTGTCATGTTTAAAACATTCTAATGCAAATAATACATTCTTTAAAATTCACTGCTTTACTATGTTTTTCTATTTTTCTGTGTTAATTTGCCCTTAAGCGACGTTAATATCTTAAACTAACATTTCGTGTGACTATTAAATTATTCACTTTACTTGCTAAAACTAAATTATCACATCGTTTTACTCCATGAAAAAATAAACATCTGGCCTAGCGTTTACTAAGTTTTCTTTGGATTCAAAATGCATATCAAGTAATTCAAAGGCTACATATGGATCATGATCATATAGATCCACGTGCAAGTTTTAAAATCAGTAATAAAAGGTAAAAATAAAAGTTGAAAGACCCAAAGTGTCCGTTATCTGTTATTTTAGCCAAACATGTGTACACGTATAATATTTAATAATAACTTTGTAACTACTATTTTTATATAATTGATTAATACACAACACAACTTTTGATTTGTATCGAGCAATAATTTTCACGTCTGACTAACCCTGGTACTTTACATCTGGTATAAATACATCTCACCTACATTCATTTATATTGTTATAATAGTGGCAGGGAACATTTAAGAAAGAACGCATTTTCAAGCATATTACCGCAAGGTAAGAAAAATATTTAAAAATTATGGTGTCAAACGCTACAGTATTTATTTTTCATTGTTTAATATAAACATTTGATTACTGTTAACAGCTGTTCATTTGATTAGCCATTGCCAGTGTTACGATTCGCTATTAAATTGACTCATCGCACTCAATCTAAATTTAAATTACCTTCGATTTAGATTTATATTCACAGTTTAGTTGTTGTATCGACTATAAACAATAATCGAACAGATCATTCCATTTCAACAAAACCATTGGACCAGCTGATGTCCATGCGAAAGATCATTAAATGATCTTTTCTCCTAGGGAGGGAGAAAAGATCATCAAAACATTCCTTTATTTACCTGGGTTAAAAATGACTCTGCGTGAATGTGTCTAAAGCAGCTGTCTTCGGAGCAGAATGATAAAAAAAATATAGTCGTCTTTTGCAGAATTGTTTTTGTTCAATTAAGAAGTATCTGGAAGATAAACTAGAGTGAGATAGCACTCACTCGGTGACATTCCTTTGGAAAGGTTAAGGTAGTATGAAGATTCAAATACAAATTGATTCAAATTCGAAATACAAACTTTATACGATATATTACAAACCCCATTATGCAAAAGGTACACTGGATCGATTATGTAATGGAACAGAGTCACTGTAACGATTACACAACACTTGAGTGGCGTGTAAGGCTTACATGTAAGGGTTGACAGGTGAGGGGGAAAGGGGAAGGGGTCCATGTATCACTCTCCAGGGAGTCAAATCATAAATCTCACCCTCCACACTACCCGTTCAACAGACTTCAGGGTGCGGCGAACATATCTGACGGCTGTTATGGGAAAAGAAAACCGGGCTTTATAGGCAGTGGCAGCACTGTCTTTATTCGTTGTGAGATCTGAAGAAGTTGTGTTAAACAATATTTTTCTCACTTGGTTAAGAATAAGCTATGAAAATAACCAATAGTGATAAGAAAACTCGTTTTTAAATATCTATGTGATTTCTTTTAAAATTTGTTTAATGAGCTGAAAGAGCTTATAACTTGTACATCTGTAGCTGCACCATTGTGAAGTTGACAACACAACGTAGGTGAAAAAGGAACAGTTGTAGAACAAGATAATATATAACAAGATAAAAACATGTTGTTGTGTTTATGATCAGTGAGTACTAATATTACTACAAGACTCAATAGAAACTTTAGTAGCATTAAATAAGACGGGTAGTTCAGATGGTCGTTAAGATCACACCTTCCAGCTGAGACTCCCATTACACATGGATACTTTGTGCACACTTTGCGTTACATAACGGTTATGTATGGAATATATATCTTGATACACATGGCAATGCAACCTGATTTCAGATAAAATCAATAATAATCAATCAACTATTAATTTCAATCTTTGTAGCAACGATTTATTCCAGTCAATAATCGATATCGTATTATACATTGTGTGTACTACAATACTAAAGCCAGTGCTTTACTATTGAGGTTATATGTAAATGTGACATAAAATGCAAGGGAATGCAGTTATATATTGCTGCAACTGGCACGACACAATACAACTACCATTGAAGCTCATGGCTTCTTTCTTACCGTATTGGTATTGGCCAGGGTATATATACTCTTAACATCTGAAAGTAATGGCTAATGGATATTGGCTGTAGCATCCATTCATATCAAACCTACCATTCACGATTGATATCCTTTACTACGAGCGATTAACAACAGGTGGAACTCATTGAAGACATACAGTGAAAACTACAAATATTAATTATAACCAAACTTGCTAAAGGAGTGTTAAAATACTGGATTAACAATCGATATTTATTTAATACTTGAAATATGTTATTACATTTTGAAGTTGATGAAAGCACAAACGATCCAATACAGTTTTTATAATTTAACTACTAGATATAGCTATTACATATTTATTTTCATGTTGAAATGTGTTAATAGTAGTACGATGAGCTTTCGAAGCTTTAGTTCTCGTAATATCTTGTTGACCCGTTTTATTTGAGCTTGTATACAAGGACTATTTCTATTAAGAATACGATTTTGATTAAACGGTTTGAAACTATTATTTTAATACTATCAATACAGTATCCAAATAGGGCATTGTGTAAAATGGCTTAGTCTCTCATATATATTGATTACACAAGTTAAAGTATGTTGAACGAGCACCCAACATTTGATGACAACGGTATGTACAGTGATTTCATTCAAGGTTGATGTTAGATGTAAGGAGATTGTAGATCTACCACGAATACTGTTATTATATTTGAACACATACCGATGGTCAAAAAATTTATCAAAAATTAAAATATTGAGTCAAAATAGCGGAGGAATATCAAAGTGTTAAACTCGTATTGTGAGTGCGTTTAACAAATAAGCAACAAATACTACTACGTACAGTTGTTTAGCTTGGTTTGTACTACAATTCACTTAACATATTTAGTTTAGTTATGTTAAAGATTGAAGAGGATATACTACATGAACTCACTAGAAAGGAATGTTTACGAATTCTCCTGGACACTTTCTTCTTCTAGCAAATGCTTTTATAGCACTCTCTTGGCCATAAACTAGCTTTATCGCCGGACTGTTTCATGGCTTTGGAATCACATTTACACTCACAATCAGTTTTATTGCACATCTGATTACATTGCAGTCTCGATACGAGCTGAAGTATATTAGTCATATACAGGGTTGGCATAATATAGTTTCGTAGTCGAATTAATTTTTGCCATGTATCCATAATAACTTTATCAATCTTTCTCTGAATTTAACTAACAAATCCACGAAGAATAACGGAAAAACTGTTTAGCGTGAAAATGTAACATTTTACCGTAACAGCTTTTCTTGTTTGGGGACTATACCATTGGTATTTCGAAAAAAAAGAACCAACTGAATTTATTTGGTGAACTAAACCTAAAATTGGTAAACACGACTAAGATAGCTAACGTATTTAACCTTATACTGTATTATCATTGATATAAATAAACTTCCAAATTATAAACCGATAAAAAACTCATTCGGTCCGTAGAGAACGAATTATAAACCCAGTCCAAATAGTAGTTTACCTTTAAAGAATATTTAGTGTTAAAACAAACACAATTATTTAGTTTTAAACGTGCATTAAAAGAAAGATCTACGGGCAAATAGAGCTTTAGTTGTTGACCTTTAGAAACGCTTTTTTATTTTAATCATTACTAAAACTTTGTTTTTAACTCTTTTACGTTCATCATTGAGCCTAAAGTTAGGTTAGCTCAACCCAGAAAGAGTTTACAAGCTGTAAGAAATGTAAGTTCTCAACTTGAGAGAACTTCAACCATAATTCTTGTTGGTTTAATCCTACAGGAAGTAGGAAACATAAATCGGGTTTGAATTTAATTAATTTTCCTGCACACTTCGGCACCAGATTGCGTCATTTTAAGTATGCGTTGTCTTTGAATAATTCTGGTTTGGGTTTTACGATTATTTAAAACAACTTTATTTTTTATTCTCGTGGTAAATTTTAAGCATTTATGGAAACCTAACTGCAACACCGATTCGCCCAAAAATTCTCAACTTATCACTTAAATTATATGTTTTGTTCAGAACGGGCATGATATAAGTAGCCTACGAAATGTCGGTTGTTACGTCCCCACCTATCCTACCTTTAATCTAACTGGTTCACCCGAGGCGATGTTTGCAATTTATTTCACTACAAAAATGATATAGAGGGAAATAATTTGTAGTATATAAACTTGAATAAATGACGCATTAAAGATGTATAATTAAAATATTATGAATATTAGGTAGTTATGAATCTACGATGGATATGACAGCGAACTAGATGAGAATATAAACATCCGAACCAGGAAATAAAGTTGTTTTTTGAACGCAACCCAAACCAATTTTCAAACTGTAGTAATTCATTCTTCACGAGCAATATATGTTTATTAGTTTGCATCACAGTTTCTTTTGCTTCAATATCTATCAGCTAGTCTGCATTGTCACAGTTACGAGTATTGTGGTTTCGATTTCCTAATAGGATGTTATTGTTAAACAAACGCAATCATGGTTTTAGCAAAGATCAAATAGTGTTTTTATTGTTTTAGAACAAGATTATTTTATCTGTATCAAGAGGCGTTTGAGGTCAAGTTTGTAGTTGTGGTTAGGCTACTTGTTTTGTTTTTCGAAATTTCTTCCCTAACATCTTCCACATTTCTTCATTCAGTACAGTCCACCATCTGTTATGTTTTCTGTTCAAAACCTGCTTCTTGAAAATTGTTAGCAAGTCTTTTACTGCTGAATTTGTTCGGAATATTCACACCTGCGAACTTAACCTCAAAATCTTGACACAAAGAAAATGACCTTGTTTTGAAACTTTCTTCAACAATAAACACTCTTTAATCTTTGCTACGAATTACGATTGCGTTTTGCTCACAATAACATCCAATTAGAAAATGAAAATCACAAGATTGCTGCAAAAATACAGATCAGTTAATAAAATTAATAATGAAACGAACAAACTAGTAATGCAATCTCATGAACAAATACTGCTCGTAAAGAATGACTTACTATAGTTTAAAAATTGGGTAGCTTTAAAAAACCTTGGATATAAATACATGACACACACATATTTTATAGTATATAAGCATGAATAAATGACGCATTGATGGTTTATACTTGAAATATAATAAAACTTTGATAATTATCTACAAGTGGATATAAATGTAAGTTGTGGGAGAATTTAAATATCCAAAACAGCAAATGTAATAATATATAAGTAGGTAATCCGTGTTGCTCCGCAATTTTTAATACCTGGCGTATTGTATTTGTTTGGGGATTTCTTGATGTTTACATTTACAGCAGCTGGGCGTTTTTAATACTTTGCCCATATCTTTTATATCAAGCAAATTCTAATTCTTAACAGTGCCAAAAAGTCGTTTGTCCACTCATAACTCCTCTTAGATGAAATTGAATTTGTCAAATGACATATCTAATGAAAGAACATGATTCACTGAGTGTTTTAGATGAAAACGTACAATTATTTATCTCAATTAGAACCTGAGATATGATAGGACAAAGCTCAGAAAACATGGGGAAAAAGCCGTTTTTAAGTATAACTTAAGAAGGACGAAAGTTAACTGATTTTTGATGTTTAATGACGAATCTATGCATAAATACCTTGTATTAAAAAATGATAAAAATTGGCCTGATAGAACAGTCGTACAGACTGCTATTTGATTTTCATATTTTTTTTAATAAATAAATTTTAATATATACATACACTCATATGGTAAGCTAGGTTAAAGGTACCTATACTTCCTTGAATGTAATATGTTGTGAGACATCTCATGAGTTTCTAACATGGGTATGACCCTTCCATTAACATATCATATTTCAGTAATTTCATCAACACAATGACACACAAAATATGATTGTATATGTATCATAAATATTTCTTATCGCTATTTACATTTCTTAACGCCATAAACATTTCTTATCGCGTTAAGCTCTAACGATTGAGCTAAAATATAAACCGATTATGGAAAGTATCATAGTTTTGGCGACATAATCATATCGAATATTTGGAAGTATAAGTTTTCCTTTTTAACTTAAGTCTAAATTTTGTCCAGTAGCGAAGCGTGGGTGCTCTGTCAAACACTAAAATTGATTAGAAGGATAATTATATCTATGTTGAATTTAAGTTTTTTGTAAACACTATGGAATGGTTGTATGGTATTCTTGCAAGCCACTCCATTAGAAGAAATATAGACACTTTGCTTGAAAGGAGCTAAGTTCTTGTCAGTTGTCGTATAAGTGCCCAATTCTTTTAATGTGTAAGTTGATATGTTGTAACGGAATACGGAATAAACATAGAAAACATTTGTTGAAACAGTCTTTGTGGTTGGTTTAATCGCACTGATAACTTAGGATTTAATACTTTTAAATGAAAAAAGAAATTCTTTAAATTAATTTGGCTTTTAATTTTAAGAAGGCTATAATAACAAGAAAACTTTTAAACATGGCCTATACTAGTTTTAAAATTTAAATTGAGTTATCACACATTGACTCACTGGTCATCACTGGGTGTTTACCGTGTGTTATGTTTCCTTTTTTATACATAATTTTAATTTGAGTTATTTATTTGTGTTCTACATGTTTAATTTTTCTAAATTCTATAATGTGCTGATATCTTATTATATTTTTTAAGTTTTCATAGTGAGGTTGCAGATATACTCATTTACTTTGGTAAGATATTAGTTCAGCGGACTACATTGTAACCTAAGTACTTTAAAGGCTGTTTAGTGTGTACTATACATTTTTATAATTTTATTTTGCACTCATCTGCTAAATTATAATACTAAATTTTCAAAGAGAGGAACGTATATGAATCCGTTATTGATTCCCTAAAATCCTTTAATTTCTTCGATAAGTTTTTGTAAATCAAAAGAGGTTAAGTAATTAAACGTTACTAAAGTACAGCTTTCAAAACTTGCGACTTCTTCAGACTTCAATTCATTAGGAGAGCAAACTTTTAAAGTTGGTTCTTCTAGACGAGGTTTGATCAATCAGGCTGTTTTAATTAAGGTAAAAGCTAAACGAGATTTCAACTCTTGGGTTTGACTTTGGCTTATGATTTTGTTCGAATCAGTAAGTTTAAAAGAGTTTTACTTTGGCTCTCCTTATAAACTAAACTAAAAATTTATATTCTTGATTTGTAGTCAATTATCTATGTGGTAGTCATGGCTATAGAAAGACAGAAATTTCTTTGTAAAAACCACTTAGATTATTAATGATGATTATTATTCAAATGAATTAAATGGTTTTCACAGTGAATAACTTTATCTTTCTATATTCATTTGTAAATTGGTTTTAGGTTCCAAAGCTTTTTTTTCGTAATAAAACGATTAAATGAATATAAATTTGTAGCCGGTTCAAAACTGGGAGGATTGTTTACCAACGTAATTGCATTTCAGATGTAAAATAACTTCATAAACAGTTGAAACGTTAAGTTTTATGTTCCTTAAAGGTAATAATAATCAAATTATTAATGTTTTAAATATTATTATTATTTTTTGCTGTAGATTAATGTATTAAAATAGGATACCGTTGTACTCGTTTACAGTTTTGTTATAATTATTCTCCTTAAAATACATTTTGTAAAACTTTTGGACGAATAAAAATCTGTGAAACAAAGTGCGGAGCTCTCAAACATCCTGTAATACCGTACTTAACTGTCCTTACTTAAAATACTTAGGTAGCTCCTACAAGCATTTTCAAGTATAATTAGCCCTTTTCTAAGTTGAACGATAAAACTAAGAAAAATTCCAGTAATCTTTCACAAATTATTTATTAAACTTTTTATACAGACTTTCAGCGTGCAAATTCCTTTAGTTTTTATACGTGTTTAAGTCATATATATTTTTGAGTTATAATTATTCTCGAATTTTTAGCCTTATTATGTTGTAAAACTTTGCATTGCAGCAATCTGAGGTGCCAAGTATTACATAATATAAACTAATGTCACCGCTTCGGGCTTTTAACCGTATTTTTAACAAGAATTTGTCATTTGTAAACCACATTTTCATGATACGCGGTAAACCCTCTCATGCGAAACTAGTAAACTAGTAGCTTGAATCAGGCCATACATAAGAATATTGATAGTAATAAATAAAATAGTGTTGTAAAAAAGACTTTGCGACATGTTTATATTGTTTTCAATTTTACTTTATTAAGATGGGTTGAACATGTACCTATTATGTGGTTTGTTGTGTTGGATCAATATAATAACCATTTTGTTTTGCTGGCGTTATATACTCGTATAAACTACGATATTCACAACATTTTACTAAACAACTCTTCTAATGATTATGGTAATGTTGTAAGGAAGTTTGTTACAAATATGTGAAAATGAAGAATTCAAATTGATTTTCTCGTTGATTTCCTCTAGTTTAATGGTTTGAAGAAACCATGACAGGTTGAAATCTTAGAGTACATAATTAACACGTTTTATTTTATACACTCCTGGACAAAATTAGCGCATCGCTGAATTTGTTAGTCACATTTTAATGTATCCCACTTTTATTTTAAAATTGATAACTTTCGGCCTTAATGCATCATAATTATGAATATTAAATTCAGCTTAACTGCAAAAAAGAAATGTATAGCATAGTTATACTTTGAGAAAATGGAGGGTACTTATTTTAATAAGTAGTGCGTTAATTTTGTCTAGGAGTGAATTAAATATACAGTTCTACCTTTTGAGTACAGTTTGAATACAGTTTGAGTAACGTGGTCTACTCAAATGTTGAGTAAAACAATGTTAATAAAATCCATTCCAATAAAACATCGGTAGGTCGTAAAGGTTTTATAGGCACAACAACTCTCATATATCTCTTCAAGACCACTCTGTTAAAAATATAGTTTATAAGTACAATAACGAAACTTCGTAAAACGATATATATTGTGAGATATGCACACAGTGAATCAAATCTTACATTTATGAAATAAAAATAGCTAAGGGATTCATGTTTTTCAAGTTTGATATCTTATCGAACCTAAATCCTACTTATGACGTTTTGAATTACACAAGCCATTTTACGGAAAAAGAAAATTGAAAATAAATGAGGATAGAAGATATGAAGACAACAAATACATTTAATAAAGACATAATAAAGACATTGAGTGAATATTTTAAAAATCTTAAACAGTGTTTTTAAAGGTGAAACTTGTGTTGAAAACCTCTTCAAAGCGAGAAAATTCAGGTAAATTATTTATGAAGTTCAGTTTAGTTTTACAAGAACATAAAGATAAGAAGCTTACACGAGAAACGAAATATAAACAAGTTTGGACAGCGTAAAGTTAATTCTACTTGTTTCAGAAGTTTAGATAAACTAGTTCTGACTTTCACACCTAGTGTTGAAAGATTCTACTTAAACACTATTACTTATTCGTGTTCTTGGTATGTACTTATATATTTTATAACTTAAAGAAAAACGGAAAACGGTTATTGAATGCTTAATGTATAATGTTATTTTTATTTGTATAATGTATTATAATGTTGACCCCTACGCAATTAATCGCCTATAACTGGATTCTCTCGGCTAGATTTATTTTTATAAATTCTGCACGATCTTTACAACTTTTAACTTGTATAGAATTATAATAAATTTCGTTCATTTGATGAATTGCAATTTAAAAATAAACCAGGCCGATCCGCAGCTAAGCACTAATGCGCGGTGGTATGATTGAAGCGAATGTCTTTATTTTTATAGGAGTTACGAGGCTGTTTGCTACGCTCACTGCCTCACTTCAACCTTTAGCATCAGACTTATGTGTTCTTTTAATACATACTTTATTAAATATCGCAAAGGAGAATATTTCAAACTGTATTGAAGTTTGACTTTCCATAACGTTGTTGCAGCGAAACATTACTTTATTGGCTGCTATTTTGAAACGACTATGAATTTTCATAATTTTGAGTGTATTGACGGATACTTAAGATGTCCTTTCTTCCTTTTTTATTTCAACTTGAACAAGATTAATTAACCTTAAAAACTTCGAGCTTGGGTCAGATATCTAAAAGCTTCCAGCACAAAGCAGCTATAAGATACGTACTTCCATCATTAGAAACTATTTAAAGGATAAGAAAACACATTGACATTGATAGTGAACAGTTTTTATAAACCTACCAGTTCTAAACTAGCTTTGTCGATATAAATTAAAATTGAATGTCAATACGAGTATATTCTTCTCACTAAACGTCATCAAACGTCTCACTACACTAATTATGAAACACCGACCTCCGTAAATGTATTTCTATAAACAATGATATTATGAAGTGCATTCAGCTAATAAGTCAACTTGCTAGATTTTAAATACCTTTTGGAATCGCAAAACCAGTATAATTATGGCAAGGAATTACTTAACATACATCAGTTTAGGTTTTTATAACCAAATGAAGGGCGAAGGTTTACGTTAACGTGTTAGGGTTGACATGTTGAAGATGACGATATATCACTAAGTGTAGAGGCTCTACGTAGCCTAAGTGGCACATGTTACACTCTTCATCCCCCTCCACTTCCCCCTCTTCATCATCCCTTTCCTGTTTTTTGTTCTCTTTCGTACCAATCCACATGCTCAAAAATACTCAAATCAAATTAGGAAAAATAGGTAGACATGATTTGGTTGCAGGCCACTCATTTTACGCTGAATTATCTTCATTTGTGCTACTGGGAATTAATGATGATACATTTTCAGTCTAAATGAGGCCGTTACTGCATGATGGTTACCGTATGGTTAGTGAGATGATTGTAAATATTCACGTATAACAGCATCATTGATTGTAGCCTAGTTAACTATCGATAATCCATACTATTCGATAATAATTGTAATGCCTAGTTGCTTATAACTAAGGCCCGTATTTGACTTGGTCACCAGGCGACGTCACCGGTTACTGCAGTACAAGCAGCCAGCCGCGACACCAGTAGAGTCACCAGGAGCGAGGCCAACCCCGCCAAGTTCCCCCACTCGATATTATTTTTTTAAACCCTTGTGGGCCTACTAAACATGTTTTACAATTGTCATTTCTATTATAACGCAAATTAAACTATTGGTATATCACAATTAGTTTTTACCATTGGCGTTACATGTTTTCAATACAACTTGAAAGAAGATTTGGTTTTGAAAAATGTTAACTAATGTAAATTGTCTTTGACAGTCACACTTCTTCATTAATATTACAGTTATTGCAATGCTCTAGTCCTGGTAATTAATTTATTAGCTTATTTTAGTAAAAATACATACATGTTTTAACTAACCAGACATTTTACATGTACTGTAGAAAAACTTAGCTGCAAACTCAAATAATGTATATTCTAAAATTATCATTCCATAAAGAAAATCAGTACATAATATAGTAGTACATTTTTCTGTTATAGTATTTGTTCTGGTAATGTCTACCTTTAAAAGTGAAATCAGTTCAAAGAAGGATGATTTTGACATTCTTATGTAATTGAAACACTAGTTTTCGTCAGCACAATGTTCGTCAAAAAGCGCCTAAAACAATGATTTTGTTTCTATAAGTGATAACATCGGATGCACGGGCATTTTCCTTGCCCGTCTCCTCCTTTCCTTGACAAAAGAGCAAGAAGCAGCATTTCTTCATATTTTTCAGACATTACGACCTCTCACTACACTAGCGTCAAACAAACTGAACTGAACACTTCGCTGAACAGAACACAAAAATATACAGTGGTAACGAAACAAGAGTGACTGTGTGTAATAGGTGCCATTGACTCAATACCCAGTGATAATTGTCGGTCCCTAGTGGTGACTCGTCTGGTGACGGAGCAGAGTCACCAGTCAGTCACCAAACACTTGAGACGTCACCGGTGACCCTAGTGTAATACGCGCCATAAGAACTAGTGCCCAGCAACTAGTCTGGTCACCGGTGACGTAGCCAGGTGACCTAGTGAAATACGAGCCTAATCGTTTGAAGAATTGATACTACTCCAATTTTACGTCGTGACTGTAGAATGGTTGTAGATCTGCCAGTGAAATTATTTTGTATTTTCCGTCTTTGCGAACGGTGGTAATCGTTTATAAAACGCAATATAACTTTAGTCATGGTAGTTTATACCATATTAGGCCATAAAAAATTGTCTCTTACAATAAAGGATTTGATTGAATTAAATTGATTAATTAAGAAATTTATAATTTATAATTTCTTTCTAAATGTTGTTAATACATACTTACATAACATTTAACATAACAACCAAATTTCAAATCATTATGTATCTTATCATAGATGCAGTTTTCAACCACAAGACTTTGTAGTGGTTTTTCTTGTTATGCATTTTTGGGGTTGCATATATTGGTATATTGGTAGTTGATTTAAATATATATACAACCTAACCAAACGGAAATTTTTAAAGTTTGATTTATTAATACGACAGCTACAGAAAGGTTTTCCAAAAGAGCTATCTTAACATAATGAAATAATAATTTACATAATGATAAACTAAACATACTGATTATCACAAAACACGCTGACAGCTATTTAACATATAAATAGGCTACATTATTAAGTTAATTATTAACTCTAACAAAGTTTACAGTATCAACTCTACAATGAATAATTTTACATTATAAACGACTTATAATGTTAACATCTAACGTCTTAACGTGCGTTTTTAACTGACAAAAGTTATATTTTGTGGTAAATAGTCATAATTAGGGAAAAAATTTGTTTGATTGGCTCCGCTGCGGTCAAAACAAAAGCAAATATATGTACGAGTATATAGCATAGCGAATTGAATTTATTATTAAATAAAAACAATATTAAATATTGACCTTTTAAGGGAAAGTTTACGCAGAAAAACAGGAAAGGAGAGATTGCAGGAAACAGCTCGGAGATGAAATGTTTTGGAAAGCTTTGTTTCCGTTTGATTGATGGCAAACACGAAAACAGGACATATAATGAGCTGTGTACAAGCATATCAGCTATCACGACGTATTTATAATAACAAATGCATATTTTACCCTGTAAAAATACACAGAATAATTCTATTGGATTAGGAAATAAAAAATATTTGCAGAATGTAAGAGCCAGAATGTTATTTAAGATTATTCAGTTGAACACCTCGATACATTTTTTATTGTTTTTGTACTGTGGAAATTTAATGGAGTTATACCAACAACCGACTTTACCTGCTACTTGATTTTGTATACTACAATTTTAAAGTCTCTGTATAAATACCTGCAGTTTTATTTTACTGGGTGATTAAAATGATTATCCTAACCACATTAATTGATAAAACAATCTTAAAAGAAATCGTTAGAATAAAGTTTATTTCGATCAACTGTCTAAACTATGTTTTTTTCATACAAAAAAAGGTATTTTTTGTGCTTCTGCATTAAGAAATTACTTTTAAAACGTATTTTTGTCTTTTGTAAAAATTAGCCGAAAATTGTAACTTTTCGGTACTAAGTGAGTTGAAGTTTTTTCAAGCTGCGATCTGATAATAATTACAATTTATCAGCGTTCTTTCCATCCTTCAGTTTGGCTTACTTTTTATCAAAACTATCGCGGTTGACTGCATCCTTTGATGTTCGTACGTTTGGGTGTTTAAGTCTTTAAGGTCTTAAAGCCCTTTAAGGCCTTAAATATAATTTCATTGTAATTAACAAACCTATCAAGTGATAGTATTTAGTGATAGCTCATTTTAGTCAATATTAATTGCAGATGGGTTATTGTCTATTATAGTGATATGACTGGCAATATATTGTGATATTTCACTCACTCAACGTATGTTTCAACTGCTTTTTACCAAACATAAGTAATACTCATTATGCAGCTTAGTTATACAACATGATTTAATTTTGTACTGACCGTTTCTTAATCGTCCATCGTTAAATTTGATTATTGTTTAGGGAACCACCAGGCTAAAGACAACCAGTTTATCAGATTTCACATACATAGACTTGAAGTCCGTACATTCGTCGTTTTCTATTTGATCAAAATGTAATGATAATAAGAATATTTACAACGAGAACTTAAAATATAAGAGTCCATGAAAAGACAAACAAAGTATAAACCAATTGAAAATAAATGAGACAGAATACCGATCGATAATAATTGTCTAAAGTGAATAACTCAAACTATTGTACTACTTTTCACGCAGAAGGCTCAAGTTGATAATGTAGAGTTCTGATATGCAATTATTACACAGAAGAAGTGAGTGAAGCAGGAACAGTTGAGAGTTGTTAGTGGATTTGTGTCATTAATCTGATTCACCTGACAAACTCTCAAAGCCTTCACTGACATTCTCTCTCTCTCTCACTTCTTCTTGATTATAACTTGGCTGCATAATGATTAATATCACAAATTCATCCTTTGAGACATTTGGACATTTAAGTGTTGAAAATATTGTCTCTCCTAAGATGAAATACCTCTTGAAATAGTGCAACCCTTTTTGTAAATAGCATTCAATAAATCAATTAGATTCAACAACAAAATCGATTTCGTGAATATAATCATGTAAAACGCCAGATGGTTCTATTCTTCTTGTCCGAATATTTGTCATTGTTTGTTAAAACGTTGTAAAGAAGCACTTTCATAACGTTCTAATGTTCTGTGTGCTTCGGTGAAAATATTAACAAAATAATTGAGCAAAATTCCTGTATGAATCTTGGAAAACAAAATTCAAACCTAGTGAACTTTAGATGCAAAATCTATGTAGGTTTTTTGGTCTGTAACCATGGTGACAAAGGGGTTAAAGGCTGAAATTTGTTTTGAGTGTCGTGAATAGAAATATTTAATGGTCAATTGAAGATTCAAGTATAATAGGGATATTTTGTACGCACCGATGCTAAGCTACTTTCAGTCTTATTGAACACCCCTTTGTATATTCTTAATTCTTTTGGTTGAGGTGTACATATTTATTTTATTTTAATTGAATATTATAATATAAAATCTACACAATGCAATCTAACGGTTTTTTTTCCTGAAACTAAACGTAAACATCGGGTAGCATGTCGAGCCTCAATTTTCAACCATTCAACTTTGAAACACGTCTTTCATCTTTTTTCAGTTTATTGTTGTGAGATAATTGATTCAGAACACGCAAACCATTCGAAGATTCCTGGTATTTACATTACTTTAGCACACTATAATGCTTCTTATGGTTTCTGAATCACTGCAATTCTAGCGCGTTTTGATATAGTTAGATAGGTTGCTGTTGTTTTAGACTGCTGACGTCCAGTTTAAAAGAATATCGTCAACTTAGGCCGGCCACACACTTCGGACACGGTCACGTCTTGACAACGCGACTGGAATAGCGCCGCACTGCCTGCCGCCACCTCACACGCAACGTTTTCTTGACTGACGCAGCCCTCAAAAGACACATTTAGTCAAAAGCGTTTACACACTGTCCGTAACAGTCTCCTGCGCAAGCGCGCCCCCACATTCCCTCATTGTCACGTGATGTTGTCTTCCTACTTCGAGTCAGCTGTTCACTGCCATTTTACTGCGTAGCGTAGATGGTTTACTAAGATTTTGAGTGCAGTTGGTTTTAGTAATGTCGTCAGAAGCCACAATCGTTGACAATGAGGATGTCACAAACTGTGTGGATGTCAATAAATTGTTGGATAAAGTTCATCTTCGAGTTAGATTAAATACTAGCACTTTTAAATACACAATACAACAATCTGACTGACTGCTGGACTGGGAATGGAGGGAAGCCAGAGGACAATGTTCTCTACGGAGAGTCATGACGCTTAGCGACTAAAACCCCCACACACAGGATCAGTCAGAAAAATCAAACAGACAGAAATGACTAAAGACGTCTAAAAGCGTCTTTGACTAAGACTGTCTGTGTCTAATCTAGTGTGCGGCCGGCCTTAGTGTTTGATATTACTTTGTTAATAGTATGTTAAATTTCAATGGCTTCTCAGTTTGTTTTTTGATTTATCGAATTATTAGTTCTGAGCAGATTGTTTACGCCAGTTAAGTATAAATTTGCGTCGACACTCCTCAAGGTGTATGGTTTCACTCCGCTTCAATTTTTATTTGAACGTAGAAAAATAACCTTTTAATACGTTTAGGTATTTATTTCAAGAACAACTACAGAGATAAAGATTAAGTGTATTACGCGTAACTATTTTCGTACCATTGCGCTTTTAGTAAACACTGCTTATTCATTAGATCTAAAAAGTTAAATGTTCTTCATTTTTATAAATAACTTGAGTTATCTGACGGAGTTACTAGTAGCTATTAAAAAAACCACATAAACTGTGAACCCATAACTTTTGTTACATATTTAATGGATTTAAAATGTTATATATAAAATAGTCAAAGTAAAACGTACATGTGGCAACTTTGAAACTTGTCTATTATCAAAATACTTTAACAAAGAAGTTACTGGTGATGAAGGTTCGCTCAAGTCTGTTAAGAACTTAGCTTGGTAGCTGATGTAAACTAAGAACCAACGTTCTTGAATATACAAATGTGGTTATTGCCGAAGGAGTACTTAGTCTCGGGACTTTTAAACCAACACACTAATTAGTTAAACCCTATCAACACTCTTCAATCCATGAGCATTAATTAATTTGCAGCTCTCACTTGTCAAGTTGGTGACACTTATTTTTAATTGCAACGAACTTAGATTTGAGTTATTTTATGGTGTAATTTTGTATTTTACTAAAGTACCTTAAATATTAAAGTCTTGCATCTGCTTTAATTTTCAATTAATGAACCAGTGAAAAATATATAAATAAACCATACATTTGACAGTTACTATAATTTGTAAGGGAGGATATAATAATATAATACGATGTAAGAGAAATACTAACAAACAACTAAACACATCTTTCTGAACAATAATAACTAATCTGACATTGAATAGGTTTTATCTACGTCCTACTGTTTATGCAATTTCGCTAATAGAGGCACAGAATTTCGAGTCTAAAACCACTTAACTGAACAATTTTCAACAGAATATAAAACTTACATTTAATCTAGCATATAAAAACTTACCTTTACGTACGTATTTCCTTTCTCTTCTTTGAGTCTAAAATACAATATCAGCTGACATATTGCTGATGGATGTTCTGATTGATTTTCTGTCAGAGTGTCAGTTGAAAGACACTAACAAAGATGTGAAGAAGCTATCGTATAACCTCTTTTTTATACTAGACAATGTTTTATATTGTGTAAGATAGATTTATGAGCTAACCAAGATTTAATTTAAGGTGTTCAATACATGAAGAGGCATAACCGTAGGTTAAAAAAGTAGTAAAAAAGGTCAGAGTTAAAATTTAAAACAATAAAAACAAACTCGTTGAAACAGCTGTTATCAATACCACAAAGAGATAATTACAATGATACTATTGTTTCTTGGGAGTATGATGTCTTTTAAAACAAACCTTTTGTTCTTAGAAATAAAAGTGGAAGTTTCATACGTCAATTCCACGTATCTAAATCGGTTGTTTTTAGAGTAAAAAGCAAAAAGGAACTTTTGCTGAAATGCACGTTACTTGTGTCAAAAATAAAAATGTATTTATAAACTAGAGTAAATGTTTGAAGTACAAGGGAACTGTTACAATAAAAGTAATACTATACTGAATTCCAGATTGTAGCCATAAGAATACTAATTCAACCATCGAAACTAATCTAATACACTAACAAACACAAGAACTTTATAAACATTTTTAACACTAAAGGAAGAATCTAACACTTTAACTACTTATCTTAGCTACCAGTAAAAGTTAGATTACTTCTCGAGTGTTAAATCTATTTACTCACATACTTCAACAAAGTAACTTAGGTGAAAGCTCCCTTAGGTTAGGTTCTTCAACTTCACTTTTACCAAAGATAAAGAAAACCATGTGCAAATTGTGTATTAGTAGAAAATGATAAATCAACCTATATGTTCAGCATATACTATCGAATAACGCTGTTCATATGTTTTCAGAATAAAAGGTATATTACGAAGAATGTGGGTTACGTTAAATACATATTACGTTTAAGAGTTCAAACATAAATAAATTAAAATTGTTTGTTGTTGCTTGTATGAATGAAAACTAACATCTAACAGCCCTAAATATGTATAAATTAGTTGTGCTCACATTTACGTCATAGTTTATGTAGGTACATGCTGGTATGTACATGGCTGCACATTTCGGGGAAAAATTAAAATAAAAAAATCCAGCCGTATGTACTCTTAAAGATTATGTAACATTTGAGCACACTTTGGACGGATTAATATCAGTTGGAATCCAGAATACTTACTTGTGAAATCTTAAGGTTCGGACGTAAAAACAACAAAAGTAAAAAAATGAAATAAAACCTTTGTTTTACATTCAGAGAGCAAATCTAAGTGTAGGAATGTGGTGAATTCCGGAGCCCAGTAAGGTAAAGTGTTTAGTTAATCCAGTCACGATTTTGACTCTCGATCTAAACAGAACCTGGCCGAGATTCCTCCTCCACCCCTTTCAACCGGCACAGAGGGAAATCCTCTGGAATATTAAATACTTTCATTGAAAGCACTTTAATGGTAAATTTTATGGTACAGAGTTTCATTTTTAAACCGCTTACATTATATTTTGGATAACTGAATTTTCTGTTAAAGTGTACTTTACACGAATACCTTGTTTCCCAGGTTGTGACAATGATTAATAGCTTAGTGACCAATGGAAATGGATCAACTGCTATAACTTCTGTGTCCACGGGAAGATTCAAATATCTTACGGGAGTTTTTTCCCCCTTTGTGGAATCATAGACCTTTGTGGTATCATGTAATTCTAAAAGGTTCTAATAGGGAGTCCGTTTAACAATTTTAATTTGATAGTTGAAACACAGATAACATGGTTAGTCAATATTGTGGTCTTAATTGTTTTTCCATCTTTCCCATTTTCCAGTAAGGCTAAACAAGGTAAAAGGTAAAGTTTGTCTTGTTTAACGAGGCGAAGTTAGGACTACAAAGTCCTCTCTACCACTCAACCTCGACCTTTACCTGGCGTCACAGTATCAGTCACATTACAAATGTAAGTGGGGACTGCGGGGATCGAACCCGCGCTACCGGAGTGATGAGCTCCGGAGTCGCGTGCGATACCAATCCGCCACGGATCCACTAAACAAGTTGAGTATACTTTAAGTAAATTATGTAAGTACATTTAAATGTAACCTTTACTTGGCATGAAAAGTGCCTGATGTTCACTACTTTTAGAACTATTTCCATTACTAGTTTAAATCGTATTAGTTACAAAACTGGTTCTGCCAAATAATTTTAATATGTTATCAAACCAAACATTGTATTAACAAAGATATCTGCTATTCAAGGCCTCTTTACAATGCATTACTCACTCTATAACGCAATTAAAACAAGTGTTCTTCGTCGAATGGAGCTCTTACATTAGGTAACCTTCAGGTGTTTATTGTTTAAATAAAGCACAAGGCAGTTAAGTAGTACAATCTCAAACACAGAGATAACATTCTCCAGATTGTAAAATGAAAAACAACCAGCTGAAAACTCATAAGCATGATGGTAGGACTTCAATGTAAAGGTTTTGATTCGTTGTCGAACAATCGGACAGATCCTGGGTGAAATCATCCTCGACAACAATCTACAAATGGTGTCAACTTCCCTAGAAATCGAAGAAATAAGCCAGGAGAAGAAATAGATCACCGAAATAAAGTGGAAGACCGCTCCCAGATAAAACATGTAAGAATATTTCATCTGGTGTCTTTCAATTTGCATTAAATTAGAGTCCAATACTAAAGCATCAAACTTTAAGCCGTAATCAACGACAATCTGTAAACCATAAGTGGATTTGATCAAAGACATGTTGTGCATTATTAGTTCTCTTAGTTCATCGATCATTGTTAACAATGAGGCTAGATCCTGCCTGTGCGACAATATTTCCACACTTCTTACATGCCATGCATTTCCAAGTTGCAGGTCCTTCAAAACTAACCTAAGAGTGGTCATTCTTTGCTTCACCGAACACAACAGAAGAAGGATAAATACCTCACTCAACCCCATAAGTGTCAGATATAAGACCAAATACACAACTCGAGCAATACTTGTTGAAACAAGTAACACACTCATTACCCATCCTATTATCATGGATTGTAAAACTAATGTATACAAAACAGTTTTTTCGAAGTCAATCACTCCCAGAGCTTTTACTCTTCCATCGAAGGTCGCAAAGTTCTGGACAAATTTACCCAACGTGCCAGACTTGCAAGATATACAGTTTGTCACACAACAGGACAATATAAGGAAACACATGAGCACCGAATGTTCTATTTCGAAGAACCGAATGCGTTCATAAGATCTCTGAATCGTTATAAAAACAACGAAGGTGCCAAAGATGACATACAATAAAATAGAGTAACAACACAAATATTGACTGAAAACAGGGATACCAAAGTTATCTGGTTTGAACGAAAACGGGAGGAGCCCAAAGATTCTCATCAGGTTTGAAATGACACTTCCCAACACGTTGTTCAGCATATTTTCAGACATAACGGCTTATCTATAGTGAAATCTTCTCTTACTGTCCAATTTTTGCTATAAAACTCGCAACAAGGTACAACTCGATGTGTTACTACAAAAGTGTAAATATTTAACGACTGTTAATAATGATCTACATTCTAATCATATCTGACATTATGATTTGTCTAATGATCGTTGGACCTTTGTTGCATTCACTTCTGAAGTATGAAAAATTCAAAGCAAAGTACAACTCGTCATTAGGCTTTGACATTGACAACTAAAGAACTGAAAAGTGTCCATTTAGTTTTAATGACATTTCTATTAGTTCTGTTATATACTAACATAACTTAAAGAATATCAGAGAGAAGGTTCATCCATTTTAAGATTTAAAATTAATTGGCAAAACACTTCTTATATAATAAGCCAGGCCGACACGCAGCTAAGCGCTAAAGCGCCGCTTGCATAAGTGAATCGAATTTCCTTTGCAATTTGTTACTCTTATTTGCTCCGCGAACAGCATCGCTTCGGCCTTTGCCCTCAGACTTACGTGTTCTTTTACTGCAAGTATGTGCAAATTGTGTATTAGTGAAAATGATAAATCAACCTATATTTTCAGCATATACTATCGAATAACGCTGTTCATATATTTTCAGAATAAAAGGTATATTACGAAGAATGTGGCTTACGTTAAGTACACATTTCGTTTAAGAATTCAAACATAAATAAATTAACATTTTTCGTTGTTGCTTGAATGAATGAAAACTAACTCCTAATGGCCCTAAATATATATAAATTAATTGTGTTCACATACACGTCATACTGTATGTAGGTACATGCTAGTATGTACATGTCTGCACATTTCGGGGAAAAATTAAAATAAAAAGAATCCAGCCGTATGTACTCTTAAAGTTTATGTAACATTGAGCACACTTTGGATGGATTAGTATCAGTTGAAATCCAGAATACTAATTTTGAAATCTTAAGGTTAGGACTTAAAACAATAAAAAGTAAAGAAAATTGAAATATAACCTTTGTTTTACATTCAGAGAGCAAATCAAACAGTAGGAATGTGGTGAATTCCGGTGTACAGTAAGGTAAAATGTTTAGTAAACCAGTCACGATTTTGACTCTCGATCTAAACAGAACCTGGCCGAGATTCCCTCCCCACACCCCCTTTCCACCGGCACAGAGGAAATCCTCTGGAATATTAAATACTTTCATTGAAAGCACTTGAATACAATATTTTCATTGGGCTCTTAACCTTAAGGATTAACTCTGAACCTTAAGGAAATTTTATGGTACGGAGTTTCATTTTTAAACCTGTTGTCATTTTTAAACTTAGTTGTTTACTTATATCTTATAACTCTTGTATGTCTTCAAGGTGGGCATGTAGTTTTCAATTTTCGATAACTGACTAATTATTTAACAACCAGTTGGAATAGTTTAGTCCATAAAACCGTAAAGCTTCATTATCTGTTGAAGAGAGGCTTATGCATGACAAAATAGGCTTTAATGGTAAACAATCTCTTTGTGTCCTAATTGGCCAAATCAATTAAGCTCAAGGATGATCTTTGAGGGCAAATGATCGTAGTTAAAGATTTCCTTTGAATATCTGTCAAGCAATGACTTGCAATCAAACTAAACTGTAAGTTAGATGTTCGCTTAGAGGTCTGTCCTGTATTAATCTAGAAAGTGTATGAATTGAAAATCCAATCAAAAGGTTAGTTAGTTATTGTAAGTCTTATGTATGTTACTAAATAATATTGACATTAAACTTTACAATTCCATAAAGAAAGATTTTAGTTGGTTTAAGTAAACCCACAAAGGTATAAATACTGTCAAGTAAATGTTCCCTGCAATATAATACTTAAAAACGGGCGCTTAAAAAATAGGTTGGAAATTAACCCCTACAGAAACGGGCAATTTTAGGAAAAAGTCGGTTACTGAACAATGTTTTTATATCATTCAGTAGAATACTGGTACTGTTTTTGGCGTTTAAAACTGAAAATATTGTATTTTATACCTAGCAAACTCAACCGCTTGTTTTGAGCCCAAGGTCGTACATTATCCTGCCCGCCAATATGAAAATGTTTTTTTACAAAATCGTTAGTTTTGTAGTTTAATGTCGTTAGAAATTATTGGGCACTTAATCGGGGTTCTGTAAGATCCTTTAAAATTATTTTCCATAATACTTAAACAGCTATTATTAATTTTTGACAAATAATTTCACCGGCGAAAACAGCAAATCAAACTAAATCACTAAACCACTATTTGAGATGCCGACCACTCTCATGAGGGTATTTTAAGGCAAATATGTTGTGAAGAATGAATGTGATGAGTGGTAGTAATGAGTTATGAGGTGTAGCCTTGTTACAAACTAAGGCCGACTCTTCCTTAGAATGGGTCAATAATTAATAGCCCAATGACCAATGGAAATACAAGGACCAACGGCTTAACGTGACTTCCTAACCACGCAAGTGATGGTCTGATATGTCTAAACGATGGTGGGAGTTGATGCGGGCATCATCAGATGATCACTGAGTCCATCTGAGCCGCTTTAGACCTATATCATCCCCAAAACCTAACCTCCATAAAGCTGGATTACAGGACCACGCCACGCGTCCCAGTCTTATATATTTTTTGATTTTATATATTAAAATATCCCAATCCAACTATATTACCAATATATTTTTTGCGTACCACCGGATAAAGTTCAATCCAAATTGTTTTGCAGATTTTATAGCCGGAAGATGCAGACAGTCAAACATAACTGTAAGATAGCGCATTGCTAATAAATATGAAACCACTGCCAGAACCAGGAGATGCATAAACTTATATTGCATTCCGAGTCCATAAATATCATCCGTATTTGAACCATGTCCAATGAGAGGAAAGAAAATACGCAAATATACTCTAACTTAATACTTCATAGTCTCCCATTTAAATAGCAAGAAAATTAAATTATATATTCAACACAGTTTCTGCCTCTAAATGAGTGGTATTACAAGTAGTATTTATATGTGTATGATAAAACAACCACATTTTCCTGTGAACGCTTACTATTTTTAGTCAACTAATGCAGTACGTACATTGAAACATTAATTACAATTATGTTTTTGTTTAGTTCTTTGATCCGTAGTTCTTCATGTACCTAATTTTACTTATCCAAGTAGTGGTCCAAATGGGTGATTCTTCGCTTATTAATTTGTTATTTAAAAGTCATCTGATAGACGTACAGTAGCTTGTAGTTCTATATTAGTAAGGTTCGGTTGCGACCGATTTTTCATCATTTAATCTAAAGATCCTTTTCGGGAAACTGGGAAGTTCATTTAATACGCTTTTGACGACGCTATGGGTTTGATATATGTGTAAACGGTTTAAAAATAATGGAATCAAGTATTAATCAAGCACTCGATGATCTGTAGTGGGATTATAATACGTAATCTAATAATCTCTTTTATGTTTGTAATGTAATGATCATTTTCTTGTGTCTTGGCGACAGTTGTAAGTTCAAAAGCTTGGGAATTGAGACACTCTCAACCCACGCTTTTAGCCACCCTTTGCAAGGAAAGACACTTTTATTGGATTTGCTTATACACTTTGGCGTAGATTCTTCAACTTGCGTTTAAAAATAAAATTTGATAAACATATGACACACATTTAAAACCAGTAATACATTTGTTACAACAGCAGTTCACAAGGGAAGATCTCTACCAATGTATAATTTAAACACCTTATAATGTAGTTTTGAAATATTAAAACAATTATTTAATAATTACTTCCACGTTGGGCAATACAATTAAATCAATAGTTTAACCAAGAAGTTTTCTAATTGTATCGTTTTATCTACGATAAGGCTTTATAAGCCTAGAACAAATAATTATTTTGGAGGCAACCCCCTTCCACTTTTAAAAAGACCTCCGGTGTAAATTATCTACCCAAGAAACTTACTAGCGCTTGTGGTTTCCTGTAGGATGTGTAATTGAAAGTGTGGACACTCAAGGTTCGATCATTTCATTTGTAGATGTTAAGCCATCAATTTAAAAATGTACCATTAGGAGTAGAGAGGATAGAAGGAAAAAGGAAAATAACAATATTTCGTATTTAATACGTTTTCAAGATAAATAGGAGAGGAACAGAGGGATAAATTGGGGTGAAAACAATAAACAATAACAATAGAATGTACTATTAAAAAGACTTGAGGTTATGAACGTTTTTTCTGTCTTCTCTACTTAGTCTTACTTTCACAAGGTGTCTCTTGTTATTTGTAGTTATTCTCAGCACTTTTACATTTACTATTTACCAAGGCAGTTACCAAAATTTAATCACTCGAAGACCTATTTTCACTTTATACCCGCAATAATTTGAACGAAAAGCACAATTTCATAAAACCTAACATAATATATTTGATTTGATCTGCAGAACATAACATATTTACCAAAAACGTAAAACTATGATCTTTACGAATACGAAATGTATGAGAAGCTTTTGTCTACGAATTCATATTTCGTACACAAGTGTTGGAATTCTTTATTTTGTGCGGTTAGTTTCAACGTTGCTAATCACTTGAGAAGTTAACATACAAAATCACAAGCCAAACGAAAAGAAATGTTTTATATTTCTATTTACCTGGTAAGTAGGCTAACGAGAGTAAATGCTTTAAGCACTGAGGAGTAGCGATTGTCTGAAAAGTGATTATATCCATTAGCAGTAAACTGCTTTGAGCTAAGCACATCTTGTTAAGCAAGGTTTCCGAGCATCCACTACATCAACTCGTATCATTGTTATATAACTCAAACTACTGCTTTCTACCTATCCTAGTATGCTTACGAGGGGGTACTCAAAAGTATCGGGGATGGTTGATGACCAAGTCCGGTGAGCGTAAACTAACGCACCTAACGGGCATAAGGGGATGGAACTCTTCCTTAGTTTAGTGAACACAGTGTAATCAGCCCGAGAGGTTGTGAAGAGGAGTTGCGTTCGAATTTTTGAAAGTCGTGTTGGTTCTGCTTCGTTTCGGTGTGGTGGTGGCATTATATGAACAACTTGCAACAGTGAAATTTTGCTTTATTCTTCGTAAGAACGCTTTGGAAACTGTTTAAATAATTAAGAAAACTTACAAAGAAGATATTTTGAGCAAAATCAGAGTGTACAAGTAGTTTTCCTCTACTAAAAAGGGCAAGAGACTCCCAGGCTCAAGAGGACAAGCCTCGTCCTGGACGACCATCAACTTCACATTCAGATTAAAATGTTCAGAAAATACCTCAATATTGTGGAAGACCGTCGGAGAACTATTGAAAACATCTCTTAAATGTCTTAAGTGAGTTAGAGTTCTGTGCAGTAAATTTTAACTGACAATGGGGTCGTTAAGGGTAAAAAGGCCTGGATTGTGGCGTTCTTCCACTTTGATAATATACCTGTCCACGCAGCCACCTCAGTGTGCAGGTTTTTGGCAAATACTGGCATAACCCTTTTCACAACCCCCATAAGCCCCTCCTCTAAGCTCCAAGCTGTACTCGCCAAATCTTGCCCTTGACCTTTTCTGTTCCCCCAAAACGCAAACTAGGGCGGAGTGCGCAACGATTCAGACTAAGGAGTACGATGAGTGCTTCAAACAGTGGGATCACCGAATTTAACTAATTACAGAATATACAGCAATGCAAGTGTGTATGTAAATAAGTAAAAAACAAATAAATAAAATGTTTTTTTGTATGAATTTGTATTTACAGCTTGTCTATTATATTATTTGAAACAGAATATTCAATAAAACCCCGAACAAACCTTTACACAACCCACTCAGAGTTTAATCCAACTCCAGATCCTTTAAAAGCCTGTTGAATAATTTATCTTGGTTTCTGAACATCTTTTCCGTGATTTTTAAATGAAGAACCTTTTGAAGAGTACCATTTTAGTATAATACTGTTTTTTCTTAACTAATTGTTAATACTACAACATCGAAATTGTTAAAAGAAGTACAGACTTGTGGCAGAAGTTAACTAATATAAGATAAATAGGACAACGATAGAAATAATATAGTAAAACAAGTTTACAAAAAGTCAATATAAGTATTAATTTTTAAAGTTGTGTTCAGTTGAAAGATTACAGAAAAATACCACTCGTAAATTATTATAAAAGAAGGTGACGTGCGTTAATTTAAAGCCGCTGTTTTATGCAAAAATCATATTTAGGGTTATATATCCAATTAGGCTAGCTCAAAGATGCTTAAACATGTTAAATTCGGCGGTTCAAACACGTATTATTTAACAATGCTTGAAAATATTGAATCATTCATTCAAATAAAATTTTATATATTTGTATATAAGATAAACATAGACAAAGCATATCAACTGCATATCAGTTGCAGTTTTTCAGTCAGAGGTGACTTTTAATATTTTGTGTTTTTTCAGTTTTTGCATATTTTCTAACCCTAAATTAGCTGATCCCATCTTTGATTTTATCTTGTAATTAGTTTTGTAATTACTAAGCTATACCAATTAGTTGAAATCATACAATCAGCTAAGAAGCTTATAGAAACACTGACTGACGACGTGTAGTTAGCTGAAGCTGATTACTCAACTACACAAAGCAATGTCATCAGCCTAACTGGTAATGGATATAATCACTTCTCAGATAATTGCTACTTCTCAGTGCTTGAAGCGTTCACTTCTCAGTATTCAACAGATAAATAGACACTTAAGGTAAATAACTGGCTTTTTGTCTCAGAAAGGGGTTTAAAGTAATTGGTTTTATTCCGGGAATGCTTCATCAGTTTGCTGAGAGTTTCTTGTCATTTACTTTCTTCAAAAATTTTTACAATTGTTGCTATATATGACAAGAGTCGCAAAACTTAGTTAGATTTGACTGGGACTCGTGGCGTGGTCCTGTAATCCAGCTTCATGGAGGTCAGGTTTTGAGGATGATATAGGTTTAAAGCGGCTCAGATAGTCTCATTGATCATCTGATGATACCCGCATCAACTCCCACCTTCGTTTAGACATTGATATGTCTAAGCCAACATGTTGATGGTCTATGACCATCACCTGCGTGGTTCGAAAGTCACGTAAGGCCGTTGGTCCTTGTATTTCCATTGGTCATTGGGCTATTAATTAATGACCCATTCTAAGGAAGAGTCGGCCTTAGTTTGTAACAAGACTACACCACATAACTCATTACTACCATTCATCACACTCATCCTTCACCACATATTTGCCTTAAAATACCCTCATGAGAGTGGTCGGCATCTAAAATAGTGATTTAGTGATTTAAACAAGAATAGAATATTTAATGAAGCGTAGAAGAGGAATATCATAGTCTTACTGTAGCAAACACATTGTATTACGTATGGACGTTGCATCACAACATTTATGGCGATTGACTATGATTGGCCACGGTTATGTTATCTTAAACTAATTTTAAAGTCTTAAGTCTACTTGTCATATAGTAGAATATAGTAGAATATTGGATTACACACAGAAAGGATTATGCGGTTTGTCTAAAAAGTCATGTTGCAAAACTCAACAACTGTGTGTATATTTTTCAAAACTAAAACAGCCAATTTATTCATAAATCGAAAGACATTTTTTTACGTTTTGTTTACCTTTATCTTAGTCCTATTGTTTTTTGTAGCAGTCCAATTAAATCTGGATTGGTTGATCCGGCAAGGACAACATGTCTTTCTTGCAATGAGCTCCATTGCAAGACGACAAGAGATTATATTCTTTATAATTAGGAGTGGAAACATATTAAAGTAACTGAATACACGTTTGAAGAAGAACATTGTTGTCGTAAAATTGCAAATATAATGTACTAGGTACGCTCTAAAACTAGAGCTCAACAGTTAAAATAATTTACTAATAACAAATACATTCTAAAAACATCTTTGACTAACTGTACTGAATCTCAATTAATTTCTTTATAGTTTGAACAGTTTTTCAATTCAAGCTTATTTGCCACGGCTTAAGCTTTCAATTTTATTTGAAACATATAGGCTAGCTTAAGCGTATGAGCAATATATAAATCGAGAGCCTCAAATTAAAAGTGTATCCATAGAGATGTTAAGAATTAATTTTATTAGAATACAGGACCCTAAATTAGTTATAAGAATTTTACCAATTGTACTTACCGTAATGAATCAAATAATTTATCCTGCGTACTGTTGTGAAAGCTACACGCAAAGGGAATAAACACCTATGAGTTTTTTTGAAACATTGACTCACTTTGGGTTACTAGAATTGTATAAAGTTTAAAGAAAATGAACATGTACCAAGTTTAAAATGTTTTTTTAATTAAACTTTTAAAACCTATGCGATATATGGGATGAAACGAGCCCAAAGCTGGAACTTAGTTAACGCACTGAGGGGCTTAGGGACAGGCTTATTCTTTATGAATGGGTTTTCATTATCTTTGGACACACAGGATATTGTAGCATTGTACCGTTGAGTTCTCTCACATGCCAGTAAATCTCTAACGAATATATTAATTAAATCTTTTCTTGGATACAATTCTTAGCCAATCGTTAACATTAGCACTGTCCAATCACGGAAAATTGGTAAGATTTATGTTTAAGCATTGACTTTCTATTTGTTAAGATGGAAATACAATGGTTTAAGGCATTTCGGCACCACTAAACAATAAGCCGTTGTACTCTTAATTGGAAACGCTTATTACTCAGTGTTTTAAACAAATTTAAAGGTTACTAATTACAATTTTTGTTTTGGGTACGGGTCGATTCCACATTATTTCCACGAAATATGTACCTAATAAAAAGATCCGGTCAAAGCTCTAGTAAGACGTGCTAACTAAATGTACCGCTGCATTGTATCGAAAATGACTCTAAATAGTTGAGATATATGATGTATTATCCAATACTTTTTGCCTATTCGTAGATCAATTTTAAATTATATGTTTGAAAAACTTGGTCGCCATAAATAACATGTTATACAACGCATAATTTAACATTGATGTTTAAACAATCAGTGTGTTGGTTAGCAGCTAGATCCAATATAAGCTCATTATCGGATGTAGGCCGGGGATGGTAATGAGGCTCTCATAATGAGAGCATATTTTTACCTCATATCTCATTTACAACCACGCTTGATAACAAGGTGGCTTCATCACTGATGACTAAACCGCCTGTTATATGTTCTGTTCATGAGTTTCAAAATAGGAATATATTGCTACATTGTATGACAATAAATATAATTATGTACATTATGTAAGCAACAACGTGGTTAAAAACCTTTTACTGCACAAAAGTGTGCTCACACGACATCGAAAGTGAACCTTTTTTCAATCATTTTTTAAGAAGACGCCAAAAGACATTGAGTACATATAACATAGTGTTTTGTAATAGCAAACACTTGAGTTTTAGCACGGTGATCTGATTGACACGTGAAGCTTGAGGCGTACCTTTGCCTTGTTCACAAAGCCATTCAAAGATATGTCTTCAAGTCAAGAACAGATACAAGCTCGGTACATCAGAAGTTGACTTCACCAAAGTTCCGCCAGGGGCGACACTTTACAGTTCCAAGTTCTAAGTCAGGTGCGTCAGTCAGAGTAACAAGTGGTTAGTGTTTAAACCAGGTGATTTGTTTAACTACGATAACCAATATCACTTGATTAAAGCCTACCCTTCGGATATCAAATACCTTTCAATTATAATTTTAAAAATGTTATTATTTTATATATGTTTGAGTATAATGAGTTAACAAGTTCTTCTATGTTTTACCGAGTTTAAGATCATTACTCGCCCTTTGGGCTCGCCGGGGGAAGGGGCTGCGACCCCCAGGCCCCCATTTGGCCAGCGGCCTCTTATTTTGGGGGCATTCACTACGCTCATGACGAATTACCACATTTTCTATATACACACACATACACTATATATGTCTGAGTGGGCAATAGGTACCATAACTAAAACCCAAACACAGTGAAAAGTTGAATGTTTGCCGATTTACCTTCAAACTGATCTAGCAGCGAAACTGTCAGAGGTGGAAAAAAGTGTTAAAAACAAAGGTTGTAGGACAATTATTTTCACAATAATTACGATATTCATCAGATTGAAGATCCGAGCAATTGTTTTGCCGCTATGATGCAAAATATCGACTAAGTAAAAGGGACGTTTTTCAGGTGCCATCCTCTTGGCCGCCCCTTGTGAGAGCAAAAAAAAATGTTTTCCGATTTTTCCCGAAGGTTTTGCACAAATAGCTTCAAAAAGAGTATATGATTGGGGGGTCGCATGCCGGAAGTGAAACATTAGTTCAGTTACCTGTACAATTTACAGTGTATTAATATTATACAGTAATATGGATACAATGTAAATTATATAAGGAATATAGCGTGATATGAACTGATAAGAATTTAATTGTGTGGAAAGCTTTGAGGGAGGCGTCATGTTTGTTGTGCCTAAACTTAATCTTGTTTTATTGTTCTTAGTTCGACTAAATATTTTAATTTCTCAACTGTTTTTAGTCAGTGCAAAACAAAATCCTGCGATAGGTGCATTGATTATTTCTAATTTAATTTCAAATCTACTTGGTTGTTTTAGGTTGAACTGAAAGTGTTATTGAGTTTGAAGAAAAAGGAAATGAAATGCTATTATCAAGAAGTTGAGCATCCAATGTATTCATCCAGTAACTAGCGGAAATTAGTGCAATAAATGTGTAATAGTACATAGATTAGTACTTCCCAATAATAACTTACATTTTAATAATTAGCTTTAACATTTACTTCCATTTATCTGTCGATTATCACAGGTTTTCAATTGAGGAAAAAGACCAAAGTACGCTTTAAAAGTTTAACTGTGCTAAGGTTTTGAACCCCGTTGCGCGCTTAAAGCGTGAACGGGGGCGTCTCTTTGTCCGTGTTTCCTTTACTTCCTTGTACCCAGAGAAACGCTGAACACATCATCATAAAAGTAACGATGTGACATAAGCGTGCATTGTGAAGTGTTATGTTCCTTGTTACACTGATAGGCCTATCCCGCACCTGAGGCTCGTTATGCAAGACTCTACTTAACACCGGGAAACCCATCTACCTTGAGATGTGTCAACTAAACTTAAGTATAGGTAAACTAAAGAATCACTAAACCACTAACTCACTATTTGAGATGCGACCTCTCTCATGAGGGTATTTTAAGGCAAATATGTGGTGAAGGATGAGTGTGATGAGTGGTATTCTAGAGTTATGAGGTTTAGTCTTGTTACAAACTAAGGCCGCCTCTTCCTTAGAATGGGTCATTAATTAAAAGCCCAATGACCAATGGAAATACAAGGACCAACGGCTTAACGTGGCTTAAAAGAAGCTTTCTTTGGTTGGGTACTACTTGAACCATACGTTTTTAGTCAGAGCGTAAACCACCAACACAGATTTCCTTTATATTCGTGAACCTGCAGATATTAGTAGGGGCACCTTCTTAACTAGAATACTGATAAAGATGCTGTGGATGTGGGTAGGATAAGTATTGTAGTTTTGAATATTCCAAGTAAACAGTAAAATAAATACGCTGAACTGAGGTTTCACTTTTTAAATGTGTAATTCAAGTCAAAACATCAATCAACACTATGCAAACTTTCCACGAATAAAATAAGTCTATAATAACTTGAGGTATGACATACATCAATCAACAACGAGTTTGCGCTTGGAAGTCAAATTGTTAAGTTAAGCTGCAGCGTCTTAAACATTATCATACCCTATGTCCTATGACTCGACCATCCAAAATGTTTTCTTTAATTATTCCAAATCTCTTGACTGAGGTTATTTCCAGTCTTTCAATTAATCCAAGGGTGTACTTAATCAATGTTTTCACAAGATAATTACCAGCATGTGAGAACTCAACGGTACAATGCTACAATATCCTGTGTGTCCAAAGATAATGAAAACCCATTCATAAAGAATAAGCCTGGCCCTAAGCCCCTCAGTGCGTTAACTAACTTCCAGCTTTAGACCTCATTTCATCTCATCTAACGCATAGGATGTTATAACTTTCGTGGCATGAAGGCTCCAGTATGAGAGTACAATATTATGTGTAATTATTACTAATTGGCTTTTTGGAAAGAAACCCTTAGTATGTGTTTTCGACCAACAATAACGCTTATTTTAGGTTTAGATTAAATGTAGATTTAAATGAAGAAGGTTGAAGTTGTATGAGATCAAAAGCTTGACTTATGTTATTAAAAAACAAGATGAATAAAAATGAACTTGTTCATAAATTCAGAAAACTAATACTTAAAATTCTTTTGGACAATAGCCTTTCAATAAGATCAATTTTTTTATCTAATCAAATATTATTCTCTATTCTATAACTATAGGACAATAGGTGACAAACTATAGGCCTTTGTGTTCCTTCAAGGCTCGATTTTGGGGCATCTTTCTTAATCTATTCAAACGATCTTCCTCGAGTCGTCAGCAAAGGTCATGCTGTATTATATGCTGACGATACATCAGTTATAATATCGCATCAAAACAAAGTATCAACTTGCAATTCTGTCGAACAGTTTCATCTTCGATAATTACTTTTCAGCTAATGGACTCAAACTAAATCCCGACAAAACTCAAATAATGAATTTTCATTTTAATCACTGCCTGTCACCTCAGAGCGATTTTCATTCGCCAGATAACCTTAACATTGTGCCTCTCTTAAGAATATTTGGTGTAGAGATCGACTCAAATCTAACTTGGCAACCCCATATAAACAAATACTTCCAAAACTCAGTAGGGCTTTTGTTATGATTACCCTTTCACGTAGTTGGTTTCCAAACCTTACGTGAGGTATATTTTTTACTTTCAGCACATTATCTCGTATAGTATAATGTTTTAGAAACTCATCTGATGTTTTTAAAGCAAAAGAACATATAAGATTAATGACAAAATCACCATTCAGGGAACTCTTGTAGAGCTCTTTTCAAGCAGTTAGAAATACCCCCTTCATCCTGGTCAATACGTAAATTTTTTCGAAAACACCGTGGTAATCTGACAACTCATTTAATAAACTACCAAACCATCTGAAAACGAGCCTCTTTCTAACCTTCAAGCGAAGTATCTTCAAATTTCTTTTCTTAATAACTGCTTTATAGCGTTCCGAGTACCTCGCTTGGTCATCGGGACAGTCCATAACAAGAGCTCAGGGTTTGCGAAACTGATTTTGTTTCTTTTCTTCCCACACAATGCATTTTCACTAATATTTAACTTTGTTGCTTTTGTTTAGACCCTACACACTTGTATGTTTTATCTTCAATGTCATTTTATCAAATTATTTAAGTAAATTATTGTACTTTGACTTAGTCACAATCAATGTAAATTGATGTAAATTATCAAAAGAAATGACTATGACTATGACTATGACTAATAAGAACAAATAGACTTAATTTAAGATTACTTAACCGTAACAAATTCCCGTAAATGATCAAAAATAGTGTGATAAATTGTCAATACGTAATACTGTGTTTGCTACAGTAAGACAATGATATTTATCTTCTAACACATCATTGAATATTCTATTTTTGTTCCAATCTAACTAAATTATGCGACTCTTGTCGTATCGAGGAACAATTGTAAACATTTTAGAAGAAAGTAAATGACAAGAAACACTCAGCAAACTGATGAAGCATTCCTGGAATAAAACCAATTACTTTAAACCCCTTTCTTGGGACAAAAGAGCAGTTATTTACCTCAAGTGTCTATTTATCTGTTGAACACTGAGAAGTGAACGCTTCAAGCACTGAGAAGTAGCAATTATCTGAGAAGTGATTATATCCATTACCAGTTAGGCTGATGACATTGCTTTGTTTAGTTGAATCACGTCGTCAGTCAGTGTTTCTACAAGCTTGTAAGCTGATTGTGTGATTATATGATTGCTATAATGTTGTGCATACAATACTATAGTGTTAAAGTCGAAGCCGAAACCACCATCTTGTCAGTTAGTGTTTATACAGGGTGGCCCAATAAAAAGGTACTCGTCATTTTATGGTATTTATTTATTTTATTAGCTATACAAAACTAGCTTTGTCTTAAAACTAAATACTAGATCTGTTTTCGCTATTCAGTACGAAATAATTCATATAACAACATGTTTGCAACAAAACCTGACATTCGAGTGTATCCATTATAACTGATGATGTTTGCTGGTGATTTTGAATACTATAAGGTGGTGCCCTGAAACTCTTTTTTGTGTATTCCCTATAACATTACAAAGTAAAAGATCAACAGTTCTCGTTGGGTATGAGAAGTCAGTTGAACAAGACACTAGTTTCAGGCCAAACCTCAAAGTATTCAAAATCTGAAGCAAAACATAATATCAGTTCTAATGGATTGTACTCCTAGAGAATGTTTAGGAATGGTTGCAAACATGCTAAGGCTTACAAAATGTGTCACACTGAATGGCAACAAACCATTTAATTTTAAGATAAAGTCCGTTTTGTATACGAGTAGCTAATGAAAGAAATCCATCAAAGGACGAGTGCATTTTCTTGGTCCATCCTGTACAAGCTTGTATGCTGATTGTATATTTTTAGAGTTAATTGATGTAACTTATTACTTTAATATAAACTGTGGGTGAATATTAAAGTTGGAACCAGCTAGTTTTAGAACGGATACATGTTGACAAGTAGGAGCAACAATTTAGGAGAGAAAAAAATTACCATAAATGCTATTGGCTAATATCAACTTTACATCTAGTCGTAGCCTTTAACTAGACTGTACATTCACTTTCTGCGCTAGTTTTGTTTACTGCATATTAAATTATATAAAATAATTTTGAAATTAGTAGAACTTAAAAAAGGCAATTAAATGATGGCTTACAATGTTTTATCAAATACGACTTTCTTAATTGTTGGTATTTCTAAAATTACTTAAACATTTAACCCAAACTACTATAAAGTTAAAATATTGTGTTTACGTGCTAAAGAATATACGATTCAAAATTTATAAAAGTTAACATTAGGCATTTACAGTCGTATCTATGTACCTTTTCAATGTCTAAAGCAGAGACCTTAAAATTATTCTAAACTAATAGGTACATTTTCAGATCTACGTTAATGAACATGTCAATACAATTAGAGATTTTAACCATTGATTATGCGGTGAAACACTGCTCAAAATTAATATATTTTAAGACAATTATATTGAGTTCTAATAGAATTGAGTAGTAGGAGTATCAAAAAAAGGTTTATTATCCTGTTTGGAGTTATAACAATAATAAAGATTGGCAAACAGTTAAAATTATAAATAATAGACATACTAAGTAGGTTTACATAACTTTTAAATACACCTGGATTATTATCAATTTACTTTTGTCTCAGTTTCTTATCACTAGCTGATAAAAACATAATGTTTGGTATAAAAATGCCACACTAACTTCGGATGCAACTCAGCGTGAAAAGGCGCAACTAAAATGTATCTATTACATTTGTTCAAGTTTTATGCTCAAAACCTCTGTCTGGTGTTTTACGAACCCTCAAAAACTCTATTCCTAGCTAAACACAAATCTGTATTGAACTTACAAGTTTGGAATATATTTTTATGACACAATAGTAAAGTAAATCCTACGTTTAATGAGTTATTAAAACTCCTGAAGTAAGAATCAGAATGGAAACGATCTCTGCTATTGTTCCATCAATTGAAGGGGCTTGTTTTTGTTCCACAGAGACAACTTTTCAATTCGTACAAAGTGTCATCATCGATTTCAAAATTTTTCAATTTGAATAACTGTGAAGAAATATAACTTCTTAAGATAAATACAATATTTATTCAGTTATCATCATTAAATAACTACAACTAGTTCAGAACCAAAGGCAAATTTCAGAAGTAAAACTGGTCAGAAGCTATTATTGTAGGTTGTTTGAGAATCGTTTGGATACGTCTTGATACTTTGTACCAATGTACTAAGATAAAACATACTAAACCATTTTAATTATTGGTTGAAAAAGGACCTACGACTTAATAAGGTTTTACTATTACAGAAAACCACGGGGTTCATCTTTGGTATTTAATAAAAAAGTATGACTGGCAAACAAACGGACATCTACTATATGTATAATATTGCATATAAACACTTAAAACATTCTTTGTTTGAGGTTTTTTTGACAATGGGAAAGTTTCGGAATTTATTCTGACCAACTCTAAGAACTCTGAAGCATTGATTTGGGTTGATGTTATGAATACTTGGAAACTTTAAGATGTGCTTCACTCAAAGCAGTTTACTGCTAATGTATTAATTACTTTTTGAAAAACCAAACCTCAGAGCTTGAAACATTTACTGTTATATTCCCTACCTAACAGATAAAAATTAATATAAACGGGGCACTATTTCGTCTATTTATCTCATAAAAATTTATTTCAAACTAAAATTTTTTATGTTTATTAATGATTCAAAATTTTGATTAAGATGTAGCTTTCTACGAAATTACAAGGGTGAAAAGTTTTCCCATCGTGAAAGCTGAAGAAATTTAGTTTACCGTTTTAAAGATGTTTTACAACAGTCTTCACACCTAATTAGTTTTATTCTGTTGCTTTTATAAGTTATTTGTAAAAGCATACTTTTGTTAAAACCTTTTAAATGTGAGTTAAAATCGATCTTTACGTAGTAAATACTTCATACTACTTTGTAACAAGTGAGATAATTTAATTGCAAATAGTTGCAAACAACCGAGAAATTATGGTAAAGTTTGAGCAAGTAGAGGAGACGATGTCACGTGACAGACCTCAAGTCAACTTCGCCTGAGTTCTGATTGGTGCATTTTCACATTGATCTCAACACAACTTCTGTCAGTTGTCGAATAAATAGTTGCCAACACTTTTTAAAGACACGTTCAAGCAATGGTTATTTCATTTTTGTGTGTGTTTATTTGGCCCAATAACAGTGTTTGTAACTAATTCCTAAAAAACTCCTCTTAAGCACTAAATCTTAAGTGACAAAAGGACTTAAAAGCACAATATATAACATCAGCCTTTTAGCTGTGGAATAGGCCTATTATTTTGACGACGCAATTATTACTTCACAATACGTACTTACGTCTCAGTTTTACCTAGCGTACCTCATTGCTTCAATTGCCTCTGCCTCAAAACCTCATTGCGAGCTTCCTGGAAAAGCGAGAAATACGTTACTTGTACAAATACATGTAGTTCCACTGCCATTTTCCTTAGCTCAGACTCATGTCTACGCTGACAAGGCGCTATATAACTTGGAAGTCAACATGCGTTGAGTTATTGACAGAATTTTCCCTGACCTGCTGGAAAGGGAAATTAGATGTCTTTTCCAAGCATAACGTAGAACCCATATGCCAATAATAAGTTTTAATATAAATGTCACAACACAGTGGTTGAAATAAATGCATTTTTACTCTACAAACGCTATATTTCATTGTTTTATTTCATGTTAAAACCGCACAACTAAAATATCGCCCTATACAGGGTGTCCCAAAAGTAAAGTGCCAGACTCTAGAAAAGGGTTATATGGGTCAAAATAAAAAAAATCGAGAATAAAAATGTTTCCAAAAAATTCTTTTTAACCAGATATTTAACATTGCATATTTTTCACAAATTATTTATTATCTCCCACACAATTTATCGCATTTGACTTAAATTAAACATCAATTTTTATCTAAGTAAGACCATTTATGGAAGAAATTACCGGGATAAACTAATTTACCTTTTAAAAACGGTGGCTATTTTATGGTAATCTTAGGGAATTTTTGGGTTACACCTTGAATAGCGAGTAAACGGTGAGTTTAACGATAAAATTTAAAGCATAACGTTTTGGAGTGAATTTTATTACCTATCTATTGACACCAAGGTCATACAAATCTATAATGAAACAACGAAGCTGTAGGCGAAAATCTGGATGAAAACAGAAAACTTTCCACCTTATTATCTTGATGTTTGTGTACCGAATCCTGACTTGGATCCAGAATTATAAAATATGATACGGATTACAAATAAACACATGGGCATTTAAAATAGTGGAAGCATTGCTGAACCCTGGACCTTAACACTAAACATCGACTAGCCAGCTTTTATGAGCATTATAATTATATTAAATGCATATCTAATTATGTGTGCACACCTTTTAATTTACAATTTAGTAAGAAACGAGTATTGAAAAGCTGGTACCCTAAAAGTTTTACTAAGCGTGCATAATAGCGGCTGGAGCGTGTCGTAACGGATAATTTTACTATGATTGACTTACAGAGACCTTGGCAAATATCGGGTGTTAACGTTATTTGATATGATTGTGACATGTTCGCTAAGGAAGGTTCCTTTACTTAAAAAATGAACAATTCATAATGGAGCGTTTATTCCCGTGGTTGAAAAGCCTCCTTATCCTGAATAAGGATACTGTAAAATCGTCCTGGCACTACACCTCACACTGCTTCCCTACTGGCACGGCGTGCTTGAGGGGGTACAGCTGATGAACTTTTAATTTGAATTGGCGGTCTAGAGATAATAAATAATTAGTGACAAATATAAAATGGTGAATATCTGGTTAACCAAGCCCTTTTGGAAAGATTGTTATTCTTAATTCTCTCTTTATTTTGACCAATGTAATTTTTTCCTAGAGTCTGGCACTTTACTTATGCGACACCCTGTATAACCTAGTTGACCATCAATCCACATGACTGAGTAAGTAGTTATTCGATATACTGACCTAACCATTGCGTATTTTCTTTACTCTCGTTGGCTATTGTTCAAATACGGATGATATTTACGACCTCGGAATGCAATATAAGTTTATGCATCTCCTGGTTCTGGCAGTGGTTTGCTTGATAGTCACTAGCAATGCGCTATCTTACAGTTATGTGGGACTGTCTGCATCTTCCGGCTATAAAATCTGCAAAACAATTTGCATTTTCCTAAATTACCTCTAAAGTGATTTATAAATATATTTTACAAATTTTGTGTTTATCTAGAATTTGTTTACTTTTACCTCAGAAGGATGACTATTTCGACAATTTCGGTGTAAGATGCTGATGAAAATTTACCAAATCTCTCTACATATAAAAATACTACTAACAGTTCTTTAATTTTTACAACTGGAAAGTTGTTTAAAACCCAAGATAAACTATTCAATAGGCTTTTAAAAGACCTGAGGTTGGATTGAATTCTGAGTGGTTGTGTAAAGGTTTGCTCAGGGTTTTATTGAATATTCTGTGTGGAGGTTTATTACGGTTTACGATACATGCCATAAATCTTAAAAGTGCTTTACCTTATCAAACATGTATATTTAGTGAACAAACCACAATCTTCATTAAAATTTACTTGAAGGCTTTGATTAAATTATTGTTGTAGGCTTCATTAATTGTTATGTGGCAGACAAAGTAAATTTACCTAACTAAATATTGATATTTAAAGTTTTAATTTAAAGTTAAATAATGATATTTCATTTATTTACAATACAATTATTACAAGTAAAAGCTGGCGTTCGTTGCTTTGATAACATGTTATATCTTATCATATTTATATTATGTTCATATGTTGTCACTAATTTGTGTGAATTTTAATCACATTTAACTTAAAGTTACCTATATAACAATTATGAGTGACCATTGTGTTGCAATTTGGGACAAATTACTACGAATTATCTTGATGTTACATAGACTAGGAATAAAAGTTTACCGCGTTTATCTTTAATAGTCTTTTTCATTAAACAGAATAAATGTATTAATGACTGTCAGGAATATTGATTCCAATATAACCTCCTTTAAAATTGTGCGTAAAATCATTTTTCTCATTTTTCCTACTCAGGAACATTGATTCGAGTTGTAATGGATGCTCGGAAACAGTATTTACAAAATGTAATTAACTTAAAACCGGGTTGCTTCTAATGGATACGATTATTTTTAGACAATAGATTCTACCCAGCGTTTAAAGCACTTAATCTTGAAACAAATATTTTTCACGATGTACAAGTAGCAAAAACAGCATGGGAACTTGTAATGTCCAGAAAGTACTAGGGCAGATTGACCCACGGGAACCTGATGGTTTACGAATGAACGGGGGCACGGTTGTGTATTTTAAGCAAATTTTACTTATATGACAACGATAACGTTTTAGAACCATTTTTTTCTCAACCATATGCATGTCGATTAAAGTTTCAAAATATGAAAAAACAACTCGAAACAAACGATAACTTTGTTGAATTACTTTAAGAAATGTGGTTTACGGCATTGTGTGTGGCATAATTATAATACCTATTGAACGATGTGCAATATTTTATACCATCTGTTCTACGAACCCCAGCGGGGCGCACCCGCTGACGCCATCAGGCCAACAACTTTGTAGAAAAGTATTTTATAGTCCCTAGAAAAGATCTGTACTGTTTGGTGCAATTGTCCTGCCACCTGCACCATTAACAAGTTGTTAAACCGTCTCCAGACTTAATTGGCACCCTAGTTGTTTATTATGTTTTTATTAGGCCTGGAAACAAACGTGCATACCGAGGTTTTAGATGCAAATCCAGACATGAACTCTTTGAAAAGTTTGTGGTCGAGGATGCTTAGAAGTTCTTGTCACGTGCTCAGAACTCCGCTACATGCATGTGTCAGGTTGCCCAACTGCTGCCTTGTCAACTCTTGTAACCGTAAACGTTTTAACAGATTTATTTTGTGAAAATTCCCTCTATAGTTGTTTTATTTTTTTAGTTAAAGTAGGTAGTTTATTTTTTCAAAAATATACTTATTTATGTTTAAAATTTGAATATGAATTTTGGAAGGAAAACTTATATATTATAATTACTGGCCTGTAGGTCCTAGCTATGTTCATCTATTACACAATAAGGTAATTATAATGAGTCTAAACTGGATAAATAAATTCTTTGAAAACTTATAATTACTGGAGGTTATAACTAATTTAATAAGCTATATAAACCTTTAAATAGGGGTTGTTTGCGGTCAAATACATATAATAACGTTTATTGAAAATAAAAGTAATTTTGTAGTAAAAGGTATTTGGGTTAAGTAGTTAGGTATGTTTCCAATCCCATTTAATATAGTTTTGATAGAAACGTTACACAACTTTAATTACACAGTTTGACTTAAAAGGCACACGCCCTGAAAACGAATTGTATAAAATATCTATAGCACATTAACGTAAATGTTATATCTTTCACTAAACGTATTCTTACAATAGTCTCGGTTTTCTCACAATCAAAGTGTAAAAGTCACTCGTCGCAAAAAGAAAGGTTTCCAGTTTTGGTAAAAACTAGTCTCTTCTTTGGTTAAAAGAGAAAAATCATCACGCAATTTCTTTACTAACGCGGCTGATGAAAGTATTGTATTCAAGTTCACCCGCTTTCAATGAAGGTATTTAATATTCCCGGAGGCACTTCGGCCAGGTTCTGTTTAGGTTGAGAGTCAAAATCGTGACCGGTTTACTAACCACGTTCACCTATTGGGCAACGGAAATTAACACATTACTACAGCTGGGTTTCTTTCTCGAAATGTACAAAAATGCTTTAATTATTACTTTTTGTTTCTTCTACGTCACAACGTAATGTCGTCTCCTGCTGTTATTGACTATTGATTTCAAGTGATATTTGTTTGTATCAATGTGTTCGCAGCTTCCGAAAGTTACTTAATTTAGTTGATTTCTAAATGATGAAGACATATTAACTTCTTTCAATCTTCAGTTAGTTGGCAATGTCTTCCGCAAAACCATTAAAACAATAGTTGAAATTTAAATTCAATTAATTTCAAACTAGCAAGTATGTTTTACTAGCGTGTTTATATACATTACGTTAAAATTTCAACCATATTAGGCCATTAGAAGTTGAATATCTCTTTTGAGCCGTTGGAGTTTAATAAAATGTCTTGTATAAAACTTTACGTTTCCTTATTGTTAATACTTGAAATAATACGTTCAGCCAGAGGGTATTTTATGTAGTCCTCCCATGATTGTCCTTTATTCCAAAGTCAGAAAAACTGAACCTTTGAGTATTATTACGGTAAATCTAATATTAAGTCTTTAACTGTTTATGTCGTTGTATTATTTCCAACATTCGTTCAAGTACTAAATGTTTTTTGATGAGATAATGTTAATAATTTATTTTATGTAATATTACATTTAGCTATTTTCCATATTGAGTAGATCCTTAAGCAATGAAAGTTCACTTCATCTTAAACTTAGGTTTAACAGTTTTATACTTTTCTAAGTATAGGGACAATGTAAATTGGGTTTTATGTTTCTTCTCTAGGTTAGTGAAATAATACTTTACCCAAACATCTAATGTGGTGCGTACATTTAGGCCAATCACTGTGTGGTTATCTATATGTACTGTAAACAGAGTTTAATAATTATGGCCAACACAATGTCATAACTTACCATTACGTAGTTATCTTCGTATTTGGTAGGAGCAAAGTTAATGAACTTCAAAGGTTAACTAAAGCAACTTTCGACCTAAGTTTTATTTTGTTGAGGTATCGTATGTGAGTAAATAGATTTAACACTCGTAAAGTAATCTAACTTTTCTATGTGGCCAAGAGTTGTAAGTGAAGTTGGTCTTTACTTCGAATGATGAAAGATGTTTCCGGATGGGAATGCTTTCGTTTATATAATCTCAAATCTAGGACTTAACACTGTAAAGTAAGAACGTAATGGTTAGGTTAATATTTTGCTTTCCTTAAAATTTGAGTCTAATACAGTTTACTTGTAAAAATACTTTTGAGTTTGAAATAGATCAGGATATTACCAAATTAATGGTTTTTATACTGCGGCAATACAGGCTGTCTCAAAAATCTGTTTATTTTACCTTGAAATGATTTTGTGAATCGGTTATAGGAAATTCAAATACACAGGCAACTTAAACAGGCAATTTAAATAACATGCAATTAATTTTTAATTGTAGTTAATTTAGATTTTCTTTTATATAAAAGTATCTTGAAAAGTACAGTAAACTTTACTAAAATGCCCGCACACAACTCAAAGTTTTAAAACCTAATCTAAACCAATAGTCACGGAAGCCGTAGATGCAGCAAAAATTCCTTAAAGGAGTAAATCAAGCCACAATCACTTTCAAACCAACATTGTCTAAAAGAAGCACAATATACGATACTATCTCGTTTCAAACTTTCAGAAATTACTGACAGCCATTACGACTTTCTTAAAAAATGTCTCTGAATTATTGATTTTGTAAAATCCATTTTCTGAACAATACCTGTATTGGGTGTTCATCCTAAGTTTTTAAATCAATCGGACGGATGTTAATCCTTATTTAAAGAAATGCGTGTTTATGAAATGCGTCGTTAATAATGAAAATATTAGAGACTAGCAGATGAGAAAATACGAAATGCAGCCACAATAACTTTATTTGATTTTAACATAAACACTGTGTTTCTAAAACAAATAATAAATATATCATACATGTTAAGTTTAGGCCTACTCATTCACTTACTCTTCCATACACACCTTAATCCGTCCTTGGAGAAAGGTAAGTAATTCATTTTAAAAATTACTACCGTAATATAACCGTAATGTCAACCTCCAACAAGTTAAACACGCTTAGGTATTTCGCCACGTCGTAAAAGGCATGGGACACTAAAATTAATGTAGCTTCAATCGATATTTTGAGATGTTGATATTATTTTTGTATCTTATAGCAGAGCTGGTGACGAATCAAAATAATGTGGGAGATAATAAATAGTGAAAAAATATAAAACGACAAATATCTGGTTCTTGCGTGAAAAAGATTGTATTCCTTGTTTTCTCTTTATTTTGATCCATTCCCAGTCTGGCAATTTATCGGTTTTTCTGTATAAAGGAATAAACATTACACGTACATTTTACCACTTCGCCGATTTCGACCCATGCCTTCTCGGTTTTGTGCTTCTTGGAATAGCCAGGAAGTTTTAAATTATACAAAACTGGACGTTTTAACGTTCACCCATAAGCAATTGCTCTTTTATCCAGGAGACTGGAAACTGAAATCACCGAGTGACTCGACATATGTCAGTCACTAGGGGACTAGTTACTAACCGATTTCTGTCGCGTCCGTAACCAGCCGCGTGCGGTGCCTCATTGCATTATTGGAGGTTACTCAAAATAAACTAGTTAGTGATTTGAGTCACTGATCAGTTCTTCAGTAGCTCCGTGCCGGCCTTCAGTTCTTTAACGGAAAGTTGTTTAAACCCAAGATAAACTATTCAATAGGCTTTAAAAGACCTGAGGTTGGATTGAATTCTGAGTGGTTGTGTAATGGTTTGCTCAGGGTTTTATTGAATATTCTGTGGAGGTTTATTACGGTTTACGATACATGCCATAAAGCTTAAAAGTACTTTATCTTATCAAACATGTATATTTAGTGAACAAACCACAATATTCATTAAAATTTACTTGAAGGCTTTGATTAAATTATTGTTGTAGGCTTCATTCATCGTTACATGGCAAACAAAGTAAATGTACCTTAAATATTGATATTTAAAATTTTTAATTTAAAATTAAATAATTATATTTCATTTATTTACAATACAATTATTATAAGTAAAAGCGTAGCGTTCGATGCTTTGATAACATGTTATATCTTATCATATTTATATTATGTTCATATGTTGTTTCTAATTTGTGTGAATTTTAATAACATTTAACTTAAAGTTACCTATATAACAATTAAGAGTGACCATTGAGTTGCAATTTGGGACCAATTACAACGAGCAATCTTGATGTTACATAGACTAGGAATAAATGTTTACCGCATTTATCTTTAATAGTATTTTTCATTAAACCGAATAAAATGTATTAATGACTGTCAGGAATATTGATTCCAATAAAACCTCCTTTAAAATTGTGCGTAAAAATGATTTTTTTCTCATTTTTCCTACTCAGGAACATTGATTCGAGTTGTAATGGATGCTCGGAAACAGTATTTACAAAATGTAATTAACTTAAAACCGGGTTGCTTCTAATGGATACGATTATTTTTAGACAATAGATTCTACCCAGCGTTTAAAGCACTTAATCTTGAAACAAATATTTTCACGATGTAAAGTAGAAAACAGCATGGGATCTTGTAATGTCCAGAAAGTACTAGTACAGATTAGGAACCTGATGGTTTACGAATGAACGAGGGCATGGTTGTGTATTTTAAGCAAATTTTACTTATATGACAATGATAACGTTTTAGAACCATTTTTTTTCCTCAACCATATGCATATCGATTAAAGTTTCAAAATATGAAAAAAAAACAACTCGAAACAAACAATAACTTTGTTTCATTACTTTAAGAAATGTGGTTTACGGCATTGTGTGTGGCATAATTATAATACCTATTGAACGATGTGCAATATTTTATACCATCTGTTCTACGAACCCCAGCGGGGCGCACCCGCTGACGCCATCAGGCCAACAACTTTGTAGAAAAGTATTTTATAGTCCCTAGAAAAGATCTGTACTGTTTGGTGCAATTGTCCTGCCACCTGCACCATTAACAAGTTGTTAAACCGTCTCCAGACTTAATTGGCACCCTAGTTGTTTATTATGTTTTTATTAGGCCTGGAAACAAACGTGCATACCGAGGTTTTAGATGCAAATCCAGACATGAACTCTTTGGACAGTTTGTGGTCGAGGATGCTTAGAAGTTCTTGTCACGTGCTCAGAACTCCGCTACATGCATGTGTCAGGTTGCCCAACTGCTGCCTTGTCAACTCTTGTAACCGTAAACGTTTTAACAGATTTATTTTGTGAGAATTCCCTCTATAGTTTTTTTTATTTTTTAGTTAAAGTAAGTAGTTTATTTTTTCAAAAATATACTTATTTATGTTTAAAATTTGAATATGAATTTTGGAAGGAAAACTTATAATTGCTGGGAGGGTTATAACTTATTTATAAGCTATATAAAGCTTTACATAAGGAGGGGTTATATCTGCGGTCAAATACATATAATAACGTTTATTGAAAATAAAAGTAATTTTGTAGTAAAAGGTATTTGAGTTAAGTAGTTAGGTATGTCTCCAATCCCATTTAATATAGTTTTGATAAAACGTTACACAACTTTAATTACACAGTTTGACTTAAAAGGCACACGCCCTGAAAACGAATTGTATAAAATATCTATAGCACATTAACGTAAATGTTATATCAGTTCTTTCACTAAACGTATTCTTACAATAGTCTCGGTTTTCTCACAATCAAAGTGTAAAAGTCCCTTGTCACAAAAAGAAAGATTTCTAGTTTTGGTAAAACTAGTCTCTTCTTTGGTTAAAAGAGAAAAAATCATCACGCAATTTCTTTACTAACGCGGCTGATGAAAGTATTGTATTGAAGTTCACCCGCTTTCAATGAAGGTATTTAATATTCCCGGAGGCACTTCGGCCAGGTTCTGTTTAGGTTGAGAGTCAAAATCGTGACCGGTTTACTAACCACGTTCACCTATTGGGCAACGGAAATTAACACATTACTACAGCTGGGTTTCTTTCTCGAAATGTACAAAAATGCTTAAATTATTACTTTTTGTTTCTTCTACGTCACAACGTAATGTCGTCTCCTGCTGTTATTGACTATTGATTTCAAGTGATATTTGTTTGTATCAATGTGTTCGCAGCTTCCGAAAGTTACCTAATTTAGTTGATTTCTAAATGATGATGATTTTTTCTAAATGATTAACTTCTTTCAATCTTCAGTTAGTTGGAAATGTCTTCCGCAAAAACATTAAAAAAATGGTTGAAATTTAAATTCAATTAATTTTAAACAAGCAAGTATATTTTACTAGCGTGTTTATATACATTACGTTAAAATTTCAACCATGTTAGGCCATTAAAAGTTGAATATCTCTTTTCAGCCGTTGGAGTTTAATAAAATGTCTTGTATAAAACTTTACGTTTCCTTATTGTTAATACTTGAAACAATACGTTCAGCCAGAGGGTATTTTATGTAGTCCTCCCATGTTTGTCTTTTATTCCAAAGTCAGAAAAACTGAACCTTTGAGTATTATTACGGTAAATCTAATATTAAGTCTTTAACTGTTTATGTCGTTGTATTATTTCCAACATTCGTTCAAGTACTAGATGTTTTTTGATGAGATATTGTTAATAATTTATTTTATGTAATATTACATTTAGCTATTTTCCATATTGAGTAGATCCTTAGGCAATGAAAGTTCACTTCATCTTAAACTTAGGTTTAACAGTTTTTCTAAGTATAGGGACAATATAAATTGGGTTTTATGTTTCTTCTCTAGGTTAGTGAAATAATATTTTACCCAAACATCTAATGTGGTGCGTACATTTAGGCCAATCACTGCGTGGTTATCTATATGTACTGTAAACAGAGTTTAATAATTATGGCCAACACAATGTCATAACTTACCATTACGTAGTTATCTTCGTATTTGGTAGGAGCAAAGTTAATGAACTTCAAAGGTTAACCAAAGCAACTTTCGACCTAAGTTTTATTTTGTTGAGGTATCGTAAGTGAGTAAATAGATTTAACACTCGTAAAGTAATCTAACTTTTCTATGTGGCCAAGAGTTGTAAGTGAAGTTGGTCTTTACTTCGAATGATGAAAGATGTTTTCGGATGGGAATGCTTTCGTTTATATAATCTCAAATCTAGGACTTAACACTGTAAAGTAAGAACGTAATGGTTAGGTTAATATTTTGCTTTCCTTAAAATTTGAGTCTAATACAGTTTACTTGTAAAAATACTTTTGAGTTTGAAATAGATCAGGATATTACCAAATTAATGGTTTTATACTGCGGCAATACAGGCTGTCTCAAAAATCTGTTTATTTTACCTTGAAATGATTTTGTGAATCGGTTATAGGAAATTCAAATACACAGGCAACTTAAACAGGCAATTTAAATAACATGCAATTAATTTTTTAATTGTAGTTAATTTAGATTTTCTTTTATATAAAAGTATCTTGAAAAGTACAGTAAACTTTACTAAAATGCCCGCACACAACTCAAAGTTTTAAAACCTAATCTAAACCAATAGTCACGGAAGCCGTAGATGCAAAAAAATTCCTTAAAGGAGTAAATCAAGCCACAATCACTTTCAAACCAACATTGTCTAAAAGAAGCACAATATACGATACTATCTCGTTTCAAACTTTCAGAAATTACTGACAGCCATTACGACTTTCTTAAAATGTCTATGAATTATTGACTTTGTAAAATCCATTTCTTCTGAACAATACCTGTATTGGGTGTTCATCCTAAGTTTTCAAATCAATCGGACGGATGTTAATCCTTATTTAAAGAAATGCGTGTTTATGAAATGCGTCGTTAATAATGAAAATATTAGAGACTAGCAGATGAGAAAATACGAAATGCAGCCACAATAACTTTATTTGATTTTAACATAAACACTGTGTTTCTAAAACAAATAATAAATATATCATACATGTTAAGTTTAGGCCTACTCATTCACTTACTCTTCCATACACACCTTAATCCGTCCTTGGAGAAAGGTAAGTAATTCATTTTAAAATTACTACCGTAATATAACCGTAATGTCAACCTCCAACAAGTTAAACACGCTTAGGTATTTCGCCACGTCGTAAAGGCATGGGACACTAAAATTAATGTAGCTTCAATCGATATTTTGAGATGTTGATATTATTTTTGTATCTTATAGCAGAGCTGGTGACGAATCAAAATAATGTATGCCAGCTTGAGAGGGAATTACTGAATAATTTGTTCCTTCGTCCTATCTTGCTTTGTTTTGCAATAAAACACAAATCCTTGACTTTTGAATATTTTATTGCTAAAACAATGCGTAGGTATACACAAGTGACGGTTTAAAAGCGGTTTGTTTTGAAGTCTGTAAATCAATGTTGTTTATTAGTAATGTATATGTTTCATTTATATAACTGAACTCGTATTTCATTTATTGGCTGAGTTTGAATACAGTTTTTTAATGCCGGTCGAGCAACTTAATATTCTTATAAAGTATATCTTTAAAATCTGTAAAACTAAATACCACTTCAATATATTAAAAGGTGCCTCAAAGAAGCTCCAAATGAAAATTTTAATTCAACCACGTTGTAATGTTAGGGAAACATTAGGATTTTAATTTTCGTTTTGAAAAGGTATTTTGCAAAGCACAATATTTACCACGATACGTTTTTCCAAATAAGCAGAAATAATACTGGACGCATATTAAAGTTATTGAAAAGTTGCCTTGAGTGAAAGTTGTTTTAATGACTGTTGGACATGATTGCATGCATGACTTGTAATATTCTCATTAAAAATAATTTTTTTATTTTAAACCCTTGAACTAGGTGGCTAAAATATTTATGTAACTCCTTAGAACAGCTAAGTGGTTGGACACAAACAAGAAGTCAAGGGGAGTTTAGATATTTCGGTACAAAAGGACGCTTTACTCGTAGTTTGACAAATGTAAGTTTCTCATTGTTATGTTGTAAACTTGGTACTCTCTTCCATTGTATGCTTTGTTATCTCTTCAACTTTATTAAATTTATGGTGGCGTGTTTTATTGCAAGTTCTTTTCTTTTCCCTTGGAGTAAATTATACAAGCATAACTATATTTTGCGAAAGTAATTTCGTAAAGAATAACAAGCGAGTCCTTTGTTTTCTTACTAGAAATTTCACACGCCTGAGATTATTCACAACACTAAAACTTTAATGCTGATTTTCTCCCTACAATCTTTACTGAGCAAAATCCCAATACAAATATGATTGAGCACAGATATATACTTAGTAACGTTTCCTAGATAAAATAATTAAGCATTTTATTTACTCGATGAGTAACTATATTTAGTTACTTTTACCTAATACAAATTAAGGAGGGAAGGCTACTCAGAAAGTGTAAAATTTCGCTCTTTTGGGTGTTGAAACCCAGCCACTCTCATGGAAGAGTGGATCAATTTTTACTCTTTTGGGAGTGGTTTTCACTCTTTCATATACTTTTGAGTGTATGACAACTCCTGGCCTACCATAGTCTGTTCTACAGTCACCTTTCGTATGGGTTAGTCTTGTGGGGGAATACAGCAGGGTGCTTGAGAGTCCTGATCCTTCAAAAACAAGCAATACGTGTCATGACAAACAGCAGGAGAAGAGAGCACTGTAGACCCCTTTTCATCAAATTAAAGACTCTCACCATCTACAATCACTACATACTCAATTGCCTGATGTATGTCAAAGAACATATGGAGAATTGGACTATGCGCCGAGAGGTCCACAGCCACAACATCAGTATTGCAACAGCACTGACCACTAACAGGTATCGCCTGTCAAGAACGCCAGACAGATTTCCAGCAATAGGGATCAGCCTCTTCAACGCCCTTCATGAGACGATACGGAACTTGGAAGTGAACACCTTCAAAGCTTAAGGGAGAGAATGGCTATTGGCCAACCCGTTCTACTCTCTCAGAGAGTTTTTTCATAATGCCCGGCCCATCACTCTGAGATAAAACGTATCGTGCCGCCATCTTGTATGTTTGTATATATGTAAATCGTTTTTTAAATCTCATTTGACGCTATCAATCTGACCCTGGTCAATCACAGACAAAGAAGAAGGTAAATAAGGTAACTACGGTATCAGTTTTCCTTATGAAATTTAAACTTGTAGATAATTTCATTTGAAACAACATAAAAAAATAATAGGAGATGGTTTCACCATAAACTCGACTGTAAGGAGGGAGTTAGGGAAAGTACGACCAAAACCAACATTTAGAGTTCAATCCAACCTAAGACCCTTTCAAAGTTCGATGAATTATTTATACGTGGCAAGCTTTACGAATCCACGAATCTTGCCAGTTATACGCTTTAGAATATCAGTCGGTTATAGTTGTATTCCAAACCGATGTAGATCTCGTTATGAAATGTCATTCTTTTGTCTTAAAGTATCTGGTTGCATTTTGATTTGCACTTATATGGTCGAGACGGACACGTGGTTTTATGCATATAACCTTCTAAACTACATAAACTAGAGTTCCAACAGCAAATAATAACATTTTAGAAGGTAAAAAATGAAAACAAATAAAAAAAAACACAATCAGGTTAATTGAATAATATGGAGAAGGATTTTTTGTAATTTGCATGTAGAATTTGCATATTATTTTTTTCTATCCTGAAAATTAGTACAACAGCCTCGTCACATATTTTTGTGATCGTCTCTTACCTGACAGAAAACCAATCAGAACATCCATCAGCGATATGTCAGCAACGGATGATATTGTATTTCAGACTCAAAGAAGAGAACATGTAGGTATGTAAGAAAAATAAGTTGTCAACTACTTTATATTCCAGACGAATGATGACTTTATATGGTGCTACGACTCAGATTGGACAAGTAAACCCGTTAGTCATACTCACTGTTTAGTCTCGTAGATGTCTACCGACATGAGTAAGACAATGATTTTACCTAAAAAGAATGATTCAGTCCGTTTCCTCTTGTTTCAGCCAGCTAACCCTATTTATTACCACGGTGGGTATTCATGAAACTAAATCTGTAAGTCAAAAGTGTCATAGTTTTATATTACAGACGTTATTTGTATTTAAACATGCTTAATCATAATAACATCATAACTATATTAAAGATGTTGTTGAGTTAACATAAATCACGTATATGATTATTATATTTGCTTTAATATATTATCTTAATTTGTATACACACTTAAAAGTACTATAATATATTATATTATATGTGCTCAGGGTATTTATTAAAGACATTAAAGAGATACTACAAAATTACGTAATAATAAACCCCTAAAATAAATTATACGTTCTTTGATTTTAATGTTTAGTGTTTTAGTGTTGTTAGCTTAATTATTATTCATAAAAAATATAAATATTGTGTTATTTATTCTTTTGTTCTTAGTTCAATGTTTTTGTTTTTATTTCATTGTTTCTGTATCGTATGCTAAGGAACAATAGAAAACCTTTAGATTTTTTGATTAAAACCTTTTGGTTTTGATCTATTATTTCAAAGAATCTTTATAAACAGTTACATTTATAATTGATTAAATTCAATTGACCTCAAATAAACAAATCTTCAGTATTATTTTATCAATGTATACCTTAAATAAACAAATCTTCAGTATGCATACTCATTAATTATAATAATATAATACAGTATTGTATTATTAAATTGGTCCTTTGCCTGCTTTGCACAGAGAAACAAAATTAAAGCCTCTTAACCGTGGAAATACGGTTTAATCACAATTATCATCAAAGCTTGCTGAGAAACATAAGCTACCTAAAAAACTGAAATTAATTAAATTTTTCAGTTGAAATAGTTCGCCAATGTTTTCCAGTGTTTGTCATATTTTATGATCTCAATGATTAAAGTGACTACCATGTATTTAGATTCAGATGTTGATTTAGATTGTTTTTGACAATATTTATGTTATTTTTAATTATTCGGAATGCAACAACAATACTCTACAGAATATGAAAACAAGGCTTCCGAATATTACAAATATAACATAAATACAATTTTCAGAAACCGAATCAAACCAATCAAGAAGCTTTGAAGTACCATTACAAATCCAAACTGTGATTGTCCGTGTTACATAGGTCAGAGCAGATCATTTATGAGTCAGATATAAAAAAGCATATTTAAAAGAACAGAGTCAACCCATGGAGAGAACATCTAAAAACGAGAACCATTCATTCTCAACAATAGAAATGATTTAGAAGTAATCACCCACTCAGACAGGAAAGAAACTAAATGTATGGGGAACAGTTTTATATATACAAAAACATAAATACACAAAATTCAAGTTTCTCAATGACCAAATTAATTTTCCATCTTCAAAATGATATTCCAATAATTATGAACATTAATATATAAAGAAACAAAACAAACCAGCTAAAAAACAGAAAAGAAAAAAAAGAGAAAAAACATTGATTATCAGAAGATACTCAAGCATAACATCAGATCTGGCTGTATATCTAGTCACCAGTGTTGTGTTGTTTGTGTTCAGATAAGTTTTCAAAGTTTTTACAATTTTATCAATGATTTTAACAACTTTTACCTCAAGAAGAAGACGAAACCAAATGGATGAAGATTTCAATATGACATAAAAAACGTTTATTCTAAGTCCAACTGACATGTAGGTTTCTTGACGAAATCGATTTTCCTTGACAAAACGATTGATTGTAATGAGCATATAATTTATGAAATATCAGCCTGTATTTAGTTGGTTTATTTACTGAGTCAGTCCGTTTCCTCTTGTTTCAGCCAGCTAACCCCTATTTATTACCACGGTGGGTATTCATGAAACTAAATCTGGAAGTCAAAAGTGTCATAGGTTTATATTACAGACGTTATTTGTATTTACACGTGATTTACATCATAATTATTTCAACGATTTTGTTAAAATAAGATAAATCACGTAGATGCTCATTACATTTGCTATAATACATTATATTGTAGGTGCTCAGTATATTTATTAGACCTTAAAATAAATTATACGTTCTTTGATTATGTTTAGTGTTTTAGTGTTGTTAGCTTAATTATTATTCAGAAAAAATTGCGTGTATTTATTCAATTTGTTCTTTTTTAATGTTTATGTTTTTATTTAATTGTTTCCGTATCGTATGCTAAGGACTAATAGAAAACCTTTTGATTTTTTGATTAAAAGCTTTTTGATTTTGATCTATGACTTCAAAAAATCTTTATAAACAGTTCCACTTATAATTGATTAAATGCAACTAACCTTCAATAAACACATCTTCAGTATGCATAACCATTGACTATAATAGTATAATAAAGTCTCAAGTTATTAAATTCGCCCTGCACTGAATTAGGCTTTGCACCGAGAAAAAATAATAAATAAAGAATCTTAACCGTGGAAGTATTGAATGTATATATAGAAATTGCATGGTTTAATCACAATTGTCATCAAAGCTTGCTCAGAAACATAAGCTACCTCAAACTATAAGTTAAACAAATTTGAGTTCAAGTTAAAAACAAGTGTCACCAACTTGACAAGTGTGATCCACATATTTAATGCTCGTGGATTAAAGAGTGTTCATCGGATCTTACTAATTAGTGTGTTGATTTGAAAGTCAAGTGACAAAATTAGTGCTTTGGTAATTAACACGATTGGGTAATCAAGTAGGTATCGCTTACTTAATAAATCAAGGAATTCTTCCAATAAAAAATAAATTTCAAGTATTTTATGAATGGATCAACTACTGAGTTAAGTTCCAAGAATACTAACAGAAAGTATTAAATCATCTGTAATTTCTGCGTTAGAAAAATGTTTATTGAATATTGGCTAGTAGAAACGTTGCACATTTTTAGCGGTTAAATTGCTACAATGTGGCCTACACACGCTGAATAAAAACTCCAAGTGAAAAACTAAAATATGTTTGTGAGGTTTTTACGAGAAGTCTTTCAAAACGTAAGCCCTGTTGGAAAGAACAAAATAACGCATTAGGCTTATGTTTTACCATCATAGATATGTTTTCAAGATTGAATAATAAACAAAGTACTTTACACATAGAATATTTTACATGGTGCACTACACAAAACAATTGTTATCGATAGATAAACACACACGCACACAGTCATTAAGTAAAACAGGTACCTATTAGGCAGCAGATGTTTAAAAAGCTGTAAAAACATCAACATTTCCTAATGTCAACTTTATTTTGGGCTTGATAGGAAAACCCAGTTTTCTGAAGTTTCACCAAACCATTGTTTTAAGAAAAATACCGTGACGGTGTTGCCATATCATGTTAGTGAACGTTACTATGCTATTACCAAATCAACGTCAAACACTCTAAAAAAACATTAAATAATCTGAAGTCATTCAAACCCATTCACATATGATGGAATTTCAATGCATTTAAAAAATAATAAGACAAAACATTTTAATGTATCAAAATAATAAAATTGTTTAAAATTAGGTTTGCGTGTTCTGGAACAATTGTCGGAAAAAGAAACTGAAAGAAGATGAAAGACGTTTGTCAAAGTTGAAAGGTTGAAAATTGAGGCTCGACATGCTACCCGATGTTTACGTTTAGTTTGGCTTTAGCAACAGACAAAACAACCGTTATATTGTACAATGAGGATTTTATATTGTACTTAATTGTTTTATAAAAAGTGTTTGTAACAGTCGTAATATATCATAAAAACAATACTTGGGGTCGAGTGATCAACGATACTTCTTTCTTGTGATACAAATATTACTTTACAACAGTTAAAAGTCATTTAAATAATTCAATCCTAGAAACATTTGACAAAAATCATCCAACATGATAATTTACTCTCCAAGGTAAGACCTCATCAAAACAAATGTATATTTATCCAAAACAAATATATATTACCGGAACATAAAATGCAACTTTAGCACTCCATTGGATATATCAAAACAACAACAACTGTGTTTTGATTAAAATTATAAAATATCAGCCTGTATTTAGTTGGTTTATTTGGATGTTGTTATTTTGTATAACCAAACAAACCTAATGTAATGAGCTCAAAGAGCTCGGTTGACATGTTTAAGGAGTTTTAGGCTTGTTTTTGTATGTTCAAAGTATGTATACACAATTGTAAATGTAAAAGAAACATTTCGTTGTACTGAGGTTTCATGCTTTGCACGTATCAACCGTGAATCCACCAAGGCAAAATACAATCGACCACTCAATATATTATTCTCCTTCCGAAATTGAATTAAATAATACGTACAAAAGGAGTTCTACACTATTTCAAGTAATATTTCCTTTTTTAGAAGAGTCTATATTGTGTATACTCAAAAATGATTGCTGACAGTAAAATGTGAAATCCTATCATCATGCAGTCAAGTTATTATCAAGAAGAGGTGAGAGAGAGAGAGAATGTCAGTGAAGGCTTTGAGAGTTTGTCAGGTGCATCAGATTAATGACACAAATCCACTAACAACTCTCAACTGTTCCTGCTTCACTCACTTCTTCTGTGTAGTAATTGCATATAGAACTCTACATTATCAACTTTAGCCTTCTTCCCTGTAATCCAGCTTCATAGAGGTCAGGTTTTGAGGATGATATAGGCCTAGGTCTAAAGCGGTTCAGATAGTCTCAGTGATCATCTGATGATACCCGCATCGACTTCCACCATCGTTTAGACATATTAGACCATTACCTGCGTGGTTCGAAAGTCACGTTAAGCCGTTGGTCCTTGTATTTCCATTGATCATTGGGCTATTAATTAATTACCCATTCTAAGAAGAGTAGGCCTTAGTGTAAAACAAGACTACACCTCATAACTCATTACTACCACTCATCACACTCATCCTTCACCACATATTTGCCTTAAAATACCCTTATGAGAGTGGTCGGCATCTCAAACAGTGATATAGTGATTCGTCAAAGGTAGTAAATAAGTTCGCAGTGACTTGATGACACAGTTTCTCTCATTGTTAAATTGTTTTCTACATTTTCATAATGTAAGCGGTTTCAGATTAAATACCATTTGTTGAAGTAAAACATGACGGGATTTTGGACTAAAAGGATGATATGTTTTGAGAAAGTAATATGCATGCTTCTTTAAGTCCCTTAAAAAGTGCTCGAATGTATGAATATACTCATACTATAAAGAAACGGACAGTAAAATGAATAAATATTGATCACGATTACTGATGTGCTTAACTAAGTCACTATAAAACTAAAACACTGATATGATTTTGACTGTAGTTAATTAACAGTAATGAAAACCTGTCAGTAACAAGCATTGGGTATAACGAACTCTCTACTAATTAGTACCTTAATTATTTTAATGGTAGTCGTAACAGCTAAAGCGGAAAATAATTAACTATTTAAAGTATACTACCTTATTTAAAATAGTTAATTTTAATGAAAACATTATGTTCTTTTTTTGACAGCTAACTGTCTCATTTGCCATTGAGAGTTTTGACATAAGCATAAAATCTTAAAGCTTTCTTTTATTTGGTCCCCAGCACTTTGTTGTACTCGTATATCATTTCAAACTCTTTGATTATTTTAAGACGTGATTGGCTCTCCTATTTAAGGAAACTAACTTTGAGAAAAGAGATATGAAGTTTTCTCGAACCACTCATTGCAAAGAAGGCATAACATCGATAAAACCATAGATATTTTAAAAATTTATTGATTCCTCCAAACGTCAGTGTTTATATTATAGACGCTTCTATTTAAATCTCCAGACCTAGACCTCTTAAACCCTGGGTGGCGTAAAACTCTTAACCATAGACAATTACTTTGACTAGCCCTATTAAAGTGTACCAAAGCACGTTTGAAAATGGAGTATAAATATTTAAGCACCTCACTTACCCGAGAAAAGGGAATCCTTTCCAGACACCCCTAGTTTAGTTCAGATCTACATGTGTGGGCTAACCCATTAGCTGATATCTCACGCTTGTATCAGCTGTGTGCCTGTTACAGCTGTTGAGCATGTTTGCTCATGTTGAAACATGTTAGAACATGCACAAGTGCGTCTATACAATCTGTCAAACATGGATCTATGCTCGGTGTAGTCTTGTGCTATACAATCCTACCGATAATCCGTCCTTTTTATTTTATCAATAATTATAAACACTCGTTGTAATATATTAGTAGCATATAACTCAATAGACCTTTAGTAAAACACAGGACCTTATGTACGAGGTAATGCAATAGGTATCATAAACTATTTTAACATTTACAACAGGAGGTTTTTTATAACAACTAAAAATAATTAACGACGCAAATGATGTTATGACTTTCAAAACTCTCATTTTATTGCTCACTTTTACATGTAGCCTACCCAAAATAAAACGGTTTTCTAGAAAAAGCGATTCTAGACAGAATTATATGTACCTTAATTGGAACTTAGAGTCATAGTTAAGTTTATAGTTTTACTCGGGAAAATCATTTTGTTTTCTAAAGTATCTTAGAAAAAGGATTAAAAACATATACTCCAATTACATCTAGTGGAATCCTCCGTATTGGATTTATAATTTTAAAATAAAATTAAACACAAACGATCCAATAAACAATTTGTATAGTTGGTGAAGTCTTTTGAGAACCATGTTTCCATTTACATGGTCTAATTGATGTTATGGTCTGTAGATGGAACACGGTTCTTGAAAGGCCTCACCTATTATAAACGTTATTTTATCAGATTGTTTGTGTTTATCATAAATTTAAAACACACTTTAAAGTTGAATCAGTTATAAGTCCGTTTGTAATACATGCAAAAGAAATAACGTCTAACTAGCTGCGCCAGCTGGAGGCTTCGCCCCCAGACCCTTGGCACGCTCGCTCACTGCCAGCACCCCTGCCTACGGCCTGGTGTTGCTTTGTAAAACTCGGTCATCCCGATGTTTTACCCCCACTTTTTAACCCCCCCTTCCTCCCCCAAACAATTTGGTAGACAACCAATATATTTTTGAAATCAGCATAATATTCCTTTTTTATACCCCACATCGATTTTATGATTTTTTTATTTCTTGCCCCTCTTTCAGCCCCCAAATCCATATATTGTGCCCCCGAACCCCAAAATCAGTAGGGGTCTTTGGGTTAATGGTATACAACTATGTCGAGTTTCAAACAAATCCGTTAATATTTACTAATAAATATTTACTAAAAAAATATAACATGGGGAATTGGGGACCTCAAAATCCCATAAAAATGAAAAATCTATATAATTTTATTCGTTTCCCCCACCCTCCACACACTAAGGACCATTTCTATTTAAAAAATTCTGAATTACCCCAGCCAGATTCCGAGATCTCAACACTCCGGACAACCCTAACCGAAATACTAATAGTATAGATATAAGAGAACTAAGTTTCTGAGATATACCGTTGTTTTCAAATATCAACGAATGTATTGTTCAGCTCTTTAGAGCACTTTTAGAGAATTAGCAAAAAACAAATTAAAGCATAGTCAAATATCGTTTTGGTATTAAAATTACTAAAATTGCACTATTAGAAACTTCTTTGGCAAATTAGGAACTTACATACACGATTATACGTGTAATTAATTTCTTTAATAGGGTTGGAAAAGGAAAACAAGATATTTACTACAAAAACTGTAAAAGCAATAAAAGGCGAATACTATCAAAGCTGAGAACTGTAAAAGCTGAATAAGCAACGAAACACTTTTGTTAACGCGAATACTATTGAACGCTTTTCTTTTTCACGGTAAAAGGGTTTTCTTTGTGTTTATACCATATATATTACGATAAGCTAATATAGGAATTCCATTACCTAACCTTATTAGCTATTTAACCATATAAAATATTTAACTTTTAAAAATACCGCTTTATGAAACATACATCATACATTTTACCTATTTTATATAGACAAAATTAACTTATATAAATGTTTCAGTATACTATTATAAGCTTCAACTCGAAGTATTAAGCCATTATGTCAAATCCTTAGATATAGTTGTTTTGAGAAAAAAAATTAAGTAGATACTTTAAAATTTGTTTAACCAACCATCGGTAATTTTGTTTGATAACTACAAATACCGTTGAGAATCCACTTAAATTATCATTGCTGGTATTATCAGAACATTTAAATATGCTGTTTAATGTAAGATTTTAATTACAGTTACTTTGTACCAAAACTCATCTACAAACTAATACGGTTCAGCCCAGAGAAAGGAATGGGCCAGGTTCATAAACAATAGTGAAAAATACTATTAGCAAAAAAGTAACTCATAGAGATAATAATTTCGGTATACTTGGTTTTACCCCTACGACTTGTTGCTTTACTCAAACTTGCTTTCTGAAAATATACCATGAAAACTATTACGTTTTCAATTTAAATACAACAGTCATTTTAATAATTATAAAATAATCTTTTAAAACGTAAAAGTTCGTGGCAGTGGGCAAATACTCGGTCATCGCAGAGAAAAATTAAACTTCTATACGATATATTTCGGTAAATATTATTCTACAGAATTGGATCGGCTTTGAGAGATAGACTGATCAGTGATCATGCAAGTATCGGTTACCTTTGATCTTCTCTTGAACACATTTCATCCTCCATTTCACGAGTTACCTCTTGCTGCGTCTCTTTGTAAATATTTCCAACCAATATAAACTGCATTTTAAATACATGTTTCAATGGTTCGTGTTTTGTCTGCAGTTTTATAATGGTGTTGCGTTAGTAGCATCTTTTTAAACTTAAAACTATGTCAGCTACATTTGCCCAAGACATATTTATCCTACGAAATCCTGAATTGTATGAACAAAATAATTAAATGTGTTTTTCTTTGTCATTTCAATGGTTTTTCAGATTGGCTATACGCCCCTCCTTTTGTCAGTAGTCAGCTTTTAATATCCGACTAAAACTCAATATTTCCGAAAGTTAACTTGTCAAAAGAAGAATTTTATAGAGTTAACAATTCTAATGATGATGTTTAAAATATATTTACCTACATTGATCCAACTACCTTATTGATTGGTTTACCAATACTTACCAATGAAATTTCCGATATTACAGTTAACTAACTGGACGGTATTTTTACATATCAATTCAATAAATCAAAAACAATCTTCCCAACGTAAAATAACTATTCAAAACTACGCAGATTAAAGGGTTTAAATATAGTACTAAATGTTTCTAAGGTAAAGAAAACCTTTATAGACGATTACTGCGTAAATACAGGGTTATGACAAATAATGTTCACGATTTCTAGTGTAGCCTATATAAAATGTAGTTTTATATGTTATACAAAGAAACAAAATGGTTACATTTTAAAACTCAAAAAGTTTCATCACAACTTTTTTAACTATAATTTTTTGATACGGGTATCCCTTGTGCTACAACACATTTTAATCCTATAAATAAGCTCTTGCCATAAGTTGATAAGAGTATCTTGATTCATTTGTTCAATGGCATTTTAATCTATTGCTGGATCTCAGGTTTGATCTCAGGTCATTTTTTGTTAATATTGGTGTGTACATCTTATTTTTAATGTATACCCACAAGAAAAATAATGGGGAGTGTTATCCGATGATATTGGTGGCCAGTTCAAGAGTAGCCATCATTCAGACCTCCGCAGATTCATGCCACAAACACAAACGATGAGCTTAAGTGACATTGTTTTTACAAATGCGGCCATTCGTTTTAAAATGTAATTACTACTTGTGATCAGATTGGTTACTAGGAGGATCTTCATTAAACCTGATTTTAAACATTTGTTGCACACTAATAAAAAATTAATCCATCACACAGCAAGCATTCCTGTCTTCAAAATCAACCATTACACAACACGTACAGCAATTGACTTAAGAAACAGCAGACACGCACCCAAACCAGTATAAATAAAACTTGATGAGTTTTTCTTTCCAATGGTCCCAAATAAATGGTCTAAAAGCAAATTTGCCCATTAATATTTATAATCAAAACCAGTAACATAATTTGTAATAACCCTGTATAAACGATTTATATTTCATCTCTTTAACTCTCCATGGGAGTACATGAATAAATAATACCGGTTGTGAGGGGGAGTATCCAACTGTAGGTGTGAAAGTCTGAACCAGTTTAACTCAATGTCTGAAACTAATGTAATTAACTTCACTTTGTCACAACCTGTCAGTATTGTGTTCCTTTATAAGCTTCTTAGCGTAGTAAAACTAAATTCTTGAATACATTTAACTTCAACATTGTTGAAATGTGGTTAAATATACATTTGAAATACACGAACGGTTTGACTACTTTTATTTGCACAGTTACAGACCCCACTTTCAGTAGAACGGATTCGATGAAATGTATTTGAGTTTTATTGGCTATAAAATCTTTACGGCCTTTACTTCTGTTTTATTACGAAGGATTTATTTAACATTGTTTGCACACAATGTTGAGTGGCAAATGTGATAGTAGCCCTACTGTCTCTTTTAGATGAATATTATAAACGTATCCTTTATTTATTGCAATACAAAGGCTACATCGAGTGTTAAGAAGTCAAATGTCTTAAAGGTACATCTAATTCTCATCACAGTGTCTGCTTCCTAGTTTAACAATGTTATTTTTCAGTTGTCGTTGTTTTCTTTCGTATTTTATTAATTTGGCAATCAGAAAAAAAGTAAAACCTCAGTAAGTGTCTAAGTTCTTTCAAATGCATGGTAGTATTCGTCATCAAAGACTCTATAAAAGGTTTTCATTGCTAAGTTTATCTAAAAAAAAGCTCTTGAAAATAAAGCAATAAGAAGATCCAACACACCAAACCCGATGATAGTTTTCACATAGCCTGACTCAGAAATATGTATCTTTTCTGAGGCCTAGTTTTTAGGACAGAATTATGGACATCCGATGACCAATGACCGTTGCATCCGATAACCAGGGACAGTATAAGTTTTTGTAGGTTTATGCGAGTTGTTATCTATCATTGCAGCCTACCATAGATAGCACTTCGATGGGTTACCTGTTCGACACTTCTATTGTAAGGGCTCGTTATAACATAATTCAAACAGTTAAACTTTCACTGGTGATGAAGGGAACTAAAATGGCTGATCTCGGTTCTCATACAATCACAAAATGAGTGCCATCCATGAGTAACATGTCACATCTACGACAGTTTAAAACTATTGACACATTTTGATGCGCAGAAAAGCTACGTTTTCAAATGACGAGTACTTATACCTAGTAAACTTTAGTCATAAGCAGTGACATTTGTCTATTTTATGTAAAGGTTGGCGCCTCTGTATGGCGCAATGCCAATGCAAAATGTTACACGTAATTACTATAACAACAGCTGGGAAATAATTTTGCTGCAATAAATATCAAAACTAACTTGATTTGCAGCTGAATTTCAGTATGGAGAATTCATGAAATATCTTGAAACGTAAATACTAAAAACGTATAATGTTAAATACGGTTAGAATGAGTTACAAGGATCAGCGTAGGGTTTACCTACGTGTTAATATTGTACTGTTTTTCACGGGTTACGAATAATAAGGCGTCAGTCTTTGTTAACTCACTATTTATTTACAGTCTAGTTATAATTACACTGAAATTAAACACAATTAATTATTCACTCAACGGCTACAAACTATTACACTATGTACAGTTCCTTATTTCACTATTTGCACTTTACAGTCTATTCACACTCCGGCGCGTAGTCCATTCCCTCACGAGTCCTCGTTGCACTCATCAGCCGGAAATCCAAGCAGTCGGTGACGATCATGACGATGCCTCGACGATGGCTAACACTGACACTGTTCACGCACTAGGAATGTGACCCTATATGTTCACACATCACTTACACGATCACAAGGTACGCGGACCTTCTTACTTTCTTACCTTCTTACAGACTTGCACTAAACTCTTCGTTCACAGGGGGGATTAACGCGGCCCCGATTAGTTTACATTCATTCGCTGTTTGGAACTAACTGACTCGAGCTCCTGAGGGGGGTATATACTCGTATAAGACGGAGGACTTCTATAGAACTTTTAAAAATAGGCACTTTCCAGATGTCTGTAGAATGACCCAGAACACGATTCATTCAGGTCAACGCCGTGTCCGCACTCGCGGTGAATAGGCGTGTATTATAGCGCAGGCACCGAGAGTAGCCGCCGGTTCCAGGAAGGCGCCCGTGAATCGATGCGCCGTCCAAGCGGTCTCCGCGAAACCCGATGTCCGCTACATTATCTAGCGATTGTTTCACATAGTTAGACAAAAGTCTGGAATTTAATTTCCATTGTGAAAAGTATAAATTTAGCTTATTATAGGAGCCACAGTAAATATCTGTTTAATTAACTCATTTAAATAAAATCACTAGCCTAAGTCAAACCCAAGAATTGAAACCTCGTTTAGCTTTTACCTTAATTAAAACAACTTGATTGATCAAACCTCGTCCAGAAGAACCAACTTAAAAGTGTTCTTTCCTAATGAATTGAAGTCTGAAGAAGTCACAAGTTTTAAGAGCTGTACTTTGTTAATGATTTGTTACTTAAACCTTTAACGTCTAAACGACTCTTAAACGAAAACACGAAGTTTTGGTGAACTAAGAACTGTTGGTCCCAATATAACTTGCCAAAACTAATATCGTATTAGCATTGTTAAGGAAGTACCACTTCTAACAAACGTCTCCACAACTACAATGATATGATAAACTAAAACTTAAGAAAACGTTCGTTCTGTTACACAATAAAATTCTTTTTTTTTTAGGAATAATTTAGGTATCTAGGTTTTATCTCATAAAACACCAACAGTTAAGCATGCTCTTTTTATACATAATATGTTTTTTTTCAGTTTGAACTGGACAATAATTAAACGTAAAATTAAAACAACTGTGTAATTTCACGAAAAGTTGCCGAAGGTAATTTTTCATCAAATAGTTTATATGATGAAGTTTATTATGAGATTTTTAATGTCTTCCCTTAACTTTTGAAATATGAAATAACAAGTTTTTAGAAACCCTTCAATGTTGGGTAATGTTTTTATTGGATCCTGAAGTTTGTTTTGACGTACTTTGCGCAACCAACCCCCACACAAAAACCGGGGGTTTAAATATATGGCTTTCCCATATATTTAAAATACAAACCCTCCTCTTGTGGCACCTCAAAAGAAAGTTTAATACAAATTCAACGACCAAAAGTTTTTACCTCGAATCGTCTTTTAGTAATATTTATTTAAAGATTACAAGAAATCAGGTTTAAAATGCTACATTTCACATAAACATTGTTTTATGATAAATCTTTACCCTATGGGATTATGTGATGTTTCCCTTAGAAAAAGGTTGTGATGTTTCCTTAAAATATTAACAAAAAAACCTGCCATTAATAAAATATTGCATGTGAAACGTGGAATTTTTGATTTCTTGAAATCTTTACATTAGTATTACATAAAAACGAGTGAAGATGCAACATCTTCAAGTCAAGATACAAGCAGATGCCTTTGCTTTGTTGAATTTGTATTAAAATCATTTTCTTTTGAGATGCCACACAAGGGGCGTTTGTATTTAAAAGTTTTGGAGGGATTTCCCCTCTGGTTTTGGGTGGGGGTTGGATGATGCAGAAACGTCAAAACAAACTTCAGAATCCTATTAACATTTCCTTCAACCTTGAATTTGGAGTCCGCCAACTTGAGAAGAAACCCGGAGTATTTAAAGTCCACGGTTATAATACCAGACAATAAAAAGATGGACTGTCATATAACACAAATCAATTATAAAATAATATGACTTATATATAGTTATGACGTTCAAAGTTATTTGGTTGAAAATACAGGTCTGGATTTAACGACAGTTTATGTGCTGTATAACCGATAGTTCGTGTAGTTAATACAAACCCTTGATATCTTTGATAACTAATTAAAACATTATATATTTGAAAAATACTAACAAGCCCATATTTGTGATTTGTTTACAAATTAAATTAATCTCAAATATTGATGGGTTGTTTGTAGTTTTAAATATAATCTACTAATTGCTAATAATCTCCGCTTCAAGAATTCAATTTAAATATAACTTATTATAAGATTATCCTTGATAATTATCCTTTAAATTTACTAATACGCTTTATATAATAAGAGCCTATGACCCTAAATAATAAGTATTGCTTGTTTTTCATGAACCATAAATTCAGAAAGCAATGGTGAAATAATTCCACTTACTAGATGATCGTACGAGTATGCAGAAAAACTATGACCTTGAGAAAACTGTTATAAAATATAATTTAAACAGGCTTTAAACGATTTTTTGGTTGGATTGCACTTGAAAATTTAAACTTTTAGAGCTTTCGTAAAATTCTTTCAAGTAAAGAAAACATTGGTTTTTCATAGTACAGCCCTTTCCGTTTCTTAAGGATTTTAAAATGTAATAAATCCGGAAATCAATAATTTCTTTGGTAGAAGTAGAACTTTTTTACACATAACGGAAGTGTACGTGTAAGTAAATACCATTTAGAAAAAAGGTTAAAAAAGACTCTTTCCGGAAAAGTTTAAATGATAACTTTTATCATACTGCAAATGTACACAATCTAAGAACGCGTAAATATTTGATTCTGTAATACTCATATTACTCTAAAAAGTGAAGATGGACACAAATATCGTTTAAAATTGATTTACGATCAGGTTACATCAATCAGTTGACACTTACTAAATTTTAGTTACTTACATATTCATTATGTTATTTATTGTACGATTTGGTCACGTTTGCCATCGTCATTGTAAGCATGTGGAGCCAAAGTGGAGAAAGGTGGCAAAGGGCAGCAGCGCTCAAAGCGCATTCTGTGCTTGGGCTGCCGAACTGTTGATTTTTCTGTCTCAGCATAGAACGACATCTATGCGTTATCTAGCTTTCATAACATTATCTTTGGTTAAACGCAGTTACACACAGAAATGCTTTGGCCTGTCTGACAGACGTAACTTGGAACTGCATAGTGTCGCCCCAAGTGGAAACTTAGTAAACTGAAACCTCTGATGTACCGACCTTCAATCTGTTCTTGATTTGAAGACAGCTTCGTTGACTTGGCAAAGGTATGCCTCAAGCCATTACATGTCAATCCACTTACTCTGTAGTAACTACAGTGTCACTTATTAAAAAAGAAAAATAATATAATATTTTGTACTTTTCATGATTTGGAAGTTTCTCCTTTGGTGGCCTAGTGACCTTTGTAAAGGTGAGTGTAAAGAAAATGCAATGTCTTGTCAGTAAATGTTGTCGATGTAGTACTAGAGTAGAAATGTTAAGGCTTTAATAAAAGACGGAACTTAATTTTGAGTTTTAAAAAGTTATGCAATACCGTTCTTCGTATCAAAAGAAAGTTATAATTACAACTTACGCATATGATAATGATTTATTTCGGAAGTAACAAAGTTGTGAATTTACATTGAAACCCCTTTAAACGACGAAGAAAATAAACAAGAAAAATATCCTTATTAGTTGGTTTTTCCTTTTTCATATAGTCCTATGTAAACACATTATGCATAGCTTACGTATAAAAATGCTTAAAACGTGTTCTGGGGATCAGGATCGCTGTTAACTACATGGTTTCAGGCCTGGGTCTTACCATACTAACGACATGAATGTATCATTTGTCCAAAGGAAATTTGATAACAATATTGATATGGGAGTTGATTTCAGTGATTTCAGAAAGGATTTACTTGAAGCAAGGAATTTATAAGTATGTTAAAATATCATATAACGCACAGCTCAACAAAATCCGTAGCGCTACCTGCGCCCGTGGCTCAGTGGGTAGAGTCACGGCTTGCAAAGCGCAAGGTTGCGGGTTCGATTCCTGGCGCAGGCACAAGGGTTTGGACCACTTTTCCTAAAAGTGTTTGTGATTCCAACACACACTAGGTGATGTAACACATTAAAAATGCCATTGGCGTAGACAGTAAAAATAATTATAAACAAACAACACAACAAAACCTTTTCTTATTGGAATGTTTGATGTGGAAAATGCAATTAAGTTTGAAGGAGGAAAACCCATAATAACCTTTCTTATATACGAGTAGATATAGAACTTTGTGGTTTAATCATCAGTGATGAAGCCACCTTGTTATCAGGCGCGGTTGGATATGAGATATGAGGTAAAAATATGCTCTCATTATGAGAGCCTCATTACCATCCCCGGCCTACATCCGATAATGAGCTTATATTGGATCTAGCTGCTAACCAATACACTGATAATTTAAACATAAATCTTCTGTTTCGAGTTGTACTATTTTAAAGCTACACCTAACTAGTAAAAACATCACTGGTAGTTTTTTCCGAACTTTTTACGTTTAACTTTTCATATCCGATTTCAATCATGACCAATAGTAAAATGGGAGTAGATATGAGCGCAAAGTAGTAGTGTTGAATAAAAAAACACAACATACTCGTAGCTTTTTTCATTCGAATGTTTGTTAATGAAAACTAAACTAAATTTAATGGAGGAAAGTACTTGGTTTTCAAAAAAATCACGAAACGGTTTTGTGACAAAAGGCGTTAAGGAAGGTTAGGTTAGAGTGAACAAACAGTTTATCAAGGAAGTTATTTCAGACTCGGGGAAAGGTGGTTGATAACCACACTTTAAATAATTATAGCTGCAATATAAAACGAACAGTTAAAAGCTACATGAATTATTAAATTAGTAAAGATAAATTAGTTTTACATCTAACTTGCAGAATGTGTTTAATTCGTGTTAAAAGTTCAGACAATACTCTGTATGGCGTGTAATGTTTTTCCTTTACGCAAATTTAGTAATTAAATTCCTGCCAATAGGCACTGTTGACAGGAGAAGACTGATTTCAATATTATTTTATTCGATTCAAACATATTGGGTTTTAGTTTATCATGTCAAGGTTCCTGTTAGTGATCTCGGAAGTTGTTAAACCACTAACAAAACAATTTTAAGTTGGTTCATTAAATAAACCGCTGTTTTAGTTGCAAAATCATACGGTAAAAATGGGAAAAATGAAATTTATTTAAGAGAAGCGTTGGAGTAAGTGTTCTACAAATCTCATATTGAAACTATAATCTACTAACTTTCATTGAAACACAACTAAATACATTTGCAACAAAATCAAACTGCCTTATTAGTATGTTTAGTATGTTTACTGTAACGTGTTTTGCTGTTGGTTATAACTTGTTAAAAACTAGATATTTAATTGGATTTCATTCTATAACTTAATTAATGAAATGCTCAAACGATTACTTGTCCTTTTGTTTTATAAAATACACTAATTTTAATAAGCATGTAGAGTTTGATGGAGAGGAGTTCTACTTCCTTTACAGTGTCGATACAATATTTATTTCTGCAAGGTAAATGGTGACCTCCGTACAGTTATGTTGTACAGTAAAAGCTGTACAATGTGCAGTTCCAAATTCACCACACCTTTCAATTCCTTTAAAAGGTTTTATAGACAGAAAAATGTTAAGTAATAAACCGTTACTAAAGTACAGTTTTAGTAACTTCTTAAGACTTCGATTTATTAAGAAAGCAAACTTTTAAAGTTGCTTCTTCCGGACGAGGTTTGATCAATCAAGCTGTTTTAATTAAGGTAAAAAACGAGATTTCAACTCTTGGGTTTGACTTTGGCTAATAATTATGTTTGAAAGAGTACATTAAAATGAGTGTTTACTTTAGATCCAATTATATTTATATTAAACTATAGTTTATTTATCAAACTAATACTTTACAAAACAGGTTTTATGTTCCTAAGGTTCCTACTATTGTTTAAAATAACGGTACATTTTTGAACACATTTAACAAAAACACACCTATCCGATTTCAAACAATTAAATAACTTCAAAATATCGTAATTTCCATAAATATAAATAATTATTTATCCGTTATTGTACCTAAACTGTTCAGTAAAACAGAGTAACACGGGATTTATTTGACCAGACCGTTGGGTTTGCAGTAAGTGTTCCATAAATCTCATATTGGAGTCGTAAACTACAGCCTTTCAGTAAAACACAACCGAATGCATTCACTACAAACTTGTTCAAGTGTCGTTTAGCATGAACAGAAAGTATATACTTATCAACATAGTTAAGTTACCGTTAAAAAACATTACTTGGCCAAATTTAAATGGCATACAATACTACACCAACTTAGGTAGGATATTTCCTACTTCGAAGGAGTTTTATGGTAATAAGAAGAAGGGAAAGATTGACGTCTTAGTTACTTGTTCAAGGGACGAGAGATGAGATAATTCTAGAAACTGATATTGTGTTTAAATTAACATAAGAATTTTTATTTTTCCACCAAAAATAATATACATGCCAATGCTTAACCATCTGCGCAATGCGCTCATTGAAATGTCTTTTTATCTTCTCTACCTATAAAATAGGCTACTAGCATTGTAACGTTTAAAATAACTTTGATATAATCTACAAAAAATGTATGTAGTTTTTAAAATAATTTAGGGCAATGTGATTGAAAACATTGTCTTAGAATGGAGTTTATGATAACACTTAAAAAGAAAACTAAGGTAAAACCAAAATGTGTGTTAGTTTCTTAATTTACATATTTTCTAGATAAGCTCCCATCAACTCTTACTTGTTTGAATGTGTTGTAGTGTTTTTAAAACAAAATGATTATTTAGGAAATTAAAACCACTTTGCAGTTTAAAAATGTATTAATTAATTATTAGAAACACGTTTTTATAACGTATGTCAAAGGTTTTCATAGATAATTATTTTTTAGGCTACTTAGTCTTAATTTTAGAATACACCTCTTGACCATTCATTCGATCTCGCCAGTAAATTTAATTGTATGCTGGAAAGAATCTTTACGAGTTGTGAACTGCAGTGGTAAACGATTTATTTGCTAACTCGAAGATCAATAAATACGGATTTGGATCGTTGTATACCAAATGTATGCCTCAGTCTACGTAGAAATTTTGAAATGCTAATATTAGAGAAGGTTGTTCGAACTAGTTCTGAAACTCTCAGCAGTAAGATTTTCCCATAAAATCACTAAATCACTATTTGAGATGCCGACCACTCTCATGAGGGTATTTTAAGGCAAATATGTGGTGTGATGAGCGGTAGTAATTAGTTATGAGGTGTAGTCTTGTTACAAACTAAGACCGACTCTTCCTTAGAATGGGTCATTATTAAAAAGCCCGATGACCAAAGGAAATACAAGAACAAACAGATAAACGTGACTTCCGAACCACGCAGTTGATGGTCTGATATGTCTAAGTTGATGCGGGTATCATCAGATGATCACTGATACTATCTGAGCCGCTTTAGATTTATATCATCCTCAAAACCTGACCTCCATGAAGCTGGATTGGTAACCACGCCAGGAGTCTCAGTCTAAAAAACATATAAAATGTACCAGTCACTTATAATCCCCAGATTTTCTTTTGTTTCCACCCAAATAAGCCATGGGAAGAACTTGCTCCAACAGGTTTAAAACATGAGGGATGACTTCTAAATCTAGTTTTTACATACCAGTGTGCCACACTTAACAACTTATTAAATACCTGAGTTATTTAAGTACAAACGTGAATGAGAGGTCAGGAACAACGGAGACAAGACCAGGTTTAAAAAAGCAAAAGGAAATCGAAGGTTGTTTGAACAAGATATTTCCACAGTTTACAAACTTTGGACAAACATACTAGTTCTGCCTTTTCTTTGATCACCTGCACTCCAAACCCAATTTGTTTCAATGTATTGCAGGTTATGTTTTTATTATGTTTATAGAAACCGAAAAGTAGGAAGCAACATTTATCAACGTAGACTGTTTTCATTTTGTCAAACATTTCATAATGTCGTTTTTTTACATTTTATTTACTTGTGCATAATACAATACACCCCCCAAAAACAGTTGCAGCATTCCTTTGCATATGTAGTCACACCAGTAATGCCTGAGATGGTTTGCATCGTACATTTAACCTTGGGAAGTCATGGTTACTTTTAAATTTACAAAATGTACTTATTATGTGGTATTAACATTGTGGTTTTGTTAATGGTACCGATGCTATTCAACATAGAACCACAATCCACTAATCAACCCATTAGTTACATGCAACTGTACATTACAATGGTTATCTATTAGGGGACATTTAACGGTCAGCCGATAATGGAAGCTAAATCTATGGTGATGATCAAAGCCTTACCTCAGGTAACTTCACCAATGCATTCATGGTCAGGACTGAGTTGGTAATATTGAAATAACATATACATTTTACCAATAGAATATTTTATATATTATTACATCGCATAGTATCAATGAATTGCTTAGGACTTGTCTAGTAGGGAGTGCTTTTGTAGCAAGCCTCTCAAGTAAATACTATTTTAGGTAAAAAGTAGTAATATGTTATTTATTTACATCAAGTACACGAATAGGTAACCAAAAAACGCGGATTTTGCAATGCCAGCTATTTGCTTTGCTAAAGAGATAATGGCATGAAGGACAGGGTAGAAATGGGTGGTCATTATACTTTGCTTTGGAAGCAGGCAATTTTGTAAGATTGTTTGTTCAGCCAAGACACTCTGCCAAACAAGCGGGCCTTTAAACGTATGTTAGACGGAATACCAACAGGCTTAAGCATGTTGTGGGCGGGTGGTTGATTTCAGCTACAATTTTGCATTTACAAAGCGGTACATACAAATAAATAAAACGTGAAAGCACTAACATTCTGCCACCAGTTCTAAAAGCAATAAAAAATTCAAAGAGTGTCAAACGCTGGGTTTATATAGTAAATGTAAAAGCTGAATAGTCAATGACGACATGTTTGGTAGAGAATCGGTTTCAGCCGAATCATCGTTTGTATACAATGCGAATAAGCTTTATTAACCTGGAATGTTTATAATATTCGTTAAGTTGAACATAGAAGAAATGAACTATATTAAAAGAATATAAGAAACACAACATAAAACTGTGCTATATTTACTAATTTTTAACAATAATCTTTGCCTTTTTTAGGTAAACAGTTTAGATAATTTCTAAGAGAAAACTGAAAAGGTACAACATTATATTTGTTGTCAAATAATATTTAAAATGTGGTTAAACCACCTTTTAGACAAGTTATATCAAGCTGGCAATTTCTTCCAAAGCTGGCCTTGCCTAGATACAAATTTAATCGTTTGAGCTAACCCATCTAGTGAGGGCAGATAATACTAATCTTGTGAAAATACTAAAATGGTCACTATAAACAAAGCGTTTATTTGAAAAAAAAACAATATTATTCTTGTATAAACCAATTACCCAGATAAAACATAGCATTGTGTGACATTTAATGAAAAAAATTTTATAATTATACCTTTTTTAGCACATATTGTGACCTTAAACCCGATCTACAGTTCAGAACATGCCCTGTATAAGGAAAGATACCTGTGGGTTATGGATAGGGCTGACATTCACATAACAACGACCAAATGTAACACCCTGTATGTGTTCATTTCCCTTTGTTTCTAGACCTGTATCACCCTTACATAGTATTGTTCTTGGCTACGGATTTTGTATCTCTCTCATTGGTCACTAGAGTATGACTTGTAATGTAGAGTAATATTTGTGTATGTGTACAATTGCTTTTAGAACTCTCATATCCCACTTCAGAGAGGCCTGTAATAAGTACATTATATCTACAAACTTAATCTCAACTTGTGTTTAAAGTATCTAGAAAATATATATTTTTTTATATAAACATGTAAATTTTGGGCAGAGATTCAAATCTAAACATTTGACTTCAATGCCTACATTGAGAACAGATACATTTCAAAACTAGCAAAAGATACAAAAAAAACCAAATTGCTCCAGGCATTGTCCTAGAAAGGTACAGGCGTTCATTGATAATAAAAACTTTTAATCCCTGTCAAATGTATACTAACTGACAATGTATGTTTGTAAAAGAAATTAACAATGGTTCTTTTTCATTTTTAGGTTAATCAAAGTGTTCTCCAAACTGGATCATACCTGAAGGGTGAGATCTATATATCACACTCATATCTCACTCAATCCTTTTATCTCAATCATATGGCCGCAATACCAGGCTAGAATATTACACAAGAGATTTAGCAGAATGTTCAGAATACAAGAACACAAATCTTGTCTAAAACATTCCAGCATTCCATCACATAGGGTAAGAGAGGGGTTGCGGGAGTAGGAAGGATTTACATTGACACTTACAAGACTTAGAATGTAAATACTCACATGTGGACTCAGATACAATTCAATCTCAGATCTAAAACATTCCAGCATTCCATCACATAGGGTAAGAGAGGGGTTGCGGGAGTAGGGAAGGATTTACATTGACACTTACAAGACTTAGAATGTAAACACTCACATGTGACTGTGATACACCAATCTCAGATCTAAAACATTCCAGCATCTCCATCACATAGGTAAGAGAGGGAGCCGTGGAGTAAAGAAGGATTTTACACACACTTACAAGACTTAGAATGTAAACACTCACATGTGGACCTGTGATACATTCAATCTCAGATCTAAAACATGCAGCATTCCCATGCCATAGGGTAAGAGAGGGGCTGGGAGTAGGATTTACATTGACACTCGCAGACTGAATGTAAACACTCACATGTGGACTCAGATACAATTCAATCTCAGATCTAAAACATGCCAGCATTCCATCACATAGTAAGAGAGAGGGGCTGTGGGAGTAGGGAAGGATTTACATTGACACTTACAAGACTTAGAATGTAAACACTCACATGTGGACCTCAGATACAATCTCAATCTCAGATCTAAAACATGCCAGCATTCCATCACATAGGGTAAGAGAGGTTGGTGGGGAGTAGGGAAGGATTTACATTGACACTTACAAGACTTAGTAAAATACTCACATGTGGACCAGATACAATTCAATCCTCAGATCTAAAACATTCCAGCATTCCATCACATAGGGTAAAAGAGAGGGCTGTGGGAGTAGGGAAGGACTTTACTTGACACCTACAAGACTTAATGTAAACACGCACATGTGGACCTGTGATACACCAATCTCAGATCTAAAACATGCCAGCATTCCATCACATGGGTAAGAGAGGGGTTGGTGGGAGTAGGACAAGCATTGACACTTACAAGATTCTAGAAAAGCCACTCACATGTGGACTCAGATCCAATCTCAGATCTAAAACATGCCAGCATTCCATCACATAGGTAAGAGAGGGCTGGTGAGTAGGAAGGATTTACATTGACACTTACAAGACTTAAATAAAATACTCACATGGACCCAGATACAATTCAATCTCAGATCTAAAACATTCCAGCATTCCATCACATAAGAGAGGGGTTGGTGGAGAGGGAAGGATTTACATTGACACTACAAGACTTAGAATGTAAATACCACTACATGTGGACTCAGACAACAATTCAACTCAGATCTAAAACATTCCAGCATTCCATCACATAGGGTGGCAAGAGAGGGTTGTGGAGTAGGGAAGCAGCATTGACACTACAAGACTTAGAATGTAAACACTCACATGTGGACTCAGATACCCAAATCTCAGATCTAAAACATTCCAGCATTCCATAGGGTAAGAGAGGGGTTGTGGAGTAGGGAAGGATTTACATTGACACTTACAAGACTTAGAATGTAAACACTCAACATGGACTCCAGATAGCACCAATCTCAGATTCAAACATGCCAGCATTCCATCACATAGGTAAGAGAGAGGGGGCGGGAGTAAAGAAGATTTACATTGACACTTACAAGACTTAGAATGTAAACACCACAAAAACTCAGATACAATTCAATCTCAGATCTAAAACATGCCAGCATTCCATCACATATGCAGGAGAGGTCGGTGAGTAGGGAAGGATTTACATTGACACTTACAAGACTTAGAATGTAAACACTCACATGTGGACTCAGATACAATTCAATCTCAGATCTAAAACATGCCAGCATTCCATCACATAGGGTAAGAGAGGGGTTGCGGGAGTAGGGAAGGATTTACATTGACACTTACAAGACTTAGAATGTAAATACTCACATGTGGACTCAGGACAATTCAATCTTCAGATCTAAACAATCCAGCATTCCATCACATAGGTAAGAGAGGGGTTGCGGGAGTAGGGAAGGATTTACATTGACACTTACAAGACTTAGAATGTAAACACTCACATGTGGACTCAGATACATGTTTATTTCAATGTAACATAAAACAAAACAATGCAACATACTGAAGTGTTTTTAACAAAGTGAGCAAACACTGATTGTATTTTGGCTGCGTGACCCTTTGGACAAACGCGGACATTCACCAATAAAGATTACCTTTTAATTGTCATACCTATTATATTAAACATATTACTACTCTGATCTTCCTAATGGTATGCTACTCAACAGACAACCACAACCTAATAGTCAAGCCATTAGTAACAGGCAACTGTACATTACAATGGTTATCCATTAGGGGACATTTAATGGTCAGCCGATAATGGAAGCTAAATCTATTGTGATGATCAAAGCGACTTCCATCAGGCATTTGTCTAATGGCGGGCATTGGGAATGCTTGAACGCAACGGCGGGTGAGGCGCATTAGGCGTGTTTAACATTTTTTGCTCAACACAGGTAGGTAAAATAATAGTTATAGTAAATGGTTATATAATCTCATTTCCATAAAAAAACGTTTTGCAAAATCTGAAACATTTCAGTCTTACGTCATTTCACGTTCCTTCGAAGAGAGGAAAAAGCAATTTTCAGTCGATGAATAAATAAAAGACAAACAGAATGGCAGATTTCTTTCTTTCCAAATCAACATGCAATTTCCCCATTCCCTATTGGGCTGTGTTTACATAGAACTCATGAACGTGTTCCATTCTGTTCATAATATTGCATCAAGCTGCATTAAAATAGTGCACATTGATTAGATTTAACGTTTTCAAAACTATCTTGTGTTTGTCCACCATTATCTTTAATATGGGTTTCTTTGACTACTAAAGTAAAATATCTTCCAGTTAACTGAGGTTTAAGGTTTTAATGTAACTTGACTTACAAAAGTGTACTGGAATAATAAAACATATTATCATTACCCTTCCTGACTGCTTATGGTTAATTAGGTCATTGCATGCAGAACACGGACGCGATAAGGTTATATTTTATATATAGCTAAGCTGCGTACCGTGACACCGCTACGGGCATAAAATGTTCGCTTCGGTTATTGGCCAGTTAAAAGCACTATATTTCTGATGCTTGAAATATAGCTATCAATCTCCAGGAAACAGCCGCTACTCGAACCATATAATCGCTGTTAGCAATAACCGAATAAAATTTCAGCAAAAAAAAATATTTTGCACTTTTACTAAGCTTTTTTTACCTGTAATGTTTAAATTCATTTCACTTATTTAACGACTGGTTCGCTAAACGAACAGTCGAGCAGACTTGATGGGTTTTACAGCACAAAAATCCCTTGGGTTGAACTTTCCTGGTCAAGCCGACTTTCAGAGACATGCATAAAACTTGATCGGGCGAACAAGGATTTACGAACAATCTTGGTGGCTTGGCGGTTTTGGTCTAATCAAAACATGGATCAATGTTCAACAGGCCAGAGGGCAACTGGGGTCTTATAAAGGGTTTGGTTTGGTTTCAGTTGTAGGAAAGGACCTGGGCTGAGGCAAGAGATCAAAGCAATTGGGAATTCCAGGGAATGGGACCCAGGTTAAGTAGGAAACTCCACCGGGTAATGGACGCACATCCTCATTTCCAACAGAATCTACAGACTGGGTATCTCACTCTCTCTCAGTTGGTAGCTGGTCAACAAGTTGTTTATGCTGTACGCGGTGTCGCTCTTGGGAATGGGATAGCCCTCTTTTAAACCAAAGACGTATCTTTAGAACTAAATGTCTAAATCCGGGTATATCCTTTCAGCTAACGCCTTCAAGTCTTCTACAGCTTGGCATAAATCTTCAGTAATCACAATTTTGCCTTCATCTTAAGGTAGAATTTCGTTGCTATTTGAGAAGCAAGTTTGAGAACTCTGCCGCGCCTGCTACCTTTAAGGTGAACTCGCATGTTAACTTAAAAGAAAGATGAACGGAAATTACAGGACAAATTCTTCACCGACTCTTGTCAACTCGTGCCTCGAAGTCATCTATCAGGTTGGAAATACTCACTAAGTCAGCTATGCTTCTTCCACCGCAGCAAACCTCATATAATAATCTTACAATCTCTTAGGATCTTAGCAGAATCACTTTGTTTGGAGATGTTGCAAAGTGGAAGCTCTGTGTGATTTAAGTTGAGAGGGAGTTTGAAGGCGGAATGAGTTTTTCCTCCCTGCAACAACGTTGCTGCAATGCCTGAAGACATACGGATATTGCGATATTTCTTTCCATTCGCACCTTAGCTAGAATCAAATTTAATAGAAAGTTTTTCAGTACCTCCCGGTGCGTCAAGAAAGAATATCTTTCAGAATTTGAAAAATGCTTGATATTACTTCTTTGTAGACGTTTCTGCTCCTCATTCAGTTTGAGAACGTTGTCATTGACTAATTCAGACAGTCGATCTATGTCATAAGACAACTCTTTTATGTATTCGCGATTGATTTCTGTCGGTGGTGAGTTAAACGTCGGAGAAAGGAGACCGAATGTTGAACACACTGATTTGACATTGAGGATAGAATGCTGTCAATAGATTGTAAACATTTGTTGTGAATTATATCAGAGATTTGGTCCAACTGTAAGCCGGAACATTCTGTTTCTAAATGTCTCTTGAAATCTTCTGACATATTTCCTTGTGCTTTTCCCACAATGCTAGAGGTCTGAAGCCTGGCAAAACACTAAAATGACAGCAAAATTTGCCTTATTTTGTGAGGCGACTCGGACACAGCAGCTTCTTCAAAGTTACAATCCCAATGGCTGTCATCTTGCAGCAAACCCAGCGCTCTGCAAGCAGATTGATAGGTAGAATGAACCACCCGGATACCCTCCGAAGGTCTTCAAAACCTGTTGGCCCTTTGACCTCATGAAGGAGAAGACGTAGATAATAGCACTCGGTGTTGTTTGGATGTACCGTGTAAACACGACCGAGTACATTATCTTTCTAATGTCTGGGTGTCCTGGAATAGGTTTTCCCTGTTTCCGACGGCAAAACACATTGTTTTTCAGGTGTAATAGGCTGGGACTTCACTGTAGAAAAGAGTTTTGCGAAATCGTCCGTTTGGCACAATTCAAAAAAAGCTAAAAGAGTAGTTTATGGTGGATTTATAATTTTGTCTTGGACATTTTTGGGATTGAAATATACTCTTTGTCCATTTTCTAGGTGCATCACGGGTGGGTACCTTTCATGGATAGGAAAGCAGAAAATACGCCACGCCGCTTCAAAACTGCTTATGTAACGGCCAGTTTCATACTTTGAAAGCGCGCGGGCGGGTCCCTTATATACCCCCACCACCAGAAAACAGTGGGAATGACCGCCATGCCGCGGTACAGGACTCCAGACCAACCACCATCCTCACACCGCGATCCACGGCTGCTGGCCCGCTCCACTGTAGCCTACTGCAGGAGGCAGACTCAGCCACTGATCACAATACTGTTAGTAGTGGTTCTGTGCAAGCTAGATTATTTCTTGTAAAACACGAAAAGGTTTACTTAAACACATAAAAACCTACGCTTTCCTCAACACATAAACAAACAACGTTAACTCCGTTCGTAGAAAAAGAGATTAACGTTGATAATTTAATGTGTAAAAATTATATTTTTAATGTAGCTTTTCATAAATTAATCAGCACACTGTACCACTTAACGATGCATGACAGACCCTCAAACTTGGCAAGTGTCTTAGTTTTGAGCCTGCTTAATATTATCATAAAACTATCTGTGTTTAACTTGTCATAACCTAAAGAGAATAATCATACCATCTAAAATTAATGTCAAATGAAAAAAATGACATTTTAAAGATTTCTATTGGTCTACAGTTGAGCTACAAAACTAATACCGGAGATACGGCTGAAGAAAAACGTCAAAAACGACTAAAGTCGCTCTTTAGCTCATAATAGGTACTTTGAAATATATTTTTTAGCCTATCGTCATAATTTTGTATACTATCAAACACTTACTACCTAAACTAAAGGTTTGTAGTCATAGATGGTTGGAATCTGCCTTTTTTATGCGCAAACAGGCAAAAAAAGTAAAATTTCTCAGTTTTACTTTAAAGTGATATGACGTCAAAACTGTTGGAGATAGAAAAGAATGTTAAATACAAAAGTTGTAGATCATTTCATTCCACTAACGATTTTCGTCAAATCTAAGATCCGATCACTTGTTTAGCTTCTACAGATGCAAGTGTAAAGGCTTGCACGGGCGAGATTCACGCGACGTAGCTCCACCCCTAAACCTTGAAATTTGAATTTCGTAAAACCAACCTTATTGCACATCTACACCATGAAATGCATCTACGTGCCAAATTTCATCTTTCTAGGACGTATAGTTTGTGCTGTGGAGTGATCATATGTCAGTGGTAACTTGCAAATATATAAGAGATAGTAGGTCTAAACAGTAAACATAGCCAAAATAGAACGATGAAAGTGAGTTTTAAAACGTAAAAAGCACTAAAGGCTCAACCACCAGCTCTAAAGCAATAAATAATTCAAGAAATTAATCAAACGTTGGGTTTTGGATAGTAAATGTAAAAGCTGCATAGTCAATGATACACGCTTGGTATTTGAGAGGCGAGTTTCCCTTCGAGTTTGCCACTTTCATGCACTTTGAATACATTGCTTTGTTTACCTGGAATGTATACATTGTTCGTTAGATTTAACAAATAGAAAACCTAAATAAAACGTATCCAAAGCGGCATGACAACTAACATAATGTTTCTATTTGTTAAAATTTGACAATTTAAGGTGTATAAAAGAACTACTAAGGAACTGTTCAACCTCAGTTGTATAAATCAATTATTATTACAAAAATTTGAAGAAAAAACGTTTGCACCGAACCGAGACTGAACCTGGTCTCCCATCTGCCGTTTGAATAACTATTAATATAATGGAAAAGTGAGGCAAACTGTTACACGACTGAAGGTGAATTGAGTACAACTTTCTTATAGTAAACTATATTTATTGTGAAAAATCTTGTAAGCTATTTTTAAATCGGTGCTATCGTTTAACAGGCCATGCAAGAACTGGTGGCAAAACTTCAGATCTAATTATTTCATGACTTAATTTTTGACTTTGTAGAATGTACAGTATTATACAAGTCAATCGTTACAATCAAGTGAAAACGAATAAAGTTAAACATGAATACAGTAACGAGTATTTTTTTTTTCGAGAAAATTTGTGAATGTCTTGTGTTTTATTACTGTAGCTCTTCTGATGTGACGTCCGTAAAAAGACATAAAACTGTAGGGTAACCATAAACCTGGAATACAGCCACAAAATGACATTGGGTCACGGTGTGTGTGTATACAGTTACACATGTCTGGGATACTACAGTTATTTCAGTTTATATTCAGTTCTTAACTCATATTTTTAAAAACAATCCTGAAAGTATATTTGTTCAACTTATAAGATTGATATATCAGGCTGTAAAAGAATTGTACTTAAAACCAGTATAGGGCTTAGTTGTGCAATTTCTAACATACCTTTAGTTTTGTCAACCAACGTTAACCCATTGCGTTGGAAATTATTATTATCCAATACAAACGTGACTCTGAAATACAAGAACATTTTATAACGTAAGGTTTGTAGAAGCTAACACTAAAACTACTGAGTAGCCTTCGGCAGTTTTTTCATGTTAATTTATTAATTTTTGGATAATAACACGGTAACTAAACCAGCAAATTAAAAGCCTTAAAGGTTATGTTATGGTAGGTAAGTTTACATAAATACCAAAAGCTGAGGCGGGAAAATCAAAATAGTTCAGCAGCCCAAGAGCACATCGCGCTGCAAGCAAGTTCGTCCTCGAAAATTGCCCGACTTGGTCACATTTAAGTCATCGACATCGGACAAATTCCACCAAGTTGAGCCAAGGCGGAGAAGAACAAGAGATTGCAGTGCTCTCAGCGCTATCTGTGCACGGGCTGCCGCAACTATGTGGATTCTCCTGCCTCAGCAATGTGTAATCCATGCCCAATCTATCTACTACAACATTATCTTGTCTTACAGTCAATACAGTTATAACTAACTGCTAAAAAACCTAACACGATCATTTTTAATACCATTTTTGAAGCCACTACACCATCCGGCCCAACTATTTCTGCCTTCAAATTCTAGGAAAGTACTTAAATTTGAATGTCTATCCGAAACATGTGACTGTCAAATAGTGACTTTAAATCAACAAGCTGGAAATATTACAAACAGAATTTAAATAATATGTCAAAAAATACTATTGTTTTGAAGGTACTATTTAACAATATAACGTTCATATAAACAATACTTGGACGCTTTTTATAGTTGATGAAGACTATACAATTGTCGTAAAGTTCTGTTGAATTTCAGATATATTCTCTCTTGTATAGGGTTTTGTCTCTTCAATCTCTGCATAATGTTATAGCACACGATAATAATGCTTATAAGTTAATGTAACGCTTTTTGTTATTAAATTTTCCATAACTTATAACGATAATAAACTGAGTTAGCGTGCATAAATACTAAAGTAGCATATTTTATTATGAATGTAATTAAACAAATATCTTTTGAAATTGCAACCGTTAATGTTTTTGTTACGTTACACGTGTTCACAACTAAATCTTTCCTTATATGTTTAGGTTTAACATTTAATTTGTTTGACCCAATATCAACATACAAAACCCCATACACACCTAAGCACCTAAGAGAATGGGAGTAAGCAGTCGTAATGTGTTCAACTGAGAATGAATTGACTTGTAAGACGTGTAATGTAGAATAGTAAGGCTTGTAATGTATTCACGTAGGATGGTGAGAGGGCGTTGCAAATGTTACATTTGTAAGCGATACCAGTGGTGTTGAACTAATGCTTCTTGCCAGTCTCGCCCTGATAGAATATTTACGTTTGAGTAACATTAGTTAGACCAATGAAGCATATTCTTCTTCTTCTTGATTTTTTGCAAAGATAAAAGCTGTAACATTATGTGTCTGACTAGCGGAATAAGGTGTAATGAAATAAGTAACACAAAATGATGTGCACGGTTAACACAGATGTGGATTATATCTGATTAGCAATGTGAGTCTGATTTCTGAAAACCTAGTGAAACTGTGAAATAACAAATTCTGACTTAAAGCCAACAACAAACCGGTGTAACGAAGAACAAAAGGAACAGGATAAGAAGGTACAGTCTTTATTAAAATATTTCTTTTGGTGGAAATATTCTGAAGCTATATTTAGAAACCCCATGCTATAAAGCTCACATTAAATGACCGCACGTTTGTTTTAATTGTCCTGTCCATTGTAATTTACTTTGGTGACTGAAGAGATCTGAACAAGAGGGGATACTTGGTGTATAAAAGAAAAAGGAACGAAGTTAAAAGTTTGAAACGTGTGATATTTCCTGAAGTTTTCAAACTTTGGACAAACAACAGTTCACTTTCTTGATCGTCTGCACTTAAATCCACTTTTAATGTATTGTAGTGAGTCAGTTACATGTTTATTTCCAATGTAACATAAAACAAAACAATGCAACATACTGAGGTGTTTTTAACAAAAGTGAGCAAACACTGATTGTATTTTGGAACTGCGTGACTCTGTTTTGGACAAACGCGGACATTCACCAATAAAGATTAACGATTACCTTTTAATTGTCATATTATATTAAACATATTACTACTCTGATCTTCCTAATGGAATGCTACTCAACAGACAACCACAACCCAATAGTCAAGCCATTAGTAACAGGCAACTGTACATTACAATGGTTATCCATTAGGGGACATTTAATGGTCAGCCGATAATGGAAGCTAAATCTATTGTGTTGATCAAAGCCTTACGTTAAGTAACTCAACTAAGAAACATTCATCAATTGTCGTATAAATCCTAATTGTTTGCTTCACACGCAACGATGAATATCGTAAAACTTTTAGCAACGCAATCATAGGTATAGTAATAATTATTTTTAACATTTTTATCAACACAGGTAGGTAAAATAATAATTATGTAAATGGTTATATAATCTCATTTCAATAAAAAAAACGTTTTTGCAAATCTGAAACATTTCAGTCCGTACGTCATTTCACGTTCCTTCGAAGAGAGGAAAAAGCAATTTTTCAGTCGAGGAATAAATAAAAGGCAAACGAATGGCAGATTTTTTTTCCTTCCAAATCAACATGCAATTTCCCCGCATTCCCTATTTGGCTGTGTTTACATAAGAACTCTTGAACGATTTCCATTTTGTTCATAAGTATTGCATCAAGCTGCATTAAAATAGTGCACATTGATTGAGATTCTAACACTTTTCGAAAACATTCCACCATTCTCTTGTAATAATGGGTTTCTATGAGAGCTACTTGAAACTAGTATCTTCCAGTTAACTGAGGTTTCAAGGTTTTAAGGTAACTTGACAAAAGGAATAAGTGTACTGGAATAATAAAACTGTATATTATCATTACGCCCTTTACGGCTTATGGTTAATTAGTCATGTGCAAAATAACGAACGCGACTATGGTGAATAAAGTATTTTGAAATAAAATAGTAGGTCTAAACATATCTAAATGGAACGATGAAAGTGAGTTGTAAAACCTAAAAGCACTAAGGTACAACCACCAGCTCTAAAAGCAATAAATAATTCAAAGAGTGTCAAACGTTGGGTTTGGATAGTAAATGTAAAAGCTGCATAGTCAATGATGATACGCTTGGTAGAGAGGCGAGTTTCCCTTCGAGTTGCCACTTTCATGCACTTTGAATGTGCTTTGTTTACCTGGAATGTATACATTGTTCGTTAGATTTAACAAAAGAGAAAACCTAAATAAAACTTATCCAAAACGAAAAGCATCGACAACTGACATAATGTTTCTATTTGTTACATTTGAAACAATTTAAGGTGTATAAAGGAACTACTAAGATTGTTCAACCTCCAGTTGGAATCTGATGTACGGTATTTTATACAAGAAAAATCAAGTCTAATTTTGGCAGGATTTTGGCTAATCAGTATGACATTTCCCTTCAATAGGTTAAGAGAGGGGCTAACTGGAGGTACGCTAAAGAGGGGTTACTCTTGAGAGTCAATTCCCTGGAAAAGACTCTGAAGAGAGAATAAGTAATTATTGGTTACCTCCGGTTTGGATCTAGAAGACGTCTGCAAAGCAGTTTGGGACGACTGGTTTAAGTGGACCAGGACTTTTATCCTGGTCGAAGATGTAATGCTAGCAGACACATTCCTCCTTACCTTATTTCATTTTCTTTTCACTTTGTTGGCCAGCACAATACGCCTAAGGCTGCGTTTCTCCAGCAAAGTGTTTCCTTGGCTGGTAGTCCATGTGGCCTTGCCAATTGTCATAAACAATACTTCAACATAAGAGCTTCCTAATTATTTTTATCAGAAATAAGATTTAAACCCCTTAAGGTTACTAAAAGGTAATTAAAATCTAATTTGAATGAAAAATAACTACAATTTTAAATTAAAAACATTAACTCAATAAAATTACGCTAAAATGAAGTTGTGATAAAAATGTTTGATCAAACCAATGTATAGAGATGCCACATAAACGAACGCTCATTTGTGTTAAAATACGAACGCTCATTTAGACTGTTGTTATCAATTATAAACATACTTTGAAACTTTTGAAACCTAGAAAATACGAGAGAAATTTTCATGTTATTTTTAAACCGGTTGCTCTCACCTAAATAGATATGACAACTACACAGCAGGAGATACAAATAAATTCACGTTAATCAATTACTATGGTAAGCCAAATTTATTTATATTACTTTCGACTAAGAATTTAGTTTGAAAACTAGCTAAAAAGTGATGTCTTAAGTAAAAACGAATTTTAAGCAATAAAATACAGTTATTGTTTTAATCGCATATACTGTATAAAAGAATGAGGTTAGTTGCTAGTTTATTCGAGATAAGTTTGCTTCAATGTCAAGCAATTTTAAACTAATTTTCTTTATGCAAACTTCCACCTTTCTACAGTACTCAATGCATACACTTAATAGTTTCATAGTTCAAGGATGCTTTCAACTAACCTTTTTTCACAAACCTCTTTGTAAGCGGGTCTTTCTTTTTCAAATACTCCCCTGTAAACAAATTATGCATACGTATAAAATTCTTAAAACGTTTACTGGGGGTCAGGATCGCTGTCCACTTCATATTTCCAGGCCTTGGTCTTAACATACTTACGGCATAAATGTATCATTTGTCCATAGGAAATTCGATACAAATATTGATACGGAAGTGGATGTCATTGATTTCAGAAAGGATTTACTTGAAGCAAGGATTTTATAAGTTAAAATTGTATATAACGCACAGTTCAGCAAAATCCGTGGCGTTACCTGCATCCGTGGCTCAGTGGGTAGAGTCACGGCTTGCAAAGCGCAAGGTTGCGGGTTCGATTCCCGGCGCAGGAACAAGGGTTTGGACTGCTTGATGCCCACACACCCTAGTTGAAGTAACACATTAAAAATTCCATTGGAGTAGACAGAAAATAAATGTAATGTTTGATGTGGAAAATGCAATTAAGTTTGATGGAGAAAAGAACCATAATAACCGTTCTAATATACAAGTAGATATAGAACTATGCGGATTAATTATCAGTGATGAAGCCACCTTGTTATCATACGCGGTTGGATATGAGATATGAGGTAAAAATATGCTCTCATTATGAGAGCCTCATTATCATCCCCGGCCTACATCCGATAATGAGCTTATATTGGATCTAGCTGCTAACCAACACACTGATTGTTTAAACACAAATCTTCTGTGTCGAGTTGTACTGAAACCTAGAAAAATACGAGAGAGATTTTCATTTTAATTTTAAACCGGTTGCTCAAAACAGCAGTAGATACAAATACATTCACGTTAATTATTTGTTATAGTAAGCCAAATTTATTTAAATTACTTTCGACTGAGAAATTAGGTTTAAAACTAGTAAAAAAGTGAGGTCTTAAGTAAGACACGAATTCTAAGCAATAAAGTTCAGTACTCGTCTTAATAACCTTGCATATGAGAGAATAAGGTAAATTGTTAGTTTATTCAAGATAAGTTTGCTTCAATAAAAATAATTTAAAACTAACTTTCTTCTATGAAAATTTGTACCTTTCTACAGTACTCACTGCATACACTTAACAGTTTCATAGTTCTAGTATGCTTTCAAGTCAACTAAACTTTACCTCACAAAGCAACTTTGTAAGTGGTTTACTTAGAAAATGTAAAAAGAAAGACTCAAGGACGATGGAAATCGACTGTAATAACATTTCATACACCTGACATTGGACTAAAGCCGGATTACTAGACAGTTATTATTATTCAATATCTGATCCAAAAGTATTTATGGGCATTTAGTCTAGTAAAATATAAATACGGTTCTATAGAGAGTGCCTTGTTATTCAAAGTAGCTTTAAATCATTTAATTGCACTCTGTATATGAGCCTCTGTACACCCTAAAACTGTAGGTTTTGGTTAGGACTAAGCCTCACAACGGCTACCGTAAGCTATGTGTTCATTTGCCTTTGTTTTTGGACCAGGACAGAACCTGTATTACCTCACACTGTACTGTTCTTGGTTGCAGGTTTCGCATCACTTCTTTATTTCCTGTTGAGGATAATTCAATAATTTTAATACCTCAATTTCAGGGAGCCGAGATAGCAAAACGCGTTTTAGATCTGACAATGTATTAAATCAAAATTCTATGTTTCATTTTGGAGGTGCTTTTCAAGATAAAACGTAAATAATGGGTTATAAATGATAAATTTGATGTTAGTAAATGTTATAAATAGTAAACAGAGTGAATGTGAACGGAGGAAATTTAAGTTGTACATTCTTGTATGTTAACCAGAAAACCGTCTGACCCCGGATGTTGACAGGTAAAGAGGTTATGCACATGTTCAGGATATTTTTGGATGGGAGGCAGTTTGACTTCACCATTACTACAACATATACCGGTGTTAGAACAAACTAACTCTGGAGTCTCAGAATGCGTACTTTTAGTCTTTTTTACTGATAGTTACAGCTAGTCCTATGGTATGTTCAACAAGGCCACATTGGCCAACAAGAGCAATTTGTTTGGTTTCCTAGGACAACTGTCAGTAGGACCTACGGTCGTAATCAAAAAATGATCCTGCTGAAGAAAAGACGCACTAAACGTCTTTAATCTGGAAAATAATAAGCAAGCCTGGCATTGATTACAACTCAAAATTAAATAAGAAGATTGAAAAAGTAATTGCTTGGGAGAATGGCTAACATTTGTAAATTTGCAAAGCAAAGAAATTGAAAAACTAGTAATAAAATCAAAATTTCTCTCATAACAAAATGTCTCGAATCTTCGCATAGGCTCTTTAACAATAATTACATATTTTGGAAGAAAAAAAAAAACATAACAAATAATTGTGATGGTATCACCACCTTTTTAAAGCAAGTCATTCATCTAAAGATGCAAAAGTGGTTTAAAACATTGTTAGAAGATGGTACTAACTTGAAACAAAAAGGTTTTTAAGCCTCCTTAAGTTAAAGTTCATGTATTTGTACTAGAACGTAATCCATGTTGTGTTTTATCTTTAGGTCCAGCAATGCATCTTGTTCTGATCATATTTTGCAAGGTAAGACATACATAATTATATTTCACTAACATGACCAGGCTAGACTAGTACAAAAGGATTTAACAGATCGAACATTTCAGAAGGCGGAAACACAAATCTTGTCAATAACATTCCCTCACTCCTTCACATAGGGTAGGGGCGGGGTTTAGTGTGAAGGGGTGGGTTCACATTGACACTCACAAGACAGACAAGGAATTTCTTACATCTGGACGTGTATGCAGTTCTATGTAGGTTCTGTAGCAATCCTTTAACCATATTGGTCTAAAACGGTTCAGATAGCCTCAGTGATCATCTGATGATTCTCGCATCAACTCCCACCATCGTTTAGACCTTTCAGACCATCACCTGCGTTGTTCGAAAGTCACTTTAAGCCTTTGGTTCTTGTATTTCCATTGGTCATTGGAATATTAATTAATGACCCATTCTATGGAAAGAGTCGGCCTTAGTTTGTAACAAAACTACACCTCATAACTCATTACTACCACTCATCACATTCATCCCTCACCAGGTATAATTTGCCTTAACACAATCGCTTGAGAGTGGTCGGCATCTCAAAATAAACATAAATCTTTTAAAGTTTTAAGGAAAATGCGCGTGGCAGGTTCATAAATAGAATAAAACTACCAAAAGTAGAATATACTTGAGAATGGCAACATTAAATGTTCAAAACAAACATTTAAACGCTACCAGAATCAGCTAATGTATTTAAGGAATATTTTAGTAATATTTGTGATAATTTGTTTAAAGCCTTCGACAAAACAAACTGATGTCCCATAAATAAATATTGAACAAAACACCCGCCAACAAAATAGTTTATTCTAAACCTTATAACTAAAGACAAAATTATATTGTTTCCAAAATAATTAAAATTCTACCATGTGATATAAACAGCTTGAATTCTAAATCTTTAAAAAATCCTGTCTGATAGTTTTTCTGATGTAAAGGTAAATATATTTTGATAAATGCTTCAAAACAGGGAATTTTTTCCTAAAAGTGCAAAGGTTAAATAATAATTGATTTTAAAAGGGACAAAAGTTTGCCTGATTAAACTATAGTAGGACCATCTTTGCTGCCTGTTGTTGTTTCCAAAGCTACTTGAGAAAATTATTTATAATATACTAGTCTCAATTTTTTACAAGTTCAATATTCTCAGCGAAAATCAGTACGATTTAGAAAACACAGATCGACAGTGTTCACTAATCGCGGAATATCACACAGACCAGGTGTTATGAATAATAAAACAAAAGCAAGAGGTATTTTGCTGACCTGACTAAGGCTTTGACCTGGTCAACCACCAAATCCCTTCTACAGAAGCTAGAATACCATGAGACCGTGGGAGCACAAAGGCGCCCCTTATTACCCCGCACTCAACAATAGGACTCAGCTTCCATTTTGTCTATCCCTGCCCTTAGGTAATCCATCTCCTCACTCAGAACCGTCCTCACGGCGTTCCGCAAGGAAGCATACCGGCCGCTTCTTTTGTTCCCTTACGCCATTAACGCCTTCTATTTAAATCCCACTAAAAAGTGCCCTCTACGCTGATGACATTAATGTCACTTATTTTAACTCACAGAAACTATGAACTCTAACTGAATTAACAAATTGCAAACAAGAAAACTAAATACTGGTTCACAGCAAATAAGTGTATTCTAAATGTGTCCAAAACTCCAATACTTAGACAACAAGCACCAAGCCAATCCATACTATTCATTGAGGAAGCAGCGCCCTGCCGATCAACAACAAATTCCATTGTTAGTAATACAAATATGTAAATAACGTTAAGTTGATAGGTTTAGTTTCATAGTAACTAACGTGGCAAAGGACATGTGTAAGAGTTAATTCCCAAAACTGACTCCAGCCTAAGGTGTAATCTCTAAAACAGTTTGCCTCTAATTGTGAAAACTAAACTTTACTTTGTTTATAACTCCTATTTCAGTCACAATTAAACTATGGTATTTTGATAAGAAATTCAAATAGAGATAGTCACAAAATTTTTACACCTCAAAACAGCCCTTAGAATAATGAATCATTCCGTCTGTCTTGACAGCTGTCGAAAAATTATTTTATACTTAAAAAATTCTTCCACTTAATGACATAAAATTCTTATATGAGGTTATTAACTATTCAAACGGAATGAAAACCGATAGTACCTCGAACATCTTTCTACCATGATTATGTAATACAAGAAATGTACTTTTAGGTGCCTGGGAAACATAGATTATCTTATAGTATGAAAAAAAGGAGTTTACCATTCAGGCCTGCCAATTTAAAATATGCTTACGGCTGAGTTGTTGAGGATGGAAACAATCGCAATTCCCTGATTTAGTCTTTAGTCTTAAGCGTTTTTTCTGTCTGGGTGTAATTTACAATTTTAATCATGCCAGTTTATGTTAAATTGTTTGTTTCAACATTCATTTCAATTATTTAAGTTGATTATTATCTTTTGTTATATTTTAATGAACGTAAACTTATAATTTTAGATTGGATATAATCTTTAATAATTTGTATGTATATATTTTACCTTGTTCTACTGGATTTGTATATATTTTAATTTACTTATATTTTACCTACCTAGTTTCTGTATATTATCTTGACGAAGCCTCGGATTGGTAAATAATCTGGTTTTGGTGAATAAAGGTATTTATTTATTTATTTAAATAGTGATTTAAAGGGATAAATTTGTATGGACCGTGGATGGTCGAATGTTGGCATATCCCAGAAATACAAGTAAGTGAAAAATAGAATGTCTTGCATTGTAATTGCCCAACAATGTGACGGAAAATGGGTAATATTACAAAACGCCAGGTATCCCATGGCAACCTAAAATATTAGATTTTAATTTGATGATAAAACACTTGACCATGTATTTGGTAATACAAATTAACTTTTGTGTTTTTTTCTTATATGATTTGAAATTCAATTGAGATAATGAACTTGTTGGATGAATATGTTTGTACTCATAAACTTTATATTTACACTGTATTGTTGGCTAATGTCACAATGGTTTTCTCCCAACGTGGCGTTGTAAGGCTGGAAAACGTTTTCGATGAAATCAACACTGGCAGACTTAGGCTCAGCAAATGCCCATCAGTTGCAAAGATCTCTCTTTCGATGAGTATACAAGATTTACACTTGCGCTTAAAGGCTGTACGATAAAGAAACTGTAAAAAAAGGATGACCCAAACCTTATTTACTTCTCTTTTTCAATCGAGGCAATTTGGTTGAGGTATTGACATATGACAAATTTCTAATCCACAGCTTGATTTCAAATAGTGGTTACTATAATTGTTCAATTTTATATCCCAAAAGAAATATGGTACGAACAATCAATTAATAAAATTGTCTGGTTTCAAACATACTGATGTACTGAAAAAAAACCGCAACTGAACATATGGATAACTTAGGTAACAAGCGGGATTAGTGGGGTAGACAGAAGGAATTGAAGGCCGAGTCTGATGACGCCCCATTTCATATGGCCTGCGCTTTCGACGCTTTCATTCATACAAGAAAAGCGCGAGCATACGTAAACGCTGAAACGCTGACGCCAATGATGAGCGCACATGCGGCTGCCGGTTCTGCAACACTACATGGTAATTTTGAGACTAGCTAACGCTGAGGTAATATTTTCATGCCTTGACTTACTTCACTGTAAGCGAGGCATAGGACGTAGCCTAAGGTAATATTTTAATCGCGATCACCGCGTTTAAATTTATTTGAATCCCTAAAAGCCGGGAATGCTCGCTGGATCATGGCCCAAGCTACGATAACGCGCCGAGGTTCGATTCGACCTTTTCCCCAGCCCGTAGGATCCGGATGAAAGGTCGGCGGATGACTTTACCTTTTTGGTATGAAGCTGGCTTCCTGTAGCAGACGAGCCTGAATCCAGAACAAGCTCCACCGTTTTTCGCGTTCGACACACCGACCCTGAAATTGCATCTGCGGTCGCGACCGGTGCAACCTGACGGTATCTAACCCTTTTTTTGTTCCAGCGGTCGAAGAACGGCGTTTGACCCACCGGCCGAAAGTGCAGGCAAATTTAAAGTAAAAATACATTAAATAAACTTCTGCGACTACTATTACCTTAATTAAACAAAAGTACGTATATCCCCAATTCTTGTACAAGTTAAATAGTTTTGGTGTAGTGATAGGCATCTGTATTTCAATTAAAGCCATTACAGACATAGAAGGTACCTTTTGCTTTAATATAATCTGTGGAAATATTAGTTCCTAATAATTATAGTTATAAATAATTAATTATCCATGTATATTAAAAGTAAATAGTGCTATATCTTTCATTCGTCAGACGCATAAGATTTCTTTTTTTCATCAAGATAGCTGCTGCTACCATTAGTATAAAATAAAAATATGTCATTTTCATATACATCATTTCGTGATCAAAGATCAAATCAAAGACCAACAAAAAAATAAAGACTTAACCACCTCATTAAGGTTTGATTTTCACATTTTGAGATTATTTCATTGTTGATGTTGAGGTATTGCATTGACCTACTTCTTACCTAACGTACTTGTACTCCTTCAATTTTGAATGAAACAAATAAAATTTTATACTTTTCCTTAATGGAGTTTCGAGCTACATCTCGCAAGACACAAAGTTACATGCAGGTTTAGATAACGTAAGTAACAACCAGGGAAAACTGAAAAGTTCACAAAGTGTATTCCAGAAGCCTGTTTTGAGGCGTTTACAAAATCAAGAACTGTAGGTTTATCTTAGCCTGTTAAATCTTTTTAAGATTCATAATTTGAAACAAAACTCTCATATTGAAATAAAACGATCGAAAAGTGTATTATAAATTGTAGTTTTTTAATACACATTGTGTAATACTTTCAAGTGAAATAAAGAGAGGTGTTTAATGTTAAGTTTCTTTTGGTTTCCAGTTAAGCTACTTAACTAACCATGTAATACCGCATTAATCTTCAGAGTGAAAGCGTAGAGTTTATCTGAAGAAACTACAAACAGAAAACACTTATAATACAGAAGTTGAACGAACCTGTAACGCTTTGCAAGCCAAGTCTTAAGTCAATTATTTGTGAGCGAGGCAATATGTCTACCAACGATCACTAAGATTCAGTTGAATGTTCTATTACAACTACCTTGCTATAAAATGGCGAATGAACTCTAACTTATGGAGCCAAAACCGTAAGCAAAGCAAACCGGATTGGTCAACGAAGCTAATGTCCAAAGGCAGAAGCTCCATCGAGAGGGAAGCGAACGAATCTGATATCCAAAGAGGGCTTTGGCCCTTAGCTGGCCAAAGAATAGTCTTCATATACATAACGTTTAGTGTAAGTAAGATGTACATTGTATGAAACACAACACAACTCTCATCATTCGGTCGTTTTCGTGTTTGCCATCAATCAAACGGAAACAAAGCTTTCCAAAACATTTCATCTCCGAGCTGTTTCCTGCAATCTTTCACTTCCTGGTTACCCAGCGTAAACTTTCAGTCGCAACCAGTTTCACGGGCCTCCAATACTGCCAATTGTAAAACTAGTTGTTAGCAAAGGTAAAAGGTAAGGTTTGTCTTGTTTAACGAGGGGAAGTTAGGACTACAAAAGTCCTCTATACCACTCAACCTCGACCTTTACCTAGCGTCACCGTATAGTCACATTAAAATTGTAAGCGGTGACTGCGGGGATCGAACCCGCGCCAACGGAGTGATGAGCTCCGTAGTCACGCGCGATACTAATAATTATCGCGTATGCAATTAAGTTAATACGAGTAATTTAATATTAGGATTGCTGTGTGTACTTTTATAAACACGATGTAAGTTGAATTTCAAGGGGACGAAATATCGCACTAGGTGTGCTAAATAGCATAAAAGCATGTTTTTGATAGTGGTTCGATGTTTGATTTCTTATTTTATATTATATTTGTGACATTCTATTCACTAAATCTTTAACTATTAAAACAAACAACGCTCAATCTCCCCTAGGTTTTAAATTTAAAGTTAAGTGAAAGAAAGGGCCATGAGGGCCTAACTTTGCCTTGTTTGCAAATTAACATCTTAACAAATAAAGAGATATTCTATTTCAGTCATATAATGTAAATATTCGTAGCTATGTCATTTCAGTTTTGTTGATTTGTTAATTCTTTGTTGGCATATTTCGGCAAAGCCCAGTTTTATTGTATTTTTCAACTTTGTGAAGAAATCAAATTTAACATACATTAAAAAAAGCGAAATATAAATAGATAACCACAAATTATTATTTTAAGCAAACTTCGATAGAACTATTGGTTTTTCACTTGTAATACACTAGTTCATTTTGTTGCCGTACCCTAACATAAATAAATTGTGTTCGTTATTTTCAAGAGAGAATAAACTACTTATAACGCAGCCGCTTCGAAATTTCACAACAAACAAATACTTATATTCTTTTACAAAGGCTGTTCAACTGTTAACGTACACACACAGCACACAATAGGTAACAGATTGTTAATAATAGGCCTTGTTTTAACGTATTTGGGTCAACTATAAAAACAGTATTTTCGTAGATCGTTTGTCGCCATCATGTAGTTTTGCATCCCTTTAATTATTTTCTTTATTACGTTTGTCGTTAAACTATATCTATCAAACATAAGATCCAGCTGGTTTTAACACTGCTTCCACTGAGTTCAATGTCAAAGCTTTGTTGTTCAAAGAGGTCTTGAGATGTCGTTATTGTTTTGATTAGTTAGCTACTGAACCTAATTAGTCAAAGACCAAACATGTAACTAAAAAATATTTATCTTAAAATATCTATGATAACAAATAACGGATTTATTGAATGTTATTGTAACAATATATTTGCTATAGACAAGATATTGCGTAGCAAAACACAAACACTATTAAAGCAATGAAATTAAATATTCACAGTAACATGTTTTTACACTCATTTCACATTCACACTTAACATCAGACCTGGCTTTAGGGGGTAATAATTTTTTCGTTTATGTGTACATTTTACGTGCAGAATTCTTTTATATCACTGGCACTGGATGTCATATTGTTTCGAATTGTATGTATTTTTTCGGAAATTTACCAGCGATAATGAACAAAAAGAACACGATATAGATAAAACTGAACTTAAGAATACAAACATTGGAAACATTGCAAATCAAAGATGTTGTTCATCAACCATTTTGGATTCAAAACACTACTCAGGCGATTTGAGTGGAAGGATTCCTTTTTTAGTTTCAATACCATTAATAAGGGTTCATAGCTGTTTTGGCTCTCTTAAGTCAAAGAAGTCCCGATGTTAATTACATTCGTTTGTTTTGAGCTAAACGTAATCAGAACAAACCGTTTAAAACTGCAACAAGTGTCCCGTGAGCTATATGTGAGCTAATTGTGCACATATGACTGCGTCTGAGATCACTCAAAATGTATGAATATTTCACTCGACTGTGAATACTGAATTGAGATTCATACTACTCAACTTTGAGATTCATCAGACTCTCGACAGGTATTTCCATATACAGTTCTTAATGAGATTTTAAACAATAGCGTACAGATGCAACCTATATTATTGTTCTATAGATTTCAATTAAAAGTTAAAAGACTGAATAAGAATAGGCTTCTTAAAAAGGGGTTTTTAGATGTTGCTATTACTCGTATTTTTTACAAAATTGTGTTTGCTACCCGTTATAATAATCCCGAACACTTTCAATTAAATAGATACTGTTGAGAGAAAAATTGCAGATGTAAATCATCGCATATTATAGTTGCTGATACAGTACTTAGTTGTTCACTTGAAATTATTTAAGTAAAGCGGACCTGAGGCGGGTTGGAATCGTGCGCGACTCTGGAGCTGATCACTCCACTGGCGTGGGTTCGATCCCTGAGTCACCACTTACATTTGTAACGTGACTTTACAGTAACGATAGGTAAAGTTCTAGGTTGAGTGGTAAAGAGAACTGTGTAGTCCTAACTTCACCTCGGTAAACAGGACACAGTTTAAAAGTTGAAAATGCGTTTGAGAGTTGGAAAATGCGTTTACTAGTGTAGTACAACAAACAGTTATTTATTAGAGCCAAGTGATTAATATTCACCCATGTCAAAATTTGTATTTATCCTCAATATCTATTTTTTTAAATCGACAGTGCTCAATTTTTATGAACATTTGATTTTTCATTTTCACAGACAAAACAGCTTTAAAGGCGTGAACTGCCTTAAACAAAAATTCACTGCTTTTGGTCAGCCAGGATAGGTGAATAAATCTTGCCTTGGCGTTACACTAAGTTATTTAGTCTTATCATTATAGCTTTAGAGCTCAATTTCTACGTAAATAGAAAGTGTAAGTTAAAAATGATATCTACGTCGTAGATTAAGTATTTTTCATAGGAAATATAATTAACGTTGTAAGTCGTTTGTGAAGCACAAGCTAAGCCACGGTTGTAATGATACGGCGGAGCTTCATTAACAGCAAAGCTTTGATGCAGGGTTGAATGTTACCGGTTAGATCTGGTTATATCCGGCTCAGTCTGCTCTTGAGACTCGTCAGCTTAGCCGGCAGAATCTTAATTATATAAAGCTCGATCAAAGCTGTCCTGCATCTCCCTTACATGGTACAAAGGTTCATGCCATTACCAATGAAGATATAAACTTGACATTAAACTTCATTTTCTTAAAATTAAAACGCTCTGATATCAGACTTTTAATATCATATTTAACTGGACATGGGGACTTTAGGCATCATCTAGAGAAATCGGGGTTGTATAATTGTAATATTCTTTGTAGACTCTGTGTGCAGGCAGTAGAAACTGCTAGGCACATCCTATTAGAATGTCCCTCTCTGGAGGTTAGGAGAAGATGTCTACTAGAGGGGCGTAATTGTGATGAAGTTCACTTTACTGAGCTTGGAGGAGTCACCTTGAGGCTTTGTGGTCCCACAGGGGTGGGTCTCCCAGGCTAAGATAACCGGGCAGTACAATAAACCTTTGGTTGACGTATAACTGGTTCACTATCAGCCCTACTTAATCTAATCTAATGTAAAACCTCATTTGAACGTGTGTTACATAAATTTGGGTTTGTTGTTCTGTTTATGCGTTGTTTATATTTAGAGAAAAGTAGATCAAATATAAAGGTAAGATGTGAGAGAGAAAAAACTAGAGAATGTAAAGCGTTTTCTTGTGTATTTCATTTGTCATATAACTTATTTGGGGTTTCTGTCTAAAGTAATTTCAAAATAATGTACAAAGCTAGGGGAATCTCAATTTAAATCGTTATTTAATAATACCACAAATTAGTTCAGAAATCGCTTCAACTATGTGAAATATTTAAGCCCTCTAAGCCGTGCTGATTTTTGAGAAGAGCACTAAACACCTCTTTCAACTGACATATTTCAAATAAACACTTTTGAAAAAAATAACTATGTGTTTACCTTTTAGTTCGTTGAAAATTAAAACACTGTACGTAAATCTTTAGATACTGGTATATAGAATAAGGTGTATCTTCTTTCCAATTAACGTAAATCAGCAAACGGAGAAAGAAAGGTCCGTCTAGAAATCGCCGCAGCGGTGGCGCTATAGCAGGCTCGTTGTAAGTTGCGCGTTCTTAAAAATCCGCAGTAGTGGCTGTGACCTTGAATTTCGTCCCATAAGAGCAATGTAAAACACGCGTTTTCGTTGGACATTCACGCAACATTCATCGGTTTTGTACGCAACAATCTTTGTTTTTTAAGTCCATTAATTGTTCTAGTGACTCCACTGAGCGAAATTTGCATTTAAACTATAACAAGTCCATTTTGAGGTTAAGTGTTAGAAAGTGCTTTTAAGCCCTTGCCTTTTTGTTAATCTTTTTGTTAAATCAAATAAAGACGTTTTATTATTAGTATAAGTCCGTAAAATAAATAAACACATTGAAAAAAATTATTTGAATTTTATTTTACTAGAAATGTAACACAATGTTCAAAAAAGTAGTCACGGTACTACATTTGTAACTATTGAACAAAGCTTATTTCAAAAATATCTAATAGGAATTGTAGGCGTAAAGTTTCACAAGAAAATTCCTGCTTTTACATTGTTTAGTCTTTTAAACCTTTATGTTAATCAACGATAAACAGTAGGTTAATGGATCGTAACTAATCCGCAACTAGTTCTGCCGAAAGAAATGTCCAATGTTGACATCTAAGGGCAAGTACCTATCAACAAGCTTGTGCAACAAAACCGTAGCGTTTGCCTATAAAAATTACAAACAAAAATAAATAACTATGTTCATCAAGTAAAAAACATAATTAGTGTTTTCCTAGACGGTCAAAACGTTTGAGTTGAAGAAGAAATGAAAGGCTGAGGATTGCGGATTGAGGAATGAGTGGCGTGTGAAGCCTCATTTCTCGACCTCACAACTTTGACAAACGTCTTTCATCTTCTCTCAGTTTTCTCTGGCGAACTTTTCCAGATAATCAACGGAAAACATGCAACCACTTGTCAAGCAATGTTTAATGGTGCACCGTGACGTTTTGTTGTAAATTGTAATACTGATCGATAGAGTACCCGCTTTCTAGAAATTCATGTTTATACTTAAAAGCTTGGTACCTTCTAATGGTTTGAGAGTTCTTCGTGTTTTGAATTCGTATAACCTAAATTGGTATAGATAGGTACAACAAGTTGAAGTTATTAAAAGACCATCACATGTAATGTTTTCTTTCATAAGGTTTCTAAAATGTTTGAATAAATCATGCTATTTATTCATTATTATAAACTCTCTGTGTTTATTTAGAACTGAGAACAAAGTTTTTGACCAAGCCAAAGGAAAACACGGTAGTCACGAGAGTGAGACATGCAAACTCAGTGTGTGGCAAAAGTATGAAAACCTTTCAAACGCTGAATTTTTGTGTTTGTAACATTTGACTTTAAGGTGATCGTAGAAACTTTGCAATTCTTAAAGTTCAAAGCCGTTTCCTCCCGTTGAATTATCATTGCAGAACCGTTTTACCAAATAAACAAAAACACAAATTCCCCTTAAATTGAAACATGAAAATTGCTCAAGCGTGCCCAGCTTCACTTGTCTCATTTAAGAGAAGACAGGAGTGCTTAGACTCTAAGTGTCACATGTGAATACTGCATGTGAGTATGAATACTTTAGTGGGACTCACACCATCTCACAACACTCAACACTTGAATTCCACACTCTGCTCGGGCTTAACTGTTGTTTCTTACTGTTGCATGGTTGAACAAGAGAAAGACAGTTACTAGATCTGAGTGGTGTCATCCGGCGTGGTGGCGGAATCGGTAGCGCGCGAAACACGTAAGTTCGAAGTTCGTAGGTCTAAGCCCCTTCTCGGCTAAAGGTCGGTTGTTAAGAGTGCGAAGTAGTGGATGTAACCTTGAATTTCATCCAATAAGAGAAAGATAAGAGAATCCGATAAGCAACGTGAACGTGCTTTTACTTGGGAAGATTGTTACAACATGTTATTATAGGGTTACAAAGGGTTACAACATGTTATTATACCTTCAACGAGTATTTTGACTCTTAATATGTGCGTTTTATATAAGTTAACGCCTACAGTTTTCATGAAAATTTCATGAAATTAATTTTGTTTTAATTTTTCTATTAGCTTCACTGAGCCGAAGTTTTACTTTCTAATTCATAATCAAAAATTAAGCAATTTTCATATCAAAGTTTTAGCGCATTTAAAATTATGTATAGGTACTAAAAAAATTGTTCCTTAGCTTTTATCAGTGACTTTTTTTGTTTTTTAGTTATCTTGTAAATATGTTTTTGTTTTTAAGTTATATGTTTTTGTCAACACAAAAATATTTGTACATTGACAAATAAATTGTCACAAGACCGTGTCACAATTCTAAAAATGGACAACATTTCCTTTTAAAATTTTTGGTTTTTCTCTTAATCTAAGAAAATTTTAAATAAAGTGGCCAGTGGAGACACTGTAGTATATTGTCATCTTATTAATAATACTAGTTTTAAAATATGGGATGAAAATCGTTGGCGTGACGTGTTACAAGAAAACGTTTGTTTTACATTGTTCTTATGGGACAAAAAACAAAATGGCCACCAGGTTCTGAGCACTCTTAATTCATCGTTAAGGTACTGCACTAACTGCGTAGGTCTATGATGACTGGCGAATAAGCTATACAAGAAATACCCATTGGGCAAAGGACTCAGAATTTAGAGTGTCACGTTTTTTCATTTAACTAAAATTTAAAATCCGACTATGACTGTTTTAAAATACACTTTATTTAGTCAAGGTGCTCTGTAATTTGCATTTAACTTGCTAAGGTATTGATTTAAGACTACCTAGGACAAGGGCATCAAACTTGACACGTACATTTTAAGCAATTTGTCAATTGGTTCGCAGAATCAATTAAGAATAAATGTCCGTTTCCTTTGATTTGAAAAGCACGTGAAAAGAAGAAGCTAAGTACGTTTTATACATTATTCCAGAAAGTCGTTTGTAACTTAAGAGTGCATAAACCGTCGCATTTTTACAAATTAATATATTTATAATAAACCTTCCATTGTGAGTTCCGACTTAAATTTGTCTTTCAACAGTAAACCTGTCTACTCATTTATCTTAAAACTAAATTTAGCCATTTGGAAAGAGGAACTAAATTTAGAAAGAGGATACATTAAAAAAATATTACAACGTTTCTTACAAAGCTTAATATATTTACCATTATAAAATGTACACCGGTGAAAGAAAACATCAGCAAAGCTGGATTATTGCAGTAAATCCTTTTCTGAAACACTCCAAGGAACACTTTGTTAGACAAGTTAATCCTTCACGGAGATGTTCATCTTGACATTTTCAACAATATTAAAATAAACAGGAAATATGAGTTTATGAAATTAATTAATTTTGAAAGTGCTTTTTATACTAATCTTGTAAGTATGAAGGAGTGTAGTAGTAAACAGTTTATTTCAGTAATTAGGATACTAATGAGTTCTTATAAGTTAAGGGTACACAAAAAATGTGTCTTATAACTATACCGTTAAAAATATGTGGGTAGTTTATTTTTAACTGATTGTATTTAATGATATACCCAATTTTATAGCATTAAACGCGCATGATGTTACGTTTCGGCTATATTTTGTTATAATATATTATAATGATTAACCGAACATACTCACTAAACCCAAAACAAATATTTTTAATACTAATATAGATATTGTTAAATCTAACTTCTTTAGTAATAAATTAGCGTTTTTAGCGTTTATACAAATTAATAAATTTCTTTAGTAATATTTTTAATACTTATTCATGGGTTGTAAGCAAGGGATTAGTTCCCATTTGACTCCTCGGCGATTTGCCTGGATCTAGACCAAGGAATGCATATGTAATGAATTATGTTGGCTCATTTAAATATGGTTGATATCTATTATCAGCTAACTTATACAGGGTTAGGCAAAAGTGTGGAAACGCCTTTATAACATTTTAACCAGTGTTTTCAGCGCAACCGAACTCGGTACACTTTATTAGAGGAAACCAAAGTACCTTTTAGTGCATACTAACACTTTGCCCCAGTTTTCAAAATGGGGGATTGAGGGGTAGCCCCATAACTTTCATAGGGAAGCCCCATCGAGTGACACCTCATTTTGAAGGTCTTAGAAAATGTTGATGAATGCTGCAAATTAGAAGTCTTAATCTTAAACCACAAAGAAATGGCGTCGATTTTAAGTTACACAGCTTTTTATTAGGCGAAAGTGTGGAAACGTCTTTATAACTTTTTAACCAGTTGTTTTCATCGCGACCGAACTCGGTACATTTTATTAGAGGAAACAAAAGTACCTTTTAATGTATACTGGCACTCGACCCCAGTATCCGAAATGGGGGATTGGGGGTAGACCCTTAATTTTCATGGGGAAGCCCCATCGAGTGACACCTAATTTTGAAGGTCTTAGAAAATGATGTTGAATGCTGAAAATTAGACGTCTCTATCTTAACCCATAAAGAAATGCCGTTGGTTTTAAGTTACACAGAGTTATAAGTCTACTCTACCCCCCCTCAATCAGCCATTTTGAAAACTAGGGCAAAGTGTCAGTATGCATTAAAAGATAGTTTTGATAACTTTAATAATATGTAGCAAGTTTGGTTACACTGAAAACTGGCTAAAAGGTTATGAAGGCGTTTCCACACTTTCGCGTAGTAAAAGTCTGTGTATCTTAAAATGGACGCCATTTATTTCTGAGTTTAGATAGAGACGTCTTGTTTTCAGCATTCATCAACACTTTTTAAGACCTCCAAAATGAGGTTTCAGTCGATGGTGCTTCCCAATAAAAATTATGGGGCTACCCCCAATCCCCCATTTTGAAAACTGGGGCCAAGTGCCAGTATGCATTTAAAGGTACTTTTATTTCCTCTAATTAAATGTACCGAGTTAGGTTGCACTGGAAAAACTGATTAAAAGTTATAAAGGTGTTTTCACACTTTCGCATAATACAAATCTGAGTAACTTAAAATGGACGCCATTTCTTTTTGGGTTATGATAGAGACGTCTAATTTTCAGCAGTCATCAACACTTTTTAAGACCTTCAAAATGAGGTGTCACTCGATGGGGCTTCCCTATGAAAACTATGCGGCTACTCCCCATTCCACCATTTTAAAAACTGGGGCAAAGTGTCAGTATGCATTAAAAGGTACTTTGGTTTTCTCTAATAAAGTGAAATTCCAAGTGAGTTCGGTTTCGCTGAAAACACTGGTTACAAAGTTATAAAGGCGTTTCCACACTTTTGCCCAATTATGTATTATAACAATACTGACAAAACTCTAATTACTCTTTAAAGTGTCCGAATGAGGCAGATTATTAAATATTGTCCATACGTGCTACTATCAGGTTTTGTTTTTATACGTATGGTTAACGTAAAACGTTTCACGTACCCAGTGGGCAAGTATTCTTTGTGCCCCTGCTAACTTTCAAAATTGAACTTGTAAAACCATCAGTAATTTCCTTCGGTGGTTGGAATAATGTTCTTTATTATTTATGATGACCTGTGGTTGCTGTAGTAGTACAATAATAATTTAAAATGAAAATCCAAAAATGGTTAGAAAGATTTGGGTTGAATTGTTAGCAGTTGTTCGAATATTAATTGTAAATTTGTATATTCATTATGAATTTGCAAGAATTAGTATATTCATTTTAAATATGAGGTTTTTATAGACAACAAATCCTTCAGTGTCCATGCAGCTCGCCTGCTGAATTTCTTCCCTGACCAGATAAGAGTCTATGAGAGGCGCGCCGGTGTCAAAGATCTTCTGATTCGGGTTGTGAGTGACTAGTGATCGTAATGTCAGAGGTCGGGCAATGTTGACAAGAGTATGAATGGTGATGAATGATTGTATTATTTTACATTATTTGCTAACAAATTTATTATTTCTCCATATTTTGTAAAAGTAATGAGCGATATGTACCTTTTGTTATTTTCTACTAAGTTTAAGTTAGTTATATGCTAACGTTAAGTAAACTTATTGTACATATAAATGTATTACTACTTGTCAGGTTAAGTAGTAGAGAGGATTTTAAAAGTTCTAGCTTTTGCCTGAATACATTTGTTTTCATTTAATTATTTTATGTACTTCTTACCAACATTCTCCGGTTCTCTTTCAATACCCTCTAAGATAACAAAAATTTAGAAATGTTTAAAATCAAAGTTTTAATTTGTTATGTACAAATTAAAATTTATGTAGTAAAAAGTACAAGATGCTTTCATTGTATAGTTTCGATTACCACAAACCAAATAAAAAAACATCAAGAATAGTAAGGATTTGGTTATGTTCACTTTTAATCTCAAGGTTAATCAGCAAGGTTTAATAGTTTAATCTTAGTCCTATAAAACAATACATATTGGTTTCAAAGCTCGTCCTTACAAGTGTATCGATAGCACTAAGTCTTACTCAAGTGGGCAAAGTTCACCATGTAAGGCTTCACGTCTCGATGACGCCCGGGTCTTGCCTTGCTTCTTCTGTATTCTGTTGAAGGTCTTCCACAACCTTTCCCTTGTTCCGTGTATCCACGCATCGTCACTTACAAACTTCTAAACTAAATCACTATTTGAGATGCCGACCACTCTCATGAGGGTATTTTAAGGCAAATATGTGGTGAAGGATGAGTGTGATGAGTGGTAGTAATGAGTTATGAGGTTTAGTCTTGTTACAAACTAAGGCTGACTCTTCCTTAGAATGGGCCATTAATAAATAGCTCAATGACCAATGGAAATACAAGGACCAACGGCTTAACGTGACTTCCGAACCACAGGTGATGGTCTGATATGTCTAAACTATAGTGGGAGTTGATGTGGATATCATCAGATGATCACTGAGACTATCTGAGCTGCTTTATACCTATATCATCCTCAAAACCTGACCTCCATGAAGCTGGATTACAGGACCACGCCACGAGTCCCAGTCAATTTAAGGCAAAGGTCGAGTCGATTTGGAAAACCATGGCGTTCTAATAATAAGATTTTATTTTACAAATGGATTTTATAATTTTGGAGATGTTGGATATGTGAGAAATAATGTGTATTCACTTTCTACAGATTTATGGACATTTTTAGCAATAATCATATCTCAACTCATAAATTCCAGATCAAAACTAATTCTTCGAAGAAAAGTTCGGTTTATTATTTCAAACATGTTTCTAAGTAGCCTACTCGTAATGAATTGTTTTTGGTTGTTTAAATTAGGGTTAACTCGTTCTTAGCAATAAAATGTTGGATAGGAGTATTAAACTGGAATGACAGACATGGGCTTTTTTTCAATTGCCTGGTTAGCAGCTGGTTAACTAACCGCCGGTTAAGTAGTTTACAGTCTGCAATGTTTACATTTTCACGCAACGTTCAAAGTACTTAAATGAATTATTTGAAGACCATTCATGCAATAAAGGTATAGTTTTACAATTTTTATTGAATTTAACATGTACACATTATGCTAATATAGATAAATACAAACTGTAACACCAAAATGCAAAATCAAAACAGACAAAGTAAAACTTAACCTAAAAAATATTCAGCTTTCCTATTGGTTGGATCTCTGTCCTAATTTTAACCGACGGTTAAGGCTGAATTGAAAAAACGGCCCATAGTTATATTACTTGTATATATTTGTAGTAATTTTCTTTGAGTTTTCCCGCTATCTAATAATATATGCCGGCGGACTTAGAAAGTTTTCGGCCGTTCAAAAGTAAGAATGGGGACTTTTAAACGCGTTGTTTACCGTAATCCTTTGAGAGAATCTTACATTTTAATATTTACGGGTGTTTAAAACTTGATAAATAGTTAATTACGTTATCAAATATCTTCCTATACTAATAGAATTTTAAACTGCGTGTAGTTTTAACTAATAGTGCTTTCCCAGCAACTTTGCCAGTTACTTAGAAGAGTGAATATTTCTTCCCGCAGCTGACTGCTGATCATGTTTTAGGGGTGGAAAGTTGGCTCCCTGCCAACAGAACACGTAAACAACTTCTTCATCTTTCTCGCGAAACGTCTCACCTTATTAGAATATTCTGTTCTGGAATAATATAGTGAGTGGGATTAAACACATCTTCGTGAAAATATGGCAAAGTCTTTCACAGTGGATATTTCTAATTTATGTTTAAATAAAATAAATATTAGAAATTTTCTTAAACTCTGTATGACACGCATTGCGATATGAGCTGAGGTAGGAAAATTTTGAACGAAATAGTTGAAGATGAGGACAGGGACAGGAAAAGGGTAAAGAACAGTTGCTAGTGATTGTTTGGTAAAAGGTAGCTGTTGTCAATTTTAACCTTGAGTGGTTAATAATTCATGAATATTATTTGGAAACGAACAACTAAAATATGTTAGTTGTGCAACTTACAAAAAACAAAAGTGTATTATACTTTTCACATTTTATACATTTATTATTTATACTCCTTTCTGTCTACAACTTAAGATGTCTACCACAGAGTTGACAAAACGTAGTGTTTTTGTATTTTATACAATTAAATATTACAATTGTATTGGTTTGTTTCCGAAAAGTATTCTTTCAAAAGTAATTGTATTCGTTTGAGTTGTATCTCTTCTAGGGTTTTAGGTTAATTTCTGAAGGATAATGTTATTATTAATTTTGTTAGCAAGTTTATATTATGCTTCTGTATAAATTTAAAATTTTATTTCCACCTGAAGAGGAAAAATGTTATCCTGTTGAAGTGTAGTGGGGTTTTATTCATGACAAAGTGTACTCTTTATTTTCACAGAAGAAGTGAAGAAGTGTTTTGCCAAGAAATTACAAATTCAAAACAGGGCGTTAATTTTTTGGCTATCCTTAAAATTGTCATAGCAAAAAGTGCAAAAAGGTTGAATTTGTATATACAAGGTGGGTTTTAAATGCCTTCAATTCAATTCAATTCAATTCAATTCCTTGCATTTTTATAAAGAAAGTATATTTCCTTAAGTTTGGTTTGACGTACTTTGCGTCCAAATTGTCTAAAGATTCAAGTATGCCATGAACCGCTATACGAAAGCGCGGTGAAGGGCGTAAAACTATATTAAACAGGAAACGTTTTCAACTTTATTTTATTTTAAAAGATGATAAAATTAAAATATGTAAAAACAAAAAGAAAATGTTTACGATAGGGACTTAACACTTTGTAGGCTTCTATTTCACCCAGCTTTTCAACGTTTAACGACATACCTCAATAGAGATCAACTTACATTGAAAACAAAATAACAGCTGTAGATAATAATTATACACATTTTTAAACCAACGAGCTATGAATATTGCTGAAACGTTCTTGCTCTTTATGTGCTGTAATATTATCTTTAGTCCACGGTCACTATCACATACCGTGTATATTTGTATTTGTTGGTACGTCTGATTGTTATCTAATACACATATATTTCATCCTTTGTTAGGTTTCAGAGATTCCTTCACACTTCTCACTTACATGACTTCTGTGTAATCTTTTCATCCTGTTTGTTTCGTCACTGAGCCACATAAGTCTCTGCTGAGATCTTTATATTCGTATACGAAATAAGGTGCAAGAGTTTCAACTATCTTTGCGTTATCTTATATTAAAAATGTCACAATTCACTTGCAATCGGTTTTGAATGACAAGGTTTTGGAAAACGTAATATTTCTTGAGGATGTAATCTAAAGATGTATCCTTATAACCTTAAAATAGAAAATATTATAGTCTCACCTTAGCAATCAATTGTTGATATTGTTCTCAAAATCAGTTTCGGGGTCGAAACTCCATCATCAGTTGGGAATTAAGAAGACCAGTTTTCATGTGTCATGTGATTTATAATATTTAAAATCTTCATCCTTTGGATTTCGTCTTCTTCTTGAGGTTAAAGTTGTTAAAATAAATGATAAAAACTGTAAACACTTTCAAACACCTATCACAGACACAAAACACACACACGCTGGTGACTAGATGCACTCACAGCCAGATCTGATGTTATACTCAGTCTCAACTGATGATGAAGTTTCGACCCCGAAATCGATTTTGAGGACAAAATCAACAATTGATTGCTGATGTGAGACTATAATATTTATTGTTACAAGCCATCAAAGGCTAACATTAATTCACTTAAAATAGAGATAATACGTCAAATATGTATTAGATAAGACAAACCTTGCATTTATAATCGAAGAAATTCTAGACGAGCAAAGTTTCTAATTCCGTAGGAATTGTTTCTGAAGCACGTTTGCACCAAGGAATGTTTGTTAGAATATCTGAACCCTTAAACGCAAACTGCTCGGAGATATTTGTATTTGACTATAGATTCCTGGCCAAGTATGTTAACCGCTTAGAATTCCGTTTCAGCTTCAGAGCAAATAGTTCAGTAGTGAATACTGGTTGGGCTTCTCTTTTGAACTCATTAAATTTAAACTTATTCATATGTTATATTATATTTCCATACCAGATTTACTAGAATGAGTTCGCATAAAGGTTTTTTTTACCCAAATCGGTTATTCAGTAAAACCTTGGTTATGCAGAAGAATGTGTAAAACGTACGGTAATTTCATAGGATAATTTTATTGACGTTGTAAACCCATTTTCCATTAAAAAAGTCTTTAGAAATCATGTATTCTCCCACACACATCCATAATGTCCATAGAACATAATTGTAAAGTTTCAACATGTTTGACTATTTTGTTTGTTAGATTGAAGTATTTAAAATGAGTATAAGGTAGTGTTTTGACTTTTGTTGCACTGAAATTTGATATATTTGGAAGCAAAATATGTAAAATCTTTTCTTAGTGCCTGCTTTAAATGTTTAAAAAACATGTGCACCATTTTGACGTGTCTAGACTTTGTGATTGTTGAAACATCAGTGCATTATTAGAAAACAGTATATTTATTCTACAGGGTCAGGCAAAAATGTGGAAACGCCTTTCTAACTTTTTAACCAGTTTTTTTTTTCTTTCTGTCGTCTAGTTTTCAGCATTCATCAACAGTTTCTAAGACCTTTTTCAAAATGAGGTGTCACTCGGTGGGGCTTCTCTATGAAAACTGTCGGACTACCCCCCCCCCATCAATACCCCATTTTGAAAACTGGGGCAAAGTGTTAGTATTCATTAAAAGGTACTTTTATTTCCTCTAATCAAAAGTACCAATTTCAATTGCGCTGAAAAAAACTGGTTAAAAAGTTATAAAGGCGTTTCCACACTTTTGACTGACCCTGTATATTATATAGATTCATACAGTGCTCTCAATACAGCTAATATAATCTTGTATTGAAATGTTAACTGCCTCTGAGACAACATACGGGCAACTTACCGCCAAGCAATTTAGTTAATGGTTCGGGAACATAGACTCGGGTTTTACTGCTTCTGGTGAGGATTTTATGACGCAGTTGTTGTAAACTTAAAGCGTTTCATGATCAAACATATTGTCCTTAGAGCTGCTAGTAAAACACTGCACTGTTACTGTTTATCCATTACTAAAACACACAGAGCGTAGAAGAGAAATAGTGTGGTAAAATGGATACTTTATAGTTTGAATATTTCTCTAAATAACTGGGAATGCAGGTAAGAATCACATCAGGACGAGATGGTCTTAAGACATGTGGACGTTCCAGTTTACCCGTTTTATCCCAACAAAGTTGCTTCTACCGGGTGATTCAGTCAGAGGTTACATTTTAAAGTTGGTACCCCTTCTTTATTTATGAAGATAAACAGCTGTTGTTTTTAAAACTGCTTTGTTTACCTTTGACATTTATTGTTATGGAGCGGTTTTCAACTGAACAGCAAATTTTGATAGTAAAAACGTTTTCTTAGAAATGGTGAGAGTTTTACCAACACTGTTCGTGCCCTACGGAATGACTTTGGTATTCATAATCGCACATCACGTACTGCAATTGCAAAATTAGTCAACAAATTCAGTGTTAGATGCCAAATCACCTCTTCGTACTCGTAATGGTCAAACGGCTGAAAACATTGCTGCAGTAAGTGCTAGTTGCGGACAGTCCTTCAACCTCAATTCGACAACGTTGCGAGCAGTTGGATCTGAAGTACAGCACAACTCGAAGGATTCTAACTATAGATCTGCATTTGCATGCCTACAAGATTCAATTTACTCAACAAATAAAGCCTACAGATCATCGCACGCGTCGTGAGTTTGTTGAATGGGTGTTGGAAAACAACGCCGTCGATGACACTTTACTACGAAAAGCAGATGTAGCCTTTCCAAAAAAAGTAAATGTTTGGTGTGCGTTTTGGGATGGTGGCGTGATTGGACCGTACTTTTTTTAATATGCGCTTGGTGTTGCTGTCACAGCTAATGGAGAATGTTATAGGGAAATGATAAATAATTATTTTTGGCCACAGTTAGAGACTGTCATCAATGACAATGGAAACTATTGGTTTCAGCAAGACGGTGCCACCTACCATACTGCCGAGGAATCAATGGAGCTGCTTCACACGAAGTTTCCTGGCCGGGTACTATCCCGCTTTGGTGACCAACACTGGGCGGCAAGATCTTGTGACCTGACTCCAATGGACTTTTTTCTCTGGGGGTACTTGAAGCACAAAGTGTATGTTAATAAACCGACTACCATTGTTGAGGCTAAAGCATAAATACGACGTGTTATTGATGAAATACCTACAGAGATGACCAGAAAGGTAGTGGAAAACTTCGTCAAAAGAGCCGAGGTCTGCCAGGCTGCTCGGGGTGGTAATCTCAATGATTATAAGTAATGTCAAACTGAACCAACTAGTTTTCATAAAAGCATTAACATTTTGAAGAAAAATAATTCGTTTTATTTTAAATTTAAAATGTAACCTCTTAGTGAATCACCCTGTAGTATAAAAGCTGTTGACGAATTTTGGCGAGTCACTTGGTCCAACTTAAAAACGAACTTCAGTCATATTTTGGGTTAGTAAACATGGATTGACAAGTCTATCAGTGCATTAGCGGATGGACACCTTCTAAATGGTTTATTAAATATGCAAAACAATTGTGAATAAGAAACTTATATTACTCCATCGTACAAAAAGAAACTCAACTTTTCTCTTGGAATCAATTTTCTTTCAACAGACTAATTAACATCCAGATTGTCTGAACGGTTCGAAAGTTTTTAAGCGTCATTGCTATACTATTAGTAGTAAGGTTATTAGTAGTGGACAATTCTCTACATGCATTCATATTCTACAGCTACAATAGACTTGCTCGATTCTCAATAACATAGGATCACTAGGACAATCCATATGACACCACAATGCAGGCTTAACTTTGCTGATTCCTGCGTGTTCACTTCCGGTACACCGCTGACTTCCTGTACAGCTAGCCTCTTTCTGATTGGCTGATACAAGTTCACTGCTACAGGAGGGAGCCCCTACGTTCAAATTCAGTTCTTCATCTGAATGAAGAACGTCTCCATCATCATCTTTCCCCAGAAGGCGCCTTCTCCCCATCCCCCAGCTCTATTGCATGCAGCGAGACCCTACCCTTCATCTCATCACATCTTCATCTCGTCTGTGTGTGGAAAAGGTACTGTTCAGTATATTTTAACTGTGACCCAATTTCAGGATTTGATAATTGTTTTAGCGTCTTTATACAATCATTGTCTATCACGGCCAGTATAACACGATCATATGCCTGTGCGATGTCTAGGAAAACTGCAGCCGTACTCGGAACCCTCTATTATATTTTCGAAAACTCTTTGAATTTGGAGGCAAGTTTTAATTGGCTTTAAGACAGACTGGTTAGGTGGATCATGATATAAAGATGTTTAACGATCAATCAAATCATGTCTTTTTGCTACAAAATACTTACTTAAAGCAATAAAAGATGATTATTATAGTGCTATACTATAGCTGCCAAATATGCATTCTACCCGTTTAGTTTGTTTAAAGTGTTGATGGTTCTAGTGAATATTATGTAATATTTTCAGCTTGGGTCAAAGTAGTTTATTTCTGTGTACTGAATATCGGTTTTGTATATTAACTCATTACAAACAATATTATATTTTAATTTTTTTTATGCGAAACAAACACGTAGTCGTATATAATGACAACCAAAAGCTGTTCAAAGCTATTTTGGAAAGATTTCAATATATTGCAACTGTAGTTTAGAGGAAATTATGTTTCCGGGAAAGCGGTAATGCAGTGTAGGCAGCTACTGAGAACGCACATCACGCTTTGAATTCCAGCTGAATGGAGTTGGTTGAGATTTTCCCTCATGTGAACACAACGGAGGCTTTACACGAATATTTAATTTTGTTTTACACTAAACTTAATCTATCTGTTTAACACTTCAACATTTGTATTTCTGATTTCGTTAGTGGTCTCATGACAGATGTATCCAGAAGTATAATTGTGGAAGTGAAGCAATTAAAATTATACAGAGTGTCCCATAAGTAAAGTGACAGACTCTAGGAAAAGGTTATATAGGTCAAAATAGAAGAGAGAACATTTAGAATACAGTTTTTTTCCAAAAACGCTTAGTTGACCAGATGTTCGCCATTTTACATGTGTTACTAATTATTTGTTACCTCCCACACCACTTATCGGATTTTACTGAAACTTAGCATAAATTTGTATCTAAGTAAGACCATCTGTGGAACAAATTACCAGCATGATCTAATTTATCATTTTAAATCGGTGGCAATTGTATGGTAATTTTAGGACATTTTTGGCGTTACACCTTAAAAAGCGAAAAAACGGTGAGTTGACGTAAAAATGTAAAGAATGACGTTTCTTAGCCAATTTATAACCTATCTATTGAAATCAAGGTCGGAAAATCTATTAAGAATCAACAAAGTTGCAGTGGAAACCGTGGCAAACATCAAGATAATAAAGTGAAAAGTCGACTGGAGTTAAAGTTTGTTTTGATAACTTAGAGAGCTATTGTCTATAATTTTCTAGTATTGGAGATAGTAAATATTTAAATAAGAATGTTTTGTACGTTTAGGTGGTTCAGCTCAAATTGGTTGTAAGCAAAAGTTAAGTTTTAACATTTTAGCATATATTTTCCTAACGTATTGAATTATGTTACGCTTTATATTACACAAAGTTAGTTGTGTAATATTTATAAACTCAATGTAACTGCTATAAAATCAAATTATTCATTAGAGTTAATCGAATTGGAAATACCCTTTTCCTTTACTGGAAATTTCGTGTCAGTTTCACGAGAACTTTGTAACATGCAAACTAATAAAGAGCTGCAGACATATTTGTAACCAATTTAAAATATTGCCTTCTCGTTAAATTTAAACGCAATGAGCTGAACCTGTAATTGTAAGTGTTTGCAAGTACTTTTCCTGGGATGTTGTATCAACATCGTTATTAGTCCAGGCAACGAACAATTAACAATTTAACAATTTATTTATTCGTCAGTTTACAAAATAATTGGGTTGACTATGTAAATAAGAATGTTTTGTACGTTTTTTCCCAACAAAAAACTAACCTGGAATACCCGTATTGATATGATCTGTGAAAGAATGGCTTCTGGGATATTCTTATTATCTTTTCACTGCAGTGCAGATGTTTTGAGATTGGTTTATTTTGGTCTCATACATGCCCACACATTATATGGTATAATTCTTTGGGGAACTGCGGGGACATACACATTTCTAGACTGTTGATTCTTCAAAAATTGGCTGTAAGAATAATCTCAAAACTAAAACATAGAGAATCCTGTCGACATGCTTTTAAATCAACCGGTATACTGAAAATTACGTCACTTTACATATTGGAAACTCTATTATTCTATTATTAATTACCTTGTATTAGGCCTGTAGATCTTACCGTTGTTGTAAATGTGGATGCGCATTTCGCCCCGCTTGTGGGGCATCGTCACACTTATTGTCCTTAACTAAAACATGTGGTACACTATTTACACTAAATTATTGTATTATACAAGGGGGGAACGCGAACGCGGTGACGAACTACGCGGGTTTTCGTCCGTGGCCGTCGACTAAAACCGCGTAGTCCCGTTCACACCACATTGTGTATAAGACAATAATTTAGTGTAAATAGTGTACCACATGTTTTAGTTAAGGACAATAAATGTACGATGCCCCACAAGCGGGCATACGCATCCACTTTCACAACGGTAGATCTACAGGCTAATAGTAATTAAAATTGAACTTTGGTCCTACACTGGGTTTCACTTCTAGTAATTTATTATTCTGTTTTTCGAAATTTCAATTGGTAGTATCAAGTTACTCTTATAATACCCGTAGTGCAAACATCTTAAATGTTGAAAGCCACCTTTTACAAATGTTCAATAAATTGCCGATAAATGTTGGTAAAAAGATGTTTAACAAACTCCCAGAAAACATCAAGCAAAATCAGAATTTTAAAACTTTTACTGTCAAATTCATTTTATACAATGGGAGAATTCATGAAAAAAGGTGTGTAAATTTAAATTTGTATACTTATACCTTTTACTATATGGTTAAGGATTTCTTTTTACCTTTTGTTTCTTACCAGTAGTGGTAGATTTTGTGTTATTGTAGTTTTAAAGTAAACACAATTATTGTATTTTACATTGACAAAAATGAAATAAAATAAATAAAGTTTTCTTGAATAGTTTGTTAGAGGAGTTAACATGTTGCTACAAGTCAATGATATTCACCCAATAACTAGTTTGACCTTACATTGCTCCTTAACTTCTATTTAGTCTTTAAAAAAAGTTATCATAGTAAACGTAATATGTTTTGCACGCTATCAAACCTTTCTGGACTGCACAGATAAATATGCAACGAAGAGGTCCAAGCAAAACCTCAATGTCCAACTGTAATTAGAACTTCACTAAATACAACAACCGAGTTTTAGCCTCCCGGTAGACTTGTAACTCTCTTGGCAGTTGAATGGTGACCACATGGCTGATACACCTGTCACAAGACTAAATGTATTGTGTCAATCAATACATGAACACTAATGAAGCCCGACTTCGATCCTACAACCATTTATGGTAGTTAAATACACTAAAAATGATTAATTTTAATTACTCTTATTAAACTCTACGGTTACATTTTAATTTTTAACATTACGGTTAGTTTCTTTGGCATATTTGCTTCATGAAAGAGCTTGAGTATAAAATAGAGGCATATACTTCAAGAATGTCAAAATAAAACAAGATATAAGTTGCAATATGAGGTTATTTTCATGGCATCATTTGAACAGTTTTACGGCAGACCGTTTTTTTCTTACTGGGTTCACGTTAAAGTAAATATCTTTTTTTGGCATTGTAGGGTTCTAAAAATTTTTGTAATGACCTCTTCTAACCTCTTTTCGCCTTTAACTCAGAATCTTAAGAAAGTAGGCGTTTCTTGGAAGGAAGTAACTAGGGTTAAACAATACTATGTAAATCAATGTGAATGACTTAGCTAGAATACGCCGATGATACTAACTGCCTTTAAATGTTGACTATTACAGAAAAAACATAGTTTCAAAGTGGAAAGTTTTCAAATAAAAACAATTTTAATATCCGGTTAGCAGCCGAACTTGGGTGAACTCTCCGTACAAGAAATTTAGTTAATTTGCTAATAGCTTATGCTTAAGAGTGTCTGCTAACGATTATGTTGAACACTACCCAGTGGAGTCCCTAATTACTATTATCTCAAAAGTAAAAGGAGTTGCTAATTTCAATACAAGTAGTTTACTGCCAGTAATGATTAGGAAGCAAGTTTGAAAGTACGGTGCGTCACTGAATTATAAGTATCTATGAACAAATAATGACGTAACGAAAATAATTTTGACTATTTGTAATACTGTTTTTGATATTTTAAGTCACCTACGCAACAGTGGCTTGTTCATTTTACAGTAGTTAGTAATATTCGAATTATATTTTGTACTTAACTATTTAAATTAGATGACACATTACTCAATTCTTGATTAAACTCTTGTTACACGTAGCGCTTAGAACATTGTTTAAATAGAAAGCAATGTAAATCCATTAGCAAAATATTCGTTTGAAAATGTTAGTTTTAAGGGAGCATGTAGTAAAACATGATTGCCTCTAATGTCTGGATGAATCTGTGTAAGATATACTGTCATAAGATTTGAGTAAGCTTTGAAGTTGGAGCAGTTCAATTCTGAGAGATTCAAACTCATTAACAAGAAACCACGGACAAATTTGATTAACATTGCCATCCCTCTGACGACATTTTCTCTCCATGTTTATTCACGAAGCAATCTTCATTTTGAGATCAACTTTGCCAATATATCGTATCAGGCTTTGATCCATGATATTTTGTCAGCATGGTTGGCCCAGGCGTTCACTTTTCTTTAAACAGTAATTATAAAAGTAAAATTAGTTCAAAACCAATGTTAGTATATAGGTTACTAACCTTGGTTCAAAACAAGTTTCCGTAAGTAGCTTTGAAAACAAAATAAATAGTTTTGATAAACAAGTTGCCGTGCTGGGATCCGTATGTAACACCATGGCCTTACACGTTCTCGAAAGAAAAACATAACTGTAAACATTTTAAACATATTAGATGTAACTACCAACGTTTTCCGAATGAATAATTAAATACGGCAAAACTAAAACTACGAGTTTTAAATGGTAAATAACTGTGATTTCCGAATATATCTTATCAAACATATCTTACAATCTAAGATAGCCGGATCTTTGTGACGATTGTTAGGAAGTTTATCCAATATTCAAGGTATTGGTCTCAGGAGAAGTTAGCGTGAACAATCCCAAGCCATTCTCTCCCTCAGCCCTCTCTTAACTGTCTCTGGTTCCTCAAAAACACGATATTTCATAACGTGTATTCCAATATTTATATGCATAATGGTTTCGTTTATGGATAAACCAATTAAATTAATTAAATTTGTATAATTAAATAAAAGAAATTAAATATTAAAACCCAAAGGACCAATTTAATAAGATGCTTTATACTTCAAACAAACATGTAACATAAAACCAAATATAGGTAGTTAATAAATGTTTATCAGAAGTAAAAATATATTACTTGGTTTATAAATAAAAAAAGGTCTACAGTAATATAAGTTACAGACAAAGATTAATGTGGGAATGTAAAACTACATTTTTAAAGTTCTATGTGTGTTCTAGATCTACTGTGTAATATATAGACTATAGTTCATGAATATTATTACGGTACATCTTTGTTGTCAGGTAAACTTAAAGGTCCGTGTTGAAATTAAAATACGATTCCCAAGTAACGAGGCGTTGAAGGTGTCTGGCTCTTGAAAGCAATTCTAGACTAAAAATACACATTTAAGTAATTTGTACAGTTTCAATAAAATGGAAATAGCATTTTCTTCAAGAATAGACTGTTGAATAATTCAAACCTTTTTCTCAGTATTCATGGAAGAGTAATTCGGTGGTCCAGCTCAAATCAACTGTAAGAAAAAGTTAAGTTTTAACATTTTAGCATATATTTTTCTAACGTATTGAATTATGCTACACTTTATATTACACAAAGTTAGTTGTGTAATATTTATAAACTTAATGTAACTGCTATACAATCCATTATATTATATTATTCATTAGAGTTAATCAAATTGGAAGTACCCTTTTCCCTTACTGGAAATTGTGTTGTCTGTTTCACGAGCTTTGTAACATGCAAACTAATAAAAAGCTGCAAACATTACTTGTAACCACTTTAAAATTTAATCTTCTCATTCCATTTAAACACAATGAGCTGAACCTGTAATTGTAAGTGTTGTCAAGTACTTTTCCTGGGATGTTGTATCAACATCATTATTAGTCCAGGCAACGAAAAATTATATAGGAAATAAATGGAATACACTTTTTGACTTCAGAAGTTTGTTTATACTCGTACTAGTTTGGAGGTAAACATATATAAAATTCCCGCCCGTAGCCACTAAGCCGGTGGGGGTGAGGGTGTCCTAAGGCCCTATTTTTGTGTTTTTCTTATATCTCGAAAACAAAGCGTTGTAATGACGTAATCATAATTTACAAAATTAAAAAACAAAACATTGCTAAGGAGCAGAAAGAGTAAAGACTCATTTGTCGTCATTAGACACAAAGCTTCAAATTTCACGCTTTATATTGTTAATTTGTCATGTATTTATTAATTATTTGTTTCATTTATTTTCATTTGATACTCGTATTATTGGTCTCATTACACGCTACATATTATTGGTGGGAATGAGAGAAAAACTATTAAAGATTAAATTAAAATTAAATAATTAAACTTCAAATATGCAAATTGTAGTAAATTTCATAAGCTTTCATTTTATAAAATACGCATATTTTACTATATATAATCAATAATCCAAAGATTGGGACATTTATACATCCTCTCTACCACTGGCTCAAAGCCTACGGATGGGGACTTTTGATATGTTTACCTATTAACTCGTGTAAACAAAGTTACGAAGTCAGAAGTATTGTTCCAAATATTTCCCCCCTTTGCCTTGTTTAGAGCATTCGTGACCTAAACTATTAAGTTTCTGTCTGTTTTTCTTTGAATTAATAACTATCAATCATTAATCATTGGGAAGCACTAAAAAAACTAAATTTTGGGAATAACGTTGTTTTACCGCAAATATTCCACAAACTCCAACAGCAATTATATTCATACAAATCATTAGATTCCACCATACTTGTCTTACAAAAATGTAGGAATTTTGTGCCAAATAAAAGTTTGCGAGGATTTTTATGTTGAAAAAGAATGTTTTACGAATTATATCAAAGCTAATTCGTGTAATATATGCAAAGATATTTTCCAATATTTAGAGATGTCTCACGGGTTTCTATAATTATTTTTTAGTTTATGGTGAAATGACTACTTTGTTAAACCTGGGCTATATTACTCGTACACTGGTTTAAGTGGTTTCACTAGGTTTTGTTTAAGTGTATAATATACACACAACAATTATACAAGAAATCTTAAGTTTAAATTGGGTTCGTTCAATCTAAACAATGTTTTTGTAAATTTTCATTAGCATATCTACCGACACGTAACGTTATTTTTACTTTTTTTAGTACATCCTTTTCAGTGTTAATGTTTATTTGTTCCTTCTTTTAGTTTTCCTTTCATGGTATGCAGTATAACTAGCAGTATAAAAGCAGGATAAAATAAATATAAAACTGATGCTGAAGCACGACTTTGAGTATAGCGAAAAGCCTTTCAATGGCCGTGGTAATAGAGCACGAATGCTGAGGCCAAAGGCTGAAGCGAGGTTGTGTGCGGAGTGAACTAGAGTTAAAGTTAGTGATTTAGTGTAACGCATTGCATAGGAAATTTGTGTTATTCATTCTAGCGGCGCTTTAGTGCTAAGCTGCGAGCCGGCTTGGTTATGTACTAAAACGATAAAGTGGCAAACTGATAGTGAAACAGTACAATTTACTGATCAACACAAAAATTTTTTTTAGAAACATTTAAATCAACATAATCACACAAATTCGATATTTAAATCCCGTAGCGCAGCACGGGTACTGTCAGCAAGTTATTGATAAGCCGTTGGGCTTTTTGTGCGGATCCGAGGACTCCACTACTATACTTAGTAAAAAATGGTGGTCAGTGAAACTTGCCAGTTTAGCTTTTATATCTGATTTTGTTTCCCTATTCAACATCGACGTGACATGACCTCCGATATGAATCATTTAAAGAAAGGTAATCATTTACAAACCAATGGGAGCATATATTATTATGGTCATGACTTCTGGTAGAATTTGTTTCATGTCAGCAGCAATAAAATCATTTCCAAGTTGTTATTTTGGAAACACTTCATTAGGAGAAATATATTTAAATACAATTACAGTTTATTATTACAAATAACGTGCAGTTATTGATTAGTAAATGGATTCTACACCTATTTTAAACAAGACCGTGTAAAATGTCAACAGATTTACATGCCGCAAATGCTTTTAACAGCTTAGAACTAACTGTGCAACTGTGTAGTGGTAACGGCAGTTGTTTAACTTTGTGAGGTCAGAGTGCAAAGGACTCACCAAACTTTTGTTACGCCACTTAAATGTTGTGTGTAGCATATAAGCATTAGCTAATAACATTAAGCGTTTAGAAACAACTTATGACAGGGTTGTTGTTTTAAAATTGAACAAACACAGAACAAATATATCCAACAACTCTATACATCCAAATATGTATATAAAAAACTTGTATCAAAAAAGTTAACACACATTTATCTAGCGCCAACTACAGCAGTAATACAAATTACTAGACATGATACCACGGGATATTGTTATTTGGATTTAAACAAATATACTAATACAACAAAAGAGTAAAAATAAATAGTAATTTCAGTAGTCCGAATCCTATGTCATTAGGCGTGCCGCAAATATCGGTTCTTCCGACTACCTTGTTTATAATATTTATTATAGATTTGTTGAACCCCCTTCTAATGGTAAAACAACAGCTTTTACGCAAGATTTTGCAATACAGTACACTCAATCAAGTTGGATCACAATCAGAAAAAAATTAAAGAGGATGTACTGTTACTATGGTGTTGGTGTTTAAACAAATAGTATGGTAGAACATGCTAAAAAACAAGTTTTGTTAATTTTGATTTGATAATGTTCCATGTGCTGATGTTTTAAAATATCATGTAGGCTTCGGTTGAGTTCATACCCTATAATTATAGGATATTATTGAAATACGAGTAAAAAACGTTTACTATTATATGCCAACCCTGTATTTGAGGAAGGTACTCCAGCTCGTATCCAGACTGCAATGTAATCAGATGTGCAATAAAACTGATTGTGAGTGTAAATGTGATTCCAAAGCCATGAAACAGTCCGGCGATAAAGCTAGTTTATAGCCAAGAGAGTGGCATAAAAGCATTTGCTAGAGAAAGAAAGTGTCTAGGAGAATTCGTAGACATTCCCTTCTAGTGAGTGAGTTCATGTGGTATATCCTCTCTAGTTTTTGGAAAACATAAGTAAATAAAAATGTGTAAAGTGTTTTGTAATACGAGTACAGTTAACTAACTGTACATCGTGTTACCTATTTGTAAATCCCATTCACTATAACCTCACCTAACCTTTCATACTACCCTGTTATTTTAATTTATCTACTTTAATGTTGATACTTACCTAAAACCGTCCGCTTTTTTTCTTCCTCTGGAAAAATTGGATATTCATGCCATTAGCGTGGTAAGATCCAGTCCGGGACCATGAAATGACCAGCGATCCTGACCCCCAGAACACGTTTTGAGCATTTGTTTTGAAACTTGATATACATGGGTAAATATGGGTAACATTTCTACAGGTCACATTTTGTGTCCGATGTTCACTAATATTTGTACAAATGTTCCTTTTATAAATATCTTGATCAAGTTCGTTTAGCCAAAACCGGACCATCGAAACCCCTTTTTGGGGACTTTTCATCAAAAAGGTGGTTTTGATGAACTAAAAACAATAATGTTCGTCCGATTTGGTTTAAATTTGAAATGAACATGTATTTAGTTATAATACATCAATATACAAAACATTATGGAAATCAATCAAATAGCTTCAAAATGGCGGCATAAAATTTAATGTTTTGCTGTTACAGCGGGGTGAGTAGTCATATTGTATTGACATTTGAAATGTATTTTCCTTTCATGACATGTAGTATAACTTCCAGTCAAAAACTGAGGCCAAATTACGCTGAAGCGAGACTGTGAGCGCAGTGAACAGCCTCGTATTGCCGCGACCATACAGAGGCGAAGCTGAGGCCGAAGGCTGAAGCGAGGCTGTGAAATTGGAGTTACAAATTGCAAATTACAATTGATTCACACATGCCACAGGCGCATTAGCGTTTAGCTGTGTGTCAGCCTGGTTTTAATATCAAATAGAATAATATATTTCATTGTGGTAGATCTATGACTTCCTCACATAAGAGTAACACCTACTATAATTGCATTTGCTGTGCATACACCTTTGTTCGATGTTCGTGAACTTGTTCAACATACCTGTATGACCATTTTGCGTTCCACTCAACTTGGCCTAAGCAACGATTCAACAACGATGGCAACAAACTACAATTGTTACAATTTGACCATGAACAGAATCTTTGTATGGAAAGTAAAACAAAACCATCAATCAAGCAGTTTTAGAAAACCTAATTGTATTACTTTTGACAACTGTGAACAAGAAGAGAAATTATATAATACATAGTTTGCAAAGTTTAAAATTAGTTACAACCGTTAAGTCGATTTTAAGAACTCTTCATTAGCTAGTTTATTAAGCTAGTAATAGCTTAATTTCAATGAGTTCCTCCAGAGTTGTAAATGAAACGTAGTAAAGGATATCAATCATGAATGGTAGGTTTGATATGAATGGATCCTTAAATTAATATACATTAGCCATTATTTACAGATATTTAGCACTACACCGGTCCTACATTAGTCCTAGTGATCACGTGACTGTGACGTCATACAAGGAACTGCAATCTTTCATGCCAAAGATTTCATGTATCAAATTGTATGTTTATGTTACTGAGTGAAACGTCTTAGTGTATTTAACTTGTATGTTTCATTTGATTCTAAATCTTCAAAATTATTGCTCTTCATTTCAAAGATGAAGCTAATTTAAAATTATTTAGTTTTGAAAATAAATGGAAAGAGGTAAGTGGCATCAAATAAATAGTTTGGTAAATAATTAGTTTGGTAGTTAAGTATTAAGGTACTGGTTTAAGTCTTTTTCATGGAACTGTATAGATCATAAAATAGTTTTACTTGAATGTAATGTTATGTTTAGTTTTAGAGTATTCCTTTGTACTACTCAGCATTTTTCAAATTTCCAAATCATTATAGTTTAAACTATTATTGCGGACATTTTTGAACAAGTCATTTTCGAACAAGATGATTACGACGTTTCGGGATATGCAATCTGATCCCATCTTCAGGTGAAAAGAGCCTAAAACATAACTCAGAACATTAGAAAAAGATCTAGCCTGAAGTAATCAGCGTAAGCACCAACCTAGCACAACCGAACATTATGTAGCTGTTTAAGTCAAAATACTAAAACTTAAAAATCTCGTATATAAAACAAATCCACCAGCATAATACACACTAAAAACTTAGCTACACGAGTTATTTAAGTTGGATTAGGTTAGATTAGAACTTAGAAGTTGTGTTAAGTTAACTACAAGAAGTTAAAAAGGTCTTGTAGTTAAGTTTTTAGTGTGTATTATGCTAGTGGATTTGTTTTCTAGGTTTTCAAGTTTTAGTAATTTGACTTACTCGTAAACAGCTACATGTTGTTTGGTTGTGCTTGACTGGTTGTACTTTTCTAATGATCTGGGTTATGTTTAAGGTTACTTTTCACCTGAAGACGGGATCGGATTGCAGAAAAAATCTCAAGTCATATTGAACACACACGGAAAAACAATACACTACATGAATCATTTTACTTGTTATATTTGTAAGACGTGTTTTTGTATGGCCAAAAATAAGTTGCTGAACAAAAAGCAGAGGGCTAATATTGTCACTTACTCACTTGGTTCTTACTTCTTGAAGGTTACAAAAACTTCACGTGTTTCAAATTGTTATTGTATGAAGTGACTTTTACATTAATTGCCAGTAAAACTAAAGATGCTGTTTTATTTCTTTTGTTTAATACATTTCAAAACACAGTATTTTACTCTAGAGAGCTGATTGAATTATCATTGCCTTTTAAAAGTATAGAACTGCAATATAACGTTGAGCTATACCCTAGGGCAGAATAAACAAATCTAATGTTTGCCGAAATAGTTACTTCATATTGGCAATACGTGTTCTGCATAAGAAATACAATTCTTAACAAATGGCAGAAGGGATGTGAGTCGAGAGTCCTGTCAAATGTCTCTCTTTTCGAGTAAGAATCGCTCAATCGCTCCTTTCCAGGCTTTGGTAAGATAATATCAAAGGAAGGAAGAAAGGAAAGTATTATAATGTATAAGAAGTACTCGAATGTAAAAATAATTTTATCTGTTGAAAAAGACTTAGTAGTTAAGTTATGTGCAGCATACAAAAAAGGTTTTAAAAGTTTCTGACAACTTATGCGTTTGTTCTACGTGTTTGTGAAACGTGTTCCGGTTGTTGTACTAGCCAGAAACCAACATCCTGAACGTGTTCAACCTACGTTTGAAAGTTTACACCAAACAGTGTAACTATGAACGGTCTATGCACTCCAGGCCCGAAAGCATCCGTGTAAACTCCAGGCTACCACTGACTCGGCCTCTCTGAGCTTTGCAGGGGGTCTCGTGACTGGCGGTGGTGGTGGGGCTTGGGTGCGTGGACCCAGGTTGCCCGTCGGACCCAAGACCGGTTGTCGTCGCCCGACAGTCACATCTTTACCGTAGCAACGCCTCGTTTGCAATAAAACATCGCCAGACCTTTGGGAATTAAGTCTCTTGCCCTTGCCACAGTTCCAGCAGATTTCGGGCTATCTCTTTTCTGCGGACGGTCCTGTGGGCTGCCTGGCGGGGTCGCAAGGTCGAGGCGTCGTTCGTGACGGGTCAGGGGGCGTTTGGGGACATCACCCTTCGAAGTCCCACTGAAGGTAACTCGGGTTTGTTGTTCGGGCTGAACCTCGGTCCACGGTTCTGTTGGCGGTTATCGGGTCGATGCGAGTCTCGGCTGTCCTGCCTTTCCTCGACCTTCTCACACTGCTGTGTCTAAGTAAGGTCTACCTAGGTTTGCGTCTTGGGTGTAAGCTGCTTCAGGCACCAGCGACCCCGATGGCGGGGTGGTGGCGGAAGTTCTTCCGCTGCAAAAAATTTAGGCCTCGTATTCCCGGTTTCACTAACTGTGGCAGGAGACAAAGTCTTGCCTCCGTACCATTAGTTTGTACTGGCAACATGTTTTTATAAACTATGTTTATCTTTTGATGTGCCGAGAAACCACCACTTCGTCTTATGAGAGTGGTTACGGTACATAGTCGCGGAATGGTTCGCCTCGCCTTGAGTCCTTGGACTCTTGTTCAAGGCTATCCTGGTAACCGGCGGTAGGTACTGCAGTTCAAACTGCCTTTAAAACCTTGGTACGAGTCCCACAGTCCCTCGAGTTTCTGAACCAGAGTAGTACCCCCTGGAGCAACCCGGGCATAGCTCGTAAGATATCATCGGGTGACATACAGTAGACGGCCATCAGTTCCTCTAACCGTTCGATAAAGGAGACGGGTCTTCTTCCATCAAACCTCAGGTTCTTGTGGACCGTACTACAAAGGACGGGAAGTCGGTGTGGTGGCTCCCCGAGAACTCAGTTTGTTGGGGACGGTGTGGTGCGTAGAGCCCTCGCGGCGGTGGTCCATACCTACCCTGCATCTCGCCTGGGTATACATGGGTAGTTGCACTGGCGGGTACATTTGCGTGGCGGTTGATTCCACCTCACCCCCAGTGGTGGGTTGGCGACTGGTTTAAGTCAGGTCGCGTGGTAGGCAATGTATGGCCTACGCGTCCGTTTGGGCACTGTTCCCATGCACCACCGTGTCCAGTGGTTATCGGGCGGTTGGCTTCCGTATGTTGGTGGAAAGACGTGGGCACTGCGTGTCCTGGATAAAATTATCTTGGTTCTCCAGTCGGCGAGATAAATTCACCAGGACACTAAGGCTCTATGAGTTGAGAATGAGTCAGCGTTGGGCGAGACTCATACCTCTGAAACTCGTGCACTCGTCCTCCAGGTGGCTACCAGCGCTCTTAACCTTCAAGAGAGTCCGGTGCTGATCGGGACGGTACGGTGGTCTCGATGGTCGAGCGGTTTCCTCTGCCTCGGACACTGGGAGTTATCTTCACCACAGGCCCCCGAGCCATATAGTGTTTGTGAGGCACACAACTCTTTCCTTTACGGGCACCTGTAGCTTTAAGTGGAGCCTTTTGTGGCCACAAGTCGTGTCCTCATCGTCTCACCCCAGCGTCAGACAGGTTACGGTCGATCAACCCTTGCGCAGCTGATCTTTCTTTAAACTCCATAACCAATCCGTGGTGGGATCGTCATACAGAGACTTCTCAGTATTTGCACTGGTTTCCTTGCTCGGAGCTTTTCCAGATGCTTGTTTGAAAAAATTCCCTAAATCCCCGGCTTGGTATGTCGTTGTCGGCGGTGCGATCTCCAACGTCGACGGTCGTTTTGGAGACGTATCCTTTTCGGTGGGCGTTGAAGGCATATTTCGGCCTGTTTAATTCAACCCGGTATAACGAGGTTTAAAGTGGCAAGAGCCAAACGAAAAAATTTAAATTTAGACCAAACCAAAAAACTGCTATTTATAGTTTAAAACCCAATTTTCAAGTCCAGAGTTCGGGCGCCATTTGTGATGGATTTTCCGGTGAAGGAAAAGAATTTCCTTCGCGGACTGAGGTCCTAGAAACCTTCACTGACCACGGATGATCTCAGTCGAGCGGGGCGGTTCCAGTAGCAGGGTTTCTACTATAAGGTTCGGGAAACGGTTTGGTAAAATAAATTTTTAATTATTTTGTATTTTGCACCTCTGTAGCGCAAATCTAAATTAACGGTAGTTAATTCGATTTTACAGACTCGCTACGAGGTTGCAAACACCCGTTGGGTAATCGTGTGTCACGGGACGGTGACGTATACACTCAGGGAGCACAGTCTCACCTGAGTTAAAAACTATTCTTTTGGTAGTTTTCTCGGCACCCCTGTAGCGCAAATCTAAATTAACAGGAGTTAATTTGATTTTACAATGTGCTACGAGGTTCGGACGCACAAGACTGGCGTGCGTGACGGGTCGGTGAAGTAGACACTCAGGCAGCTGGTGCTCACCTGAGTTACAACTTACTATTTTAGTTATTTTGCACCTCTGTAGCGCAAATCTGAATTAACAGGGGTTAATTCGATTTTACAAATCCGCTACGAGGTTGCAAACACCGTTGGTATGCGTTCGTCACTGTATGTGAGACTTAGACACTCAGGGGCAATGTCTCACCTGAGTTACGAATTATTATTTTATAAATTTTACACCTCTATAGCGCAAATCTAAATTAACCGTAGCTAATTAGATTTTACAAACTCGCTACGAGGTGGTGTGACACGGGTTAACGTACGGGACGATAGGTGGGGCGAGCGACACTCTAAGAAATAATTCAATACTCCTAGAGTTACACAATTTTCACTCTAACAACCCAGGATGGGCTTACAATGACTTAAATCGATTTATCCCGTGAAAGACGATTAAGAAACACTCAAGACAAAAGTACGGGTCTTGAGTTACTAATTTTTCACACACGATCTAACTGGAGCCTAGCACGAGGTTCTAACAGTGGCAAGTCCTTATTAAATCGTTAAAACGGTAAAATTATTATTGAAAGTGAATTTAAGCTTTAGAAATAGGTACAAATACACTATCAAAGATATGGGTTTCGTATAATTTGTACCTTAGCGGAAAATAGCGGTGAGCGTCGGTAAAGAATATTCGGTATAGCTGTCGAGCACAATGTCCGTGGTGATCGGTGCGGGAAGCGAGCGTCGAATGAATTTTTGCTGTTCCTTCTCTACAGTAAAACTCCTGCTCCTGGTGGGGATCGAAGGAACCTCCCCAGGTCACGTGACCGCTTCGTCATGAGAGTCCAAGATGGCTGTCTTTGTTTACATCAAGGCGACAGCTACCGGGTTTTCATCGCTTTTTACTCAAACTACAGTTTTCATAACGCACCTCACTTTAGTGTTTCTGGGGTTACCTGAACACAACCCTGATATAAGACAAATAGTCAGCAGTGCCAGCTAACTTCAACCTAACGATGTCAGCAAATTGGTCCCTAGTCTAGGCAACACCGGCGTCGGCCTAAAGAAGCGGTTCTACTCGTCCGAAAAGGTAATCAACCGAGGAATTATGATATCAACTCGGGCTTACAGTGTAGAGTCAGTGTCTACAGTGCTAAAGTGTTGTAAAAGTGGTTTGTGGTGGTGTAGTGAGGTTGGGCTTGGGCAGGGCTAGTGGCCAGGGGCCCAAACTACATAGGTTCACTAAGTACCTAGCCTAGGCTAAGGGTAAGTTGTGTTAGTGAGATCACGTAAGTACACACAATGTTTACGGAGGTGTTAATAACCTAGGCTAGTAGGTTGTGCGTTCTCACCTAGGCTAAAGCTGTCAACTCGGTAAGTTGACCTAGGTTACGGCCGTTTGTGCCTAGGGAAAAATAGGCTCGTCACACCCCCTTCTTACTTCGGCGAAAAAAAAGAGAAAAAAAATTCTTTTCACACCTTACGGAAATCAAAATAAAGTTACGGGAGTTCCTCAGTACGCCTCAATCTTACAGCCGAAGAGCAATCAGCTTGTCCAGCTGATGGGGCTTCAGCCGGACGAAAGTGCCGTCGTCCAGGAAAATCCTCCAGCGCTTCTGCCTCCGCTGCGCGTTGCTCAGGCGACTCCGCGTAGCAGCGAGTCTTCGTACCACTGCGGCAGGGATGCGTAGCAGATCCTCTCCCACTTGGCCGTACGCGCTCACCTGGCGAAGTCCAGAGTTCGGGCGCCATTTGTGATGGATTTTCCGGTGAAGGAAAAGAATTTCCTTCGCGGACTGAGGTCCTAGAAACCTTCACTGACCACGGATGATCTCAGTCGAGCGGGGCGGTTCCAGTAGCAGGGTTTCTACTATAAGGTTCGGGAAACGGTTTGGTAAAATAAATTTTAATTATTGTATTTTGCACCTCTGTAGCGCAAATCTAAATTAACGGTAGTTAATTCGATTTTACAGACTCGCTACGAGGTTGCAAACACCCGTTGGTAATCGTGTGTCACGGGACGGTGACGTATACACTCAGGGAGCACAGTCTCACCTGAGTTAAAAACTATTCTTTGGTAGTTTTCGGCACCCTGTAGGCAAATCTAAATTAACAGGAGTTAATTTGATTTTACAATGTGCTACGAGGTTCGGACGCACGTGTGCGGCGTGGCAAGAAGTGACACTCAGGCAGCCTCGCCTGAGTTACAACTATTTTAGTTATTTGCACCTCTGTAGCAAATCTGAATTAACAGGGTTAATTCGATTTTACAAATCCGCTACGAGGTTGCAAACACCCGTTGGTATGCGTTCGTCACTGTACGACTTAGACACTCAGGGAGCAATGTCTCACCTGAGTTACGAATTATTAATTTTATAAATTTACACCTCTATAGCGCAAATCTAAATTAACCGTAGCTAATTAGATTTTACAAACTCGCTACGAGGTGGTGTGACACGGAGTTAACGTACGGGACGATAGGTGGGGCGAGCGACACTCTAAGAAATAATTCAATACTCCTAGAGTTACAATTTTCACTCTAACAACCCAGGATGGGCTTACAATGACTTAAATCGATTTATCCCGTGAAAGAACGATTAAGAAACACTCAAGACAAAAGTACGGGTCTTGAGTTCTTTCACCGACACGATCTAACTGGAGCCTAGCACGAGGTTCTAACAGTGGCAAGTCCTTATAAATCGTTAAAACGGTAAAATTATTATTGAAAGTGAATTTAAGCTTTAGAAATAGGTACAAATACACTATCAAAAGATATGGTTTCGTATAATTTGTACCTTAGCGGAAAATAGCGGTGAGCGTCGGTAAAGAATATTCGGTATAGCTGTCGAGCACAATGTCCGTGGTGATCGGTGCGGGAAGCGAGCGTCGAATGAATTTTTGCTGTTCCTTCTCTACGAAGTAAACTCCTGCTCCTGGTGGGGATCGAAGGAACCTCCCCCAGGTCACGTGACCGCTTCGTCAGAGACCTCAAGATGGCTGTCTTTGTTTACATCACGACAGCTACCGGGTTTTCATCGCTTTTTACTCAAACTACAGTTTTCATAACGTTACACCTCACTTTAGTGTTTCTGGGGTTACCTGAACACAACCCTGATATAAGACAAATAGTCAGCAGTGCCAGCTAACTTCAACCCAACGATGTCAGCAAATCAGCCTTGGTCCCTAGTCTAGGCACCGGCGTCGGCCTAAAGAAGCGGTTCTACTCGTCCGAAAGGTAATCAACCCGAGGAATTATGATATCAACTCGGGCTTACAGTAGAGTCAGTGTCTACAGTGCTAAAGTGTTGTAAAAGTGGTTTGTGGTGGTGTAGTGAGGTTATGGGCTTAGGTAGGCTAGTGGCCAGGGGCCCAAACTACATAGGTTCACTAACCGTACACCTAGCCTAGGCTAAGGGTAAGTTGTGTTAGTGAGATCACGTAAGCAACAACAATTACGGAGGTGTTAATAACCTAGGCTAGTAGGTTGTGCGTTCTCACCCCCTAAAGCTGTCAACTCGGTAAGTTGACCTAGGTTACGGCCGTTTGTGCCTAGGGAAAAATAGGCTCACACAATTGGTATAACATATCCGTCAATAGACAACCCGCGCCACCAGAGTGATGTAGGAAATTCGAGATTGCAAGGCGCGCGATACCAACTGCCAATGGATCCGCTAAATAATAATGTTTCGTTTTGAGTACATTGTTATTGCCTTGCCATTAGCCTAATTGGATCTTAACCGCACTTACGACTATCTCAGACCATGTCGTGATAGTGTTCAGTAAACCTAGCGCTTAGTATAAATCAATATGATAAATCCTTGTGTACCTAAGTGCATAAACAGTCAGTAGGTAAATGGCGAAACATTTGGAATTATAATTTATATGATTTCAAGTTGTGATACAAAATTGATATAGGTATGCACAACTATATGGCACTGTTTTCTAAACAAAGTTGTGTCAAACCAAGCTCAAATAACACCTGTTGGTGTAAAACAACAATAAGTTTGTTGTGACTTTTGCACTTTAACCTCAAAAGTTCACTAACTGCCGTTATCACTACAATACAGTTGTACTGTTAGTTCTAAGTGGTTTGCTTACATTCACTCGGATGTAACTTCATGCAAGTAAATATAACTTATAACGTATAGTTAAGGATGTGTGAATTTAATCTTAGATGTGTAGTGGGATAGCATAACCGTCCGGTAGCGGGAGACTGGGTTCAAATCGGTTCGGTCCAAATATTTTTGTCTTCAAAGTTATTTACCATTAATTAGCTATTAAGCAAGCTTATAAAAATTGGCATCTTTAATCTTAGTAGCTTTTACATGTCATTGAAGAAGAAGAAAACATAATAGTTCTTGTAAACTGAAGATTTTATAAAGTTCTCCAGCAAAACTAGAAGGTGCATCCACCAAATGTAAATATCCGTTATTTCACGCGTTTAATTGAAAACTATTGCAAACCTAAAAACTAATATGTGCCAACTCATAAGACAGCGCAGTATTAAATTAAAATTATGTGTACATTTTGTTTGATAATTAGAAGTTCCAAGGCAGTTAGACCATTTGTATTTTGAAGCTTAGTTATCCAGGTGATAAAACCGAATTTATAGTGTAACTAAAACATATAAAAACATCATACATTGCTATACAATTATCAATACTATGCTGGAAGTAACTTGTTAGTAAATATCTGTAAAATACAAGATGAAAGAAATACCAGGTTGATTCTATTGTATTTGCCTCCGGCAAGATGGTGTTATTGCACATACGTAACAAATAAACTCTTTATTACTTTGCATGTTATGAAGTGTTCAAAGAACTCAAAATTACAGTTTTCTGTAAATGGAGTGTTTCTTTTTGTTTCCGTTCCCCTCATACTTAATAAACAGGCGGATCTTAGGCATTATTGTTAAATTGAGTGTAAAGTTAATATGTTACTTTTTTGTGTCAACTACATGGGTAGTGTTATTGATGTGTGTGTTACTACTACTTATTATGATAATCTGAATTATTAGTACAAATAGCTGAACGGACTTATCTGATTTTGATACAAATTCAGCTCACGGTACTAAAAATATTAATTAGCACTTGCATTGAAACCAATTATTTGTAAAACATTGATATACAATACATTTCCACCTTTTGGGAAAGACCTCTCCCCAACTTAAAATGCATTGCCTTCGAATAATAAACAATTTTGAAGGATAAAACCTAACCTAAAATATACAAAGGAAACATGTGTACTGAATTTCGAAAAGAATTCGGAGAAAAAATGAATGTGTAGAGTAGTTACATAAATAATTCATTGATATACGTATACAAAGTTTTGCTAATCTACTCAGTATGATAATGTTAGGAAAACGAGAAATGTACAGCTCTATTTCCTGTTGAAATTCATTGTTAAGTTGTATGGTATAGAATGTTATTGAGAAGCTATTCTCAGTTAGAGGGGGTTGAGTGATGGACTGTGGAAGGGAGGTGTCTTGGGACTGTTCAGTAAAACTTCCCTTGAGCCCAATACCTTGACTAATGGCTAAACTTCTTGACAACCGTCACACAGCTCCGACAATCTCTGTTTGAAAATTTAAGATATTCAACAAAACCATAAATAGGGCAAATTTAAAAATAAATTTAAATTTTCTTTTAAAAACGAGGCTAAATGATCCCCTCTCCTACACATAATCGACCTTTATCTAGCGTTACCACAAAGTCACTAATCAAATAGTTAGGGATCGAATCTGTGTATTGGGGTAAGTGGCTTTAGGGTTGCGCACGAAACAAACTATGGATCTACCTAATTACATTTAGGACAACATTTAACAAGAAAAGTTGTTTTCATGGAAACCAAATGTTGACCGAGAGTAACTGAGTACTGATCAGACCTACCTAACACAATTCAAGGCTTTACAAGGCTTTAGAGACATTTCACGGTCGTACAGTTTGACGCTTTCACTCCGGCATTAGTACATACATACTTGTACATATATAATAAATCACCTAGCATTATAATCAAGTGATTATCAGCCCACAAGGTGACGAAATAGCTGACTATGTATGGTTCTCGGCAATAATAGCAGTGGTTTGTTTTCCTATTTAAAATGTAAGTCATAATTTGAATTATAATTATAGCTGTTTATACCATTGGATATATTTATAGTTTGCATTATGTCAGCATTATGTTAGTAACAGGCAAATATAAATAAATAACAAAGAAAATCAACTAGAAGGTCTTCGTATTATTTACATTAAATAAATATCTTGGTCAACCGAAATCTCTTAACACGTTAGAGCATAGCCAAATATAGAATGTTGGCAAAGTACATCCCAAATGAAGATTGCATCTTGAATAAACATAGCGGGCAAATGTCGTCAGGGAGATGGAAATGTTAATCAAATTTGTCCGTGGTTTCTCGTTAATGAGTTTTAAACCTCAGACTCGAACTGCTTTACAACTTTGGTTCTGTGTTCTCAAACTGAATCGAATCTTTACACTGCTTTATAATGTGTTAAGTTTGTGATACGCAATCGTTGAATACTAATTTATACATGTTATGACGTACGTGCTTATTATACTCGTAATTGAAAAAGAGGCCATATTTTCCTATATCAATGACCTGGCTTGATGACCTTAGAGCGTCTTTTCATGAAATATGTTCTTAATTCTGGCATTGAAATAAAGGTATATTGTTGTAAAGCACTATCTCAAAAGAGACTTGACGTGTAAGCTTTATCGAATTTGAAGATACTATTACTACAGTTCTTTAATGACACTGAAGCGTGTGTTATGGTTTATTTTATAAATCTATCCATTGTCCTTAAATTATTAAAATATATCGTTCATTTTGAACGTAAAATGTTTAGTGATTAAAGATGTTTGCATAACGTTTTTCCAGTCGAATATGATTAAATTTAAGAAACCATGAGTATGATTTTCTTGGGCCAAACGTTTGAATGGATTTTAAGAGTAATTTCAGGAAATATGTTATGTTTATACTGTTGGCAAATCTTCAGGCTGACTCGATAACATCACACTGATTCTATCACTGGACTAACCTGCTAGTTCATGTCTTGTGTATTTTTTCTTCTTTAACATTTTAATCAAAGGCAAGTAGATTTCCGGAAGTTTTTGATTGGTTATTGTCAGTTAATAACGCAATAACACGAATGAACGTCTGCCTATTAATTTTCTTCGTAAATCTTCGAGGTGGTACATTTTGTTCGTTTACAACTTTGTTCTAAAAGAATCGAACTAATAATTATTTTCAACTACGCAGACAGTTAGTTTAATTTTATTTTAATTTAACTATGTTGGAGTGTTAGGCTCTAAAGTATAGTTTTTGTAGGTGTTTGCATTGGTTGTCTAAGTCACTTAAAAAAACGAGTTCTCCCTACTAAGTAGCCAAGTAATGATGAATTATAATGTTCGCTATACAGTAAAACTAATACGAGGGTTATCCAGAAAGTAAGTTACGTTTTCGGTTACGCTAGGGCAGCTAGCGCGGCCATCTTGATATGTGGTTGTTCCCCAGTTCAGTTTGCATCTAGCCAATCAACTCTCAGGTCTGTGTCGTACTTTTTACGTTACAGTGTCGCTTGAAATTTCTTTGTCAATTGAAAATCTCGCGAGCTGTAAAATGCGTCAGTAATAAGGATTTTGGCTGCAAAAGCATAAACCGATTGAACAGCACGTGAATTATACGGGGACAATACCATCTCTGGTGATGCGTCAATGGAGCATTCGCTTTAAAAATGGCCGAACAAAGGTGCACGACGAAAAGAAGTAGAACCCAGCTTGGTGAATGCCGAAATTGCGGAAAAGCTAATGAAATCACAAAAATCAGCGAATGGTGCAGCGTTAATGTTTTTGGACCATTACACAAAATGGCGATTCACTACTTAATCGGATTGTTACTTGTGATGAAACATGGGTGAAACATGTTAACTGTGAGACGAACTTGCAGTCAATGCAGTGGGGACACAAATTTTCCTCAGAAACAAAAATTCATGCAAATGGTGTCAATAAGAAGATTATGGTTGCCGTACAGTGGGAGTTGTTTTCATCCACCGTACAGTCCGGATCTTGCACCAAGCGACTACCACTTATTCCCAACGATGAAGAAGTGGCTGGCAACGCACAGCGTTCTGACGATGATGAACGGCTGCAGGAAGAAGTAACAAAAGGGTTGAAGGAACCAGCGGCAAAATTGTATGACGAAGACATTTTATAGCTCGTCCATCGGTATGATAATTGCCCAAATGTGTATGGCGATTATGTAGAGAAGTAGTATTTTAGTGTGGCTTTCAAATGTATATAGTAAAAATCTGTTTCTATTCTTCGTAGAATTTTTAATCCAAAACGTAATTTACTTTCTGGATAGCCCTCGTAGGACATAATATAGTAACTGTCCTCTTCCATTACATGCCTACTGACTGTTCAAGTAAACTTTTGTTTTTAATTTTTATTATTTTAAGTAAAAATGTCTTAGTATGGAACATGTTTTGTTTATCGAACCGTTTGTCAGCTCTAGGTTTCGGTTTCAACCACAACAAAGTGATTTATCATTTACAGATTTGACAGGTTGGGTTGTAGCCAATGTCCATGGATAATTTATAATTGATCGTTTTCACTTTCACAACCTCGGTAAACTTTTACTTATCGAACATTACTATATTAACCTTTTAATTTTGTAATCATTAAAATAGTGAAAGCTCTTGGCTGAAATCATTCAATAAACGTTGATCATAAAAATCGTTACAAAATAGAAATTCTTTTAAACTAGTCCATTCTTTAAAAAGTAAAAGCACTGACAAAAAAAAGGAAACTAATAAAGCCACATTACCAGTTAATATCATTTTACTGAATATTCATAATATTCTTTTTTTAAATCTCGTATTTGTTTATTTATTTTATACTTTTAGTTATAAGTCTAAACCAAACTAAGTTTGAAACGTTTGATCCTGTTAATCATTGAAAAGTACACATATATATTTAAATTAATGAAAAAGCCCCAACACATTTTAAATCTACCATTAAGTTAAATAAGAACAATACTGTTGTCTTTATTGTTTAAAATCTTGTCTGGTTTACATTAACTAATCCAAATAAAAGCCGATGGTCATAAAAGATAGCTTCAAAAACGAACTCATCTGTTAGCAAGACGAGATGATTGCCTCAGGAGATTACAGAAGCTCTAGTGTCGGCGAGCCATTAGATCCATTACAGTTGTTAGTAACAGCAATGCTTTCAAAATTAACACCCGTTTCAGCTTAGTGTTTAGTCTCTCAAATGAACAAGTGTTGACTTTACTTGCTCTATTACTCTATTACTTTATTTTTTCAGGTTTGCAAAATATGTTTTAAGCATGCTCTCAGTCTAACGTGTATTCATATAATTACTAAAGAAATTTGAAGACAAAATGTTTGGACCGACCCGGGACACATATATAATTTTTAGCATAACCACCGGCAAGCGGGAGACCCGGGTTCATGTCCCGGTTCGGTCCAAAATTTTCTCTTCAAATTTCTTTAGTAATAAATTAGCTTTTTACGTTTATACAAATTAAGATCTGTATATTCATATTAGCAATAAGACTTTGAGACCCTCTTAATAATAACGTTTTAAATTATAGACAATTTTAATACACGTAAGCGTGGACGAGAAAAGAAAATATTTACATCTTTGAAATAGCCTGTTTCTTTACGACTCTAATATTTTGTCCAGCTAAAGGATTTGGATTTTTTCTTTGTTCAGAGTTGATGTATGATTTGAAACAACTATTTGTTTCTGATTTTGAAACAACCCATCTTTGAATAAGAAATAATGTAAAGTATGAACACTGCAATTATTTGCTATTTAAACAGTATTTAAATTCCTTGACATTTATATCATCAGTAAAATCAAGAAATATTTGTTTGAGTCTGGTAAAAAGCTATAGATCTTATTAATTTGGCTAATAACTTTGAACGTTAAACAAAAAATTAGGAATCCTCTGGGGTTGTACAAAGCTTTTCTGTACAGTATTTTAGTAAAAACACTCTCAATTTTGATCGTCCTTACATCACATTTACTTCATTAGAACAGTTCATATGGGTAAAACCTAAAAGCCTTAAATTAGCACTTGTTTTTAGAAACAAATGCTGATTTTCCTCAAGTTTCGTTCTATTAAACATAAAATCTAAACTTAAACGAAGCAATCTAGTAAACCTGTTTATAAAATATGATGTGTTTCATCACTACCTAGGTTCACTTATCGATGGTTTTATCCAAACAGCCAAAGATACGTGATAACACAGTTCGTGTAAGGAATGTAATCAGTAGATAAGAGAAAGGGAAGAGACGGGAAATCCTCTCTGACCAGGATTAGAGAAAATATCGGGGTTAGGGCAGACTCAGTAGTAAATAACACGAGGAAATAACTTGGGCTTTCTGAGAGTCTGAGCTACAGTTTGGCAAACCCATGACTAAAAACACTTACAATATAAGAACGTGACGTCTTCTTATATACCATGGATAAGTCCTGTCACCTGATTGGCCGAAGTGAGCGGAGCCTGTTGCTCGTCATGGAACTGGATTGGCTGGTCAATAGGCCTTCTAAAGAACAGGCTGCCAAGAGTTAAATGATTTGATAATTTAACACTTATCCAAGAAAATTACACTCTCTTATGGGAACATATAAAAAGGTTTGTCTTGTTTAACGGGGCTAAGTTAGCACTACAAAGTTCTCACAACCACTCAACCTAGACCTTTACCTAGCGTTACTGTATAGCCACATTACAAATGTGATTGTTGACTGCGGGGATCGAACCCGCGCCAAGTGGAGGGATCAGCTCCGGAGTCGCACACGATTCCAACCCACCACATGTCCGCTTAACATAGCTTTGTCATACTGTTAGGCTAATTCTATGGTATACTCAAGAAGCTGAGAACCACAGACCTCTTGAATGTTCTGGATGTGCTGTTTATTTTTACATGTAAGGCGTGCTATTATTTTTTGAAACTGAACAAAACTAGTTAGGTTTTAAAAAAACTGAACTTTATAGAAAATTATTATAGTTTAAAGTTTATATATATATATATAACTAAGTTCTCCATCCGAGTGGTCTGGTGGTGTTGTAGTTAAAGGCCGAGGTTTTGCAGTAGATATGCTTATTCGATTGCGTCTGTGAGCATTTAATGTCACATAGGTCACGACGCTGTGTCAGTGGCAAAGGAGAAACCCTTTTCAATCCACCATAAGCACCCGGCTCATGCACTTTAGACGTGTTTGGTGATTTTACTTGAAAATATTTTAATACAGGTCAGTGTCTACAGTCTTAACTTAGCCTCATTTAACCAGAAACCCTTCCTTACCATCAATCTTTGACTTTTTCGCAATAAATACCCAAATGGTCGAGGTAATTTGCAGATATATACGTCAACAACATTACTGAGTGCATAAATCTGGTGTGGATTACTCACTTGACGTTGACACATGACGTCATGTCGAGCGTTGACGTCACGGGTGTTAACTTGTCGTTAAGTGTGAACATTGACTTTACACAGAGAAATTCACCCGAATGCTAATACTTGTCCGCAGTTGTCGGTTTACGCGTTGTTGGGGATTGTCGCCAGTAGGTGCAACACTTGTTTACTTGTAAACGCTGGTCATTATAATAAACAGAACTATGTTTCCTTTTTACCAAATGTTTGAAGCCATCTAGAGTGAATACCACCATAAGTCCTCCGTTGCTTGCGTCCGTGGCTCAGTGGGTTCAGTGGGTGCAAAGCGCAAGGTCACGGGTTCGATTCCCGGCGCAGGCACAACGATTTGGACCGCTTAACCTAAAAGCGTTTTGTGATGCCCACAAACTCTAGGTTAAGAACAAACTAAAATGCCATTGGGGTTGACAGAAACCAAATTAAAAACTCAGTAGTCAAAACTAAACTAACAAGAATCTCATGCAAATTAAACTTATATAAGTGAATAAATAATTATTGTAGTTCGTAGCTCCCTCATCATCACCTAGAGTCACTGTAAGCGTTTTTCTTAGGTTGTTTTATGTTCCACCGTAGATCTGCTACCACCAACGGAATTTTGCACACTATAAATTATTTTAATATGTAAAACATAATTAGTTAACGTCATTATAAACGTGTAAGACAATCTGTAAACTATTATATTTAACGCAATCTTGAATGATGCCACAAATAATACTGTACAGATGGTAAGGCCAAGAAGTCGAAGCAGGTATTTTCTTAGTAAATCTCCTTTCATGCAAAAACACTTCCTCGCTTTGGTCCAATGTAAACAGACTCATCGCTTATCTGAACTTTGGTAAATCTGTGATTTCTAGCAAAGCTACAGACTCGTACTTAAATACAAGTTTAAAAATTCAACTTACTCCATCCACTCAATTTTTACATTAAGTAAGTACTTGAACAGTCTAGACGCAATAAACTACCAATCAAAAAAAAAATATGTTGAAAAAAATACATATTTAGCTTGCAAATTGATTCGGTAGCTAGAAAAGCCACGATATGTAAATTTTACTTTCATTTTATGAACGGTCTTACGTGTGTTTCTTGTTATGATAAGTTTGTTCATAAAGGTCTGTCTCGTTTGCCAGTGTGAAATCCTTTTCTCCTACCTTAAACTTACACATACTCCAAAACTATATACAGTAATAACGATTATTATAATGAAATAATACCGTAAACTAAAAACTGTTTCTCGTTCGAAGGCAAACGAATTATAGCCTGGCAAAGCATTCCCTTCAAACAATCGTTATTAAAATAGGTTCAAATAACTATCCGAATAAACTATAACAGTTTAATAAAAGACCAATATTCAAAGGATAATGGTTCTCTACGCACATATTAGAAAGGTAAAATAACTATTTTTTATGTAAACTTGACACTCCCTAACATGTCTAACCATTACCTTTCTCATTTTATTAGATCTAAATCGTAAGCTCTTACAAGGCTCTTCTAGTCATACATTTCCTACCTGACGCCATCACTTCTGTTGATTTAAAGCTTAGCCGTAACTAACAACTGTAATAGACCTAATGGGCCTTGGAGAGTTATAGCCTCTTCAATCGTCTGAAACAATTGCTTTCCTTGCAACAACCGAGTAGCCTGTATACATTTACTACAAGGTGATTAGTTTTAACAAATTCAAATACACCTCTGTACACACGTATAGTAAACCTTTCATCTTAATAATGGGTTTATAAATGGATTCGAACTTATCGAAACTGTGAGATGAACATTAAAATGTTATTGATATTTACAGAACGCCTTGTATAATTTAAAACATAATATTTGCTTTGACAATAATGTATCATGAATCATTGATCGGACATTACTGGTAATCATCGCCTCACTCTTCGAACCTTATACTGATATTATAATAATACATAAATTGTCTATCTGCATACTTGAAAAAATTATTTATTTCCTTTGGGAGTTTTAGACTCATTTCTTTTGTATGTACTTTACATTAAATAATATCACTAAGATCTAAGGCTTCCGGTTTACACCGCGTCACAGTTGAAATATAATGGCTAAAACGTTTCGACCTCGCTGTGGAGAGTCATCCAGTAGTTTGTTGACTGGCTGAGACTGTCCGGCCGTGACGTCTTATTATATACCCCATGGGTAGGAGGGGGTCCTGTCACCTGATTGGCCGAAGTGAGTGGAGCCTGTTGCTCGTCATGGAACTGGATTGGCTGGCTTCAATAGGCCTTCTAAAGAACCGGCTGCCAAGAGTTTGATCATTTGATAATTTAACACTATTATCCAAGGAAAATTAGAGAAACCATAGAAATAATCAAGCATGAAGACAACTTTAACAAAGAAGACAGCATAAAATTATCAAAAAACTTGGCAGCCAGTTCTTCAGAAGGCCTATTGAAGCCAGCAAATCCAGTTCGACAAGGAGGTTCCGCCCACTTCGGCCAACCCACTTATGAGGTATACAAGAAGACGCCACGGCCAGCCAAATCCAGTCTGGTCAAAAGCTTTGAGATGACTCGGGGCGGTCAGGAATTTCAATGGACGTTTGTAAATGAAGCAGGGTAGGAACACAAAACGTTAGAGCGGAGCGTAGCAAGGCGATTGAGAGCGCAGCCGAGTTTTGGAGCGTTTGACATCGCACACATACAGCGACTGGCAGCAGCGTTCGGAAGCGTCTTATCTCAGTCTCATGATGGTGCTCTCCAAGTACGCACGTACATTGTTGCTATGCGAGAACACGTGGCTAAAATCTATGATTGTCCGTGCCTCCCGATCGGACGTAAACGAGGGAAGGGAACAACATGGAGAATATCACCATTTATTCCCCATTTTAAAGAAGCATGAATCAAGATTTACGCAATACATGCGTATGTCCACCTGGGCATTTGAGTATATTCTTTCTAAGGTTTATAAGGATTTAGAGAAGCAGAAGACCAATTGGAGAGAACCAATATGTGCTGAAGAAAGACTCGTTATAACCATGAGGTAAGACCGCGTAATTTTCATTTACATTTGTAACCTAACCTTTGTTTATCATAATTATGCAACTTTCTAGATTAGATCCGTAGTTTTCAAAAAGAACCTATTTGTCTCTCCTAACCTATTGCTCATCTAACATATCTGCTCAATTAGTGCGTTGCAAAAAAAAAAACAGTGTTTTTTAAGTAATAAGTATTTACAAAAACATTATTAATACTCGTAGTTACATGAAGATGAATATATATATATATATAATAAACATTATACATGAGTAGTTACAAGATTACAATCTAAAATGCGTCAAGAAAAATCATCATAAATAAAGGTATGAGAGCTGATGCTGTCTCATCCCAATATTTATCTATAACTCATCTATTAAAATGGTTTTTGTGTTTACTTTGCCATATAGCACATCGTTCATGAACACAGGCGATCAACAGTTCTAGATCCATAGTAAACAGCACAACAGTGAACACAGCTACTACACTCTACGCTAGCACAGTGCCTAGAGCAGACTGCAAGATCAGCCTTGCCGCTCCAAAACGCTCGGAAAAATCAAACCAGTTTGTTCCAAAGTCAGACGCCCCGCTCCGCTCAGCTGCGCTACGCTCGCAATCGCTGCTTGTGTGCACGCTCCCATTTGACGCTATGGATTTGATCTGGTCGCTCCAAAAAGGCCCGCTCCGCTACGCTACGCTCCGCTGTATGTGTGTTCCTACCCTTAGATCTTAGTGATGACACCGAAAGCCTAAGAGTTAAGATAAATAATATAATTGAAAAGGCAGCCTACCCATTTGAAATACATGACCTATAGACAAATTACAAACTAATTTTACAATGCAATAATGTCAGTACTCTAAAGCTACTCCAGAAACTATTTTAATATAATGTTGTAATAACTTAATTTGACTTAAAGTTTATTTTTATTAAGGGTCCGTCGACCTCAGTGATCATCTCAGAGAAAACTAAAATTCTTCCACACGAGGAATATACTCGTACTTCACCGCACACGTAAGCTAATCAACGAGCCTTCTTTAAATGATGGAGGCTAACAGTTAAACCAAGCGCTTGAAATGGTTTAGGTCTGTATGTTTTTACCGTTTAAAATTATTTTTAGATGATTATGACATGTTTGAAGACTAGAGGAGATTGTATACACGGGAATATAGCCTAATTGTAAATTTCTAAACTTTGCAAACTCAAACCTAACTTGTATAGCATCTGCGTATTTTGGATTTTCCAGACCCTTGTATTGAGCTTTGTTACCCAGCTGAAATGGACCCTTAAACAATTGTAAGAACAGACTATTTAACAAAGTATGGTAAACATTGATAATATAACGTTTGTTTTGTAGTTTTTATTTATTTACATTTTATTTAAGTTGCTATTAAGTTCTGAAAACACTGATTTAAACTTTACGTGATCTGTACTCACACTCTCACGATATTTCTTCAATTTATGCTTAATTCACAGTAATTATTGAAAAAAGAATTAAATAGTTGTGTTCAGAAATCACACAAACGTGTTAAATATAACCGTACAACACCTTTGTTATAGGTACTGCCAGACTTGGAAAGCTAGGTGTTATGTTGAGTTATCAATATCAGAGGTATGATTGATAGAAGTGATATTGATACCGTGTTGTGGAGATTGATCACTCACTTATTGACATTGTATTGATAGATTGTACATCTAGCCATAACCTTACATGGTGGAATAGTTATTAATATTTATGAACAGCCAGCTTGGATTAAATTCATCAGTGTATTTATAGATCTTACAATTCAATAATGTCAGTACGTCTTTAAATTAGAAAATGCAGATTTATTGTTGTTAAAATGTCTTAGGACCCACTAGAAAAAAGGATACTCTGTTCGGGATGCTTTGTAACAAGAAAGAAAAAGTAATTATTAGTTATTACATTTATTTATTATTATTTTTATTATTATTATAGTTTTAATTTTAACTTAATCAGTTAAAATATTTAGGTTTTTCCTTCATACAATTTAATATGTTTTATTAATAAGAGCACCACAACCCCGACAGCAAACAGTGGTAAATGTATTTTCCTTTGAAAGCTCAGCACACTGAAAATGGTACTTTTCCAAATTACTCGTTCAAAATAAGATAAAACTATTCAACGTGATAAACTCAAACTCATCAGCATTACTTTCGACAAATTACCGTCGAAATGAGATTAAAGTTAAAGTACAAACGATCAATTATGAATTATCTGCGGACACTGGCTACAATCCCGAACTGTCGATTTTACAGATGATAAATTGCCTTGCCGTTGATACCAAAAACTAGACTTGGGGAATTATTGCGTTCCCTAAACTTTACCTTTCGTATATTTAGAGTTTGTACGAAACATTCCAGTTGGTTGATTAGTTCTGTGTTTGGTTATTGTGTTAATTTCTTTTACTTGCTGCTTAATTGATTTAACCTTATTCAGGTTTATAGTATCCACCCATTATCCTGAGAAAAACGTGAAATCCGTATGTTAATAAAGTTTTAGTAATCTCATTATTTATTCTGTTTGCAGCTAAGTGAATTGTAGTGTGAAAGTTACAACTAACGAGTGGAATTACGAAAAGGTTCAAGAATACCAATTATATTATTACTAATGCTAGTAGAAAAGGCTTAATACAAATAAATGTCTTCATGTTAACAATCTCAACAAAAGCCATTTAATTTTCTAAGTTGTTTTAACTTGTGTCATGTGCTCGTCAGCCATTGTGCCTACCAAGTTCACCCAGCTAATAATTTTTTCTGTATAGCCTAAACGTTGATTATTTTAAGTTGTTGGTAATTGTTTATTATTTCTTTATTTTGTGTATAGTACTATTACCCGTTCCCAGGCTAAGTAAGCATGTGGTGACTTGCGGGAGAACTAAAAAATACAAAATTTACATCAGGATTTACTGTTTGACTTTAACGATTGCACATTTCCTGTTACTAAACAACAAATGAATCAAAACATGTTCAGCTGTAATAGGGGACATTGTTCGTCAGGAAAGTACAGGCCTATAATCATCACAAGTAATCAATTACGCAACCCAATTTAACCACCATTGTTTAAATAACAAGGAAGCAAATCTGCATTCAGTCACTATATCACTATCACTATTTGAGATGCCGACCACTTTCATGAGGGTATTTTAAGGCAAATATGTGGTGAAGAATAAGTGTGATGAATGGTAGTAATGAGTTATGAGGTGTTAGTCTTGTTACAAACTAAGACCGACTCTTCCTTAGAATGGGTCATTAATAGCCGAATGACCAATGGAAATACAAGGACCAACGGCTTAACGTGACTTCCGATATGTCTAAATGATGGTGTGAGTTGATGCGGGTATCACCAGATGATCATTGAGACTATCTGAGCTGCTTTAGACCTATATCATCCTCAAAACCTGAACTCCATGAAGCTGGATTACAGGACCACGCCACGAGTCCCAGTCAGTACCACCTTGCGAATTCATTGTTATAAGAATAGCCTATGTAAACACCTTGCCTGAATGCGAAAGTGAATACTGTTGAACTTAAATAACATATTAACACTATGAAGTCCCTACATTTTGTTAGAGTTATGAAACGTATACATAACATAATAGTTGACAATAATTATTAAACATAAGTCTGTAGTTTTTAAACCCTATACATTTCAATGTATTGAAATTCTGAGAGTGACTAAAAGAAACATGAAGTATAAAGTACTAAAGTTAATAAAAGAGGTTGTTTAGAACAGTGACACAGCGGCGTGGTGATGTTATCTCAACTGTCTGAAGAACTGCCAACACCAGAAACTTATCCACTGTGAAATCCGTTACAATCCCTCCAGCCTTTTGATCTTGACACCTGAGATGTCTTGATCTGTATTTCCAATTTATATACATTCTGACTGCTGTATATAATACTTGTTTTATGTTTTTATTGTTTCACTTAAGTTTTGGTGTAAATGTTGTCATTCTTCTTTAGATGTATTGTGATCCTATTACTTTACTTCTTTCTTGCTACTTTATTTTCATGTTTATTTTTCGTTAAATGCGCAACTTGCATAACCACAATTTATTTTTTGATTGTGTATGATGTGTTCTTTTGTAGATTCCCTGGTTTGCGCATCGGAGCGAGGCAGTACTTTTGTGAACGGCTTTTGGAAACAATGTTAACGGTAGGTTTGATTAAGAGTAAGTACATCTTTTGTCTGGCAAATTTTAAGTAATTTCCTTTGGATAGTTTTCCTGAGTTTGGATAGAAAGGTATAACTTTTTTAACGATACATGGGTACATCAATAATAGTATTAAGCTACGTTACGTTACGCTAACAGTACTAAGGTAAATTTGAGACACAATAAATATTTTAATGTTATTAATTTAACGTTGAGGTTTTACTTATCGACGAGATACCACGAATAAATATGGTTAGAATTCGTATTTTTCCGACGACTGTTGCACTGCACGTTTTCTCGATCTACCTTCACCATTAGTTATGTTTCCTAAAACCATGATTTGGTTTAGATTCCTTTTCAATAATTTAGTAAAGGTTATGAAAATGATGCGTAGTTTTTTTTTGTGAGCTTTTTACATTCAAACAAGTAAAAGTATAGAAGTTTAGTGAAATTTCAAACTGTATACATCTTGAAACTGGTTGTTCAAATTCACTGTATGCAGTATATGTTAACCGAATATTGTTACGAACTTCCTAAACCTGTTCTTCTGTAAGCGTATGTAAAAGTTAAATGGTAAACTTTCTTAAAACCCGTTATTTACTTCTTACGCTAGTAAAACTTTTGTATAAACACTCAGCGTCCATTTAAGTGAATTTGTGTACCGCCTATTTGTACGGGAAAATGTGTTTTACCGGAAAAGGTCATCAACTTAATCTAATTAAAATTATCTTTTTTTATAATTATATTTAATTTAAATAAAGTTGCGAAAAAGCGGTGGGGTTTGCGTTGTATTAAAACCATTAATAACAAATTCGTCTACAATAGAAAATTTAATATCCGTAAAAATGGAGTTGGAATAGAAGACTCAGATAACAAAACAGTGTACGGAAAAATATAAGTATCTTTTAAAATGAATTAAGTTAAAACGTTCGAGTTTCCTTCTTCTTAGACCAGTTTCTTGAATTTTTAACACCATTTTACAGTCGTACTGTTTATTAAATGGTTTCAAAGTAAAATAATTATTGCAACATTACAAGTATTTTTTGATTGTTGGCTAATAAATTACAAGGTAAGCAAAATAGCACGTACTAATAAATGAACAATGTAACTAGTATCAAGCGCATGTTTCAAGTTGAACACATCTTTCTACCAGTTATGTAATGGCTATTACGTAAAATAATATTTAACACGTAAAAAGTAATTGTAATTTGAACGTTTTGGATATATGCTTAGAAACTTACCACGGAAAATCCGTTTGTTTAGAAAAAACAAAACTGTTGAGATCCCTTAAAAAATATTAATAGTTTCGCAATTCTTTTTTTACCCTAATATTATTTCTTATTGCTTGAAACCTTGTTACGTATTTGAGAAGTTCAGTTGGTACTTGCCAAAGGTAACTAAGGCACGATTCAAATCTTGATTTCTAGAGAGCTGAACCTGTTGTTGCAAAGTTCAACCATTAGTCAAGGCATTGCTCGAGGAGAAGTTTCATCTAACAGTTTCCAGAACCTTCCCTTCCTCTCTTGCAACCAATATATAATTATTGCTCATTTGCCAGTTTTATATCAACAACACTTAGCGATAAATTATTGAACGTAGGTTTTATTTGTGTATAGAATTATTTGGCTGTACTCGTATGTAGATTTTAAGGGCTGATACTCAGTTAACGATCAACCTAGCTAAACTTTGCAAATATTGTGCGTTTTTTATAAATACTTTGAAATTATGGTACAAAGTTGAGTTTTTACTCCGTTGAGTTGAGGAACACAATCAACCAGTTTGTTCTGTAGATTTGGAACTCGTTCTCTCAGTAAACAGAGCAAAGGCTTCCGTCACTAATCAAGTGAACACTCTCGTGACATTTTGTCTTAACCATTGTTGCCAACAAAATAACATTTCTGAATAAACACTTATGTTGCATTTCGTAGAAATGGTAAATAAAACTAGATTAAATTTTGTGTTTTTAGCATGATTGATTTTTAAATTAGTGTTTCAACTATAGAGAATAAGAAAAGGAATGCGAATAATTAAATTACTTTAAATTAATTACTTTGTACAGTACGGTATAGGAGGTTCGGTAATCAATGCTGTACGAAAATTCCCTAAATACCAAGATATGATGTTAGTCATTGTAGGGTAGTTATCGCTACTGGTTTTGATTTGTATTTTCATCATTTCTCATAAGATGAGGTTTGCGTCTTTAAAGTAAAGTTTTCACTAGCTTTTTTAAGACAATTTCGGAGTTGAAAGAAGTTCCTTTGACCAAACTTAGGTGTTCACTTGCTCTGAGGCAAAACTACCCATATTATTACAGCAAGTTTAAACTTTATTAACAAAACAATCTTATGTACGAGTATATTTTGCTTTCCATCACGTTTTCTTATGGATAGTAAATATAAAAATGTATAATCACCATATTAACAAAACCTGTTACGATAGTCAACCTTTGTACTTTGTATCTTTAACAAAATCGTGATCAAGATCAAACTCTGAAACGTTTCTTATGTTTACCTGTAATCTAGCAACCTTTAAAACTCCAACTTCAGTAGTATTGATGCATATCTCATAACTCTTTATCTTTCTGCTATAACATAACATTCTCATAAATTATTCGCGTCTTTAATAATTAGCGTAGTTTTAAAACCCCAATACATAGTATTGAAAAGCCCTATAATTATTGACGAACCGGACTCCGGGCTTTAATTTCAATACAGTATTAATTTATAAATTTCAATACAGTATCCAAATATTTTGTAAATAAGGTGAATTCAATTTTAATAAAGTGTAATTTAATTGCGAATAATATTTATGATACCATAACGGTAAGCTAAGCAAGTACCGCAGAACTAACAGTACAACTGTGTAGTGATAACGGCAGTTGGTGAACTTTGTGAGGTCAAAGTGCAAAAGTCACACCAAACTTGTGTTACACCGCTTAGGTGTTGTGTTCAGGGGGTTTGACTGAACTGTAGTTTACACAACTGAACTAAACGTGTAGTTTAGTTTTTAGTCGAATCAAGAGCGGTGTTTATATATGTTAAGAGTCATGACATTCAGCAGTAAAAATTTATAGAAAGTAACGTTTAATAAAAGCTAACTCAATTCAACTGCACTCTATGGGACTAACTTTGCTGGTTGTTTTGTATAAAGCCTATCACACAATTTGTGCTACATCTACATTATAAAGTAAATTAGAAATCGACCAATTAAAATTAAAAAATATGCGGTCCTATTTTTGTTTGAATAAACTTGAAAAGGTAAGTTCACATTCCACTACATGGAAAGGTTATTAATCAACATATTGTAAAAAAATCAATATTTTCAAGGCTAAGATCTAATGCTTCCACTTTACACAGGAGTTTACTGAGACTCTGCCAGTCTACCAGATACTGAGGATGACTCCACGCAGATCGAAAAGTTTCGCAGTAATTATATTTCAACTGTGACGTGGTGTAAACCTTAGATCTTAAGCCTTAGATCTTTGTAATGACACCGGCCGCGAAAGCTTAAGAGTAAAGATTGTCAAGGCTATTTGATTGATTGAGATTGTGTATTGTTCCTATTACCATAATATAGAATTCATCAAATCATGTCCGTGTACATTATTAAACTAAATTATTAGACAATATTTCTAAACATTTGAGTAAATGGAGTATGTAAAGAATTCTTCTGTCACTTATCGCCATGTTTGCATGTTTAGCTAACGTTATTTATACCCCGAGGTTAAGTGTTTGCAAAGTTTGCAAAGTTGATAATTTTAGTTGTGTACTTAGCGCTAGGTTAACTGGAGGCTATCACGACACGACCTGGCGTTATAAGACGGACAGCTTGTAGCAAATGCTAGCACAAGTATCTCATAAGTGGGGGTTTTAAATACAGTCCAAGTACAACAACGTTTTAGGAAAGGAAAAACATTCTTTCCTAGTTAAATATCTGGGATTTTGTCCCAATTCAGTACAGTACTACCACATCTCTTCTTAGGATTCTTGGTGATATTCGATTGGGAAATTACTAAAACAAAGCCACAACGATAATGGCTTCATTGGATTTTTTTGAACCGTTGATCGTATAAATGTATTATCCACTTTACAAGTTTCTGTTTGTTTAATAACAGCTGCTTCTTTGATTATCATCATATCTTAAATACTGAAGGCAAAGCAAACACAATGGTGAACTTGTTTTTCATAGTGTGCCTCAAGGTTCCGTCTTGGCTCTAGATTCTTTCCAATGTACATTGATGATATAACTAGCAAAAGAAGGTGTCTCACTGTCATTTGTATGATCAAAATTAACAAATCTATAAAAGCTTTGTTGCAAAGGGTATTGCTACATCTGTAAACTTAGAGAACTCTGATATGTTCAGAATTTTTAATTATGCTTACCATCCTAGTTTCATTAATAACCATGCTTGGCTTTAGAAATAAATTAAACTCCCATCATACGCGTTTAACGTGGTAGACATTCTTAGTGCTATGCGTTTTAGTAACTTTTAACCTTCTGTTGAAATTCTAACCTGTGTGTTAATATTTCTGTAGGCCTACTGTTCTAAGTTTTAACATGTGTTAATAGTAACTTGAATAATTTGTTCTAATTGTCTATACAGTATTATATAATCTTTTAGCCTTATAAATAAAAATAGGGCTCGTATGCTCTTTCGTAACCTTTTAACAATACTTTTATTAATGAAGCCCTTTAATATTGTTTTTCAATACTAGCAAACCAAACGTAATATTTTCACTGCCTGCAGTTTATAAGAAGATTATTCCGTCCATCCATAAAAGAGCAGACAAGGTTTGTGGCTAAGCTGTTGTACAAGTGGAACACGTACAGGGTGTGGTTGCTAGTGAGTAGGACAACCGGAACACGTTTCACAAACACGTAGAACAAACACGTGAGTGGTAGAACACGTACATGATAAACAGCTGTCACATACAAACCACGGCTACTCATGGCATAGTGCAAAATGCATAGACTCTGTAACAAACCGCTGGTACTTGGCGAGCACACTATTGCTGTTAGGTGGGGCTTTGTAATCTGTTAAATTCCCATAGTCCATTACTTTAATCCAAAGCTTCCGGTACAGAACACGTCAATAAACTATTTACACTACTGACATTTCCAAACGTTTCGCTCTTATTACAATTGAGCATTCAGTGGAATTGCTGAGACGGGTTCCGGTGACTGTAGCTCTTCCTCATAGACTTTCAGGCGTAGTGCTGCCAACTGTTTTCCATTTTGCTTCAGGTGTACCAACTGTAGTTGTGAGATCGACTTACGTAACGAGTTTCAGCGAACACGATTGGGCATAAATCAACCAAAGGACCAAATTTTACATGCATCAAGTTTTACAAATCCAAACACATAAAACCAATCAGCTACAGGCAGTTGACGGCTGATCCGGCACGAACTGAAGGAGTCAAAGATACATTTACCAGAGTATAGATTGTCTTGTAATAGTTTAACTGTTATTTACATGTTTAAATCTAAGTACGATGGACGCCGTTGCAGCTTAGACGTATTTAACTAGTATCCCTGTAACGTTTAGAGTCACGGCTTGCAAAACGCAAGGTCGCGGGTTCGATTTCCGGAACAGGCTTTGGAAGGGTTTGGACCGCTTTCCCTTAAAAGCGTTTTGTGATGTCCACAAACCCTAAGTTACGTAACTCACCAAAATTGCCATTGGCGAAGACAGAAAAATGTTTTGAACAGGGGTGAAGCTTTTGAGGTCGGGTGTTGAGACGGCCGGATACAGCCCGGGCGGCGATTAGATGGGACGGTGATGTTGATATATAAAGGTTATGCAACCGATGTGTTAAGTAAATTAATATCAAAGGTCCAATATAAATCGGCTTTTACAACATGTAATCACTGGTTTTAGCTAAAACACTATTTAACGTAAAGACATTAAAGACGTATTTTAAATGAATTTACCCTCGTAAACCATTCTTTGAATATGTGCTTTTGAAACAAAACCGACAACTTGTTTTTTCCCTTTGATTTATTTCAGATTAGTCTGATTTTGTGAAGTGTTGGCTTGTATTTACATAAACAAATGGGAAAATTTCGCGCACTAACCATAATAAGCCATACTACAGAATAACATAATATGAAGAATAACTAGAAAAGTATTAAACTGCTAGCGATTATTCTAGTGCAAACGACTTACGTATTGAATTTGAAGAGGAGATTATTGGCAATGGTAAAATTATATTTTGAAAAAATACAAAATATAGGCCAATAATAGTGATTTATTTACCACTAGCGCTGATTCATTTGACTTATGTACTTATTGTTAAAACCCGTTAAGAAACTACCAATGTGTTGAGTAAAGGTTTTGGTCGGTTATTAAACATTGGATTCATACATTAACATTTCTTTTAAGATTTACCGAACAGTTAATATAAAATAAATTAGACAACTTCGGCTTTTCAAAATACTTTTTTATTTAATTTAAGTCGAATTTCTTAGACCGAAACGATTGTCAGCACCACATCTAGCTTCTACGTTCATCAGTATCTTTAGGCTACAAAGAAGGTAAGTCGAATCTCTTTCAGTGTTCGTGGGCATTTGAGTTATAGTCACTTGATTATACAGGGGGTTTCAAAACTATGCCCCTCCCGAATTGACAGTTGAACCAACATAAATTTTCCAATGCGATTTGATAAATATTACAATGGTAGCTGTTATATTATGGTCAAGTACTTTTTGATGTGATCTTTTGGTACTTGTTGTTACACGAGTACTTTCAAAACTCCCTGTATGTGCACAACTCACACAACAATGATCATTGAAGATATCATTCAGAATATTACATCCAAGAACTGATCACAGCAAACACAGAAGAACAAGATTTATATGTATAAGTTGCTGGAACTGCAGGTAAACCTTGTTTCTGTTCCCTGGAGTCATATCATTCTTCATCTCCGTTGTCCGTGTCAGTCTTCCACGTAACCTATTTCTTGAGATCTTGTAACATCGTGCATCATCCGAATCCGACCACTTTGTTACAAACACGCTGCTAGTTTCTCACATGCACTGTGAAAATATGAAGCCTTATACTGTTGATATTGTTGTTGTGTATTCTCTGTATCGTCAATCATGCTATCGATTGTTGGTTGCTTCAAATACCAGCTCATTGAATTTGCTTATGATTTGCTGGTGATGAACGAAATAATGTTCGCTGATAATTTCCGAACAGTTTAACATTAAGTTGTAAACCATTTGTAAATTTAAGACTAGATTTTAACGTTAATTCAAACCAGAATATTTTGAAAATAACCCATGCTAATAAGTTTACGATGTGGTATTTTGTTGAATACAGATTAATACATTGAAACGAAATCTTTACAAAAATACAGAACAAAGGTCGTAACTGTTTTGGTTTTTGTAGGCACTTAACTGATGAGTTATAGTAACTTTACTGTACAGGTCGTTTCAAACATTCAGCCCCCAGAACCTTTGAACGGCCAAACATTTCCAAATGCACTTTGGTAAATAATAGCGTGAACATTTATATAAGGGTATAGTACTTTTTGATCTTTTGATACTTTTCTTAAAAGAGTACTTTCAAAACAACAACAAGTTCTAGATCAAGCGTTATATTTTAACGTTGTGTTAATTTTTGAATGAGGGGTGCGACTTTCCCTTTGATAATTTGCGTTGACAAAATTATCCGTCATGCGGCATATTAACCTAAAAGGTAAACATATAATAGAACTATGGAACTATATTGTGCAGCGATCGTAGTCAAATAGGCCTTGAAGATATCTTAAATACCTTTACTTTGAAATGGGTGGAAATCTAAATAACGTTTTTAAAACTGTGACACATTACAGTCATAACACTTGTAAACACAATGTTTATAAAAAGACCCATGCCACTAAGTGTATCTTGTTCATGCATTACAAGATACATATATCCCTTATTTAAGAAGAAACTTCAAACTTTGTTAAAACAAGTTCTTAAAGTTACTACTAGTTTTGTTGAACATGAATACTAGTAAACTTTCCACTTACACCAGATAGAGTTTTTTTGTCAAAAGGAAAGATGAAACTGCAATTTCCAAATATCAAAAGCGGGGAGAAGCTGTTACAGTGGAATATCTCGACTCTGATGACAATCATCCCAGCCGTGACGTCACATTTGACATGTTATAACATGTAAGCCTCGCTCACATATCAACTCCTACACTATATTTATCAACGCAATATCACTTGCATTTCGACACGTTTTGCTGATTTGACTTTCATTAAGAGATTAGTTTGATATTGAATTGAAACATTTAGTGTCGTCAACAGACTACCAAATTCGTTCAAACATGCCACTGAGCCTAAGCCATTCAAAGCTCGTCTTAAAACAATGCTTATTTCTCAAGCATTTTATGATACAGACGAGTTTATGGCATTCAATTAAGAGACCGTATGATTAGCTAACTCATTGGAGGCTAGAGTGGTAACATTCGAATGTATGGGAGAGAGTGAGTGTAAAAAGTGTATGTTTGAATGGGATTTAGATGTAAGTTTTAGATACACAAATATTTATGACTGCGATACATTTATTGTAAATGTCTGTAAGCAATAAAATATTTATTTATTTATTTAGCGTAGTCGGTTAATATATGTATAGGTATTGCAGTTGTATTGAGACTATTGTAGGTTAAAAATGTTAAGAGCTTTGTCTAATTTTGAGTAACAAATATTTGAATAATCGAGTTTGTGTTAAAATCAGTAATAATTACTATTAATTAATTAGTAATACATTTAATTATATTTCTTGAACTGTACAAAAGTATCACATGCACTTTACTTTTGAATTATAAATAACATCCACGCTTAAATTTTCTAAGGTTCGGAAGTAACGTTAAGCCGTTGGTCCATTGCATTGTCATTGAGCATTTAATAATTACCCAATCTGGGGAACAGTCGGCCCTTGGGGAACAAAACTACACCTCATCGTCCTTTGAAAAATTCTTATCATTAATTTCATATTCAACTACCCTCTAAGAGTGGATGGTGTTTCAAATCAAAGTATCGTGTAAACTATTAGTCAAATTATTTTTTAGTGATAAACGTCATTCAAAACAAGTTTTTATGAAAGGCCCTGATTATCCTCGTACAGAGTTCATAGCGCAAACCTTGGTTAAAAAACAGTCTCCTGAGTTTAAACATTTGTAACTATTTAAAAAAAGTCAGAATCTTGGAACTGTTAGATTTTGTTATGCGAACGTGCACAACGGCTATTGTTAATAATGAACATTCACAACTACGACGTAATTGATTATACAGGGTGAGCTTTAAATGTGCCCCCTAACAAGTTAACTTTTGGAACAATATTTTTTCTTTAACCCTTTGGGAAATGTTTTTATAGGATTCTGAAGTTTGTTTTGACATAGTTTACGTCACCAACCACCAACCCAAACTACGGGTGGAGGTCCCACCAAATATTTTAAACTCAAACCCCTTCCGCTTGAGGCACCTCGGAATAAAGGAAGTTTAACACAAATTCAACGACGCAAAGAACATGTTTTATCTCGAGTCGTTTTTATGTTATACCAATTTAATGATGTTACAAAATCACACTTCACATACAGTTTATTTTTCTATGACTAAATTGTCTTTAAAATACTCTTAGGGAAACATTACAACCCTATAACATAATCCCCTAGAGTATTTTGAAGAACATTTTGTCATTCAAAATAAGTTATATGTGAGAAGTGGCATTTTAAATTTTATTTTCGTTATCCTTAAATTAATATAGCAAAAAAAGTCAAAATAAAAATATTTTCTTTGCGTTGTTGAATTGTTGTTAAAATTCCCTTTCTTTAAGGTGCCGCAAGGATGAGGTTTGTATTAAAACATTATGAGGCTCTTCCCCGGACACAAAGTTCCGCCAAAAGGTTTTTAACAAATTCACTTTTTGAAAGTTAAGGTGGAGTGGGGACTTAAAACCTTGTATATTCTGTATAATAACGCAAAACACTACCTAGCTGACTAACTTAAATACTTTAGCTCAACTACGTTTCTTTATTAACCTGTATTTCTGTTAAAGTTGCACCACTCGCTTAAGATGTTTAGGTGATAAGAGTGGAAAGGGCAGAACACGCTGAACACAAATTGTGTTTCTTCACTTTCGTAAAATGAAGTTTGCAGGCTTGAACACTTACTTTCGCATAAACAAACTTATCTTTAAAATACACTCGCCGTCAAGCGTTTCATACACTTCGTTCTTTATTTAGGAAAACAAGTTCTTTCCTACCAGTTTCTGGTTTGAAATACTGCTGGGCTTAAATGAACAGTTCCAGTTCTATGATTGCTGAAATGTGGCGGTAAACTAAAGTTAGTTCCAGTTCCTCGTTAATGAAGTGAAAACCCCCGGGATGTAGTGTAAGGGTTAAACTACAGAAAAATTACAACAATATAATATTACGAAATGATTTTTTTTCAAATAGTATAACAATGTATGATTGAGTTATTTCTAATTTCGAATTTAGTAAAAAGGTGATAAGTTTGTTTGATTGTTCTTTGTCTGCGTACATTAGAGCGATTAAACGGCTTAACGAGTAGCATTTAAAACTTTTAAGGTCGTTTATTTTTGACAAACAAAAAGCTAAGTTCTAATTTAAAGCATATTGAGCCGTTTTCTTGTTTTGAGAGTAACGCCTTCACCGGGAGGTCATTTTAGATTGTTAAGCGGTATAAAAATACACAGCACATGTGTTTTGTAGTATAACAAGTAAAAATAAAACTTTAAAGCGATTCTGAACATAGACTTAAATAATCAAATCTTAGTTAAAATATAGGTAGTTCCTTACCCCCATGAACAAAGGTTTACATTCAACCTATAAGAACACTTTTATTTTCACATAACTACGACTGTTTTGTCTTTTCATTTCAGCGAAATAGTAAAACGACCAATAATTGCTGACTACCCTTCATAATTAGATATTCAGGAAGTGATTTAAAGGTATAAGTGTGTAGGTTTGTAAATAAACTCATGAATTAGAAAATAACTAAATTTATTTATTTATTAAGTATAACCAAACAATAAACAACGTAACCTACTTGCATATGTACAAATTACAATTACATGACTTTAAAGTTTATATAATTATAACATAATTTACATTTAACTTTACATATTTACATTAATTTTATATTATCTATGATAAAGATTCTAATACAGTATTAGTTCTTTAAACAATGTATGTAATAGAAGTTATTTTTTGTAATATAATGATTTTTTTAGGCAAACTTAGGTAGCTAAATCGTTACCTCAAATCGAAATGTTTGTAAAACAAGGTTTTAAAGTACATCATTGAAGCCACTTTTACGGTCATCATATTACCACAAATTATTTGAGTTATAATTAAATACGTAAATTTATTTGAAAACTTATTACATAACAGTGAAATAATTTTGCTGTCAGTTTAACTGTACGTATACACTTAAAACTGATTTCGTATAGAATATACAAACATTTAAAACTAAGAAGTAAACAATAATAATTGCATTCATAGAACTTATAGATCTTTACTAATAGAAATTCATAAATTAGATAATCCTTACAATAGTTTTACAATAAGTTTAATCTCGTTTCATTTTCAAACTAAATTATGATCTGTTGTATGCAGTTTGTTCTACTAGATATAGGACTAATACCCAATAGACATTTAAACAAAATCAACTGAGTGTACGGTTTTAGTATTAGACAAGTAAAGACGTGTTATACCTATCAATCATCTCATAGGTTTCGGGTTGAAATGCACTGTTTTGTGAAGGGTATATCCACCCTTAATAATGCCAAGTCTTTGTTTAGTATTTTATCTTTTTTTAATTTGCAATTATGTTGGCTTTGTTGATTAAATAAAAACTTTGGGAAGAATATAATTCACAAATAGTTGTCATATCAAATAATGGTTAAAGAGCCCCTAGACTCATTCGTTCTATCTACCCCAATGTTTGGCTTGACTTTTACCAAACCTTTGTTGGGCTACATGAACTATTGTCTCCCTAAGATGATCCCCTGAAGAAGAAGTAAACTCCTGGACTGTAAGTACCAGGGAATGATAAGTTTCCAGTGTTTATTATCTGTGGAGCAAGATAGACCTGAGTTGTGCTTGCTCATGCAGTCTGAGGTACGACCAGGAGAGCAGAATCAGCGTGAGGATGTTCAGTGAGCTGTTGCTAAGTCCGGCTGATCCAGTCTGCATCGCAGCTGGCCTCTCGCCTGAAACCGTAAACAATAGTTTTGAGCCGTACAAAATTATCAAAAAGATAATATGGTTTTAGTTATCGAGGTTTTACGAAGGTGTTCATTGCTAATCCTTCAACTTATCCGATATTGAAATTTACTCAAAATATAATGCAGATTTTAGGTTTTGCAATGAAGTAATTGCCGTTTCTGTTGATCTGTTGGAAGATTCTTGAGGGTCTGCTTTAACTGCGCGGTGATGCTTCAATGTAGGAGTTTAATGTGGTCCGTTTTCACCTTTCAAAATATGTTTAACAAACACGACAAATTTAGAAACTAGATGAGTTTATACTCGCGTATAGAGATTTGTTTCCAAAATTATGCGTTTTACCGGTAGGTATACATAATACAGTTGAAAACATTTGACAATTTCAAATAGCCGCTGTTAACCCTTACACACGCTTGGCTGGAGAGTTAGGGTACAGCAGTTCAAAGAAAGTCCATTGTTGAGCGAGTTGTAACGTGGATGGCGTCGTGGGTTCCTTGGGCGGACGAATTCAGCCCCCTAGGTGACCGATTAGACAGATTTTTAAAAGGATCTTAAAATAGCTTGATGGTTTGACTAGAGTTTCCCACAAAACGCTAGCGTTCTCTTACAAATCAAAATGTTCTGTTGGTTTTATTTCATCTTTGGATCAACCTACCGTTCAGCACGTGTACTCTGACACTGGCTACGTCAGCGTTGCTGGGTGAGCACGAGTACTTCCCTGAGTCTGTCAACTCAGCGTGTTGTATCAGCAAGTAGCTGGTCGTGACGTCACCCTTCTCTGTGATAACACTCACTCCGCCCTTGTCGAGTCATAGCTAATCACCTGCAAAAGAAAATCCAAATAGGTGAATACAAAACAATTAGTAACGCGTATAAAGAGTCTGTTCGCTCCACTCATCACCTTGCTTTGACCTTCGGCTTCAGACTTAAAAGTTCTTTTACTGGCAATTAAACTACATATTATGAAAGGAAAATAATTTTAAAATTCACATGATCATTCCGCTGTTATGGCGAAACCCACTGTTTTGAAAGCCATTTTAAAATGGCTTTTAGGATTTTATTTTAAAACAAAAGAATACATTTTAAAAATGATGGTCTAGATATTTACAAAAGTAGATTGAAATATTTACAAAATGAACAGTCGTACTAAATTGTGTAAAAGTCAGAAAATAAATGCGTTTGTAGAGACTATATACATATATTGAATCTGGAGTAACCTGATAACACTATTAAATAATGCATATGTCTAAAAGTGGGTGAAATTCTCAAAACAAGTTCTGGGGTCAGGATATAGCCTGGGGTTTACCATGATGTCGGCTTGAATATTATCTCATTATTCCAAAAGCAATTCGATAAAAGGAAAAATATTGATTTTGGTACATTTTGCATACTGAAGAATTACAATGTTCATTCTAAATAGCAAATGCTTTATTCCGTTGTTTCATAGCCTCACGTTGAGGTATTTTATTTTCAAAAGCTCAGCGTTCCTATCAAAAGTCGTAAAGTGAACCTATAACTAAGAAGTGAAGTGTCTAACCTCCTCATGGTGGTACCAGAATATGTACGCGGGAGGCTCCGGACTATACCGGATGCTGCAAGTGAGGTTGATGGTGCTTCCTTTGTCAACGTGGAGATCAGGACCTCCAAGGATCGACGCTGTGGGCACTGGCAAGGAGAACACAAACAGTTAATGTAAAAAACACTGTATTTGTGAAAATTTAGACTAAAAGGTTTGTCTTCTTTAACGAGGCGAAGTTGGGACTACAAAGTCCTCTCTACACTCAATCGACCTTTACCTAGCGTCATATTAGTCACATTACAGATTGTAAGTGGTGACTGGGATCGAACCCGCCACACCGGAGTGATGAGCTCCGTAGTCGCGCGTAATACCACCACCACGGATCCGCTAAACCTTCTTTTATTTTAAATTTAGACTACGCGCAGTATAGCACAGTTTGGTTTTTTGTAGTTGTTTTGGCTTGCACTTTTGAACTTGAGCTTATAAAAAAGAACCTAAGAAGGCAGAAGAAAGGTGTTGACGAGCTACTAGACTTTTTCACGAGGGCGTCTGAGGAGTCGTAAAGGTTTGACTGTCATCTGGCAATTACATTGGAAACTGTTTGCAATTCTTACTTAAATATTCCATAGTTCGGTAAAAATTTATGAATAGGAAACAATTAGTTTGTGAATTTAATACTTTAAGGGATGAAAAATAATATTGAAAAATTAGTAAATTTTGGGCTTAACTTATATTTAAAACTTGGTTTCAACACGTAAATAATACGATGGTGATTAACAACAAGAAATGAAGATATTCAAATATTTTTGAATCGTAAAATATTGAGAGATTTACGTTTGAATAAACACCTTATCAGATAAAGCTTGTTTTAAACTGTTATGAAACAATCAAATAAAAGCAACGATCCTACTCATTGACAATTTTAGGAGTTAATAGTTTTATTTTACCTTTTGTATAATGAATTACTGTGTTAGTGTAACAGCTAAGAACAAGCCACTACGAAACATATTAAACGACTTTATTCCCATGCATTCAATGGTTAGTGGTACATCTCCCCACCTGATAGTGAAGCATCTACGTGAGAGAATTCACGTTTATGGTGAAAGTTTTGTCTAACAAAGCCACTTAGGTGTGTTACAAATATCCCACTGCAATGTGTTAGTAGTCTGCATACATCAAACTTCAATGTGTTTGTCTAAATAAATCAATCATTACTATTAGTTAGTGGCCCGTAAGTTGTCTGTAGCAAACAAAACAAAGAGTAATTACTTACAGTTCATGTAAACTAAACTTAAACGTTTTGGTAGTCTATAGAGTTCAAAATGTAGGTAACTATTGTCAGTTATAGAGAACCAGACGTAATGTGTTATGTTGTAGTCTATGTATACTACCAAATGTAATGAGTTTGGAGACTTTTGAATAATTTAGTGAGTGAGTAGTTTATAGCAAACAGATGAAATGTATTGTAGTCTGTAGGAAACAATAAATAATGGGTTAGTAGTTTTCAGAACTAAAGCTTAATCAGGTAAAATGTTTGTCTTCTTCAACGAGGCGAAGTTAGGACTAAGAAGTCTTCTACCACTCAACTTTGACCTTGACCTAAGCGTTACGCAAGTTCAAACGTTAGGAACTGTTAGTGGTGACTGCAGGGATCGAACCCGCGCCACCGGGTGAGGAGCTCCGGAGTCGTGCGCGCGATACCGATCCGCTACAGGTCAGCTAATAGAGTTAATAGACGGGTGTTATGTGTTAGTAGTTTATAGAAACTCCGATGTATTGTGTAATCTATGGAAAACAAGATGTTATGGGTGAAAGTCCATACTGAAAAACTAAATTTCCCATACAATCTAATCTAATCTAAATCTACATTTGTGTAAATGTCTGTAAGCAATAAAATATTTATTTATTTATTTATTGTAGTCGGTTTATATATGTATAGGTATAGTTGTATTGAGACTATTGTAGTTTAAAATACCAGTGTCGACCTCCGTCAAGACCCTCGGCGTTGTACTTGACAACAAGCTCACATTCTCTGATCATGTCACCCACAATATTCAGAAAGCTTTGGGGAGACTTAGAGGCCTTTACAGGTTCAGAAGTTTATTGCCGGAGCCCGCCAAGCTTCATCTTGTACAAGCACTGATTCTCTCAATTTTCATTATTGCTATCCTGTATACGGCAACAGTATTTCAAGAGAGAACACGGAACGAATTCAAAAGTGCAAAACATGTCTTCGTTTTGTGTACGGACTCGAACAGTTTGATCAGGTGTCTCCCTTCCGGTTGGAGGCCAGTTATTACCTATGGAAGACGTGTGCAGGATACTGACGTGCTGTACTGTTCACAAGGTTCTTGGAACAGGAGAGCCTCAATACCTTCGGGGGAGGCTTCAGTTTCGGGATGAGGTCGCCTTTCGCAATACCCGCCAAGATAGGGTGCTTCACTTTCCCAGGATCACCCTTGAACTAGGAAGGAAAAGCTTTTCTTTTTTTGGCCCTCAAATGTATAATGACCTCCCCGGGGAACTTAAGAATGCCTGTTCTGTACATAGCTTTAAGTTAAATATTAAGAAAATGTTTTAAAATAGTTTTTAAATAGATATAACTTTTTGATTGATTAATGTTTTTGTTTCTATGTACAGTATTATAATTATATGACAAGAGTTGTTTTGTAAAGCAATGTAAAATTGAAAAACGCTTGCTCAATAAAGGCATTTTGTTTATTTATTTATTTATTTAAAATGTAAAGAGCTTTGTCTAATTTTGAGTAACAAATATTTTAATAATCGAGTTTGTGTTAAAATCATAATAATAATTGCTATTAATGGTAATAGTAATTAGTAATACATTTAATTATATTTCTTGAACTGTACAAAAGTATCACATGCACTTTACTTTTGAATTATAAATAACATCCACGCTTAAATTTTCTAAGGTTCGGAAGTAACGTTAAGCCGTTGGTCCATTGCATTGTCATTGAGCATTTAATAATTACCCAATCTGGGGAACAGTAGGTCCTTGGGGAACAAAACTACACCTCATCGTCCTTTGAAAAATTCTTATCATTAATTTCATATTCAACTACCCTCTAAGAGTGGATGGTGTTTCAAATCAAAGTATCGTGTAAACTATTAGTCAAATAATTTTTGTGATAAACGTCATTCAAAACAAGTTTTTATGAAAGGCCCTGATTATCCTCATACAGAGTTCATAGCGCAAACCTTGGTTACAAACAGTCTCCTGAGCTTAAACATTTGTAACTATTTAAAAAAGTCAGAATCTTGAAACTGTTAGATTTTGTTATGCGAACGTGCACAACGGCTATTGTTAATAATGAACATTCACAACTACGACGTTATTGATTATACAGGGTGAGCTTTAAATGTGCCCCTAACAAGTTAACTTTTGGAAAAATATTTTTCTTTAACCCTTTGGGAAATGTTTTATAGGTATCTGAAGTTTGTTTTGACATAGTTTACGTCACCAACCACCAACCCAAACTACGGGTGGAGGTCCCACCAAATATTTTAAACTCAAACCCCTTCCCCTTGAGGCACCTCGGAATAAAGGAAGTTTAACACAAATTCAACGACGCAAAGTTATGTTATACCAATTTAGTGATATTACAAAATCATAATTCACATACAGTTTATTTTTATGACTAAATTGACTTTAAAATACTCTTAGGAAAACATTACAACCCTATAACATAATCCCCTAGAGTATTTTGAAGAAAATTTTGTAATTCAAAATAAGTTATATGTGAGAAGTGGCATTTTAAATTTTATTTTCGTTATCCTTAAATTAATATAACAAAAAAAGTCAAAATAAAAATATTTTCTTTGCGTTGTTGAATTGTTGTTAAAATCCCCTTTCTTTTAGGCTGCCGCAAGGATGAGGTTTGTATTAAAACCATTATCAGGCTCTTCCCCCGGACACAAAGTTCCGCCAAAAGTTTTTAACAAATTCACTTTTTAAAAGTTAAGGTGGAGTGGGGACTTAAAACCTTGTATATTCTGTATAAAAACGCAAAACACTACATAGCTGACTAACTTGAATACTTAAGCTTAGCTACGTTCCTTTATTAACCTGTATTTCTGTTGAAGTTGCCCCACTCGCTTAAGATGTTTAGGTGATAAGAGTGGAAAGGGCAGAACACGCTGAACACAAATTGTGTTTCTTCACTTTCGTAAAATGAAGTTTGCAGGCTTGAACACTTACTTTCGCATAAACAAACTTATCTTTAAAATACACTCGCCGTCAAGCGTTTCATACACTTCGTTCTTTATTTAGGAAAACAAGTTCTTTCCTACCAGTTTCTGGTTTGAAATACTGCTGGGCTTAAATGAACAGTTCCAGTTCTATGATTGCTGAAATGTGGCGGTAAACTAAAGTTAGTTCCAGTTCCTCGTTAATTGAGTAAAAACCCCCGGGAGGTAGTGTAAGGGTTAAACTACAGAAAAATAGCAAAAATATAATATTACGAAATGATTTATTTTTTCAAATAGTATAACAATGTATGATTGAGTTATTTCTAATTTCGAATTTAGTAAACAGGTTATAAGTTTGTTTGATTGTTCTTTGTCTGCGTACATTATTGTGTCAGCAATTGAACGGCTTAACGAGTAGTATTTAAAACTTTTGAGGTTGTTTATTTTTGACAAATGAAAAGCTAAGTTCTAATTTAATGCATATTGAGCCGTTTTCTTGTTTTGAGAGTAACGCCTACACCAGGAAGTCGTTTTAAATTGTTAAACGGTATAAAGATACACAGCATATGTGTTTTGTAGTATAACAAGTAAAAATAAAACTGTAAAGCTATTCGAACATGTACTCAAATAATAAAATCTTAGTTAAAATATAGGTAGTTCCTGACCCCCCTGAACAAAGGTTTACATCAACCTATAAGAACACTTTTATTTTTCACATAACTACTACTGTTTGTCTTTTCATTTCAGCGAAATAGTAAGACGACCAATAATTATTGCTAACTACCCTTTATAATAAAATAATCAGGAAGTGGTTTAAAGGTATATTTGTAGGTTTGTAAAAATTAAACTCATGAATTAGAAAATAACTAAATTTATTTATTTATTAAGTATAACCAAACAATAAACAACGTAACCTACTTGCATATGTACAAATTACAATTACACGACTTTAAAGTTTATATAATTATAACATAATTTACATTTAATTTTACATATTTACATTAATTTTATATTATCTATGATAAAGATTCTAATACAGTATTAGTTCTTTAAACAATGTATGTAATAGAAGTTATTTTTGTAATATAATGATGTTTTAGGCAAACTTAGGTAGCTAAATCGTTACCTCAAATCGAAATGTTTGTAAAACAAGGTTTTAAAGTACATCATTGAAGCCACTTTTACGGTCATCATATTACCACAAATTATTTGAGTTATAATTATTAAATACGTAAATTTATTTGAAAACTTATTACATAACAGTGAATAAATTTTGCTGTCGTTAATCGTTAAACTGATTTCCTGTACGTATACAAAAACTTAAAACTGTTAAAAATACTAATTTGCGTTGGCATAGAACTTTTTACTTAATACAGTAGAAATTTCTATGGAAATCCCTTCCAAGATAGTATATTTTACAATAAGTTTAATCTCGTTTCATTTTTCAAACTAAATTATGATCTGTTGTATGCAGTTTGTTCTACTAGATATAGGACTAATACCCAATAGACATTTAAAAAAAATCAACTGAGTGTACGGTTTTTAGTATTAGACAAGTAAAGACGTGTTATACCTATCAATCATCTCATAGGTTTCGAGTTGAAATGCACTGTTTTGTGAAGGGTATATCCACCCTTAATAATGCCAAGTCTTTGTTTAGTATTTTATCGTTTTTTAATTTACAATTATGTTGGCTTTGTTTATTAAATAAAAAACTTTGGGAAGAATATAATTCACAAATAGTTGTCATATCAAATAATGGATGTTTAAAGTCACCACCAGCCCCTAGACTCATTCGTTCTATCTACCCCAATGTTTGGCTTGACTTTTACCAAACCTTTGTTGGGCTACATGAACTATTGTCTCCCTAAGATGATCCCCTGAAGAAGAAGTAAACTCCTGGTCTGTAAGTACCAGGGAATGATAAGTTTCCAGTGTTTATTATCTGTGGAGCAAGATAGACCTGAGTTGTGCTTGCTCATGTAGTCTGAGGTACGACCAGGAGAGCAGAATCAGCGTGAGGATGTTCAGTGAGCTGTTGCTAAGTCCGGCTGATCCAGTCTGCATCGCAGCTGGCCTCTCGCCTGAAACCGTAAACAATAGTTTTGAGCCGTACAAAATTATCAAAAAGATAATATGGTTTTTAGTTATCGAGGTTTTTACGAAGGTGTTCATTGCTAATCCTTCAACTTATCCGATATTGGAAATTTACTCAAAATATAATGCAGATTTTAGGTTTTGCAATGAAGTAATTGCCGTTTCTGTTGATCTGTTGGAAGATTCTTGAGGGTCTGCTTTAACTGCGCGGTGATGCTTCAATGTAGGAGTTTAATGTGGTCCGTTTTCACCTTTCAAAAATATGTTTAACAAACACGACAAATTTAGAAACTAGATGAGTTTTATACTCGCGTATAGAGATTTGTTTCCAAAATTATGCGTTTTACCGGTAGGTATACATAATACAGTTGAAAACATCAAAACTTTGACAATTTCAAATAGCCGCTGTTAACCCTTACACACGCTTGGCTGGAGAGTTAGGGTACAGCAGTTCAAAGAAAGTCCATTGTTGAGCGAGTTGTAACGTGGATGGCGTCGTGGGTTCCTTGGGCGGACGAATTCAGCCCCTAGGTGACCGATTAGACAGATTTTTAAAAGGATCTTAAAATAGCTTGATGGTTTGACTAGAGTTTCCCACAAAACGCTAGCGTTCTCTTACAAATCAAAATGTTCTGTTGGTTTTATTTCATCTTTGGATCAACCTACCGTTCAGCACGTGTACTCTGACACTGGCTACGTCAGCGTTGCTGGGTGAGCATGAGTACTTCCCTGAGTCTGTCAACTCAGCGTGTTGTATCAGCAAGTAGCTGGTCGTGACGTCACCCTTCTCTGTGATAACACTCACTCCGCCCCTTGTCGAGTCATAGCTAATCACCTGCAAAAGAAAATCCAAATAGGTGAATACAAAACAATTAGTAACGCGTATAAAGAGTCTGTTCGCTCCACTCATCACCTTGCTTTGACCTTCGGCTTCAGACTTAAAAAGTTCTTTTACTGGCAATTAAACTACATATTATGAAAGGAAAATAATTTTAAAATTCACATGATCATTCCGCTGTTATGGCGAAACCCCACTGTTTTGAAAGCCATTTTAAAATGGCTTTTAGGATTTTTATTTTAAAACAAAAGAATACATTTTTATTTAAAATGTCATCAAAATTGGATGAAACACTGTTTTAGAAAATGTTAACTACTTTTAGGCAAAAGTTCCTAAAGCGGGCGTTCTGGTAGTCCGATTTTGATGGTCTAGATATTTACAAAGTAGATTGAGATATTTACAAAATGAACAGTCGTACTAAATTGTGTAAAATCAGAAAATAAATGCGTTTGTAGAGACTATATACATATATTGAATCTGGAGTAACCTGATAACACTATTAAATAATGCATATGTCTAAAAAGTGGGTGAAATTCTCAAAACAAGTTCTGGGGTCAGGATATAGCCTGGGGTTTACCATGATGTCGGCTTGAATATTATCTCATTATTCCAAAAGCAATTCGATAAAAAAGGAAAAATATTGATTTTGGTACATTTTGCATACTGAAGAATTACAATGTTCATTCTAAATAGCAAATGCTTTATTCCGTTGTTTCATAGCCTCACGTCAGTCGTACGAGGTATTTTATTTTCAAAAGCTCAGCGTTCCTATCAAAAGTCGTAAAGTGAACCTATAACTTAAGAAGTGAAGTGTCTAACCTCCTCATGGTGGTACCAGAATATGTACGCGGGAGGCTCCGGACTATACCGGATGCTGCAAGTGAGGTTGATGGTGCTTCCTTTGTCAACGTGGAGATCAGGACCTCCAAGGATCGACGCTGTGGGCACTGGCAAGGAGAACACAAACAGTTAATGTAAAAAAACACTGTATTTGTGAAAATTTAGACTAAAAGGTTTGTCTTCTTTAACGAGGCGAAGTTGGGACTACAAAGTCCTCTCTACCACTCAATCTCGACCTTTACCTAGCGTCACCGTATTAGTCACATTACAGATTGTAAGTGGTGACTGCGGGGATCGAACCCGCCACACCGGAGTGATGAGCTCCGTAGTCGCGCGTAATACCAATCCACCACGGATCCGCTAAACCTTCTTTTTTATTTTAAATTTAGACTACGCGCAGTATATAGCACAGTTTGGTTGTTTTGTAGTTGTTTTGGCTTGCACTTTTGAACTTGAGCTTATAAAAAAAGAACCTAAGAAGGCAGAAGAAAGGTGTTGACGAGCTACTAGACTTTTTTCACGAGGGCGTCTGAGGAGTCGTAAAGGTTTGACTGTCATCTGGCAATTACATTGGAAACTGTTTTACGCAATTCTTACTTAAATATTCCATAGTTCGGTAAAATTTATGAATAGGAAACAATTAGTTTGTGAATTTAATACTTTAAGGGATGAAAAATAATATTGAAAAATTAGTAAATTTTGGGCTTAACTTATATTTAAAACTTGGTTTCAACACGTAAATAATACGATGGTGATTAACAACAAGAAATGAAGATATTCAAATATTTTTGAATCGTAAAATATTGAGAGATTTACGTTTGAATAAACACCTTATCAGATAAAAGCTTGTTTTAAACTGTTATGAAACAATCAAATAAAAGCAACGATCCTACTCATTGACAATTTTAGGAGTTAATAGTTTTATTTTTACCTTTTGTATAATGAATTACTGTGTTAGTGTAACAGCTAAGAACAAGCCACTACGAAACATATTAAACGACTTTATTCCCATGCATTCAATGGTTAGCGGTACATCTCCCCACCTGATAGTGAAGCATCTACGTGAGAGAATTCACGTTTATGGTGAAAGTTTTGTCTAACAAAGCCACTTAGGTGTGTTACAAATATCCCACTGCAATGTGTTAGTAGTCTGCATACATCAAACTTCAATGTGTGTTTGTCTAAATAAATCAATCATTACTATTAGTTAGTGGCCCGTAAGTTGTCTGTAGCAAACAAAACAAAGAGTAATTACTTACAGTTCATGTAAACTAAACTTAAACGTTTTGGTAGTCTATAGAGTTCAAAATGTAGGTAACTATTGTCAGTTATAGAGAACCAGACGTAATGTGTTATGTTGTAGTCTATGTATACTACCAAATGTAATGAGTTAGGAGACTTTTGAATAATTTAGTGAGTGAGTAGTTTATAGCAAACAGATGAAATGTATTGTAGTCTGTAGGAAACAATAAATAATGGGTTAGTAGTTTTCAGAACTAAAGCTTAATCAGGTAAAAATGTTTGTCTTCTTCAACGAGGCGAAGTTAGGACTAAGAAGTCTTCTCTACCACTCAACTTTGACCTTGACCTAAGCGTTACGCAAGTTCAAACGTTAGGAACTGTTAGTGGTGACTGCAGGGATCGAACCCGCGCCACCGGAGTGAGGAGCTCCGGAGTCGTGCGCGCGATACCGATCCGCTACAGGTCAGCTAATAGAGTTAATAGACGGGTGTTATGTGTTAGTAGTTTATAGAAACTCCGATGTAATGTGTTGTAATCTATGGAAAACAAGATGTTATGGGTGAGAAGTCCATACTGAAAAACTAAAGTTTAGTTAAATAGTAGACTATAAAATACAACTAAATCGTGTTAGTGGTTAGTAACAAATAAATTGTAATAAGTAAGCTGTTTATAAAGAGTCAATACAAATCCAATCGTGTTGTGTCATTACTCAACAATAAATTTACTAAGTACTGGGTGGCCCAAAAAATATAGCTCCATATATCTTAGCATGTTTGCAACCATTCCAGAACATTCTCTAGGAGTGCAATCCATTATAACTGATGTCATGTTTTGCTTCAGATTTTGAATACTTTTAGGTGTGGCCTGAAACTAAAGTCTCGTTCAACTGACTTCTCATATCAAACGAGAAGTCTTAATATTTCACTTTGTAATGTTTTGTTGTAAGGAACACTAAAAAAATGGGTTTCAGGCCACCACCTTAAAGTATTTAAAATCTGAAGCAAACATAACATCAGTTTTAATGAATTACACTCCTCGAGAATGTTCAGAAAAGGTTGCAAACATGTTAAAACATATGGATTATGTCGTACTGAATAGCGGAAAACAGATAAAGCATTTAGTTTTAGGATAAAGCCAGTTTTGTATAGCTAATAAAAGAAACACATCATAAAATGACGAGTACCCTTTTTTGGCCACCCTGATATTTTCAATGCAGTAAAAATAGTCTAAAATAATTCAACCATAACGGGTTAGCTCTCCAGTAAACAAACTGTAACGTGTAAGTAGTCTATATAAATCACACGTTAGTGAGTGGAACTCTATTGAAAGCACTCAGAGGTTAGCTCGTTAGTAAAGCACGTTGTAAAGACCTTGGTGAATATCGCGGAACATTTGTTGATAAGGGTCGTACTCTCTCGGTGTTCCAATCAGTCGTCTCAGATCAGCCTCCTGAGCCCTTTTCAAATCTGAAATGTCAATTGAACTCTCAGTCACTCTTCAGTTACTCGGCTGAAAGAACTGTGCAAGGGCTCAGTATTGGTTGAGTTCACTGCATGCTTTTATTGGAGCTTGAAGATATGTCGGGTGTATGTTTGTGGGGTTTTATTCGCGTAGATGTAGATTAATGAAAACCAATAGTTGTTATCAATAGACAATTATTGTAAGAAACTAGTACAGTTACGTTTTTGGGTGTTCATATCGATTGGAATTTAAAATGGAACACCCATATTAATTATGTTTGCCAAAAACTTACTTCGGGCATTTTCTTATTGCGATACCTATCCATGCAAACCCTCACCGCCTTTGTTTATTTGACAAGCTACCGTCTCAGGCAGGTATTAAATTGTTCCAAGCACTTCCCGATGAAATAAATCACTAAGAGACCTTAGAAATTTCAAATCAAAATTAAAACACCATATAAGTAACCATTCGTTTTACAGTTAAAGTGAGTTTATGGATCCAAATAATTAATAATTAGACATATTATAGATTATGTTTCCTTTAAAACTTTCACATTTTTAGTCTTTTCTATAGTTGGTTGTTATTAGTGACTTTGTATGTTTTTCTCTTGTCAACACAAAGTATAATTTGTATATTGACAAATAAATTGTTATTGTTATTGTTTCAAATAGTTGGAACCAAAACAAATGGTTACGATAGGAAGTTAATTTGAGGAATGCCTGGAGAAGTCAAGAAATCTGGTTGTTATTTACTAGTCAAACTAATATGGAAGATAAAGAGGACAGTACTTATATGGTTTAGAATGTATTTGATAATGTGATAATTGCTTCAAAACTGTTATTTAATTTTACAAGAATAAAGTTGGTACTAGGCCTGCACTAGTTAAAATACGTAAAGCTATTAACTATTATTCACGCATATTTATTAGTTGTCTAGCAAACTCCGCATAAAAATAGCAAAGTATCCGTGGATTTATTAGACTGAGTGTTTGTAGAAAACCTAAAACTACTGTTGATCCGACAGTAAATCATTAAAAAACATTGTGTTTGAGAATTCAAGCTGTAAAATATTTAATAAACAAGAGAACACGTTAAATTTTTACCATCCATCAAAACTAAGACAACATAAACAGGTAGTAAAACCTAAACAAACAAATCACAAGTTAAAGTAAACTCATAAAATATTGTTGATGACGAGCCTCAAGAGTGTAAAAGTGGAGCAATTATAACCTCGCGTTTACGAGGAAGCTAAAGTAGGACTACTGGAGTGAATTTAAACAAGTCAAGTTCTTGAAGCTTTGGTTGAGAGTTGAAAAACTTATTTGGGACCTGCTGCCGTCTGCTGCTTTACTGACAGTTTATGGGCACCAGTCTGTAAAGTATAGAACTAATTCCCATTTCGCTATTATTTGTCATTTGGACGTGGAATTGTATATTTGTACATACAAAAGAATGGCTTGGGAGTGCTACAGACTGTTAGTTCCACGCTACCGTCTGCCGAAGATGTGTTCTAACAAGACACTCTGCAAGGTGTGAGATTTTTAGCCACCTTTACGGCGGAAAATACATCAGTACTTAAGAGTCGCTTGATACATGTACATAGTTCTCCTAGTCTAAAATTACGTTTGCTATTACATCTAGCAATAATGCTTACCGATCGTAAATCAGTAGTACATTCAGAAGAAAAAAGATACATTTAGGGACAACGTCTTATGCTCGAGGAATTTTAATGACGTCCTCGTACAAATAATTTGTACTAAACCCTCTCTTTCTTGTCTGGAAACTCACCGACAACATTGAGGTTGACAAAGAAGCTCCGGACAGGTTGAGTAGAGATTTGACACTCATACATCCCAGCGTCTCTCTTCTGTGCCCACTTGATCTGTAGGGTCCACTCATCGTTGTCCCTGTGGTGGAGAGCCATGAACCTCTGGTCTGAGGTGTACGTGTAACCGCCCACTGTCAGAATGTGGATGTCCCGATGTCGCACCCATGACACCTGAAACATAAGATGTATGAAATGTATCAATTTGAACAGTAGCAAAAATCTAGACCAGGCAAACTTGTGTTTGTACCCGATCATCTATTGTTCAGTTAAAGTCAACAGACACTGAAGAACGGTTAGGCTTTAAACCTTGACTACAAATAAAACGAAACAAAAATTGTTCCAAAAAATCGTTTAAATATTAGTTACAGAGACACAAGAATCCCAAGCATTAAATTCCATATTTAAATGTCAATTCTAACAATTCATAGGGCAATTCTTCAACCAGTGTCACTCATCTAACCCCTTTGGACACCGACCCTCCGCAGTTCATCTAACATTCCTCCATGGCAATCAACAAAGAAGAATCGCTTTTCGGAAGAGGAACGTGGCGGAAAGAAATCCCTTGGGAAGACTAATGACCATTAACACCTAACAATTTATTTAGCTAATTACAAAACGTGGATCGGTGAAGGTGGTGCCAAAAACAGCAGCACCGGGACAGGGAAGGTAAGATCACATTTAGTGGGTCAATACTTCAATGTCGAGGACTGGAGCGCGGCCAATGTGGCGGTGGATTCTACGCCATTGTCATCCTCATAATGTCACCTGGTGAGACTTTTATTTAGAACACAAATGGAATTGGCTACTTGTGCCCAAGTTTTAACATATAGCCGTCACCTAGCCACAAACTGTGCTACCGTGAATCAAAGAAATTGTAAGAGGGGTAATACGACGGAGGTGGCTTTTTGTGAGAGAGTGGAGGATGTTCCCAAAAATGGGGTCATATGATGTAAACACTGTATTTTACATTCGACTTTGATCAAACTTTGTATAACCGTTTATGACACCGCATCTAACAAACGTACTAAAAATTGACTTAATCCAATCGGACGAGTGAAAATGGCAGCGGAAAATCGTGTTTTTCACCGTCACCTTCGTCTGACTAAATGGATTTTGTAAACTTTTGGTACATGTGATAAAATGGTTAGGTAGTTTCAATCGAAACCAGATTATAAAACAGATTTATAGTATAAAACCGTCTATGTAATTTGACTTCGATTATACAATAAAGGTTTCGTGTTTATAAAATAAATAACAAAACCGTACTTGCAACGGAAACAATTCCGATTTTGCCGTTGTTTTTGTACTTCACTTTTATACAATAAATAACTCAAATGGTTGCTAATTTCAGTTGCAACCAATTTTATTATACAACGATATGGTAAATATTAAATGAGAAACAGTTCGAAGATTGCAGAAACCTAAAGTAGGCTTTGAAGAGATAAAACGAAAACGAATTCCTCTCTGCCTTTAATTTGGAGAAACGATATGGCTATTGCTGACCCAATCACAAAGGGCGGAATTTCTTCCAACCAATCCCATTTTGGCAGCTAAAGACACAACGGTTTCGGGATATAAACTCGTATTTCGCTCTGGAAGTGATTTTCTTTTCTTTTGTGTCTTATTTTCTGTTGCTGCTATCGTCGTGGTTTGATTTTTCTCTAGCCCCTAGATTGTAAATAAAAAGGCAAACACAACTAAATAATAATAAAATAAAAGAAATAGAATCAAAAACAGTATCTGATTTGTTTTTTTATGGAAATTTCCGTATTAAATAAAGTTCAGTATTAATCAATATTTATCCAATAGTTGCAAGATAGCTTTGATAACCAGGATTCCTAATCGACTGTTTCGATATTTAGGATACATACACTCAATGTTAACGTAACACATGATCTTGTCATCTCATATTCTACACAAAATCGTTAAAATATTAGCTATATAACACTCTAAACAGAGATTAGCTGAACCGTTTTAAAATGTCACATGTAAAGCAAAATAAAGTAAATAAGACTGAGGAGTTTACAACTTATTTGTCTCTTAAGTTTTTGAGTTAAAAAAAAGTATGTAAGGGCTTTGGAAAAGATTTGTATGCAGAGGGTTTAGTTCTACAAACACGACCGTGATATATAGTGCCACTGTAAGACTCGAACTTAGAGATTAGTACATTATCTAAGAACTTTTCTTCGATAAAACCTCACTTTAAAAACATGAATATTCAGTGCTTAAAGATCACTGTTAAAAGCCGATATAAAAGTGAAGTTTCTAAAATTATGATCCAATAAACTGTAGGTAATATGTTTTATAATGTAAAATTTAAGACAAAATACAAAAATTCTTCGCATTACAACAGCGTTTTAGATTGGAAAACCAACTGAAGCTAATATAATAATAAAAATAAACAAAAATAATAATCTAATGCATCTAAATTTTGTGAGTTTTGAACTTATTTTAATAATTTTATGTTTGAGAAACTATGATTGAATTGTACTGAATGTTTTACAATCAAAAAAGAAAAATCAGCCATTGTAAAACATTTAGTAGATTCAATCATAGTTTCTCTAACATAAATTATTAAAAGAAGTTCAAAATTCACAAAATGTAGATGCATACGAAACTCTTTTTATTGAAAAAAATCATCAAGACCTCCTGAACAATGAACCAGGGTGTACTACACAAATCACCGTTTTTATACATATAACTCTATAATTATTTATTTCATTTTCAAATTGTATTTTCCGTATGTTTCTTTGTAAATATTATTATTTTTGTAATAAGCTTCAGTTGTAGTTTTGGTCCGAATATAGAAACATCGTTTCTGAAAGGTCTCACCCAGCAAATAAAACATTTATTGGACAGTTTGTTTTCCAACTTTAATTAATTACATTGTCATTTTTATCGTCCGTATACTGCGCACCCTGGAGAGCAAAAAAGTTCCATGTCAGTGCATCAAAACTGACAAAGCAACATATTTTTCAGTCACTCTTAGCCGACAATAACCCCGCCAATGTACACTGTTGTTCCACTCGGTGATGGCAAGGGTGGCGGAGGGGAGGTGTTGTGACACGTCTAGTGTGACGTCACACCCAGTGACAACCGCTGTCAGTGACAAGTGACAAATCTGCGACAGCTTCAATCTACTTTGTAATTCTTGTTTGTAGAGCGTCAACTTCATGCGCTGCTGCGATCAAATGACTTTTGTGGCCTGATCGAGTTTTTTGTTGAAAGTATTGGTTTGGGCGTGTGGGAAATATTTTCAATCTTTGTTGTTTGTTGGATGTTGTCAACTTTAAAATTAAACATTGTTCCAATATTTTTTTGAAAAGTTTTTTTTTGGTGAAACTACTGAAATATGTATTTTATTTGTATAAAATACAGAAACAAAACGTTTTGTCTACACTATGGAAGACAAGTTTTGTCTTCAGTTGTGTAGACAAAGAAAATATTCAAAGATAAAATAATTTTAAATTGTAAACAAACGAACTAAACCAGATGGTTGACTTCATATTGTTGAAAGAAAATGTTAGTTTTGCTTATTCATATATGTAAAAAGAGGGTCCCACGCTACTGGTAATTCAAAAGTTTCATCTCGATAATTGACATTGTTTGAGTGTTTTTTCTTCTATAGCCTCCCTAATTATTTGGGGAAAATAGTTATTTTGTTGTGATAATTTCAGTATTTTCAAAGTCGATTGTTTGTTTCAACGTATAACTATGTACATCAATAGCAGATTTTGAAATTCTTTCGTATTTTGTGCGTCAAATATGTTCTTTTAACCTGGTAGCCACACTTCTCTTTGTTTTACCGACTTATACCGGTCCACAACAACATGGAACTTTGTAGACACCCTCACAAGATACAGAGATCGTATCCTTTATGGGTTGCAGGAAGTCTGTCACTTTTTTAACCGCTTAGTAAATGGATCTTAGGCCAAATCTGGTTAGGATTCTGCCTACTTTGTCAGAAATACCATGTACGTAAGGTAGAAAAGCTCTTTTCTGTTCTACTCCAAAAGTTGTGTCAACTTATTTTTACGTCCGTCAAACTGTTTTTTAAGCCTTATTTATTTTATATGATGAATATCCACTTTCTATGAAGGCATTCTTCAACACTTTTCTTTCCTCAGACCAAAACGATTTTCATTGTTCCAATAAATTTAAACGATTTACGGAATTCCTCAACTTTGAAATTAGAAATAAACATATGTGTCTTGTGGAAAATTGCATGAAACCTTTTTTCGGAGATATGCAAAACATGGTGCAACTAAAACACTTGGGGTGTTAGCAATGAATATGCATTATACAACTTATATTTTACTCAAATAAGCTTGGATGTACCATTTACTTGACATTTTGAAAATTAAAAACAATAAAGTGTGTTTTGATATCTTGGTCGATAAAAGAGTTGAACCTATGAAGTAAGTGCTGAAAAATGACGTAGCAGACGAAAATTAAACTACCGAATTTAATAGAATACGCGTTTTGTATCCTTCCGAGTTTAAAATTCGCAGAATCGTTTAGAAAAATAAATTTAAACGGTTTACGGAATTCTTCAACTTAGAAATAAGACATGAACATCTGCGTCTGTTGGAAAATTGCACGAAACTAGTTTAACTTTGTTTCAAAGATATGCAAAACATGGTGCAACTAAAACTGTACAATTGCTGTTGTTAATAACTTTACTTTGCAAACTTTATGTTTAAATTACACCAAATAAATTGTATTCCTTGGAGCTTTCTTCATTGCTTTCGCTGTAGCATGATGATTTAAGTTATACAGTTGACGAAGTCAATTATGTTTAATTGATTTATTGGTCGTACATTTAAATTTTAATATTACAGCTTATAATAATAAGTTTCGCAAATAGTATTGGAAATAATGTATTACTAATTATACAAATGAATAACTGGACTAACTGGTTCGGAAATCATAATGGGTTGCAGGTTGTATATTTAAATGTCTCTTGGAGAGATAGGAAGAATATTTTAAATTGATCTGAAGTATATTTTACTATTTGATTGTATTAAAATATAATTTAGGTTAGGTTTTACTTGATAAGAAAGATTTTCACTTTCCGTACCTCTCGGGACGTTGTTAGTTTTAAACACAATTAACATAGACATTCCACTGATTTGTATGCAAATAGGTCGAAATAAGTTCAGTTTTTCTATTTATAGCACGCTTCAGTTTATCACTTATCTTTGTTAAGGTAAGGTTTCAGTAAGAGTGGTTAAAAGTCGATGTAGTCTGACCAAACTATTTATTCCGAGGAATAACGTAATTTCATACGGCTAAAAACTACAAAACCTTGGGTCATATTTTAACGCGCTTATTACAGTCCCTTTAAGTATCTTCATCTCTTAAAGTACCGTACTTTCCCCATTTAAGTCCTTTGTCCTCAAAAGCGAAAACTAAATTGAAAATCGGTTTCCAAGTGTGTGAATGAACAGTATATTCCTTCAAACTGAACATTGATCTTTCAAGAACGACGCCATTTAAAAGCTGCGAATTTCTCCACGGCACTTTTTCCAACTCATACTTACGTATTTAATATTTATACTCATACTCGTATTAATTTTTATACTCATACTCGTATTAATTTATTTACCATGCAATGAAAATTGTTTAGGGATAACCGACAACAAAGAAAATACGTTGAAAATAAAAATTGTACATACATTGAATTTATTTTACCTTTAATTTGTTTTGAATTTAGTAGCAGCTCGGCCATCAGTAACAAAAAATTGATAACCTAATGATTCGTCCAATTACCACTGATACAATGTTGAACACTGTAAACAGGTTTTAAAATTAGAAATAGTTGAATATGCTTTGAAATCTTTATAATTTGTTAAACGATTCGGGAGTTTGTTGAATAATGCTACGCCCACCTACGAAGGTAGCTGCGAGTAAATTTAGCCTATGTACGTTTGTGCCAAACGAATCAGCTAATCTAATATTGTGGCAATGAATCTGTATACATTTAACTAAATTACTTTTTGATAGGCAATAAATTACAGTCGCATTGATGTAAATGGAAGGCAATGTAAACTTTGTAGCGCTTTAAATGCTTGTTTAGAAAAACCTTTGATACTAAGATGGCAGTTAGCCTTATGTAGTTATTTGCAATATTACTATGTATAAGTTTACTTACCGTTCTGTTGCCTAAGTTCTTGACTCTACAGCTGAGGTAGGCTGACTTGCCGACCAGGGCGGTGACATTACGGGGGGTCTGGGGGTCGAAATGGGGGTCCGTCCGACCCGGGGCAGCAGTTGTACCAACCTCAAACGTGTTGTGCCCATTCTTCATGTAGTGGCAACCTAAAGCAAATTATAACAAGAAACATACATTCTAACTCATTTAAAGGGGTTTTCAGACAAACATCATTTTAACCCTTCTAAACCCATCAGGTCTCAGCGGTGTACTCAGATACCTTAGGTTATATCTCTAACTGCATTTAAATCTGTTTAGACCTGATGGCAAACATCTTTCGACGAACAGGAATTACTATGTTATTATATGCTATTTTTAGTAAGAAGTAGTTGCATTAGGTAAAATTATTCAGGACAATAAAATCACTATAACTAAACAGAGGACCTTGGGTTAAATTGACAAATATGAAAACTACATTAGCTAAAGTCGCCAATGTTTAAATGTAAATATCTCGATAAAACGCACTACTAGTCACTGATAAGCGATAGTGGAAAGGTTAAGGTTAAACACTATGGTAGACATTTTCAGTTTTAATGACAAAGAATATTTAAAAAAAAATCAAAGTCGTTTATTTGCCGACGCGTTTCGAGGATTATTTCATCTTCACTATAATATTTTCTATTACTATCTAATATTTTCATCACCATGGTGACACGACACACTAAAGTACAATTAACACATAGTCCACAGTACACACACACGCGAAACGGATAAAAAACATTTAAATTTAAAAATTTAGATAGGTCCATGAAGATAAGATAATTCTCGAAACGCGTCGGCAAATAAACGACTTCGGATGTATCGCTGGACAAATGTAAGTTGACTTCAAGAGCATCCCAGAAGCCAATTACAATCATAAAATAAATGTACGAGTATAAAATAAAAAAATATAAAATGTATAGGGAGTATAAAAATTCAAAAGTAAAATAATTGTGTAAAAAAAGGTAAGTTTGTTCTAACGAGACAAAGTTAGCAATATTAGGTCCACTCAACTACTCAATTACGATCCTTACCTAACGTTATCGCATAGTCACTTGACAAATTGGTTGTGATCAAAACCATTTCACCTTAGTGATGAGAACCAGATCCGCGTGCGCTACCATCCCGCCACGGGTCCGCCGCTAACATTTACACCAATATAAACATTGGAAATATTGATCAACACCTTCTCCGTTAATTAGTGTCTTTATTTTCACGTTAGCGTGAGAAGTTATTTCCGTACAATTTCAACATAAGAGTAGTGGGAAAATGTTTGTTATATCGTAAAAGCATTTAGTTTACAACTACGAAATCAGCTGCGCGTCGGCGCGGTTTGTATTCCACTGCAACATAAGTTCGAACTCCAAAAACAACTCTTGGCTCGCCTCACTCTCCGCTACGTAAGCAGCCGCACACCATTGTCTAAACAAGCTGTAATGGACCATTATTTATCTCAAATGAGCTCAACCCTATTAACTAAGGCTAATAAGTTTGCCTACTAAACGTGAACAACGTTAATATAATTACTATGTTTACTGAACCAGTGAATTAAACGGAATTGTGTTTGCAGCACTGTGTGCGACGTGTTACGGAGAATTCCGGAGTAGTCTTTCTTAACACAAATACACGAAAACAAATCTTTACTCTCACTATACTGATAGGTGATAAAGATTTAAAGGAAACTCAAAAATTATATTTTGAAGGCTCTAAAACTATATCTTTATTATCTAACGTAGTAAAACTAAACATAAACAGTTCTTAAACATTTGCACTGTCAAAATTTCGATGGTTTTTCTGTACAATGTAGTTTAAATTCAAGATAACTAAATCAGCTGTAATCGGTTTACAAAGACTTTTATGATCAAAAACGTGTCCATAGGCAGTTTTTTAAACCCTTTTTCACTCTTAACTTAGTTATGTTTTACAACTTGCGATGATGGATTTGTACTGATAAAAAACACATAATTTCAGTTCAAGTGGTAGAACAGGTTTTCACAGTCCTAACTTTCAACTGTATGAAGACATTTTCCATTCCATTTCATAATTTGATAAGGCCAGGTTTTCAAAACAACTCATTTGAAATACAAATTGATATGCCTTTGCTTAAGACTAATTTTTAGCGAACCCGTAGAGGTTTGGTACCGCGCGCTAGTCCAGAACTCATTATTTTGTAAAGTGACTTTACGATGATGCTAGGTAAAGGTCGAGGTTAAGTGGTAAAGAGGAATACGTTGTCTTAACTTCACCTCACTTAATAAAATAAACTTTACCTTTTCTTTGTAAAATTCTTACTAAGTTTCAGTGTTGTTAATCAAATTGTTCTATAGATAAAAGCTATTTAGTGGGAGACAGAAATGGCATCTACTAGTTTAAAAGAAAATTTCGGAAAAAAATTGAGTTTTTTTCTAGTTTTATTTGTTGCAATACGTCTTAGAGTATGATAGATTCATTGTCAAACACGATGTAAAACTGATAATCCATCACCTTGCTAAATCGTAAAAGGCAACAATTTTTGAAACATTGATCGCCTGAGCAAAAGTCAGTCTTTACACAAAAAGCAGCTGAAAGTTTCAGCTCACAGCGTGTGACTGTGTGAGTGTGACAGAGATACATTGAACCATTAAACGCTTCTACTGAGACCGTGAGGGCAGCAGCTATCTATAGCTCTAACACCCCCTACCACCGCGTTAATGTGTCTGCTATTCTTTGTTTTATCGGCTTTGTATTTCTGGCTCGCATACCGAAAGCGAGTGTTTTCACAACGTCTCTGGGCTCTTTGACGCTGCAGCAGACAGGCAGTAAATATGACATTGTTATAACTTGTGGCACGACTTCAGCAGTTCTATTCTCTTGTCGCTAGATTAAGCCGGATTCATTTAGTCATACTTGACGAGACTGAATAATGGAGATATGACAGCCCTACTTGATTTGTTGCCTTGGGAGTATACTGGTTGATATTACATATAATTGGTAAAAAAGGCAAAGGTTGTCTTGTTTAACGAGGTGAAGTTAGGACTTCAAAGTCTCTACCACTCAACCTCGACCTTTACCTAGCGTCACTGTATATTCACACTACAAATTGTACGTGGTGACTGTGGGGATCGAACCTGCACCACCGGAGGGATGAGCTCCGGAGTCACGCGCGATACCAATCCGCCACAGGTTTGCTTTCTAATCATCCCAAAAACTGTGTTTAATAGAAAGCTACACATGTATTAGAAAAATTGTGCACCAGTAAATTCTTTAATGTTTAGATCGCGTTCCTTTGTGTTTTTAAATACAAACAAGAATGTCCCGATAACCTCTTAAACAGCTAGCCGGATAGCAATCTAGGGTTTGTAGACTATAATATAACTAAACATCTAAATGGCCTATACTGATGGTGCCTACTAAGATAGTTGTTTAATGTAGTCGATTTGGATCAAAGGTATTTATGAGTTATACATTAAGGATAGGTCACTAAAATAAGTAGTACAATATCTCGAAGCCCTAAAATGAAAGTTACGATCATACTCGTAGGCAAGAAAACGAACATCACCTGAAAACTTAACTCTTATAATTTATAATCGGTTCACGACACGTCCAAACTTCATAATTAGGTTGAGATATTTCGGCCCTGCTGTGGGGTACCATCTTCAGTCACTGATAGGCTGAAACCTCTCACGTAAACTTCAAGATTAATTGTGCTTTTCAAGGTTTACATATATTGTAAGTAGCCTTCTTGGAAATCTATCCCTCGTTAGAATAATGCAGTTGACTTAAGGTTACGTCCACGACTTCCACTCCTTGCCATGGAAGTATTCACCTGTTTGTACAGACGTAAAGGCGGCGACGAGGAGGATGTAGGGAACCAGGTGTTGTAGTGAGATGATTCTTCTTAACATTCTTCCTTGACTACATCACTCACAGAAGCAACCTCGGATCCTTGTTCGCCATCTGCAATCATCATACAGTAGTTTGAGTTGTTTCCTTTAAATAATTCCAAGTGATTTAATCAAAAGCTTATTTTATTGTTACACCACATGTTTTGCAATTAGAAGAAAAAACATCAGGAGTTTCTCTTTCAAGCTATGGTTTCTTAGAAAGCGGTGATCGTTATGTTACGCCCGAAATTTAATGGAGAAGGATTTGTTCAATGTAATCATATGGGAGTGTTTTCCTAGATAACGTTGGCATCTTCCGTAAGAGTGCATTAAAAACAATATGCACCCTAATATTAAGGCCAGCACTTTTCTAGGAATGCATAGCTTTGTTGGCTTTTAACAGCTGTTAAACGTCGTTTCTTGCTATAAAACTCGATGGGGAACATATAATCAGCACAAACAACCAGAGCAATAAATGTAAAGGCACATCCCATTTCGTACATCTTGAAACAATAGTAATAGGTTTAGTTTTATTATTAAATTTGCAATATTTTATGAACTAAATTATTTACAATTATAATGATAGTAAGGCTTTTGACCACTTTTTTGGATTTATTTCATACCGTGCATATTTTAGGGATAAATACCAACTTACAAATATGCATATTTGTATGTGTTATTCATGATGACCACAGTTTGCAAAAGTTATAAATACCAATTTAAAATACAAACTTCAAAAATTACAAACAAATATTGTGTATTAACCACAACATGTTTCGACAACATTAACGTCATTATCGAGTGGAAAGACCAACTAAAACAACTGTTTTAGTTTGTTTGCAATGTTTAAAGTTTTCATTTTAAATTAGTATATATATTTGTATGTGCTATACCTTCTGATCTGGGTCGGCGTGTTATTTAACATTTTTGGTCTCGAAGCAAATTTACTCTTTTCAGTTAAGAATGAGTAAGAAGTAAAACAATTGCTTTCAATTCCTCCGAGCTACCTCACTGAAAGGTGGTGGAAATAAGCAAAGTAAATGAGCTGGCGGGTTTTTCTTGGACCCGACCTATTTCCGGAACAAGGAATCCCTTCTATTCACTTCCGTTTTAATTAATCTTTCTCACATCTCCGCTCCTTTTAGTTTGCTTTTGATGTTTGCACCTACCTCCGTTTGCTAATTAATTATCACTAGTTTAACTAGCTCGCTTCTAAAAAACACTTACAATTTGTACATTTTTAATGTTTTAATGAACGACTGTTTATGTTGTAAAAAATATAAGATGCGTAATGGCTTCAGGTTTAACGGCTTGATACGACGTCTACTCTTCATTGGTACAACATGATTACAAAAGCCTACAAAGTATAACCATGTTTGACGAGAACGTGAATTATGAACAATCGGTTACAGCTGATAGATAACCTTTGGACTGTAAAGGAAAAGCTTTCAAAATTTCCACTCTTCAAAGACAATTTTGAAGTTTTTATGTACCATACAAACAAGGACGATAAGTCACCCAAAGATTTCTAATAAAGTTAGAGAAAAGTAGATGGATTGAAGATGAAGGTCCCGCTAATCTCATTTTTAAAGGATCTTAAGAAAATGGTAACCCCTTAGTATTTTGTAACTATTTTATTTTATTTGAAGGATTAAATTTGTGTAACAAAGTTTTTTAGCCTAATATGTCAAATTACCTATTATTCCATTATAGTTTCTTTTTAAGTGTTGATTTTCCTTTGTTTTGTTTTTTTTTCTGGCTTACTGTTAGATTAGCATTTATCTTCTGACTAAAGTAACTAGTAGCACTATTTTCATAATTATTTCAGTAATGTGTCAGGTTTCTACGTAATATCAGTTGTTATTATTAAAGTGTTTTCACACAATAATTTATATTTTCATATTGCGTTAGTTTGCTAAAAATGTCTATAAGTCTTTTCAAGTTTACAACATAAAAGATCTGTTTTCATAATCTATAGTCACGCAAGAGTTTTGAGTCAGAACAAAAATACCGCCTTACATCTTTTTATAAATGGATAGGTTTACTTTTTCTAAAATTTTGAACGTACAATTACTAGTTCATTTGACCTTTTACATTTATGTTTACGTTTTACATATAATTTTACAACTAATAAATTTTAGAAACCTGTAAGGCATCTCAAATAGCACAATGGTGCCAACACGAAAGTATTGTATGCCAAAAATCAAGTCGCAGATATTAAGTAATAATCAGCCCCGTATAAATGTGTAAGCAATAATAAAGGTACTTAAAAGCCTTATATAGAAAACAATTACGCTCAAAAACGAAACAGCTGATAAGGTCGTGGACAATACAAGCATTAACTTCGGTCTTTAAATAAAAAATGCGCAGAAGCACTAAATCACTATTTGAGATGCCGACCACTCTTATAAGGGTATTTTAAGGCAAATATGTGGTGAAGGATGAGTGTGATGAGTGCTAGTAATGAGTTATGAGGTGTAGTCTTGTTACAAACTAAGGCCGACTCTTCCTTAGAATAATTTATTAATAGCCCAATGACCAATGGAAATACAAGGACCAACGGCTTAACGTGACTTCCGAACCACGCAGGTGATGGTCTGATATGTCTAAACGATGGTGGGAGTTGGTGCGGGTATCATCAGATGATCACTGAAACTATCTGAGCCGCTTTAGACCTATATCATCCTCAAAACCTGACCTCCATGAAGCTGGATTACAGGACCATGCCACGAGTCCCAGTCAAAGAGAAGCAGTTGAGAGGCAGACCTCTCGTCATTAAAAAGCAAAAATAAATCGGTCCAGTTTGTTCCAACCTGAATACCTGACAGATATGATATTTCTGTTTGGTGGAAAGAGTCTGCGGCAGACTCGGTGGTCTCGAGAACATAACACGCAATAATTATCCCTATTTTCGTCTGTCTCTGTTATTAATAACTTTGCTGTTTCTGGCGACTTTCACAAACCTACTTCTGCTGTTGTTTCTCTTCTTTCTGTTACTCTGGTCCGGGATGTTTTACAGTTAGATATTCTGTGATAATAACTATTTCGTTGTAATGTTTGATAATTAGCAGAAAGCTTGGTGTAAACTTGAAGATTTAATAGTGGGATCTTATGTTACAAAGCAATATTTTTATTTCGATATTTACGTAAGTGAAAATTAATTAGACTGAAAAGTTATAAAGCTACCAAAACTATTATGCTTATGTTGGAATTGGCTTGGTTTGAATTACGTGCATAGCTAGGTAATAAATTTAGTTTTTATTTTATTATTTTAAGTACTATTTTATTAGTTTTCTGGAAAGATTTACGTTAAATTCCTTAATTTCGAAAGTTCTTGTGCGTTCCCTACCATACGTTGTACTTTTTTAAACTAAATTACATATTCAGTTACCGATATTCTCTATTTATAAGATAACTTGTAAATACTCGTAAGTTGGATTTTCTTGAGACAGCTACGAGCTTAAAAACGAACAAATAACTATATACGATTATAAGTGTGGACTGAACCGGGACTCGAACCCGGGTCTCTCACTTACCGGGTGATTATGCCAACCACTCCACCATCCGGCCCACCTATGCTTGCCTTCAAACTTTAAGATGTTGTTAAATCTGAATGTTTATTCGAACCACGTGCCTGTTAATTAATGACCCATTCTAAGGAAGAGTCGGCCTTAGTTTGTGACAAGTCTACACCTCATAACTCATTACTGCCACTCATCACATTCTTCTTCACCACATATTTGCCTTAAAATACCCTCATGAGAGTGGTCGGCATCTCAAATAATGATTTAGTGATTTCAATAATAGTGACTTATAATCAACAAGCTGGATATATTACAAACATAATTTAAATACTACGTCAAATGACTTATTACAGATAGTTTTTTGTTTAAACGCCTAATAGTTAGTTTATTACGGACGAAATTTGAAGACAAGAAGTGTGGACCAAACCGGGACTCGAGCCCTGGTCTGTCACTTGCCGGGTGATTATGCCGGGTGTATCAGCATACTCAACCTGCAATCGAGAGACCCGGGTTCAAGTCCCGGTTCGGTCTTCAAATTTCGTCCGTAATAAATCAACTCTTTAGACAAATAAAGATCTATATACTATTAAATATATTGCTTGGCAGGGTCGTTTTAATCACTCTCACTACAGTAAAAACAAAGTTATCACACCACCTAAAGACAAATTTTAATATTATATATAAAGTAATTTAAAATGTTGAAATAACTTAGATTACTTAATGAAGAATAGCAATCTTACTCACTCATAACGTGTTTGTTACGATTGGTAGGATAACTAAAATAATATTTTAACACATTCGAGTTTACAACTCAAACTTTAAACATTAACACTTTGATAATAGTCAAACATTTACGGGGAAAACTCGCAGAATTCAGTGCTGACTCTTTGTGCTGACTTCAGTTATTTCCCTTTGACGTCCATCTAAGTAAACTAATGCGTCCCAACGTCTCCTACCAAATAAAAAAAGTAACTTGTTTTCACGAGACTATCACAAGGTGTTAAAATATTTCACTGTTTGCCAAAGACGGAATCAAATGTCTGTAGTCAAGGAAATACAGACCTAAGACCAATAAATCAGAATCAGTGAAGGATAATCCATTAAATGGGAGAAAGGAAAAACCACAAGGAGGAAAATTCGTTTACGATTGCGGAAGGGCGATCTCGCAAATCAATTTACAAATAATTTGTCGGGCAAAGAATTATGGCTGGAGTAGTGCAGCGTCAAAGGTAGGTTTGGTGTAAGTTGTGGTGGGAGAAGGGTGGAGGGAGGAGGTTGTGACTGCGATACTATCGAGACAGTCGACTATCGGTATCGTATGTTCGATTACATAGAAACCCCAACACATCCTACAAGTATAAAAACCATTGATTGACAAACTTCTTATATTGTAATTTATATTTTTCATACAGTTTTATTTTTACATTTTTCATTTTATTATCGAACTTCTCTTAGAAAAATGAGATATTCTTGCCGTCAGCATGGTAAGACCCAGACCGGGGACCATCATATATGAGCACCAATCCTGACCCTCAGAATTTGTTTTGAGCATTTTAACAAGACTTTATATACATACGTATTTATGTATTTTCAATGTATATACTACAAAAACAACAAGTCTACAAACAGGCTTATATTTCGCTACTTGCGTAGCTTACTCATAACCAAACACAAAAACACTTTTCAAAATAAATTAATATTTACATAAGTCACATGATAACAAATAAATCTTCATTGTATGTTTAGCCCATCTGGTAGAAGAAAAATCAGGTGGCCTGGTTTTTAGAATAAGTTTATGTGCAGTCTCGACAATTAGCAGCTTTATATCGGTGCAAACAAAAAACATATTCACCCATAAGGTTTCTTTCTTCGGGATGATATTGGCCTAACGACTTAAACATATTATTTAAATTTCTTATTTATGGTTTCTCACAAGTCATTTGGTCCAAAAAAGAGCTCTTTTAAATCATATACATACATAAGTAATTAATGGTCTTTATTAGAAATAATTCACCTTTGAACAGTTGAAGCATTGATCAGGGTCGCTTAGAATCATCGAGTGTACTACAAAAATAAGAGCTAGTTCCCCCATGAATTTAATTAGCGATTAAGTCTTCAATTTAGTAGACTTGGTGAACGCTAAATTGTCCAGTTTTATGGGTGCGGTTCACGGTATATCAATGCCTTTATCACTAGCTACATCAAATTAAAGATTTTTTAATTATAATTAAATCATAGAAATTCGGTCCAAAATAAATATGAACTTTAATTTAAAAAAGCAAACATATACTTATCCAGGTTATTCCAACGTGAATACCTGAATGTTCAGATACTTAAGAGAGCCATTGAGGTTTGTATTTTGAAAGAACTCAACTATGCACGTTCTTATTTAATAGAGAACAACGCCGCTTACTTTACATCAAAAGGTTCATTTCAATGAAAGTTCAGCGGTAACTAGAACTCTTAAACTTCAAACCATTGCTATTTTGTTAAGGGAAATAATAACACAATTCAATATGTCACTTCCAAATGCAACGAAACTAATACATTTGCGAAGTGTTTATAAAATTATCAAAATTTTAGCGTAAGGCCGCCCAACTAGTACCATTATGGTAAGTTCAATGCTAGTACACTCAGAAAGAATGAAATTTCGCTCTTTTGGGTGATGAAACCCAGCCACTCTCATTAAAGAGTGGCTCGAGTTTCACCCTTTCAGGAAAGGTTTTCACTCGTTCATATTTAGAGTGTAGTAATAATTAAATTCGCAAACGTCAACTGACAGATTTATACTAAAAGGTTCCTTGACAACCAAGTGTAGTTCTGGGAAATATTTTAACTCTTCTAAGGTGTTACAAAAACTGCACTGAATTTGGAGTTGCTTATTATAAATTTCACCCCTGCATTTACTAGCACTCATGTTTGTAGCTAAATTGCAAATTTCTTTGGATTTTTGTTCTTTCGTCCAAACCTTTTGAAATCAATCCATAAAAGGTTGCTGAGAGCCTCTGTTTATGAATGTCACAAATGCATATGAAAGTGCCTTTTAATCAGGAATAAAAGAATTTAATTATTAGGCAACTTGATGTTTTGCATTTCTAATCCATACAAATTATACAAAATTCTGGTATAAGTTCTAATCCTTTAATGTGTTGTAACAAGTTAAAACTCTAGGTTTCCCAGGCACCTAATTCAACGAGTCGCAATGTCACCTCTACAAGTACCACGAAGGGAGCGGCGCGGGGGTTGAAGTACTATGAACGGGAGGGGTGCATTGGGGGTACGATGAGGGAAGGGGAAGGGTAGGAAGGGTGAAAATCGATATGGTTCTCTCTCCCAGGGACCCAAAGTGAAAACTAACAATTACTCCAGATACCAACCTTTAATCTATTTCCCGCACTAGGGTTTTTGCTCTAATTGTTTTTCATCAATTTGCCCTTTCTTCTTTTCTTCTTCATCAAACACGCTCTAGATTTATATTGTTAGAACTTCAGGAATTGGGTTAGAATTTCAGGTTAAAAGTGTTTCTGTTGAACTGATAAACACTTCTATTTGTATTGGACAGTTCAGTTTGATTTATTAAGATGTTTATATATACTATTATATTTTATAGTAGTCCTTACGCTTCCGATAAAAGTCCTAATTTACACGCTCTTGGACTACCAAATAATTACAGTAAGATTTTACCGGTTTTAAGTATAAACTAAAGGTAATATAAATAACCCTCTATAAGAAGCAGTATCAAAGTTTATTCAAGAGGTACATTGTTTCAAAAGCATGATTTTATACAGTATGCTTAGGAGGCTACTATATATTTTATAAACTTGAATATAACGTTTTCAGCATACAGTATGACGTTAACTATACGTTTATATTAAAAACAACTCCTATTGTACAATACATTTTCACCAAATATTGTGTCTAATAAATAATAATAATTGAATATTATAAGCATTTTAAGGAATTAATGAACTCGTTTAACATTTGGATTGGAAAAAATAAACTAATCAATACGTGGTAACCGTAGTGCACGAAAATTACAACAGTTAGCCTACTAGAAAAAAGGGAACCTGGAATAACAAGTGAATTTTTAGAGCTACATTATGTAAAATTCCATACTGCAAAGGTAAAGTTTACAAAAGTAACTCGACGTGTTATTGTCTTGAGTCTAATGCTATTGGGATATACAGTATATATTTTTTTATCAGTCAAATTTTCCAATAAATATGTTTATTCATGCCTGAAGCTTTTTGTGATCTATATTGACATCTTCAAGGAACATTTTGAAGATTTGAACATGGTTCACGAAAAGTTTAAGGCAAGAATAAACATATTTAATGGGCAATTTAACTGATTTTAAAGTATTCAAAAAGAATGATCTACTTTCAAGCAACTCTTATTCGTTCATTATTACTTATATATACATAAAATATTAGTAAAAATAGCACTTTTTAAAGTTTGTCTTCCTTAGTACGCTTTCATTAATGCTCACCATGTTCTCCCCTGACTGCTCGGCAAAAATCTAGCAGAAAGTTAAACTCTTTTTCACGTAGATCACTAAGCTAATATTGATTTATGGAATTAACTGCACCTCTGATACGGTTCCGCAAGTAATCTAGAGTTTTTGAGCAGGTACGTAAACCTTCACCCTTACATAGCCCCACAAAAGAAATTCACGAGGAAATCACAAACCTATGACGAAACTCTCGCTGAACTGAACTGACTGGCTTTTTGGACATTCAAGAACCTAAAATATTTTGTGTTGAATGCGCAGCCATCTTGTTGGTAATTAAAAGAGGAAATTAATTTTCAGTTCATGTAAGAAACAACTTTGAAACTTCTTCTTTTCAAACATATGTAAATTATTCATGAAGCATGCATACTATAAAAGCTACAGAAGAATGAAAGTAGGACATTCTTTTTGAATAATTCTGTATAACTTCATCTGTCTTACGTAAATAACAGACTGAACTGACAATACACATTTTAACAAGAACTGACGAATTAATTATCCATTGTTGTGATCAAAGGGTGGAAAGTAATTACCCAGCTGGCGCACTCTCTGGCGGCGTGAATGCACAATGTGTACATAAAGTGTTTACATTCAATACCATACACAAACAAGCTCTCACAATATACTGCAACTGGATAATACGTCAGCTGGGTAACCGTGCTCTTTAGTCTAAAGCTAACGATGCACGTCGTACTCATTGATAAAAATGTATGTTTGAAGATGAAATTAAATAACGTAAATATTGGTAAGATATATTATAATACCTTAGAAAACTATGGCAGCATGACTATAAACCGAAGCTAGTACATAGTTTCAATACAGTTTGTCTGCAATCTAATTATAAAAGACATCCAAAACCATCTTCAAAAAGTCGGGCTGGCAAACTTCCAATAAAATATAGCAGACGAAACGTATGTAGTCAATTTGCTTTTAATTTATAGTGGTGCTACTATAAACAGTTGAAATATACAATTTCTCAACATTTAAGCCTTTGACTATATTAGAAGAACCTGTATACATAATTAATTATAGAGATGATGACTACTTTCGTCCTGACTTTCGATAGGAAATAGTGCACAAAATCTCATAGCTTGGCATTGAGGATTTGAAACAGGCCACAGAAAAGTAAACGACTGTAAGACATACACCCCATTAAAAAGTTCACCTCAATACCTAACGTCCCTAGGTTATTGTGATTCACAATTATCAACCGACTCGTTTATCAAAACTCAAAAGATTTTCTTCCCTCCTTCTCCTTTCTCCTTCTTCTTTTCTTTACTTTCTTTATGCTGGCAGTGCATAAGCCAGTCGGTCGGTGGGGAGCTGTCTATGACTTGGAAGTGCTATAGTTGGCTATTGTGATCAGAGATGGCTGTGTTGAGCATAGCAATCTCTGTGTGATGTTTTTTGCACAATGTATTGTTTTTGAGGAAGTTGTTTAAACAATTAAATAAATTAAGGACAAACCCAAACCAATAAAATATATAACTCGTGTTGTTCGATGGTTCTTGACTTGTCAAATTACGCTGATGTCTTTTAGACAAGCTCATTTCCAAATGTGTTGTGTTATATTTTAGTTTACTTTCACCTAAAATCAGATTCCAGATCCCGTTTAGTTCTTTTTGTAAACTAAAAACAACGAAAACAAAAACATTTAAACCTGAGTAAATCAATCAAATTGCTTTAAGCTAATTAATGCCAATTAACTAGCTCGTGCAATTATTTTGCGACAAGCTGATATGAGTGGATCTGAACACAAGGGCTGAAATGCATGGTGGCTTTCAAAGGACAAAAGCCACATTTTTAATCAATGCAGTCAAGCTGCTCTTTGTTCTACGTTGATTAAGGCTTCTACATATCGCGGAGCCTCGCTTTATGAATGGCTTTTATTCATACCAACCTTCTACGTCACATGCTGGTTGTGACACTTGTATATTGATTGAAATGAGAATACGGCGCTTATCAAAACGACGCGTTGGTAAATTAATTCAGCTCGACTGAAGGTTTTAGCAAATATTGTGTTAGGGTACCACCATAACATTATCTTTGATTTTAGTTTTAAAACCTTACATTTAGGTTTTAATGTATCATTTTTTCTATAACCCTTCTACAAACCAGAAATACATGCGAAAAACATATAAAAGATATGTCTGAAATATATCCTCAAAGACGTATATTTTTAAAAAAGTGCACAACTATTTCTTTAAATTGTTTTTGATATTAGTTTTTATACATATATTTATTGTAAATAATTAGTTCAAATAATCTTCACATTATTTTGGAAACTACAATTGGTCAAAACGAACACGAAGCAAAATATTTGTTTTTTTTCGAACTACACAAACCATTATTGTTTCAAACTTAAGTTAAACTAGTAAAAATTTTCAAAAACCTATGTAGTAAATATTTTATAACTAAAACTGCATGCACAAGTATGTCGAATAAATGTACATTTATTAAAAGTTAACCTCGCTTTAAAGTTTTTAAAAACTTATTTGAAGTAAAAGGCTTACAAAAATGATAAGTTAGTATTTATTTAATGTATTATTTAACAAAATACAACTATAAAATCAATCAATCAATCTAAAATATTTCATTTAAAAACACCATTACAGTAGATATTATTTTGAATGTGTCCTTCAGCAGGGACGTTCGTGGAGAATTATTTATAAAACACACAATTAGTTTTGAAACATGCGTCATTGTTCGATTTAATACATGGAAAATGCAGTCCGATCCAAGTCCTCAAAAAATAATGTTTTTTATTAACCAAAATATACTAGAGTACTTCATTAAAGTTCGTAAACCGCAAATGAAACTAGTGAAAGGTAAGAAAGAAGACCAAGTTATTTTGGCATTTGATTTCCAGTGTTATACTAATATAAACACAAACGTTATACTGAAGTACTGAGTAATATTATCATTTCACAATAGAAGGGGAGGTTGGCAGACAACCACAAAGGCTTTCCTAACCTACTTTGAATACAGGCAAACCACAGACCGCAGCGTTATATACAGACACATGTAACATCTGTGTAATATTAGAGTTCAACCTGGGCTTCTTTCTGCTCCAATAATTGTGGCATTTCTTTCAAATGAACCTTCTTTAGAACTGTATAAGTTAACTAAAAATGGAAGCTTGTGGTTTGTAAAAGTGTAAACGACTCAAAAAATTATAATTGAGCTCGTTGGTGTTTTTTTTCAACCTCTGTCTTTGGAAAAGTACATCAAACCGGAAATAAAGCAGAAATATGTATTAGAAACATCGGACTTTTTTACCCTTAATCAACATGTGTTCTGTCTTTTCATAAACTTAATGGACAATTGTTTTCAATGTTGTGGATGGGAAAACAGAAAACGCTTTAAAGGAATGCCGTGTAAACTCGTGTGCCTAAACCGATAATCCAACCCATAATGTCCTCGCCGATCGCAAATCACACTATACAATCAATTATCTAACGTAATTTAGAGAATGCATTACCTTAAGACTATAATGTTCTGACTTCTGTTGCGACGTACTCTTAGAATATAACTTGAATATAAAGGCGTAGAAGTGGTGATTTTAACTACGAAATATAAATGCGTTATTTCATTAGGATTCTCTATTATTCACTGAACATTGTTCATACCTTTCTTCCTTACTGCATGCAGCGTGAGTTTTAAATGTCCCCCCCACCATTACTTTTGAAAAGGAAATATTTTGTTTAACCCTTTGGGGAATGCTTTGTAGGATTCTGAAAAGTTTGTTTTGACGTACTTAGCGTTAAAATTCGAGGTTGAGGAACCCCCAGCCACCGCAAATTGTTAAATACTAACCCCTCTTTTGTGGCACCTTAAGAGAAAGGAAATTGAATTAAATATACAACGACGCAAAAAAAGTGTTTTATCTCAACTCGTTTTTTGTAATCCTTATTTAAAGAATGCAAGAAATCAGCTTTCAAATGCCATATTCACACTGCAAATTTTTTAATGAAAAAATTCCTTGAAAATCTGTTGAGGGAAACATCACATCTCTATAACATAATTCATAGAATCTTTTGAAAAAAAAATTTGTAATCAAAGTTTTTTGTGTTAAACGTATCATTTTAAACCTGATGTTTTACTAAAGAAATCTGATTTCTTGTAATCTTTAAATTTGTATGACTAAAAAGCTAATTGAGATAAAAAAGTTTTACTTGCGTCGTTGAACTTTTCCTACAGTACGTTACAAAACTTGTATTTAAAATTTTGGGCCCCCTCCCAAACTACAGAATCTTATAAAAACATTCCCTACAGGGTTTAAACAGTTTTTTTTTCTAAAGTTAAGGTGAAGGGGGGAATTTTAAACTCACCCTGTATAAGTTGTTTATTCCTTTCCAACGACGATTATACTGATTGGTTCAGTTTTTTTTTAGAAGCTACAATGAAAGGGAAAGCTGTCGGGGACTCAAGTGCAGAAACTAGCCAGGAGAGAGCAGCACTTGACTGAGATCTTTTATTCAACGACAGCAAGAACCATCCAATCAGACAATGTACTTTCTTGTAACCTCACACCTCCCTGAAACCTACGTTCTTTCCTGCAAAATATATATCTTCTTGCACGTAATTGTACATAAAATTGGTTTTACTCCTTAAAAAATTTGAGGAAGAAAAACCATTCTATAACAGCTTTTTCTGGTTTCTACGTAAGTTTTGTAAAATTAGCAATAAACTCTAAAATGTTTTGTAACGTCTCGTAAAAGTGAGAAACAAATAAAAGACGGCCAAGTTAAAATTAATATACTATAAAGCCAGTCGTACAGGTGACTGAACGAGAAAATCTTTGGGAACTTCCCGGCATGCAACTGCCCTCAACCACATTATCGTTTTTAAAAGTTCTTGGTGTGAAGCCTTCGGGATAAATATGAAAAGATATTTGTTTTAAGTTGGTGCCAAAAAAGGTGCGTCTGAAAATCTGATCTTGTACTTAACCGATATTTTGCATCATACCGGCAAAACAGTTGGAAATGCCCCAAAATACGAGGACGCAGGCTGAGTGGGGGTCTGGGAGACATAGCTTCCTTTCGAGCCCAAAGAGCGAGTTTACCTTTAAAACTAGCTACATTCGACCTTTGTCTAGTTAGCAGATGAAACTAGCAAGTGTTATGTGTTGTTAGTTTGTTGTAACATCAGCTCGTTTTGTTGGGTCTCCAACCAAATTACGACAATTAAAAAGATGTATATCTTTTAGCACTCTCACAACTAGTTTAATGAAGGTTCAATCAGAATAACCAACCTCTGTAGTATAAAATTTTCTTGTGCTTAAAATGTTAAATTAATTAAAAAGTATATTAGTTGCCAAAATGCTACAGAAAATAACACATCGTGATAATAAAGAAATAGTCTGGACAAATAAAAATATTCAGAACAAGAAAGGTAGAGTATTTATTCCTCAGTACTTATCCACGACAACAATAAAGTTGTCTGGAGAGTTAATTAAAGGTAAATAAAACGCAGTCCATTAGTGTTGATATCATTTATCCGAGATCACGTGACCGGAACCAGTGATACCAGCTGAAAGCGCTATTTACTTGAATAACAGGCTTAGCAACCCAGACCGGAAACGCAAACACCGCCCTTTGGTTTACTGATATCATCTGCCCAGCGTTTCATTGACTTAATAAATGTGTTGTGCGCCCCATAGTGAACATTTGTGCGAGTTATGTTATGGTTTTAATTTCAGTATGTTATTTATGTTGAACTTAAATTGTATGTTGGTTTGAAAGTTCAAAATAGTGGTGGAGATCAATTAAGTAAAAAGAAAGAACGGACTTTTCCTGCCACTTCCGGAGAAAAATCTACTCCTAACGTTTCGGGTAGTTAGAAACTCCACCCATCTTCATAGGACTACACTAATCTAGGAACTACATTTAATTAATATCTTAACTTAAGATCTAACCTAAGACTATTCCAACCAATATTTGAAAATACCGCTACATCATAAAATTGATGACTTGTCAAAATTACAATTACAAACATAATCAAGTAAAATGAGGACACGTTATAGGAATTAAAAACTACATGTTAGCCTTAACATAAAATAAATAGCTGAAAAACACAGAAATGTGGTAGGTAGTTATTCATTGAAATTCAGTCAGTGCGTGCCCCCCGTAGTGCGAGGTTCGTCGTCCGAGTCTGGGTGAGATCCTTTCAATTAATAACTACCTACCACATTTCTGTGTTTTTCAGCTATTTATTTTATGTTAAGGCTAACATGTAGTTTCTATTCCTATAACGTGTCCTCATTTTACTTGATTATATTTGTAATTGTAATTTTGACAAGCCATCAATTTTATGATGTAGCGGTATTTTCAAATATTGGTTGGAATAGTCTTAGGTTAGATCTTAAGTTAAGATATTAATTAAATGTAGTTCCTAGATTAGTGTAGTCCTCTGAAGACGGGTGGAGTTTTTAACTACCTGAAACGTTAGGAGTAGTTTTTTCTCCGGAAGTGGCAGGAAAAGTCCGTTCTTACCTTTTACTTAATTAAATAGTATGTTCTCTAGCTATTATAATACTCGTATTAGTGATAATAATAATAAAATAATGTGTATTATTTAAAAAAAGTTTATTTACTTACGTTGGTCGATTTTGCTGTCTCTGAAAAAAGGAAATTACAATAAATATACAAATTTATTTATTATGAACACATTATACTTAAAATGCTACATTTTATTAACAACAAAATATCAGTTATACTTACCTATATGACACTTCGTTTGCCAAGTTACAATGTTACATTAATAAAGAGTAGAGTGAGATGAAACCGATTATTTTATTATGACTAATAATAATAACATGCGCAACCTTATTTAGTATATTTAATTATATTAAGTAGTTTCTTCTGGAGTTCTTTTTTACGCTTAAGAACGACAAGAAGTTGAGCTGATTTATATGTTTATGCACAACGACCAGTTTTACCCCTTAAGGAAATAGGCAATAATTTACATCCGTCTACTCCCCCCGTTCTTGCCAACACCCCAGCATTGCAGGCAAAGACATTTGTAGATTAATTTAAGGGATTATAGAATTCCATATCGTGTTTAACAATATTTTTATAAAGGGTGGTTGAAAAGTAAGTAGGTAAAAAGGAATTGTTATAGTTACTACAATAATGATCTAACCTTATTAAAATACCTTACACATACGCTTCACTACATAAGAAAATTAAAGATAGTTTTAAATGTCCACGTAGGCACCAAACGAGGTGTTTTCACCACGTTTCGCAATTGGTGTTGTTCGCCAATTTCTACAAACGGCCGGGTATTCAGTCAACAGTTTTCTGAAGGAAGTCAATTGAAATGCTGGTAATATCTTCTTAGATGTGATTTTCCAATTCATCCACTTTAGGCTTGCACTTGTACTCTTCTTCCTCCCCCATAGGAAAAATCACTCGACGGTGTAACCTGGGCTTCTTGCAGGCCATTCCTGACGTCCACGCCGTCCCAGCCAACGTCCAGGAATCATTCCGCTCAACCACTCACGAACAGTTTTAGCAAAGAAACGTATAACAATGAACCAATAATAGTAATCAAAGGAACATTTACTGAATACGTAATATTATGACACTATTGCCAACATGGAATGTGTAATGTTGCAGAAAGTATAACATTATATTATTACCTAGTTCTAGCGCGTACATTTTAAATCTTTTTGATACGTATAAGTATTTCAACACATTTTAAACTTGAGAGTGTTGTATTCAAATTGAAATTGGTCCTTATGAAATTGAAGTTTGTATCAAATAGGACTTTAAAAATGTCAATTAAATTTGACATCGATATAAAAAACAGTAGCTATGCGTAGTAAATTTAGTGATGGAACAATTTGAGCTCCTGAGGAACAGCAAAAGAACTCCAACACACGGTTCAGAGTTACGTGACCGGAAGCAGTGATACCAACAGCTGAGAGCGTGATTTACTGAAATAACAGGCTTACCAACTGATGCGATCCTAGCCGGAAATGCAAACAGCCGCTCTTTGATTTCAGGGATTGCATTGTTTATTTCTCTATTGTGTAACCTGCCATGTTGTAATAATGAAATAATGAGAAATGAAATAATGAGTTTATTCCAAAAAACCAACAAATTACAACAATATGATTAAAGTTTGGAATGAGTACCAACCACTTCTCCAGTAATGTGGTTGGGCCTTATATAAGAATAAAACAAAACAGGTATCTTATCAGTTAGATCAGAGTCCAGTCCAATGTCAATTACTCTGTCCCTCTGCCGCTTACTGTAGCGGTATATACATTATAGAACATAATTGTAGATAGAAAAGTTAAAACATGTTTGTTGAAGACTACTAATTTAGATATGGAACTTATAGTTTAGACTACCTTACATGACTAATAATCACGCGAGTGCCCGATTCAAGAATTCAATATTTTCCAAACCATACAACCATTTCTTTAGTTCAAGGCAAAACATTTTAACATTATTACTTATTTTTAATTTTAAAGATTATTTTGATTACTTAGGTGCAAATTGTTAATCAATTATTGATATAATGACTAAAGTTATTACGTTTTTTTTTTTGAGTAGTCAATAATGCTTTATGGATCATAACAATCGTATTTTGTTGTTATAGCCTCGTATTGGGTTGGTATCGCGCGTGAACTTAAAGCACTTTAGGGTGGCGAAAGTTCGATACCAGCTGACGCCATTAACAAAATGTCAAGTAACTAAACAGTAACGCTAGGTAAAGGTTGAGGTTAAATTAGTTGTATAGAGGATTTTGTCTTCGCCTCGTGAAAAAGATAAACTTTACCTTTACCTACTTCAAACACCTGTAGTTGCAGTTTAAAATACATTTTTAAAATTATCTGAAATTAAAGAAATATTGTTTGTGATAAACTAATGCTTTAAAAGATAAAAAGTCTAAAAATAATTGTAATAAGTCTAAAAAGTATTTTCTCAAAATCAAAGATTTAAAAATAATAAAAACTTGTCACAAAATTGAAATTTACATAGATTATTTTGTCTGTTACTTTATTCCTTTTTCGTTAAGACCTATCTGCAGAGATTTAAATGTAATGATTAGAACAACAATATCTTTAAGACTCAGATTCTCCAGTTTTTAAGAAAACTGCCAAACAAAATCTATTTTTTTAGTTTCAAACAATTATAACAGTTTTAAACATTACAAAATAAATACTATGTTAGGCCTGCTTAACATTTCTCATCTTTACAGTATAATTAAGTTAAGTAAAGAAATGTTTCATTAAAATGTACATTTTCTTTATAAAACACTTGTTTCTAAGTTTCCTAGAAGTTTCTAATAGTCAAGTCGCCACGGACACAATCTCGACCCATTGTGTTGCAGTCTGGAGAGCGGATGGACAGAGAACGGACAACGTCAACAAAGCTGTGTTTGCACCAAGTTGTTTGTTTGTTTGTTTGCACACATCTGATTTAGGTTGATTCGTTTTCACATGGATTCGTTTCAAACATTAAACCGAGATTGGCTTTGACTTTTTTATTGTTTTTTTTTGTTTTTTTCGTAAGAGAAAACTGACCTAAAGAGCGTGTATACGTATATTTTACGTCAGTCAAATAGTTGTCAACGAACTTGTATTCAGGTATAGTTTGTAATATTTGACTGTCGTTTGTATCTTTAGGATAGTAATTGTAAATTTAATTTTAATTATTGTGTGTTAAGGCTCGGCTCTAGCCTTTCAATCTTGGATTTATTTTCTCCATAAGCTCAATGTAAACTTATAACACCAATTTATTTCTTTACATGTTGACAAACACTGTAAAAATTGGTGCTATCTAAAATATGGAACAGTTAATAATATGTTTCGTTAAAAATTACGTAAAATTGTTATTCATATTATATTTAAAAATTAATAGATAAATATTTCAGTTGTGCTGTAGATTAGAAAAGTCCAGATGTACAAACGTCGCGAAATGTACATCGGGACTTTTCAATCTCTTCACTAGATCTACAGACACCCAACAGTTATTTAATCTATTAATTGATATAGGCCTTGAGACTGGATATAATAAAACTTAAAAATTAGTTATTGAAGTTTTGATTTTTTTTAGTAAAAACAAGACTTTTTGATATTTTGATCGGCAAATAACATTATTAGTGTCATAAGCCTTAAAAGCCGGATACAAAATATAGAAAATCTTAGGTGTAAACCAAAGCAATATACGCGATGTAACTGTGAGTGGAAACGCTCTAGGTCACCCTTACGTTTTTAGCAATTTCTTACAAACAACTATATGTCAACATAATATCCAGCTGAAACAGAAATCTTACTTTTACTCGACTCCTTTGATGAACCACTTGTTGACTAACAAATATTTGGGAGTTTAAATACCAGTTAAATAAACGTATTTTAATAGAGCGAATCACGCTTTAAAGCTACGTCGCCATGGAAGTTCAAGGCGTACATCAAAGAAGATATCCAAATACGACTTTAAACCTTCGACATCACCTATAATAAATCTCCACCCTCCCTATCAGAAGACAAGGGATGCAGAAGACGTGGGACCTAACACATGATCTTCACCCCTTTGCCAGCGACTGAACATAGATAATGTCCCCTTCACCCCTGTAGTCACAACCCTTACATAAGTCAGCATCCACGGGGGAGACGGAGAATTGGCAGCGGCACAGGATTCTTCCTTTGTTTGTGAGGGGATGAGTTTTTGTGAACGTTAGTTCTGCCAACGGTGTAAAATACTAACGTATCGTTTTTAGCATTATGTAAGAAATTATCAGTTTGTTTTATCATTTATTTAAAATTGCCTCCTTTCTTTTCGGTTTATATGGCGATTTGTATTGAATTTTAGTTTCTTTGTTCAACTGTATTTCAGATGTATTTAACAACTTAACTAAAGCTTGTCCCGTACTAATGTGGGAGCCTTTTCACCTCTCAATACTATGACTAAGTTATATAATTTAATAGTTTGCAACACTCATTGTTTAGATACGAGTATGTTCTTCAATTCCAAAAACGAGTTTTGTAAATTAATTTTAAACTATTATAGTCATCGCATATAACTAATAATGATTCTGCATCATTTGGTTGTGTTATAACTTAAGATGGGCTTTTATATTGTATCTTTGTGCATCCATGACCATTTCTGTTATCTATGCTATCTAATTGTTATGTTTTTAAATGCTCCATTGTAATTGGGCACGCCTGTTATGAAACATTATAATTAATAAATAAATTAGCGTAAATTGTCGTTGTTCTTAAAATAAAATCAGAAAAAAACATTAATTATCAATGTTTTTTGTTTCTAATACTGTACAATTTATTTTTAATCAGCCGTTTATATCAACAGGTTTAGGAGCTAAGACATAACGAAGGCTTCGGTAGTTTCAGGTAGACCTTAAAGCAGAGTTAAATAACCTTAAGTGACCCAATCGAAATCTCTTTTTTCATCACCCTATGCAAAAGGTGCTGATGAGCCGTTCTCTTTCATGATACATAAAAAGAAATTGTAAAATTTAAAACAACAAGCCTGTTATATTGAAATTACTTTCCTTTTAAACAACTTACAAAAAAATCCATTTTTGCCAACGTTTGTTTTCTTTAACGAAGGACATTTACGATTACGAATTCCTCTCTACTACTAAACCTCGACCTTTACCTAGCGCCATCGTACAATCACATTACAAATTGTAAGTGGTGGCTGCGAGGATCGAACCCGCGCCACCGGAGTGATGAACTCCGGAGTCGCGTGCGACACCAATCAGCCACGCATCCGCTAAACTTATACTGTACGCAAGTCTTGATTGGATTTTGTTTAATTTTATTCAAGCAAAAATATATTTTGCATCAAAGTGCAAACTGGGCAAACTGGTTTGTAGAGTAAAAAAGAAATGGTATGAAATGGGTTTACAATGAGCTATGATGTATAGTCTAAATATTACCAACCCCCTCCCTGTGGGGTGTTGGGTGGTTTATAGTAGGCCATCATGAACTATAAATACTATTACTAATCAGCATGCAACTGAAAATTTACCTTTATAAAGGTTCAATGAGTTTGAATACAACAAATATCTGTAACAAGAGGCAGTATCGGGATAGCAATAGGTGGCCAGGGGCGTCGGTTTACGGTTGGTTGCTTCTTGGCCAAAATTACATCCACTAATTACCCCTTAGTTACTCCTCTGTTATCGATAACAACTTTATACACCTCGGGGATACACTGAGAATGAAATATGTGCGTTGAAATACTGATTGCCTGCTAAACGAGTTGCTAAGTACTCGAAAATTAGAAACACTATTTCAGCAACACTGTCTTGGTTAGACAGATTCTGCCAAATAATGCCAATTAGTCCATAACTGGTTATGAACAATAAATATTTATTTATATTGTAATTTACATTTTTTCAGTTTCCCGGTGGAAAATATTTTAAAACTTAACGTAGAAAAGAGCCAAGAAATATAACCTGTGTTCTTCATTGATTTTTGTAAATTCCAGATTATTATTTCCAAGATCGCTCCGTTTTTAAAATCCTAAAGAATATATGGAGGATTTAGCAAAAATACTGCTAAATAAAATTAAACAATGCAATTCTTATTTTAAAATTATTATGATTCCTATTTTATACATTAGCCTCATATCACCATTCCAAAAATTATTATGACTTTGCATTTAAGAGCCTTGGTGCAGTTTTCATTTTGTTTTCTCTTAACGTCTTCACCAACGTCAATTAGATAGTCACCTTTATCTTTAACGGCTACCCACTAAGCTTGAATGCTGGAAAGAAAATTTCCCTTAAGATAATTACTATTCACTCTCAGAAATTCTACAAACATTTAAATTATATACATATAGGACAAACAATAGCAATCCGAGTAATTTGCAATCTAACCTCAAGGTCTACATGCAAAGAACACTTAAAAAATTTGAATATATTTACATTGCCTTCACTTTATATATGTCAAACAATCACAAATTGTGTTGGCAATTATTATAGTAAATGTTTTGAGAGTCCTGGTGCATTTATTGATGTTTCACCCACGACGAGTATATCTATTGTAAGTGCACACCGAGTACGTACACACTCCAGGCATTGTTGTCGGCGGGGAAGGGTGGATTGTGAAGGGTGTGGTGGACTATTGTTTGTGTTTATGTCTGGACTGAAGGGGCTCGGTTAGCACGTGTTGGTTCTCATCAGATACCCCTCACACTTTGCCACAACTCTGCAAAACCTTTACGGCCACAAACTATCGAACTCTCCCCCGAACCAGACCCCGAACCGAGCGAGGACCGTTGCTCCGTGCAGACATGAGGTTGGACAGATTGGGAGGGAAAAGCATCAATTAGAATAAAAGTGAAAAAGTTTCACACTTGGAAGGTCGATGCCTTAAAGGAGCTCTAAAATGTGTTTGAATAAGTGACTTTTAAAATATCCCAGTTTTGCTCTCCAAATAAATCTAACAGATTATCCTGTTTCTACTTTAGTTTTAAGGCATCTTTCTTTCCTGATAATATTCAAAACCTTACAAACTGGTCGTTATTGTTCATTTTTATTGATATAGCATTGTCACAAAGCCCAGAACACTTGCGATGAACGCAGTGACAAAGCTCGAAAACCGTGTGTATCATCACTTTGACGTCTATGAAGAAAATACTAACTCGACGGTTGGCCTTGAGGTGGCGTTTGAAGTGGTGCTCGGGATAGCATGAAGATGGTAGCACTACAATTGAAACCACGATCGAGACAACGGACTGCACGCGGAGAAAATACTTCTTTATCTTTCTTCAAAAGACCATCTCGAGTGCACTCGCCTCTCTGCTCGCGCTGATGTCCAACCCTGCTTCTGGTTCAGGGATCGGACCCTAAAAACTACCAGAGAAGCACCCTTCGACTTCTCTCCTCCCTTATCCCTGCTCAGTTCGGAGTCTTGATCGGGGAAAAGTTCGACAGTGTGTAGCCGGCTTTACTCTTAGCTCGGACGTTTGAGAAGAGGATGCCAAGAAGTTTCAAACAACGGCACATGGATTTTAAACAATGAAAACCCACTGATTTACTGCAGAATAAATTATTCAAAAAGTAAAGTTTTCAAACTACAAACTTATTTAAACCTTAACGGTGATTTAAATATATAATGAGCACTCTTGTTTCAGATAAAAAAGTCACTAGGCAATCAACTAATTTATTAAAGCTTAGACTTAACAGACTGGGGTTTAGCTTAAAAGAAAATCCATTGGCTGAGTAAACTTTTTTAATAACCTCCTCTAAACCCCCTTTTTTAAACCTGTTTATACATTTTAAATCCTATAAAACGCATAAAGGAAAAAATGTGTTTCAGTTGATTTGTCTCTGATATTATCAACAGTTAGATTATACTTGCTAAATACACATAGGTGACATTTTGTAAGACTTGCTGTAAGGTTCACTGTCACATTTGTGTAAAAGTTTTATGCCAACTACAATCTTAAAGTTACGACACCAATGTTGTAAGAGAAGAACTCAACAGGTTGAGATGTAAAAAATTCGTAAAAAAACTGAAATAAATCGGTTTTATAACATAATACACCTATCCTGATTCAAAATTTAAGACAAGTAGATTTTGAATTGGTTTTGCAACTGGACTGGTTTAGAAAATAATATATTGTAACATAACCTACATACAACTATTACTTAAGCACGCCTGACTACAGTTAAACATTCATGTTGGTACCACTGTTTCCTGTAACGTGACACATAATGCAATGCCAGTGTTGGGTTACATCTTATTAAGCTCAGCCAAGGGTGAGTCACGCATTGTTGTAGCTATGCTATTGTTATGGTTACATCATTACACATTGCAGAAAGTCTAGTTTGTGTAAGAATACAGATATAGAGTAATAATTAACTTATATTTTGTAAATCATATCATAGCTTTAGAGCTTTTAACATTGCCGAAATGTAGGTTTTTTTTAGTAAAAAATAAATTAGTGCACTAGATAAAAAAGCCACCCCTATTCCTTTGAGGTATACTGAGTAAAGGCAAAGACTTATTATAAAAAGTCTACATTTTTCGTGTGTTTAAAAATAGTTGCAAGACTTGTTCTTATTATCTGATTTAGTTGGAACATATTATCGTATTTTTAGTGGATCCGTGGCGGATTGGTATCGCGCGCGACTTTGGACCTCATAACTCTGGTGGCGCGGGTTCGATCCCCGCAGTCACCAGTTACAATTTGTAATGTGACTAATACGGTGACGCTAGGTAAAGGTGGAGGGTGAGTGGTGGAGAGGACTTCACCTCGTTAAACAAGACTTTACCGTTTACCTTTATATTTGTACCGTAAGTCTTATTTTGACGTAGCATGAACATTCTATTGGTTTGTAAATTACAGTATACTAGTTTAATGTTAGAGTAGTGTTTTTAGAATATTATACTAAAGAAATTTGAAGACAAAAATGTTTGGACCTGACCTGACTTATCCCAGGTCTCCCGCTTGCCAGGCAGTTATGCTAACCACTACACCATCCGCCCCAAGTATTCATACCTTCAAATTTACAAAAGTACTTAAAATCTGAATTTTTATCCGAAACATGTGACTGTCAAATAATGACTTCAAATCAACAAGCTGGAAATATAACAAACAGAACTTAAATACTATATTAAATGACTTATTATAGATCTTAATTTGTATAAACGCTAAATAGCTAATTTATTACTAAAGAAGTTTGAAGACAAATTCCGGTTCGGTCCAAAAATTTTGTCTTCAAATAATCTTCAGTAATAAATTAGCTATTTAGTGTTTATAAAAATTAAGTGTTACTTGATATATACACATAGAATCTTCCCTTGACAATTGATATGATAAGTAGCAGGCCATACCCGGCATACTTGAAAAACGAATGCCGCGTTCAAAAGCAATTCGTGAACAGACATAAAAAATTAAAATCACCGCACGTCAACTTATATAACCTCCTCGTTTCTCTGAAGTAGGTTAAAAAAAAGCAGTTCGGCCTTAAATATATTACAAAGCTATCAATTGTTTGCTTTTACGTTAAGGTTTAGACGTTTAAAACCAAACCCTCCTACAAGAACATAAGATATTCTTTGAGTTTACTAATGCATTCTTAACTAATTTGTTGTTAATGAGTTAAACCAGTTTTTCATTTGAAATATTTTTTGCACCTAACCCATAGAACCTTCGGAATAAATCCTCCCAAATCCTGCCAGTTACGCTTAACAGCGGCCGACACTTGTCTCTCACATGTTTCTTGCTTGCCAGACCTGTTCTACGCTTCACACAAGGAATGCAATAACACGAAGCCATTAATCAGTAACACTTGATGTATCAAAGCAAAAGCAAGCTTGAGTTGTGGCTTCGACAAGACTCATTGTAAGCTTCTACCATTAGTGGGTAGTCTGAAATAGATGGAATCACTCGGTAAAGTAGGTTGGCTAAAGTTAGCACCTACTTTAGGTGGGCTTTTTTAAACGTAATTTGAATGTAAATAATGTTTTTGTAAGGGTTAGCATTTTGTAAGTAGGCTATAGTGGGGGTTTTTGAGTGAATATACAAGCATTTGGGCACTTTTTGTCAAGATAAGATTTGTCTGATTATTTAGGACAACGATATTGCCACGTAATAATATTCTTAAAATCACTCAAAATAGGATCCAATGCTTAATTTAACAAATGTTGTATGACAAACTGCTCACGTTTTATTTATCAATAGTTCAAACCTCAATACAGGATGAATCTCTACTGAGTGCATTAGTTTTAACAGATTCTACTCATTGAAATGAATCAAGAGATACATATAAAAACCTATAAACCTATACCTATAAACTAATAGGTATATTTTGTTCATTTCAACGAGTAGAATCAACTATGAAAACTTAGTTTTAACAGATTCTACTGCATTAGTTTTAACAGATTCTACTCATTGAAATGAATCAAGAGATACCTATAAAAACCTATAAACCTATACCTATAAACTAATAGGTATATTTTGTTCATTTCAACGAGTAGAATCAACTATGAAAACTTAGTTTTAACAGATTCTACTGCATTGTAACAGATTCTACTCATTGAAATGAATCAAGAGATACCTATAAAACCTATAAACCTATACCTATAAACTAATAGGTATATTTTGTTCATTTCAACGAGTAGAATCAACTATGAAAACTTAGTTTTAACAGATTCTACTGCATTGTTTTAACAAATTCTACTCATTGAAATGAATCAAGAGATACCTATAAAACATAAACGGTATATTTTGTTCATTTCAACGAGTAGAATCAACTATGAAAACTTAGTTTTAACAGATTCTACTGCATTAGTTTTAACAGATTCTAGAAATGAATCAAGAGATACCTATAAAACCTATAAACCTATACCTATAAACTAATAGGTATATTTTGTTCATTTCAACGAGTAGAATCAACTATGAAAACTAATGCACTCAGTAGAGACTCACCCTGTACATGGTGAAATAATACATGCCTTTTATGTTATTCTCGTATGTTCATGTTTTTGTCAAGCGCAATAGATTTCAATTCCATAATCTCGCTTAAACTAGTGAGTAACATTCCCTTAAACGAACTTAAAAGGTACCAGAGGTAAAGTTTGTGTTGTTTTAAAAGGTGAAGCTAGAACCAAACAGTCCTCTCCACCATACAATACTGACTTTACCTAGCGTTACCGAAGAGTCACTTAAAGAATTGTGAGTGGTGACTGCGGGATCGAACCCGCGCCACCGGAGTAATGAGCCTATAGGGTCGCGCGCGATATCAATCCACTACGGGTCCGCTTACAATGTCAAAAAGATTCAAAACTAGTTAAGTTCTTTCCGTACGATCAATGTGCTCAAAACTAAACACATCTTACTAAATCAAACATACGTTGTGCCTAGTAATGTTCCAACGAGTGGAAAAAACCGTTGTGTGAAAAAACGGCTTAATTCTAAAGCATGATTTATTCACTTATTACATGTAGATACAAATCTGTACGTAAATAACGCCTTTGCGTGCAAGAATCTCAATCGTTTTGTCGAACAAACTGTTTTATGTAAACGCGCAAGAGTAATTTGTCGCTCGATAACGTGAAGTATGTATCTCAAGTGAAACACATAATATTTCTGTTCTTGTTTTTAAAAATATGTTAAACCCTTAAACTTGAAACCCATAAAATATGACTTAAGTACGTGGAGCTGATTGCAACAAGGCCAATAGTTTTCTTGGCTTGAATATAAACGGTAAGCTCCTGGATTTTGTTTATTTAGATATCTATATTCCGAAAATACAACAGTGCATATTTTAACGACTTCTTAAAAAAAACGTTATGTTACGAAGAAAGTATTACTAAAGAAGTTTCCGTATTTAGAAAATTATTTTGAAAATTTTTAGCTGCCGCGAGCCCACAAGTGTGTACACAAGTTTAAATATTATGGAATTAGTCGTGTTGTGTGAGTTCGAATCGAAAATAACGCTTCTGAAATGCACCTGTAGTGTTCTTTTTGTTCGCGTTTTAAATATAAAAAGAGACAGACTGGATGACGTTATTGCAAATAAATCCCACTAAGCATTCACTGAATGTTAAAGTGCTTGAAAGAATAATCCGATTATTCCACTACCTTGTATTTTCATAAAGATGAAATTTTCATTTACACGTTAGACTGAACAATTCAGCTTAACGTTTTAATACCTGTTGAGGTGAATAAGCTCAAACCAACACAGCTGTTTCATCACATTATACTCGTACCACTGTTTACCATAAAGGTGTTTGAATAAAGATTTAACATTTATTTGAGTAAGTTAATCTATTTTGGGGTTTCCTCGTTGGCAATTTGTCCTTGTAGTTCTAACGTATGGATAATCTTGAGTTGCATACCCGCTATTTATCAAATAAGTAGTAACTTGCTAGTAGGCGGTTATGTGTGTAAAGATATAAGTAGGTTGCGCCGACAGCCTAGGAACTGTCTGACAGAAACACTGTAATTGATTATAAATTTAAAAATTAATTTTAAATATATTTATCAATGCCTACCAACTCTAACCTCTATAACACACTTTAATATCAACTATTTTAATATCATCATAGTTTGGTTTCAATCTGACGGGTGCTATGGATGTAACATTGTCTGCAAACTTAGAAAATTCAGATTATGAACTATAACACTGAAGTATTTACTAATTGTACATTGCTGTTTTTTGTTGATAACCTAAACTTTTGGTACAGATCTTTTGACGAAAACAAAACCAACTTCCCATATATAAAGCTTAAGCACTTCAAATCATTTCACAGACTTCACATGCTTAAATTCGAACTGAATCTAGAGATTGACAGGAGAAAGATTTCAGCAATTTTGTGCAAATTTTACAAATTAACTTCGTTCTATCTAGTTGGTGACTATTATAAGGGGTTTTTGACCCAGTATAGGCGTTGAGGAGCTGAAAACAACTTTCATAGTACGTTAAATTCGTTCTATTTGAAACTGCGATAGAGACAAAATATTTTAATATATTTTTGCCCTCTTTGATCACTTACAAATAACAATTAGGTAAAAAGTGAGCATTTCACGGGTCGTATAATATTCCGGCCTAGTTTCCACGATTAGTGGCAGCATAAAGTAGTGTTAAGTTTTTACAATTCACAATTTTTTCACCAACTATAAGTGTATTTTGCCTTCTATTGAAATCAAACAGCCAGTAGAAAATGTTTTGACAACTCAGTTTACCGGAACATAATACATTTTAAAAGCCACACAGCCAGTAAACCAATTATAACGACAGCGCTGGACGGTATATCTCGGCGACAATTTGTCATTGTCGTGTAATTTACCACGTCAGTGGTGTTTGTGTTTTGTATGGCGGAATGGGGGGGGTTGGGAGGTGTTGGGGTGTCTGGTGGGGAGGGGCACGCACTCTGTCGGGTCAGCTGGTGCAGCGCCAAATTGATGTCACGCCGCGATAGACGCACGGACATGTCGATTTATCTTTTCCTTCTTTACATATATCTCTACTCGGTGAAACTATCTGACCCATCACAAAGAATGTACACGGTTTTTAACTATAAAAAACTGTTGACGAGCTCAAAACGGTCAAAATGTTTGAGTGTGAGATTTTTCAATGAGTAATAGACTGTTGAGCTCATGCTTCTCTTAGACCGGTATGTAAGTTTTCATAATCCCAATACTTCTCAGCTCAATATTACAGTTCTCAATAATTGTAACATTAACAGATTTGGTTATCAATATTTTAGAGTTTTTGAATCAATAAAATGTGAACGTTCTGGTCTTGGTTTACATTACGCGTTTTCCCATGTTGTTCCTGTATTTCTTTCGGGTAATACATACAGGATTAATAGTAAATCATTGGTAAGGCTTAATATCGTTTTGCATGCTAAATCCATAAAATGTTCCTGTATTGGTAACAACTCAACAGCTACTTATGTGGCTATGTTTGGTGACTAAAGTTGAGATTGTTTGTTGTTATTGTAATGAGGTTATACTTTCGGTCGCATATTTTCTTTTCGTTTAAGTTTAAACTCCTAGTAATTATAATTGGGCAATTAACTAAATTCAAATGAAATACATCGTTATGAGGCACTATGGTATTTTGACCTTAGAAGAGGTTGAGCTTTTTTAAAATCAGCGTCTGTGTTGGCGTCCAGTCCAGGAACGCTTGAGTACCTTTGGCCGGGGGAATGAGCTCTTAATTATTGGTTGCTTCTACAATATATTTCACACAAATGTTTTTAAATTCTCAAATTTTTACTTCTTGTTGATTTTATTCTTTTAAATAATTTATTGTTACACCTATTATAAAATAATATATTTATATCGCTACAGTTTATTGTTGTTAATTAATTTCATATGTACGAGTATATGGTTGCTTATATCGAACTAGCCCTACGGCAAATTTTCTTCGGTCGTAGTTATTGTTTAAACTTTTATTTATTATATTGTTGTCTATGTATTTTAAATTCGATGTTTGTTAAATGGCTATTTCATTTATATATTGTTTATAATTTAAGGATATATTTGTATACACGGTGCAGTGCATGAGTAGTCCTTGAATTTAATGGTGATTAAATGGACTACGAGATATTATTGACCCTCCCCAAGCACAAGTATCTTTTATTGTGGGAGTAGTTCCAATCTAAAAGAATGTTTACGTAATTGTACTTATTTAAGCATGGAATAAACAATTTTCATTTCATTTCATGGCAGGTTGATATTGTGCGAGACTTTGGAACTCATCACTCCACTGGTGCGAGTCAATCCCCTGCAGTCCCCACATACAATGTGTAAAGTGACTATATGGTGACGCAAGGTAAAGGCCGAGGTTGGGTGATAGAGAGGACCTTTTATTTTCAATTTCCAGTCGTGAAACAAGGCAAACGATACCGTTATAAAAGGAATTTAGAAAGAGAGTAGGACTGTTCACACTGTGAGCACAAATTCAGCATTTACTAATAAGCATATAATAATACAAAATCAGATTTATTAAACAAGGGAATTGTGTTTCTCTGATACGTTCAAAAATAAAACTAGAAATTTAATATATTTTCCTGAGCACCAATGTAGTTAATGACAAAGTATGGCAAGAATTAAGTAGGTCGCCAGCAAAACTTCGACACCACAAACCAAACTTGGGTCGCAAACCATTTCTTACAACTCCGCCGAGAGCTGTGAAACGTTTTGAACTTTCTACGTTATTCTTAAATGAAATTGTGTCAACTATGTTTTACAAATACTATTCGTGTCAGTATTGTTTATAGCTGTAAAAAGAGCGACACCATTATTGCGATTTAGGTTTATTTCTTTTATAATGAATAGACACTGAAACACAGGCTCTTTCCAGGATGGTATATGACGGAAAACTGTGTTTTAGTTTGAACCTTAAGATAAGGGGTTGTATGGTGCCAGCAACCTAGTAAACCAGGGTTATTGCCGTCACCATATCCAGATTAAATAGAAAAATACTAACGTACGTTCAAGAAATATTAGAAGAAATCATGTTTGCAAGATCGATTATTCTCGAACTTATTTTAACGCTCATCAGTATAAACAAGAAGAGAGACTGACCTCTTGTTAGTAATGATCTTTAGAAGGATAATCTAGTTCTTCCGGTTCACACCGCGTCCAAACTTCATAATGAGGTTGAGATATTTCGGCCTCGCTGTGGAGTACCATCTTCAGTCACTGATTTGGTTGAAGATTATAGTTGTGACACCGGCCGCGAAATCCTAAGAGTTAAGTTTACGCTATTACTCTACGACAATCATTAACAGTTCGCAGTACCTTTCGGCTATGTTTTCTTTTGTCCCATAAGACCTATGTAAAAACAGGTAATTTCTTGAGACACTTCACGCCTGCAATTTTCATCAGATATTTTTTAAAGTCTTATTTGAAAGACAACGATGTACTGCAGAGGCTCCGCTGGCCACCTTTTGAAAACTTTATTAGTTTACTAATGAAAGCAGGAAATTCAAATACAAAGTTTCTTCAATTTTTGGAATTATGCCATGGTTTCAGAAATGGAAATTCTGCTCAAAGGAGTCATTAAAACATTCAAAAGACTTTAAAACAAAGCTTATTTAATGAAAATCCGATGAAAGCTGTAGGCGTGAAGTGTTTTAAGAAAATGCATATTTTGCATTGCTCTTGTGGGGCAAAATTCAAGGTCATGGTCATTACTGCTCACTCTGATGCCTTTCTAGGATTTAGTCTATACAGTGTGTATATATCACAATGGGGCCTCTCCTAACTTATACCTTCAACGTTATTGAAAAGCTAGTTGTTTATTGGTGTGGGCATACGGATGCTTTTTAGAGAGCTAAGACTAAAAATAAAACCTAGACTTAAAGTAAACTTTGGAAGTATTACACAAACCAGAATAATATTGTTGATGACCAATGGAAAAATTTGAATAATTAAGTAAAAGTTTAAGAAATTAACAGTTTTATAACAAAATTAAATCAAACTACTTGGTTGAACGATTTGTGCGACAAATTATTTGACAAGGGCCTTGCACGCAAAGGCCATATTCATGTAATCATACAACCTAGAGCAGAGATAATCTATGAGCAGTTGTGGAGTTAATGTAATCAAAAACTCTACATTGATAGTATATAGTTTTTTTTCTTTCTATAAGGTAGGTATGGGTTGTTTTACAATGTTAAGTATCGAAACCTTCTTTATGGAGGCTTCACTGACGACCAAAACGTAATTTAATCTTAATATACTTATTTAAATAATTCAAACTACTGTAATATGGTATAAAATTATGCTAATAGTAAAGGAAGTTAAATATTTTTACAAATAAATTCAGAATAATGACGATTTTACTAATAGGTAAAACCAGCCACTTGATCTAAGCCCCCAAAATAGAAGACATTCGATAACAAGTTTTTTTCCGAAAAGTATAGCCTACTAAGAAAACACTTTGTATAGTCCCACTCTCAAAACGTTCATGGTTAACATGGCTTGCAAACAGTACATTAAGGGAGGTAAAGATCGTCATTAGATAAATAAACATATTATACGAGGCACGCTACCTGGCAACAGATACGGATCGAAGTCTTGGTAAACACACTTTGCTTACACAAGTTATTTGCCTTTGTTCCTAAAACAATCTCAATACACTATTCCATTTATTGACGAAAAACTAATATTTGGCTTACACGAAAGCTATATTAATCAGTTTCTTTCAAAACAGTAAAACGATAAGTTTGTGGTGGGGGGAGTAGGGCAGACGTACCTTGGGATTCAGAATTGAAAAGTGAATTTGTGAAGTGCCTATTCAAACTAACGAGTCACGTATAATACTTGTTATTAGCAATCTATTTCCGTTTTTTTTTTTGTAAATTAAACTTTGCTATTTGCACTGTTTACAGAAATATGAGTACATGACCACCTTTTAAATGTTATCCTTAGGATTTGGACCTATTACACATATACCTTGGAGCAGGATGCCATTTCACAAAACCGTGGCGTATTCGAGATACTATTTTGACTTCATCTCCATTTCATGTTTTGAGCCCAGGCAATCTTGTATGATGGGCAGAATTATTTCAAATTTTCAAGGAAAGAAAGGTATTCCGAGAGAGAACAAACGAGTGTTCAGGGACCATGAATCAGTCCCAGTCGGCAGATCAAACCAAGACTCTGGCACGTAGTTCTAAACCCCACCACCAGAGGCGGGCGGGTCACTTTACAATGCCAGAGTTTGTGACGTATGTAGTTCTAAAACCCACCATTAGCTATTTAAGAAAAAAACACTTGAAGAAACAAAATTTACAACAATAGAGAAAGGTGTTTGAGAAATACGACTTAAGATTAGGAAAGTTTAATGTTCCAAAACATCATGTTGCCTGAATTCATCTTGATATGGTTCAATTGGGGGTTTATGGTTATGACATATAGATATATTGATGATATATGATTGACATTATGTAATAATTATAGATAAATAACGTCGTAATTTCATTGAATTGGTAAGCTTAATTTATGTAAACATCTGATAACAACTGTCAAGCAACTTTTCATAAAACAAAACCGTTTACAAATGGGAAAAAATAAATAATTACTACAGTTTTCCACTTTTATAAAGCGGCTCACGCGCATCAATAGAAACCATGATTTACTTGATATAATATGTTAGAGAAGTGCTTGTTTTTCACTCCATTTGCGCGGTGGGTTGGCACCAGTGAGAGTTACAAAGTGGTGGGTTGGTTCGTCTGTTCTCCCGTGACAACAATTTGGCGCCAAACCAACTGACCAGCTGACCTGGCTTTGCAGATCTTCCACTCTCCGGTATCTAGAAAACTTTTCGTCCAACTGTGTTTCATTTGCACTCGTTGAATAGTCATTAAAGTATGTTTGTTATTTACTCTAAAACAGATGTTTTGCTACGTTGTTTTGCTAGATTAAACTATGTGCTACAGGTACAGTTTTACTTTCCGGGATTAAAGGTTTGCTTTAACGATCTTAGAGATAATTTTGATGAACTTTGTATGGCAGGTACATTAGCTGTTCTTATATCATTCCATTAAATATTTACTAGTGACACACCCCAATAGCAAATGAAAGTAACTTCTGTTCCCTAAACACGGTAAAATCAGACTTTTGCTTTTGAAACCTTTTTTTATTTTAATGTTCTTATCATTCAATACTTCAACTAATCGTTTTAGTCTCGCTTTCATTAATTTTGCATCGTGACAAAAAGGTATCATTCAATATTTGTCCAGAAAGTGTAATATTATCCTATATCTTATCAATAATCTAAATAGTATGCCTATTCAAACTTGGTTCGTTGCCAAAAGGCTTCATTAATTGATCTAATGATGAACTGTATTACTTTTAAAACATTATGATATCAAACCTCAATTTTATTCATTAAGTATAAAGTATGAAAAACTCAATAGCACTATTTCTATCCTTGTGTTTCTTGTTCTGAAAAGTAGTTTATTTTATCCTTAAACTACAAAGAAACATCCAACTCTCGCACTAAACGCATAGAAAATAACCTAAATAATTATACAATTATGATATACTCATCAGTTATTTTCAAAACTCTTGAGATTGACTTTAAATTTATTTGACAAATAACTGTTTTGTATTGAACGTAAATACAAAACACAATCATAATAAAGTTGATAATTAAAGTTGACCTTTACAAAGGTCATTTGTGCTTTGACTATTTATAGTCCTGCAGGAGGTCGATGTTTTATAAAAGCGTTGTTGTTAATCTTTGGTTATTGCACAGCCACTGTAATTAATGTTCCAGCTGGTCGTGTTCTATGCAATATTCAGCTGTTCTATTTAAGTCAGTATATTTCCGTCGTCACGACATTTCATTGTATTTTTAGCAAGGTACACAATCAATGGGTGACATCGCCTTTAATCGAATGACAAAAGAATGTATTTTTATTGCATTGCACGTGTTTATTCTATATTCATTTTTGAAGCCTATGTTATAGTCATTGTTTAGATTAGTTTTCCAGTATTTGCGTGGATAACATAGGCCCAGAATTAACTGTATCAAAGATAATGTTATGGTAGGTGGGTAGCGCATAGAGACCGAATGGCGTAAGAGGAAAAGTAACATAGTTACCGCAAATTCCAAATTGTATACATTTTCTGAAAAACGTGTTACTGACAGTGATTTTCGAATTTATTTGCAAGACAAGCGTGAAGTTAGCGGACCTCCACCACCACCGTCAAGCATGCCGCACACTGTTGATCCTGTCCCGCTTACAACACAACGCACTTCGCGCCTAACTTTTGTTAATCGTAGCAGTTAGATTCAAACGAGCAACCACCGCCTACTGTCCATATATCTGTTACTATTAGAGCGGCAGACGCCAGGACGTGGTGCGCGCGGCACTCTGTGGCAGACAACAGTCTCTGTCATCCACTTCAAATTAACCTAAAGGCTGAATAAGGCATGATCGTGAAGTTAGGTTACAGTGAAGTTCAAATTTTGGCTAGACCGACCTACATCTTTCTTAATGACGCCAGCAAGACTTCTCGAAATTTGGTATATTGGTATCTTTACGCCGAGCGAAGCGAGGCCACTACCTTCGGACGACCCGAAGGGGGCCCCGTAGGTCCCCAGCGAGCGCCGCAGGCGCGAGTTCTTTCATGAGACTCAAGTAGAGCTACTGACGCAGGCGCAAGTTCGTTCGTTCCCGAAAATCGCACAGTTTGGTCACATTTTGGTCAACGACATCGAACAAACTCGAGCATGTGGAACCGAGGGGGAGAAAGGACAGCAAGAGATGGCAAGATTGGCGAGAGATGAAAGCGATATTTGTGCGGGCTACCGCAGCTATGTTTGATTTTCGCACCCCAGCCATTCGGCATCTATGCTCTTTCTCCCTACCATAACATAACCTTTAACCATATTAAGAAAAGGCTTCGATCGAAAGTACATAATTTCAGAAAATGTTTGCCTTGTAAAAAGTTAACAATAGTTTAAAGGTAATTTGCGTATTAAACTGTGCTTTATAAATATAATATTTTATATTTAATTTGTTTACAATACCGAAATATGTTTTGTTGGTATTTATTCATTGAACATGAATGAACACATTTACATTTCGGTTATTGTAAATGTAAAGTATGCAAAGTTAATGCAATAAATGATAAATATAATACTCAAAACAAACCTAGCTTAACATTGATTTGATTAAAATCTGTATAAGAGCCTTATGGTCTACCACTGAACATGAAAATACATTTTACGAATACTGACTATGTGATAGGTTCTATCAGACTACAATTTAAACCTGTTACTTAACTTGTATTAATTATATTTTGACAACAGCTGAACGCTGATGTGCAAGACGTGTCCGAAGAATAAAACACATTTGCTCCACAAAAACAAAGATAATTTTCTCATTTTCAAAAATATTTTTTTGAGTCGACCTTAAAGTGTTATTTTAAAGGATTAAGTTAACTATGGATACATATTTTTAGCTTTACCTATCTCGTAAAACCATTGTACCTGTGTTTGGCTTCACCTTTGCGGGCACTTTTCGTCAAGCACCGAAAAAAAGCCACTGTTAGTATTAAAATGAATTATGCTACTTAAGTTTTAGAGAAATCTGTAAACATTTCATTAATTTATCAAACATTTATTATCCTGAGGCCTTTCAAACGCCAAAGTTCAGCTTCAGAGGCACATAAAACTTACAGTTATAGCAGTTATACTTATATTTATAGAACGTTGAAGTGCCTCTGAGGATGAACACTTGCCGTTTGAAAGGCCTCAGGCTAATAAATGTTATATTATCGGAATGTTTGCAGATGAGTTTTAGATTGATGTAATTTACAATAAGAGTGAGCTCCTTATACCTTGAAATATACACTTTTTGACAAGTGTGTGACTTTGCTGATCGATGCAGTATCAAAACAACAACAGTTAAAAAAAACAAGAATAACATATATTTGAAAGCGTACACACGTCAGTAAGTGCTTTAGCGGAAAGATAAACAAAGAGATATGAGTATTTATAAACGCTAATGTTATATTTATACAGTTTGTTTCGTTTTTGCCGTTTTAGTAAAGATTAACTAAAGCCTGCTGAAAAAGACTTTCAGAAGAAAAGACTTCTTTCAATTGGACAAGGTCTTATTCATTTTATTTCCTTTCTTTACCGCCTTCAGAGTTATTTGTTACTAAAGTTAAAGCAAACTCTTGAGTTTTAAAATATTGGAACAGTTTTCGTTATTTTACAATGAGTGAAGGATAATAAAAGCTAAAAATATAACAAAACCTTTGTAAATAATTCACGAATCCAAATTGCTTTTCCTAAACAAAGCATTTTCCGTGTATTTTACTTATTTATCAAAGCCGTCATCTTTTTGACCGTACTTGAAGTAGTCACGGTTTTAGTTTTGCGTTGAAGCCATATTAAATATACTTGAATCGATAAAAAAATCGTAGGTTTTTTAGTTATTGTATTCACACTATAAACATGTGCATTATTGCGTAAAGTAATGTTTCATTTTGACTTGCACCAAACAGTAGGACTTTTTGTTAGAGTAAAGAAACTAAAGGAATTCTATTCCATAAACTGTATTGACAGGTCAAACCGATCATTGTATAATGTTGACCTAAGACACCGTTTCCAAACAACACTTAGGATATTGAAAACAATCAAGTAGTACTGAAGATACACCGTCATCGATTCTACTTTATATAATTTCCGAAACCTCTTGAGTTTATTCCAAATGAACGTTTGGTCATATTTAGTAACATTTAGTCATTTTACAATATTTTTGGAATGTTAGATTTTATTATCTTATAGCCACTATTACTCTCTTTTAAGAGAGGAAAGTGTATTTCGTGTAGGCCTACCCTTTCGTAAAGAGTAGATAAAAAAGTGTTGTGAAATGTTTTTCAGAGCTGAATTTGATTTGCAAAAACCGAAAATTCGTTTTCGATATTCAGGTTTAATATATTTGATATTAATATTTTGTAGTTACGGTCATTTTCGAATTTCCTTTGGAAAAATGAAATATTCACGCCGTCTCATGGTAAGATTCCGGCTCGTGACTATGAAATGAGCTCCGATCCTGACCTCCAGAACTTTATTGAACATTTTTCAAAACTTAACATAGATATGCATTTATGTATATATGTGTATACGGTATGTGTCTACTCTCTACAAACCATTTTTTTGTAAGGTTTCAAAAGTGTTTCAGTGAAATTGTGTATAAATGTTCCTATTGTAAATACCTTGGTCAAGTTCGTTATCCAGAGAAATCGTACGATCCCAAGTCCTCTTTTGGGGAGTAGCTTGCTTTCTAAAAAATTTGGAGATTAATGCTTTAAAAAAAGTTAGTTCTATCCGATTCATCTGTACCTGAAACGGGTAACTAGTAGTTGGTACAATTTAAATAGTAGTTTATTAACCTAATGCTAATCTGTACTAAAATATAACGAGCACTGATTTCCCAATGTACAGTACTCGTATAGAATTTTACAGTTTATTCAGCACGTTAACACCATGGCAAACGTGATCAAAGTCAAAGCCCATGCGTCAGCAAAATCGAACGGTAATATTAGTTTAATCTATGATCGCTTATTGCAAAGAGTTTCGCAATTTAGGTTAGGTTTGGTTATGCCAATAACAGTTTGCACAATTGAAACATCAGATAGCGTTTTCATGGGACTTAATGAAACGGTAAATGCTCAATGATAACTACCTCTTTCTGAGCAATGAAAAGTTCATTACGTTTAACGAACAAAACGAGCGCTTTCGTTTTGCAATTATTTGGGTTTTGCGTGGTTTATTTTTACGTCCTTTTCGAAAATATTTGCGATATAAACGTGGTAGTTAAATTAACTTTTCTTATCGTTTCTTTTTTATACGGTTCTTACTCATACAGTTCATCATGTCGGTTTAAGAAATACAACTTTTGGAAAACTGATGTAGAGATTTGTTTAAATACCAATAGCCTACTTTTGATATTTCGGGTATATTTCTTACATAACCTTACCCTATTATTACTTACAAAAACAATTCAATTTCGGCGTCCAAATGGGAAGCTATTCAATTCCATTATTCTCCTTGTTAACTCTCTGATAACCACCTAAGCAACTAAGTAAAGATTGTCAGGCTATTAACATTTACTAAAGTTTTCGTGCTTACACAGTATAATTTAAAGCCAACCAGCTAATAATATTGCACTTTTATGGACTAACTGTGTTTATAAATAATTATTGAAATATGAAACCCCTTTGAATACGTGCACCTATTCAAATAAATACAGTTATGTTATAATGAAACTTAATCTTAAACATTTCGCAAAGATTCTATTACATCATACTTAACTGGACTTAAACATAATTAAGTAATCATCCTGTACAGTGTATATAAAGTAAGAGGTAACTCTTGATAGTAAACCGCTAAGTATATATCTATGAGCAAATAGTAAATTTAAATTATGTCATTAGTTTATGACCCCCTTTAGTTTATAAAAGTGGTAATATTTAAACAAAAATAAAACTTGAACACGTTTTTAATCAACTTAACATTTAGGTTTTTTAGTTAAGTCTTCTTAGGTTCAAACCGCGCAAACCCCTCATAATAATAAGTTTGAAATGTTTCGTTCCCGTTGAGGAGTGTGTCACCTTCAGTCACTGATTGGCTAAAACTGAGCCAACAATTTACCCAATCAGTCACTGATGATAGTATTCCACAGCAAGACCGAAATATCTATAACTAATCATTATGACTATTTGACGCGGTGTTAACCGGAAGAACAAATGTAAGTTTTCATTGGTTAATAGGGACCACTACTAACACGGTCCTAGTGATTGCCAAAAATGTATATGTTCGTTTCATTAATGTTTATTTGAATTTTGTATTTGGACGAGCAAAATACACGCACATAATAATATTATTTCAGTATTGTTCAGTTGGTATATCAGTTATACATTCACTAACTCGTCAAAAAATACGTGTTAGTTAAAGATATTTATCAAAACCTTTACTATGACACAGTAAAGAACGATGATACCTATGATTGAACGGTTATTAGTTTGAATCATATAGATATAAGAAGTTGTAAGGCTCACATCTAATTTATTGCTTGGTCGTCTTTCGTCTACTGTTACTAAACTCGTTGTTATATTATTCTTACAAATTCCTGACTACATTTTAACTGTGTCGACTCAGATGCACTCAAACAAAACTTGTGTTCTGTGATGAGTTAAAAGTTTTAAACTTGTTAGGTTGAAAGCCTGAAAGTTCCCAACAGTAATTACTTACAATCCTTGTATTTTAGAGGCCTTCCGTCGTCGTTTAGAGAAACCTTTTGCGTTTTCTCGCTAACAAAGAACAAAACTGCAAAGAGCTTTTCTACATTCAACAGAAGTGTGAATAATTCGTTTCGCCCTAAAAAAAAGCTTATGTATATTTATTTATATTGAAGTGAAGTTAACGTTAAAACAAAAGTACGAGTATTATTACTATAAATACCTCATTGCAGTATTATTACCTTTTCAAGTACTAAAGGCAGTTGTGAAGACGCAAATTAGGCTTGAAGGATGTACATGAGTCTTATGTTATTAAATTTCAAATTCAAAGTTTGCTTAATTCTTTGATAATTAAAGGAATACATTTTTAATTTTTGATGTATTAAAGTTGTTGAATTATTGTTTCAAAGAAAACCTTATGAAAGGGGTCTTTACAACCCTACATACGCTCAGCCTTTACCAGTGTTACAAATGATGATATACGGGAAGTAAAATAACTAACGAGACATGAAAGAATCCATATGTTTTCAATTGCATTAGCATAAACGGATCATATCAAACGCGATACATGAAACCCTCCATGAAGAACACTTAGTGTATTGAATATAGGGAAAGAGGAATTGACAGGTGAAACGTTCAACGATACTGACAACCTTTCACATAAGATTACATTCCCAATACTCCAACTTGAATGCTTCCATTTTTGTTATTGTAATCCTAGTAGAACATGTGTTGGACATATCTTCATGAGTTATTGGTTAAACTATCTCGTATTTAACGTGGATGTATTAGTTGATCAATTAATCAACAGTTAAATCATTAACTTTCAATCAACGATGCAAATGGTTAGCGTAACTGGCTCAAAAATACCGAGTTATCTAGAATGTAGGATGGCAACAATATTTTTATCTTAGAAGTATTTTTTATATAAAATTACTCAAGAAACCTGTTAACGAAAACTGATCACTTGCTAGATGAGAACGGAGCTTACGTGGCCGGAGTCACACTATCGTCTAAGGTTTCCAGTACAGACCGCGTCAATACACTATTTACAGTGCCGAACGTTTCACTCGATTTGCAACATAGCTTCTTTAGTGTGCTTGGCGGGACTGGTTGAAGTGTCTGTTAACTTCTGTACATACTTTCTGTTGCAGTGCTCCAAACTGCTTCCTTCTTGCGTCAGGTGTACCAACCGTAGTTGTGACATCGATATACGTGTAGACACAGCAAACATGAAACATTGAAATCGAAGACAAGTGGTCTCCATCTATGGGGCCACCTCCAGCCTAGAAAATATTCTACATGGTGTGCCGCAGGGCTCGGTGCTTGGCCCACTTCTGTTTACAATTATGATCAATGACCTGTGGTTACATGGTCGAACTCTGTTATTCGCTGATGACACCACATTAATAGCCAGGGGAAGTAGCATCGAGTGGTTGCGAGGGGAGGATGATTCTCTAGTGGAACAAGCCAAACAATGGTTTGCTTCAAATCGTCTCAAAATTAATGAGGATAAGTCCCAGTCTCTTCTGTGCACGTTGAAGTGTGGTGAAACTTGTGGTGAACCTGTTAAGCTTTAGGGGTTTTGGATTGATTCAAGGCTAAGTTAGGAATCATCACATCGGGAGGCTGTGTGTCAGGCTCTCCAGAGTTGTCTACTTGTTGAGGAAGCTTAGAACCTCCATTACTAAGACCTATCTGGTAACAGTCTACCATACCCTGTTTCAGAGCCTTGTAACATATGGTCTGACACTGTGGGGACATTCTACAGCTGTCCGTAATGTACTTATATTACAAAAATGAGCATTGAGAGCTATTACATTCTCTGCACCACAAGCCCATTGCAGACCCTTATTCAAGGAACTGGGGATCCTCACAGTGTACAGCCAGTATGTGATCAACATCTTGGATCTTCTTAAGGGAAACCTAAGTACCTTTACCAGAAGGGTATCCACTCCCATAGTACTCGGAGAGCTTGTGACATTGACGTTCTATCCCCATTCTGCATTACGCATCTACAACACATTGCCGCAAAACATCTGGGAACTGAAAATAGCCCAGTTTAAGAGTGTAGTACAGAAGTTTCTACAGGATAGCACACTCTATTTATTAGAAGAATTTAGTGAGAAGCCGCTTGTACCGCCGCCATCTTTAAATAGTTATGTTAATAGTTTTATAAATATTTGTTTCAAGTATTAATTTTTGACGCAGTCTATCCAACAACTGTTGGTCAAGGACGTAAGCTACAGGCTACAAGTATAACATGTATTTCAAGTAACAATAGAACTACACAGGAAGTTACGCAGGAGCTTTTATTAGGAAATTAAATGTAAACCGTCCAATTACTCTGGGAATGCTTTAAGCTAATCTAGGACATTTTACGGTTGAACGTCTGTGTGTTCAAGCTTTAAACTACGTGCCAAACATGTTTTGGCAAATCAGAACTATGTCAAAGGTAAATATTGTAAGGGATGTTGCTGGTGTAGGTTTTAGGTCAGGAGGAGTTTTTCAGTAAATCACGAAGTTATACTCGCGGCAGGTCGGTATCACTGATTCTGGTCACGGAACTGTCTTCCTCTTTCAAGATATCACGTTTCCTAACCTGTACACCTTTATAGAGCGCATTTTAGAAATACAAAGCAAAGCAAAAATACTATACAAAGTAAAAATATTACCCGTTTGTAAGGTTGAAACTTTTAAATTCAACGAGTTCAGAGTTAATAACCTTGTTACCACTGATGCAAAGACATTTCTGAGAACATAAAACCCAAGTTTGTTGTTTGGTGACGAGCTTACGGGATTGAAACTCCCGATGCGGAAAGGTTGTTAAGTACTACACAATAAGTACTTAAGAGCTTTGTGTGTTTCCGACAAAAAGGAACTAGTGAGAGACTTACTTATTATTGTGTGTCAAGGACGGGTACGATGACTTACTATAAAGAATTATTTTTGGATACGTCTCTTCTAAACTGCGTTAGACATCATCAGTTGTACCAAGAAGAGTATAAAATATGTAACTATATAAAAATGTATAAAAATTCTAAGTTAACATAATTTTGAAATGATGACTTACTACTTACTGAAAATATTTGTTTTAACCAACCAAATAGTTATGTAATAATAAATAGTTTCATCAATAAGCTGTACTAGAGTGAAAGTATGGCTGTAAAAACTATAAAGGTGACTAGCAGTATACAATTAAATACAGCACAGCAAACTAAAGACTTGTCTTACAAAACCACAACCGGATTTCAAAACCAACTTTGTAAAAGTAATTTTAACCCGCTTCAAACACTAGCCTCCAGTATCATATGCGGGGACATTTTTGCGTTCTTGGATTTTTTTATTTATGTCCCCAAGTAGAAATTAAATTGAAAAGTTATTTGAATTTATATCCAGTTATTTTAGTAGCCCACCGTATTTAGTTAATCTGGGGTTTCCTCAGAACGATTTTAAGCGTAGACACACTTAGAAATACATCAATATTATTACTCAAGCGCCTTAAGAGTGCACAGTACCTGGCGGCCATTTTGTGTGTTTTCCTATGAGAACAATGTAAAAACAAGCATTTTCTTGAGACACATCACGCCCACAATTTTCATCGGATCTTTTTTGAAATGAATTTTATTTGAAAGATGGCAATGTACTGAAGTGTCTCCGCTGACCACTTTTAAAATTTTATTAGTTTAATAGTAAAAACAAAAAATTTATATACAAGGTGAATTTATGTCAATTTTCAATTTTGGATTTATTTCAAGGGTTGATAAATGGGTAAAAGGAAATTCAAAGTCACAAAATATGTAATGCACTTTAAAACGAGGTTTGCTTCATAAAAGTCCGATGTTAACTGTAAGCGTGAGGTGTGCCAAGAAAATCCATTTTTTACATTGATCTTATGGGACAAAATTCAAGGTCACGATCACTACTGCGCACTCTTAAAATGAAATTCACAACTGTATTCATGGCACAATATGTCTTACATACAACATTTATTTAAAACTCTCCTATTGCAAAAGACACTTTTAAACGTTATTTGCTGAAAAGTAGCTGTATTAACCCCTTACATTCAGAAAATATGAAAGTTGTAATCATGGAGGCCTTTACATTCGGTAATCGATTTGGTATTCACAGTGAATTGATAAATCTAATCTGAAGTAAATCGTTCTCGAGTCATTCAATCTTCTTAAGAGTCACCGTCCCATCAACAGTTCAGCCTTCAACAGCAGAAAATTGGAAATTAACCGATGATAAGCCGTTGAATTTTTACTTTTTATAACACTTATTAACCTTTAAATCTGTACATTTTCTTTCTACTATATTTTAAAAGCAATCAGCTGTGCGAAGGTTATAAATTATTGCCATGCTTGTAGGCCTTGCGCTTAAAGATGTGTTTCGTCATTTTGCTCTCAAAATAAATGCTTTAGACACATGTGTTGATGAACTAAAGTTGAATTTTTACCAGGGAAAAGAGTTTGTTTCAATAATGTTTTGATGATAAAGTAAAATATAACAATATAAACAATAAATACACTATTTTCTCACAAGTTCTTGTGTCACAAAAATGTGTAGTGCGCTATGCAGAACCGCATTCTAAATACAAAAATAAGTCGAAAATGCCTAGTAATATATTTTTGATTTCGGCTTAGTTTAGACGTAATCCACGATTTTGTAAATGTTTAAAAATAATTAATAACTCAAAACCCTTTGAGATGTTTCTGTAAAACTTAATATAAACCAAAATGGTTTTCCTAATAATAAATTCAAAAAATATTTGTTATTTAATATATCACATTTTTAATGGAGGCTGGATTCTACAAACAAAAGTAAATCGATAATGTCCAGTAACATTTTTGTTTTTCTTAATTTACAGCCTAATTTGGTCATTTTGTAATTTAAAAATAATAAATAACTCAAAAGCCCTTTGATATAGTTTTGTTTGTGAAACTTAGTATAAACCTTAATTATGTTCTTAATAACAGTCCCAAAATATTTTTATCTAACTTATCAAATTTCTAAAAGGCGGTCATTTAAAATTTCAAATTCAAAAAGAATCATATTAGAATTCGACTTCTATTATGATTTTATTAGACTTTAAAATTTGTATATGGCCGCCATTTTAAAATTTAATAAATTAAGATACAAAATATGTTTGGAACATGTAATTAGGAAAACATTTAAAGTGTGTACCAAGTTTCACAAAAATATCTCTTAGAGTTTATGAATTATAAATTATTTAAAAAAAATTACAACATGGCGGATTACGGCTGAACTAAGCCGAAATTAAAAATGTTACTAGGCATTTTCGACTTACTTTTGCATGTAGAATCCGGTTTTGCATAGCGTGCTACACATTTTTGTGACAGCCTGTATAAGTAACAACTCACAACACAGTTTGATGAAGGAGGAATATCAATGTAAACCCAAGCCACGATGGTAGAAATCGAGTAGCGTGAGACACATTTGACAGGGCATTGCATGACACGCAATGTCGTGTGATATTTGGTTCTGATTCTCTGTGTCATCTGTTTGTGTTCAGACGTAACCTCTCATCATTGAGATCAGGGGTAAAGATACAGTCTAGTAATATTGATTCCGCGAAGGCTGGACTATTTTTTTAAATTGTTTGTGCATAAAGCGTGCAAAACCTACGCACTTGCGCATGATCATCAATTTATTTACGTAGTTAACGGGCGTGCTACTAGCTTGCGAAAGCGTCATTGCAGATAGTACGAAATAAATTGAGATGTTATTGTTATTGCTGGTTTGACAAAGCAACTCAAACAGAGAGACCATAATTATGTTTGTTTCACAATAATCAAATTAGTAAACTCCAATATTACTGCAACAATACAGACCCGTTAATACATATTGAAGCGAACAAACTAGTCATTCAAACTTATGAACATATATTGCTCGTAAATAATGACTTCCCATGGTTTGAAAATTGGATTGCTTTTAAAGAAACAACCTGTACGTTTGACAAGTGCAAGATAAACATGTTAGCTAGGTTTGCCTGGGAAAATAATATTTAGGTATTTCCCAATTAAAATATTCTTGGACAGATTCACTAAGCAAAATTTTTAATGTGATGTTTTAGGCTGAATTCAACTGAATTGACTGGGACTTGTGGCCTGGCCCTGTAATCCAGCTTCATGGAGGTCAGGTTTTGAGAATGATATAGGTCTAAAGTGGCTCAGATAGTCTCAGTGATCATCTGATGATACCCGCATCAACTCCCACCATCGTTTAGACATATCAGACCATCACCTGCGTGGTTCGGAAGTCACGTTAAGCCGTTGGTCTTTGTGTTTCCATTGGTCATTGGGATATTAATTAATGACCCATTCTAAGGAAGAGTCGGCCTTAGGGTAACAAGACTACACCTCATAACTCATTACTACCACTCATCACACTCATCCTTCACCACATATTTGCCCTAAATTTTGCCACATATTTTCCTCATGAGAGTGGTCGGCATCTCAAATAGTGATTTAGTAATTTAGTGACTGTATTAGTTACAAATGAAATTATTCTAAACATAGATGCAGTTTGAAACAACAATACACATTAAGCCAATGTTAGGAAATAATGACCTAAAATATATTAAGTAAGAAACTAAACTTAATTTTGTTAAATATAGAATATTATTACTATCCTATCCTTGACGACCTTAATCTCCTGGGTTCACACCGTTTTTACCGATTTGCCAAGTAGAACAACAACATATATCAAAATCTCAAAACTAATTTTACTCAATAACTATAAAAAATAGGAAAATATGTTAAAATCCTATTTTTCTTTAGTTACAATGCCCGTAAATATAAAAATATAAAGGATTCCACCTAGAAGACACTTATCGCAGTTTTCAGTGCTTATTTTGGGCAGTTGATGAACAATTAGTAAAAATAAAACTATGTACCGAATTGCAGCAACATACATCAGTTGGAGTAGTCTGCCAAGTAATGCAAAAATAAACATGAAATCCTTATGACTAGCTATAAAACTTTCACCCTGTATAATGGAGGGTTTTACCTTTGGTATGGATTTCAAAACAATTCTCCAGCCTGAAACACAAACAACAAAATGGTAATCAATATCTTATATACTCCTGTTTTAATTAATAAACTAATCTTAGACTACAAAAGTTCATGACCTACTTTCAGAACTGTCCACTTGTAATTACTACATAGATTAAGGTCACCGTATTCCCTATAAATAAAACATACTTATCCTTTAGGATAAACAGCTCCGCAGTAATGAGATTGCAGCATACCTTTCTTTTTGTTATCTTGCATAGAGTTCTACTGTTCAGAAAATAGAAGTTTTATCAGGGTGGCTAATAATGGCATTAGTTTATACGGTATGTAACTTTAAAGTGTGTAATTTGTAAGTAATACCTTGTTTAATTTTATTGATTTTAACTCAACTAATTACTCAATTTATCTTCATTTAACAAAAGTGTAAGTTCTACCGGTATGTTTATGTTACAAGTTCATTTCCCGGATCAATTTGGTTTGAAATTTGTCAACCGTCTGATCGCTAAATTAGGTAAATTAATTTTTAGAAAAGCACTTTACTTTGAAAATAAGTCGTGTTTTTTATTACAGTTATGATTTAATACAAATCATTGAGGTTAAAACTATACATTACAACAGCTGCTATTTTTGTAATACAAATTCCTATTAACATGCTTTGAGACAATTTTATTTTAGCTGCGTAAAATAGTTGCATTATACAATTTACTTTTAATATTACAATTAAAAACGTCCAACTATATATAGATCTGTACTATATAAGATATATAATTTGTATAAACGCTTTATAACCTCTATAAACGCTATATACCGCTTTTATAAACGCTATAAAATAAGTTATTTGACATAGTATTTATATTATGTTTGTAATATTTCCAGCTTGTTGATTTCAAGTCCCTATTTGACAGTCACATGTTTCGGATAAACATTCAGATTTAAGTACTAAATTTGAAGGCAGAAGTAGTTGGGCCGGATGGTGTAGTGGTTTAGCATCACCGCCCGGCAAGCGGGAGACCCGGGTTCAAGTCCCGGTTCGGTCCAAACATTTTTGTTAATAAATATACATAGTAATAAAATAATTCCTAAAAGTTCTGATGTTTTAAATAGTTATGCCAACATTCCATATGACTTTAAGGAGGAATTAACATCATATACGAGTAGATTCCTCCCTACATTAAATTAAATTAATTCTTAATTCGAATCACTAATTTTACCAATAACTAACACTATATACAATTGTGACCAAAGTTTACTCAAGTTATTAGTCAAACGTAAAACGCAAAAAAACATAATAACATACCAATCTGACAATGGGTGATTTTATAACTTCCTCTTTCAAGTGACATTGCTGAAATGGAATGTCATTGTCACGCATCTGTTTTTGACTGTTGTTGCAAGGCTGTTCGCTCCATATTATATAAAGAACAGTTAAATACATGACAGACATGGGTAACATCAGTGCTTTGAAACATAATGTATACATTAGTGTATTTAAAATAATAACATCTATATTTCAAGTAAATTTGGGATTGTATGTACTGCTAAATTTAAAATTCATAGTACTGTAGTGGCGGAGATCAATTTAATTGATATTACTGCAGTGTGTCTTGGTGAGATCAAAAGCTTTTTCTTTTTTCTATGTTAAGTTTTTCTTGTATGTAAATATTTTCCTCCTGTCAATATTTGTCTTGCAATGTAGTTGTCAACACTTATTCGTTTTGTCTTGTCCTCTTGGGTTAAGGTTAGGCTAAGTATTATCTGTAATGTAGCGTAGATTTAGGCTAGACCTTGAGAACGGGTGGAGTTTACCAACTGCCCGAAACGTAGGGAGTAGGTTTCTTCCTGTTTTTGCTTATTACAGTTTGCATGAAAAGGTGAAATTGTGCGTTATGTGAAACGTAAATACAAAGTTTGAACATATGTACGACAGATATTTACTATGGTGTAATTGTATAGATAAAACACGCTGTACGCTAAATACGGGTACGTTTATGGTAGAGCTGAAATAGTAAAGAGCTAAAAAAGGTCAATTTTTTCCTTTTCAACGAGGTGAAATAAGAACTACAAAATCCTGTTTACTGCTCAACTTCAACCTTTACCTAGCGTCACCGCATATTCAACTTGCGAAAGTAGGTAGTGACTGGGGGATCGAACCCACGCCAGTTGAGTCGCGCACAATTTCAACCCATTACAGATCTGCTAAATTATCGTTAAACAATAAAAGTACTGCACATAAATTGAGGTAGGCTAAACACAAATATCACTTACTAAATTGGACAGAAGTAACGAAATTGTCTGATCAAATATTTCTCTATCTTGACTTATGACGTATTGAACGGCCATCCACCCCAACCACTTAACCGTTGCCTTCTTTCTTATTTCCTTATTCATTTAACGTTTGATTTGCTCGAAGAAAAATATGGATAGAATACAACAACAAAAACGTATTACCAACACGCCAAAATATTCAATATTACATGAAATAGATCTTCTAAATAACTACTACTTTTACGAGTTTTTAAATTAATCACTAAACCAAACTTATATTCAGTTTCTTTGAGTTAAGTAAAAAATGCCCAAGCAAGGCCTGTTTTTAGTAAAACTAAATAAATGGAGGACAATTACTGCTAGCTTGATCGTCAAATAGGATAATCATTTTAGTTTCATCATTTTAGTTTAAAGATACTTGAGACGTACTTGTTAAATCCCATTTTCGTTATTTCCTCGATTAAATCCTACTTACTAATAAGTTCCCAGTATGATTTCCAAACGATGATGTAAAGGTCAAGTATGCGTTTTAAAAGAAAGGAAATGAAGACCATCATACAAAGGCCGTCCTTTTACAAAAAAAAAAACAGTGTTTATGAACATTAAAAACAGTTTTCAAGGTCTTTCTTTATTTCTTTATTCTTTCTTTATTAAATTTTCTTTATTTCAGTGTTTCACGAAACTGTTGCCGATCTGTTGCGGCGGTTGGTCGCGGCGGTTCAAGGGTTGGTGGTGTTGGCCAAGGGATGGATTTTTTACTGCCTAGGACGAAGAATTGATTCACCACAGATTCAATAAGTAAGTAAGTTTATTGTTAGGTAAGAAACTTTATTTATTTCAGCTACGAGTAATAATAAATTAGCCCTTTAGCGTTTATACAAATTAAGATCCAAAAATAATTTCCAAGAAAGACGCGTGTATTTTATAGGAAGTGGCTTGTGGATTCCGGGTCAGGAGAAGTTTTTCAGTAAATCACGAAGCTATTCCTGTGGCAGGTTGGTATCACTGATTCTGGTCACGAACTGTCTGCTTCCTGACCTGCTCTGCACTTTTGTAGTGTACTTTATACAGTTCAAACCAGTTGTAGACTATAACTGTCGAAATTGTATACAGGGTAGTTAAAGCAAAACAGTAATGACGTCATCAAGTATGAAATTAACGTGATTACTTGCCTTAAACTATGAATGACTGTTAGTTTGAGTATATAATAAACATAACTGGTTATTTGTTTGAAGTTTGTCGTTGACGATGGGAGGCCGGATGATCTCAGAAGTTGAACTATTTTTGCGGAAATTGTCCATCGTTAGTGAGCAAAAGCAAAAAGGTCCCGAAACGTCTTGATCTTTATGGTAACTAATGTTAGAAAATATCCGCAATAATAGTTCAATTTTTGAATTATAACTGTATACCGTAAAGAAAAAGCCTTACGAATAGTTAATAAATAAGATTTTGTCAGTATAAGCCTCTTTAAAAAGGCTCAATACAGCCTCTTTTGACTAGCTCTAAGATTTTCATAAACACCATAGCAAGACAGTCGCGTTTTAAATCTTATTTAATTCAATAACTTATTTCGTCAATTACAGCATATACATCGATTTAAAGTTAAACCAAAATTGTAATTTAGCAAATACAAACACTATTTAATTAGATCTTGTAACATTACTCAATTAGATCTTACTGTTTGTTTAAAAGACTTCGAAGCTATACAGTTAAATTTGAGGTCAGCACTTCATCAGACACATAAATATCTTTATCAAAGTACGTGTACACTGCTACTGGACTAGGACTCGTGGCGTGGTCCAGTAATCCAGCTTCATGAAGGTCAAGTTTTGAGGATTAAATAGGTCTCAAGCGGCTCAGATAGTTTTAGTGATTATCTGATGATACCCGCATCAACTCCCACTATCGTTTAGACATATCATACCATCACCTGCGTGGTTATGTCGTCACGTTAAGCCGTTGGACCCTGTATTTCCATTGGTCATTGGGCTATTAATTAATGACACATTCTAAGGAAGAATCGGCCTTACTTTGTAACAAGACTACACCTCATAACTCATTACTACCACTCATCACACTCATCCTTCACCACATATTTGCCTCAAAATACCTGCATGAGAGTGGTCGGCATCTCAAATAGTGATATAGTGATATATAATGGTTGGAGGCAGATGAATATGTTTGCTGTGTCCATTTAGGGAGACAATATGGAAGTACAAATCGATTTGATCTGACTATCATGACATTTTAGAATGTATTGAACCAAACTTTGTTTAATAAAATTTAAAATAAAGGAAAGCCTATTAGTCATCACCAAAGAAATTGTTCGATGATTTCATTAACAAAAGATAAGGGGTATGCTTCAATTATTTTTAACATATTTCAAAAGAATAAGTTACATTCTTTTAAATTTGTCATATTGTGACATCTAGTAACCAACCCACGTACATCGAATACTAATACTCTAACTCATTGACGGACAAGATGAAAACACCAATAATTCGGAAAAACGAAGAACATTTATCCTAAACAAGTTTTCAATCAAAGCAAAGTACCATTACAAACCGTCTCAATCTCAAGTACTTATTTAAACGAAAGTAGCCACCTTTCCACTTCAACAAACACTAAAGTTAGGAAGAAGAAGCATCGTTATGTAAATAGACAGGTAATGTGAGTTTAGATACTTTGAAGATCCCAAGTTGATATTTCTTTGGCATCGTCAAGTATCTTTGAAGAAATCGGCTTTTCATCGCAATTTCTGATTACTCTACCTCAGACTTACTGGAACTCTATGGCTGTGTTGTTACGGTAGAATATTATGTAGATTTTATGAGTAATAATCCAATTTTGCTAGATTTAAAATTTATAATGGTGGCGGAGATTAATTAAACCATAAAACCGGACTTTTCCGTCCACTTCAGGAAGAAAACTACTCTCTACGTTTCAGGCGGTTGGGAAACTCCACCCGTTCTCAAGGGCCTAACCTAAACTTACATCACACGATAGATAATAATTAGCCTAACCTTAACCTAAGAGGGCTAGACAAAATAAAATTTAAAATAATCAGCTCAAACAAAATGTTTTTCCTGTCAAAATATTTTGTCTTACACTATATTTTTAACCTTTCATTTTGCCTTGTCCTCCTGGGTTAAGATTAGGCTAAGTTTTATCTTTAGTGTAACGTAAGTTTAGGTTAGCCCCTAACCTTGAGATCCTGGTCTCCACCTTAAGAACGGGTGGAGTTTTCTCCCGAAACGTAAGGAGTAGTTTTCTTCCTGAAGTGGCTGAAAAATTCCGGTTTTCTAGTTAAATCAAGTTATATTTAAAAACTGTACATTCAAACTAAACTTAATGAACTTACTACGCTCAAAATATAATATTACCGGATTTTCTGGTTTTACGCATGCTTTGGTTGGTGACATTTTGTCTCAAAGAAAACTAAACATCTTGTTTGTTTGTTGGAATCACACGCTTAGAATATGAACAGTATAGTGAAAGATCATTATTTTACAACTTTACATATCTGTAAAAGTTATAATTTGGTAAAATTTTAGTAGTGACCATTCACGTTCTTCTCATTACTTTAACGTGCACTAGTTTCACGTATTTTTAGTTTAAAATAAAAGTGTTTTTAATACATTTTTAATTATTGTGCAATAGGACATTTTGTCAAAATGGTTGCCTTAAATTAAATTTAAGTACATTTAGTTCAGTTATTAATCGGTTCCTACCCAAAACAATGGATTGGACAATGCACTTTGGATTTGGACAATGGATTGGAGAATTATGGCACAGAGATCTGATTAATACTTTTTTTACAACAAAAATAAGTTTCCAATGTATCGTATCGTTCAAAGGACACCTTGGCGCGCGTGTTTCCTGTTGCTCTAGTAGACAAGTTCTTTATGAACTTTTATTTGAGTAATGAGAAATTGAGAGTAATGATAAAATTAGAGGGTAGATTTTCAAATTATAAGTCTATAGATAAATCTTGTATTGCGTAAAACATATACATGTCATGCAACCGTCATTTGTATTAAGTATCTAAAAGGTTGCATTCATACACATCGAAATCCCATTCAAACATACAGTATTTGTATTCACCCAAATCTCATTCACTCATTTTGTTCCACTCTGGCCCCTTGGTCCGTGGTTTGTTTACGCGGAGCCCCAGTCGTGTGCCATAAACTCGTTTATATAATAGAATGCCTCTGCGACCAAAATCTTTTTCAAGCGAGTTTTGAATGCCTTTAGCATGTCTCCCAAGTCGGTAGTTCTCACTGCCCCTGGTTACGTAAGAGTGGATATCACTCCCTCTTACGGGGTCGCATTTTTGTCTGAAAAAAGGCAGGTTTCCAAAATGAAGGGCAGGGTAATGAGCCGGTGCAACCGTACGGGGCGAATGATTTTGAAGACCCGGTGGCGCTATCTAGGACGTGGGCTGCTGAACTAAACCCAGCCTCTGGGTTACAATTCATGGGTACAATTCCGTACACATGGATAGTCAAGCTATTGCCTTCATTTACCATCAAGCCTAATAGATCTGCCCCCATGTTACGGGTGTAGGACTTCAAAGGGTATTAATCGCAGATTCAATGGCCTCATTTCGACTGATATTGAACAGAACATCAGATGTTTCAACACCGTATACATGACGCCAAAATCAGACGCTGTCAACAAAACACGTACTTTGTAGAGGTAAGGGACAGGAAGAGGTATTGGCTTGTATATTTCCTTGCAATAAACCTAGAGTGGCACATTGAGATGTTGAGCTGAAACCAGAGTTGATGTGTTTGTGTACGTGAGAGAACTGTGTAGTGTTTCACCCACACTACTGTGATTTCTTCACGGCAACGTAATAATTTTACAGGTGGAATTCTGAATAGTTTGAGAACACAAGTAAATATTTATTAAAGACTCACTTTACACAATTACAAGTAAAGCCTAACCGCTGTATTAATTTTATAGCTGGGACACAGTGTCTGCAATTTAGTTTGAAATTGCAGTACTGAATTAAGACTTTTCATGATAAGAAAATAATCCGGACGTTTTCAAATTCAACTTAAGATGTAAACAGATAGAAAACTATGATCTAGTTCTTCCGGTTCAAACCGCGTTCAAACTTCATAAATAGGACTAGATATTTCGGCCTCGCTGTGGAGTACCATCTTCAGTCACGGAGTGGCTGAAACATAGTTGTGACACCGGCCACGAAAGCCTAAGAGTAAAGATAGAAAAGTTGTAGGGGCATGTTATGGCTAAAAGTATATTGCAAAGAACCAAACAGTGGAATACACCCTTGATGCCTGACTTTTAACTATGTTAATTATCGCTGATCTGACTCGTAGTTTCAACTAGCTGCGTGACTTCGTTCAGTGAGGTATTAAATGGCGAAAGCGACTCCCTCAGTACTAAGAATTATTGGTTTTCCTAACCAAGCGTAATCGAAGGAGTCAAACACTTTACTGAGCTCTTAGAGGATATTTCAATCATCATCCATTCAACCTAATCATCTATTAAAGTCAATTACAACGAAAATACAAATTATTTATCATCTAATTCGATGTCGAGTCGCTCTTTTGACTAATAAGAGTTGATACTTCACCAAAAAATGTTAAAACCATCGTCAGTCTCATTATTTGCAAAGTAAAACAGGCAAAAGCTTTCGCTCTCGCACTTAATATGTAAAAGTTTAATTCTCGCAGGAGTCAGTTTTCTTAGTTGTTTAACACGTTTTACGCAATTATATTCAGTTTTCTCTCTTTCTGGTTGCATTACTCAATGCTAAATTTAAAAGATAAAACGAAACCAATTACGGCTATAAATGAGACCAATAGTTGAAAATTAGGCGCATCGACTGATAACGGTGGGTAAGGAAGGTTATTATCATTGCGTGACGACATCTGACAATCTGTGAAATGATGTCGTTGTCACGTGATCGTGTATTTACGAGTATTTCCCACAATTTTACTTCGTAAACTGCCGTCCAATGGCAACTATCAAATAAACTTCAGGAAATCTTGCCTTAGTTCACATTATTTAACATTAGTTACGTGCATTAGAATAACATTTCGGTTACTTTATTACTAACACATAGCTAGCTGTGTAGGTTATCAAACCGCAGATAATAGAATGTCTTTAGACATCCAATAGATTAGCGGATGGTGCCATCACCAAGCGTGGTTGCCATATCATTCAGAGTGTATCCATAGATAGTGTAGCCATATCAGTGCAGAGTGACTGGGCGGTACAAAATGACAACCGCGTTCAGTGATGGGTTTGGAGATTACTGAAAAATCTGCCTGTACTTTATAACGAAAAAATGGACGTATGTAGAGTGTCTATTGTCCTTCGTAAATAATCTTCATTAGTAGTTCTCCTAGCAGTTGACCTCGCTACAAATAAGATATTAAAGCCAATTTCTAGAACAGTTTGAGTTAATTTCACCAAATTGTCTGGACTCGACTTTTTGTTTGTATAGCTATGGAAATATTTCGTTCAGTTCAACTGGTGCCTCTTTAATTACTTATTGAGTGATCGTACTAACTGCGATGCTTAACTAAAATCTAGCATATGCTCTACGTCAATCAAGTCGTTCTTTAGTGAGCATCTGCTAGATTCTATTAATACATATCAGGCATGGACGTTGATAAACACATGTTGGAAATAAATAAAAATGCCCACTACGTACAGCAAAGAATATACCCATTTATTTAAACAAGCAGACTAGTTCAGATTATTTTTCTAAACACAAATCACGCTTGTAAAGAAATCTTGTATCATATCAACAAAACTAAATAAATTGATAAATAAAACTATCTAAGTTCCCCTGTTCTAAAAATATGCTATAGTACGTATTGTTTTCGTGATTTTGTGTGTAAAGTTATTTATTTTTTTGTGTTAACCTAAGAAGATCCCAGAAAAGATAAGCTTACTGAAACCGGTCGTGCCGTATTACAAAGGATTCAGCGTTATTTATGTGTATTTTTAATCACATCACTATTAGGTAAGGATATAAATATGGTCATTTTGTGACAACGATGGATTTTTGTTAAAAGCACCGAACAACATATTTTTTCTGCTTGGATTTTGTTGTACCCCGAAATTTGAGTATTGAAAAGTTCAAACAAAATATGCCATAAGCATAGAAAGTGAATTTTTTTCTGAAGAACGATTAAATCATATGTACCTGGACATATCATCGGTTCTTATGTATTAATATGATCGTATTAACAACCAAACACACAATTTAATCATTCAAATTGTAGTACTTGTAAAATGTTATTTAAAAAAATAATATCTTACCGATTCTTATTAAATAGGTTATTAACAAAATATGAAATGGTTTAGAGGCAAATTCGCAGTGCTTTTAATTTGTTTAAAGCGTTATGCTCGGTGCAACGACGGGAAACGAGAAAATCTGAGATTAAAGTCTGAATATTTTAACACTCCACTGTTCCCTGCGGATTGCACCCAATAACACTGCGGGCGAGCTTTGACTCTAGTTCTATGCAGATTATATGTCAGCTTGATGTGATATATACTAAGCCTTGCTAGTTAGTTGAGAATGATCATTGTGATTATAGTAATGGCTCGTAAGGTGTTTCACTGGCTATGCGCGTTGTTAACTGCATGATTACATTAGCCCAGTTTGAACGAGTATAAAAATATATACGGCTTATTATAGATGTAAATAAATGTCCACTCGACAGAAACCATATTTTTAGTGGTTTAAGATGGTCGTTTAACACATTCAATGCCAGAAGATTGCAAACTCTGGCTAATGTGCAGGAACAAATGTGTGAGAAAGGTGGGTTAAGTTGTGATCATTTTAAAATATAAGGCAAATAAAATGCTCAACTTATACATATATATGAAACAAAAGTGTAAAAATTCAAACACTTAGTTCTCTGGACATTTTATACTTTCACGACCGGTTTCGAGCTGAGCTCATCTTCGGGTGACTGTAGCAAATGACCTGTTCGAATGCGAATTCGTGGGCTTGAACCAGTAAGCTACGAGGAAACTTACTTCAGTAAGAAAATAAACGCATTGACAAACTTGTGCATAGCTGGCTTATTTCAATAAATTTTCACTCGACACAAACCATATTTGTATTGATTTGAGATGGTCGTTTATAAGTTCAACGCCAGAAGATTTGAGCAAGCAAACTTTTATCGAGACAGCTTAAATATTTAAATAAATATTATTTAAGGCAAATTGTAAACGAAAATACTTGTTATAAACCAATAATTCTAATAATAATAATAGCAAAATAAATCAAGATTGCGAAAAAATCTACATTTCATGCAGTCGTCAACTGTCACCGTTCTGCATCAAAGTCCCAATCAAACATACAGTATATTTGTTTTTACTCGGTCCCATTCATTCGAATTATCTACTCTAGTCCTTTTTGTCAATCAATGTTATCCACATTCTTCCAATTATGTACTATAAACTCTTCGGGGTTATACAAATCAACCAAATCTTTAGCAAACGGCTTTTGAATAACTTTTGCGTTTGTAAACTTTTGAGTGAGTTTGGCTAGTAGTTGACAAACTAATTCAAAGTTGTATAGCACCCTTGTACAGAAAATGTATAAAACCTTAGTAATCCTTCATCAGCAGTTTTAATTGATGTTTATAGTTTTGTAAAAAAATATACTAAACACAATGTTAAATCGTTACTAATTGTTAATTTGACCACAAATGGGTTTTTATACAAACCCATTGAAGAATCAGCCAAATCAATAGTAAACTAAAATCCTTTAAGGTATTTTTTCTTAACAGAAAAACTATATTTAACACATTTAAGGGACCCGTCAGTACAACCCTGATTTTAAGATATTAACTCATTCGTATTTTATTATAAGTAAACAAACACGACATTTTGAGTTTTGAAATCTTATTCCATCTTCAGGTGAAAGGCAACCTAAAACATAACATAAAATATGCGCCAATTCCATCACACTCTGATTTTTCCCCTCGTAAAAACCAAAAAGAAGTATAACCCTGTTGTAAGATCTTGATTACTTCTAAATAATTGTTTACGACCACCATAATTGATTAACTTTTGAGAAGTCTTAAGATTTTGTAGAAAGCATGAGTTGAAAAATAAGTACCCACTTGTAGACAGTATTATCAACAGGCTATCCAAACATTAATGTGTATTTAAATTATCTAATACCCATGAATAATCCTACCGTGCTCACATTAAACAGAAACGAGTGAAGGAGTGCATGAATAGCTCTTGTGTAGTTCATGAAGCTAGTTGATTATGCAGCCGGGTTAAGAGGAGTTACTCAACTGCTTTCCTTAATTAAAGAACTTTGCAAACTCTAGCTCATGTGCAGCAGCAATTTGAAAAAAGTGGGCTAAGATGTGATAATCTCTGAAAAAATTAGGCAAATAAAATGCTCAACCAATCTTTTCAGGGTGAGTTTTAAAAGTGTTTGAAAGCCCACCTTAACTTTGGAAAAAGGTTAAAAAAATTAAAACTCTTTGGGAAAGGTTTTTATAGGATTCTGAAGTTCTGAAGTACGGTTTCGACGTACTTTGCGTCACCCACCCACCCGAAACCCGGGGGGAGGGCCCCTTCCCCTCCCAAGATGATTAAATCGCAAACCTCTACTTTGTGGCACCTCAGAAGAAAGGGAATTTTAATACAATTTAACAACGCAAAGAAAACTGTTTTATCTTTACTCTTTTTTTGTAATACCTGTAATATTGCAAGAAACCCGCTTTTAAATACCACATTTCACGTACAATTTTTCTTAATGACACATTTTTCTTAAAATCTTTTGAGGGAAACATTACAACCATATAACATAATCCCTTAGGGTATTGTGAAGCAAAATAAAAACAATCTATATGTGGTATTTAGCATTTTAAACCTGATTTCTTGTAATCTTTAAATGGGTATTACAAAACTACAAGACAATCTAAAATTTTTTATTTGCGTCACTGAATTTTTATTCAAATTCCCTTTCTTTTGAGTGTCAAAGGGGAGGTTGCCATCTAAAGATTTTAGGGGCCCTCCCCCTCATTGTTGTAGTAGGTGACGCAAAGTACGTCAAAATAAACTTCAGAATCCTATAAAAACATTCCCTAAAAGAGTTGAAATAAATTTTCCTTTTTCAAAAGTTAAGGTGGGGGACATTTAAGACTCACCCTGTATATTTGTGCGCTTGAACCAGTAGGCTACGAGGAAACCTATTACTGTAAGAAAAAAGCCTATTGAGAAGCTTTTGCATAGTTACGGGTTTGATGTTTTGGCTCCTTGACAATTGAAATTGTAACGAAAATTGAGCCGAACGTGTGATTTGTTTGTTAGTTGGATAAGACGTCAAATAAATAAAATTAATAACTAAATATATATAATACTGAAGATGTACCGGGTGTCCGAAAAAGAACTCCCTAGTTTTAAAAACACGTCATGATATTGTTAGTTTTAATGGATGAGTGATAATCCTTTAGTTTCGTACGTTGGCAATAAGTTTGGTACACCTGTTTGACCTTGAGCGTAGTTTTGTCACGCGCCACCCCATTACAAACAATGTCTGCGCTCAGCCTTAAATGGATGGGTAGAGGTGGCCCAATCACATGGCCTCCAAGAAGCTCCGACATAATACCATTAGATTTTATTGTTGTAGGGTTATATATGGAACTGTGTGTATAGAGAAGATACGTAACATTGACCATCTTCGTCAGAGAATCTTAGCAGCTGTAGCATCGGTCACACCTGTTATGTGAGCTATAATACCTGGAGAGATTGAATATCGCAGTATCATATACTCGTATCTGCAGAGCTACAAATGGTACGTATATCGAGGTGTAATAGTGTTAAGAAAAAATTATTTCATTACCTTTCATTGAATGTATTAGTCATTGTAATTTGTATTCTATACAGAAATAAAATAAGTTCAAAACTAGGGAGCTCTTTTTCGGACACCCGGTATGAGGCTTTTTAATTTATGTTTAAAAAAACTTTCATATTTTGTTCTGTCAGGAGAAATTTTCCAGTGTTGCTGAAAGCTATCACGACTAGCCTATATATAATTACAAGGATATTAGGCAACAAACAGGAAAAGACAACATTTTTTATTAAAGTTTGTAAACACAACAGCCAAAAACCAACCCGGTATTGATATAAACGTGGTTATTGCTCTCTAGATAAGAGAATTTCTTGAGAATCCCACAGGAGCTGGCAAAATGGAAAAGCAGCTCAGAGCTCTCATATTTCCTTTCTGACGCAAGATGAAAAGACGTTTGTCCGAAGGATTGGAGTTCTTATATAAATTGAAATATCGTTAAAGATATAAGCTATAAATAACTAATTAAGGTGAACAAAAAACTTAACTGACATTACAAACTGATTTAATTTAATTGAGACAATAGTTGTATTTGAAGTGTTTCTAAAACAACTACGTTACGTATCTTAAGAGTATACTAACCAAATTCAATTTTTACATAATAAGACAGGGTTTGAATGGAGGGGGTGTAGAAAAAAGTAAAGATTTGAGATAAAGGAGTTCTGCAGACATAAACACTATAAAATTATCTAGAACCTACAAAGTTTGCAAAGGATCAAACTCTCATTATTTTGGGGACAACTATAAACCAAATTAGTTTGAAATTAGCTAAAGCGGTTAAAAAGGATTTATACTGGGCGATTTTAATCCTGGCAGACTCCAGTCCGATGTGAGCTGTACTGGCATTGTATATGTTCATCCCAATTTTCAATGGTCTTTGTTAGTTTTCAAAGGAACTAAGCTTTTCAGTGCCATAAAATACGACCGACATGTTATTATTGCTAACAACTGTTATTTGCTAAGTTTGTAATCCAACTAATGTCGTAAAATATATTATTTTACAGTATGAAGTCTATTGTCATTAAGATCGTTTCTGACCCAAGTAGCTATTCGTTTTACTATTTCGTATACATTGACAAATAGTCAACTATAAAAATCGCTATATACAAAATCATTTTATTGCTATTATTAGAACTGTTGGAATGTTTCTCGCAAAACTAGTTAAGGCTGTCTTAACTCTTGGGCTTTCGCGGCCGGTGTCATCACTAAGATCTAAGGCTTCCGGTTTACACCGCGTCACAGTTGAAATATAACTAATGCTAAACGTTTCGACCTCGCTGTGGAGAGACATCCTCAGTAGTTTGTTTACTGGCTGAGACTGGATTGGCCGGCCGTGGCGTCTTCTTATATACCCCACGGGTGGGGGGGGGGTCCTGTCACCTGATTAGCTGAGCCTGTTGCTCGTTTTCGAACTGGATTGGCTGGCTTCAATAGGACTTCTGAAGACCTGGTTGCCAAGTTTTTGATAATTTTATGCTGTCTTCTTTGTTAAAGTTGTCTTCGTGCTTGATTATGTTTATGGTTTCTTGTATAATAGTGTGAAAGTTTTGCCAAGACTTTGGTTTTGTCAAAATCAATTCCATGCTTTGTCTTGTAGCTGTGTTCTGCTATTGCCGACTTTTCTATGTCTTTTGTTTCGTGTGCCGTATGTGCTCTTGAAGTCGTGTGGAGATTAGCCGCTTCTTTTCACCAATATAGACTGAGCCATTGGGGTATATAAGAAGACGCCACGGCCGGCCAATCCAGTTTCAGCCAGTCAACAAGCTACTGAGGATGCCTCTCCACAGCGAGGTCGAAACTTTTAGCAGTAATTATATTTCAATTGTGACGCGGTGTGAACCAGAAGCCTTAGATCTTAGTTAAAGCTGGTTAAGTATGCAGCTCAGAAAAACTAGTATGGTGCACCACAAAAACATTTAATGGTCATGTACAGTAAATCTTGTTTCTGAAAGTGAGGTAGGTTTTACCCTACGCTCATACTACAGTTACTAAATTATAGGTGCACCCTTTACGCGTTAGTGAAACATTTGAACATCACACATATCAAAACTATCTAAGAAAGGGTGTTTTTGTATGTGTAAGGGTCGCCCCAGTTAGGTCTGCAGCTCGTTACAAGGGTTGTGGGTGTGTGATGGGGAGAGGCGGGGAAGGGGTTGTTATGTTTTATGAGACTATCAACCACACTCTCGAACCCAGATGACTTCATCAGCTGGTGAGAGCCGAAACATTGCTTTTCACACACAGAGAAGAGATACCATTTCCATGTTTGGAACTTAAAATAGTGGTTTATTTTTATGATTAAACATCAAAGTTCTCAGCTATACCTTTAGTGGTTAACTAAAAATATTAAATCAGTATACAAGTATCTGATATTATTGAGTTTAAAAAAGTAGCCAGGCATCGTAAAACTATTATTTGCAATTATGTACAACTCCCGTGAACTGAAGGTAAGTGGCTTACAAAAATGTTTGGAACGTATTGAAAATAATATATATTTATTGTTTGTTATTTGCTCAGTTACGTGCTTACAATCTAACTAATTATCAATTGAAAACAAAATTAGCTTTACTCAGCAAATCCATCAGCTTTTAAGAATAGTAGGCCTAAAGTTTGTTTTGTGATTACAGGAATGTTAGCTTTGTTGAAATTTGGAAAGTTTAAATTGAAATAGAAATTTTAACTTAATGATGACCATTAATAGCCACTACTCTTTTCTCGCCTAACAATACGTTTTGCTGTTAAATTTAGGACTGAAAGAAGCTTTATATTTCGGAAAATATAAAACTCAACGCAACATACTGCGAGGCATGGGATGAAATGAAAAGCCAATACCGAACTCTCACATATACCAACTCAGAGTGAAATATGATGATTAAATTCAACCGTGTGAGGATTCTAGCTGTCTTGTAACATCGAAACTTACGTTTCTACCTGTTTTGCTCATACATTCAAAACAATGTTTAGTTTGTTTAGTGTAATGTTTCACAGTTTCGGTAGCTAACTATTATTCAGGCCCAATAGAGCTGTAACGGTGTTTGAGGTAGCTGTTCCAGTCTGTTACGCAAGTTTAGTTATTTTGTAACAGGAGAGGTATAGGTATCAGACTCTATAATAATTCGACCATTGGCCACTATTGTGATTACTGATTATATTTTGCTAAATTACAGTAGCTATGTAAATGAGGCTGTATTCAAATGAAGCTTCACAACAACGGTCTAATCTAATCAAACTAAATTCCGGTGTCAGGACCTTTTGACATTAGAAATGTCTTGTTAAGTAGCCTGAAGGTCCTGTAGAAAAGCCAAACGACCGTTGACTTCTCTACAGGACCTTCAGGCTACTTAACAGGTTATTTCTAATCTAATCCCACAGTTATATTTCTGCTTCATTATAATATGTTATAATATCAACTGAATAAATGTTTATTGGTGAAAACAGTCGCATATCAACTAATTCCGTTGTACGACTTTTATGTCAAAAACACTTCTAGGGATATGAAATAGCACTGTTCGCTAAACGTTAGTTTAAGTTATGTGAATTACAAAATAAAAGTTCAGCACACAACATTTTATGTTCAATAAATGCTCGTTTAAAATAGCTTACTGTCTAAATACTCAATTTCTAAATTTCAATGTCATTGTTACTTGTACAAAACGAGAATTTTTACATCAATAAGTTTATACTGGTTTTCTTGTATAAGATACATGAGTATATTAACTTTTAGCGAAAATGGAACGGACATTTCAACCTATACTTAAATTCATAGTGGCTATCTAGTAAAACAATATTAGCTTTAAAAAAAAAACATGTTTTATCCTAGGAAAATATTGTTGTGAAGCTCCATTATAAAATTAAACAATCGGTTGAACAGAAACACAATTACAATTACAAACTGTGTCCAGAGTTATGATGTTATCAGTTACATCAATCACTCTACTGATAACAATCCCATTATCAGTGAGTAATTGACGCTTCCGCTGTGGAATTGATGGCTGTGTTGACTGTTATTCGGATCCTCAACTGTAGAACGAACAATAGTTCTTTATACATATTTCAGTTCTAAAATACTCAGTTATGGATTGAAAAAGTGAAGTTTGTCTAGTAAAAGGGGTTTCGAATCATAATACGTAGAAATTTGAGAGGCTTAACGATAAAAGCGCCAAAGTCCCAAGCAGTTAATCGTCATAATTTCGTAAGATGTTGTTTATTTAGTAAAAAGAAGAAACGGACCTTACCTTCTACTTCTGGAGAAAAACTACTCCTAGCGTTTCGGGCAGTTAAAAACTCTACCAGTCTTCAGAGGACTACACTAATATACTGTACTAATATACATAATTCCTTTTAGTAGTAACTACATTTAATCATATATTTTAACTTAATATCTAACCTAAAACTTGACCAAACAATATTTAAAATACCGCTACATAACAAGAAATCGAAAGCTTGTCAAAACATACATTAGATAGAGAAACAAGTAAAATGAGGAAACGTTGATAAGGAATAAACTACATGCTAGTCCTTGACATAAAAAATAGGTAAAAGATATATATATATATATATAATATATAGATAAATAATGATTGAAAGGATCTCACCCAGACTCCGATTGACAAACCTTACACTACGGGAGCCGCGCACTATCTGAGCTCCTAGTAGGTCGACAGACCTGTTCGTGGATGAGTGATGGTTGTGGTGGGAGGCGGGTGGGGGTAGGGAGAGACTTGAAGCCGACTGAAGGGTAGGTTGATGTTTTCACTGGGGACGTTAGGAATAGTTTTTTTTCAAAAGTGACAGGAAAAGTCCGTTTCTTCTTTTTACTAAACTGCTTTCCACCACTATTATGAAGTTTCAAACTAACAAGTTGTTTATTGTCTTTATCTTTACTCTCAGTATGACAAGTTTGGTACCCAGCCTGAAAGGTTTCATAGCCAAAGAGTATACTCGTACTAGCCCTAATGCATTTCAAATTAACCGTTCTAAACGGTAGAGCAGATTAATATTAATTTCACTTAATCAAATTTCAATCCTTAGCATTTTAATTATTTTAACTTTGACAAACATACATGCAAATACGAGTATATGGAATAAATGTCTTCGTAGAGATCATGTTATAAAAGGTTCACTCTATTAAAAAATTTGATATCATCAATTTCATAGAAAGCCTTACTTAGGCCCTTAGAAACTCAGTTTACAAAAACCAAGCGAAATATATATTTTAACGTTAAAAACCCTCTGTTCAAAAGTGTTAAATGTTTAACAGTCACTTTAGTAGTTAGTATATTTCAAGTGATCTCCAAAATCTCATTGATTTGATGAAACATATTATAAGTCTCCCACTAAGAGTCAATGCCGTACGATAACAATGTAGAGTTTGATAGGCTTAACCTCTGGTCTTGTCAAAGTTAAGCTCATATAATGTAAGCTCACAAGCTTTGCTGAGGAGCAAGTTGGGCAACATCATTATAGAGGGATTACGCTAAACAAGTCTTCTTAAACTGTTGTTTATTAATCAAGTACTCAAGGTAGTCATGGCAACTCAAAGGTATTTAAGTGCCTTTTTTGTACTGAGTGGTGTCTAAAGGACGTTACAATTTCAAAATAATGAGTTTTCAAGTCAAAGTAAAGGAAAAATCAATTATGATAGTATTTGTATCTTAAAATGCAATGTGTATCGGATATCCATGTGATTTTTACAAAATATTTTGTATACAAATCTATAAACAGATTTTTGTAGTCCTTGTATACTTTTGTATGTAACATTTGTCTCTAATTAATAGGTTACTAGCTTAATACAAATGTCCCATTTTAGAACAAGAGCCGGTTAAAGGAATTTTAAAAAATTGTTCATATTTTAAGAAAAGAGAGTACAGGTTGGTTTTGAGGTTTGGTAAGGTTTCTTTTCTAACAAACTTTAAATTTTACTTGATTTGTAGTCTTTGGTTTTGAACGCATACAAGTATTGAACGAACGTTAAGAAACACCCAATAGCCCAGGCAACGAAAAGGTATAGAGGGAAATGTTTGGAATACAATTTTTGACTTCATTTTTTTAATTACATTTTCCTGTTCTGCTCCACCAACTCAAAGGCTACGGGCGGGGATCCAAAAATTGTGTTGCTCGAATTTCCCTCTATTCCTTATTTCAAGCATTCGTTGCCTGGACTACAACGGAAAATGCTATTTAAACCACCATGTTTGCACTGAATTGTGTATCAAAAGACTTTCAATAATTTAGTGTCAATATGTTAGAGATCAAAGTGTTCCACGAGAGGTATGTAAATTTACTGATTTGTTTAATTAAGTTCACAGCTTTCTGCAGTTTTAATTAAAGTCTCTAAAAACCATGATAAGCCATTGTTCCTAAAAATATACTCGATGATTCTAGTAACTTTTTTTTAACGTGACATTATTAAGCACTAAATATATTTGAAAGCGTGTACGTAGTATTAAGCAATGGTATAAGCAGCTCACTCTTATTAGAAATTAAAGAAATGTAAAACATATGTGGAAATATTCCAATAATGTAAAATTTATTAGTCTGAGGCCTTTCAAACACCAAATGTTCATCTTCAGAGGCATATTAAATTGAAATAAAATGTATATGATTCAAATTTGTTTAATTAGACTTTATGTAGCATACATCATTATTTTTTTCTGTTTAAGTCGAAATTTTCTTAGGTTTAAAACATGTCAACAATAATTATTGTAATATATGCATTTTCTTTCAAAACTTTAATTGTATATAATTGTTTTCCTTCAGTTTGATGTGTCTCTGAAGATGAATACTTGGTGTTTGACAGGCCTCAGGCTAATAAATGTTAAATTATTGGTATTTTTGCAGCTTTTTTATATTTAAATAAGCAATTGCTTAAAAATGTAAAGATAACAAGTTTAGTCGTAAGTCAACGAATCCATTTTGTAATAATTGACAACATGTTTGCGAAATTGTTATTTAATTATTAAGTATACCATATACGAGTACGTTAACAAACCTATATTAAATATATGCTATTACACTTTCGGAAAAATGTATCTTAAAAAGCTAAGACCTCAAAGTTTTAATTACGGTTTATGATCAATATTTTCTTTCCGCACAAACATTTACAGCGCAAATATTTTAAAACTGATGCAAAAGGTGAGGAATGAAGAAATGCGTGAAAAGAGACAGGAAATGTGAAAACACAGTGTTATATTCCTCACTTTGCGAAGTTGTGGTCATTCTGTCTCTACTGAATAAATCATGCAGTGCTTTGAATTGCTTACATCACCTCATCGTGTTGTTTCTTTTATTTCTCCCCTCGCTATTCTACTATAAACACTCGAATATATAATTCTTAGGCTTTCGCGGCGGAGTCACAACAATAATCTAGTTCTTCCGGTTCACAACCTCATAACCGTCCAAACCTCATAACTATAAGAAGATATTTCTGCCTTTCTGTGGGGTAGGCCTACCATCTTCAGTCACTGATTGGCGAAGCCGAAACATCTCAAACTAGTTATGAAGTATAAACGCGGTGTGAACTAAATTGAAGTTGGGAATATGTTGTGATTATGCCTACATTACTTTTGAATAACCTCAGTTGTCCTTAGGAAATTCTTAAGGTTTGTATGATAACAAACATTAAGAATTTCCTAATTTTTCTTTAAGATAATTCATTGAACAATATTTAAAAATTCAAATATTATACGCGTGGTTTTATCGACAACAATTATTGTCAATTATTACTTAGAAGGTCTTTGTGAGGCTGGAAGACTATTTTCAGATGGAAAAGAAAAACAGAAACCTGCTTTAATGAGCTTAGACGTTTTCTTTTCCTACCATGGTTTTATTATTTTTGCGTCATACTTTGTGTGTTTCACCAACGTTTTCATATAACTCTTTTAACAGAAATCAAAAGTAGACATCTTTTAAGAAACATTGATATTTTTGATTAATTGATAAAGCTCTGCAAATCCCAAAAGGATATGCATAACTCTTAAATCATATATAAAAATACCGACTATGCACTGTCTAAATTGTATATAAAATTCCAGATAACGTTAACCAAGAAGTATTAACAATTTCCCTTATCAAAATTAAAACGTATATCTTGTAGAAGGGATTCTACATCACTAACGACTACATGATGGAAGAAATATGTAAAGATCAGTTTTCCTTGGTCAATTTTTTTTCCTCAGTGTTTTTGTTTGTTTTTTTGTGCATCATGTATGTCATGGGTCAAATATGTATTTTTCTCTTACCGTTATTTAAATGGGTCCTCAGCAACAGTATATTTCATGCCTGAAACAAAATAAGTTCATTAGCTATCCAGATGTATTAGTTCGAGAACATTTATTATAAAAATAATAATTTCAAATAATTTAAAATTTATTGATACATATTTTATATGGACATTTCATTACACCTTAAACAAATTAACTTGCTCGGCTACACATATTCATCAAAGGTGTTATGAGATGACATTATTCAAGTATTTATGCAATACCATAGCTCTAATCATCGTAAGTAATTATCTATAAGCCGTTTTGAAAGAAATCAACCCTCATCAATTTCCGAAGCTTAGTTCTGAAGAAAACCATACATACTGTACAGATAATATTTATAGTGGACACTTAGTGGATAGGTAACAAACATTTAAAGGACAGATTCCTGGTAAAGGGTCATCAATTTCATCGCAATATGAAGAGTTTAGTATACTGTTTTTTACTTGTGGGTTGAATATGGAAACTTTAGTTTATTCAGCGAGTAGAATACCATGTCATGTGATTCTACATTGAATTTGTAAGCTTTAAGCAGTATTTACAAGCATTACTCGTACAAAAGCAGTATGACAACGAACATTGTTTGTTAATCGTCCTGAAGTTTGTTTTCACCTGGTTATTAATAAATTCCTCATCTAAGTAGTGTTTATCCCAAATAAAAGTCCACAAAAGTAAACAAAAACATAGCCGACACGTAGCCTCAAACGCTACTGTGAATCTTCGCGAATTTCCAATAAAATGAAAGGGTTTTCATTTAGCCTATCTGTTTTAAATTAGACTGAACTCGGTCAAACATACACAATTAGTATTTATTACATTTATTTTTTAAGTTTCGTCTTATTTAATTTGTGGGTTGGTTTAAATAAAAATAAATGTATTTTGTAATGCTTACATTTCAAAATATACAAACAACAGCTGTTATAGTTTTATTTGTTTTTACTTTTGGTATCCTAAGAAATCTTCTATTAAATGCACATATTAATGTCTGCCCAGTGTCAAAATAATGAAATTCTGACTTGTAACATTTGCAAACAAAAATGTTTGGACCAAACCAGTACTGGGGTCTCTCGCTTGCTGGGCGATGCTATCCAGCCCAACTATTTTTGCCTTCAAATTTAAAGAAGTATTTAAATCTGAATGTTTATCCGAAACATGTGACTGTCAAATAGTGATCAAATCAACTAGCTGGAAATATTACAAACAGAGTTTAAATACTATGTCAAATGACCTATTATAGATCTTAGTTTGGATAAACGCTAGATAGCTCATTTATTACTAAAGAAATTTGAACACAAAATGTTGTTCCGAACCGGATCAAAGATACTACTTGTAGAGTGGTCACACATACATAAAAAGTGTTGCCATATAACTCAGGAGGTGTTGAAAAGCAAAAAACTGCAAACCGCACTTTTCTACGTCGTGTCCAAGAGACATGAATAGAGAAATTAGACATGATCTATTTTTCTATGGAGATTCACTAATGAGTATGGTGCAATATCATGATTACTAAGGGTTGATTGACACTCAATGTATATGTCACGTTTAGAGAGATGTCATATCCGGCCCTTGTTCATGTCACGTTGTTGAAATGAAGCGTCACATGGTCGCTGACCTGAGTTTGATCTGTGGTTTCACTCAGATTCATTTCAGATTGATTCATCATTAATAATAATAATGATGATACGGAAAAATCATCAAACCTAATTTTCATGGATAGAGTATGCGATTTCGTAGTCGGAGAGAACACACTTCGTTAAACATATACGGTATATAAATAGTATGTTTTTGAAGAAACTATCTGGTTCTCTTTACTTTAAACTTTCTTGATGAGCAACCTCCGTATATCGCAGTTTTATATCTGTAACATGTCTTGGTTCTTCAGCTTCAGGTTCATTTTTCCAAATTTACTGCTTTGGCCCTTTACTACCATTTCTTGGGGATAAACTTTAGTTGACGGTTTATTAAATCAAGTGTTAATTACAATACAAAGGTCAATGTTACCCACGATTTTATTGGATAATTTCTCTGTGAATTTATTTCTTTGAATCTTCGCGATATTAAAGAATTTAACTCTAAAGCATTATGTTCACTTTTCAATCTAAAGTAATATTTTACTACGCGACGAACTAGTTTTTTATTATTTTGGCCTGTAAGTGAGTTTCTCAATAGTTTCATTCCCTTATAACAGAAATTCTAAGTCGGTTTATGAAATTAAGCCACGACAAATTAAAATTACGAATAAAGAAATTCTTCAACCAGTTGTTATTTCTAGTTTAACTATTTTGATTTAACACTTAATAATTGAAATAAAACCTTTGGGTTGACTATAATGCAAAACAGTATTTAATCGTACAAAACGTTTCGATTTATCAATGATAATCGTAACTGATACAATTAAAAACGTTTGATAACGTATCATAGAGTTACGATTATCATAGAATAATAGAAACGTGTTGTATGATTAAATACTATTTTGCATTGTGGTAAACCCAAAAGATATATTTCGAAGACTTCAACTTTGTTGATATTTTACTTACCTACTTGTTTTCTGCGTCGATGACCGAATACTTCGGATAGACTGCGTTTCTTTAAGTAACTTTAAACATAATTTCGTAAAACATGACCGTCAAAGAAAGAAGCTGGTGGCTTTCAAGTCAGGTGGAGTTTTTTTACTAAATCACGAAGCTATTTTCGTGTCAGGTTGATATCACTGAATCCAGTCACGAACTGTCTTCTTCCTGACCTGCTCTGTACTTAAGTATTTTCTCCTGGTGTAAGGGATTTGATTGACGAGAATGAAGACTAAAATATTTAATATCTTACCTTTTCAGCACAAGCTAATATTCTAAAAGTGAACCAGACTTAGCAAATCCTACTGTATACTTAGCAATATCGCTGGTTTCAAAACACAAAAAACATAGTTTTTTGTCTATGTGGTAACTAAATAGAAAATAGCAACCATGATAAGATGAATAAACCGAAAGGAAAAGTTCCTTCACAGACAGTAACAGTTCTAGAAAATGGTCAAATAAACTTTTCTCTCGATGAGTGGATCGTGAGTTTTCATTGGACCCGTTCAACCCTTCGTATGTGGATTGAATGTTTGGTCACGATGTATGTACAATAACACCATTTGACTTTTTATCTAATTCAGAATTTATATTATTTTACACAAAATGGGCTTGTACGTCTTAGATCAATATAAAGGTCATTTCAAACAACATTTACACAAGATTTATCTAAACTATAGCGGATCCGTGGAGGATTGGTATCGCGTGAGACTCCGGAGCTCATCACTCCGGTGGCGTGGGTTCGATTCCCACAGTCACCACTTACAATTTGTAAAGTGACTATTACGGTAACGTTAGGTAAAAGTCGAGGTTGAGTGGTAGAGAGGACTTTGCAGTCCTAACTTCGCCTCGTTAAAAAGACAAACTTTACCTTTACCTTTTAACTCTCTGCGAATATTTTTAGGTATTGTGATGACATTTCAAAGTTGTCGTATTAAAAATTTCTATATCAATTAGTTTTTCTCACAGCCATTATGTGTGTGTTTTACCAGGAGAAAGTTTGGTTTTTATGCATTTTTGACCACGCTTAAAGGTTGTCAGGAGCACCAGCCGTTATTCAAGTCACATTCCACCCCTTATTACTGTTTGTTACAATTACACTTGGCAAACATAATTTTATTATTTTTGAAATTTTAAAATATTTACGAGTATATATTTAATTTATTAATGAAATAAAGTGAATAAAGCGTACAAATTTACCTTTTTGGTTGAGTCCTTTCAAAAACTACGTTTCTACCTTCGAACAAAACATCAACTAGTGAAGTTCAAACTAAACTTACTAGCCTAAATAAGTTTTTATTGTGTAAGACTTGAGAGCTATAGACATTCATTGCTTTTAAACTACCGTCATTCTTATTTTACGCTTGAACTATTGTTTTGGGTTTTATTCGAGTGCTGTAAAAGAGTATGCAAACTTTTAAGACTTTAAGCATACCAGTTTTCCAAGAAAAATTTCAAAGCTCAAATGTTTGCTGTTTGGGTACTGAAAGTTATTATTTAACGTAAACTAGACATATTGGCCTATTTACAATAGGACTACGCGAAAATATTCTTAGACAGTTCAGGGACACCCTAAATATGTTTGTTACAAGTCGACACAGATAACCGTAATGTTATAACTTGCAACGTGAAACTATCCTCACTGAATGTAACTTACCAGAATCGTATTTACTGAACTCTACACTGTAAATACTTACTTAGAGCCCAATGATACTTTGAAACTCGACAACCCACTAGACGTGTAGGAGTTGAGAAGGAGCATCGTTATGTAAATGGACAGGTAATGTGAGTTGAGGAGCTTTGAAGAAGATCCCAAGTTGATACTTCTTTGACATCGTCAACGTACTCTTAGAAAACTTGTGTCTTTTAGAGGTTCACCTTCTGAAAGTTTTATGATATTTTGATCAGCTACGAACTCTTTTGGATAGCTCCTTACGCTGAAAATAGTTTTTGAATTTTTACTAGACCTTACTTGACCTTATATAGCTTGAACAAAGACCTTTACTATACATTTAGTTTATTAATAATTTGACTCCAAACAGTAGTTAAGCGGTAAGTTGAAGACCTAAGCAAGTTGTCGTACCCCTGATAAGTGGTACGTGTCAAGTTGATAGGCACCGATCTTATAAGGTTCAAAATTAACGTAAATGAACATTAGTTTGACAAACTCTATAAAAATTCCTTTCAATTTGTTTTTATTTTCAAAAAAGAGTAAAAAAGGTTAAGTTTGTCTTGTTTAACGAGAGGAAGTTAGGACTACTAAGTCCTCTCTACTACTCAACCTCGAAAAGGGATCATTTTCAATGGATAGTATAGTATTCAACGTTCGTAGACATGGTAAGTTTTGTTAAGGCAAATACGAAAAACTAGAAGATCTAGTGTCAGAAAGACGTAAATGTAAGCGATTTTTCAATGACTCAAAATCAATACGGTAATGTCCTTTTCAAACAATATCAAATTCCAAAAGTTTTACTAAATTGCTCTCAGCTACTATTATGAACATTCAAAATAACAAATGTCAAAAGTTTAATACTCTATTGTCCTTATTTTCTAGATCTATCCTCAGAGGAAAATTCAACAGAAGACGTCCCTTGGGATTTATTTGTCCGAATAAGGGACCAGAAGAGATATTGGCTTGTGAATTTCCCTGCAATAAACCTAGTCCTGTACATTGAGATGGAGAGCTGAAACCAGAGTTGATGTGTTTGTGTACGTGAGAAAACTGTGTAGTGTTTCACACACACTACTGTGATTTCTTCTTCCATACGTGTGTAGATTGAACGGGGTAAACAATACAACAAAACAAAATGACGATCCGGTTGTATCAGGCTGCATATTTTCTCAGCAGTTAGGTATAGGGATGATTTATTTTCCTCCCCTAAGACTAAAGAACAAAAACGTATTTGTGATGAAAATGTGAAAGAAAAGGACACTGTGTAAATTACCTACTGATACCGGTACCTAATTGTGTAAATATAAAGGCTTCCTTCTAACCAAAATAGTGTTTGCATTAAATGAACTTTTAAATAAATGCAAGATTTTCAAGATTAACAAGATTTTCAATATGAACTCTAGTTAAGCATACAGTATCCACATAAGATGTAAATGAATGCATCCAATTGTAAAGGTTTTTTTACTTATAACCTTGTCTAAATTATTGTTTAAAAGAAAGGTTGTTGGCTCGGTAATCAGTTACAAACTTTTCGTCATATTGACGGAGATTAATACTTATTGAAATGTCTTGAAAGCATTTCAAGGGCTAAAACGTAGGGCTTACAGTTTCAGACATATGAGCAAAATCGATATCAGTTTCTATGTTTTAAGTCTGATGGCGCAAAATCACACCTGTAGTTAAGATAATTTTGCTTGCTTTTGCGAAATCCCCTGAAACTTACAAACAGATATGTCAGGTTTAAAATTGCATTGGTGGAGTTGTTTCTAGTTAAAACGTTATTCTTGGAAATTGTCCATTTGGCGACCTTTTAAGAAACCAAAGTCAATAAAATCAAATTTTAAGGGCAAATGTCTAAAAAACAAAAGGTAATGAAGTACTGTATATGTATAAGTTGAAGGTTTAGCTGATCATGGATCTTTTCGCCGAGCTGACATCTTGGCAATCAACAGAAAACCCCAATTAGGCTACATTTCCGACCCAACCATCTGTTTTGAAAATCACAAATCCCAACTATAAGCAGTACGTAAAGAAAAAAAGAAACTTTTTGATCAAACCGAACTAATTTAAAAAAATAATACAACATCAAAACATTGAAACATTTGGACTACTAATTGGCTCAAGAGGGAGAGACTATACCTAAACTATTAAGTGCTATTTGGACAACCTTAAAATAAGAAAAGAAAGTTTTGTTTAAAATTTCAACCATCAAAATCAGATCCAACATACAAACTTTAATATACCTTTTGTATAATTTAGAAAACTCATAATCTTAGATATAAATTTTTTGTGTTAAAAGCATCATTTGCACTTATTTATATGATAGGAAGGTGTACATTTATAAAAAAATCTTTATATTTAACTAGGTCGTTAAACGTTTGAATTGCTCAAAAAAGATAACCATTCAATCAACTATTAGTAATATTACAGACAGAAACGTTGCAAGGAAGTTGCAATAGTAAACACTTAAACTGCATCTTCCCTGTTGTTTTTACGTATCAATAGTTTTAATAAAGATAAAACCATCACGGCAATTTTTGGTCCAGCCTATTTCAAAGTGTCCCTTTGTGCGTTATAAATCTACAATTGCGTGACGACATTAGAACGCCATCAAATCAAAACATTCCTGCGTTAAGTCACGCGAACTTTTGTGACTCTTAAGCGAGTTTTCTATGAAAATAGAGCTATTTCTTTCCCTCGCCAAATAGAACGAAACGTCGTTGAAAGGTGCGAATTGCAATTTTTTGCTTCCAGGCACCTCCCGTTGCTCTGGAACATGTTGTTTTAAAGTAATTTCGGTTTAATTATTTAATTCGAATGTTCGTACTTTGACATTCAGAGAACTGGGCATAAATTACTGTGTTATATAATTTACTAGCCTACGTTTCCTTGGATACAGAAAGTGAAAAGGTAAAGTTTGTCTTATTTTAGAAGGTCAAGCTAGGACTACAAAGTCCTCTCTACCACTCGACCTCAACCTATACCTAGCGTTAACGTATAGTCATATTACAAATGTAAGTGGTGACTACGGGGATAGTGATTAAAGGAATTTCGTCTAATTTAAAATTGATAACTGAAAACGTGTTCTGTTTTATTTCCGAAGATTCACCGTAGCGCTTGTGGCTACGTGTAGGCTGTTTTTAACCAATAAAAGATAAACTAAAAGAGGTTATTTTGCTTGTGTTACAATTGACAACTTTTAGTTACAGTGATCTACGTACTCGTAGAAGACGTAAGCCTCGTAGTGCGCGCACTCCATTTTGAATCATGTAAGGACAGTAAGTAATAGCAATTTCTGTTATAAGAACAATCCACCACAATCGTATTGCAATTAAATGCACTCTGTTTAGTAGTGCAATGCTCTGTTTTCGTTGGATGTAACGCGTTCCAAATTTGCAAGTAAAGAAATCGCTAAATATAGAATCATTGTACGTCTTTAGTACATCTACTGTGCAATAATAACTGTATACTGTACATTGTAACATAAAAATATAACTATTTTTTTTTAATATTCCTTATCACTAATACTTCGATTTATTCACTGGTCTCGTCAACGACACCGATGTAAGGAACATGAGAGAAAGCCTAGCTTAATATTTATGGACCACTTTCACTTCCTTTGTGCCTTCACTTTGATGAATATTTCCTCCAGAATACTTCATCGGACTTTGGATCTAGAGTAAAAGTTGTAGGACAATTTACGAGGGCTATCCAGAAAGTAAATTACGTTTTGGAATTAAAATTCTACGAAGAATAGGAAAATATTTGTATTATATACATTTGAAAGCCACACTAAAATACTCCTTTTCTACATAATCGTTATACAAATTTAGGCAATTATCATACCGATGGACGAGCTTTAAAATTTTTTCGTCATAAAATTGTGCCATCTGTTCCTTCAACAATGTTGTTACTTCTTCCTGCAGCCGTTCATCATCGTCAAAACGCTGTGCGTTGCCAGCCACTTCTTCATCCTTGGGAACAAGTGGTAGTCGCTTGGTGAAAGATCCGGACTGTACGGTGAAAGAGGAAACAACTCCCACTCGTACGGCAACCATAATCTTCCTTATCGACATCGTTTGCATGCATTTTTTTTTCTGAGGGAAATTTGTGTGTCCCCACTGCATTGACTGCAATTTGTCTCACAGTTAACATGTTTCACCCATGTTTCATCACCAGTAACAATCCGATTAAGTAGTGAATCGCCATATTTGTGGTAATGGTCCAAACACGTTAACGCTGCACCCATTCGCTGATTTTTGTGATTTCATTACCTTTTTCCGCAAGTTCGGCATTCGCCAAGCTGGGTCTTCCACTCCGCTTTTCGTCGTGCACATTTGTTCGGCCATTTTTAAAGCGAATGCTCCATTGACGCACTCCACCTTCAGTGATGGTATTGTCCACATACACTTCACAATGCTGCCGATAGATTTCAATCGGTTTACAGTTTTTTGCAACCAAAAACCTTATTACTGCACACACTTTAAAGCTCAAGGGATTTTCAATTGACAAAGACATTTCCAAGCGACACTGTAACTAAAAAAGTATGCCACAGACCTGAGAGTTTATCGGTTAGATGCAGACTGAACTAGGGAACAACCACATATCAAGATGTCCGCGCTAGCTTCGCCCCTAGCGGAGGTAACCGAAAACGTAGCTTAATTTCTGGATAACCCTCTTATTTAACAAAAGCTTGAGGATGTACTCAAGTGTTGTTGATTGAATTTCCGTTATAACAAACCACAGTACATAATGTTAATATCTTTTATAAATAATCCTTGAAAATGTAAGTGAACTTCAACTATCCTTAAACTAAGATACAATAATCTTAGTTTTCTTAAGCCCTCTTATTGATATGGTGTCCTATAAAATAAAGTTTGATTTCAAGTTTAGCCCTTCAAGTAGTCACAACCATCTTAGTTCTTTAAGCTTTTGATAAATTTGGGTAGAAGGACATTTGAATGCCCATGAAGGAAATGATTTCCCATGGAATACAAATAAATTGGTTTACAATTTTTAAACTACAGTTTACTATATACCTCAGTATGTTTTATAGAGTACATAATGTACTCATGGCAAAATATCTAACCTCAAACTGCTTCCACTGAACAGGATAGATTCAGAAGTACAAATGAAAAAACAAATATGTTTCTTTTAAAATCTGTAGTTTTAAGGTAAAATGTCTATTTTATTCTTATTATTGTGGTTTCAACATTGCAGTTAATGAGCAAATTAAAAAAAAGGTTTCTTACAACGGGTTTTCAAGGTTTCTAATGGAGCTGGTTTCTATTGTAATCAGAATCAGACACATGCGACGGACAATTGTAAGACCAGTAGGATTGATTGAATCAGAACTCAAACATAGGTTTGATTAAGGGATGGTTGTGAGGGAGGGAGTCGTAGAGGGGGAGGGAGGGGTGGTCAAACATGTGTCCGATCACCTGAATAATCAAGCTGACTTAAGATGAACAAATGTTCCAACATGTGTTATACCATCTAACTTGTTAACTAAACCACGGCGGGTTTCAAAACTTGTTGATTTTAAACCCATTGCGAAATTACAATTGAGATGTGGTATTTGGGGCAAAGGAGTGTTCGACCGTAGCGCAGTGGTCCTTCGCACCAAATCAGCCCGGGTTCGATTCCCGGACGCAGTGATAACTTTTCACCGTGGCCACCCCGTGGTTCGGAAGTGACGCTAAGCCGTTGGTCCATTCTATTGGTCGTTGGGCAATTAATTAATGACCCTATCTGGGGAACAGTCGGCTCTAGTTTGTAATAAGAATCTCATCATCCATCACCCATCACACTCACCATCATTCAAAAATACCCTCTAAGAGTGGTCGGTGATGTAGGTTGTCCTATGATAGTTAAACTTTCGAAATTTGCTCAATACGTAAGGAAGAGTGGTCATAGCTAAGTGCTTCCACTTAAATGGATAGGGTTCAATTCCTGGCGATGCAGTAATAACACTGTCACCCTGACCACTCATCGTGGTTTAAAAATCATGTTAAGCCGTCGACGATTCCATTGGTTGTTAGATTATTAATTATGACAAATCTGGGAGCAGCCGGCTCTCGTCTGTAACAAAACTACACCCAACCATCCATCAAATTACTCATCACAACAACAATCTATACTACAATCACCTTAAAAATACACCCCAAGAGTGATCGAGGTCACAATTAAAGTACGAGTATTCTAGAGTTTAAAACGATTACTAGTAACTGAGTAATACAATTAATTACAATTGGATCAAAAATTAAGATTGAGTGTAGAGTTTGCAAAGCGCAAGGTCGTGGGTTCGATTCTCGGCTCAGGCACAAGAGTTTTGGACCACTTTCCCTCAAAGTTGTGTGATGCCCACAAACTTTAATGTAGTAACTTATTAAGTAACTTACTAAAAATGCTATTGCGTAGATAGTAGAAAAAACATAACTATTTGCGTTTTGCTATCAACCTTGTTTACCTTTGTTTACCTTTTACTTTCGTGGAATTTGGACAATTCACTACGCTGATCACAAAGTTATTCGAAAACGCAACGTATTCTATTAAATGATGCAACGGCTATCGGCCACGCTTCACTAATCGATCGTACACACAGGGTGTAGTGTGACGAGTGTAGCACGCAGGGTGTAGTGTGCAGGGTGTAGTGTGTAGAGTGTACTACAGTACGCAGGGGTGGTCACTAGTTAAGCTCAGTGCATCAATCTAGCTCCTGGCTAACAAGAGGCCATGGTTAGTTCAAGGTGTAATCTATCATGCAACAACCCAGCACCACTATGCAAATGTCGCACTGTCACTGTTCTATTGTTACCTGTAGGCTGTTGGTACACGTATGTTGTATGAGAAAATACTTGTTAGTTTTCTAAACATTGTTTAATTTCTTTGTTTGCCTTTTAATTTCCTAATCAGGGAATCCTCTTTGGTTTACCATGTGAACTAAGAAGAAATAGGTCTAGAACAAAATAAAATAACATTTAAAAGACGTGATCTGGATGTAACATTTCCAAACAGAATAATCGATAAACAGCTAACACATCGGTTTAACCCACTATATCAAAGTTTTCTCGGAAACCGTATTCACAGTCAACAGAAACTAGTGAAGGAGTGCATGAATAGCTCTCGTGTACTTCATGAAACTAGTTGATTATGCAGCTGGGTTAAGAGCAGTTACTCAACTGCTTGCCTTAATTAAAAGACTTTGCAAATTCTAGCTCATGTAGAGACTGAATGTGCAGGGGCAAAGCGATAACGAGATGTGCCCAATACAACCTCACACAAGTTTTCAACTAAAGGAAGTAAGCATACGCCTGTCAAACCAAAACTTTGCTTTTTAGTAGTGTATTCTTCTTATATGGTGGAATTATCTGAAATGTGTGGTAATCATTGTCTTTGGCTATCGATTTATTCGCCAATGGAGGAGTCTCAGCAAATGTAGCAGAAGCCTCATCCTCACTATTGGTTAGGCTTTTATTAATGCAAATTTAAAAATTAATAAGACCAATTGTATTTTAAAGGGAGGTATTGGTACGGTCATGTAAAATTCTCCTTAAACAAATCTAAATAAAGTGCTTAGCGAGAATTTGCAATGTATTATACTGTTTTAAACCTAGTCTCCTTAGTAGGTTAACATTCTCTGGTTTTATACCTCTTCGAATTCACGCTTTAACCTTCCTTACACACTTTTTTGGTGCCAACTACACTCACAAATCAAAACATAATCTAAAATTAAGTTGCAAGCTACACTTGCTGAATAATTGTGTTAGAAATTTTGAATGTTTAGTTAGGGTTAGGGATCTACACAGTTTTAACTCACCCAACCGAATAGTAAACAGACATCACATCAAACCACATAACACTCTTTAACAAAGAACCCTCGATACAAGAACGTAGAGTGGTCGTTGAAGAGGGAAAGAAAGAGACAGAAATAGAAGTGTTTCAAGGGGTCTGAGTGGTTTTGTCAAGTGTAGTCTATAAGAGTGACGTGTTCTTTCGAAACCGTTGTTGGTTTAACGCGTTTAATAATAATAACAACTTCTCAGTGGGTATTTGTGAGAAATTTACTTTAAGAATAGATAGTTTAAGGTGGTCCCACGACAGTCAATGAACGTAAAGAAATCATCGACATGTTTGGTCATTTATCCATCCCAATTATCCGGGCACGGTTAAACCGAACATAGAAATCCAACATAAAAACTTTTATATCACCGCTCCTCAAATTAGGCCTATCGCTGGTAGAAAGAGTTTTGCACCAATTTTTTGGCAGAAGTTTTCTTGTGGCCTTAATTTGCCAACACGATGATTGTATCTTTAACTTTACAGGTGTGTACGTACTCCAGGGTTGTCAAGGCTAAAGCTGTTGGAAAATGGGTGGTTTACTATCTCTTATAGACACTGGCAGCAGAACCTCACACAATAGCGTGGAAAAGCTCATTTCTTGGTTTAGTACGTGCTCGGTTTTGCATCGTGATTATGTCAAAATAAGTTTAAGGTGCACTTTTTAAGTTGAAAATAATCTTAAGTTCACTTCGATAGTGAGAATTTGTGTATGTTCTAAGCTAAGAAGACAGGTGCAAAAGGGACGATGCAGATCGTACAGGCTAAAAACACCAACAATAATGGTATTATAGTGAGCTAAAACTTTGTGTTCTTTCGAACAACTTCTTATCTATGGTCTTCAGGTCTTGAGGCAGGCTATTCCAAAGTTTAGCTCCAGCGTATGTTGGTTTTCGCTCGGTAGCTGTAAGATGATGGATTGGAATGGGACAATTTGAAGCGTATCTTGTATTATAGTATTAGTGTTGAGAGAATTTGAAAAACTAAACAACAGTAAATATACAACTTTAAAACCCAATTTAAAATAGTAATATCAAAAAATAACTCCAACGTCTAGCTAAGGGGTAAAAGTTCTAAATAATCCTTTTTACGTCATAAGATACGTATACAGAAAAATGATAACGGAAAAGCACTATTTTTATCACAAACTCTAGCTAACCCATTAGACAGACGTTGCTTGTACCGTGAAGTTTTTTTACCTCCTAACCACTCAAAAACATATAACCTTTACGCCTTTAGGAGTTACCGGTTAGACTACGAGTACACCATACTGCGCATCCTGTGGAAAGCATGCTTTCTCGACCGGTCTCAAAGCCTCAAAGCGAGGACCTCTACAGAGTATCAAATTGGCAAACCGACTGCAGCAATTAGCATGCCAACTTCCTGAACGGAAGAGCATTGACGATAAGCCAGAGATAATCTACAACCACTGTGCAATGTAAATGACTCGGTGTTCTATTGTCATACAAATGGAACTGTAGTGTGTTTCAAATAACATTAAAACCTGTAGCTGTATGGTTAAAGACTAATTATTGAATAACTCTTCGAAGCTAAAATGATTTTCGATTAAAGATATTGTTTTAAACTTACATCTGCGTTGTTTAGTGCCCAATAATTTACCTGAAATAGAAACATAACTCATGTTAATGTTAAGGCTGATATTCACTATGTTGAGGGCCTAAATATTCTCGATACTGAAAATCCTCATCCAAAAGATTTATTTAATACTGGATTTTTGAATTCCTAAACAAGTCCATTTCCTCCTCTATTATTCAACTTCATTGCCCCCTTTAACCCCTGATGATGACCATGTCTTTTGTTGTTAAATACACTTTGCTTAAATAACCATCAAAATTAAATTATATTCAGTCAAAAAATTTATATCACGCCTTGTCCTTTACGAGACACACATACAGACTAAGACAGGAACTTTACCTACATCAACTCCTGACATGAAGACCTATAAGATCGACCCCATGTAATCCGACCCTTAACACTTGACAAGTAGATTTCATCCTGATAATAACTCTTATACGCGTGACAAGAATAGGGTTTGCACTAGAGATAAGTCACATTATAGTACTTAATAAAAGCCTTAAGAGGGAGAAAAGGCTCTTTACCTCTAAAGAGGGTTTCTAGTGCCACAGAAGGGGATGAAGCTAAGAGAGGTGATAGGAGTAATTATACAACATGTTTCCATGTGACATGTGTTGTTAATGTTTTGTAGAAATATTGGCTTCAAATGTACAGGTCTTTTGGATTGAAGATGAACGTCTTGAAACGGAGAGCAACATCTTTGCACTAACACAAAGAAACAACGGTGAAAAAGCTTAATTTAAGCATTGAGTTTGTATATATAGAAGCCCAAGTGAATGTTATTATCTGTCATTGTTCATGTAAATTTAGATTTAGATGACGTGGGATTAGTAAGCTTAACCTATCTTACTTTCGTATAGCATATAGTTGATTATAAACCATCTTTAGTGGTTCTCACAATTGAAAGAGTGCGGCAGTATATTCTGTTTATAGCAAAGCTCTCGTACTTATGAGAAACGATTTAAACTGTATACGTGAAGTCAGATTGGTTAATAGACAAGAGCCAAAGATAACACCTGATGCACTCCAATATGCTTACCGTATAGTTAAACTGCCCAGCGGAATTGCAACACTTGTTCTTTCCGCTATGTTTCTACTGGGTTCTTAAGTCAATCCAGAGAACAATGAATGGTTAAGGACCTTTTAAGAACCAAACCTGTTTAATACAAACTCCCCTCTTGTGGCACCTCAGAAGAAAAGGACTTTCAATACAAATTCAACGACTCAATACTCAATACTCAAATAACTTTATTTTCGTATTCATCAAGAACAGAATTGGCGTCATAATATTACATTTTATTTGTTACAATTAGTTTTGTATAAATACAGTCCAAAACCAGTTGGTAGTGGAAGTTTATTGTTTGGCTGCAGCAATGGTCTTGAATTCTTCAAAGCTGTAGATCGACTCACCTATAAGCCACTTCAAAATAGTATTTTTTAGAGTCTGAGGGGTGCTGGCTTTGATGTCATCTGGAAGCATGTTGTAAAGCTTGGCACCGGCATAGGATGGCTTCTTGGCAAAAAGGGCTGAGTGATGTGCTGGGAGACTAAAGTCATTCGCTCTTCTTGTGTTATGGAGTTATGGAGATCCCCATTTTTTATCAGATGTTGTGTGCGAACATGTTTAATGACTTCACAAATGTAGTCACCAGTGTCACAACTTTTGGTATACCCAAAGTCTTGAAGGCGTTCCTACAACACTCTGGATATTGAAGGTCTGCCAAGATTCCCACTGCTTGTTTTTGTATGACCAATACTCGCTGGAGATTGCCAACAGATGAACCTCCCCAGAGAACCAAGCCATAACATATGTGACTCTCAAATAGGGCATGGTATGCAGTTTTGGTTGCTAGAAATGTACCGATAGACTTGAGTCTTTTGAGAACAAAAAGGGCTGAACTAAGTGTTTTGCATAGTTCTTCTACGTGGCCGTTCCATGACAGGCAATTGTCAATAACAACTCCCAGATGCTTCGTTTTCTATACTGCGTCAATTATGTTATAAGGGATTATGTTATAGGGTTGCCATGTTTCTCTCTAAAGGTTTTAAAAAAATGTGTCGTGAAACCAAATAGTATTTGAAATGTGGCATTTTAAAGCTGATTTCCTGCAGTATTTAAATAAGTATTACAAAAGACAAGTGGAGTTAAAAAATCTTTCTTTGCGTCGTTGAACTTGTATTGAAATTTCCTTTCTCTTGAGGTGCCACAAAGGGGGAGTTTGTATTTAAAAACTTTGAGGGCTATCCCTCCCGGTATTTGGGTAAGGGATGGGTGACGCAAAGTACGTCAAAACAAACTTAGAATAGAATAACCAACTAGAATAGAATAAACTTCAGAATCCTATAAAAAAACTCCCCAAAGGCTTTAAAAACTTGTTCTTTTCAAAGTTAAGTTTAGGAGGACATAAAACTCACCCTATGATTATGTTATTACAGCAGAAAGGGTAAAATGTCAAACCATTTTACCAAAGGCAATAAACAAAAACATATTTTACGATCATCCCTTTTCAAACCAATTCTAATAAATGAAATAACCTGAAAGCGTTATTACATATAGTATAACGATATAAGGGTAAGTGTGTAATAAAGCTTGTATGCGACGAATGATATAATGAAGTGAAAGTAATGGGCCTCATGTGACCTGGAGGAGTGGAGGGTTCGAAGAAAGGAAGCTCAATATTGATGGTCTACTCTACTCTCCTTTGTGCTCAGCTGTTACGTGAATATTCCTTTCCCGCCTGGAGGAATATATGTTTGTATCAAAATAGGCAATGATCTCGTCGTGAGAGCGAGGAACGAATATGATGGTTTATGGAAAGGAAAGATTGGAATTCCGATAAATATTGAAACTGTGACTATGATAGATGTCTTTGAAAATAGCAAACCCTACTTTGACTGTTATACTACCCAGCAGTTTTGTTATAGAGCAGTATTTGCTGATAGGTACATCAAAGAAACGAATTAATTGACATTGTTTGTGTCATTGGCACCAACACAATATCATTAGAAGGTTAGAAAATGGAAAACCAGTTAACAGAAAAGTATATCTCCCATTATTCTGCAATTAGTTAAGATACTTGAGTAGTATGATGCTCAAAAATAAGTCCTATATAATGGTACTAGTTCAGAAATGTGAGTGACCCATTTATAATTGAGTATGCGTTGTAAAGCACTGAAATTCAAATGCGATTTAAAATGTTATCAACTGCTCATTACGGGTAGTAAAGAAAAGACATGCAGGGGATTGCAATTTGAAACAAGCTGCTGTTACAAATAGTGATATTATGAGTTTATAACTTTGAAATTAAAAGGTCGATAAATTTTTAGAGGGGATCGAAAGCCAAATTTCAAAATGTAATGTCATTTTAAAACAATTGAATTTAAAAACGCGCTAGCCAAACATTTTTAACTTAATTTTATTTGAAAGTAAAATATTGGAAAGTGAGGGAAACCACCATATAACATTGTGTTACATTATGAAAAAATGTGTACAAAAAATTATCACAGAAAAAGCAGCGTTTATTGGACGGAAAAAAGCCACAAAAAAGACGTTTTTACAAAATGCACGCTAGGTTCCCTACTCACAAAACATATTTAGCCACTCGCAAACATATTTTTAAGCCCGCAGACTTAAGTCATTGGTCATATTTCATCTTCACTACTTCGATGCGCACCCTTAAAATAGAATGTGAAATAATCACCAAGATTACATCTAAAACCTGGACATGTTCGTTGCATGGGTAAGGTTATCTTCCTCCGTACAAGTAGATCTCAGATAGAAGCAGAACAAAAGCTTTCAAGTTAAAGGTATTGTGACTGTTGTAAGAAATAAGATAGTTTCGTGACCAGAGTCAGTGATGCCAACCCGTGTTCGTGATTTACTTGATAACTGCTGCCAACCGAACAACAGATGCTTTCCCTTGATAGAAAATACTTTCTGTACAAGATCAACTTTCATTTTACTTCGTGTCCACTACATAAGTTGCTTGAAAACGTTAAAACCTTTCAAAACTAAAAATAAACTACATATCATTATACACAATATTTGAGTTGTAAACAGGGTGAGTTTTTAATGTCCCCTTCCCGCCATCACTTTTGAAAAAGGAAACAATTTTTGAAAGTCTTATGGAGAAGAGGGGAGGGCCCCAAAATTTTATAAATGCAACCCCTTCTTTGTGGTAATTCAAAGGAAAAGGAACTTTAATAGATGTTCAATGACGCAAAGAAAAAACGTTTATCTTCACTAGTTTCTTTTTGTAATACCTGTTTAAAGATTGCAAGATATCTGCTTTAAAATGCCACATGTTAAATACAATTTTCAATGACAAGTTTTTCCTGAAAATCTACTGAAAGAAACATCACAACCCTATAACATAATCTCATGCGGTATTTTGAAGAAAAATTTTCCATACACATTTTTATGTGGTATTTAGCATTTTAACCCTGGTTTCTTGCAGGTTTTAAGTGGGTACTACAAAAGAACGAGTAGATAAAAAACTTTCTTTGCGTCGTTGAGTTTGTATTAAAATTTCCTTTCTTTTTAGGTGCCACAAAGGAGAGGTTGCCATTTAACAATTTGGGGGGCCCTAACTCCTGGTTTTTCGGTGGGAGTTGGGTGACGCAAAGTACGTCAAAGCAAACTTCAAAACGCTATAAAAACATTCCCCAAAAGGTTTCAAAAATGTTCCTTGTTCAAAAGTTAAAGTGGGGGGACCCCTAAAACTCACCCTGTATGTATGGTGTAGCTCGTTCTAAACTGATGGACTCACTAAAAAGTATAAAATATTTGAAGGGTACCATCGTTGAGTATAAAATAAAGAGGGACATTTAAAATGGGGCTCTTCGTTTGGTTGCACTATGTCATCATCAGCTCAGGAAGGTTTAAATGTTCATCAATTATAAACATCCTATTATAATATCCAGCTGTAAAACTGTCAAAAGGCAAACTTACAGATAACAACCATCAATAGCGAAATCAACGCTACCATATTCATCCTTGGCCAAATTCCCCGATTAAAGGTTGAGTTTACGATCGCTTTTTGTTTTACAAGAGATACGCATCCGACAGTACAAAATTTAAACACCCCTGAAAATACCTCCCAAATCAAAAGGATTTTTAACAGTTCTTAATGTTAGTGTTGAACCGCAAAAAAAGAATCCTCAACGAAAAACAAACTTTTCATTTTGTGCAATACTGGGCCATATATTTAAAGTTTTTTAGCCATGTGAAGAGTAACAAAAACTCAGACGGCACAGTGTTAGGTTTTGTGTGTGTGTAAGGATCGCCCTAGTCAGGACTGCGGCTCGTTACAATAGTCGTAGATTATGCGAGAAGGGTGGTGGAGGATGGAGAAGGGGTGGTTATGCTTTATGAGTCTGACAACCCGGGCTAGATACATACAAGAACTGCGTTACGATGAGGAAGAAAATTATCCAGATTAAAGCCATTGCTGTGTAGTTCCCACGATAGAAAACACATTATTAAACAGTGTTCAGCTCTAGAATCGACATAATTTAAATCAGTTTATTTACACAGAGTATAAGGTACGCATTGTTTGAGCCGCTATACGTACAACTGTCGCTTTCTTTGTTAGTAACTGAGAGAAACAGGCTACTTTACCAAATTATATAATATCAACTGTATACTATTTCAAATTGTTCGATCCATTTACATTGGCATGACGAACAGATTGATTTCTATCAGAGTTAAGAAACACCTCATACGAAATATGAAAACCCCAAGTCGTCGGCAATAGCAAAACACAGGTCAGCAAAGAACATGGAATTATGTTCCACAAAACGTGCTCATTAAAATACTACACTTTATCCCAAGATTATATGAGTTTATAGAGAAATCTGCAATAAAAGAAAACAATATCAACCGTGCAAATAGCTAATCAATGTCCAAAGCCTAAAGTATTTCCTCAAACGGCATCCGCGTCCCTCTCAATACAACCTGTACCTTCCTTGGAGTCACCTTGAGTATCCGCTTAAATTTCTCCTCTTTCAACAAACACCTCAATAAGAGTGCAACAGCACAGTTCAAAGCCTTTACTTACTTAACTTTCAGACACCAAGGCTGCAACACCCTTCCTTACTTTTACCAGACTCTATACAACTCGGTAATCAGAGCTGTTCTGACTTACGCCCACCCTAACCTTCTCACAGCAACCAACAGTACTGTCTTATTTTTCGCAGCCAGCGAGAGGAGAGCGCTCCCCCCATGGGCCTCTAACCAAGAAGTCTATGACGCCCTTCAAAGCTTCCCCCACCTCCAATAATTTCTGCTTCAAACTTAAAACCATATACAAATCCCACGTTCTAGAATCCAACCTTATAGCCGATCTCCGTCAACCCTACTTCACAAAAAAACCCCTTTAACCCTAACCCGACTGCTCAGCATCGAGCAGTAATTCCTTGAAATAAAACCTCTGGGCTGAAGATAGTCAGGCAACTAAATCATATAGATGCATTTCCACCGTCTCATGAGGGTATTTTAAGGCAATCATGTGGTGAAGGATGAGTGTGATGAGTGGTAGTAATGAGTTATGAGGTGTAGTCTTGTTACAAACTAAGGCTGACTCTTCCTTAGAATGTACAGATGTACGATTAATAAATAGCCCAATGACAAATGGAAATACAAGACCAACAGCTTAACGTGACTTCCGAACCACACAGGTGATGGTCTGATATGTCTAAACGATGGTGGGAGTTGATGCGGGTATCGTCAGATGATCACTGAGACTATTTGAGCCGATTTAGACCTTTATCATCCTCAAAACCTGACCTCCATGAAGCTGGATTACAGGACCACGCCACGAGTCCCAGTCAGGCAACTATAAAGATCAGCTTATCCAGAGATCTGCGATCTTTATGACACATTTCCACCGTCCACCTGAATTAATGTCAGTGAGTCCACTGAGGATGCAGTAAATAGTTTACTGACGCAGTTTGTACGGGAAACTTTAGATTATATTCGTGACCTCAGCCAGCCACTTAAGCCTTCGTTCTCATATATGGAGACATTTTTTTCAGAAACTATAATTTTGTATTTGCACTCCACTGGGACATTTACACTGTAATGTTTCATTTGAAAACTAAAAAAAATGTTTATTGATCTAATGTGAACGAACAACTCAAACTAACTTGAAACATGTATAGATTGTTGAACGTGGGAATTAACTTGGAAGTGTTCACATAAAGCACACCAAACCCAATATATTCCACCTCTGAGATCTGGGATGAAAAGCCAATACCAGCTTTCACGTTTCCGACTCAGGATGATATATGTTGATTAAATTTCACCGTGTGAAGACCTTTTCTGTCATAGAACAATAAATGTCATAAATTTACCTATACAATTCAAGTCGAGTTAGTTTTATGAATCGGTTACATTTTCAGAATAAAACTGGTAATATAAGCCAGCTATTGATACTTTTGAAGATAAAACTGTGCAAAAAGGTTAAAGTTTGTCTTGTTAACGAGGGACTACAAAATCTCTACAACACAACCGTAACTTTTACCTAGTGACACCGTAAAATCATTTGTCTAATTGTTAGTGGTGACTGCGGGGATCAAACCTGCTTCCAACGGAGTAAGCAGCTCCGGAGTTGCGCTCGATACCAATCCACCACGGGTACGCTAAACTATACAATTACACAGTACACATACTTTTTTCCTTCATACTTATACTTTGTACGTAACTGTAAATCATTTTGAAAAATTTAACAATATACTAACAACTATGAACATTAGTTCACACTTTGCGTCACATGGTTTTCTGATACGTATTTTTAATTATTTTAATTCGAATGGTATTATTAACTAGCAAAATACGTGATCCCTTCCACGTATTTAATAAACTTACATTTCTGTGGAAACGTAATATATATGCTCGTATTTAAAAACAACCATTAGATGAACCTACTATTTAATAATGATACATAGAAATACGAGGATATAAATACATTACGTTTCCGTAGAGTGTTAAGTTTATTTAATAATTTGATCACACATTTTGCCAGTTACAAAGTAGGGCCTAACAGCGTATTGTAGTTTGCTTTATGGAAAATATGTTTATGGTTTGCTGAGGTGTTTGCCATATTTTTAACCTTTTTTGACTTGGTAGTACACATTTAAACATTGCTTTAAAAACAGGTACATAGTTTAGGGTAGTTTGTATTTCATTATCCTTACCAACTACTTAGGACTACTCTCTCTACCACTAAACCTCGACCTTTACCTAGCGTCACCATATAATCACATTACAAATTGTAAGTGGTGACTGCGGGGATCGAACCCGCACCACCGGAGTGAAGAGCTCCGGAGTCGCGCGCGATATCAATCCACCACGGACCCGCTACTGACCACGATGGTTTCGTCCTATCCACAAAACTATCTCTTGACTAGTTATGTTTCGTAATCTGTAAAGAACGCCGTGTGTAATGAATCGTGTTCTACACCAGGGATTAGAAGGTTGGTAACAATGGTGGCAGGGTTTAACGTCTCTTGTCTCAAACTTGTAATCCCGCCCTTAACTGTTACATCATAATCTGCTTTATACTGTTTTGTCACTCCGAGCCTACCTAAGTAAGGCGTTGTTTAAATAATCCTACGTAACAGAACACACACACACATTTCTTATTTATATTAAACTCTGGATAGACGTGTAATAATTAATCTTAGTTAGCGAATTTCTTTGAAAATATAGCTATTCATTTATCTTGCAAATGATAAAGAAACGTCGAAGAAAGTGGTCTTAGGTGGTCACATACTCTATTGGTCCAATCTTCATGATATTTGGTGCAAATTTTCCTTTTGCAATTATAGCCAGGTTAAGCTTGTTAAATAGCTAGATCGAATCATCCGTTTCAAAATGGCGGCCAATCAAAGTTTTGTTTTACCTTTTGGCTCTATTATTTAGAACAAAATAAAAATATCAAATATGTTTATTGCGCTAAACAAAAACGACTACTAAATTAAGTGAAAATGTTAAAAGGAAAAAAGCTGCTAGCACCATATTATTGCAAAATAGTATTTCAAAAAGCATATTACGTGTATATGTGTGTATAGCTTTATAACGATAAGGTTAGCAAATACAAAGGTGTAATCAACTATTTACCTCTTCAGTATTAAAAAAATGAGTTGTTTCCAAATATTTAAAGTCTTTTATTTATCAATCTTACTGATTAGGTACGTAAATAGTAAACTTTACAATTTCCGGTTTTCAAAACGTGTTAGGTTACCATTTTGAATTGGGTATATGCTTCCCAAACGTGCCAAGCTATTGTAAAATGTTCACCAACTAAAACGTATGACGGTCACTGATTTCTGACACACCCTTTATAGCGCCAATTCTTACCAAACTAACCTATAACGATGTGTAAAAGAATAAAACGTAACGAAATAGGGGTCGGAACTTTAACTTTTCTATCAAACCCACAATGAAGGAAATAATTCGACCAATTTACATTGCTTTGTTCTCAGCCGAGCATTCAAACTGAAATGCAATCATCTGACTACTACGATCATGAATTTAAAATAGCTCTTTAATTATACTTTCTTTGGAAAATATTATCTAGAATAGTTCAAACACATAGTCTTCAGATGAATACCTAGTCAAGTCAAGTCAAAAAAGGTTTATTCAAAATAACTTTAATTTTTAATTTTACAAAAGCCATGTGCACGCAGGCACGCGAGGCAAAAAAAGACATTATTTAATTAATTATTTAGTGAGCAAGTGTCCAAATCAGGTATCTAGATGTTAAATCAAACATTTCACTTTAGTTATGAAAACACTTTTCACAAACCCATTTCACTGTAAATAAAAAATAAACAAATAAATATCACTGTATGAGTATTAACACTAGAAATTTCACCAACACATAAAAGAAACATTACATCACCTCACTTTAACAAACATTAAAGATACATCAAAAATGAATACAAACAAAATAATATAGATCTTTGAGATTTTCTTAACTGGTTTTTGTTTAAGAACATATTTAACACTTAAAACTGGAGAATGTATCTAGTATATTGAATTTATTAAAGTATTTGTTAAATATCTCAGTACATTTGAAGTGACATTGTTTTCTACTTGTGTCTTTTTTCAAAAGCGAATTGACAGAAAATAATTACCCATAGATCTAGTTTGTCTACTTATTTCAAACCTTTTAAAAACATCTATATTTTTATTTGCAAACGTAAGAATTGAGTACTCAAAAAGTTGATTAAAATTAAAACATTCAGATTTGTAAACAACTCTGCGGATGGGTGATATTTTCCCACACTACAGATGGTGCGCAGGGCAATCTTTTGTATAGTAACAATTGGCTTCAATATTTGAACAAAAGTACCTCCCCAATGTATAATACCATATCTCAAGGTAGGCTCAAACCAAGCAATATAAAGTGTGCGTAAGTCTAAAGCAGTTAAATAACTTCTCATGAAATAAAGGTTGTAGTTAATACTTCTTAGTTTTTCACCAAATAGTTTACATGAGAGTGCCATTTTTAATCAGAATCTATTCTCAGTCCAAGGTATTTGACCGAGTCAACTATATCGATGTTTTCACAGCTACATTTGTATAAACAAGAATGAGAATGACATCTAAGACTAAAGGTACCCTTAAATTTCTCTATTGTTGATGGCTTGAAAGAAAAAATTATTGCATTGGATTTTTGTATTTACAAGTAATTTATTTTGGACTATCCATGCGGATATAAGAGAAAGATCTGCATTAATTTTATTTCGCAAAATATCATAACTGTTAGCCGAGCACACTAAACTAGTATCATCTGCAAAGGCAAATATATTTGACTTGAGCTTAAATGACAGCAAATCGTTGATGAAAATTACAAAAAAGAATTGGTCCCAGGATTCCTCCTTGTGGTACACCCAAATTCACATTTAAAACATCACTTTGGACTCCATCTATCTTAACAATCTGCTGTCTTCCAAACAAAAATGATTTAAACCAGTTGAGAGATCCTTATCTTACCCCGTACTGATCTAACTTATAACATAAAATATTTAAATCAACTAAGTCAAAGGCCTTGGTAAAGTCTAAGTAAACTGAGGCAGTCGGTTTTCTATCATCGACGTATTTACAATATTAGTAATATGCCTTTATAAAGCCAGGTCGGTACCCCTGTTCTTAATGAAGCCATATTGATTAGGGGAAAACAAATTGAATTTGGTAAAATAATTTTCAATTTGGTTTTTTATGCAGTTATCAAGTATTTTAGACAAACTGTTTTGCAATGAAATCGGCCGATAGTGATTAATAACTCTTGGATCATCCGCTTTATGTATGGGAACAACAAGTGAGGTTTTAAGTAAATCAGGATATGTTGCGGTCTTTACAGATAAGTTAACGATATGTAGCAAAGCCGGAAGTAAAGTCAATACACTTCGTTTGATGGTGATAATTGATATACCATCAGTGCCAACAGAACGTTTGTTCGTCATCGATGCGATGACCTTGAGTAGTTCAGTTGCAGTGATTTCAGATAAAACACAGACCTGCGCAACATAGGTTGTTCAAACATGTCTTGATCATAAGTCTGGCTGATCAGGTGGCCCGGCATTTCAGTGAAATGTTTGTTGAATGCGTTTGCTACTAATTTTTCGTTCCCTTGGACTGTGACCTCTTTGTCAATAATAATAAAGGTATCAGATGTTTTTGTTTCTTTTTTCATAATCGACTTGATAACTTTCCAATAACCACGCGAATCACCATTACATTATTTGATCTTGTTAGAGTAATAATTTAACTTTTCTCACTTTATCAAAAAAGAGCACTCTCTAGACATATGCTTATATCTAGTATTTATATCTAAATTGTTTTTATCTTTCCTGTATAATTTGAAAACTTTATTTTTTTCATTAATTTTGCTAATTAGAAAATTTGATATCCATGGTTTTTTTTATTTATTTGAATACGTTTTCAAATATTGTGACTGATTTAAAGCCAAATTAAAATTTTCGTAGAAATTTGAAAGAGATTGATTGACATCGTCACAATCTGTAACAAGGTCCCAGTTCTGATCAGCTAGTCTCCTACTCAACAAGGAGTAATCAATTGCTTTAACGTATTCATACTTAGGTCTAGCTATATTTAAAGATTTACAAACTATAAACACTCCTGCATGATCACTTATATCTAAAGGTTCTAGTCTACTTTCAAAACATATATTATTTCCTTCTCTAACATAAACATGGTCCAAACATCGGTCACCTCTAGTTGGTTCGTTGATTTGTGATATAAACCCAAGTGATGCAAGCATACTAAATAAATCATCCACGGTAGGATTATTTTCCAAATGCAATAATTCATATCACCCGTTACAACTGTAGGTCCTGGCGTATTCATTAATGTTCGTTCAAGATTATTTTGGAATTCTTTGAAACTAAATCTCTAATTTCTATAAAAGCCTAATAGATTCAGAGTATTTTTTTATTGTTGAATTCTAAAAATAATTTTAACATAACTCCCTCTGCTTTTTCATACAATAGATTAAAACGTAAATAATTAAGACACTTATGAACGTACATTAAAACTCCTCCTGCTGCATTAGTTTTTCTATCTTGCAAGAGTGTATTATAATCATTAATATTGTATTTATTAACCTCATGTGACTCAATCCAAACTTCAGACAAAATAATAACGTGAACTGTTTTCGTTTGTGAAGAAATAAAATTTTAAGTTGATCAAAATGTTTTCTTATGCTACGTATATTCATGTGAAAAAACATAAACTTTTACTTATGTTACTTAACATAGAGTATAAAATAAACAACTATTTACATGATACTGTGACGACTCCTCACTGCGGCCGCTCCTCAGTCGGTGGGTCTCCGAAGTAACCAGATCTGCCACCTTGGTGATCCTGTGTGTCTCAGCCTCTTCGGACTCCTTGACGTACACCTTGGCCCCTTCACCCAGACGAACTGCACTCTCTTAGCGAACTTGTAGAAAAGCAGAGTTTTATTATACGGAGTTAGATGTTCATTCACGGAAGTAGGAACGTTGTCGACAAAGTCTGTAGTTTTCAAATTGATTTTCTAAAATGTTTCCAGAATACGCTCCTTCTTCTGCCTATTAGAAAACCTGACGATGATTGGCCGTGGTCGTGAGCTGTTCTTTGCCCCCATTCTATGTACAGCTTGGATGTCATTAATAAGAACAATAAGGTTCGTTAATATGAACTGCCAGTTTATTGATGACATTGAAAACGTTCTCATTTTGTATTTCGGGAAGACCATTGATTTGTAGGTTGAGATTTTTGCTGTACTGCTGAAGTTCCTCAACTTGTGATGTTAGATCTGATACATGCTTTTCTAACCTGTTATTCTTTGCACCTACGTCACACATACAGCTTCACAATACTATCACTGAGTATAAATCAATTTCCCTTTAGAACCTAACACGGTGTAAACTCAAGATAGAGTTTAATCAGAATATTTCATTCAGGGTGGAAAAGTTCAGCACTCGAAATTGCCTTTTCATTTACCTCTGTTCAACACATATTGCTTTTTGATACGCATTGTCTTGGCTTAAGCAAAACGCATTCTGAGATCGGGTCCCCTTCAGCTGTGGAAAACCTTTAAAAAACGAATTTAGTTAGTAATAATAACACAAATGGTAACACCACTATTTATTAAAACCACTACTTTGCCTGGTGCTAATGAAACAAATTAAATTTACAGTGAAAGTTTTTTTGTGATTTAACATGTCAACTTTAGTGAAAACGTAACGTGTATATTTTTAAATAATCGGACTTTGTCAGATTGAAACAAGTCTGACGGAAACTCTTGGATATGAAGTAAGAAGTGTTTTGGGGTCGCCCCAGTTAGGTCTGCAGCTCGTTACAAGGGTTGTGGTTGAGTGGGAGGGGGGAAGGGGTTGTTATGTTTTATGAGACTATCAACCACACTCTCGAACCCAGATGACTCCATCAGCTGACTCTCACAAAACATAGCATTTCACACGCAGAGAAAAGAGGTCATTTCCATACGCAAGGATGTTAGTTATTGCTCTTAGATCCCTTAGTAAAAGCAGGGCCAAAGCTGTTAAGTTTTTCTGTATTAATGCCGCAAAATGTAAATTTAAATGATAAGACGTAGCATTTAAAATATACGGAATAGAGAGAACAAACATGAAATCAGGTCGCAACCATCTCTCATTTTTCATGCTGGTTTAGCCTTGATGCCTGTAGGTGCGCCAATCGTTCATTTTGACAGCGCATCAATAGCGTGTGCTCTGAACTTTTTGGGAGGACTCTAACAAAGTGCGGGCAACTCAGTTCTTATGAGTCCTTATATACGAATATTTTCAATGGGCGGATTTCTTTTGGTTCTTGAAGTAACGTTAACCCTAGACAGTGAGGTACTATTTTATCGCACTACAATAATGACAATAATAATACATAATGCGGTATCCTTATAAGTTTAACTGTCGTATTACAAGCATTATTTTTATTTACTTACATTAGAACCCAAACAAATAAACAACTACTGTATTATGCTAAAAGAAATGATATTACGCCGTATTTATCAAAAACAGTATGATAAAAATTGATGTCACCTCGATAAACAAGACAACTTTACCTTTACTTTACTTCGATGTGATTTTATTCCTTTGAAAAGTTAAGACATTAACTATTCCTGAGTAACAATGTTTTCATAACTAATCACGAGTCATGTTTGGAAAATGTTCTTGAAGTAGAAGGTCTTGTGGTAATCCATATACAATATATTGTATGGTTTGAAGTGGCATGAAAAGCCAATATTCTCCTCTCACGTTTCTCTCTACAGTGAAATATTATGATTAAATTTAACCTTGGATATTTGCGACAGGACTTTGCGATGCAATGCCAGTAAATTAATAACGGAGTGTTCCATGTTCAATGGTAACGAATTAAAGATACATTCTAGCTTGTTCATCGGATAATTAGTTTTGTTCTCTAAGGTATACAGCCAAAAACTTTGTGGTAGACGAAAAATGTAGTATTGAAGTCAACTAAAGGTGTGATTCTAAAACTTCGTAGAAACCAATCGAGTTTATAATCTCGATTGATTTTGTTTTTGTTTTCTAGATATGTGGTTAGTTTTGCTCTGAAACATAGAGTAGTGTCATCTGGGTATTGGACGAGCCATTGGTATTGTAATGATGAACAAACGTCATTAGCGTAGATCAAAAAGAGCAAAGTGCTCAATTAAAGGATCAATCCCAAAACCAAGCTCTCTTTGAAGAAACAACACATTTGAAAATCCATTAAAGCCCTAAAATAATGATGAATATGTGGAAATGTTATATTTATCGATAAAAGAAGAAGCATATCACGTGTCAAATCAACGAGATAACATTTTCATAAATCGGACCTCGATAAGTTGATTTAACCCTTACTAACCAAAATTGTGTTTGATAGTTAACGGAGAGGTTCAAATCTTCAAACGCTGGCATTTCTGTTTGAGTCAACCTTTTGAAGTCCAGTTTGTGGCATTAAGGGTCTTCTAACTAAGCCCTTTAATTTGATTTCAAACTTTGCCTAGTCTCTTTGCACAACCTTTCTTCGGTGTTTAACTAATTTAGAAGGAGAGTTTGTTGAAAGAGACTAGATCACCCTTCACACCAAATGTAAGGTCTCAGGTGTAGAGATCAATCAAGCTTTGCAATCTTTAAGTCTTATTTTTGATAGGGTGTATTCATTGAGGTATTTTAAGTTAGGTGATTCTCTTTAAACCATCATTATTTAGATATGCCATATAACCTATGCTTTATAATAAGGTTATCTTCCGATATCTTGTGAACCGTAACTCGGTGACGACTTCTAGTCTTTAATTACCGTAAAGAAATATCACTACCACTGGCGATGGTGTTTATAGCTAGCTTTGTAGATATGACATACCCCGTATAGGCCTGTAAGCAACCACCTCCAAATAAACAATCGTTAATTTCAACCTCAAAACCTCACAGTCCATCTACAATCTACATTGCAACTCAACAAAACACAATTACAACCAAGCCAGAGTTATGATGTTATCAGTTACATCAATCACTCTACTGATAACAATCCCATTATCAGTGAGTAATTGAAGCTTCCATCGTAGAGTTGATGGCTGTGTTGCTGATTGTTATATACATGTTTAAGCCTTTCTAACGCTGTTCTCCATAAGACAAAAATTACAAAGCATTGACATTTATTCACCGTAAATTTCAAGTACACACACACACACTTCTCTGTGGTTTTGACTCAGGGCAAGTTTAGGAATTGAATACATGAAATAAATAAATGCCGAACTTTTAGTTGTTGAAGTGGTATCTAAAACCACCAAGAAAAGAGGTGGTATTAATTCGCAAAAGCACCTTTAATGGACGCCAAGAAGAGGTGGGCTTAAGTTAAATGCTTGCTGCTTTATGCTTTAAAACCAGACTCTGACCCCACCATCTTACATTTACCATCCATAAGCTCAATGTGAACTAATAACACCGGTTTTTCCTAGAAATCGCATCAATTGAAAATGCAAATTAAATTAAAATTAACTTATAATGGTTTAGTGTCCATATAAATTATTGATGATGGAATACTAAGATACCCCAAGCAATGTTGAAAATGGTGTTATTTAAAAGACACCACAATTTAGAATGTGATTTGTTGAACAATAATTAAATAGAAATATTGTCCATATAAGGTTGATTGATTTTTAAAGTCACGATTTTTCATGAAGTTTTGACCTTTTTATAAAAAACAAGACATAGTGTTTTTAAATTTGGATGATCAAATACCATTATTGGTTTCGTTTTTATAATTTAAAACAAACTTAATTAAAGTCAGATAAAATAAGAAAAATATGGGGTAAACAAAGCAGTGCCCGCCAAGGGCATAATGTTATATGTGGATCAAAATATAAAAATGTTATATTTTGTTTGTTTTCTGAACAAGTCAAAGCGTCATCAAAAGCCGTAACTTTTCAAATCAATACAAAAGTTATATGAAAGAATAAACTCTGTTTAACTGTTCAACGAAACATATTCTAAATTCGTATAGAAGGACTCAAAAGAACTAAGTTGCCTGCACTTTGTTGGAATCCATCCATAAATAGTTAGAATATTTTGTAAATTCAGAGCATAGTCTATTGACTCGCTGTCAAAATGAACGATTGGCGCACCTACAGGTATCAAGGCAAAACCAGCATGAAAAATGAGAAATGGTTGCGACCTGATTTCATGTTTGTTCTCTCTATTCCGTATATTTTAAATGCTACGTCTTCTCATTTTATATTAAATTGAGTGGCATTATTACGGAAAAACTTAATGGCTTTGGTCCTGTTTTTACTAAGGGGTCTAAGAGCAATAACTAACATCCTCGCGTATGGAAATGGCCTCTCTTCTCTGCGTGTGAAATGTTATGTTTTGTGAGAGTCAGCTGATGAAGTCATCTGGGTTCGAGAGTGTGGTTGATAGTCTCATAAAACATAACAACCCCTTCCCCCCTCCCACTCAACCACAACCCTTGTAACGAGCTGCAGACCTAACTGGGGCGACCCTTGCACACACAAAAACATGACTCTTGTTGACGAACTAACGGAATTTACGAAAACACCAAGGACAGTGTTTGGTTATATAAGCTTAAAGAATATATTGTGTTATTGGCCCAAGGATGGCGTTAACTTAACACGTTCTCTATTCCTTCAGTCCTTATTGTGAAACAAGACGAATAAAAATAATTTGCGTGCTCAACAACATAGGACTCACTTTAGACCATCACCTGCGTGGTTCGGAAGTCACGTTAAGCAGTTGGTCCTTGTATTTCCATTGATCATTGCACTATTAATTAATGACCCATTCTAAGGAAGATTCGGCCTTTGTTTGTAACAAGACTACACCTCATAACGCATTACTATCACTCATCACACTCATCCTTCACCACATATTTGCCTTAAAATGCATCATGAGAGTGGTCGGCATCTCAAATAGTGATTTAGTGATTTAGGACCAAATTGTTCAGCGAAATACCCTCTCAAGTTGGCATCCAATTTTTAACTCGCAGAGATACGTTACGGAAATATTCAAAGCTCGATTGAAGCGACATTTAGTGTACCATGCCTTTTACGACGTAGTAGATGATCTAAATATATCTAACTAGTTTAAGGTTGACATTACAGTTTACGTTACAGTATTAACTTTTAACGCGAATTACTTATCTTTTTCCTGGGACGGATGAATGTTTGTATAAATGAGTGAATAAAACATATTTAATATTGTTTTAATTTTTTAATTGTTTTTGCAATAAATTTACCATGTACGAGTAAAATGCGATTAAAGTTGAAAAGATAACGTCGAGAACCAAAAATAGTCCAGATTGGTTTGAAACTCGCCATTTGTTTTATGTTCGTGATTCGCACGTTGTGTTAGGTTAACTGTACTTGTGTGTTATTGTGTTATTGTGCTTTAATAGTGTAACGAGGTCGCAAGGTTGATGTAATAAATTGCAAGCAGATCCTGATAATAGAGTTATAATTGCAAAACAAGCAGATCTTTGATCTCAAAGGGATGGTGACAAGTGAAATTACATATTTTCAAATACTAGGAAGAACCTTTTGTGAGGTATATTAACTGTTTAGTGACTTTTGGTTTGACATCAAAATACACATTCTTGCTAATTATACAACAAACATTAGACAACAAACGAATAAACTAGTACGAAAGTGCTTTTAGGGTTCTTCTAAGTTGTTTATTTTTTAAATTGTTCAAAACACCTATTTTTAAATAGTTTCAGTAAATTCTAAAACACCTTTCAGGGCATAGAATATTCACATGCTTGGAGCGCAAAGGGTAGTAGAGTGGACCATCAATATGAAACTTCCTTTTCCGGCATCTCTTAAGGTATCCCTTTCTCCTTTGTATGTATAATATAGTTCCATATATCCTTTTTGTATCGAATTCTATAGAGTAACAAAAACATTTTATAAACTATTCAAGCTGCTGGGCATATACATTAACGCTATAATGTTTAGTCCAGATTTTTCAATGAACCTACTAGGAAAATACGTTTTGTTTGACTGTTCTGATTTATTTGATATTTTTAGTTTCTTTGGCTGAAGTTATGCAGTTTTTCCTTCATTGAATATCAAATAGAATAAAACTTGATACGTTGAAATATAGTAAAGCCACAGTATCGCCAATGAAAACGTACAACGCCGCTGGTTGATTTTGCCAATACATTTGTTAGAGTATTCAACAGTTAATGGATCAAAATACGGTGTCGGTTTGTGAAGCGCTCATTGTCAATATTGATTCCCCTCCTGTGGTTTTACCAAAGTCAAACATTGATGCTTCAATCCACACACTATCAAAGGAATATTATGGCGTACTTGGAAATATTAGTGTGTCTAAATATAGAATATTAAAGAGATCTCCTTTTAGCTTGTTTATTAAAGGAAAAATACTTGTTTGGTTTTGTGAAAATTTATGTGTAAATAGGTGGTCCAGCATCATTGTGACTCAAAAACTATGAACGTTTTCTTTTATACCTAACAAGAAATGGTAAAGCTAACCTTAAGTAGTTTTGAAATGGTTATAGGTTTTCCTCAATCCGAAACACGACGATCGAATGCACGGCTTTATAATCCTAGAAATTTTAAACATGCTTTGCAGGAACCCTCCCTCAGTTTTCTTTATTTTTGTTTATTTATCACGGGTTGATGCGGGTTTATAATGGCCAAATTTTGTGCAGATCGGGGACTGCTGACGTTTTTGTTTACATTCTATTTAACATAGAAATCAAGTATAATGTAACCCAATTTGTATTTTACCAAAACCCGTTTCGCAAAGGTATAAGTAATTCTGCAATTTCAGAATAATAATGTCAAATGTTTCTCGTCGTGTCCTCGGTTGTGTCTATTCGTGTCCCTTTGACGTTCTACACAAGTTCTCGTGGTATATTTCTAATAAAACCCAAAATTACTTTTTGGGGTTTCGTGTTAAAAACCCCGATTGTTGCGTTTGGTACTTTTCGAAGGTCGACATGCTGTAGGAAACGTTAAGGTATATTAAATCATGTTACCGACATTGTAAAACTTTTGGTCGTTACAATTCATTGGTGTTAAATTGTATTTAAAAGGTTTACAAATACATAGCCAAACTAAGTCACGTAAAATTTACCTTATATTCAATTTTAAAACCTTCTTTTGTGGGCTCCACAACCACCAACTTAACTGACAGAAAACGGTTTACAATTTACTCAAAACCACGACGAAAGTACGAGGTACATACATCAAAAAGCAATATGTGTTGAAAAGAGTTAAATGAAAAGGCAATTTCGAGCTCTGAAGTTTGCCACCCTGAATGAAATATTATGATTAAAGTCTACCTTGTGTTTACACCGTGTTAGGTTCTAAAGGGAAATTGATTTACGCATCGCTCTCTTATAAAACACTGTATGGGAAATGTTTACGCATAAGTGTGAAGTGAATATATTGTGAACATAGTATTAGAGCGTTGCTTATTTGTATTTTGGTGATGTTTTAATGTCTCGATATAACATTGTCATGAATTATTCATAGCTCTTATGCTTTCGTGGATGGTGTCACAACTATAATCTAGTTATTACGACTAATCATTTTAGCCCAAGGATTGGAGATTTACAGATTGACTACATTTATATATGTATAATACCTCGTCAAACAATCCTTTTTGGAGATATCCTCTACTGGGTTCAGTACTAATGTTTGGGTTTGGGTTCAGGAATATTTGCAGATTTTATCGACTTTTTGGCTTCGTCAGAATCTTTAAATTAACACTTAAAACCAAAAGTTTGAGTCAACTGTCGCCTCATGTCTGGAACGATGCATATGTGCTGGCCTGCCTTTGTGTTTGTTCATGAATAGTGTTTATTCGTTAATTTATTTTGCTTTTTCGTCACGTTCTTTTGTATTTTAAGTGAAAATTTGAATATTCTGACGACGCCACATGACCGATAAAATCTGCAAATACTCCTCATGATGGTACATTGGGTAGTAGAGGATGTCTCCAATAAGGATTGCTTGACGAGGTATTATACAGGATGTCACAAAAATGTGTAGGGCGCTATGCAAAACCGGAGTCTATATACAAAATACAGTAAGTCGAAAATGCCGAATAACATTTTTCGATCTCGACTTAATTTAGCCGTAACCAACAAATTTGTAAATTTTTGAAAATAATGAATTATTCAAAACCCCTAATATTTTTGTGAAACTTGGTATAAACCCTTTAATAGTTGTGCTAATGATATGTTCCTAAAAAAACTTTATCTTTCCGGTTCTGCATAGCGCGCTACACATTTTTGTGACACGCTGTATGTAAATTTAGTACAATCTAGTTCTTCCGGTTACGCATCAAAACAAAACAGCATAATATCGCTGTGGAGTACCATCTTCACTCTGCCAACCGTTTTTTGGAGCAGGGATGCCCGGATGTCTGTCGATGTTCTCATTGGCAGTGACCCTATCGAAAAGACTTCTTCTGGACTGGTTTCCAGCTTCTGGAAAGTTTAATGATATCTTCTTTGTTGGTCTTATTTAATTATTTCAAAAGTTTTTTTGGATGACTCTCGGGTAATAATGTAAAGTATTTCCCAATATTTTGGCTTTGTCAACTTGTAGAGACGTTTCGTGTTGTAACTACGTTCTGCTTTGGCCGACTTATTAACGTCTTTGTGTTTTGAGTTCATGTTGTCTCGTTGAAATTTATCTTTTAATATTGCAAATATACACTGAACCGCAACTCTGCAAACTTACAAAGAAAATTTGCTCAAAATAATAGAAGATGGTCCATACAAATCTGTTAGAAACTTAACAAAACTAACAAGAGCCTCGGAAAATAAATCAATATATAAAAACTTTACTTTTGATACGTTCCCAAAATGGAATTAGATTTTAAGATAAACACCCAGCTCAATAAGGACTCATTAAACTAGCTGCAATTACACAGTGAAAACCTTGAGAGGATTACCTTGACACAGTATTACACATAGAACGTGCTCAATAAACTCCTTTTTACTGGAGGTTTTTATTTTAAGGCTAGCTCCTCAAGGTTAAATTACTCATTTTCCAGCCTAACCAAACCTAACCTAACCTATTTTTACTTGACCTAACCTGATATGGAACGTGGCTCTAACTGCGATGACGTAGAAACAGGTGGTTAATGCTTAGATAGTTTAATCCGTCTAATGATGTTACTTCACTCGCTCTTCACTGAAACGTCTAAGCTTAAATACTGCATGAGCTTAGCTTTAACGAGATTACAGAAGAAGTTCTACGAGTTTTATATTGGCATCATGCGGTATACATGAGATATTTAACGACATTTTAAAATTAACTGTTTTATTCTGTATTTAGACTATTTACGACAATGTTTCGTCTAAATAAGGTGTTTGCTAAATTATGTAACAAGCTTCAGCTAGAATCGTGTTTCCTCGTAAAAGGGTAAAAGAACCTCTTGCTGTTCTCATATGCTTCTCAACAGATATTATATTTGCCTGTGCTGTTTTGATTAAAACCATTTAACGTAACAAACAAACGGCTAAAAATTTGTGCATATTTGACTGTTTCTTTGCTATTCTTCTTAAAATATCGAACATAAGAAATGATAAAAAACGTAAAATACCACTATTTTTAAACCTGATATTTTAACGCTGGAAACATTTTGTAGGAGGGTCTTGCGTTCTTTATAATATATTGTAACAAGTCTCACCGTCGTATTTATTAAATGGTTTTCAACCGGTCTCAGCAGTATTTGTACAGCAGAATTAAAATATGCAGTACTATGGTTGGATAACAGGTTAAACTCACTAATTAACGTTCACGTAAATAAAACACTTAATCCTAAAAACAACGAGTTTTGATTGTATCAAGACACTAAAAATTATACAACGGATCAATTATACATGTAGTATCAGTAAAACTCTCAAAATCAGTATCATAATCAGTAGTTACTCTTGTTTGTAGAACCACAGTCGGCAAAGTCATAGGTTTCGCGACGGAAACGTCAATTATTGACTGATAACCTGGTTGTTATCAGTACAGAGTGATTGATTAAACTGCTAATATCAATACACATGACAGCTGTGTAATCGTGTTTCTGTTGAACTGATTGTTTTCCTATACAGTATTGACCAATACACTTACTACCTTTTTGTGAGGTTGGAATTTTACTGTGGGAGAGTATTTTGTGAGTCGAAGTGATTCATTTAAGAATAAATTCAATATTATGATATATTACTGGTTGGTCAAATTGTTTTCAGTCCCAATAACAAATTGTAGCTTAAGTAAAATATCTCAGATAGTTCGTTTGTTTACTATTATTATTATTATTTGACTGGGACTCGTGGCGTGGTCCTGTAATCCACGCTAGCTTCATAGAGGTCAACTTCATAGAGGTCAGGTTTTGAGGATGATAATGGTCTAAAGCGACTCCGATAGTCTCAGTGATCATGTGATGATACCCGCATCAACTCCCACCATCGTTAAGACATATCAGACCATCACCTGCGTGGTTCGGAAGTCACGTTAAGCCGTTGGTCCTTGTATTTCCATTGGTCATTGGGTTATAAATTAATCGACCATTCTAAGGAAGAATCAGTCTTAGTTTGTAACAAGACTACACCTCATAACTCATTACTACCACTCATCACACTCATATTTCACCACATAGGCTATTTGCCTTAAAATACCCTCTTGAGAGTTGTCGGCATCTCAAATAGTAATTTAGTGATTATTCAGCAACATTTGTTTTTACAATTACACGTAAATGGTTCTACCAGGCTAAAAAAGGGTAAAATGGTCAAGTTTGTCTTATTTAACGAGATGAAGTTATGACTACAAAGTCCTCTCTACCACTCAACCTCGACCTTAATCTAGCGTTACCGAACAGTCACATTACAAATGTAAGTAGTGACTGCGGGGATCGAACCCGCACCAGTGGAGTGATCAGCTCCGGAGTCGCGCACGATTCCAACCCACTACGGGTCCACTACAAGCTACGGGCAGGTAGTGTTATTACAAGTTCGCCAAACGAACTTGTGTTTGATTTATTCATTGTTTGTTGTTGATTGACAGCTTACGTGTGAACACATGTAGGCTACTTTAGAGTTGAAGAGTAGAAGGAATGTTTCAACACATGTCCAATGTCATGAATGTTCAAACGTAAATCGTCTGTATAGAATCCAATTCAAGAGGATTGTTGTAAACTTGGATGAGTACAAAGAGGATTTAATGACGCGAATGATTCCTCTTCTTTCAAGGTTCTGCTTTGTCGAATCAACATTCTTCTATCTTAGTCTGAAGATAAAGAAAATCTAATCCAAACGCTTAAGTTTACAGCTAACTATGAAAAGTAGATTTTTAAAAAAATAACGTTTAGTTTTAAAAGTTTTAAAATAGTAAAATAGTAGTTTAAAATAGTTTTAATATTATACCCGTATATTATGAAAACATCTTTTTAGAAAAGAGAAACATTAGTTTGTTTGACAAATGCAACTCCTTAAACCCAAATATTATTAGATTAGTTGTATTTTAAAGAACTTGATTTGTCCTTCTGCTCTAAAAACAGCTATTTTAGACGAACTAAAATGTTACTTTTAAACCCAGGTAAATAAAGGGTTGTTTTTGATTGTGTATTTCTCCCTAGGAAGAAAAAGCAATTTTTGTGGCATGGACATCAGCTTGTTCAATGAGTTTATTTTGATTGTTTTAAATTTTACTGGCTTATATTAAATCAGTGTAACAGCTGTTCGTTCAAAACAATATAATTCAGACTGCATAAAAAATGTTTACTTTCAGTTTATTTATATTATTTTTTAAATATTAATGGTTAAGTAATTTGCATCATGACAAAAAGTATGGTTAACCACTCGTCCCTAAAGTGTCCTCGGCTGCGCCTTGGACGATAACTTCACCTCGTGTCAAAAAGTGTCACTTTAGGACCTAGTGATGAAATATACCATTAAATTAGTTTACATTCACTTATCGTGGTTGTCACACCATCAAAGTTAATAATTACTAACTTATTGACTTAACTAATAAAGTTAACTAATTAACTATACCTTTTTATTGAAGTGACAACAATCAAAAGATTTACCTACACTTTACTTCTTATATTTAGATGATCGAATCTAATGAGTGAACCCTCATACTTGGGGCCAAAATGGTTAATGTGTGTAGGTATTTCAAGAAATACCCGAGAATGTTTAAGTGAGTTTTATTTAGCCTATGCTGTATTACAACTTATTGAAATAGTCACTTGAGATAGCATTGACAAATACTGTTCAGTATTAGAATATCTTAAATGTTATTAATGTGCCATTGCCTTTACATAAAAAATAATTATAAGGTAAAAAAGGCTCTTTTGTTTAAGAATTTATCCATTATAAATTCAAGCTATTTGGTTTTAAAAGTAAGTGTACATTACTTTCTATCTTTATTGATAATACAAAGTTTACAGGTTGTATAGTTCTAAGATGAAACATGCGTTTTGTAACTGTAGATGGCAGTTAAAGTCAAAAGTACGAATTACCATTACATTATCATTGGTTTAACCATACCTTAATAATTGAACATTTTAATACTTGAATTAAGTTGTCTAATGTTTTGTACAGTATTACAAATAGGGTTATTACCATTAACACTACTACGAGTATGATGAAAACCAGTCTAATGGCTAAATATTCAATTCATGTAAAGAAATCAAATTACTTATGAGAAAACGGCAGAGGTTTTGTTTGTAGTTTTACAATTGAAACGTACAAAGGAAAGGATTATTTGGCCCATTTACAAAGCTTTGAGATTCAGTGAAGCATCTTGACTGAAATGGAATATATCTTTGTAATTGAATCCTACTCTTTAGAGATATGTCGTATATTACAATGCGAATGTGGTATATGAAATACCTTAACCTTCGTCTTGTGTCATGCCCTAATGCTAAACCTCGCAGTGAAATATGTTTGGCTCTTTATAATCGTATATATTTTAAACTAATAGTACGGTGTATAAGTTATTTGAAATTGTGTGACGTTGCTTGTTTTTCGTTAACACTTTGAAGACCAAAATTGGCAAATACTTGATGAAATCTAATTATAAGAAGCTGAATAGACTGTTTTGTATGATTTCAATATTATTTCACTATTTTAAACCAAAACAGTCAGAGTAAATCATGAAAATTGTCACTATACATATTATTTGTTAAATACATTAAATTATCCTTGAATAAAGTCTTTACTTTTTTTATTTTAGGAGTTGTTAGTTTTATGTTATTAAAAAAACTTAAAATGACATTTATCATTAGTGTTGGTCGTCCCGAGAAAGTAAAATATTGTGTAGAAATTGAGCTACAGACTGGCTAAAGAATAGCTAAAACTAAGGTTACCGTCAACCACTTGCTATGATTAAAAACAATTACTTTCTAGTAACAATACTCTACTAAATATGAGTGGTGAAATAAATAGACCTAAGTTTATATAAAACCCTTTAACCTGTCAATTTGCTACAAACTTGCCTGATGATAAAATGTATTCCCTTTTAGTTCTACTACATACTACTTTCAATTTGTTAAGCAGAAAACATTATTTAAGAACAAGGTTAGTAAACAGGCATATACTAACCTAACCTAACCTTGATTTAAGAACAGCTTCTAAATATTTAAACTCCAGCTGTTCTCAGTCAGGGTGCATAGTAGCAGCAGAGCCAATTTGAAGAGCAAACTTGAACGTGGCAGCTTAGATAATAGGAGATGACTAATTATGCTCTACTCTTGGTAATTGTTACAGACAGGATTAATTAATGGTCTTATATACAGCACTTGTCTTTGAAATCGTTCAATTCAATTTTGTTCAATCAGTTCAACTCTAGTAATATGTCTTTCAAGTAAATGTTACTTGTCTGTGGTAAGCTTAAAAGCTTACTTAAACACGGACTTTTATAGGAAATAGAGCTGTTTATTTCTCTAGTTATAAGTGTAGAACGAAACAGAAAGCAGTTTTTAGCTTCTCTGCATCTTCTGAGTCAAATAGGAAAACTTTGTTTATGTTCGTGTAACTCTGGTGGCATTTTTGTCAATTTTAAAACACCCAGAACAAAGTTTTTTTCTGAAAATCTTTAGGTGAAGTTTGTTAAGCAGCAAAATCTGTACTCGGGAAGTGCCCTTTTGGAGGGGGTTGTTTCCCCTTTAAAGATGTTTATAATCTAATTATTATCAAATTTAGAATGGACATTTGGGACACTGTATTGTACCTATTGCACAATTGATCAGACTGGCCAAACCAATGTGTTTGGCTGGTAAAAATGTAAAGTTTCTCTTGTTTAACGAGGCGAAGTTAGGACTACAAAGTCATCTCTACCACTCAACCTCGGCTGGTTGGATGCTGTTAGAATATAAGCCTCCTTGTTCTTAATAAAATAGAGTTTTAATTATTTAAATGTTGTTTGTAGACCATAATCGTATAGCTGTGTTTAACTGTTACCAAATAAAGTATTGTAGGAACACAGTACGAGTATGCATAGTATTCAATATTTACGAGTTTATATATATAATTTTGTATATATAATATACACGAATCGTATAGCAGTTCACAAACTAATGATAGAGTAAGACAACTTGAAACCTTACAAACTTTGTTACGAGCTTCTTGTTATCATTTAGTAGAGACAATTTGCCTTGTTTTATATATTACTATTTGTTTTGATGTACAAACTGTATTAATATCTAAACAATAGAGGAATAAAAATAACCTAAGAACGATATTTATTAAGCGATATTCACATAAGAACTGAACAAAATAAAAGTTTGTCTTGTTTAACGAGGCGAAGTTAAGACTTTAAAGTCTATAAATACCTCATTACCTGTAGGTCCTAAAGATGTGTTGAAACTTTCACACGATGCATTTTGGGCATAAGTTGCCCATTTTCAATTGTCTTCTTCCTTTCTTCTTTCCACTAAATAGTCTATATACATATTTAGTGATTTAGTTATTTAGTGGTAAGAAGAAAGAAGAAAGGAAGAAGACACTTGAAAATGGGCAACTTATTTCCGAAATGCATCGTGTGAAAGCTACATTTAGGACCTACAGGCAATGAAGTATTTATAGTATTTAAAGAGGTCCTAAACTAGGATAATACGTCCTCTTTACCACTCAACCTCGACCTTTACCTAGTGCCACCATATAGTCATATAACAAATTGATCCACTAACTATTGTTGCTTTATGCTAACAAACTGTTGTTTTCAATAAAATAAAAGAAATATTATTATATTGGCCTACTATTTTTAAATTCATTTCTATCGATTGCCTATATCTCCAGAAGAAGATCAATAAAATAAAAGTTAAAAGACGACATAAAGAAACTCAAATTAATGTACATAAACAATTAAATACATTACAAAGCCCAAGTAATTAATCCAACGTAACGCTAGTTAGCTGGTTTTGTTGAAGAGGTTTTGTTAAACAAATGCAGATGCGTAAAACAAGGGAATTATTCACGTCATTTGCTTCTCTTTGAGATCCTGCGAGACGAACAGCAATCCTCTCTGGAATTGTTCTGCAGACAGACAGACGGTTTATGTGCGAGCAAATGTAATTTTCTAAATGCCGGGATGAAAGCGAATTGCGAGATTAATCTTTAGCATTTAAACCCCTTTAGCGTGTGTCTGCTTGTACGGATGAATTTAATTTGAAATGCACTGTATGGTTAATAAATAATAATCTATACTATTAGTATTTCGGTTAGGGTTGTCCGGAGTGTTGAGATCTCGGAATCTGGCTGGGGTAATTCAGATTTTATGAATAGAAATGGTCCTTTGTGTGTAGAGGGTGAAACGAATAAAATTATATAGATTTTTTATTTTTATGGGTTTTGAGGTCCCCAATTCCCCATGTTATATTTCTTTTTTAGTAAATATTTATTAGTAAATATCAACAAATTTGTTTGAAACTCGACACATAGTTGTATACTATTAACCCAAAGACCCCTACTGATTTTGGGGTTCAATATTTGGATTTGGGGGGGTTAAAGGGGAGGCAAGAAATAAAAAATTATAAAAATGTGGGGTATCAAAAAAGGAATATTATGCTGAGTTTTACAAAGCGGGCACCGAGGCCGTAGGCGAGGAGCTTTGTAACTTTTCAAATCTTGAGTGACATAAAATATCATGTACGTTCATGGGTGACGAATACATAAACTAATCACAAACAAATTTTGGATCTCAAAAGTTTTTGGAGGTATTTTCTTGGTTTCAAAATTGTATTTCCGTTCAAATTAGGTTAAATGTCATTGTGTGTGGTCCAGTAAAATTAATTTTAAATAATAATTTGTACAAACTAATCGTATGATGTAGTCTTAAAGTAGAAAAGTTTATTTCCCGTGCAATAAGTGTAAAATATAATAATAATAAATCGACGTTGTCTCCTTGTAAAACCAATACAACGATGTTTTTCGTTATATACCATTATCAAATGTGCAGTTTAATCGAATTTTGTGTTTATAATATCTATTTTTTTTACTCAAAATTGAAACACCCAATCCACTTGAAAAACCACCTATGTTACAAATAAATACGAATGAATTATTTTTAACTAACGTGAATATCTGTTTCGTAATTATCTTCAGAATACCAATAGATTTTCCTCATAAATCATAGCTAAATAATACGTTAGCATCGGCTTTTCAGCTTAAAGTTTAGATATTTAAACGTTTTACAGTATTTGTCTTGAGAAAACATAGTATATATAATATGTGCTTTTACATCAATTGGTTTTCAAAATTCTTTTGAAATATATATATTTTTGTTTATCCTTTTATTTACTGTTCGTCCTAAACCCTTTCCTCTTCTTTAGCCTGAAAACGTGTTTATAACTAAAGTTGTCTAAATATATTCTCTTATCTTTCTGTTATATGTTTTCTTACATGTACTATATAAAACATTATCATAATTTGTTTGTGCGGCTCCGTAGAAGGCAACAATGTAAAGCCGAAATACAGTATAAGCTTTTACACTGTTTATATTCTTTTTGTTCTCTTGTTAAAATACAAAACATTATCTTAAAATATATAAGTTAGCTCACACTTTTTTCCAATGTTAAAACTATAAAACTATCCAAAAGAAAAGGGATTTTAGATGTACACATTATAAAATATCAACGTAACTTACTTTAGTACTTAGAGCTTATTTTAAACAATATTAAGGCATTTTCAGAGTAATATTCACAAACTTTAAAAGATTACATCTTTTAGGTATACGATTGTGGAAAAATTAAAACAAAACATTATTTCTGGCAATAGATGGAATGAAGTTGTTAAAGTCTCTTTATGTTGATGGCAGGAAAGTTCATTGTCACTAACATAATTGAGGGAAGTATGACAGTTTTATTAGGATAATAAAGATCTACCATCCCATTATAGTGGATAAATTGAGTCATTCAAGTTAATCTGGCTTTTGTCATGATTTCTAGAGTAAAGATGGCTGAGTTAACTACCAGATCCACTGTTTATAGAGAACTTAAATGTACTACCGTAGTTTTCATCTTTTCAATACTTATTTGGTTTTTGTTGATCGTAAAAAGGTATTTTCCATAAGCCTCTATTGTTTATTATGTGCTCTTAATGCAGATTGGCAAGGTTCTGAAAAAGCGATTGCATTAGAAGTAGTTTTTACGATAACTTGAAAACCGAAAGGGAGAGAAACAGGAATTTATACAGTGGTTGTATCTAAAATTAAAAGATAAATAACTCAAATGTGTTTTATTGTCTAAAAACGTCCATGCGTTCTAACATTGAAGCTGCTTAAAATACAGACTTTGTTAACTGATTTTCTCTCATTTCTCCAGTTTCACATAAATAGTTTTATTATCAATTAATGTATTCTGTGCACAACCTTCCATCTATATTACGTTACATAAACTCGTCAAAACTATGATATGCTTCTGTAATGAAAATACGAGTTGTTATTGAGTTCAGCATTGAAGCACTTTTAATGACATTTTTCAATTTATTGACAAATCTGAAACTTGAGTAAATAATACCATAACATAATAAATAAGCAAGTAAATAATAAATAAAACCTGGGCGTCTATACGATATCATAAAACGATATCAGAGACAATTTCAAAATATTGAGAATTAATTGTTAATTTCAGTTAATTAACAGTTGTTATCATTGAGAATAAATGGTTATTTTGAAAATTAAAAGTTAACAAGTTAGCAAAGTTATAGTGAAAAGTGTATGATGAACAATGTACATTTTCTCTACGCACTATTATAGTAAATTGCATTTTAAAATCTATATCGCTCATCACAACAAACACCTAAATAAAGAGCTCAAAATAGGCGTTTAGGAAAACTTATAACAATACCAAAGGTAAATGGTAAATTAAGTACCATAGAATTGCCATATTGAATTTTAATTACAATATATGTTTTGCTAGGAACCACACAAGACCCTCTTCAGTCTCTGCCGTGTCGTCACTGAGGATGCCACCTCACAGAATGAGCAAACATCTGACAACCTTAATGTTAGTTTCATGACGCAGTATGATACTTGTTTGACTGGAACTCGTGGCGTGGTCCTGTAATCCAGCTTCATGGAGTCAGGTTTTGAGGATGATATAGGTCTAAAGTGGCTCAGATAGTCTCAGTGATCATCTGATGATACCCGCATCAACTCCCACCATCGTTTAGACATATCAGACCATCACCTGCGTGGTTCGGAAGTCACGTTAAGCCGTTGGTCCTTGTATGTCGATTGGTCATTGGGCTATTAATTAATGACCCATTCTAAGGAAGAGTCAGCCTTAGTTTGTAACAAGACTACACCTCATAACTCATTACTACCACTCATCACACTCATCCTTCACCACATATTTGCCTTAAAATACTCTCATGAGAGTGGTCGGCATCTCAAATAGTGAAAAATGATATTCTGGTACGTAAGCTAGAGAACGCAGCAGCATTACAGGAATAATCGTATAAAAAAAACAAGAGACTACACAATTGAGTTTAATTAAGTCATGTTTTTATTTTCACAACTTCTGAGAATCGGCTGAAAAGCACAGCGAGGCTGGAACACCTGCTTTAAAGGTTTGTACAGTTAACAAGTGTCATTAAGGAAACTTGGCGCCGGCAAGTTTGTTCTAATTAAATTTGGAAACGCTAAACAGAACTGAGTGAAACTTCGGAGTAATTTGGAAACGGCAGCTTTCAAAGGAGCGGTATACGACTTTATGTAACTGTTAATTTAGTCATTAAGAGGTGCTTCGGGTATCGGTAGGCCTTAGCTTCTGTTGACTGATTTAATGTTACCCTGAGGTTAAAAATATTATTAAGCAAGTTTTCTATCGATTTTTAACTGAACAAAAGGTACACGACGTATCAAGGTCTAAAATCTGAGTCTGACTTCAGGTGAAAAGCAAGCTAAAACATTAGGTAATGAACTAGCCTAAAATTTATCAGTGCAAACTAACCATTCACCTACCACCAAATCATCTTAATTTTTGTTTTTCCTTAACTGATTAACTGTTGTAACACCTAACCTGGAAAACAATACAACATGTACAACAGATTAACGACAAAAAATTGAAAGATACCAAATTTTAAATAGAGAAATTTAGCACGTCCACGGCCAGTGGCGGCTGGCTTAGAGCAGCGAACGACCAATCACAGCCTTGAATCATAGTCACCAACTATAACAGAGAACACAAAAATACCTGTTTGTAAACGTCCACAATAATATTTTAAGATTTTTTTCTAAAATTGTGTCATTTTAATAATTAATTTTATACAAAGAGTTCAATGGTATGTAGTTGTGATTGGATTTTGAAAACGTTTATACCATCAACAGTTTGCATATGTTTATTAAAATAAACCTCATCCATAAATGGGGAGGGGTTAAAGGAAGATGTTCGGCACGTATATATGACGTCAAAAACATTCTAATAACAAGGAATAACCATAAAACATGTATTCGCACGCTACGCAAACATGCAGCGCTATAAAATGTTATATTCAACATTACAATATCAGAGCGTCCACTAACATGAATGGTAATGTGTTGAAATATTCTGCATGCCCTTCTGTACTGAATTTATTATGTGCTTTTGTTTTGCTTTGTTTTGTCGGGAGTCACGAAATTATGTATCTCGTTAAAGTACTAAAATTGGCAATTTTTTAGCGAATTGTAAAACGTTTACGTGCAAGGCAAAGCCGATTATTATGTGAACTATTTCATTTTGTCGTTCTCTAGAAAAGTCACTATTTGGAACATGATAGATTAATTTTTCTGTTAGAGCCTAACGGAATTCCAGAAAACCCTACACTAAGTTCAACGGTATTTGGTTTAAGAAGTAAAATTGCGAATACTTTATAAAAAGAAGGTATTACATACAAATCAGATGAATATTTTTAGTAATAACAGTCCACGGTTAAGCTCGGTAAGACCATACGACTGGACGGTCCTAGAATCGAGACCCGAAACAGTTTTGATTTAACGGAGTATTTTTTCCTATAAACTCATTATAAAACCATAATGTAAACTATCATCATATCAGCAATGGGTTCAAGGAGGACAATTCAACATTGTCTTCAAGGAGGTTCAATTAACTTGGTTTTGATGACTCGAGGTCTACAAGCGGCTTAGAGACTGACAAGGGGTGGAAGTGAAAGATACCTTACACTCCGCTCTATGTAACGATCAATGGAGTCTATTGAAGAGCTTCACGTTTGAAGGATTAGTCACACTTCCCCTTCACAAGCCAGACGCGGCAAAATTACTGGGAAAACTGGAGAGAAGTAATTTTACTTTTGATTAGTAGTAAAGGTTTAACGGTTTCTTAAAAGCCAATTATGACATTTTGTAGTAAGTAGGATAAAGATTTTCCCCTCTATTGGCTGTGTATTTTTGTGTTTTCTATTGGTTGGTCAGTATTATGCAATTATATGATTAGTCGTCCACTGCTTCTAGCCAGCCAGCCAGTCAGTCGTTGGGAAGTGGCCGTAAACGCGCTTTGTTTCTCTCGTTGTTGGCTGTATTGGCTCGTTGGCTGTATCATTTCAAATAAAAAAATTTGTGGGCTAAAATCATAGGAGAAACCTTAAGTTGTTTAGTGGTGGGTGACTGGTCAACTTTCGCTTATAACATTTAGGCCTCCTTTTTCTTAACGTTTAGTGATATATTTTAGGTAATTTTCACCTGAAATTGGTATTAAATTACCCCGAAACGTCATGTTCTCTTTTCATAAAAACTATGATTAAGAAATCATAGAACTCAATCAAGAAGAAATCAATTAACAATATGATAAATCAAGTGGGATGCAAGAAACAGGAAAGATTTCCTTCTTACGCCCTAAGACTGGTCAACAGATTACCAGCGAGAGGGAGGATTTCGTCATAACGGGAGTTTAAAGGGAGAATAACCGAGTGGTTGAAAACCAACCCCTTCACCTCTCTGTCTGAGCTTCTGGAATCAGATATGAGGGCCACCCGATCTCGTTCCACTGACCCAAATCACTAAATCACTATTTGAGATGGTGACCACTCTCATGAGGGTATTTTAAGGCAAATATGTGGTGAAGGATGAGTATGATGAGTGGTAGCAACGAGTTATGAGGTGTAGTCTTGTTACAAACTAAGGCCGACTCTTCCTTAGAATGGGGCATTAGTTAATAGCCCAATGACCAATGGAAATACAAGGACTAACGGCTTAACGTGACTTTTGAACCACACAGATGATGGTCTGTTATGTCTAAACGATGGTGGGAGTTGATGCGGGTATCATCAGATGATCACTAAGACTATCTGAGCCGCTTTAGACCTATATCATCCTCAAAACCTGACCTCTATGAAGCTGGATTACAGGACCACGCCACGAGTTCCAGACACAAAAAATACACATACCCATGCAAATAGTTTAAAACATAATTAAATCTATAGTGACGCTATCTATCCAGCATGCTAGCAAACTATGAAAAGAAATAGTAATGGTGTGGAAAACGAACGTCCGAAATAGTTTTTCAACCTAAGAAGTTCAAACATGGTCAACAGCAGCAAACTTCAAACAAATATATAAGTTACTTATTATTATTATAATGATAGAACTAAGAAATATGACATTACCATTACAACACCGCTATTACAGTTCCTAAAGTTCGTTAAATAACACTTAACAATATACATAATCCATATGAACTAAACTATTTATAACTTTAAATCCACGGTACCTTTTAGTGTGTGAGTAAACCTCTCAGCACTGTCCATTACCTGCAACACGCAATCAAAATGTCATTGTTATTAAAACCTAAGTGCATTACCAACAACAACAACAACAACAACATAGCGTCCTTGTAATACATTTACAAACTCTAGAGCACGCTTGCTAATGTACACAGTCAATACTGAACAATCAGACATTTACGACTAAAACGTGACATTTGAAATCAGTATGAAATCAGTAATTGCCTCGTAAATATTAATTACAAGTCTGACTGGAGCATAAGCGCATAATCTGCTGCATTTGCCAATAATATTTTAATGTTCGTAAAAGCTGAAAGTAATGTTTATATTTAAGTATTTTATTTTATATTATGTATTTGGCAATCACCATTTGTGGTTGTTTTTTAAAAGTATATACACAAACCTTTTCAATTTAGAAATGTATCAGTTTTGTTTATGTGTGTTTATTCTATTAGGCGTTTCATCCCCCTGAAAAACCGGTATCATTTTAAAGTTAGTTCAATCCCTCAAAATTGTGTCATATGTCCCCAAGCGTTACTAGTATAGCGGTGGAAAAATTCAAATTAACTATTTGATCTAAAACATTTATGAAAATACTTAGGTTGATTATATGATATCCTAAAGTGTTGATTGCTTTAAAGAGAACGATTACAGTTTCAAAACATAATGTGTTACGCTTTACTCCATTGTTTATGGCAAATAGCATGTAAAAAATATTCAAAATTATTTAAGTAAATATATTAAGGTCTGAGTGTAAGTTGAATGCGTTTCTATCCAGTGAAAGGATGATCACTATACAGGGTGTCCAGTAGTTACGGGATGAAACTTGTGAAACAAAGTGGTTTGTCAGGTAATAATAAACAAAAAATGTCTGCAACACAGACCTATACAGCTCAGCTTTCCGTCTCTCTGTCTGTACTTTTCACTAAATAATTTTTATCCCTGAGGTTAATTAAGTTATAAACTTAAAATTTACATATGTTTCTCAAATGTAAATAGGTGTGTGTGTTAAGGAAAACTTAAATTACTTCGTTGTTACTTATTGCAGCCCAACAAACATGTTCTTGAAACGTCTATAAAAACATTTGCCACTTATTATTAGGCTTGTCTATTACCATAAAGTTTATAGGTTTTGAGTTATTAAACTAACAAAATTTAATGTGGCCGCCATTTTAAATCCGGAAGTGGAAATTAGTCAAATTTATTTTTTAATATTGGTTTTAATACTAACAAATGTGCAAAGTTTATTACTTAATTGTCCTCGGAGATAAAATTTATTTGGTGAAAACACAGGCAGAAAACTAGCGAGATAGGCCTATGTGTTATGGGACTTTTTTTGTTTATTATGACCTGAAAAATAACCTGGTGAAGTTTGATCCCGAAATTACTGAACACCCTGTATATGCGGTGCCTAACGCTAATTAAATGTAGATGAAAGTACGAAATATTAAGATGTTACACAAATATTGTGTAATAAGATCGGTAAAATAAAACTGTGATCAAATCATGTGTCTTGATGTTTTTGAACTTTATATTATAAATAGCATTAAATTCTACATGCCCCAACAATAGCCAAATACTAATATGTTTTAGGTTTTTAACCACAAATAATTATTTTAGAAAGCTCAGAATTATTGGTTAAAAGACAAATTGATAAGACAGCAATCATCCGCTTCGTCTCTTCTTCTTTGTGTTTGTCCAAGACATAATAATGATTCACTCTGATACTGGAGTGTTAACCGATGTTGTCTGGTTTAAAGGTAAAAAGTTTGTCTTATTTAACGAGGCAAAGTTAGGACTACTAAGTCATATCTACCACTCAACCTTGACCTTTACCTAGCATCACCGTATTAGTCACATTACAAATGTAAGTGGTGACTGCGGGGACCGAACACGCGCCACCGGAGTATGTGCTCCGGAGTCGCGTGTGATACCAATCCGCCACGCATCCGCTGGATGAAGGTTGTATGCAAGACATTTTGAATATTTTATATTAACAAAGTTATTTTTGGTTTAAAATAGATAAAATGTAGGTTAATGTACTAAAATGGGCTGTTAGATCCAGTCGTATTAAATACGCGTCTTTATAATTGGTTATTTAGTTATTTAGGTTCTAGTTTAGGCTTGTTTTCCAGATCAGCTGAAATTACATCAATTACGTCATCGTTTTGCTTCCCAACCACCAAATGCTTGAACTCTGAGAATAATACCTTTGGAAAAACGGATCCCGTTAAAACCTCTGCACTTAAAAAAAAAAATCTACAATGATGATGTTAATAATTTTGAGTTTCTAGACGACCAAATCTTTTTCAAAAGAACATGGCTTCATTCAAAGAGTTGATTATTATGTAGAAGCCCGAGTAAAATAGTTAAAGTCGAAAGCATCAAAGGGTTTAGCAAGCAGCCCAAACATTGAGAGCTAAAAATGTTATATTCAACAGTACAGCATATATGCCACCACTACCTTACATCGAGGTGTGTTTATTATTCCACAAACAATCTCAGAAAAGAATTCTCTGCTGAATTTGTTGGTTATTTTTATTTATCTTCGTTAAGTTTTGCACTCAATGATAATTTAATACATTTTAGAATTTATATGTCAAAGCAAACTTACAGGAAAATATACAAAGTTCAATAAACCGAACCATGAAATAATTAAAACATTAGTAGTTATAAATGCCTTTTTTATTACTTCATACCAAGAATAGATTTTGAACTAAAAGTTGAAATAAAAGTGGTAGATAAAATCATGTGTACGTTTTGCCTATTGTTAACTATTATAATCATCTATTTGAGCTCTGTGAATATTTTCCCTTCTCAATACGCAAATATTGTAATGATCAATAATTAATCGAATACAAGATTAAACAATCAAATCGGTATTATTTCGTTCCGTAAGTAATGAATTCAATAATGAATAATGAGTCATAGGTAAGTTAATGAATTTACCTGCATTCGTGCCTCAGTGGATAGAGCCACGGCTTGTAAAGTGTGAGGTCGCGGGTTCGATCGCCAGTGCAGGCACAGAGGATGTCCACAAAACAAAGGTTAAGCCACTAAAAAGTTCCGTTGGCGTAGAGAGTAAGCTATGTAAAATAATAATAACTGTTTACAACTTGCATTTCATATTTTATTATGTTAGGCCTATATCCTACACTGAACACATTGATCATGTAGAAAAAAACTCTCATCAGGAATTTTCGTACTTTGATGTCCTTCAAGTCCTTCCACCTTATTACAAATATATTACGACCTTATTTTTCCTTTTTTAAATTACGCTGCTCCAATTTGGGAAAGGGAATCAACTAGAACAAAACTGTTATTTATACTTAAAACAAGTTATTTGTCCCATTTTTTATTCAATACCTCGTTCATACTGTAAATGCACTTTCATAGAAAAATGAATATTGATATTCCCATGCATTTAAATCATTGAATCATTGACATTCCTTATAAAGAGCCGTAAAAACTTCCTGAAAATCCGTCTACCTCCTATCACGTAAGAACCCGGTCAAATTTACCAATACTCCATCATAAGACAGCCGTTTTCTAAGGTCTTTGACTGGTCAAATAGTCAATTTGTACAAAACTCTCTCAGCTTGGTTAAAACAAATTCACAACTGTCATAAGTTCAGATCTAAATTAAAGAAAATGGTAAATGTGAAGACTAGCTTAAAAATGATTTTACGCTATTTTAAAAACTTGTATCTTTAACTATTTATTAAAATTACGAGTGTTCATGTACTGTAAATATGTATTTATGGCATAATAAAAATTATTTGATTTGACAATGTTCAACTAAATCAGTTTTTTTTTTTCATTCTGCTCTGAAAACAGCTGATTTAGACACATGTATTGACAGTGCTAAAGTGTCACTTTTACACCCAGGTAAATAAAGTATTGTTTTGATGATCTTTTTCTCCCTAGGGAGAAAATGATCATTGATCTTTTTGTGGCATGAATATCAGCTGGTTCAACGAGTTTGTTTGATTGTTTTGAGCACTGACGTGTAGTAAATCAGTGTAACAACTGTTTCTTCAAAACATTATAGTTCAAACTGCTGAGCTCAAAACAATGTTTACTTAATAAATGTATATAATATTTAAACATTTATTTCTCATTATTATTTGCATCATGACAAAAAATATCGTTCATCACTCGGCCCGAAAGAGTCTTTTTGACCCTCGGTCATTTAACGTCCATGACTGCACCTCAGACGTTAACTTGACCAGGTGTCAAAAAGTGTCACATAGGACCTAGTGATGAAATATACTATTGTGACATGTTAGAAAAGTAAACAACCTTGCAATACTAGCTAACATTACTACCGTGCAAACCACATAAAGTCACATACCAGACGGATTTAGAGTGGTCTAAATAAGTAATGTATACAAATGAGCTGCATGCGAGTCTGCAATGCCAACAATACACAGGCTCGGTTTTACGATCATTCCATGACTTTTGCAATTATGATTTGCATCGTAAAACTTAACGACACTGACCACCACATTTACTATGCATTTTTATTGTAGGCAGTGTTTCAATGTTCACAACTACTGCTTAGTAATCAATTTGACGTTGGAATGAATAGTAAAATACTTTAACTATTTTACAGCACAATAAATAATATTAGTATTAATTAGTTCAATGTGTAAAACATATTTAAATCAATTTATTAGAATTTTACTTGGCAACTCGTCTGCTAAATTATAACTCAATTTTCAAAGAGAAGAATTAGTAATAATTAATAACTAGAATTAATAATTTTTTCTTTGAAAATTGAGTTATAATTTAGCAGACGAGTTCCTAAGTAAAATTCTAATAATGAATCCATCTGCACCATCCTGTCACCAAATTCTGAGACAAATCAATTTAATTATTAACAATTTCAACTTATAGTGTGAGTTTAACTTTTGAGTCGACTACTGATTCGCCATGTAAATCAATAGCAAATATTAAGATTAACCAAAGTTATATCTTAAAAAGAGCTTTACTCAATAACGTTTTAAAATATAAAGGAAATTTAAAATACAACAGATGAGAATATCTTATGTTAAAAGTACAAATATCAAACTTTTAGCCATTGTCTGCAACATATAGCGTGCTGTTTCTGGCAGTCCCGAAACAAAATATCGAAAATAAATGTTGTTTCAAGTACAGGTTAAAAGGAGTGCCCTCAGTTCAATGCCACTTTAGTACTTCTATCGATAAACCTCCACAGTTTTTTTTTCTCCACAGTTTTAGAAAAAGAACGTTTACATTTTTAGTTTTATATTTTCTAAGGCCGCACATGCGTTTTAACTTCACGTTTTTGTAAGCACAAACTTTGATACGATCTAACAATTAAATCAACTTTAAACTTGTAAGAAATTAAATTATTACTTCATGCAGACTAAATTATTACTATTACTTATCCTACTCCCTGAGGTACATTTCACTAACCAAAGTTTTCTGTTTTAGGTGATACTACATCTGATTTTCGTAAGTACTACAACAGTTGGTATTAAGTATCTTACGCAATATCTAATCGTCTTCAGTGTTAATTAACCTAAAGTTCTGAGAGGGGGTTGAGTACGGCGTGGGAACTAAGAGCTCCCAACTTACTGTAAACCTCCTACCTTCTCTCAACTTACTGTAAACCTATTATACTTAACACAAACAAGATATTCTAGACTTATATCTATACGTAGAAACTGGTTGAACTATATTTAGCCTAACATTTTAATGTTTTAAGAATAAAAAAATACGTTTCGAAATGCTGATTTTGTTTTTGTGGGTATCGGCTTCTAAGCAATTTTATTTGTTTAAAGTATAAGCTCTGATTTGGTCATTTGTGAAATTGAACGTCTAACGAAAAACTCTAAACCATTAATTTAAATTTTAATAGAACATCACAGATCACTGTTTAGTCAATCTGTTGTTGGATTTCAATCTTTCACATCGGGTCCTATTTCATCATACATTTTTGTTCATACCAAAATCCACCGTCGTGTTTAATCAAAATAAGATGAGTCTTTTAACGATATAACAAACACGAGCTACTTAACAAACTACTGGAAGAAATAACATTCTACCGGTTGAAATGCTTCATTAAAAGACAGAGTTTTAAGTGTTAAAGTTTCATAAAGTAACCTATAAGGTTTTTAGTGTATTTTTGGACTTTTCCTGTTTCTAAAACAAATAAACAACAACACATTGCAGCCCTTGAATTCTGCAGATGATAACTTTATTTGCAGATTTTACGTACATTTCTATATCAAATAAAACACTCAATGTTTAGAAACTGAATCTTTTATTCATTAGAATTGTCTAATCATCTCAACGATTGCATTAGAAACCTAACACAACTCTACTAGAAGATAGTTAGTTCTTCTCTTTCTATACAACATATGAATTTATAAAGATTAGAAATTCAACCTTTTATTGATTTAAATATAACAAACAATCTCAATCATATGAAAGAATTGAGAACAATTTTCTATATACGTTCCAAATCTAAATAAAAACATCCTAATTGGTTTCTTGAAACTAATTTAAAATCCCCAACCCAACGCAGCTACTTCAAGTATGAAATTTAAAAATGTTCCAACTCCTTGTTAACCAACTTCTCACGGAAACAGTTTAAACAATCCAGTAGAGTGAGTGAAGTTTGCAGAGCGCGAGGCTTGAAGTGAGCACTGAACTGCGCAATGACGTCACGAGTTGGAAAACACGTAAACTGAAACGTGTTGACGCTATAACACCGCTGTTAGCTAATTAAAGTCGAGAGTTGCTGGAGCACTTGACAGGTGCGTGGAAACACGTCAAGTAGCTGAGAGTACTTAACCTTACTCACAGTAGGTGTGGGAGAGCGCAGACTGCTTTGAGAATAACTATTTCAAGCTTTGCCCGTGGCTGAGTGTAAGACGTCTGAAAAGGTCAGAAAGTGCTTGAGTGGCCATTAGCCGCTGATTTTGTAAAATGAATTTTTTTTTAAACACCCTTTAAAGAATGTTTTAATATGGTTCTAAAGTTTGTTCTGACGTTCTTTGCGTTACACACCCCCACCCCAAAACCTGTGGGGGCGAGGGCCCCCCAAACGTCTTAAATACATAGTCCTCCTTTGTGGCGTCTCAAAAGAAAGGAAATTTTAATACAAATTCAACGTCTCAAAGAAAAATCTTTTATCTCGACTGATTATTTTTTTAATACTTATTTAAAGATTACAAGAAATCAGGTTTAAAATGCTACATTTCACATACACTTTTGAGCTGCCACAAGGGTGGAATTTGCATTATAAATTGTTGGGGGCCTCTCCCCGGTTTTGGGTGGGGGTGGGTGACACAAAGTACGTGAAAACAAACTTTGGAATTATATTAAAACATTCCCCAAATTCATGAAAATGAAGTGTTGGTCTGCTAAAACTTTAACTTTAACAGTTTTCATTTTTTGTTTGTTCTAAACAAACAAAGAATGTTTATAAGAACCTTTAATAATAACCAAGGTTAGTTTAAAACAATCTGTTTATAGGTGATTTTTTAATAGTTTCAAGGTTACATTATTAGTAAATCCCAGCAACGCCAACTAAATAGTAAGTTTTGGATAAATCTCGTGGTTAATTAAAATCCATTGCTGAATTGCTATCAACATTGACGAAATAACAAAAAATGCCCAAAACAACATGTTATATTGATGGAAAAATTGTTTTTTAAGATGTAACCTCTGAAATAAATAATTTAATTATATAAAATACAGAAACAAAACGTTTCGTCTAAACTATGGTAGACATCTTCAGTTAAATAGTACAAAATATTAAAAAGGAGAGTAAAAATAATGTTATAAAATGTAAAAGTATTAAATGTAAAGGGAGTATAGGAAGTACAACAAAATTATGAACCACCGTTTATGAGCCGAAACTTATAAATGTGGGTTTATATGATAGGGTGCGAGTGGTTCTATGTTCCTTATATACGAAAAAAGCAAACACTAATGAAAAAATGTTAATACCCTTTTAAAACGGCATATTTTTTGTAAAATGTTAAAATTCCTTTTTAATTTTGGAGTAAGATTTTTTTTGTAAAATCAGGCTACACAAACCTAGATACAACCTTTGAGAACATGGAAAACAACTTTTCTAATCTCTACACACAAAAATAAATGTCCTACGAGAGTATGCTTTGAGAAACCTTTTCTGGGGTGATGCCAATGGCCCAACGGATTCAGACTATTTGACTTTTTCAAGGGAAGCTTTAGCATTTACAAATTAAAATTGTTGTATCTTTGAGTTTTCCATACTCCCTGTACATAGTACATTTAAACATTTTATACTTTTATGGTTTATTCTTCCTTGCCTACACAACTAAAGATTTCTGCCATAGTGTAGACAAAACGTGTTTTTTCTGTATTTTATAAAATTAAAATATATATTACAGTGGTGTCATTCAAAATTAAATTTTTCACTGTGACTGACCAATCAAGCTTAAAATAGAAAGCTTCTTTATAATTAAAAAAAGTGCCCCTAAAGAGTTGGTCTTAAACGCTGCTCCCTAAAAACATGTATATTTTCGACGGAAAATTTAAACCCTTATTATTTTTTTATTTTATTTTACCTATAGAGGGTTTTATCTGTATAAAACTCGTTCAACTTTCAACGCCACAGTTAATCGAGTTCTAACAGTTGAAGTTAGTGTTTGCCTCAGGTGGCTTTGCAATGGTTAAACTTTGCTTGGTGCAAATGTACGTGTAAACTCAACTTTGCAATTGGTAATATTTCAACATAACTCAAAGGTTGAGGAAAGTGACCGTGAAAACTCCGAGGTTTGTGTCAGTACAAACAGATAATAAAACAGATACAAATTAGTTTCTTTCTAAATCGTTAGTTTTGTGTTGTGTAATTCATCTTTTTAAGCTTTGGGCTCACTACTCTGGTCCTTGGTTATTCATGATCAGTAAGGGCTGGCGAAAAGCTGGCTGCCTTTATATTTTTTGAAAGGTCTGTGTTGGCGTCCAGCCTAGGAACTCTCGGGTACCTTGGTCCGGGGTGGTGAGCTAAAATCTGTTCTGTACTTAAATTAGAGTTTATTATTTTTTGTATATATCGCTTGTGTTTTAAAGAGTTGTTATACTGTTTGAATTGACTTTGCTCAATAAAATGAACACAAAACATTTCAATTGTATATGTTTAAGTAAATTGTAGGATATTATCAGTTTATTTGTTTGCTGCTGAACTCTTTCTTTATATTTGTGTAATATTATTATAATGGAACCCCTAATCGGAAAAAATTGTCCTAGGTGCCCTATTTTTTCTTTGTAATATGTAAACTATACTTAGTACTGCACTACTGTTAGAGATGAGAATTGTGAGTATTTATGTTACAGATAAATTGTACATTGTACACAATTGTAATCTATCTTGTACAAAGAAAATAAAGAAATTTATTTATTTATGATTATTCAAAACCTTAGAGCTATATGTCGTACGTAAAGCTTTTTTTCAAATATGAGTAGGGTTTTCGGTTCACATAATATTGTTATTTGAGTATTTATACTTTACTAGTCTGTTGATACAGCAATAGGTTTCTTGGGATTGACATAACACTACCCATGGTTACTAAAATACTTGTAGTATGGGATTCAAAGAGCAAAAACTTATTACACTTTTTCCCATATCGTTTGTTATGCCCTCAAAGCGAGTTCGGTATAAATAGCAAATGTACCAATAAATGTGTTTTGCACATAACTATGTCTCAATTTCACCTCATTAACGGTGAGAAATGATCATGCTTTTCCATTACATAAACGTGTGATTTATAATCTTTCAAAAACAAATCCAATATTTCTAAATGGACTCATAAATAGTCCAGTGCACTAAGTATTGCAATGTAGTGGATGAGTTATGACTTTATTGTTCAAAAAAGTTGAAATGTTTTGTTACTTTGAAATGGCTTTATAGTTTGCAACCCAATAAATAACACTCCTGCAGTAGATGCTGTTTTGCACACTATACTAAGGCGCCTTCATAATGGACTTTGTATTTATTGCCGGGAATAAATTGCATCAGGTTTTCATCTATTCTTAATGTTTTTCTTGACTTGCATAACTAGCTTTAGGGGGCCTTCATGTTAAATAAACATACCTTTCTCAACGGAAAACACCTTCTTTTCATAATTCAAAAAAGGTTCAAGTGTAAAACCAAAACCTATTAAATTGTTGTTTCTCGGGTGATTATAGTTGGGGTTTGGTCCGAAGATGAAAACATCGTTTCCAAAAGACCTCACCGAAAAAATAAAACGTATTAAATTGTTTCTTCTCGAACTTAAATTTTTTTATATACCTTACTCAATTTTTCTTATTTTAACTTATACGGGTAATATATTGGTACATGGATATATTTTAGCACAAGTGATTAAACCATGTATAATAAGATACCAAAATACACGGTCATGTTCATCTGCTGGATGAAAGATTACCAAACAAAATATAACATACAACATTGCATGACCTTTGCGACACCCTTAACCATATTTAATATATGAAATGAAGATTTTAATTTAGCGCCCAGTAACAATATGGCTCGTACATTCAAACATACATCCAAGGCTGTATACTTTTGTTGGTTATATTCTCTACTATTTTATTACTTAAAAAAATTATCCACAACCTATTTGACTACAGTTTTTAAATAAGTTTCTTAGTTACGATCGTGTTCAGGTTATCGAAAAAAATACTTATACTTCAAAAGGGATTAAAGTCAAAGATAAGTAAATATCATAATAATAGTTATTTAAAATAAATGTATCGAAGATAATTCATCCTAGCGATTAAAATCACATTGAGGATGGGAGAATTTCTGAGTTTAAAATATTCTGAAATCGAATTGCATAGAGCGATTGCAAATCCTAAATGGTCGTGTTTTTTTATGTTCAGCAGCGATGAAATGTAAGTAATAATATTTCAAAGTAAATATTTAACTACTAAAGAAGGGTTTCACCTGTAGCAAGCTATTGTATCCCACCAAGCAAAGACTATTGAATAACGTTTGTTTATTGGTGCACGTAAATGCAACTTGATAGTATATCATCAATGGAGGAGAAGTACTTACTATATTCTTCTCGGCGAAGGTACTTGGTTCAACGTTAATGCTGAATTTATCGTCTCCTTCTTCGAGTTTGTGGTGATTCATAACTTTAATGGATATGATATCTTCTACGCAATGCTTTATTAGATAACATCAAGGTAGTGTGTCCGCAAGACTTTCTTTTGTTGACTTGAAATGGGGATATTACTTCAAAATAATGGTTAAAAGTGATAATGGTGAATTTATAGTGAAGCTGTTTTCCAACTGGGTTCGACTCGACTTTCTAAATATCGTTACGATCTTGGGTGGGGGCGTACACGTGCTAATCAAGTTTCATAAGCTTTTCAAATATTGGATTTAATTTAAAGGTCGTATCACCTTTGATCTTCAAAACACGGCCTACCTTCGGTATCGCCAATTGATTTTAAAACTATTCAAAAGATAATATTTTTATTTGATTAGATTTGTCGTGTGAGGGTTTTTTACGCATAACCTCAATGAGTTTATGTACAAACTTTAAAAATGTTAACCATGAGTTTGTTTATAAAAATAGAAACATTTCATAATATTATTAGCAAACATTATGCGTATCACTTAACAAGAAAACCTTCACTTATATTTGAACTACTCTCTTAAACTTTGATCTTCTCAATAACCACTATAACAGCAGGACCAGGCCGACACGCAGCCAAGCTAAATCACCGCTGGCATGAGTAAAGCGAATTTCCCTACGAGGCTGTTCGTCTTCGTTCTCGACTTACGTGGTCTCGTGTGGCAAGTCACACTAAATATGTGCAGATTGCATTAAAATTGGACAACTCATTCCACTGTTATAGCGAAATAATCTTTTCTTTGGTCACCATCTTGAAACGACTCAATTGGATTTGTATAGATTATCTATATCGTTCTGTAAAACAGGTGTTATCCTGAGAAACGCTTGAATAAAAAGGCATTTGTATTTATTTATTTCATTTATTATTTATTTATATTGAAAAATAACATTAAAATACATTATATTTTAAATGTCAATAAATCTTATGAAATTTACTGTTAGTGAACTACAAAAAGTAAATTATAAACCTATTTGTTTGATAAAAGCACTCCCATTCAAACAGTGGACTTGTGGTGATCCGATTTTTCTGACTAACGAACTTGACCGATATATTTATAAAAGGAACAAGTTTACCCAATTTCGTGGAAATCGGACAAAAATTTCTGACTATACACATATGTATATAAAGTTTTGAAAATAAGCTCAAAATGTGCTCCGATTGTCTGGGTCGGTGCTCGTTTCACGGTCCCGGACCTGGGTCTTACCATGAACTCACGAATATCTAATTTGTCTAAAGGATATTCGTCCATAGAACGTAACCACTATTAAAAAGCTCACCCAGTATACAATAGCATGAAAGTATCGTACTGCATTACCCTGGTAGTGGCAAGACCTGTTTTATAATGGCATTAGGAAAGGTTGTTTATTCACATTAATGGCTGGTTTTATAGTGCTTACGCGTCCTGGCAGTAAAGATAGTTTTAGTGGCCGTAGTCTGCACAGGGAAATAAACTTGTCATTGTTTAAAAGGAAAATGGGGATGAAAACTTAAGAATATATGATACTCTAAATACTAATCAAAGATCTAACATTTCGAATCAAACTTGAAATTCTTTTACCTGTTGTACGTGATAGAAAAAGGTGTAGTAATCAAATGTATTTTAATAAAAACCTTAAATATTGGGTTTAAACCAAATACTTTCATATATTAACTAACAAAACCATAAAGTTTCACTGTCTATATGAAGAAATAAGGTAACTGAGGATTTTTAATAGAGGTCATAACCTTGTTTGTTGGTTGCTACAAAATCTGGCAAAGATAAAAAAATCAAGGCAAAGTACCAACCGAAACAAAATTGTCATTGCACCAAATCTCCCTTAAAACACAACTTAGTTTCATGTTTTGTTTAATTTAAATATGCTATACACGTCTTAGTTTGTCACAATACTCTCAACTGTTATTTAAGGTATATACGTATTCAAACATTGACCCTTCTCTAGTTTTCAGTGTTCAGTTCGCATAACATTTTAATTCACTTGTTATTGTTATTTTCAGTCACTTTTGGTTACAACAAGAGTTTATAGAAAGAAATTGTGAACGTGAGTATATAGAAAAGACTAAGAAAATACTTGAGAAAGAAAATCTCCAACTGTATTTGTAAAATACCGTACTTCTATAATCTTAACTGTTTTACTGGTAAGATTAAACCTATGTGTTTTTCACTGTTTAGCAGCCTTGTAAATAAATAAATCAAGCGTCTGACAAACCAGAAACACCCAAAAGCTCGTTCAGCACGTAGCCTTATGATCACAAAGCAATAAAAGGTAACATCAATAAGAATAACCTGTTCACTTGTACCAGGATTCAACAAAAGCGCGTGTTGACATTTACATGTTGGAGGTAAGCACAAACAGCAATATGTTAAAGTGACCACGCGCGTATTGTGAAGTGTGTTTGCGGTGTAACGTAAGTGCGGATCCATAAAATAAACCCTTTCCGCAATTTCTATCCCCATTCATCCTTTCAGCCCTTTTTGTGGGCAAAGATAACAGTATTGTTTTAACTGTAGCTGTAAATGAATTGGTATTAAACTTTTTAACTGTGTATATTTCTAAGGCTTTTATTATGCCGTAGGTGAGGCTGTATTTAGTTTCTTTTTAGAAATCCCTATTCATTGTTTATTAATTTTAAGCTTATATAGCTCTAAAAATGTACCTGCTGCTACTTTTTTATAATCTGTAAAATATTGATCAGATGAGCGATATTGATCAAACCGTTTATTTTCACACTAAATTCGAAATTACTTCAATGCCAATTGGGCTTCCTTACGACAATAATACAAAGTGATTTCCATAAAAACACCCTGTATACAAAATAGAAAATCCAAAATAAACACTTTATTTTGTAGACCCAACCCACAAGCCAGAACGCAAATATCACAACACAGGAACATTTAAAGAGGGTGAAAATTAACTTTCAGGCACCCTGTAACTATTAAGGTTCATCTCCATCAATATATATAACTATCCAGTCCATAGTTCGCATTGTCTTATAACCTAGAGGCCCTGTTAGAACATATTGGAGCGTCCAATTGATTATTTCGCAATACAAAATCACATTTTCTTGATAAGACTTGAAATTTACACAACAATCAAAACAAACTATTAAAAAAAACAATAGTCCCTTTGCTATGACACTATAGCTATGCGTTGCACATACCGACTTATGCAAAACTTAACAAGATTGAAGACAGCAGATTTAAGTTTTAAAATTCATGTCAACCTATCATACTTTTAAGAGCGTGAACGTTTTAGAGTAATCTTTTTGTTTGGAAATTTAATTAATTCAATGACAACTTAATATTTTTATTCAACAGATATTTACTTTAGCTATGAAATTGGAATCTTTGAACTTTCCTTGTGGTCTTGACATCTAGATATACAACGGAACAAAAAAAAAAATGAGGTCAATCGTTGAAATTAATTTGTAAAGCAATCAACCGAAGGTTCTCTTTGAAAGAGGAGTTAGTTAGTAAAATGTTAATTAATCTACCTAATTGCTTGTCGTTTTCAGTTAAGTTTATTTACTACTATGAGAATGGTAGAGTATGTGTTCCGATATTTCAATTAACTCCAACAATTATTCTCGTTCTCATTTTAATTCTATGTTTATTGACTTTCCTTTCGCGAATAGAACCAATAAGCCTATATATTAAAATTCACACCTAAAAAGTATATACTTATTAGAAAGTTATATGACTCTCTCCTAAAATTTTGAAACCTAGTAAAATTGTCTTTTTTTCTCTCAAAGTAAACAAAATTATATAATATAATTCAAAAAAGACTTCTCAGCCAATATTACGTTTTTGTTTTGGTTGACAATATAAAAGTATAAGGGTATCATCGCTAAAGAGCCTTTTGGCGAAGGGAGGTTCTGCCTCCTACCCCAAAATTGTCCTTTCCGGGCGCCAAATTTACGATACCTTCAAAAAGATGTCCTGACACTCTAATTTCTATTGACGCCCTAAACGTATAAGAAGTGATGCTCAGATACGCGGTGTACTTTGCGAAATATGAATAAACTATAATCGTTTTTATATATTTACAATGCAATTATATTTAAGATATTTTCTTTAGCCGTTTATAATTTTTGCAGCAAACTCCATTTTTTATCAATGTAGATTAGGTCATTTCAATGTTCATTATTAAAATAATACTTTTGCATGGAGAAATATTGAATTATTCACGGATTTTATTGTCTGCTATGTTAATTTAGCCAGCATCTGATCCATAAATTTAAATACTTAAAACACAAAGGTTACACAAAAAATTGAGACAAACCATTTAACAAAATTGCTTCACAGAAAAAGTAATTCAAAATTACGTACAACTAATAACCACAAAAACCAGAGCAGCAACAACAATATTAGACCACCTAGTTCCAGTTCAGTTAGGTTCCTTTAAATATATCAATTACACATATTTCTTAAAGAGGAAAACTTGAAAACTAAATATATGAACAACGCTATGAAACTATCCTTTTTAAAGATTCGAGTAGTTTTAAAGTAATTTTCTTTGAAGGTGTCCAAATAACCCCATTTAATCAGTATAAAACCTATAAAGTATTGTAACTACGGCAAACACGCCTTTGCCGTCACCTTGTTAAGCATTAATACGTAAAACAGGTTTATAGGTCAAGATGAATGTAAACGGGTTTGTTTACAAAAGTGCAACAAACTGTTCAACTCAGCTTTAAAAATAAATGCAAATCTGTTTAGTTTGATTTTTTTGAATAGCTTTATAGTAAACAAATATTTATTATTACTGTTAACTATTCGCGTCTAATATGAAAATATTTTCCGTAAAATGTACGTACATAGACGATATCGACATTAGCATAATAATGTTCGCATCTCAACATGGTTGAAATTTGCCAGATGAAAATTTAAACAATGATTTTAGCTTACAGAAAATCATTGTACTGTAATAACGGGGTTATGAGCTGAAATATAAGAACGTATATGATAAGTTTAAAAAACTTTGTATAGCCAATACCTTTAATTCAATTCAGACCTAACAAAGAAAGCTATCATCAGCTATTAAAAAATCTTTAACACTAAATAAAAATAATATTGCGTACCTATATAACGTTTTCTAAACAAATAAGTAATTAACAAAAGACCCTTGATAAAATATACTCTTTATGAAACAAATTAGGAATGTTTAATGACATGGATACATGTCACTAAAATGGTTTTATAAAAAGTATATTTTACTAAGGGAGTTTTTTAAATATTTATTTGTTTAAAACCATAACATCCCTCCAATTTTCAAATTCTTCAAACCCAATGGCTAACAACCATCAACTGATCCGTAAATTAAATACTTAAAACTCAAATTGCATCACAGGAAAAATAATTCCAAATTACATACAATTAAGAACAAGAACAAAACCCAGAGCAGCCCTAAAAGCAATTAAAATATCTACATTTTAAGCTAAATTAAATGTCAAAACACAAAGAATGCAAGAACAAGAACTATTAATTCGAAACTAATATCATCCTGAATCACTAGAAGAAATCTCACATATGATTGTTACACGGAAACATGTCACTAAAATTGTTGTATAAAAGGTTTATTATACCAAAAGTATTTAGTTTAATATCTACGTGTGCCTGTGTTTAAAACCGAAGCATCTTTTAATTTTCAAATGCTATAAAGTTACAAGTACTTTTAAACACACACAAAAGCCAATATAATGTGACAATGTATTCACACTTCACCATGGAGAATCTAAGCTCACAGTAGTGGGAGTAGGTTTCACTCCCGAAACAGTTTTCAGAAGGCTTTTGTTAAAGCTGACGAGGTTATGGACCTTTACGAGGCACAATTGAATAAATTGTGAATAAATTTTCACATTATATTGACCTTTTAGTGTGTTTTAAAAGTACTTGTATTAATTGCCAGGAATCTCCGCTTCAAGAATTTATTCTTTAAAGTTGTTTAAATGTATTATATTGTACTAAAAGTGTCTGAAAGCTTTGCAATAAATACAAAACAAGACAAATAGTAGTTGTTTTTTAACTCTGCTCGTAATTTCACACTTATTCAGTGTGAGTTATATATGACCCCCTCACTTTATCCTTTGAAATCCTTTGGGGAATGTTTTTATGGTATAATGAAGTTTGTTTTGACTTACTTAGCGTCAAATAAACACTAGGGGGAGTGCCCCCCAAAGTTTTCAAATTGAACCCCCTTTGTGGCACTCTAAAAGAAAAGACATTTTAATACAAATTCAATGACAAAGGGAACATTTTTTATCCCTAATCGCTAATACCTGTTTAAAGATTGCAAAAAACCACCTTTAAAATGCCACATTTCATGTAACATTTTTCCCAAAAATCTTTTGAGGGAAACATTACACCCCTATTACATAACCTTCAAGAAAAGTTGTCGTAACAAATTTGTGGGTGTGATATTTAGCATTTTCAACCAGATTTCTTGTCATTTTTAAGTAGGTATTACGAAAGACCGAGTGAAGATAAAAAACCTATCTATGCGTTGTTGAGTTTGTATTAAAATTCCATTCATTTGAGGTGCCACAGAGGTGCTCCAATTTAACAATTTTGGGGGCTTTCTCCCCCGGATCTTAGTTGGGGTGGGTGGGTGACGCTAAATACATAAAAACAAATTTTAGAACCCTATAAAAACATTCTCCAAACTGTTTCAAAACGTTTTTTTCTTTTTCAATAGTTAAGGTGGGGGGGACTCACCCTGTAGTTAGCATTTTCTGTGACAGCGCTTAGACTGCTCGTAATGTAGTTTATACGAGCTAAGTAATTGCATTCTTTGAACATCGCTCCAAGCCAGCTACGAGCACAGTGTTATGCATAATATTAGATTTCATGCAGTATCACTTTCACTCTAATCTTTCTCAACTAAAAACAGAACAAGTAAAACGAGTAGTTTTAAAATACGTTCTTAACAAACTGTTGAGCTTGCTGTATGAAGATAACAATCATTCAGAGCCGTAACTTATATTCAATTGAAAATATACGTATTTGTAGGTTAGTAAACCAACGCTTATTGGTTGGAAAGTAAGGGTTATTACATATTGGCTTATGAATTTCAAAGTCAATTAATTGAAGTATGTATAGAATATTAAAATATCATATTAACATAAAAGGTAAAAGTTCGTCTTTTTTAACGAGGAAAAGTTAGGACTACAAAGTCCTCTCTACCACTCAACCTCGATCTTCACCTAGCGTCACCGTATAGTCTCATTACAAATTGTAAGTGGTGACTGCGGAGATCGAACCCGCACCGCCAGGGTGATGAGCTCCGGAGTCACGCGCGATACCAATCCCCCACGGATCCGCTAAACAATACATACTTTTGACATGATCGTTTATTTCGGTTTACTCAAGTTTCCTACCGATAACGACCCTTTTTTAACTACAAAGATGACACAAAATCAGGTTAAAAATTTCACATTTCACGTACAATTTATTTGGAAAGGCAACATTTTCTTCCAACTACTCTGAGGAAAAAATCACAACCCTATAACATAATCCCAGCATTAATCTCATAGAGTATTTTGAAGGAAATTTTGTCACACTAAATAAATGTTATGTCAAATGTGGCATGTTAAACCTGATTTTTTTTATCTTTAAATTGGTATCAAAACAATTCAGGACTCAAGACTTTTCTTTGCGTCATTGAATTAGTGTTGATATTTTCTTTTTTTCTGAGGCGGCACAAGGGGAGTTTTTATTTAAAACCTTGGGGCCAACCCCCCCGTTTTTTATATTTAGCATTGTTTATTTTCACACAATACTTTTGGTACCCGACAGTTAAAGTTATTATGTTAGGTATTCACGAAAGGGGTATTTCCAAAACCTTACGGTATTTTTTGTCCAACCAACACTACTTTATTACTCAGAATTAGAGAGAAGATGTCTATAAAAGAAGAATTTGATTGTAAGTACAAGAATAGGGCAGATGTCTGTTCGCTAACTAAGCACCCTTTATAGCACTCTGTGTCGTAAAACTGCGCAATACCATTACAGGTTTATTGCAAGGATAGAGAAGGGCTTAACATTCTTAAAGTGGGGTCCTTATTTAATTTCAAGCGGAGATTTTCCGCCTCGTGGACATTATGTCTGTCCTACTTTATGGCGACATAAAATGCCATCCGCCTGTTCATTTTTGTTTTACGCAAACCCTTAAAGATTATATTTGTTATCGAATTTCCTTTGGAAAATGGGATATAAATGCCATTCTCATGGTATGGCCGAGGTCCGGGACGGTGAAATGAGCACTGATCCTGACCTCCAGATCACAATTTGAGCATTTTTCTCAACACTTTATAAATATCTATATATGTGTGTTATACTCTCTACAGGTTGCATCTTTCCCGATTTTCACCTAATTCGAAACTTGTTTTGTAAATATCTCGGTCCAGTTCCAGCAAAATCAAACTAAGGACAATTTTCCCCAACAAGTTTAACTATGTAAAAACAGTAAATTTGCATCTAATGTTGATGAAATTTGAAATAAATATGTATTTCGTTATTATAAATCACTATCACAAAAAATATATTTTTAATCTCGTAGCGCAGCACGGATACAGGCAACTAGTTATTTATATTGTTGTGATGTGTTGGAAACACTCATGCACGCGCGAATAAGCAAAACCTTTCGTTCCAGTAATGGAATTTTCGCGATCGCTAAATTCAATCGTGCTGTATTTAACCTCGAAGGAATGGATCCCGGCTCTGTTAAAGCCAAATACCATTACAGAAAAGTTTTGAAGAGAAATGACAAAGTTGAAGTGAAAGGCTTTCTACTCTTTGTAAGCGCTGAGTGAATTAGTTTGGGAATTCCAGACGATCCGGCAGCATCATCTGCTCCGTCAGCACAAAACTTGTAATTCCTCAGCATTCGCAATGAGTTGAGAGAAACTCGCCTGAGCCTTGTCAATTATAAAAATATCTTGTCATATCTTTAGCAATCTTATCGGATAACTATCAGATTTAAAACGTAAATCCTTTAAAGGAACTAGAAAATTTGGAATAACAACTTAAATTACCTTTTGCGATTATCCTTTTATGACTGACCGCCCAGGAAAAGAGGAGGTTACACAGTTTGACCTTGGAATTATTTTGGTACACCCATTGTTCGAAAGTTGCCAACGGTCAGTAGATCATTCGTCACAAAGGTCCGTACAGGTTGCACAGTGCATAGAACAATATTGGGGGTGGCCATAGCGCAGTGGTATAGTGCGTGCCAAATCGGGCTGGGTTCAATTCCTAGGCGCAGTGATAACTTTCCGGCTACTACCCGTGGTTCGGAAGTCACGTTAAGCCGTTGGTCCATCCCATTGGTCGTTGGGCTATTAATTAATGACCCAATTTGGGAACAGCCGGTCCCTATACAATGTAACGAGACTATACTTCATCATCCATCAAAACATCCATCACACTAACCATTCATTTGTAGACATTATTAGGCTACGTCTGTGGTAATAAAAATGGTTAAATTTAATTTTTTATTTAAAAAATTTTTTATTACCACAGACGTAGCCTACTAAACAAATATTATAATCCGTCTGTAAACACCTTTAAATTTCAACTAACCATTCATCCCATATTCGTCTTAAAATAACATATAAGAGTGGTCGGTGTCTCAAAGCAAAGTATCAAAGTAGAAGATAACTGGTGGATTAACATTAAAAATTAAAAGAAAAGTACTCTCAGCGTAAGGCTGTACTGAACTCATGGTTTTAACTTCTAATCGACTGTCAAACGATTGTTACTGTATTTAAAATATCAAAAAGAATTTTTTGATGGGTGTTTAAAGAAATGTCTACTATGCTGTGCCATGACCAAAAGTAACAAATAGTAAAGTTGCAGGTAAGCTATGTTTTAAAAAATTGACTTTTAAATAAACGTACCTAATTGAACCTTTAAAATACTGGTATAATTTCATTTACATAATGAATGAATGAATAAATCTTAGCTTTATAACATTTAGAAGAGAAACCAACGGAAGGTAAGGAATAGTAAAGTAAAACAATAACTTTTTTTTAAATACCTACTTCCAAAATGAGTTGTTACATATCAATTCTCTATAGCATTACATACTTTCTGATTGGATCAATACAACATAATTATAATCTACGTAAAAACAAAAAAGCTTTATTCGATTATATTATTGCGTTAAAAGGAACTACATTTAACACTACTTACTTCCCAAAGCAAGCTATACAAATTATATTTTTGAATTTCAAAGATCCAAAATTTACTTTTGTGTTTGGATTATTCCATTAAGGGTTCGAGTGTTACCTATTCCGTCGCCACTAAGCGGATTGCACAGGAGCTGTGCGTGGGATCTTATAAGTGCTACATAATCCCACCTGAAGAGAAAAGACCGCTCTATAACTTTGTGTATTTCTTGCATAAAGGATATTTCAACATTTTCACTAAATACTTCGAGGAAGTGTTATTTGGGGAAAGTGAAATAACCTCAAACTGAAACTCAATCTTAGGCTGATTGAATTGGACTGTTAATGATGTGTATAGCTAGAGGTTTTAAGTTTAAAGTATGCTACACGATTTTGTAACCTATATAAGCTTTTAGTAGGTTCGAATTTGTATTAACTACATGTAAAATGATTAATGCTTTTTATTTGGAAAAAATACATAGTGTTTTAGACAAATGTAACAACTTACCTAAAGTAGTAAATTTGTGTAATTAGTTTTTTTTTTTGTTACATAAAGAATTTGGCTGAACAATATTGAGTTATCTCAGTGATATTGAAAAATACTTACAAATAATGAAAGATCTCCTACAATATCTGAAAATAATAAGACAATTATTGTCTTAAGTTTGTACGTCTGACTGACTGTTTTACGTTGATTGTTTCGTAACTGTTTACTTTTAATGTGACTAATACGGTCACGCTAGGTAAAGGTCGAGGTTGAGTGGTAGAGAGGACTTTGCAGTCCTAACTTCGCCTCATTAAACAAGACAAACTTTACCTTTTTTTACTTCTTTTTTTATTTAGTTGAAAAGTACTTTATACATACAGCAAACAGTAACTAATGTTCAAACAAGGAACATTTTTACAGTCTGTAAATCTAAGAATTGTTAACAGTAGCTTTATTACCGTATGTAAATTCCTTTTTTGTTATTAAGATTATTCGTTTAAGTTTGATAACAAATGGTAATTCTTTTGAAGAAAATTAATGTAGATGTTGAACATATTTAAAATAACGACCCATGGCAATTTAAAAATAATTAAAAAGTCATTATAAAAAGGGTTAATCTTAAAACTCAACAATATATTTCGATTATTCCGTGCTAATTGACTAGAGTTGTACAAAGTTAATCTAATTAAGAATAGACATTTTTAAATGCGAGACTAAAGATAACTTGTATACAACTTATTATGATTACCACAGACTAATCAAACGGTTTTTTGAGTTTTAAAATTAAACTATTCTCGGTGTTTTTCCTAGACGTTGTTTAACAATTCAAATATTTAGTTTACCCTCGTATAACCTATTATCTTAGCTGTCCTATAATAAGGGGTGTTTTTATTAAGAAAACTTTCACTTAACTGCAGCCAAGATATTTTGATTATGGCATATTATCGAATAATTCATTCCCATTTATCTTACGGGTTACGCTTATGGGGAATTTTTTCTGGAACAACAGTCCAAAGAATTTTATCCTACAAATGAGAGTAATTAGAATAATTGGTAGGTTGAACTTTAAAGAATCCTGCGGGGAACATTTCTAAACCCTATCCGTATTGCATTTATTCTCTAGGTACATTTTGGAAACGTTGATGTTTTTAGGGCTAAGTGTACTATTGTCGAGAACATTAATCAATATAATAAATACAAGGAATCAAAAGTGTATCCCACCAAACTAGCATAGGCTTTAACCTATCAATAAACTTCCTGTTAAAGCCGGTAAAAAATAAATAATACACATCCCGACAATGTTAAAAGGTACCGTTCGATAAAATTCAAACCAAACCGTTAAAACAACTTAGCTCAAAATTCAATGTATAGCATTGTTGAATTAATGAATATTAAAAACCAATTTACTTGTATTATTTAAGTACGGTTCGGAATCTCTCTTATGTTATATAGAATACTTTATTACTGTTATTGTAAAAAAAACAATTTCCCCGTCATAATTTTGACATTAAACGTATTGTTAATGTTATTGTATCTGACACACGTGTACTGTATTATGTATCCTCCATCCTCTTGCAAAGTGGGTTAACCTAGTGAAAGAGATTTTGCATAAAGTCTAATCTACATTGTGGATCAGCGTAAAGTGCAGCTCCGCTCTCGGCAAAGGATGGCTGCATAATGCCACAGATAACTTGGAAACCAGCTGTTTACACAGCTTTATATCGTTCTCGGTTCTTTGTAACCGAGTTCGGGTTTAAACAATGTTATTTAATGGTTAGAAAACAACGCTTTTGCATTGTATATTGTATAAGTAAAATGAATTTGTTGTATTTTCGTTAATTAGGTTGAGCCGCAAGTCGAACCGTTGTTTTAGGAACAAGAAAAGACTAATTGGATTGATCAACGAAACACTTTAACAGCCTATTCAAACTGTTTTAGTACGAGTTAAAACCCCGTACAAACCTACAGTTATTAAGTTGTAAATAGTGTCATAAATGCATTTTAAATTTGTCTATTAAATTTTGCCTTGGGATATTTTTAGTTTAAGGGGGTTGTGTACAACGCGTACGACTTCAGCCGCGAAGACACCAAAGTATTCCACTAAGTTTTCCACAATTTGAGTTTAAAATACTACCCGTATACAAGAAAAGGAACTGCTGACCGAAAATGGACCGGCAAAGTAAAATAGGGAAGTCTTAATTCAAGTAATAACAAATCTAGAAAACGTATTAGTTCAATTTGGATTTATTTTAATAAGAGTTTATCAATATGCATACACCGTAAAAGTAAAGAGTCTGTTATTAAGCAAATTCTATTCAAAATGGCAAAACTCGTAGTGAAAACTGACTAATTAATCAAAACTCTTAAAAATGTCTTCCTCTTTATTGGCTTTGTAAACAGGTATTTCTGTGTTTTTCAGTTACTCAGTCTGAATACAGTCTGTGATTGGTCGTCCACCGCTCCCAGCCCGCCAACAAGCCAGTAAGTCACTGGCCGTGGACATGCTTGGTTTCTCTAGTTATTTGGTTATTTACTAACGATTTTGTTCATGTGCTTAACAATACGTTTTCTAGACTAGTTGTTTTGAAGTTAAATTAACTAAGTTTAAGAATAACAATAATAAAAAGAATAAAACACACAAACAACTTACAAAATAAAAGGAAAAGAGTTAGTAACATGGTGATAAGTGACTGGATCTACCTTTCGCTGATTACTTGTAGGCTAGCTCATTTCCTGATGTTTTGTGTTGTTTCGAAGGTTACTTTTCACCTGAAGTCAGTATCAGATTCCAGATCACGAAACGTCGTATTATTTTTGTTCACAAAAAACGATGGAAAACGTTCGCAATAATATTTTAATCTTTTAAAATGTATTTCAAATTTTTGCTTTCCGTTTATATGCTACGATCAGAAGACTTTCCTTTACCAAACCAGCACATATATCATCTAATATCGACTAAACCGACTAGACGAATCGTATTAAGAAAACACACAATTTCGTCCTCATTTAAGAGTTGAACCCCTCAAATTAAAACTGTTATGATGAAAACAAGCATAAACCAGCGAAAGTCAGGGAACAAGAAGAACACCAAACTTTCTCAAAGGAGAGTTCCAGCTGTAAACTTTGCTGAAAGGAGGCGTCTACAATCCCATTATCTTTGACAAAGACGCACACTTTCCCTGTTTGCAGTCAGCTGTTCGCTGTTCAACCACTGTACAATGGTGTTGTCGTGGTTGTGTCAGCATAACTTAGGAGAAATCAATACTCAGCCAATTCTGTGTAGCCTTAAAATCCGAACAACTGCACATATGTACGAGTATTTAGTCCTTCCATGTGGATGTGGCTTTTCGGGGGTTTTGGTGACAGATTTCCTTGCAAAGTGACTATGTTTTATACAGGGAACTTAAATTCGTGTACTACCAGCTAACTGTAAAATTTGTTTGGAAGTTAAATGAAACATTCGATTTTGTAACAAATAAAACAAACGTATTTGCTAAAGTGTATGTTATTATTTAGCTTTTTGCCTGAAAGAAATTAGGATGCAAAGGAAGACGATAGTACAGGAGATTCAAGATTTGTGGGAAAACGATAGTACTGTGTGTGGTAAAATGGTCCAAACCAATGTGCCTTCGTCCGGCCGTTGATTTTTTGGTTGATATAGGCTACAACCAACAACCGTATTTTAAAGTTGTAAGGTATTTATAAAAATTGTCAAAATGATACAATGCACTTGAATTGTATTTAAGTTCAAACATAATCATAGACTAAAAAGGACTATTGTGTCATTGTTCATAGATTTTACAAAATAGGTAATACAAAAATGTTTTACCAATTTTTATACATTTGTAAACATTCATTGTGAGTTTTATTGTATGTTTACAGTACTATTTTCAATTTACTTGAATTTCGTATGTTTTTGTCTTATCAAATGTCATTAGAATTATTTTTGTTATCTAAATATAGACTAATATTATTATCGCTTGAAGAAAAACATTTAGATTCAGTGATTTCGAAATCACATGATATATACAAATGCCGTTCTACAGATGACAACAATACAGATCTGAGTCCAAAGATTAACCTCAATAAAACTATGCAATTAAATCAGAGTTAACTGAGGGTTCTCCATTTAAACAGTATTGAAATAAATGTCAATACACCCAGCCCCAAAAGCTGACTCCTAACTTCTAAAAATTCCCAAAAAAACGCATAGGCCTATATACAGGATTGACCCGTTGTATAATAATATGTGGCTTTCATGATGATATCGTTTGCACTAATATTTAAATAATATAGATGGATTACATAATGAAAATAGCCCTATCACTTTTCTTTCAGAAGTTAATAAATGACACTATTAAAATGTATCTGTGGCTCAAGTTGTATTCTGAACTTTTCAAACGCATATATCCGGAACATTTAAAAATACCTTCACGTAATATTATATCAACCACAGTCAATCCTCTATGAACTTAAGTGTTGAAATTTTTTTATAGCATGTTTTTATATTACATTTATTATAACCTTGTTTAAATCAAGAAATAAAATGTTATGATCTATTGAATGAGATGATTCAACCACCGTACTCGACAGCATTTTGAATTTTAAAAGATTCATCAATAATTTATTTTTAAACTGTTACAAGCATAAAATTAACCATTACCCAATATAGTATAGAGCTCAAGTTGTCAAATGTCATGTAAGTCCGAAAACAACTCGAACATTTTAATAACACAGTAGCTTTAGATCTTTTTCTTTGTAACTAACTATACCAATAAATTTGCATAACGTATTACATATACTTTTTAAACTAAGCTAGCCTTAGTTCACGCTATTTTAGTTCGTCTTTTCCCTAATTTTACTTGTATGGTATTTAGGCTAAATGTTATTCCATTAAATTAAAATTTAATGAGTTAAACATCCTTTACTTGTAACGGCCCTTTGGTTACAATATTATGCTGTTTTATTGCAGGTCTTGAATATTATTATATTTATTCTCAGGGTCAATGCAATTATTAACTCGTTAAAAACTTTCTTTAATTCCGGTTTGTAATACTTTAATTATACCTTGGTTCGTCAGAACTGTCAAATCTGCGGAGTTTGTTTGAGCGATGGCTGGACGGTTTTTAGGTTTTTTAGTCGGCTAGAACAGAGCTCTCTATCTTACTATCATATGATACCGGTGATTTCTGTGTCATCATGTGATTTTACTAAAGGCACAAATCGAAAAACTAAAGACAATGCTCGTCTTACGATGAAATCCTGTACTAAATCAGAGCTAGAAGGGCGTATTGTTACAGAAAAATGCGTATAAAACCAACTAACCCCGTGTAACATTAATTTAAATTTTATTACTACTGCCGCAAACCCAATCTTAGCAACCAAACTCACCTTCAAGCAGAGAAGTGACAAATATCCTTCTTAAGGGTGGCACACACTGTCAAGTATCCAATCACTTATCACACTCACATGTCACTTGGCACGCACTGTGTGAACGCGGCGTAGCACGACCAGTACACACGGCTCGCTTGGCTCGCACTGCTGACTGATGAGCAGGGGGACCCTAGGCTCATGCGCGGCCGCGGTCCGCACCCTACTCGATAGTCGAGTGTGCGAGTATCGACACAAGCGAGTGTGACTAAGGGTCTGGCGCTCGTTGTCCTGCGAAAAGTATTTTTGAAAGTTTCAATTCATAAAACTGTCCAAATACAGAGTGGACCAATGAGAAAGATACAATTTTTTGCGCTCTCAAATAGTTAATATTACAACAATGAATCATCAGCTGTGTTTATAACCTTAATAAATTTCTACTATTTTAGTAGGAATGACGTTTTATCGCACTTTTGTTGTCGTTAAAGTCTTTTTAAAACAGTGATTCTTTTACTAGAATTCGAAGATTGTTTGGATCCCACTTCAATGTCGGTCTACACGGAAATGTTCCCAGTCGTAAAACAATTGCCGTACTCTTACCATTCAAAATAACCAGTGGAAGTGCTGAAACCGTCCGTACACCAGAAAATGTTGAGTAAGCGCGAGAAGCAGTCCTTGTTCAGCTTTTTCAAGCGAACAAAGGAGTGTAATCTAGTTCAAGATTACAGAAACAAACTACTTGTTTTAAGTAAAATGGCATAAAATACCCTACAAATACCGACATTTTAAAACATAGAACTAATAATACGCCTTTTTTACAGCTGTGGTTCATTATAAACTAAGTTACGATGCAATAAAGTATGTTTGTTATTGGTAAAATGACCATTTACCTTAACATAATATCAAATTTTCCATAAGGAAAAACTTACCTAATTTAATAACTAGTTCGAACATCAGAACATTTGTTTGTCAACGTAGAACTTATGCAATGTTGTTGTATTATGCCATGTCAATTAAGTTACATGGATAACCTAGACATTATCAAAATAATTAGTAAATTATTGCATAGTTAATTTTCCAAATAAGAAATAAACCTACAACGTAATTTAAAGACACCTACGGTATTCATACATTTAGACAAAATTCTCATAGATTACACATTTACGGAAAACTTCCATCACAGGCAGGTGCAAAATTGTTTAAAAAACTCCCCGAAAACATTAAATCCGCTGAAAATTTTATCTTATTCAAAAGAATGTTAAGAGCTTATCTATTGGAAGGCTCATACTATTCTGTTGGGGAATTTTAGATCAGGCTTTGAATCTTGATGATTAAATTGTATGATAAATTTAACTAGGTTTTGCTCTTACTAGTGGTTTACTTTGTTTTATTTTAAATATTTGTTTATTGTTGTGTTTTTGTTTTTTTCTTTTTTTGTCAACGCAAAAGTGTTTGTATGTGGTAAATAAAAGTTATCTTGTAAAACGTAAATAAAATATTTTAACTACAAGATTCAAAGTAATTTTCACATTTAAATTTATTATTTTTCAACATTTATCAAATACAGTTTGAAAAATTATACTAAGCAAACAATAAAGCTTCTCAGAAGGTTTCACAAACTATATTTAATGTAACTAAATTAACATAGTTTGAATGAACATAGCACAACATTAAATTAACATATCATTGTTTGAATTTAAATATCAAACCACGGTATTTTTTATCAGTGATTAAAATTTAATAATTATGTGATTCTAACATTCCACACCCACCACTAATGTAAGCGTCCAAACATCATTCGCGTTTCAGGCATATTAAACACACGAGGGAAAAGTTCTGAAAACATTCTGATGACATTTTGAAAGCACTATACAAGCCATAATAACACGGTTATGAACAGAGCTCATTACTTCTTCAAAGGACGTAATTACTTCACTCAAGTCAATACAGACTGCAAACAAAGGTCCAGTCAATACCTTATTACACGATGACGTCATCATCAATGTAGGTCGATGACTTTCTTTTCAACGTTGGTTTAATTAAAGTCTTGTGTGTGTTGAGGTTAGACACGTTGGTTTGAGTAACAGGTGCGTTATTAGTTTTCATGGAGCTACACTAAAAAATAGTGTAAGTCTCAGGTGTTAAGTTTGAAATACGAATTCGTAAAACTAATTGAAATCATGAGGGAAAATTGCAACGCAATTGCTATACGGCTTTTAGGTTTAAGAGAACGTTCCTTTATTGCTTTAATGTAGTTACTTAAGTATGTGTTATATTTTATAGGAACGCCATTTGTATAAAACTATTAATTTTAAACCTTGATACTAATATATGCGTGAAATATTTGTTTGAAATTAAAATAGTTTAAAAGTGCGTTACGATTTTGTTGTTTTAACGTATAGGCGTTCAATAGTACTATAGTATTGCAAAGTTGGGTGAATATGTTTTTTACAATGTTTTCACTCTTACAAGTTGATTGTAAGAGATCGATTACTAGAATAAATATATAAACTCTCAATATATTAAAACTCTGCTTGTTGAGAGTTGTAAATAAATAAAAAGTATGATTACTTAAAACATTATGGATCCAATGTTTTATTATTATTCTAGTTCTAATTAATTGAGAAACCCTTTTTAAAACCAAAATGTGAACCGTCATATTTTAGGATTTAAAGATATAAGGTTAAGATTTTCAAAATGCACCTCGTTAGAAACAGTATTGTAAGTTATAGTTAAAGCTTATCTATTGGCTCTTTTTTGTTGGTTTACAAGCAATGATACTATTAGGTGCATACAGTACATTAATAATATGCTCTTATATTTTCCACACATTGTTAGTAATGTAGCCCTTTAACTAGATAAGTAGCACTAGCTCTCCAGAACGTCACGATTTCCGACCTGTTGAAACTAAAGTTTCAAAGCTATTGTGATAAAGACTTGCGTTAAAGACTACCTCGATCTACACATCTCGACGTTTCACCTATTTTATTTTGGACTGCCCTCAGTGGAGTTGCTGATACTTACTCTAAATGTTTTGAATATTTGGTTTTAATTTACAAAGAGAAACGTGTTAAACGTGGACCGAATTGTCTACAATTTATTTTTAATCTTGACGGTTTTGAGAATTTCAGATCGCATAGGAATATTAGGGACACCTTGTCATCTTTAGGATTTGTGTGAATTGAAGAGCTTACTAGGGTCTTAAATATTGAACGTTGCTATTCTTTAGCAAGAAAACTTATTTTGAACATCTATGGAACCAACCCTTGAGTGTAGGCAGTACTTAACAAAAGATGACACCTTTTGGTACCAACAAAATCAAAAAACATAGTATACAAGTGTTATGGTTATAAACAAACTCATTCAATGAAACGTCACTTATCTAACCTTACTCTCTCACACACACACACACACACAATTCATCAACTTACAAACCAAGTTACGTCATAGGAGTTACAAATCATTAAGTTAAACTGATTACGAGTTTATCTAAATTAAACAAACATAACAAACCCCATCTTTCAATGTTACTATTGGACTTATAATTCAAAGAACAAAGAAAGCAAACGTAAAATAAAGAAATTCAAAAACTAATATCAACTTTAAACCAGGGGCAATGAACAGTTAAATAAAATAACAGCTTGCATTGTTTCCAAAGCTTATTATTATTTATTGAAATCGTATTCACTGTAGTCCCTTTCATCTCCGAGTATTCTTTCCAGTTAGACCTTACAAATTGAGTAATTCATTTCCCTGTATTCAATGCAATATCTGTCATAGCATTGTTATTTCGACAGTCAAAGCTTGTCAAGTAATTAATATTGTGCGTTGAAAATACAACGTTGTTTTCATTTTGCATTTATTATCTCTTCTCTTTTATGTGTGATTAGATAAAAATATTCCCCAAAACTCTCCCCTTCTATGTGCTCCTGGTTTAAATAATTACTTAGGTTTTTGTGTTAATATTTTAAAGAGAATATGAGAACAGAGGATGTCAACGGGAAGGGTGTTGCGTGGTTGTCAACAAAACGAACCGAGGTACTTCTATTGACTGCATAAATAATGAGCTACAAATTACGTATAAATATTAATTTACACCCATGTTTGTGGAAATTTGTGTACGCTGATGAGATATGCTTGTTCCATAGGACTATTTTCAAAAGCATGGTGCAAGGTTTATACAGTGTGAGTTTTATACGTCCCCCCACCTTAACTTTTGAAAAAGGAAAATTTTTGAAACCCTTTAAAGAATGTTTTAGAGGATTCTGACGTTTGTTTTGACGTACTTTTGCGTCACCCACCCCACCCAAAAACCGGGTGGGAGGGCTCCACAAAATTTTAAACTGCAACCCCCTCCTTTGTGGCACCTCAAAAGGAAGGAAAATTTAATACAAATTTAAAGACGCAAAGAGATTTTTTTGACTTGTTCCTTTGTAATACTCATTTAAAGATGACAAAAAATCAGGTTTTAAATTATAAATATCACATTTATAAAATTGTTATAACAACATTTTCTTCAAAATACCCTATGAAATTATATGGGTTGTGGTATTTCCCTTAAAAGATTTTCTAGAAAACATTTCCATTTAAAAAGAAATGTATGTGATTTAATGTGGCATTTTAAATGTATGTGAAATGTGGCATTTTAAAGCTAACTTCTTACAATCTTTAAACAAATATTAAAAAAACGAGTAGAGATAAAAAGATTTTCTTTACGTCATTGAATTTGTATTAAAGGTTCCCTATCTTCTATGGTGCCACAACTGGGGGGTTCCAATGTAAAAGTTTGGGGAGCCCTCCCCCCGGGTTTTGGGTGAGGTGTGGGTGGCGCAAAGTACGTAAAAAACTTCACAATTATATAAAAACGTTCCCTAAAGGGTTTCAAAAGTTTTCCTTTTTCAAAAGTTAAGGTGAGGGGATATATAAAACCCACCCTGTATGTTTATTGTTTGATTTAAATTAGTCACATTACATTTTGCGATGAAACCTTTTGCTAAGTATGGTTAGCAGTTGAATAATATATGTCCAAATTATTGACGTCAATGATCAATGTACAATTTTCCCGGTGAAACAATTACAGCATCTAACAGACCAAAGTAACTGCATCAAGTTCACAGACAAGAGCAAGAGGGCAAGTGGTTGGAGTAAACTGCCTGCAATTACGAAAAGGTGAATGTGTGGTCGGGTTGAGTTACGGAGACTTAACTCTCTTAACTCAACCGTCACTTCCTTCTTAGTATAACTCAAGACTTCCTTTCAGTGAGTAGAAGTAGTTTTGTGAACAGTATGCCTCTATGTCGTCTCAAACATGTAAATATCAGTAGTTGTTTTCTTTGTGCACGAAATAGATACCCACAACTCATGCGTAACATCCCTGGCGGCAAAGTTTAAATTGTCTTGAAAACAGTTTTATGACAATGAACAATTAAACAATTCTATACTTTAAAATTAATACTTGTAAACTAAATTGTCTATCAATGAATGTTTCAAATGGTAAATTAATTAAAATTTTAATTTAGGGTACCATTTAAGATAATTTTTAATTGAACGTATCAGTTTTCTTGAAGTTAAAGTAAAAACCGAAAGTACTACATATACTTAGGTTTTTAGAACACAGAACCCTTATGCGATGTTTCATGCAAAGTTGTCCAGTAATAATAATGGCTAACACCTTGTTAAAAAATACCCACAAACATAGCTTAAATTGCTCACATTATATTCATGTTTTTCTTAAATCTAGAGTTTCTCGTTTGATAAAGAGTCATACCGTTGCAAAGGATTCAAAAATAAATATAAACATATCGAAAGCTTGGGAACGTTTGCAGTTTTCCTCTAAACTAGCTGCTTTATTCAAATGATACCTAATTAGTTTGAAGAAAAATTATTTCGTGTAGTATTATTGTTACATCAAATTTCTTGTATGAATATAACAAGAATACGAATGTCCAACCCGGGACAAAACAATACATCTCTATTAACAATTCCTCAAAGACCACAAGTGGCCTTGGGAAAGTCGATCCGAAACTTACAACATTCAATTTAAAATGTTAGGGGTTGAAAACCTCCTGAATATGGTTAGTCCATACTAAGTCAAGACTCCAACGCTATCCTCCCCCCTCCCACACCACCAGATGCACATATGGACACAAGGATGCACAGGTGGTACGAAGAGAACGAGAACTGTTGATGTCTTAGCAGCTAACAGCCATACTAACCTCTGTTTTAATGTGTTGCACGTTTCGACGCTTAATGATATTGTCAACTATAATAACAATAACTAACCTTTCTTGTTAACGTTTTCTGTTCCTGTGTTTAACATCTGCGTGGCTCACAATAGTACTAGAAGCTTTGAATAAGTACTAAAGACATGTGTGACACTATAGAACAAAAGATAATCGAGTATTTTTATTTAATTAAAAACACACCCTAAATATGAAAAGTGAAAACCACTCTCGAAGAGCACAAAATAGAGCAACTCTTTAATTTAATCGCAAAATTTTACTCTATCTGAGTGGCCTTCACTCCTTCATTTTTGTAGTGTACAGGTCCTACTTTAATGTGTTTATTCAGTAATGACGTTAAAAGAAGTCTTATATAAACAAAACTGCTCAAATATAATTGTACTCGTATATTTACATTGTTTTATCTTATTTGTAAAATTGTTACTTTTGTCAACAGAGGAATTGTAGAACCTATCCATCTATAATTTAGGCTTTGACAAACCATCTATTTCAATCATAATCCGGGATAAAAAACAACCCTTGGTTTTATTACTGGTTACTAACATATAGAAAAACTTATAATCCCAAATAGACAAATATTTATTAATATATTATAATAAATGAACTAAATAAACCTGATTAATAAAATTACAAGTGAACTTTAATACATATCGTATTTTATAAGTAAGTCCACTGCGCTTTTAAAGGTTACATATTTGGTTAAACGTAACAGCCTTAAGGCCTAGAAAGTAAGACTGTGCTAAGCAACACACTGAGTTACTATTAGTCAGAGTTTAAAAAGCTTCAAAACTATCCAAACAAACTCGATGAAACACCTGATGTCCATGCCACAAAATATCATTAAAATGATATTTTTTCGTTCTGCTCTGAAAACAGCTGCTTTATACACTTGTATTGACGCGCATAAGTGACACTTTTACAGCCAGGTAAATAAAAAGCTTGTTTGATCATGTTTTCTCCCTAGGAAGAAAAAGGTAATTTTAAAGGATCTTTTTGTGGCATGGACATCAGCTGGGTCAACGAGTTTGTTTTGATTGTTTTGATCATTAACACTGACTTATAGTAAATCAATGCAACAGCTGTTTCTTTAAAACATTATAATTCAGACTGCTGAAGTTCAAAACAATGTTTACTTATTTATTTCTTTATTATGTTAAAACATTTATTGACATTAATTATTTCTCATTATTGTGTGCATCATGACAAAAAGTATCGTTCATCACTCGGCCCGAAAGTGTCTTTTTGACCTCGGTCATTTAACGTCCTCGGCTGTGTCTCGGACGTTAACTTCACCTCGTGTCAAAAATTGTCACTTTAGGACCTAGTGATGAAATATAGGACTATTGTCTTAAGCAGCTGTTTTAGAGCAAAATTTCAAAAATATGTGTGTTTAAAAAATATTTAAATAAACCGCGGTCCACATACGTCAAACCTGCAGAGACTATTATTTTGGTTTCAAATTCAAACGTGTGTCCCGTAGCGAAGCACGAGTACACAGAACACAACGGAGTGCATTAAACCTCACTACCCCTTGGTTTACTACTGTGTAGGGTTAGCATTGTAAATACCGGCCGTAACCAGAGACAGGGAGGCAGTTAGGGAGAGCCGTTTAATCCCCAAATCCCGTCCTTAACGACAGGGCTCGTCCTGCATCTTTTATTTCCTCCTTCTCACTTTCTCCTTTCTTTTATAATCATGAAAAAGGGTTATAAAAGCAAGATAGTTGAAACTTTTAACGTAGTTAGTTTTTTAAAAACTCAAAGGGATTTTCTTTTTCGAATTTTTATAGAACCTAAGCTTTTTAGCAATCTAAAAGGAGTGTTGCTCTTGAACTAATCAGCGTATGCCCTTTGTCTTTCACTTGTTCAACTGTACTTATTATTTTTAATGAAAAAATTTACTAACTTAAAAGGTGAGTTTTAAATGCTCCCTCCCACCTTAACGTTTGAACAAGGAAATATTTTAAAACCCCTTCAGGTAATGTTTTTTATAGAATCCTAAAAATGTATTTATTTATTTATAATTGTTTTGACGTACTTTGCGTCTCTCCCCCACCCAAAACCCGGGGTTGGAGAAAGTACCCCAAAATCTTTTTTAATACAACCCTTATTCCTTCTTGCGGCACCTCAAAGAAAGGGCATTTTAATACAAATTCAACGACTCAATTCTTCATTTCGACAAATTTGTCTTCACACATTCTATGGGATCATGTTATAGGGTTGTAATGTTTCCTTCAAAGGATTTACAAGACAAATTTGTGACTTAAATAACCGTATGTGAAATGTACTTTTTAAACCTTATTTCTTGTAAATTTTAAATTGGTATTACAAAAAAGTCGAGATACAACTTGTCCTTTGTGTCATTGAATTTGTATTCTTGCCTTTCCCTTTCTTTTGAGGTGCCACGAGAGGGGTTGGTATTTTAAAAATTCGGGGCCCTCCTCCCCCTTTCCCACTCCAGTTTTTTGGTTAATACGCCAATAAAAGGGACTTTCAAAACTCACCTCGTATATAATTTGAGAATAGTAAAAGTCATAGTATTAACCAGATAGGCTTGTCATAATTTAACAATATATTAAAAGTTCTTGCATTGTGAACTTTCTCTTCGATGAAATGAAAAGAAAAATGCTATGGTTAGAAAAAATCTTAAACACACACATAAGTAAGGAAATGTTATTATAATAATATAATATTTGAAGATATATCATATCTCAGTGGACAAACCATAGGAAATTGTACTTTTCGTTGAGGCAATGCATTTCTTTTCGGGTTTTATAATACTGCTTCCTGATTCTTAAGTCCATACTATTGATTTTTCTAAAATTAGTTAATCTTATCGCTCTATTTTATATCTCTTTTTTATCAAATAACGTGCTCACCTGATAACACGAGAATAGAAAATGTATTGAAACACAACTAAAATAATCAAACTACCAGTCATAATTTTCCAAATGACATTTCTAGTTAACAGTTTTTATAAATACGATTGGAAAACCAATCATGCAACGTTATGTGTGACTTCAAACCTGCAATTTTCAGATGCTATTAAGTCATCATAGTGGATATGATTACCCCCAAAATAACAGTGTTAAGTTACTAAATATAACCGATTAACTCATTAATGAATTAATACATATAACGCTAAAGTCTTACCTATTAGGTTTCACCCGTTTGGTGAAGACAGTTTGTTGGATGCCGTATGAACCGTGTCTACAGTTTTAAAGATAGATCCTTGTAAATTGGCTAGAAATCAATACTCAATCATCGGTACAACCCTTGGGGAACGGACTGTGAACCTTGTATTGGGAAAGATAACATTCTGAGGGTATAAAGTATGACATATGAGTAATGAATATTTAGTTGCAAAAGTCTTGAATGGGATATTTTTCACGCTCGTGCTGATAAGAATGTAAACACGAACTACACTAGACTCACTAGTACAATACAAAATGGATTATGCAGTTTATTTTTAATTATTTTATGTGTAATATTAAAACGCTTGTGGTTTAAAGTCACGCATTTTTAATTTAACAGAGATACAATGGACCCTAAGTTATTTAAAGTCTTAGTTATTTGAATACAACAGTAAAAATTTCAATTTGCCACTTTCAACATACCAAGATATAATGATTTATGTCAACCACTTATTTGTAAAACCTTTTTAATTACTGCTGACCAAATCAAAGAAATAAAGTTTGGCAAACTACAAAACATGTCGATTTACTTCTTAAAACAATTTAGTCCGAAAGATTATATTTTACTGTATTAAATGCCCTAGATAGAAAACAAATAAAAGTCTAACACCAGTTCAAACACGCAAATGCTAACAACAAGGTAAAGGTTCTCTGAATACTATTGTAGGTAAGGTTAGCACTAGCTTGCAGTATGTAATGCGTACAGTATGGAACAGATCAGCTTGCAATATTAATTACATGCAATCAATACCAGTAGATTGCACGAACTGTAACTAATGTGGGTTTGAGACATACTGTACTCATGTGTCAGCTAGTGCTGTATATATTATCAAAGCTTCATATCAACTGATTACACAAATGTACATTGAACCTATCGTTTAAATTTTAAGGATATGAACTAAGATAAAGCTTACTATTATAAATTTGTTCATCCCGGACTTATCCGGCCATTTCAGGAGAAAGACTACTTCCTACATTTCAGATATTTGGAAAACTCTATCCGCTGTCAAGGACCTAACCTAACGTTACACTATATTATTATTTTTTTGTATATTAAATTTTTTTGTATATTATATTGTATATGGTCATTATCGTCAACAATTAATTATTAACCCAAGAACTAGTCTAAGAAACATGGTAACCAATATGGCACAACAATACAGGGTGTCACAAAAATGTGTAGCACGCTATCCAGAACCGGATTTTACGTACAAAAATAAGTAGAAAATGTGTTGTAAAATCTTTTGATTTCAGCTTAATTTAGCCGTAATCCGCCTTTTTGTAAATTTTTGAAAATAAGTTATAGTTCAAAACTCTTTGAGATAGTTTTGTGAAACTTGGTATAAACCTTAATTGTATTCTTAATAACATTTTCCAAAAACATTTTTCATATGACTTTCAAATTTTAAAATGGCGGAAATTTAAAATGTCCAAGTCAAATAAGAATCAAATTGGAATTTAACTTAAAATGACCGCCATTTTGAAATCTGATAAGTTAGATAACAAATATGGTTGGACAATGTTATTAGGAATAAAAATAAAATTATACTAAGTTTTACAAAAATATCTTAAAATATTTTTGAATTATTAATTATTTTCAAAAATTTACAAAATGGCGGACTACGGCTAAGCCGAAATAAAAAAAGGTTACTTGACTTTTTTTACGTAGAATCCGGTGCTGCATAGCGCGCTACACATTTTTGTGACATCCTTTATAGTATGTCTGTATAGTATGCTGGACGTGTAAGTGGCAGTAACTCTGCAACTGACGTCCTGGGTGAGTTTTTTAGTGGCCTGGGCTTATTTAATTATTAAATGTTAAGGATTGTTCTTTGGTTTTTCAGGGTAGGCATATAGCTCTTAGACTAGATCCAGAATTAACTGTTTCCTATGAGGCAGTGAAAGTTTAGGTTAGGCCCTTGAGAACGGGTGGAGTTTCCCAACTTCCCGAAACGTGGTGAGTACCTTTTCCCTTAAAGTGGCCGGAAAAGTCCAAGATGAACGATTTTCTAATGCACCTCCGTTATTATAAACACTTTCAATCTAACTCCATCAACTAAAAACTTTAAGAGCTTAACATTCTTTCTGAAACAACACAGTTTCACTTATATTATGTATTAAGTCTCGATTAAGTTATCACTGCATGTAGTACTACCTTTCCTTAAATTGTATGTAAAACTATATTTTCATATTTCTAGTCTATTGTTTTATGTACCTATATATTGGCGATTGCCGTATGAAATAAATAAATAAACAATATTTTTATTTTCTCACATCAAAACGTTCTTTTGTTAGTTACAAACGCTTTTTATGATCAAATTTGGCGTAAAAAAGATCACTAAAACTACTGTTCTTTCATTTCCTTGAGTTTTGCAGGAAATATATTTCACCAACAATATGAAAAGACTCTGACGATAAGCCACGGAGACGTTTACTTCTTTACTTGTCTCACGGGTCTCAGCACACTGTAGATCCTTCAACACCTTCAACGTTTAAAAATATGTTTTGTATATTTTAAGTTGTACGTATAATATGTGAATCACTATATCACTATTTGAGATGCCGACCACTCTCATGAGGGTATTTTAAGGCAAATATGTGGTGAAGGATGAGTGTGATGAGTGGTAGTAATGAGTTATGAGGTGTAGTCTTGTTACAAACTAAGGCCGACTCTTCCTTAGAATGGGTCATTACTTAATAGCCCAATGACCAATGGAAATACAAGGACCAACGGCTTAACGGGACTTCCAAACCACGCAGGTGATGGTCTGATATGTCTAAACGATGATGGGAGTTGATGCGGGTATCATCAGATGATCACTAAGACTATCTGAGCCGCTTTAGACCTATATCATTCTCAAAACATGACCTCTATCATCCATCACTCCAATTTGAACGGGTAAAACAAAACAATTTTAATAATCTATGCGCCCAGTGGGATTCCATCATTGAAGGTAAATACATCGATAATCTAGGCGAAGATCTAGGTGAAATTTGACACTTCAGTAGTCAATCAGTTATGTTTTTAATTTAACAAATATAACAATTCCACAATACTTCAGAAATCACCAGATTACAAATTATAAAAGTCAACTAATTGCATGTTTTATTATTCATAATTATAGTGTGTGTTTTCTAAATTAGAATTACAAACTAGACAATTTTAAATTGATACGTCAAATTAATAAGGATCGACAGTGCATCGAACCTACATTTGCTGTTTGAATGGAATGCGAGTGAAGGTATTTACCAATATTTGCCGTGACATAACTGCAGTGTGTGTCATTTTCAACTTCAAAGGCTCGTAATAGTGATGGATTATGAAGTTGAAATCTTCTTTTACAAACAGATTTAGTACTTTTGTTTTGTGTTAGAACTAGATGCGGAGTTTATTCAACGTCTTTACTGTTTTTTGTAAATGTTTTTGACAAGACATAGAAAGAGTTGAATATAACATCAAACTTCTTGTTGAGTAAAATACAATACTGCAAACCAACAAGGTAAGGTTGGCAGCACTAGAAAGTTTTACTTGATAACAATTAACTAAAAGACTAGAATAGGTTTACTATGACTAGGTTGTAATTATACATTTAAAGTTAAATGTAAATGTACGGTGTATGCAGGTATCGAAACCCGTTAGGTTAGGTAAGCTTATTAGTCTTAAGTTCTACTGTTAATGAACCATTGTTTGGTTTTGAAACATTGGATGGCTTTTGCCATAAAATTCCTCCCATCAAAAACCCTATTCACCTTAATCTAGGATGAACCTTTAAGCTTAATGAAGATTGTTGTATGAATAAGTTGCGCATTATTGGATACCATGAGGAAAACTAGTTTTAGATAACAAAACCAATGTTAAACTCACCTCCGCTGTTGACTTTGTTTCCACTCAATATTTAACATTCGACCTCGTGGAATTGAAACTCACTTTTCCTGTTAGATAACACTTCAATTGCAAGTTGGGTAGTAGTGATTGTTAAACAATTGAAAATGTAAGGCATTCTAAATATTTGAGGTAGTGTTAGATGAAAAGCTAAATTGGAAAAACATATTGTTTTGATTCGTAATTTCTATTTGTTGAGAAAATCTTGCATTTTGCATTGCTGCTTAGAAAGTTTTTATTCAAGATTACAATATGGACTGATATGTTGTGGAGATAGTTTTAAGAGCCTAATACATAAACCTAGGATAACACAAATTATGTTTTTATGAGTTACATTCCGAACACGAATTTTTAGAGATAGCTTCTTTCCTCTATGTAAAACATAAAGGCTCTAAGGATTGAACATATTTTGTTTATAAAGCTTTGCAAATAGTGTACAAAGATTTGACACCGTAAATGTGATTATTTAATTTCGAATACGAAATATAATTCAATTCGTAACTTTAAACTTCCAAAAGTCAATAAAAGTACTAAACATACAATCAGTAGATTATCTTGGATTGACAATATTCATCAAATTTCCAGACTTGACCCTTTAATTCCGTCTAAAACTTCTGTTTATCGAAAATGTGTTGAACGGTTATCCTGCAGATGTTGATTATATGTACAAATTGTTAGTATAGAAAGTTAGCAATATTCTGTTAGTTTCTGTATTTACTACTAGAGTTTATAGTATTCCGCTTGTTAAATTGGCTTGAGCTGAGTAAGAATATGGCGTTTTCAATGAATTCATTCATTTATTCATATAAAAAGTTTACGACGGAACAGATTCGTGCAGCTTTTGCTGTTACGCATGTCTATATAGCTATACATTGCAATGAATCCATCGGTTTTCCGTTATTTGCGTTTACAACCGAAACTCGTCAAACAAAAACGTTTTTAAGGCATGGACATAACTCAGGCTGACTATGGCGGTGAAACTTCGTGGGCACGCAGTAAACACCCATACAACCACAAAATAAATGATTTTAAGGCATATTGGACCGCTTATAACTGAAAATCGGCTGAAGCTATGGTAGTGAAACTTCGTTTAAGAATTTAACTCATTACGCAGTGGGCCTTTAGCTATATTTTATATCCACACAACATCCACAAAATAAATGGTGAGGGAGCTAACCGGGCTCTGAAAAGGCTGGAATGGCGAGGTTACTATGACTCTCACAAGGTAGCCAAACACCGATGAACACTTGTTTGGTTTCCATTTGTCTGCATATTGAAACGAATCCATCGGGTTTTGGTCATTACGTTTTCTTGCACTATGTAAAAACCAAAACTGACGTATAACATTAAACACAACCGTGCGAAGAACAGGTACGGCAGCTGGTAAACTTAAAGCCCACTTTCAAAATGAAGGAACAGTTATAAGGAGCGGTAGTTTGATGCCAGTACCCGAGCTACAGCCTGTCTTTGTACAAAAATACTTTAAAGTCATGATACTATAATATGTTATCCGTGGAGGAGCATGGGTACACAGCTAGTACAAACTATAGCCATAAGCAAAGTAAATTTCTGAGCAAGCACTTGTTTTGATCGACTCAACCCAACTAAAAGAAAGTTTTTAAATCAATACGAACCCTCGATCGTTAGAGGTTGAAGTGCAAAGTCATGCTTGGGGACCATATTAATAGTTATCTCATGATCTCAGAGTAGTATAGAGTTGCTTGGAGCTCTTCTTATTGAGAATATGACACTTAACTGACAGTCGAGTCAGCAAAGGTTTTATCACTTTGGCTTAATAGACATTAAAAATGGACTTCACCGTGGTAACATATAGCAACTTAATACTAGTTTGTTATATTTCTTGGTGGTTTTCCAAAACAAAAACGACTAAGTTCATCGACATTTTTTAATTAGACCTTTTAAAAATAAGCTAATTTTAAATTGTTAGCGTTCAGTAAAAATCGAAATACTTACGTATGCGATGTTTTAACAAAGAACTCTGCCCTAACCACAAATGTGGGTTTCCGGTCAGGTGAAGTGTAAATGTGGCGGCTTTGTTTCCGGGTGTAAGCGTAATTTGCTCAAACCAACGAGAATACTCCTTCCAGCTTTTCATTCGCAAAAGTAAAATATCTAAGTTTATCAGTCGTTCGTTTTTATAGCCCACTTAGTACTATGAAACCTAATTTAAATTGCAATACGTACTTTAAAGATCTTGCATTGTCAATTTTGTAGAAAATCTAGTCAAAGGACGAGAGTTTGGTTCTATGAACAGCCGAGTCGTCATTATTTATAAAATCTGCATCATATCTACCAGCATGTTGAGTAAACTGTTATCTATTCGAAGAACATCAAAAGAATGGCCAGTCATTCTGACCAGCAATTAATTTGAAATTTACCTTACCTTACCATTTTATTAAATGTTTTCAAGCCAACGAAAACCCAGACTATCTATGGATACACTGATAGCATTTTTTTTAGAGAATTAGCTTTTTATAGTAGTCGGGGACCTACTATAAAGTGCTAATTCTCAACTCGAGTATTCTTTTGGGTATTGATTCTAGCCCAACAACAAGGCAAAATATATTAAATTGTCTTAAAGATTCATAGTTGATCTAAAAGCCATATTTTGGTTGGTTATAATTTCCATGTATTTTATTGTAGGTAATTTATTCATAGATACAATTAAAACGTTGCATGTATTTTATACTACTCAAAAAGTCATGAAATCTGTTAAACCCACCTCAAATATGTGCTCGTAAATGCTGCTCTTAACAAAAACTACAAGAAATAATTTGTGAAATACTTTTTAATTACAAGCTTAACGATCTAGGGTTTTTGTTTGAAGTTTGTTGTTGACGATGGGTGGATTACAGAAGTTGAACTATTATTGCGGACATTTTCCATCGTTAGTGAACAAAAAAGGATCACGACGTTTCGGGATCTGCAATCTGATCCCGTCTTCAGGTGAAAGTAACCTAAAACATAACACATTATTAAGGACGCAAAACAGGCCACAGAGAACATAACTCACGTAAGCCGTCCCCTCTCCCATTGGCTGTGCATAAATAGGTATTTTTGTGTTTCTTTGTTACAGTTGGCTAGCCTGCTGCTAGTGTGTGTGACTGGCCTGTCCCGGCCCACCAGTCAGTCTAGGGTTAGCTCGTTCAGTTAGTGGACGTGTTTTGTGATTCGTTTTGAATTTACTCCGGTGACTTGTTTACTTTCATAGTGTGGCTTGTGTTTGTAATATTGTAGTTTTGTTTTTTCTAGGCTATTCCTAAATTCTAAGATTTAATTTTTGTTTGACTTTAACAACTACATGTTGTTTGGTAGAGTTTGACTGGTCAGCTACGTTGACTACTTTAGACTAGCTCATTTTCTAATGTTATGTGTTATGTTTTAGGTTACTTTCACCTGAAGACGGGATCAGATTGCAGATCCCGAAACGTCGTGATCCTTTTTTGTTCACTAACGATGGAAAATGTCCGCAATAATAGTTCAACTTCGGGACTCTAGGTTTGTTTAAATCCTTTCATACACAATGGAATTGAGATGAGAAATGTGGTTCAAAGCTTTAGGTTGCATTATCGTGGCTTTCACAACAGATACTGCTTCTTTATGTATGAAAGCAATAACTATACTAAGTACTAGCTGTGCACCCGTGCTTCGCCACGGATAAAATATTATGTTATAGCAACATGACTGTAAAGTATATTTGTACAAAGGCTGGTTGTTCCTGGGCACTGGCTTCAAACTACCGATCCTTACACCTATTCCTGTACTTTGAAAGTGCATGGGCTTAAAGTGTGCTGGCTGACGGAACTATTCTTCGCATGGTTGTTTAATGTTATAGTGAAGCGATAAAGTCCAATGTTATGTTAGCCTGTTAGTTAGATTTATCAAATGTGAACACATCGTACGCATATACAAAAGACATAGCTATCCACAGCTTCACCATAAATAGTCGGCAAATAAAAAGCCATACTAAAAGATGTGTTCCGAAAGTTTTTAAAACTAAAATTGTATACAGTGCTAAAGCTGTCCGAATAGGTGAAAGTCAAGTAGTTTAAATTACCACGTTACAGCTGCACAAATGCTTACAAAAGTAAACTTTCACTATTCAGAGTTATTTGTATTTAAATATACGTAACATTTGAATTATATGGTTTGCAAACTCTGGAGCATGACTCATAAGTGATATTAATGGTCAACACACAATGTGTTTGGTCAGATGAGGTCGATGCTCAGTGCTAAGAAATAAGGTGTAGTCCGCTCCCCATCTAGAGAGCGAACTACACATACCCACGGTGCATTGGTTGCGCGCACCTTGCAAAGGTACCAAATTTGATGCGAGCAGCGGAAAAACCGCCCGCCCGATTTTGAGTTATAAGCGTTTCAAAATGCCTTAAAAACGTGTTTAGAGCCCTCTTTGGCCCCAGTTAAAAACCTCTGCCCATAGACGTTTATTTCCTTACGTAACACGAGTCACTAACTTTTTTTAATAAGAGAAAACACAACTAAGCAAAGTGAAATTAGATTGTGCGTGTCTTGTAGAACGTGCATGAACGCGTTTATTAACAAGTTGAGCCAATGTAGCCTAGATGCGTTGATCCTTCTTAATCCTGGCGTAATTTAACTTAACTGTCTTCCGATCCTTCCACCTACACAAGCATGTTTAGACACAAAGATCTTCTATTGTCATGAAACGTACGATGGTAAAAATAAAATTACTGTTTGCTACAGCCAGCAAATACATAAATGTTACATTGAATCTAAATGGGTTATCTATTTTGAACTTTTTACGCCTTCTGAAATATTGGTTACCAGCTTTATTACAAATCTCAAGCTGGCACTTCATTGTTTGTCCACTGGTGTCCCCCTCCTTGATTGGTTCAAAATGGATCAACGGAGCAAAATAAATGCAACAAATGGAACAGAAAATGGAATTGGCCAAATGGAGTATTGGTGTTGCTTCTTGATTGGTGGTTAATTTGGTACAATTTGGTTGGCCGGTGTGGTGGTGGTTATTGCTTCATCTCTAAATCTATTCCTGATACATCCTTATATTAGTTCGATCATTATTAGGTATAGATTAATTTACAGATACCTCAATAAAATTAGTTAAAAAACGCGTACTCAAACGATAAGGGTATAATGTGTGTACATTATCTCTTGATTTGAATGGATATAATATTTAGTATTTGTTGCAAACAGTTAAAGTTGCCTCGAATAGGCCTAGCACGTGCAATTTATTTCGTACGATTTTTTCAAACCTTACTACATGTGATAAGGTGAAAATACCTTTTTGAATATAAAACCAAACAAAATATTTTGGTTTCTCAAAGATATTGCATTATTAACACAATTTTGAAATAAAGCGCTGGCGATATGAAGTTTCCTTAACACAGAAAGCTACTGGCAGACTCAAGATGTTTTGCTGTGTCATATGGTTTATCTCGGTAATCTCATCTGATAAGAAAAGACCAGCTGACACAGCCTGTACTTACTCCCTAAGAAACAAAGTCTGACACATCAGAAATATAAATATATTTATTTACTTATTTATTGATTTACGGACGGTAAACCCATTTTACATATAATATTTACATGAAGTAAATTACTTCAAGGTGGCATGCGTATCATGAATATGATATAATAATAACTGATCATGATAAGACTACAAAAGATAAAAGACTACACATATGATAAATATACAGTGTTAGTTTTATTAAATGTCCCCTCCCCTTAACTTTTGAAAAAGGAAAAATTGTTTGGATCCATTTGGGGACTGTTTTTATAGGATTTTAAAGTTTGTTTTGACGTACTTCACGTCACCCACAGCCCCCCTTTGTGGTATCTCAAAATAAAGGAAATTTTGATACAAAGTCATCGACGCAAAGAACGTTTTTTCTTTACTTGTTTTTATGTAATACCTGTTTTAATATTGCAAGAAATCAGCTTTAAATTGCCACATTACACATACATACAATGACAAATTTGTCTTGAAAATATTTTGAGGCAAACATTACAACCATAAAAATAATCCCATAGGGTATTTTAAAGAAACATTTTTCATACGACATTTTTAATGTAATATTTAGGAATTTAAAAATCTGATGTCTCGTCATCTTGAAGTGGATATTACAAAAGAAAAGTAGGTATAAAGATTTTCTTTTGCGTCGTTGAATTTGTATTAAAATTTCCTTTCTTTTGAGATGCCATAAAGGGGTTGCAATATAAAGCTTTTGGTGGGCCCTCCTCCCCGGTGTTTGGGTGGGGGGTAGGTAATGCAACGAACGTCAAAAAAACTTCAGAATCCTAAAAAGACATTCCCCCAAGGATTTAAACAGATTTTTCCTTTTTGAGAAGGTGGAGGGGGACATATTTAAAACTCACCCTGTATATAAATTCATAACAAGAATAAATACTTAACATAATAAGACTTGTGGATATTAAAAATGTCCACAAGTTACTACTTTCGTACCAGTTCTCTGTCACAATCAAATAATCTCTTTTATACTAATATCAAAATAAAAAATAGCTTAAAAGTGGATCACGCCTTTCAAATGAACGATTTATAAAAGGAAACTTGTCGTTCTTAAAGCAATAATCCATCTGGTAATTTACAAGTAGAAAGTTCTAAGGCAACTTAATCTACACTAATGACCAGAAAGCAACAATTTCGTGCATTAGCTCTAGATGTACATATAGTTCAATTCACTTAACCCTAATATGTGAACATACACATAAGTCGGTACTATATAAGTGAACCTGGAGGCTGATTGTTATTAACATTTCCTGAAGTTGTGAACACACTGGCTTGTATGTAACACAACAGATTTCAATATTAAAATGTGTGTATGTGTAAATGTTTCAAGCACTTACATAATGACTATACAAACTATGGAAACTCCCTGACAATTCAAACTCCATAGGATTGGCAGTTGGAACATAATATTTCTTATAGTGACGAGATTAAAAAGTATTGGAATAATAATAATAATAATTGTTTATTGTCGTTTACAATAAAAAATGTGTGACAAAAAAGGAGATTAATGATCAAAAGTAAGTAAGGCAAAATCACCACCAAAGTACAACCAAAGGCTGACATTCATACCATTAAACTATTAATACTCTTACTAAACCAATAATACTACAATTCGAGATTTTTATTGGCCCATAAATTCACTTGCATGTTCAATTAAATAAAGTTTGAGCCTAGTCTTAAAAGTGTTCAAATTTTGTATATTTTTTAAATTTGTTGGGAGTTTGTTGTATAATTTTACTCCCATTTGGCTTGGTAATTTTTAAATACGTGTGTTCTGAGGCTATCTAATCTGTATCGCAAACTGTTTCTGGTCTCGTAATTGTGAATATTATAACCTCTAATTAAATCATAATGAGTTAAACAAAATAATAGTTTCTTAGATATAAATATTTGGAAGAGTTAAAATATTTGGAAGTAGTATTCGGGTAGCCCAGCTGAAGACCCTTATTTTAAACCATTTCCAAACATGTTTAGGCTAATTTAGGATTTAGGAACGATTTATTCATCAACCGAAAGAAAAGTCTCAACAACAAACTACAGCTAAGTATGTCTCTAGTCCATAGATAACCAGTACCAAAACTAATTTGTCACTACAAAAAACGCAGTAGCTGTCTACAGCTGATTAACGGCCCAACAGCTGTGAAAACTTGAGGTTGTTATTTTTGAAGGGTCTTGGCTACAAACTCTCTTAAAACTTTTCTCTCAGGAAATCGTACATGGAGATCTCAGGAAAAATATTTTAAGATTCTCAGTATACAGGACGTGTCAATACTGAAACTCACGGGGCCAAAACTCGAGATTTTTAAATGTAAAGGTGGGTCATATTGTACATCATTTTAAACAGAAGACAGTTCTCGACATATTAACGAAACAATTTCTTTGATATGTTGCCCCATTACAAAACTAGAGCTATAAACATAATTCGCGTAAGCGTTTATGGGACGCCCTGTATTCAAATTATCAATTCAATTAGAAATTTGGCGTTTACGTACTGTTTCTCAGATTTTGACGAGCTTTTCAACAGTATGTCGTAAACTGTGTTTTGGAAACATTTTTACCTCAAAGTCGATGTAAACATTGAATTTGTTTGATAATGAATAGGTTAAAACATCAAATAGTAAGGTATATCATGTTACATATCATTGTAAAGATAATTTTAATATTATCATTTTTTGTTTTAAACATTATTTCGTATCTTTATTTGTTTAAGGGCTATAACAAAAAACTAATTTTAACCTAAATTTTGCCTGTATTTTAGTAGTTTATATGGTCGTTTAACCTGCTTGGTATCTAAATTAAGAGCAAAATTCTAATAAAGTTGCTTCCTAAATAAAAAGCTGAAAAATGACAAAACAAACAGAAATAAGAATATAACCATTGTTAGTAGCTTTTACAATAAGACACGGGAAAGAAAAACCAGTTGTCATGGTTATGTTATTGCGCACTTTATCTGCTGTGTTATATCAGCTGATTAATTTCCCATTGATGAATAATAATTGTTTTTACATAGCTAAAACCATGAGTATTCATTGCAATTGTCACGTAACAATATAAACTAATTTGAATTACAACAATAGAACAGCTGGAGAAATTAATCAGCTGATATAACACAGCAGATAAAGTGCGCAATAACATAACCATGACAATTGGTTTTCTTTCCCGTGTCTTATTGTAAAAGCTACTAACAATTTATTGTTATATTCTTATTTCTGTTTAATTTTTGTCATTTTTTGAGCTTTTTATTAAGGAAAACAATTTGATTAGCATTTTGCTCTTAATTTAAATACCAAGCAGGTCAAACGACCGTATAAACTACTAAAATACAGGCAAAATCTAGGTTAAAATTGGTTTTTTTGTTATAGCCCTTAAACAAATAAAGATACAAAATAATGTTTAATACAAAAAATGTTATTATTAAAATTATCTTTGCAATGATATGCAACATGATATACCGTATTATTTGATGTTTTTAACCTATCAAACAAATTCAATGTTTACATCGACTTTGAGGTTAAAAATGTTTCCAAAACACGGTTTTACGACATACTGTTGAAAAGCTCGTCAAAATCTGAGAAACAGTACGTAAACGCCATATTTCTAATTGAATTGATAATTTGACTACAGGGCGTCCCATAAACGATTACGCGATTTATGTTTACAACTCTAGTTTTGTAAAGGGCGACATATCAAAGAAATTGTTTCGTCAAGTTTTGGCCACGTTAGTTTCAGTATTGACACACCCTGTGTACTGAGAATCTTAAAAATATTTTCCTAAAATCTCCGTGTACGACTTCCAGAGAGAAATGTTTGTTTCATCTTTCTAGCTCTAATAGTACTCCTATAATCCGTTTAGAACACTTTATCGTGGCCACCCGGTATATGTATATATCACTATATCACTATTTGAGATGCCGACCACTCTCACGAGGGTATTTTAAGGCAAATATGTGGTAATGGATGCATGAGTGTGATGAGTGGTAGTAATGAGTTATGGGTGTAGTCTTGTTACAAACTAAGGCCGACTCTTCCTTAGAATGGATCATTAATTAATAGTCTAATGACCAATGGAAATACAAGGACCAACGGCGTAACGTGACTTACGTACCACGAAGGTGATGGTCTGATATGTCTAAACGATGGTGGGAGTTGATACAGGTATCATCAGATTATCACTGAGACTATCTGAGCCGCTTTAGACCTATATCATCCTCAAAAGCTGACCTCCATGAAGCTGAATTACAGGACCACGCCACGAGACCCAGTCATAAGTATAAATAGTCTTTTGCAACAGAAGCCAGTGGTATGGACTTCCTGATGGATTTCCTGTCAGCTGATGCGTAAGTGTGGTGACTGTTTTCCGTTTAATACAAGTGTGTTGTTGTTTTGTACCCTCCACAAGTCGGTCTGCCAAAACAAACTTTTAAAGTCTTAGTTAAAGCAAACTGACACATTACCATTTTTTACGTTTGATTGAGGAAAGATTCCAGTTAACACTTTAAAACCTCACTCGATTGTTTTAATTGACAGTTTTCCGTCTATTTTGTTTATTTCACCTATGCCATGACTTTCTCACACGCCATTTATAGCAAATTCTTATTGGAAATTTAATAAACCCAAAATCAATAGCAATCACTATAACTACTTCAATAGCAGGACTCGGGCTTCAGCTTAGAAGCGTTAATAAAATAAAACTTTAGCCACAGTGTAGTCAAAAACTGCTCTCTAAGACAACAATTATTTTTTTGACGAATAAACCATCGTTATACTAAGAACAGGTGTGTTTGGTGTGTGCGTCACCTCCAAGTTACGCTATCATTCTGAAAATATAACATAAATTACATGAATGAAACAAAAAAAGAGTTGATTAGAGTGTAAAAGTTAGTTACATTTTGAAACAACTTTGAAATGAATTCCCTCATGTGTTGCATTTGTACATAATTGCTCGTTTGACTACGATCTATTTATACTGTCCAGCAAAATTTGAGTAAGAATAACATAACAAAAAGAAAGAGGGTCATATGCAAATTGAGATGTCTAATAAAACTGAAAATAATTTGTTCATCAATGCTTAACAAATTTAAAAACTGGCGAGTCCCAACTTTATAGTAGTTTGTTTGAAACTATATTCATAGAATATTACGTTTTAATAAAAACCCCTCATGAAGGAATAAAAGTACTCAATGAATAAATAATTACAACTCTAGTTCTCTAAGTGATCTTATCTTTGTTCACGGTTATCTCAAGAAGCATCTCAGTACAATGCAAAAGACATTGTAATGATGTTGCGGAACAAGACTTGCATTGTAATGTCAGCTACCTCTGCAGCACTTTGTTGTTTCAATGAGCCAATGCTCATTTTGCCTTGGGGTGGAGCACAGATTGTTAATCCAGAGCGATGTAAACACAATCAACCTGGTATTAATTTCAACGCTCAGTTAACTATGAATAGGACTATTATTTGCCGAAGGGAACCATGCACGCGCGATATTATTAAACATGGTAGACGATGGTGATGGTTGAGATGAAAATCCACATTCGTGTTCATAAGGAAAATTGATTTTTAAATACAATTAAAATTGAGTGGCGTAATTGGGCTGAAATACTGCTGTGATGACACGGAAAGCGCTGAGCGAGCTTATTGCCAGGGGTGGACATGTGTGCATAATATGTTTGTACATATGGTTAGCTAAGAATAGTTTTTTCATTGATCATATCTCAAAACTGGCTAAGTAGTTTCGAGCAAAGATAATGTATGTAGGTAGATAGCGCATACATGCCACATGGCTTAGGCGGGGAAATGAACATAGTTACGGCAGCCCGAGCACTGATTGCGATCTCTTGCCGTATTTCTCCCCTCGGCTCCACATGCACGAGTTTGTCCGATGTCAATGCTGACTTAATTATGACAAAATCATGCAATTTTCGAGAACGAACAAACATGCGCGTGCGTCAGTGGCTCTACTTTAGACTATTAAAAGAATTTCCTCGCAGTGATATCTGTGGTTGATTTGCCGAACTATGTTGATTTTTCTGCATTAGCGTCATGCTCAACCTACCTACTATAACATAATCTTTGCTGCGAGGCACAAAGAGGTCTGAAATACCCCGCCAAACCAAGGTTCTGCCCATAGTTTAAAGCCAGGACCGCGGTCCGACTGTAGTGTATGGAACCTTAACTCAACGGTGCCGTCAGCTACTAAGCTGGTAAGCGATACCTCAGTAACCGCTGATAGATATTACAGACTTAACCATTAGACCTAAGGTGGTCTTCCCCTTTTTGGTGCAACATGGTATTTAAAATATTTTCAACAAGATCTTATTTCTTCATGATGGTAGCCACCAGATTACTATGAATCAATATATAGGTTTAGGTTACCTTATTGATCTGTCGAGCAATCTTTATTGTAGTTATGAGTACTACAGCTGTTTCGCGGCCATCCTAGGCCGCTTCTTCAAGTACGAGGACGTGTAGTTATATCATTCATCGAGGTCGTCAAGTGGATTAAATAAATATATACATAAATAAAAGAGTAGATGTTAATTTGTATAAACGCTAGCTAGCAAATTAATTTGAAGACAAAAATAATTGGACCGAACCGGATTTGAACCCAGTCAAGCTATCAAATCCGAAACATGTGACTGTCAAATATTACAAACAGAATTTAAATACTGTGTCAAATGACTTATTATAGATCTTAATTTGTAATCTTAAATAAAAGAATAAATAGACACGAGCACATTAAAGAGACATATAAAACAGTTACAAAATAAAAAACTAAAAACACTGATTGGCCGAGCACACCCGCCTCGCGTTAAGGAACAGTCAGAACTGAGGTAACAGGATCAGATTTTGGATCCCGAAACGTCTTGTTCTCTTTATTCACTAAGAAACTATGAATGACCTCCGTAATAATATTTTAATTTTAGAAACTCTAATAAAAACGTCATCAACGTTAAACAAAGGATGTTTTATAGTGATATCCAAAGGCCAAATGAAACGGACGATAAAGTAAATGTGCACAGTGCACCCGATATTCATTGGTTTACTAAAATATTGAAATACGACTCGTTAAAGTACTCGTACAACAAGAGATACGCAATGGAACCCTGTGTGAGTGCAGTGTTTTCAGTTAACATTTGACCTATAACATTTACATAAACTTGCTGCGTCTGCATTCCCTCCAGCTGAAGCTCTTGGTGTTTTTGTGTTTTCTTAATTTAAAAGTCTGAAACTCTTTTCGCCAAACAAAAAAGATGAACATGGGATATTTGTGTTTTATTTATATACGATAAACACCATTCTAACAACATAACTCAATACGTAGTAAATGTTGTACTAATAAAAATACATAAGCACGTGCGTATGGTACAGTAAATATTTAAAATATAACAAATTGTGAAAAATATAATTTTGTACAATCCACCCTTATTATTGTGATTTTTTCCACTCTTTTAATAAAGACGAAATATTGTTCAGGGTGGGTATGGGTAACACAGGTAATAATGGCTGCTGGTAATACTTTAATCTAAAATAAGTTAATGAACTAGATGCTGAGATGAAAACTAGAAAGAAAATTTAACAACTGATATGATTGAGCAAGTGAGATTTGATTAAGGACTTTTACAGATCGAGATAACAGATAACAATATTACAAATAAATCAGTACTTTACGATGGTAACTTTGGATGGGATATGTTTACCAACGCTTTACAAACGGTGATGCAAAGCTGTATGAGAATTTTTTCCTAAACCGAGTAATGCATACAAAGTTGAGGACCGTTCACTTAGGCAAAACGCATTCATTGATGGTGTTACCACCATTTTCGGTAAATAACAACTATGAATTTAGTAAATATAAAATCAACAGTTCAAATTGTACAATCTTAATTCTTAAGCTTTCACGGTCGGTGTCATCACTGAGATCTAAGGTAGCTTCCGTCCATGTTTATTCACCGCAAACCCTGTCACAGTGGTGTTAATTTTCGGTAAATAACTAAATTAGAATCCTTAAGCGGTCTGTGGATTAAGTACGTCACAGTTGAATTACCTCAGAGTCATCCTCAGTAGCTTGTTTGTCATGATCTGTGGATCATGACGTCACTGCACGGGCTCACTGGTACATAAGTACGCGGCCAGCACGACCAATCACAGACCGCCCAAATCAAATCAAAGTCCACATCAGCTGTTCCCCACGCGCCGGGTAAGGGAAGCAGTGTGTCCACATCAGTGTGAGGACGAGTGGACCGTGTCCGAGTTAGGATACTCTTCAACCCCGCAGGATAAGTACTCCATTATAAATGTTAGTTTTTAGGTAAGGGGCCTTAAGCCCCTAGCGAACATGTTACATCTCAAATTACATTAACACCCGATATATGCCAAGGTCTCTTCGAGTTAAAATTGGTAAAATTAACCGTTACGAGACGCTCCAGCCGCTATTATGCACGTTTAGTAAAATATTAGGGTACCAGTTTTTCAATACTCGTTTCTTACTAAATTCTTAATTAAAAGGTGTGCACCCATAATTAGATATTCACTTAATATAATTATAATACTCATTAAAGCTGGCTAGTCGATGTTTAGTGTTAAGGTCCAGGAGTTCAGCAATTCTTCCGCTATTTTAAATGTCCATTGGTGTTTATTTGTAATCTTTACCATATTTTATAATTCTGGCCCCAGGTCAGAATTCGGTACATGTTGACTGGCTGAAACCGGAAGCCTTAGATCTTAGTCAAATTGTATATGACTAAAATTAGGTAATTACCTCCGTCAAACAGTTCAAAATTTTTGCAGTACGTTCTGTTAGGTACATGTTTCGACGAATAATCGTCATCTTCATGTAGCTATGTATAACGACGTAATCGTCGAAACATGTAGCTAACAGAACGTACTGCAAAATTTTGAATTGTTTGATGGAGGTAATATTTTAGTCATTAACTACACAGTTCTGGGGCTAATTGAAATGAGTTTTAAAATTGTATAGTTTGTGAGGCTCCTGTGAAGTTTTTGTTCAGTGGCCTTAATACCAATGCTAATGGCACATAACATAAAATAGTACACGTTGGTTCGGTTCAAAATTTCATCAGTAAAAATCTAAATACATTTAACTGTAACGGTGTTTGTTTTGAAAGAATAACATAAATAAATAAATTGTTGTTGAAACAGATCACTATTGGATGGATCAGCTTTGTTTTCCACTTAGCGTGCATACCACTTTGTGGTGAGTTGAAAACAAATGGCGCTTGAAACCGGAAGCAGAGCCGCCACATTTACACATCAGCTAACCGGAAACCAGCAGTTTGTGGAAGGAATGAGCGCATTCTTGGAACACAACAAATGCGTAGATTTAACTCTTAGGTTCGACTTTTCATGAAAGAATGTTTTGTTGTTGTTTCTGTATTATTTTAATACAAAATATGTTTGTAATAATAACAATAAAATGTTATGTTAATACTTGCATCTTGTATAACAAAATGGTATTTGGATTGTATACGTCAATCAACATACCAAAAATTATGAAAATCCATCATTGAGTCGTTTTAAAAAGCGGCCAAAAACGTATACAAAAATGAGATGGTGTGTTTCTGTCTGTTCCTCAATCACGCAAATACCACTGGACCAAATTTAATGCAACTTTACAGGAATATGGCTTATATACCTGGCCAACACACAGGCTATTAAAATGTTTGATAATGTTATCATTTTTAAGATGAAGGTCGTTGATCGCGGTCGTCATATTTAAGTTTTGACAGCTCATACGAGCTTTAAAATTTAATGTTCTACAAAATGGCATTATTGCCGTATTTTTACTGTTTGCTCGGAATGCTTGCTTCAGTGAGAAGAAACTGGCTCATGATGCACCAGGTATGTTAAATCTGAGGTTGGTATTACGATTTGCAGCCCTTACTCATTTCTCTCCTCCATGACGGGAACTATACACAGCTATGTTAACAAAGCCCCGTGGCGAAGCGCGGGTACTCTCAGCTAGTTTTCGCTCTAACAATGGCGACGTTAAGTTGTCCTATTTCAATGAAAATTTAAATGTGTTAGTACAACTGCAGTAAAATAACACGTACGTTTGAGGCCGAAGGTCGAAGCGAGGCTGTGATCGTAGCGAATGAGAGTAACAAATTGCAAAGGAAATTCGATTCACTCATGCAAGCGGCGCTTGAGCGCTTAGCTACGTGTCAGCTTCGTTTTTTAACGCTGATAATAATTATTTCCATCGATGAAATTTAATACATGAAAATTCAAATACTAATTTACATATCATTGTAAAGATAATTTTAATATTATCATTTTTTAAATATTTCAATGTTTTCAACCTATCAAACAAATTCAATATTTACATCGACTTTGAGGTTAAAAATATGGTCGTTAACCGCAGTCTAAATTAAGAGCAAAATTCACAATAAAAGATTGCTTCCTTAATAAAACTGAGAATTGACAAAATAAAACAGAAATAAGAATATAACGTGTTAGTAGCTTTTACAATTAGACACGGGAAAGAAAAAACCAGTTGTCATGTGTTATGTTATTGCGCACTTTATCGCTGTGTTATATCAATGACTGCTCCTGCAGCTCGCTGAGGCCTACGGTATCAGACCGATGGTCGCTCGGATATGGTGCCTCGCTTTCAACGTTTGTCACGAAGGAGTTTCCGTGAAATTGGCGTGCTGCGCTCGGCATCTTACACGTGGTTCGGGGTATCAACACACCGTGGCCTCGTTCCACTCGTCTTGCGTAAATGGGGGTATCTAACAAATTGTTGCCTCCCCGCTTCGCTCGGCGTACATTAATGGTAATTATTTAACACAACATGGCCTAGCTTTGTAACGTACGTGAATTGAAATTATCTAACAAACTGATGACCTCCCTTTCGCTCGTGGGTGTATGGCGGCAAAATCGAGTAACTTATTCGCTTTAATTTGCAAATATTACTAAAAAATTGAAAAATTTGAAACTTATGGTTTAGGTTTAAAAATAGAGATAAGAACACTATGGATCCAGGCTACTTAACTTTCAGTTATATAAGAACAGATGAGGGAAACTTAACGCTGGTTACTAAACGGGGAACTTAACTTTCAAACTGTAGAAAAGTAATGCAAATTGAAGAAAACTTGACGTTGGTTGACTAAAGAATTAAGCTAACTTGATGTTGAAAACTTTAATGTGTAGAATTTGAAACTTAATGTTTAGGGTTCAAATTATAGAGTGATAGAGACACTCTGGAGCAGGCTGCCAACTTTCCAGATATTTAAGGAGCAGATGACGGAGAGCTTGACGATGAAATTTATAAACAGGGGAACTTGACTTTAAACTGTATAAACATAATGCTAGTGAAAGGGAACTTGACGTTGGTTTGACTTGGAAAATAGTGATGTTGAAAACTACAATTTGTAAGGTGAAACTTTTACAGTTTAGGGTTGAAATATAATTCAAATTCAAATTCAAATTCAAAACTCTTTATTGTTGTTGACAATATACATTGTATAACAGACGTCATTACAGTTAAATACTAAACAGATTACATTCATATTTAACATATTTACATTGATCTTTATTTAATAGTAATACAGATTTATTATTATTATTATATATTGTTTAAAATATTGTACATTAAATAATTAAAATATCAAAATGTTGTTGAAAATTTCAATGAATAAAACATTGTTACGTTTCAGCTAGTAAGAAACTCTCCTTCCGAGTAGAACTCTCCCGCCACTAAAAAGTTTTTTAAATTCCGTTTGAACATTGTTTTTGATTCGGTGTTTTTAGGGTGAGCGGGAGTTTTGAGAAAAACTTTGCTCCTGAATTGACAGGGAGCCCGGCAGCCAGAGCTGTGCGGTGACGGTTCTGCCTGAGGTCTACTCTGGCCCGCGTGTTGTGATCGTGTACTGCTGTTCCGTCCTGAGCACCACAGCTGCTGAATCGAGCATGCATGATTACTTCATAGATGTAGAGTGACGGAAATGTCAGCAGCTGGAGCTCTTTGAAAGAATTTCTACAAGAATCTCTCCTTCTAAGCCCAGCTATACACAATTGCGCGTTTTTTGCAGCATAAATACTCTTTTGAGTAGATTGTCTGTGGCTGAACCCCATACCAGTAGGCCATACCTTAGCCTTGACTCAAAGAGAGAATGGTAGACCAATTTTAGCAGGTTTATGCAACGGTATTTCGCCAATTGGCCTAGAAGAAACACAGTTGAAGCCTTTATGACAGACCTCGTTTATGTGTGGCAGCTAAGATCGTCATCTATGATTATACCTAAGTACTTTGAAGTATTTTTCTGTTCAATTTCTGTCAAAGCTATGTTGATTGTTGGCGATTCATCTTCTTCTCTAACTATTCTCGAAAATTCCATAAAAACTGTCTTTTTCAAATTAGTGTGAAGGTTGAGGTTGTTTAAGAATTGATGAATTTGTGTCAATGTAATGTAGCTATTTTTTTCTAGATCTTCAAGAGTTGCACTGTTGAATGTAAGTACAATATCATCTGCGTACAGAAACATATCTTGATGGGGCACATCAATTACAAGATTGTTTATGTAGATATTGTACAACATAGGCCCCAATATTGATCCCTGCGGAACTCCATAGCTGATTTGCGCCCAGTTTGATCTTTTTCCATTAATTTCTACGCATTGCTCTCTTTGAGACAAGTATGAGCTCAGCCAGTGTAATGCATTGCCATTCAACCCTATCTGCCGCAGACAATCCAACAACTGAGTGTGGCTGACGCAATCGAAAGCTTTCGACAGGTCCATCATCACGCCTACCGTCCTTTTTTTCTTTTCAATACCCTCGACGATCGACGAGATGAAACAGCTCATCGCCTCATTTGTAGATTTGCCCTCTACAAAACCAAATTGTCTAAAGGTGAGAATTTGGTTGATTTCTAGAAAAGGTTTGAGACGATTTAGAAATAATTCGAGAATTTTACTGAAGCTAGAAACTTTTAATGGGTCTGTAAGAATCAACTTTATTACTATCTCCGCCTTTAAAATAGGTGTTACAGTTACTTGTTTCAGTGAATTTGGGAACATGCCTTGATTGAAGGAATCAGTTGCAATTCTAGCTAAAGGGAGTAATATGTTGAATGCAAGATTTAATGAGCTTGTTGGATACTCCATCTAGACCAAACGAGGTTTTGTTCTTCAGGCGTTTTACGGCCAAGGTGACCTCTTCTGGTACATCAGTGAGAATTAGAGGAAATTCTGCTTGTATTCTGCGTTGGCTGGCAGCTTCAAGAGGTGGTTCTGTGATTGATTCACAATTTCAAGCCAACTTTAGAGAAATGGTAATTGAAAGAATTACTTATTAAATGCTCATTCTGAATTTTAGTTCCGTTATCTTCAATCTGTATAATTGTGTTGGACCTTTTTTGCTTTATTGTCGAGCTATATTTTATTAACTTCCAAGCATCTTTTCCTTTATTTGTGGAATTTGTTAAAATATCAGTGAAATACTTTGATTTTGCCTTCCTTATTACTTTAAAATATATTCTTTTGTAGTTCCGGTAATTGTTCTTTCTCTCCACTGATGGGTTATATTTTAGATCACTATACAGATTTCTCAAGGTATTGCTCGATATTTTGATGCCTTTGTGATCCATCTTGTCTCTATTATTTTCTGTAAATTTCATTCTTTTTTTTGGACATGCTAAGTCAAGATTGTAGATGAAAGTATCCAGAACTTATCGAAAGTATCACTGACGAACATTTATTTTTCAGTGCAGCCCATCTCTCATTTTGAGTAATATGTTGAGAAGGTCTAAGTTATTCTTTGTTAGCGGCCGCATGGTGTGCGTGGAGGGTTCGGATGTTGTTGGACAAGATGTTGAGGATCTGTGCAAGATGGTCTGATAGCCCGTCTCAACTACATCGACAGCCACCTCCAGTTGGTTGGATGTTAGTCACACCAGTCCAGCAGAAAGCCTACCACTAACTATGTCTACTCGGGTGGGAGAGTTTACTAGCTGTCTAAGGTTAAATACATCAAGCAGATCTTTGAAGTTAGAAAGAGCTATTGATGCGTTACTCAATCTACATTTATGTCACGAAAAAACGGACATTTCCTGACGTGGATGTAAAACAAATTTTCTAATTTATCAAAAACTCTCAATGTTGCCATTGGGAGATCGGTAAATACCAAAATACTAATCTTTACAGAATCCTTTAGACATAATTTAATAGCACATAATTCTAAATCCATCTCTTGAGTAAAATTTGAACAATCTATTTCTTCATAAGATAAATTTGATTTTGAGAAAATCGCTACCCCCCCTGATTTGTGATGATCACGACAAAAATTTGATACAAGCTTAAAACCATTAAAATTAATAAGTTTCAGTTCCCCATCCTTTAGACCATGCTCGGATATTATAATAATATCTGGATTTTCCGTGTGTAATAAAACTCGAAATGCATCTACTTTCTCTTTTAAGTATTGAATATTTATGTGTAAAATGCGTATGCTAGATTCTTCAGTAATGACTGGTTTGCTTAGAGTTGGTACATAACTTAGGTGAGGTTCTCTTTTGTCGAGTTTTGGTCTAAAAACGGGGTCTGATAACTACAGGAATATTTGAAGCACTGTTGTGAGACACTTCACTTTGAGGACAAGACACTTGTTTTGTAGACACTACACTTTGTTGCGGACGGTGAGGTGGTGATGCTGCTGAGGTCGGGTGGTCCACGGCTGCTGCGGCGGCGATGTCCCATCTGACTGCCTCGCTGTAGGTGCTGTCCCCGGCCTGGATGGAATAGGAGCTGGAGCAGGAACTGGAGTCTTCACCGGACCGGTAGTGTTCAGTGGCTGAGTGGCAGTCTGCGGCTCAGAGTTCAGTTGTTTGATTCCCCTCAGAAGGAGCTCAGCCAACTGTCGTTTTCCTCGCGTCTTTAGGTGCATTCCCTGACTTGTAAAGTCCCTTCAAATCTCATTGAAGTCAACCGCCGTTACATTTCTGTATCTTGCACTTTCCGTGATATAGGCGTTAAGAAAAACAATTTCCTCGTTAGTTTTGTGATTATCAGAGATCATGACGGAGGGCAAGGTGGCAACTACGACTTTAGATGATGATAGCATAGAGGAAATGTGTAAATCAAGATTTTTATAGATGTAGTCGTGTTGTCCTACAGCCACATCATTCGTCCCTCAATCAAAACAGATATTTCTTGAGGGCTGTTTGTATTTTGGGATGGTACAATGTTTGAAAGACGTGCCGAGGGTTTGCAAATCCACTTACTTTGGTTTTTTTACTGATCAATTCCGAGAGAAATTCAGCTATATAACGGCTATGACTGTCACCGTGAATAGTCACATGATCAAAGGGTACTGCTGATTTATTCGGGTTTGAGGTAGGTTTCTTTCTGCTCAAATTATGTGTTATATGTCTAGATGTTCTTTAGTTTTCTCGTTGGTGAGCAAAGACGATTCTCTAATATAAGAGGGCAATTTGTTATAGTTTCGGTTCAAGAAAACCCTCGTCTGAAATTGTTTGTCCGGGTTTTTTGTTTTTGTTTTGATTTTACGGTTTTCCATTCTGCTTCTGGTTTGTTGGGATCAGTTTTGTTATTTTAGTATACTTAACTTAAGGATAATCTAGTGCCAAAATGAGTCTTAATTAGAAAGTTAGAATGAAACTATTTCTACTCAAATATAGAAAACTAATTTTTTCAAAAGAGTATTGCTTGCTGGCGTCCAGTGAAAGATGTAGGTCGGGCTAACTTCACGCCGTCGGCAAAAAATTCGAACTTCACTGGTAACCTAACCTAACAAGGATAATACCTTATTCAGCCTTGCCACAGCCACCACCACAGAGAATACGACGCTTCCGCTCGTAAAATAGTCCAACTTTAAAACCCTTTTTTAAATATGTTCAACATAAAAATAAACTAACCTAGTAAATTAATCCTCATTAAAAAATAACTAATTTATAACCTATTAAAACATTGTACAAATGGAAAGAACCGAAGGTATAGACAAAGTACGTGGATAATGTTAGCAATAGTATCTATACAAAAAACAGAACCTAGGCTAATTTAAATATTAAAAATCTGGTTAAAATAAGCAGAAAGAAAACGAATTAGTCTGTCTAAAATTAAAACAAATAATGGATCTACATAAAAAGGTTACGGGTATAGTCTAACGTAAAATGTACGTTAAACCAAGCAGAAGGAAACGAAAGAATAAAAGACGGGTTTAAAATTAAAATATATATTAGCCTACATAAAAATTACTTGTCTAATAGAACATAGGCCTAACCTTAATTTTACTTTAGATATATTTAAAACAAACAGAAAGAAAGAGAAGTAAAGTGGGACTGTCTAAATTAAAGTATATTAGCTACGTAAAAAAGTTGCGATGTATGGGTTATAGGCAGCCTAATGTAAAAAATGTACGTAAGATACTCAAAATTGTATAAACTCGAACGAACAAAAATGTATTGGCTCACCAACAATTTCATATGTCTGTTCATGAGAAAATTACTCTAGGAACCAGCAAAACAAATTATAAACATACAGATGCTGAAGAAATGAATGCCTTATTGGAATGTTGCTCTTGTCTTCGGTCCTGAGATCCAATAATGAAAATATGACGTCTCTTTTTCAAAGATGAGTTCAGTCCTTAATATTTGGGCAACCATCTCTGAAAAACGTTACAAAATAGTGATAGCTTGTTTACGTTTCGATGATGAAATCACACGAAGAACGAAAACAGAGTAACAAAGCTGCTGCAATCTGAAGTATTTAAAAGGTAATCACCTAATTTAATAAATCAGAAAAGATCTTACTCAATTTATTTTTCCAGCCCTTTCATTAATACTATTACCATCGGCTACCTCAGCTGATATGGTTTAAAGCAAAGACTGAGTTAATTAAGGTTAAGTAATAGTTCAAATAACACTTCGTATGAGATTAGATCAACTGAACAGTTCCAAGTAGCAGCTCAAATAACAGTTCCAGAAAACGGACGACAAGAAGAACTTAGTCCAACTTTAAAGTCACTTTTAACTTTTAGCGAATTGGTTCCGCGCCTCAAAACAGTTTTTTTATACGTATAATTGGTCTTCTCACGTCGTGCTAAATCAGTTTTAGCTCATGACAAGACAAGTCACTATACTGGAATAATATCAAGATGTCAAACTAACTTCACGCTTGTCTTGCAAATAAATTCAAATTCACTGTCAGTAACACTTTTTCAGCAAATGGCAATTTGGTTTTCGCAACATATTATTAAAGGGTAAGTTTAACTCATACTTAGATGAAGTTTAAAGCGTCTAACCCTATAATACCGGAAAAAATTAAAACTGTTGCAAAATCATTGAAAAAAAGTACAAATTTGAAACTTTGCCTTTTGAAGGAGTGAAGGAGGCCAGATACGACAAAAGTCATAGGACCAAAACGATAGAGCGTCTAAAACCTGACCATGAAAATTCAATCAGATTTCAGATGGTTTACGTTCACCCACTAGACGACTTTTTAAAACATGTTTCCGCCATTTTGGTTTTTTATTTTTTTTGGGTGGTTAAAATTGAAAATTTTGGGTTTTAACTGAACACGTCCTGTGAGTTAGTGAAGGTACCTACATGTACCAAATTTCAAGTTTCCCAGCTAATCTAAGTGTTAGCTTGTTGTATATATCAATTGAGTGAGTGAGTGGAGTGAGTTACACAGAGGGTTGTATATATTATGAATTAATTTCCCATTGATCAGACAATAATTGTTTTATAGCTAAATCCATGGTATTCATTGCAATTTGTCACGTAACAATATAAACTAATTTGAATTACAACAATAGAACAGCTGGAGAAATTAATCAGCTGAAATATAACACAGATGATTAAGTGCGCAATACATAACCATGACAATTGGTTTCTTTCCTTGTCTTGTTAAAAGCTACTAACAATTTATGTTATATTCTTATTTCTGTTTAATTTTTTGTCATTGTTTGAGCTTTCATTAAGGAAAACAATTTGATTAACATTGCTCTTAATTTAAATACCAAGCAGGTGAAACGACCGTATAAACTACTAAAATACAGGCAAAATCTAGGTTAAAATTGGGGTTTATAGCCCTTAAACAAATAAAGATACAAAATAATGTTTAATACAAAAAATGTCATTATTAAAACTATCTCTTTACGTGTTTTTGATATTTAAACCACAAACAAATTCAATGTTTACATCGACTTTGAGGTTAAAAGGGACTTTTACTGGCTGCAGGTTTGACATACGGTTATAAAGCTCGTTAAAATCTGAGAAACAGTACGTAAACGCCATATTTCTAATTGAATTGATAATTTGACTACAGGGCGTCCCATAAACGATTACGCGATTTATGTTTACAACTCTAGTTTTGTAAAGGGGCGACATATCAAAGAAATTGTTTCGTCATGTTTGTATTAGTTTCATTATTGACACATCACTGAGACTACTGAGAATCTTAAAAATATCATCCCTCAAAAGCTGACCTCCATGAAGCTGAATTACAGGACCACGCCACGAGACCCAGTCATAAGTATAAATAGTCTTTTGCAACAGAAGCCAGTGGTATGGACTTCCTGATGGATTTCCTGTCAGCTGATGCGTAAGTGTGGTGACTGTTTTCCGTTTAATACAAGTGTGTTGTTGTTTTGTACCCTCCACAAGTCGGTCTGCCAAAACAAACTTTTAAAGTCTTAGTAATGACATTGTAATGATGATGCGGAACAAGACTTACATTGTAATGTCAGCTACCTCTGCAGCACTTTGTTGTTTCAATGAGCCAATGCTCATTTTGCCTTGGGGTGGAGCACAGATTGTTAATCCAGAGCGATGTAAACACAATCAACCTGGTATTAATTTCAACGCTCAGTTAACTATGAATAGGACTATTATTTGCCGAAGGAAACCATGCACGCGCGATATTATTAAACATGGTAGCAGGAGGTGTTGGTGGAGGTGAAAAAACATTTCTTAACCACAATCGTAAGGAAAAGATATTTTGGAATAAAATAAAAATTGAGTGGTGGGATTGGGCAGGAATACTAATGTGATGATACGGAAAGCGATGAGCAAGCCTATTGCCAGGGGATGGAGATGTGTACATAATATTTTTTACACATCTTGCAATTAAAGATAATGTTATAGTGAATAAATTGGGCATAGATGCAACATGACTGAGACAGGAAAATCAACATAGTTGCGGCAGCCCAAGCATAGATAGCGCTGCGAACGCTACCATCTCTTGCCGTATTGCTCCCCCTCAACCTCACATGCACAAGTTGTCCGATGTCAATACTTAAATATGACTAAATCAGTTTTACTCCTCTTAAGCCCCTCCAAGGTAGCATCGGACGACTAATCACAGACGTGCATCAGACTGACTAATTGTAGAGCCTAACAAAGAAAACAAAAATATCTATTTATGCTCAGAGAATGGAGTGGATAGAATTCTTAAATGAGTCAGTATCTCCCAATGAAGGTATGAAATTGACTAACGAATCTTTAAACAGTTTCCTGCACAGTGAGTCATGATAACTTGCTGTAGGCCTAACAGAACTTTACACTAATTAACGCTAAGAACGTACATGTAGAGGGTTTTACAATAGAGCGTTTTACACTTCTTGTTGAGGTTGTTGTGGTCTGCTTTGAATCTTTATTACCGTAATACAGAGTTTACCCTGATAACGGGATCAGATTTTGGATCCCGAAATGTCGTGTTCTCTTTGTACACTAAAAAAGTACTAATATCGTCCGTAATAGTATTTTAACTTGAGAAACTTTACAATCGTCATCAACGTTAAACTAAGGATATTGATAGCATAGCAAAACTCGTTTTCCAGTGATAGCCAAAAGCCAAATGAAATGAATGATAAAGTAAATTTCCACAGTGTGTCCAATATTCGTTGGTAGACTAAAATATTCAATTACGACTCGTTTTCGTTAAAGTACAACAAGAATACGCTATGGAACCCTGTGTGAGTGCAGTGTTTTCAGTTAACATTTGACCTTTAACATTTACATAAACTTGCTGCGTCTGCATTCCTTCCAGCTGAAGCTCTTGGAAGTGTTTTTCTTAATGTAAAAGTCTGAAACTCTTTTCGCCAACAAAAAAGATGAACTTGGGATATTTTATTTTGTTAATACACAGTAAACACCATTATTACAACATTTATCAATGGACAGTAAGTGTTAAGCTAAAAAAAGACATAAGCACGGTAAAAATTGAAAAATATAATAATTTGGTAACTTAGTCCATTCCACCCATATTATTGTTTTACTTGTTTTTGCACTATTTTTATACAAACTAAATATTTTTCTTTGTGGTTATGGGTAACACACAGGGAATATTTGCTGCTGGTAATAATTTAACCTAGAATATATTGATGGACCAAATGAGATAACTAGCACGGAGATAATATACAACTGTTATTTAAATATTTATAGATCAAGATCACAGATAACATTATAATAAATAAATTAGTACTGTACGCTGGAAACTTTGGCTGGATATGTTTACCAACGCTTTACAAACGGCGATGCAAAGCTGTATGAGACTGTTTTGGTAAACTGAATAATGTATAGTTTTCTGCAGGTTTTTTATAATGTAAGTGAATTTTTAAACCAATAAAAACCCCTTTTTGTTAAAATTTTGATTTAATAAGAATATTATTAGTCCACTGTCAGTCTTAGGTTTTACCCTGTACTTTGATGGTGATTTTACCATACTTTAATACCATAATTTTTACCATACTATAATGGTACACGTTGGTATCGTTTAAACCTTTCATCAGTAAAGATTCAAATGTACACAATAGTATATTTCATCACTATAGTTCCTAAAGGAAATTCGCTTCACTCATGTCAGCGGCACTTTAGTGCTTAGCTACGTGTCGCCGGTGTTTTTTTCATTTTAAACTTTATTTGCTCAGCTCTTGCAGCAATCATATTCATTCATAACCTTCAAGGAGAGCTTATAAGTATATTTAAATGACCAGAAAATGTGGGGTTCTAGCTCTGATAATGCTGATCAGTATTATGTCAATCTTTCTCCATATTTATCGCTCAAATCTCATCTGATCCAAGAAACCAGCTGACTCAGCTCTCTCCTTTGAACTGTGCCCAAACCCAAAAGATACAAACCAACCTCTTGAAAGTTAAAGTTTACTGCCTTTTACATTGACATAGCCTTGAAGTTCTGAGGGTACATGTTTAGTAGATAAGCTTCTAGTTAACATATTACGTGATAGGTTTTTAGAAAACTAGTTGTTAAGGTATTATTATTGAATGGTGCATTTGTTAAGGGAAGTATAGGAGTATAGGAATTGTTGAGTCAAGCGACTAGTTTATTTACCCCCCGTTAAGCTACGTCCCCGTAGTACGGTCAGACTGATGGTGCAGGTTTTGGTCATACTACACTACTGCTCGTTTTGAACATTAAATCTTCTACCTCTTTCACTTGTACAAGATGGAAAATAAAAACAGTGTCCGGTTTTGTTAATGTATAATAAAATGTTGAATTTCTTTGAAGCCGTGTTCTAGAAACTGTATATGGTATTTCTTCAAACTTATCAATAAAAAAACAAAGTCCGTTGCAGTAGTTTTATGTTTTACTAAATAATGTTTGATACCTTTAAACAGTTTCTTTTTAACAATATTCCACTTCGTCTTAGACTTATTTTTAGAACAATCAATAATATTATCGTTATTTTAGTTTCTATTCTCCCTCCCTAATTTCAACATTTCTTTTTAAAATGTTGTAACTTTCTTGATGTTGTTTGATCAGTATTTCAGTAGTAATTGTATTGTAGCTCAAGTTCTGCTTCAACCTCGAAGTTTTCTCGAAATTCTTTGTTGAGTGGCAAAGATTCAGTACTCAACATAAACGGTTTAGATATAAAAAGGTATGACCTTCTCGTCCAAGCTAGTTATTGATTTGTGCATCTGACCCCCAGTTAATCATTGATAGCTTACGTGCAAAGTTTAAGATAATATCTTCCTTCATGCGATAGTATTTATGGGGTCAAATATTATCACACACGAACATATGTTTTTGTCACTGCTTTAGACACATGTATGTAGTTAATGCTAAGTCGATGTAGTTAATTTAAGAACAATAAAACATTTGTTTGAACAATTCATGTATGTGAGTAATAGGTCTAATAAAAAATCAACTTACTTTTTCCAAAATATTCAAAGGGCAAAATCAAACTAAAAATTGACAAAATGATAAATGTATTTGTGTGAATACATGTTTAAATTCAGACATGATGTGTATCTTATGTAAGCCTATAGAACTTAACTAAAGAGTAAAGTTACTACTAGACTTGGCTGGGCAAAACGAATACCCTTATAGCTTCTACTCTCTGGTGGGACCATAGTACTGACACACGTAAGGTCTCAGTGAGTTGGCGTCCACGTAGCTCCAAGACCCGGTATACAGAGCTTTCCGTTTGTCGTCCATCGAGTACACATTCCTTCTGGGGCGTGAGATTAATCCGAGCCAAAACGACAAATGTGTCAAGCCTGAAGAAGAAGATTTTTCATTTTACAACCTTAGAGATTATAATAAAACTATATATACATATAAAAAATGGATAACATAACCATAACAAATTAATAATAAAAAACAAACAAAATATTTTGTTGTATATAAAAATTATAGTTATGCAAAATAGTAAGGTTATTTAAGGTAACCAGCAGAGTATAGAGTTTGTAAACTAATAGTAAAAAAAAATTAAAAGTAGGTTTATAAATTAAATATAAGATTTAAATCAAGTGTGATTTTCTTCTGGGCAGATTTGTAGACGTTCTGCTAAAAAGCTAGGATGTTGATTTAGTTGAAAGCCATTTAAAGAGCGTTTTCAAATAAAACTTCAAGGCATTGAAAAACTTATGAGAGGATTTCGAAAGACTATCGAAAGCATAAATTTAGTAATAATCAGTAGAACATAGTTTGAGGTTGAATTTAGACTATAAACTTGCGTGCAAATGATGCAATGCTCATGAAATGGTTTGGTTTTCTTGTTGCAGTACTTGTAAAAAAAGTAATACCAGTAATAGTTTATCCTTTAATAAAATTGTTTTAAACCTGCTATCTAATAAATAACTCCCACATCACATTTTTGAGTCAATTTGCCATTCGGGAAAGATATAGATCTATGCTAGTCCTTGACCAATTTTAATAGGATGGTTATACAGTATATAAGAATAGTCTCGTGAGCTTGTATTATTAGAAGGTCTAATAGAACATAAAAATTTTATTTTGATAAAAAACGACCTAATTGAACTATTAAGCTTTTGCGGCCATCGTCACAATTATAATCTAGCTCTTCTGGTTCACACCCCGTCAAAACATTATTGTAATTTGCTTGAACTATTTCGATCTCGCTGTGGAGTACCGTTCGATTCCTGTAGTCACCACTTACAAAGTTTAATGTGACTATGTGGTAACGCTAGGTTGACTGGTAGAGAGGACTTCGAAGTCTTAACTTTAACTTGTTAAACAAGACACACTTTACCTTTCACATTGTACGAAACTCGAAACTATTAAGGCCTAAGAATTGTTACCTAGATAATCTCATCATACCAAAATAAACCATTCTAAATAACTTAAAAAGTTGTGGTCTTTGAAAATCTATGAAATCCCCTAGAAACACCCTGTACTTTAGAAGAAACCACAAAATTATTCAAACGAAAACTACAAAAGTAAGTTAATTTTCTTTTTATCTATTGTTTAAACTATTTTTCAAATTTTCAAAACGCAGATATTGTACAATTTTATATATTTAAAAATAATTACCTTCATCGATTTTTTGATCTGTAAAACGATCTTCTTCGAGTCTGTTTTTGAACGTAGCCAGTTCCATTCCTTCCGCCTTGCAATTCTGGAGTGCTTGGTGCCAAGTAACCTAAAAAAACAAAACACGCCTTTTTTGAAAATGCACTTGTTACACTTTCTTAAAAGCATAGAAAATGTTACCATTGACTAGACAAGAGTTTCTTTTGTTAACAAACAAAAATAAAGGGCTTTCCATATAACACAATATTTACGTTAAAGACCACCATTTTGAAACTGTTTAGCCATTTGACTGAGCTTTTTTTATACATACATATTTAAATATTCCATTAAAGAGTATTCAAAAATAAATTTTAAAATACATACATTTATGGATTTGTAGTTGCTTTTACAATAAAATTGTGTTGACTGCTACTACTGGTAAGACAAGGTCCAATCTTGTAACTATTTAATTTAAAACTATAATTATTTATAATAAATAGAAGTATTCGGAAATTCGCCTTAAGTGTAAATTGGATGGTTTATTAGGTAATTGTTCAGTTTTTTCTAGATGAAACAAAGTCATTGGTTGATCTAATATCTATTGGAATAATTTCTTACCAGCCCGAAGTGGAAGTTTGTTAAACATTTCAAGGCGATGGGATTCAAATGTTCATATTCCTATTGCGAATTTCGTAGTTATGAGAAGGTGGCGAACATTGGTATTTTGGAAAACCAAAATTAAAGTTTCAAATATAAAAAGGAAGTAACAGTCAAAATACCCAAAGAAACAAACGCATCACGACAGGTCTGTCCGAAGCGTAGCCAAAACCGTCCTGAGTGCCGATTTTTGTTGAATCAAAACTCGTGATATTTTAGATTCAGCACAGTTCCCCAAAAATACTATGCCATACAAAATGTGAGGATGTATCAATCCTAAATAGGCTCTTCTCAAAACATTTATTTTTCAGTAAAATGATAATTTTCTTAATAAAAAGACACCAGATGTTATCTTTTTACAAATAAAATCAACATGAGCCCAACATAGTTTTTTGTCCAGAAACTAGCCCAGAAACATAACCCTTTGAGCCTCATGAATGGTATTATTATTTATACCATTAAGACCTAGATCAGACCTAGACACCCCAGTTTCTTCTAGCTGTGAAGATAATATATTATCATTAACTTGGTTTAAGTTTGTAAGTCTATTTACATTTGGGTCTAGGTCAAGACTAGATGTCGATTGGATGTTCTTCTGAAAAAACACGTTTGAGGTTAACGTTTTTAGGCCACACCGAACCCTTCAGGAGTTCAAAAAGTCAACACATATTTTGAAACTGGTGTAGTTTTTACTCTTCTTTTCTGATTTTTCAATCTTGGCATCCACATCAGGAAAAGATTTTTGGTGAACTTTCTAACTGATTCTTCACTACAGTCTTTTCTCACTCGACCTTGGTAAAGCCACGCTTTTCTTTCGCCGGCTACCAGTCCCAAGTCAGAATCTTCACAGGATCCAACTTTTGTAGTATTACTGTTCTTCCGCCCGACCGATCTTCTGTTGCTGTTGATACCATTTGACGCTTTACTTGGTCCACGGCCGTTAGAATCTGTCGTGTCACCTGATCGTGTTTTTGGTCTTTTAGGACACGCATTACTGTTATTCGATACATGTGTACGTTGGTACGTCCTTTCACTACTCTGGTGCGACACACGATTTCCTTCTGTATGATTGCGCGCCTTCTTATTACTTCGATGGTGTATGTTCGAGCCATTTAGAGGTGGGAAGTCTTGCACTTCCAGATTGCTACAAGGATTGTCGTCATTTAGAGGATAAGTCGCTCTGAGCGTAGTCATTTTCATTAAAGGGCTGAGATACGTTTTTATTAGGCTATGTTTTAAAACTTCACGCAGTTGTTCAACTTTATGGGTTAGTTGTGTAACTACCAATTTGGTTTAACTCGCTCGCTCTTTCATACACTGGATTCTCTCTGACAGGCCAAGCGTGGCTGCGATGTGTAACTGCAATGCGTTTAGTAACTGTTTCAATTATTTCTTGGATATATCTTGTCCTAATAAGAAATCTAAACAAGGCCAATGTACTAAAAAGAGCTCTTGGATAACTAAAGGAATTCTTGTCTCTAGAGAAAAGGTAAAATTCTACAACACAATTTTTATCAAAACCCAAAATGAGGAATTTTAAACATTTTTCAGACTTACAAAACATAATTAAAGTAGCAAAAGCGTATGATGTAAATAAGGCCTTAAGTACAACTGACCATTTTTCCAAACAGCGTGGGAAATTAATTACAACTCGAAAGGGAGTAAATTAAAAACACAATCTGAAATTAAAGAAATAGAAGTTAACAACTGTAAGATTGATTCCCATTAATCCCGCTGAAATTGCAAATGAATTCAATGTGTATTTTTCAACAATAGCAGCTCCACTTAAAACAAAATCAAAACCTGAGTTTGCGGCAAATCATATAGAACCCTTGTTCTCTATGGCTTTGGCTCCGGCAGACGAGACTGAGGTCGAGCGAGTGATTCAGAAACTAAATTCTAAAAAAACTAATGACGTAAATGGAATGTCCGTATGGCTGCTCAAGCATATTTTTTCTCTAAGACAGCAGGAACACGCAGTGACCAACTGGTTACTTCTCTTGGGCAAGTACGACTGTTCTCGTAGTTTTTACAACTCAAACTTAAAGTGGTGTCATCAGCGTACTGAATTAGCTTACAGGTTTTATTTGTCATGAAACCCTTCTCACCGTCAAAACATTTGTAACCATTACAACGTAACATATTTAATCATGTTGTTCCGAATAACGCCGCGTAAAACGTCATTACGATTTTAAGACTGCATTAAACTCTCAAGAAACTGGCAAACAGTTTTGAAGAAGGCTTTTGATAGTGTCACAGCCAATGAGAACATCGACAGGATCCCTGCTCTAATGGCAGCCCTGTGCCCAATAGGATAGCAGACAGTAAGTATTGTAGTTTCGGCCAATCTGAGACGGAAGATGGCACTCAACAGCGAAACCGAAATATTTTAAGCTAACTGTAATGATATTTTGATGCAGTGTGAACCGGAAGAAATGGATTATAGTTGTCACACCGGCCGCAAAAGCCTAAGAGTTAGTTTTAACACATTTAACTTCTTGTTTAAAGTCACCCTGTATATACGTTTACGGTTTTCGTCACCAAAAGAAACTTCTTCTGACAATCTGGGTTGGATTGGTCCTGTCTGCCTTTCCCATCGGTACACTTCGCTGCAAACAAAATTCAAACATTAGGCTTGTGTACAACGTTATATACAAGGTTAGTTAAAAGTATGGATACACCGTGTTAAGTTTTTAATGTATCATAGAAAATGAAAGTGAACCGTTTAGTCAAAACCACGACTTTGCCTATTGCCCCGAAATGAAATTATCGGAGGGCAACTCAAAACTTTAAACGGTATGTCCCATTAAGTGACACCTCGTTTTAAAGGTCTAGGCAGTCTAGGTAAAAGAAGAAGTACGGTCGAACCCAGCACTTTATCTTAACCCAGTACAAAATGGCAGCTCATTGCAATTAAGGAAATTACTTCCAACGGTCTTGGATGAGAAACTTTGTTTTCACGGTCACATCGAACAAAAGTTTCAAAAGCTAAGCTCAGGAATCTTTGTGCTACGTAATCTTAGTGAACGTGAAAACACAGATGTCCTTGTAGCAACTTATTTACGGAATCATCTATCCCACTTTAGCGTAACGCCGTACCTATTTGGGGTTATGAAAATCAAAAACGAGATTCTTATTTAAACTGCAAAAGATGGGCCGTGAGAACTATTTTTCGCTTGAGCCGCCGCCAATCCTGCAAAGAACACTTCCAGGCAGCAAAGATGCTCACTTTTCCATCCATTTACATTCTGGAAACCTTAACTTTCGTCAGGCAAACCATCTCAATTCAACCTTTCCATTCCAACTTCCTATAACCTCCGTAACGTCGAAAACAATTAGCTATCCCAAACATTCAACAACCTTTTCAAAAACATTTGCTCTATAACGGCATAAAGTTGTTTAATAGCCTCCCACATCTCTCAAACTGGAATCAAACCCTTCAAAATTTAGAAACATGCTTAAACCCGGCTAATAAACTTCATGTTACAGTGTCCAGGAGTTTGTTGAAAGTGTTACAAATTTGTAATTCTTTCTTTGTGTGTATGTAGATATATATTGTTAAAAATAAGATCCCATTTTGTGGTTCTATTTTGTGAATTTAATGCCTTGGCTAATGCAACTGTGTTAATGTTTTGCCCAATAAAATGATTTCCTGATTTCGATTTCTGAATTAAGGAAATCTTACTAAGAACGCAAATTGAGAAAATTGTAATATTTACTAAAAAAAAAATAATTGAAAGCTGATTGGTAAAGCACACCTTTTTTTCCTTTCTTATAAAAAAAGCTATATTTAATTTTAAAATTGTACTTACATAATATAATAACTTGATTTTTAAAGATAACTATTTATAGAACTTATGTAACTGTACTCACGTCAGAAGCCATAAGAAGAAGGCCAATCGAACTTCCGTTCAATATCATATCTATGTCCATAGAGGTAACTGGAATAATTGATTCTGCTTCTATTTATTCTCTTTGTACAATAAGTATATATCAATATATAGCATTCTTTCCCCCTTTTTTTTTTAAATTCTTTGCATAAAAGACTTTCTTCTTTTTTCTTTATATTTATATATGTATATATATATATTTTTTTTTAATTTCAAAATAAAACACTTTTAAACTTTTCTTCTTGTTACACTTAAAAACACTTTGCAACACTTTTAAATTAATTACAATAAAATATTTTAACTAAAAGTTTATTCCACTAGTGTTGCAATAATTTTGATGTTTTATATATCCAGCCTTTGGGAGCGCGCTTGGTTCGATTACTTTTCGTACAAGCGGTTGCTCCAATAATTTGTGCAGGCTTGGTGGGTGATGTGGTCTTATAGGGCTTGAGTACTTCTGAGTACTCCTTGACATGGCCGTTGATTTTACAGGTGATTGTGTGGGTGATTTTTCTGCTGATACCTTTACTGGGCTCGGCATAGGTCCTGGTGGGGTTAAAATTTTATTTTGACCTGAGATAGTGATTGTAGGTGACATGTTTTAGGGCTTACTGGTGGTTTTGTGCATTTTCCAATATTGGCTCTGTAACGGTTTCAAGGTTTGACTTTTTAAATGATCCACGTGACAAAATCTGATACGTCCTAAGACGGTCACGAGATATGTCATAGGGCTTATGATCTTTTTATTTTCCTAAAAACCCTTTAATATCTTCTTGCCTGACAGTTTTCACCAATACGTTGGCTGATTGTAAAATTTCTGGAAATTCGATTTTTGTCAAAGTTTTGTTTCATTTTTAGTTGTCGGTTTTCGACAGATGATTGTAGACGGTTTCAATAATGCCAGTCTTGATCGAGGTTTGAAACCCAAGAAAAGTTCTGATGGAGTTTTCCTGTGGTGTGAGGCGTATTTATACGCGAACAAAAAAACAATCAATCTTGTGTTGGATTGTTCGGTTTGTATTTGTTGATGAATCATGAAACAGTTGTTTCAACAGGAAGTCTTGAAAATTCCTACAACGCCTCAACTTGTCCATTACTAATTGGATTTATTTTAGAAAGAATACATGGCCATGCCATTGATTTTAGAAAACTGTTAAATTCTTCCGACTGGAATGGCGGGCCGTTGTCTGAAACAACTTTTCTGACAGCCAAAAGCTGAAAACAGCTTCTTAATTTTTCAATTGTTTTACTGGCGCTAAGAAATTACATAGACCTCTACCCACTTGGAATAGCTATCGGTCATGATCAGAAAATAGATTCCATTTTAGTGGCAAAGTCTAAATGGATCCTAAAACCTTCGGTTTGGCCAGGTCCAGGGTTGCAATTTGACTTCTGGAGCTGCCTACGAGTAGATTGGCAAACGGAGCATTTGTTTACCAAATTTTCAATTTCCCAGTCCAAATTAGGCCACCACACGTAGCTTCTAGCTAGTGCCTTCATTCGACAAATTCCTGGATGCTCTTCATGCAACAATTCTAGGATATTTTTCCGCAAAGATGAAGGAATAATTACCCTACTTCCCCACAGCAGGCATCCGTCTTCTACTGTAAGTTCATTTTGCCTCTGAAAGAATGGTTTCAAGTTTTCGTTAGTAACATAGCCTAACCAACCATGTAGCGTAAAGTCTAACGCTTTGCCAAAATGGCATCTTTACAGTCTCTGCTCGTATTTCTTGGCAGTGATGGGAATGTCTGGAAACGGGCAAAGAAATTTACTAGATCATCCCTGCCGATTTATCATCAATGGTAACCTACCAGCGCATCGGTTTCTACAATTTCGGTACCCTTCCTATAAACCAAGTCATAGTTGTAAGCAGATAAAATAACAGCCCATCGGATCATTCTCGATGCCGCTAGGCAGGTATTGCCCTCTTTCACCAAATAATGCTAACAAAGGTTTGTCACCAACTTGAAATGTCTCCCAACAAATACTTGTGAAATTTCTTCACAGCAAAGATAAGTGCTAAAGCCTCACGATCAATCTGAGCGTATTTGGTTTCCACCTTGACAATGTACGTGAAGCAAACATGATCGGCCTCGTAGAACCGTCTTTGAAAACATGGAGATTACCGCTCCTAACCCAAAAGAACTAGCATCAGCTGTTACTTGAATCGGCAATAATGGTCATACGGTTCAAGAGCTTTACTTTCCACTAGTAAACGCTTGCTTTTTTTTCAAAAACTTTAATCCAGACCAGAATACGCTTTTAATGGCAAAGAGGTAGGCTTCAAAGCAATATGATTAAATTTCTCATACACCTGTTTAGGCATTAAACTAACCGCAGCACCGGTATCAATTGTCATCTCCAGAGACTGGTTTTCAACCACAAGTGAAGTTATGTAACTATTGCAAAGATATTTCACTAACAACCGTTACGGTATTTAAGTCATAATTCGGCCCAACATTTGAATTAGGTCATCTACCTGATGTACATATGATCTTTACCCTAGGCTTATAGCCACTATACTTATTACCAGACTTAGCTGCACTAGCAGTGTTACATATATTGGGCAAGTGCCCAAATTACCACGAAAAGCACTTATTGTTACGGAAACGGCATTGATTGCCATGGTGATTATTTTACCACACCGGAAACATTTAGGTGTATAGCCTCATTTTTAGATTTATACTGTTGACTGTGCTCCTGATTTGACACAGGTTTACTTGGCCTACTTTGAGTAAAACCTTAGACCTCTCTTTAGGAAATTTACATCCCCAGAACTCTCTACGGAATGGAAACGCTTAACCTCCAACTTAGCCTCTTCTAATCGGATAGCTAAAGCGTACAACTCATCAAAGGTTTTGTCCCCGGTCATTAACCGTTGTTGAATATCTTGATTACAAATACCACTTCACAAACCTATCCCTCATAGCGTCCGTTAAAAAACTTTAAATTCGCAAGAGGAAGCTAATTGTTTAATAGCTACAGCATAGTCCCCTAAGGACTCTCCTTCTTCTGAAAGCGTTTATTAAATTTACATCTTTCAGCAATGATTGATTTTTTGGTGCAAAATGAGAAGTTAACACTTTAACCAGTTCCTCAAACGTTTTATCCGGCGGCTTAGCCGGCGAAATCAAATTTCAAAATACCATGTTTTAGCTCCTACAACAGTTAAGAACATTGGTACCTTCATTTCATCCTTAACATTGTTGGCTGTGAAGTACAATCCTAGACGTTCTATATACACTTCAAATTCTTCAACTTCTTCATTAAATTCACAGAATTTACCTGTTATTGACATGGTAAATAATATTCTTGCTGTTTTAAACCTTTAAATGCTTCCCACAGTAGACTATCAAATAGCCTAGAAACTGTGACCATGAGGTCTTGTAACAGAAAATTTCTAAGTCTTTTACCTGAAAACTAAAAACACTAAAACCAATATTTATGTACTGCACTGCTTTAAAAACACTCTTTCTTTATTTAAAAATATTTTCTTTGACTCGTCGCCATTATAATAACTTGATTTTAAAGATAACTATTTATAGAACTTATGTAACTGTACTCACGTCAGAAGCCATAAGAAGACAATCGAACTTCCGTTCATATCATATCTATGTCCATAGAGGTAACTGGAATAATTGATTTTGCTTCTATTTATTCTCTCTTGTACAATAAGTATATATATGCAATAACACATAATATTTAATTACATAATGTTATGTTGTGATCTGAAGAGGGTTTCTGTAAGAGACTCGAAATATAATAATTTAAAATAGCTTTATTTTTAATATAAAAGAAGGTGTGCTGCCAATCAGCTTTCAATTATGAATGAACCACCTTCAACAGTACCATATCGACAAACATTTACTTACAAGTTTACTTTTCCTATATAGGTATTCTGAGTTTCATTTTTCAATCTTTATCAATTTTAAATTTTACAGAGTGTATCCATATCCTGAAAACTTGCCTATAACCTAAGCCTATCAATGTGTTTGTATGGGTTGAAATAATAAAAGTCAGTACCGTTATGCACTTTTCCAAATATGTACTTTTGTGTGCCTGGTCTTCATATTATGTAAAAATGAATCCAGTCCTGTTGGTAATGGTATAACTGAAGAACGACTTAGTACAGTGTTAATTTAATTTTCCCTTAAAGATATATATTAAAGTTCGAGGCAAAAAACACGCAGATCTGAGGCCGAAAGCCGAAGTAAAGCTGTAAGCATAGTAAATTAGGCTAGCGAAATGTACAGACATTCTCTTCACCCACGTCAGCGCCGCTTTTGCACTTAGCTGCGCGTCGGCCTGGTTTACGTTTGTATTCTTTGTCAGGAAAATCTTTTGTTACATCGGTAATAAACAATTAGTGCTTTTCAATTACCTCGAAAACTGTTCTGCCTTGTAAAGTACATTAGGCAAACAAAAAACATTAAATTACAAACCACATTACTAAACATTACATTTACTTACGTACAACTGCAGCAAAACTCAGGGAAAATACGAGAAGAATCAAAACAATAAGAGGGTTAATCAAAGACATGATTGACAAGGTGTTTATGACAGTTGTACCATCAGCGTTCATTATATGTTAAACCAGTTTCCACAATCTACTCAATACTTTATTGCTTGGCATGATGCAACAATTGCACAATCATTAGCCACTTTTCAGAAATACCTTTTACCACATAAGTTGAAAATCGAACGCTAACTCGATTTCAGAGTGGATTAATAAAAATACATATATAATCTAGTTCCAGCGGACATAGAATAGCGGACACGTGGCGGGTTGGAATCGTGCGCGACTCCGGAGCTCATCTACCGAAACTACGCTTGCGCGGGTTCGATCCCCGCAGTCACCACTTACATTTGTAAATGTGACATGTAACATAGGTAAAGGTCAAGGTTGAGTGGTAGAGAGGACTTTGTAGTCCTAACTTCGCCTTAAACAATAAAACCCTTTTAGTTCTTCCAATTCACAAAAACCAGGCGAACTTTACAGCTACTAAGCTTTTGTGGCCGATGTAACAACTATAGTTCTTCCGGTGTACACCGCGTCAAAACATAAATAATTAGTTTTAAATATTGTATCTCGCTGGGTACCATCTTCCGTCACTGTTGTTCAGGTGGTAACAAAATCACATATATAATGAGTTCTTGTGGACCTAGAATATGACTTGGCGGGTGGAATCGTGTGCGACTCCGGAGCTGATCTACCGAAACTCCACTGGCGTAGGTTCGATCCCCGCAGTCACCACTTACATTTGCAATGTGATTATACGGTAACGCTTAAAACCCACCTTGTCAATATGTCTTGATTACTCTCTCTTGTTGTTTGATTCTTCTCGCATTTTCTCTGAGTTTTGCTGCAGTTGTGCGTAAGTAAATGTAATGTTTAGTAATGTGGTTTGTAATTTAATGTACCGTAACGATTATACGGTAAAGTCAGTCGAGGTAGAGAGGACTTTGTAGTCCTTACTTCGCCTTGTTAAAATGAAAACTTGTTAGTTCTTCCAATTCACAAAAACCAGGCGAACTTTACAGCTACTAAGCTTTTGTGGCCGACGTGTAACAACTATAGTTCTTCCGGTGTACACCGCGTCAAAACATCATAATAATTAGTTTTAAATATTGCGATATCGTTGTGGAGTACCATCTTCCGTCCGGTGATTTTCATCGGTTCATCGGATTTGTATGAACTTTTCAATGTTTAAGTACTCCGCTTTTTTCATTTTCTCATTTATCTAGTCGTGATTTGAAGCTACTCATAGTACTTGAACTTCTCGTACTTACCCTACCAAACTAATAAAATGTTGGAAAAAGTGGTAAGAAGGTCTCTGCAGTAGATTGGTTTCTTTCAAATAAAACTTACTTCAAAACAGGCCGACACGCAGCTAAGCGCTAAAGCGCAACTTGTATGAATGAATCGAATTACCTTTGCAATTTTGTTACTCATACAAATCGCTCCACTCCCAGCTTCGCGTTGTCTTTTGGCCTCAGACTTGTGTTCTTTTACTGCAAGTTTTATCACATAATGTAAAGGTTAAACGTATTTTAAACTTTATTGAAATCGCACTTTTATATAATAACGCTGTTATAGCGACAAATAACATTTTGGTCACCATTTTAAAACGATCAATGAATTTTAATAATTTGTAGTGCATTGATAGATATCTTAAAATAAATAGAATAGTTGTTTATGTAAAACTATTGTGAAGTGTTTTGGGTTTTAAATTTAAATATTATGAACACAAACCTAAATATTTACAATTTATTAAGTCATTATATGTGGTATCACCGTATACATTGAAAGTTTCAGACGGTAAATTGGTTTGTTGTATTCACATATACATTTATATTTACCGAAACTCTACTCCTTCAGGGTACTTCCGGAATTCCACTTTTTGCTGGATAGTGAACCTAACCGAGATAATTACAAAAGGAACATTTGTACCAATTTTGATGAAATTTGACTAAAAATTCGACCTTTATAGAGTACGTCCATATGCGTACAAGAATATAAGGTCTTGTAAAACTTCTCAAAACGTGTCCTGGGACCCAGGATCGGTGCTCCTTTACGGCCCTGGGTCTGGGTCTTACCTTGCTGACGGCATGAGTATCTAACTATGTCTAAGGAAATTCGGTAACAATGTCACAAATGAATTTTAATTAAACACTGCAACCTATGTGGGCCTACAAATAAAGAGTAGGTCCACATCAACATTTTTAATAGTGTCAAAACCTATTTGAACAGATTTGCACACAATTTGCACACAACATGCTCTGTACGGATAAATTAGTTTGTTACCCGTTTGAATATCACAAGCCCCGCAAAGCAATTAGTATTGCATCGAACCTATTTCAAACTGTAATTTGGTGACTAGTGATGGAAAAATGTGGGCTGATATTTGCTAACGATGGATTACTCACATCAAAAGCTTTGCATGAGGGGCCCTGATTGCAAAACCGGGCTATTTGTCAAACACTGTCTGGGCAATATTCCCACATTGGCTTTTAATCGACATAGAACTAGTTTCTGTAAATGTCTAAACTTTCAAGTGCGTTGAATGCGATTGAACCTTTAGCAAAGGGTTTCACTTACAATAAGACTCACAGCCTGGATTTAATGTATAAGTGAAGTAGTGGAAAGATCTAAAAGAAGGTGTAAATAAACTAAATGTTTTGCAATGCCATCGGCTTTATAAGTTTGACAAGGGGTACAAACGATTATAATATATGTACGAGCATTTAAAATAGTTTCGTTGAAATATTTGTAAGAAAGAGCCACGAGGGCTGTTTTAACAGATTTACTAATATTATAAAATTTAGACAGGCTACATAACTCGATAAGGAAATTTAGTAAAGATTTACACAGGTTACCTCTTTGCTCTAAGCAAAGAATAGAGCACCGAGATGCAAGAAATTAATATGTGGCAATAGGGCCCGATTGAGCAATAAATTTAGCAGTCTTAAGGGGCGACTTGGTCACGTGTAGGAAAGCTAGAACTGTCTTCAGAGACGCCTGCAGAGCTGTTTATTCTTTGAGACCGTAATAAGTTCTTTTCATTCATCACAGCAAACCCCCAAGTTTAGTGTACGCGTACTACAGAAAACATACTGTAAATTCTGCACTGAGTATAAAATGTGCACTATTTTTTGTTATATTTTAGCGAGCACTACCTGTTTAAGGTATTTTCTCCATCGAGTATTGTATTGATAAACATTTGATATCTGGTTCATATCTGTCATTTTGTGGTTATATTGCTGTGGACTAAGCGGCTGAATATGTAATGGCTATAAAATGTAACTAAATTAAGCTGTTTAAATTCAAACTCTTTATTGATTTTGCCCATAAGGCTATATCATGTACAACATTTTTACAGTATAATTTACTTATGCTTACTAGTCTCTAGGTTGTTGGTACACGTGTTTAAATACTAATTATATATATAGTGCTGATGTTTTTGCAATAAAAAATTAAATGAGTTATGTACAATATTTCGCTTTTGAACCTATCATCTTCCAAATTGTACGATATATTTCCATGGAGCATATTTTAATATAATGCTTAATAATTGTTATTACTACTGCAAACCTTTGTAAATTGCTATATACATAGTCAACACATCAAAAAAGTTATATTAAAATTAATATAAACCTTCAGGAGAATAAATAATATCCAAAACAATAATAACGCAATAATAAATAAATAAGTATAAAAGCAAGCATATTCTTTGATATATGTAGCAAGTTAATGATACAACAAATGATCTATGCGGAAAGCTGAAAATGGACCGCTACTCAAGATACATTAAATACAAAAAAATAAGAAATGAGCAATAATAGAGAGGAATGCTCAGCAGTATACCTTTCATGGCGCAATTGGAAGGTTATCTCTGAGGCCAGTAAAGTAAATGTTTCATTATTTTGAAAAAAAAATGGTATATTGTAGTAACATTTTTGTTTATGCTTACATATTTGTCATCAGTGTTGTATTTGGTACTTAAATTGAATCCAAATATTCTTGGAAGAGATTCTTTTTTTTTCAAAATAAAACCGTTTAATACTACAAGTTGAACACTGTACAATGTAAGGCAATATACAATTACCGGAAGTGGGGTTGGCCTCAGTAGCGGTAATTCACCGGAAGACCGCTAGGTGGCTGCAGTCCCCATGTTTCCTCAGATCTCAAGTGGTTTACCCAACTCAAATACAAGGTGTGATATATAGGTATCAATCTGAGTTTTAAATGTCCCCACCCTTAACTGGCGAAAACAGAAATATTTTTAAAATTCATTTATGGAATGTTTTAATGGATCTTGAAGTGTGTTTTGTGTACTTTGCGTCACCCACCCCCACCCAAAACGGGGGGAGGGCTCTCCCAAATTTTTAAATACAAACCCCCCACCCTTTTGGCACTTTAAAAGAATGGGAATTTTAACACAAATTCAACGACGCAAAGAAAGATTGATTATCTCAACTCGTTTTTTAAATACCCATTTAAAGATTACAAGAAATCAGGTTCAAAATGGCACATTAAAAATACTCAAAAATTCAAATATATTTAACTTTATATTAACCATGTTCATTTTGAAAGAATAACATTAACAAATATTGTACGTTGTGGTTGAAACAGATCACTATCGGATGGATGTGCACCTTTGTTTCCCACTTAGCGTGCATACCACTTTGTGGTGAGTTGAAAACAAATGCGCTTGGAACCGGAAACAGAACCGCCACATTTACGCACCAACTGACTGGAAACCAGCAGTTTGTGGTAGGACTGAACGCATTCTTGGAACAACACAAATGCATAAATTTAACTCTTAGGTTCGATTTTGCATGAAAATTTTGTTTCTGCAGTCTATTGACACTTACTTTGTGTATAATAAAATGTGAATTAACTCAGAAAATGTCCATAGAACATTTGAAGTTAAACGGATGTTATTTGGTATTTGGATGGTATACTTCAATCAACATAGGCCTACCAAAAATTATGACAATGCATCGTTGAGTCATTTTAAAAAGCGGCCAAAAACGTCATTTTCGCTATATCAATGGAATGAGTTGTTCCCCCGAATGAAACTTTAAATATTTTAATACGTAATACAACTGCAGTAAAATAACACGTATGTCTGAGGACGAAGGCCGAAGCAAGGCTGTGAGCGATTAGCAAATTAGAGTAACAAATTGCAAAGGAAATTCGATTCACTAATGCCAGCGGTGCTTTAACGCTTAGCTGCGTGTGAGCTTCGTTTTAATGCTGATAATTATTTCCGTCGATGCAATTCAATACATAAAAATTCAAAAACTTATTCCCAAATATAAAAATAAACGCATAAATTACATAAATAATGTAGTAGGTATAGTAAATTTCTTATTTAAAGGATTAACTTCAGAAGGCCATTGTAAAAGGCAATAAACTTAAACTTTCAAGAGGTTGGTTTGTATCTTTTGTGTTTTGGTTCAGCTGAAGAGAGTGCTGAGTCAGCTGGTTTCGTGGATCAGATTAGATTACAAAGATAAAGCTGGAGAAAGGTTGACATAATATTGAACAGCATCATCAGAGCTAGAGTCCCGCATTTTTCGGTAATTTAAATATACTTAAGTTCTCTTTGAAAGTTGTAGATGGGTGTGATTGCTGCAATACCTGAGCAAATAACATTTAAAATTAAAACCAGGCCGACACGCAGCTAAGCACCTGCGGCTTCAGACTTAAGTGGCCTTTTACTGTTCGTTTTACTGCGCATCACGAATGGAAAATTCCTCTCAAATGTCATTACCATGAGGACGGCATAAGTATATAATTTTTTCCACGGGAAATTCGCTGAACATAAATAAATATGACAATAGGCTACCTCCTAAACAATGATATGCTAATTATCTAAACGAAATTTAAAATTATTTGTGGAGACCGAAATAATGGTAACAACGAAAATAGTTTATTATTACTAAAATAACTATTTGGTTTCTCTAGATAGTTCAAGATCCTACATACACATTTCTAGTCTCAGTGTTAGTTGGAGTAAGACTTTATTAAAATAATAAAAAACACACAAACACCCAGGATTGTTTTTCACTTTTGCGTTTGAAAGAACAAATTTTTGTCTCGGTTATGAATTGTTTAAATTAAGCAACATGAACTAATTGACGCGTCGTTTTTACGTTTAATTGTTTTTATTTTTAACTTTGACGTTTATTATGAATGAGAAAGCAACGTGTATGTCAGTCCCTTGCTAACAAACCTACTTCGTTTAAAAAAGTATAAGACTCAATTCTATTTTTAAAAAATCGAAAAGAATTCAATTTAGATAATTGATACAGATGCAAAATAAAGAAACAACGAGGGCCTGTGGGCAACAACATATCCTTACTTTTCTTGAAGACACCGACCACTCCTAGGGGTTATTTTAAGGTGAATATAGGATTGTGATGAGGGTGATGAGTGTTTTGTTTTTTTTTGTATTTTTGTAATCTTGTTACAAACTAGGGCAACCGATTCCCCAGATTGGGTCTTTAATTAATAGCCCAACGACAAATGGAATGAACCAACAGCTTAACGTGACTTCCAAGCGACTGGGAGTGGCTCTCGTGAAAGATTGTATCACTGCACCCGGGATGATTTGGTGCGAAGCACACACTACACCACTGAGCTATCTCCACCCTCCTAATACAAATACCACAATATCTTAGTTGACTTTGTAGATGTAAGACAGTTACACATGCTTATGAACAATTTATGTATGTTAGTGATAGGCCTAATAAAAAGTTACTTCCTTTTTCCAAAATAGTCAAAGGGCAAAATGAAACTAAAAATTGACAAAATAATAAATGTATTTATGTGAATACATGTTTAAATTCAGACAATAGCGTGTATCTAATTTGTAGAACTTAACTAAAGATTAATTACTAGACTTGATCGAGCAAAATAACACCTTTACAGTTTCTACTCTCTTGTAGGACCATAGTACTGACACACGTAAGCCTTTAGTGACCTGGGGTCCTCGGGCCTCCAAAACCCGGAATACAGGCCTTTCCGTTTGTCGTCCATCCAGTATACATTCCTTCTGGGGCGTGAGATTCCTCCAAGCCAAAACGATGTGTCAAACCTGAAGAAGTAGAAGAGTTTATTTTACAACCTTAGTGATACTAAAAAAATATATACACGTACAAATGAAGAGCATGCATTATACAAAATAATAATAAAAACACAAACAATAGAGCAGTGAACATTCTCCTTCCTGAGTTTTCTTTCAAATCCCTAAGATCTATTTAAATAAAATGGATGTTTGCTAGACCTCGACCAATTTTAATATACACGGTGGTGCGGTAACGCTAGGTAAAGGTTGAGTGGTAGAGAGGACTTCGTAATCCAACTTAACCTCGTTCAACAAGACACACTTAACCTTTTTAAAATGTACGAAACAATCAGTAAAATGCTTACCTATGAATTGTTACCTAAATATCACATAAGATATATACCATTTCATGGTAATAATAAAATAATAAACATTTAAAATAACACTGTAAGAACGTTGTGGCGAGATAATCCTTGCGATCCCCATGAAATGGTTACAGCCCTGTACTTTAAAAATATGTTAAGGATTTTTATTATTAATTACAAAACTTACTTTGACAAAAGTAATTTTCTTTAATACAGTATATCGATTCAATTTTGAAGCTGTTAAATGAACTTGTTGTAAAATGTCATCAAATTTACATATTTTAAAATTTCAAACCTTTCAATGGCTGAGTGATTTTCTTTTGAACGATATAGCTGTGAGTACAGTTTCAGGTAGACTCCTTTTCTGACACGTTGCAATTCTGGCGAGGCCTTGCTTATGGTATTAATGCATCATAGGCCTTCCGTGCCAAGTTAATTCTGACAAATACTGGTGCTCGCCTAAAAAAAAATACGCTTGTTGACGCCGTTGTTGAAAGCTGTTCTCCTGTTACAGCTTAGTGTACAATAGCTATTGACTGTCCAACCGTTTGAATTGAACTCCGAAATTATTTGAAGCTAACTTAACCGGAAGAAATAGATGAACAGTTGTTTTAACGTTATTCACAGAATCTTATCATAAAATATTGAAAATAGATCTAAGAGTTAATTTTAAGAATAGCGAAATCCTAAGAGTTAAAAATATTTTGGCTTATCTGTAAATACATTTTTCGAGTAGACGAAAATATCTATTTATCTTTTTTGTTAAAGTCGACATTCTTCTGACCACGCAACTTTTGCGATGTATCAAAAGATACACCCTTCTGAAAAAGTCGAACGGAAACCTTTAAAAAAAGTGTATTTTAGTAAATAACCTTTAAAGTTTGGAACGCCCCAAACGAAACCTTTGGGGCAGCTATGAAAGTGACACTTTTTAGTAAATACCTTGGCCATTTTCTTGCCCCAAAATGGGATTTAATTGTACAGCTCTTTGTTAGACTAAACTCAATATACAAAAGGAAGAAATAGATCATAATTGAGACACCGCATTATTAGGTCGACATCTAAAAAGAAACTTCTACATCTGGGTTGATACTCATATCAAAGAAAATGACTGAATTTAACTTTAAATCATCAAGGCAATTGACAAATTAACTTATCATCAATCAAGAATGATTGCAAATTCTTAGGCATTTTGATGGATAAAAAACTGTCTTGGGATCACCACATTGATTTGGTATGTAACAGGGTGTCCACAGGACTATTTCTGTTAAGAAGTAGTCATCACATTGCAACACTGATGTTTTGAAAATGGCATATTATAGCATTATATATCCCCATCTTTCCTAGGGATTATGTTTATTGGGTAACTGCTCTGAAACCAAAATGCAAAGACTTGTTGTACTCCAAAAGAAGGCAGTTAGAATAATAGCCAGACTTAAACACCGAGAATCTTTCAAAGAAGCATTCAAACTATTATCCATACTGCCAGTATCATCCCTATACATATTACAAATATTGTTGTTTTTTACATCCAATTATTCGTTTGAAGAACAAAATAATGCATACAACACCAGAAATCAGTCAATTCGGCCAACCTACCACAGACTACAAATGTGTGATAAGCTTCCTATGGAAGCTAGTAGGCAATTATATAATAAATTACCAATCCACGTAAAAGATAAAGATTTAAATAAATTTAAAACAAAAATTACTTGCTTCAAAACTTGTTTTACAAGGTACATTATTTCACTAATATGACTAAATCATTTGTATTTCCCTTAAGCCCCTCTAAGGTAGCATCGGATAACTAATCACAGACGTTCATCAGACTGACTAACTGTAACAAAGAAAACAAAAATATCTATTTATGCTCAGAGAATGGAGTGGATAGAATTCTTAAATGAGTCAGTATCTCCCAATGAAGGTATGAAATTTATTTCATTTATTCATTCCACCCCTATTATTGTGGTTAAGTGGAAGAGAGGACCTTATAGTCCTAACTTCGCCACCAATAAAGACGGTTTTCATTTCATTTCATTTCAAATTTACTAACGTCATTTAAACAGTTTCCTGCACAGTGAGTCATGATAACTTGCTGTAGGCCTAACAGAACTTTACATTAATTAACGCTAAGAACGTACATGTAGAGGGTTTTACAATAGAGCGTTTTACACTGGACCGTTGAGCTTGTTGAACATTTCTTTAAAATTAATGGTTGTGGTCTGCTTTGAATCTTTATTACCGTAATACAGAGTTTAAATCCTGATAACGGGATCAGATTTTGGATCCCGAAATGTCGTGTTCTCTTTGTACAATAATTCTAAAAGTATTAACATCGTCCGTTATAGCGCCATTGCTATATGCCCTAACTTGAGGGGCGTTCTTTTAACGCCACCCGTTACTTAGAGGGTACAATCGTTTGAATCATCAACGTTAAACTAAGGAGAAACTGTCAATCAACGTTATGTTGATAGCATAGCAAAACTCCAGTGATAGCCAAAGGCCAAATGAAATGAATAATAAAGTAAATTTCCACAGTAAATCCAATATTCGTTAGTTGACTTAAATATTGAAATACGACTCGTTTAAGTTAAACGACAACAAGAGATACGCTATGGAACCCTGTGTGAGTGCAGTGTTTTCAGTTAACATTTGACCTTTAACATTTACATAAACTTGTTGCGTCTGCATTCCCCCCAAGTTTTTGTGTGTTTTTCTTAATGTAAAAGTCCGAAACTCTTTTCACCTAACAAAAAAGATGAACTTGGGATATTTTTGTTTTGTTTAAACACAGTAAACACCATTACTACAACATTAATCAATGGGCAGTAAGTGTTAAGCTAAAAAAGGACAAAAGCACGTGCGTATGGCACAGTAAAAATTGAAGAATATAATAATTTGGTAACTTAATTCATTCCACCCCTATTATTGTTTTACTTGTGTTTGCACTCTTTGAATAAAAACTAAATATTTTTCTGGGTGGTTGCGGGTAACACACAGGGAATAATTAATTGCTGCTAGTAATAATTTACCTAGGATATATTAATGGATTAAATGAGATAACTAGCACGGAGATAATATACAACTGTTATTTAAATATTTTTCAATTTCTTTATTTAATTCATAATTTATACAATCATAGCAGTTACATTTTTAATAAATTTCTATTTTCCCAGTTGCAGAACCTATACAGTTACCAGTTATTACATTTTATCCCCTAGGGGAAAAGCTAAAACAAAGTTTACAAATTTAGTCGTGCATATATAAATATATAATATTTTATATTAATACTAACATAATAAAAATAAATAAATAAAAAAAGTTAAATGGAATTTTAAAAAAATTTATACATTGCAAATCGGAAAAAAGTGTTTAAATTTGTTTTTAATATTCATAAAAATAAATTATTCTATGAGAATAAATAACTTACGGCAACAAATAACACAAACAACTAATAACAATATACAGTATAATTTATAAAATCTATACTTTTTAGCAATAAATAAAAGTTACGTGTGGTATTTATCTGTATAAATTGCTAAAATAAGTTATTGAAGAGCGGATAAAACTAAACATAAATATTACATTTTACATAATAAATAACGGTAATAATAATTTAAAAATAAATAGACTACATCTGAATTTAGTAACGACATCAATAAAGTAATAACTAATAATTATAACAAATAAAATCTATGAAACAATAACAAATCTGACCAGGGAATTTTGATTTTGTATGAGAGGCGGTTGGTAACTCTGGGCTGAACAACCGTTGAGATGGAAAAAGCTCGCTGCATCGGAGGACCATGGAAAAAAACCCCGACCACGCTAAGATTGATGTGATCAGTGATTGAGTTAGTCATTGAGGTTATGAAAGCATTTGAGAAAGAGTCTATTACTGTCGGATTTGAGTTTGTTTTAGTTATAAATAATAAAGTAGTTATTTATGTTATATTCCGGTTGTGTCAGTTGATTATTTTCCTATCCTATATTAAGTTTTATGTGTATCCCAGTTTGTAAGTGTTTTTATCCAAGCAAATTTGTGTTGTGTGTTTTGTGTTTAAGAAGATTTATGTGTTACTATGTATATTTATATGTTTCAATGTGATTGTCTTACACTTCGAACCTGACTATTAGTTAGGTGTAATTAATTGTGTGTTTTGAGGCTTAAATTGGCCTTGGAGGAAAGGACTAGCTGGTTAGCTAGCCTATCTGTTGGTGTAGGTTATAGAAAAACAGGTGATTCAGTTCTGTTTTAAGGTAGGTTTGTACTTTATGTATCTAGTTAAGTGATTTATAAACTTCAAAATGCATCTTATTTGGATCTTTTTGTATATCTATCTAACAACTATCATGTAAAGTAGGCTTACTGAAATAAATCAGCTAGACAGCACAGTTTATCATATGGGTTTTCAGTTTACTTTTGAATTTTACTATGTTTCTTTCCCAACTCAGTTCTTCTGGTAGTGAATTTAAAAATTTCGGTATTCTACATTCTAATGTTGACAAACCATACTTATTAAATTGTCTATATACTGCAAATTTTCTTCTCCTCAGGTTGTAATCTACATCTTCTTGAATTCTAAAATAATTTGCATTGGAGAAGTGTTTTATTAGGTCAGAATACCTCGCAAGAGATTCAAATTGCATAACACCTAAAAATGGTGCCGGTAGGCCATTAAAAAGAACCTTTAAAATACGATTCAATGTATTTTTTAAGGGTGATAAAATGTACTGTGGAGCCACAATATATAGAGATCCCATAGTAAAAATCTGACTGTACTAAGCTAAAATAAATTAATCTTTTTGTAACTATAGGAAAATATTGACTAATATTACTGCATTTATAGAGAGCTAGCTTTAAAATGTTCTTTAAATATGTTATATGAAAGTAAAATCTCATTTTACTATCAAAACGAACTCCTATGTGTTTAATAGTGTTATGAAAAATTAATTTTTGACAGCTACAGGTTGTAGGGTTTATAAAACAGTTATGAGAATGGCATATCAAAGTTAGTGTGTGTTTCTCATCAAAATTGATTTTTTTTATTTTTGAATACTATGGATTTAGTTTTTTGAATGTTTAATTTGATTGAGTTGTTAAAAAAATATTTTGCCATCAGATTTAAGTTATTTTGCATTTGATTTAATGTCACGTTAATTTCTTTGGGTATTATATAGAATATATTGTCGTCTGCGTATTGTAGCACTTTACTATTGAATTTTAGGCTCGCCAAATAGTTAACATAAATATTGAACATAATGGGTGACAATATACTCCCTTGAATCAGGCCATATTTTTGATCATAGACGTTGCTTTTATAAGGACCAATATTGACTAACAGATTCCTGTCTTTGAACTAATCTTGAAAAAGAGCCAACAAAGTAACGTCCTCCAATGCCTATTCTCTTTAACTTTTCAATCATTATTTTATAGTCTACTAGATCAAAGGCCTAGTTTGGTTAGGTCAGTTGCCACAGCTAATACAAATTTACATATCAGATCTATAGATCAAGATCACAGATAAAATTATAATAAATAAATTAGTACTGTACGCTGGTAACTTTGGCTAGATATGTTTACCAACGCTTTGAAAACAGCGATGCAATGCTGTATGAGACTGTTTTGGTAAACTGAATAATGTATAGTAAAATTCGGAATGTTCACTTAAGCAAAACGGGCATTCATTCATGTTGTTATTCGCCATTTTCGGTACATAACACCAACGAATATAGTAAATATGAATTCAAAAGTGAAATTGTATTGTTTGTTAGGCCCCTGCAAAATTGCTGGTCAGTGTCCTTAATGGCAAATGATAATGGCAAATAGCATAAAATAGTACACGTTGGTATCGTTTGAACCTTTCAACAGTAAAGATTCAAATATACACAATAGTATATTTCATCACTATAGGTCCTAAAGTGACACTTTTTGACACGAAGTCAAGTTAACGTCCGAGGCGCAGCCGAGGATAAGAAAATAAGAATAATGTTTATAAATAAATTGCTATTGAAACAGATCACTACTGAATGGATTTGCACCTTTGTTTCCGACATAGCGTGCATACCACACTTGGTGGTGAGTTTAAAACAAATTGCCCTTGAAACCGGAAGCAAAACCGCCACATTTACGCATCAACTGACCGGAAACCATCAGTTTGTGGCGGGTTTAAGCGCATTCTTGGAACCATGGTAAATTTAACTCTTAGGTTCGGCTTTAAGTGAAAGAGTTATGTTTCGGCAGTCTTTTAATATACTTTCTTTTTGTACAATTAAATGTTAACTAACTGAGAACTGTTTTGCAGCTCGGTAAATTAGGATTTTATACCTTTAAAAGCGATTAGAAAGCTTATTGAACGAGTTGTAATAGATTAATTCTCTTCGCAAGGGTACACAGCTATGAAACAGAGGCGATTATTCTTATACTTTAATGTGTTTATGCTTCATTTTTTGTTTACTTCAGTAATCATAAACTGAATAAAAATTTTTCAATGTAACCATTATTTTCATTTTCCCAAAATAAGTTTCCGTTCAGTTTAGATAACCACTATATCATTGTTTAGGAGGTAGCCTGTTTTAGTCTTTATTTATTTTTAGTGAACTTCCTTTGGAAATATGATATATTCATGCCATTCTTATGGGAATGTCATTCGAAATGATTTTCCATTCATGATGCGTAGTAAAACCTGCGGTTAAAGGTCACGTAAGCCTGAGGTCACAGGCCGAAGCGAGGCTGTGAGCGTCGTGAACTCCTTTATTAATAAGGTAATTCGCTTCACTCATGTCAGCGGCGCTTTAGTGCTTAGCTACGTGTCGCCCGGTGTTTTTTCATTTTAAACTTTATTTGCTCAGCTCTTGCAGCAATCATATTCATTCATAACCTTCAAGGAGAGCTTACTCGTATATTTAAATAACCAGAAAATGTGAGGCTCTAGCTCTGATAATGCTGATCAGTATTATGTCAAACCTTTCTCCACATTTATCTCTGTAATCTCATCTGATCCAAGAAACCAGCTGACTCAGCTCTCTCTTTTGAACTGTGCCCAAACTCAAAGATACAAACCAACCTCTTGAAAGTTAAAGTTTACTGCCTTTTACATTGACATAGCCTTAAAGTTCTGAGGGTACATGTTTAGTAGATAAGCTTCTAGTTAACATATTACGTGATTTAGTTTGAGATAGGTTTTTAGAAAACTAGTTGTTAAGGTATTATTATTGAATGGTGCATTTGTTAAGGGAAGTATAGAGTATAGGAATTGTTGAGTAAAGCGACTAGTCTATTTACCCCCCGTTAAGCACTAAGACTGATAGTGCAGGTTTTGGTCATACTACACTACTGCTCATTTTAAACATTAAATCTTCTACCTCTTTCACTTGTACAAGATGGAAAATAAGAAAAACAGTGTCCGGTTTTGTTAATGTATAATAAAATGATGAATTTCTTTGAAGCCGTGTTCTAGAAACTGTATATGGTATTTCTTCAAACTTATCAATAAAAAAGCAAAGTCCGTTGCAGTAGTTTTATGTTTTACTAAATAATGTTTGATACCTTTAAACCAGTTTCTTTTTAACAATATTCCACTTTGTCTTAGTCTTATTTTTAGAACAATCAATAATAATATCATCGTTATTTTAGTTTCTATTCTTCCTTCCTAATTTCAAAATTTCTTTTTAAAATGTTTTGTAACTTTTCTTGATGTTGTTTGATCAGTACCTATTTAAGTAGTAATTGTATTGTAGCTCAAGTTCTGCTTCAACCTCGAAGTTTTCTCGAAACCTTTTGTTGAGTGGCAAAGATTCAGTACTCAACATAAACGGTTTAGATATAAAAAGGTATGACCTTCTCGTCCAAGCTAGTTATTGATTTGTGCATCTGACCCCAGTTAATCATTGATAGCTTACGTGCAAAGTTTAAGATAATATCTTCCTTCATGCGATAGTATTTATGGGGTCAAATATTATCACAACGAACATATGTTTTTGTCACTGCTTTAGACACATGTATGTAGTTAATGCTAAGTCGATGTAGTTAATTTAAGAACAGTAAAACAATTGTTTGAACATTTCATGTATGTGAGTAATAGGTCTAATATAAAAGAAACTAACTTTTTCCAAAATATTCAAAGGGCAAAATAAAAATAAACATTTACGAAATAATAAATGTATTTGTGTGAGTATATGTTTAAATTCAGACATTATGGTATTTATCTTATGTGTACAGCTTAACTAAAGAGTAAAGTTACTACTAGACTTGGCTGGGCAGAACAAATACCCTTACAGCTTCTACTCTCTTGTAGGACCATAGTACTGACACGCGTAAGGGCTCAGTACGCTGGCGTGCACGTTTCTCCAAGACCCGGTATACACAGCTTTCCCTTTATTGGCCATTAATCCGAGCCAAATAGACAAATGTGTCAAGCCTGAAGAAGAAGATTTTTCATTTTACAACCTTAGAGATTATAAAAACTATATATAAATACATATAAAAATAGATAACATAACCATAACAAATAATTAATTTTTAAAAAAGATATTTTTTATATATAAAATTATAGCTATGCAAAATAGAAAGGTTATTAAGGGTAACCGGCAGAGTATAAAGTTTGTAAACTAATAGTAAAAAAAATTAAAATTAGGTGTATAAATTAAATATAAGATTTAAATCAAGTGTGATTTTCTTCTGGGCAAATTTGTAGACATTCTGCTAAGCTATATGTTGATTTGGCTGAAGGCCATTTAATGAGCTTGCTATTGATATTATACTCCAGCAGTGTCTTCAAATCAGAAAAAAGAGCATTGAACATTTTCCTTTGCGTGTCTTAAGGGTTTTCTTACAAATCCCTAAGACTTGTTTGAAAAAAAAATTGTTTGCTAGACCTTGATAAGTTTTAATAGGCTATATCTTGGTTGTAAGTTTTTGAAAACATATTGAGATTGAGTTTTGAAATGCCAGTTGACTCAAAAACGTGGGAGTTGTTTTATTAAGTGGAAAATTTAAAACAGTTTCATTACTGGAAAAAGGAGAATAATGCTGGTACTCTTTATGCTGGTAGGTGATGTAAAAGAGAACTTAACCATTTCCCCGTGCTTTTCGTGGTTTGCACGCTAAGTTTAGTCTAAATTCAGCCTCACGCTATGTCTTTATTAGCATTGCTGGAGTTATGTTTCCAATAACCTCTCGAACTCTTAAGTACCTCGATGACTTGAACTTTATTTGTGAACCCTCTAACCTTGGCATCACCCTAGTCATCTCAAATTTCGTGGCCTCAACGTTCCTCAAACATTGCTTATTTGTAGAAGGGAGGTTAAGTCATGCACAGCGTGTTCAAATAAAACTTCAAGGCGTATGAGAGGATTTCGAAAGACTATCCAAAGCATAAATTTAGTAATGATCAGAAGAACATAGTTTGAGGTTGAATTCAGACTATAAACTTGCGTGAAAAAAAGCAAAGCTCATAAAATGGTTTGGTTTTCTTGTTGCAGTACTTGTATAAAAAGTAGTACTAGTAATAGTTTATCCTTTAATAAAATTGTTTTAAACCTGCTATCTAATAAATAACTCCCACATTACATTTTTGAGTCAATTTGCCATTCGGGAAAGATATAGATCATTGCTAGTCCTTGTCCAATTTTAATAGTATGGTTATAAAGTATAAGAATAGTATAATTGTGAGCTTGTATTTCTAACAGAACATAAAAACTTGATTTTAATAAAAAACGACCGAACTGAACTATTAAGATTTTGTGGCCATACTGTAATCTAGCTCTTCTGGTTCACACCCCGTTAACACATTATTGTAATTTGCTTGAACTATTTCGATCTCGCTGTGGAGTACCGTTCGATTCCTGTAGTCACCACTTACAAAGTTTAATGTGACTATGTGGTAACGCTAGGTTGACTGGTAGAGAGGACTTCGAAGTCTTAACTTTTACTCGTTAAACAAGACACACTTCACCTTTCTACAATGCACGAAACTCGAATGCACGAAAAGGCCTAAGAATTGTTACCTAGATAATCTCATCATACCAAAATAAACCATTCTAAATAACTTAAAAAGTTGTGGTCTTTGAAAATTCATAAAATCCCCTAGAAACACCCTGTAGTTTAAAAGAAACTACCAAATTATATTCAAACAAAAACTACAAAAAGTAAGTTCATTTTCTTTTTATCTATTTTTTAAACTATTTATTCAAATTTTCAAAACGCAGATATTGTACAATTTTATATATTCAAAATTAAATACCTTCATTGGCTTTTTGATCTAGAAAACGATCTTCTTCGAGTCTGTTGTCGAACGTAGCCAGTTCCATTCCGTCCGCCTTGCAATTCTGGAGTGCCTGGTGCCAAGTTACCTAAAAAACAATCAACGCCTTCTTTGAAAATGCTTTTGTTACACTTCCTTAAAAGTATAGAAAATGTTACCAGCATAGAAAATGTTGTCTTGACTAGACAAGAGTTTCTTTTGTTAACAAACAAAAATATGGGGCTTTCCGTATAACATAATCTTTACGTTAAAGACCACCATTTTGAAACTGCTCAATATGTTAGAAGTCTGTTTTCACAGGAAACTGAATAAGTGTTCATGACATGATTTATAACATAGCTGAGTGCTAGTGTGGACGCTTCGCGCCAAACCGGTCGGTTTCAATTCCCATCGCTGCAGTTTAACTTTTACCCTGGCCACCCCCCGTGGTTCGGAAATAACGTTAAGCACTAGGTACATTTCTATTGGCCACTAGGCTCTACATTAACTACTGACCCGATTTGGGGATGGGGATCAGTCGGCCCTAGTTTGTAACAAACACCACACACTATTCATCCATATTTACTTTAAGAAGATAGTCTAAGCAGAATCCATGTTTACCACTGAAATTGCAGAGTATTGATTATTTCTCTCCGGTGGACGAAGGGTAGGTGGAAATCCAAGTAGATGAAACAAAGTCATTGGTTGATCTAATATCTATTGGAATAATTGTTTACCAGCCTGAAATGGAAGTTTTCTAAACATTTCAAGGCGATGAGATTCAAATTTTCATATTGCTATTGCGAATTTCGTAGTTATGAGAAGTTGGCGAACATTAGAATTTTGGAAAATCAAAATTAAAGTTTCAAATATAAAAAGGGAAGTAACGGTCAAAATACCCAAAGAAACAAACGCCTCACGGCAGGTTTGTGCGAAGCGTAGCCCAAAAATCGTCCTGAGTGCCGATTTTTGTTGAATCAAAACTCGTGATATTTTAGATTCAGCACAGTTCCCCCAAAATACTATGCCATACAAAATTTGAGGATCTATCAATCCGAAAAAGGCTCTTCTCAAAACATTTATTTTTCAATAAAATGATAATTTTCTTAATAAAAAGACACGAGATGTTATCTTTTTACAAATAAAATCAACATGATCCCAACATAGCTTTTTGTCCAAAACCTAGCACAGAAACATAAACCTTTGAGCCTCATGAATGGTTTTATTATTATAACATTAAGACCTAGATCAGACCTAGACACCCCAGTTTCTTCTAGCTGAGAAGATAATATATTATCATAATTTGGTTTAAGTTCGTAAGTCTATATGCATTTGGGTCTAGGTCAAGACTAGATTTGACCTTTGGGTGACTTACTATGCTGAGTGTCGATTGGATGTTCTTCTGAATAAAAGACGTAGGAGGATAACGTTTTTAGGCCACACCGAACCCTTCAAGAGTTTATCTTTTTTGCTGAAGTCAACACAGATTTTCAAACTGGTGTAGTTTTCACTCTTGCTTTCTAATTTTTCAATCTTGGCATCCACATCAGGAAAAGATTTTTGTGAACTTTCTAACTGATTCTTCACTACAGTCTTTTCTCACTCGATTTAGGTAAAGCGACGCTTTTCTTTCGCCGGCCACCAACCCAAGTCACAATCTTCACAGGATCCAACAATTGTAGTATTACTGTTCTTCCACCCGACCGATCTTCTGTTGTTGTTGTTGATACCATTTGACGCTTTGCTTGGTCCACGGCCATTAGTATCTGTCCTGTCACCTTGATCGTGTTTCTGGTCTTTTAGGACACGGCTGTAGCTTGCATTACTGTTATTGAATACATGTGTACGTTGGTAAGTCCTTCCACAACTCTGGTGCGACACACGATTTCCGTCTGTATGATTGCGCACCTTCTTATTACTTCGATGGTGTATGTTCGAGCCATCTAGAGGTGGGAAGTCTTGCACTTCCAGATTGCTACAAGGATTTAAGTCCTTGTCGTTATTTAGAGGATAAGTCGCTCTGAGCGTAGTCATTTTCATTTAAGGGCTGAGATACGTTTTTATTTCCCAAAACTTCACGCAGTTGTTCAACTTTATGGGTTAGCTGTGTCAATTTGGTTTAACTCTCTCGCTCTTCCGTACACTGGATTCTCTCTGACAGGCCAAGCGTAGCTGCGAAGTGTAACTGCAATGCGTTTAGTAACTGTTTCAATTATTTCTTAGATATATCTTGTCCTAATAAGAAATCTAATCAAGGCTAATGTGCTAAAAAGAGCTCTTGGATAACTAAAGGAATTCTTGTCTCTAGAGAAAAGGTAAATTTCTACAACACAATTATTTTTATCAAAACCCAAAATGTAGAATTTAAAACATTTTTCAGACGATATGGACAGACGTATAAAACATAATTAAAGCAACAAAAGCGTATTATGTAAATAAAGCCTTAAGTTTAACTGAAAATTTTTCCAAAACAGCGTGGGATATTCATCATACCCTTGTTCATCGAACCCGTTGTTCTCTATGGCTTTGACTCCGGCAGACGAGACCGAGGTCGAGCGAGTGATTCAGAAACTAAATTCTAAAAAAACTAACGACGTAAATGTCCCTATGGCTGTTCAAACAACGCTTCAAGCATTTACTGATGCCATTAAAAAATGTAATTAATTCTTCCTTTGAAACTGGTACTTTTCCATCCACCTTAAAACCGCGAAGGTTGTACCAATTTTTAAAAAGGACGACCCATATAAAATAGTAACTATCGCCCAATCTCAATTCTGCCCGTGTTTAGTAAAGTGTTTGAGAAAATCTTTCATGAAAGAGTCGAGAGTTTCCTCGATAACTTTCAAATCCTGTGTCGTGAACAATTCGGGTTTGGAAAAAATAAATCGACCATTGATGCAATTAATACTCTAGTCGAAAATATCGTCGGTGGTCTTTCTAAGCATCTTTCTTGACCTTTCCAAGAAAATCGACTGTGTGGAGCACGTGGTGTTGATTCACCAGTTAAAATCCTGTGGAATACGAGGGCTTCCTCTTAAATGGCTTTCTTCTTATCTCAGCGGGTGAAACTAGTATGTAGAAATCTCAAACATTCGTTCATTTAATCTCCCACTAACCCAAGGTGTCCTGCAGGGATCAATTCTCGGGCCGCTTTTCTTTCTCATTCATATGACTACCATCAGTAAAACAAAACGGAGAACTTGTACTATACGCAGATGATACTACTCTGTGTTTAAGGCAAAAACTGTGGAGGAACTCAAAATTATAACTTGTATGCAGCTAAATTCTTGTATTCAATATTTTTAGAAATTAATTGTAGTTACTAACATTAACAATTAACATTCAGAGCGCCGTGCATACCCGCTTTTAAGGAGCTTGGCCTCTAAACTTTACCCTGTCTGTACATGTATGAAGTAATTGTTTACTGCAAATCAAAGTGCGACTTGGTACAAGGAAGCCAAGTCCACCAATACGACACTCGGGACAGATATATCTATAGAGGGCAGCAGCATTGACTAGAAATTACGCATCAGCTTCCCAAACAATTAGGTATCAGATTAATAAATAGCCTTCCTAACAGCATAAGACAAATAAACAACTTGAACATTTTCAAAAATAGACTAAAACGCCTTCTTGTTACAAACTTCTTTTATTCAGTCACGGAATTTTCGGAAAGGAGTATGGATTAGAGTTTATTTAAAAAAGCGAATAATAAATAAATAAATATTGTATCTGAGTGGTATTCATACATAAATGGTGAGTGAGTGGTACAATTTTTGTATGTTTTAATGCGATTTCGATGTGTGCGAATACTAGTGTTAAGACGACTACCATACATTGTGAAATGTCATACGGCAATAAAGAATTTATTTATTTATTTATGTTATCCTGGAGAGTACCACATTTAGCACCGATGACCAGTCATTTTCGCCATCCGTGAGTTTAGATTTCATTTCAACAATATCAGAAATATATTTTTTTTATACAAATGGGTACGTTTTTACATCTGAAAACACAAAACTCATAACAAATTATTTTCATAATTAGTTTTTATATTTAGGCTCTCAAAGCAGTTAATACAACTGGTTACTTTCTCTTGAGCAAGTACACCTAAGTTCTCGTAGTTTTTACGACTAAAACTTAAAGTGGTGTCATCGGCGTACTGAATTAGCTTACAGGTTTTATTTGTCATGAAATCCTTCTCATCGTCAAAACATTTGTAACCATTACAATGTAACATATTTAATCACGTTCTTCCGAAACACACCGCGTCAAAACATCATTACGATTGTAATGATGTTTCTCAAACTAAGACCGCATTAAACTCTCAAGAAGCTGGCAATAACAGTCTTGAAGAAGACTTTTGATAGTGTTACAGCCAATGAGAACATCAACAGGATCCCTGCTCTAATGGCAGCCCTGTGACCAATAGGATAGCAGATAAAGTATTTTAGTTTCGGCCAATCTGTGACGGATGGCACTCAACAGCGAAACCAAATATTTTAATCTAACTGAAATGATATTTTGAAGCAGTGTGAACCGGAAGATATAGATTAAAGTTGTGACACCGGCCGCAAAAGCCTAAGAGTTAGTTTTAACATATTTAACCTTTTGTTTAAAGTCACCCTGTATTTACCTTTTGCGTCACAATAAGAAACTTCTTCTGACAGTCTGGGTTGGATTCGTCCTCTCTGCCTTTTTCATCGGTACACTCCGCTGCAACAAAAACCAAATATTAGGCGTGCGTACAACGTTATGTACAAGATGAGTTTAAAGTTTGAATACACCCTGTTCAATTTGGAATGGACAAAGATAGAAAAATGAAACCTTTAAAGAAAATAAAAGGGAACCTTTTAGTCAATACCACAACTTTGCCTGTTTCCCCAAAATGGGATTTTAGCAGCTCTAAACTTTTCAACAGTAGGTCCCATTAAGTGACATCTCATTTTAAAGGTCTAGGTAAAAGAAGAAGAACAGTGGAACTAGCCTCTTTATCTTAATCCAGTACAAAATGGCAGCTCATTGAAATCAAGGAAAACTTAATAAGGACGTGTGAAAAATTGAAATTTTGAACAGATTAGACTAAAAATTTAAGTTCAGAACACCTTTATAGGAAAAAGTTAACTTTTAAATCACAATTACAACTTTACCGATTTCCCAAAAAATGGTGTTTTTGGGGAGCTACTCGGAATGTTTTAATAGTAAGACCCACTAAGTGACACCTCCTTTTAAATGCCTCGGTCAAAGAAGAAGAACGGTGGAAACTAGAGCATTCTGCCTCAACCCAGTAGAAAATGTTAGCTTTAATAAGGGTTTTCTTTATTTTAATGTGCTTCCATTTCGTACTGGATTAAGATAGAAAGCACTAGCTTTAAGTTTACGCTAGAAATTCCCATTTTGGGAAATGGGGAAAGTTGTTATATTTACTAAAAACGTTCACTTTTACTTCCTAAAAAGGTACCCTGAATTTCATTTTTCTATCTTAATTAGTTTCAAATTTAACTGGACGTTTCATACTTTTAACTCACACAGTTTTCCTTGATTCCAATTAACTGCCATTTTATACTGAGTTGAGATAGAGGGCTCTAGTTTCCATTGTTGTTCTTCCTTTATCTAGACGCCTAAAATGATATGTCACCTAATGGGTCTTACCATTTAAGTGCTTAGCTGCGTGTCGGCCCAGTTCATATTTGTATTCTTTAGCAGGACAAAATTTCGTTACATCGGTAATAAACTATTATTGTTTTTCAATGACTTTCAAAACTGTTCTGTTTTGGAAAAGTGTATACAGGCATGTATGTATGGCATGTATATGACATGTATATGTTTTACGCAATAAAGGATGTATTTATTTATAGGCAAACAAAAACCGTTAAATTAAAAACCACATTACATCTACTTACGTAATACTGCAGCAAAACTCAAAGAGAATGCGAGAAGAATCAAAACCTTCAGGGAGAGAATGAAAGACATGATTGTCTAAGTGTTCATGGCAGGTTCATGATCAGCGTTCCTTATATGTTAAACCGATTTCCACAATCTACTCAATACTTTATTGCTTAGCATGATGTAACAATCGCAAAATCGTAAGCCACACTCAAGAAATACTGTTTATCAAGCATGTTTACCAGATAAGTTGAAAATCGAACTCAATTGCAGCGTGGATTAACATAAATGCATATACGGATAGTGTCACAAAAACTGTGGAGCGTACTATGCAGAACCGGATTCTACATACAAAAGTAAGTCGGAAATAACTGGTAACATTTTTTTTATTTCAGCTTAGTTTAGCCGTAATCCACCATTTTGTAATTTTTTGAAAATAATTAATAACTTAAAAACCTTTTGTGATATTTTTGTGAAACTTGGTATAAACCTTAATTGTTTTATTAGTAACATTTTCCAAAAATATTTGTTGTTTTACTTATCAAATTTCAAAACTGCGGCCATTTAAATGTTTTAAATTCAAAATTCTAATTAAATTCTATTTAACTTTAAGTTTTTAAATTACCGTCATTTAGTTAACAGTTTTAATCGGGGTTTGTATGAAATGAACTTTTTTTAAGCATTAAATGTTTAAGTGACTCCGCTGAGCAGAATTTTCATTTTGGGTCTGGGTCAACCGGCATGAATATCTCATTTTTCCTTAAGAAAATGGATAACAATGTCACAAATGCATTTAAATTATAAATTGCACCCTATGTGAGCCTAGAAATAGAGAGTAGGTCTACACCAACATTTTTAAGAGTGACGTAACAGATTTATATTATGATTATAACAGATCATAATAGTTGTTTAGTATCTAATTATCCATGCTTTGCATGGTTAAATTAGTTTGTTACCCGTTTGAATATCACAAGCCCCGCAAAGCAATTAGTATTGCATCGAACCTATTTCAAACTGTAATTTGGTGACTAGTGATGGAAAAATGTGGGCTGATATTTGCTAACGATGGATTACTCACATCAAAAGCTTTGCATGAGGGGCCCTGATTGCAAAACCGGACTATTATTTGTCAAACAGTGTCTGGGCAATATTCCCATATTGGCTTTTAATCTAGATAGAACTAGTTTATGTAAATATCCAAACTTTCAAGTTTCAAATTCGATAATGTAATTAAATTTGTAGTATTTACAATATAAGACTTATAGTATGGATTTAATGTATAAAAAATACTGCAAAGTTTGAAAAGAAGGTGTAAACAAACTGTATTTTTTGCAACGCCATCGGCTTTACAATTTCAGCATGAAGTGCAAACTATTAAAATAAATGTACGATCATTTAAAATAGTTTTGTTTGAGAAATGTAACGGCCGCTAGTGCTATTTTTAACGGAAACTAAAATCATAAATTAAGACAGGGTACATGTCAAAACTCAATAAGAAATCTAGTACTCACAAAGGCTTCCCTTCTTACTTCAAGCATAGAATAGAGCACCGAGATGCAAGAAATTAATATCTTGCAATAGGGCCCGATTGGGCAATAAATTCAGTACGTCTTAAGGGGCGACATGGTCACGTATAGCAAAGCTAGAACTGTCTTCAGAGAAGCCTGCAAACAGCTGTTTATTCTTTGACTTCGTAATCAGTTCTTTTAAGTCAACACTTGGATTAGATATACTGATAAATGGGCCAATACAGAGGTGCACTGCATGGCGATGGACTAAGACACCCACTAAAAGAACGATTCTTTGGAAAAAATTATTTTATGGATTAGAGTGGTCTTGTATTGGTTAGCCTCTTACTTTTGTTTTTTTTATATATAGAAGACTCTTCATCTAGGTTGTTTTTATAGTGTAATGGTAAGGACGAGGTAGCAGTAGCAGTTGCTGAGGAGTGTGTTGTTTCAGAAAGGAGTGTCAAGGACTTTTATCCATTGAGTATCATAATAATGAAGTTGATCTTTACAAGCAATTTCAGTCATATTTTGGCTATGGTAATGGGTAATGTGGACTAAACAGCTGAAGATGTAACGTCTATAAAATGTAATTACAACAAGCTGTTTAAAAAGGGTCGACAATGTGCAAGACCTTCACTGGAGGTAATTATTTTAATCACTTTTAGTATACATATAAGCCAATAAAGTTCCATTGAATGAAACCACATTTATTTTCCTCAAATTTAACCCGTTCATATTTGACATCAGGGCGTGTAATTTGGCGTTTCCATCAACGAGATTCTTAGAAGGAGGTTTTTAGTCAATGAACACACTGTAGCCAATATTTAATCAAACTGCTGTTTGTTCTGAATATGATTTAAGATGAATGTGAGTTTCGTTAAAGCTTACCTGGAATTCAAACCGGTGTTTTTCCTAACCATTGTACACCTATTTTACTATAAATTCATTTACCGTAATCATTATTGGTAAGGATTTGTTTGATGGTTCATGTATTTCCGGCATTGAATTAAACTACAAAATAATGCTCTCTGAAGAAGATCTAAATGTTAGGAATGAATGAACACAAATGGCCAGCGTTAATATGATTCATCAGTCCTCGTTTCTTCAGTTTCACCCTTCTTATACAGGGTGTCGATGAACTCTCTGGACATACTTTGTAGACATGTTCCTAAAGTCAAAACAATGATCATTTGCCATATAAACAGGGGTCTCCAGCGCCATGTAGTTTTCACAAGCTTCAAATGGGAAATTGAGTATTTTATAACTAACACGTTTATCGTAAAATATTGAATTCATGATAAGCCTCTGATTGCTTGTACATCATCAATGATGTAACTTTGCTCATCCTGATTTTGTTATTCAAAATAAATCTGGATTATTGAAGAACAAAACCTGGATGATTGCTAAGGTGAGCATTGTTACATCATGGTTAAAAGATTCCTTGAAGTTAAACAAGAGTAAATTGGTTTACAAAAAGCTTTTGACTACTATATTTTTCGTGCAGCCAATTATTTTACAAATACCTCTAAGAATACCATTTTAGTGTAATATGTTGGGACTTTTTAAGTTAACGGAGTGGCACGTACAACAAATAAAATTGTTTCTTTAATGAAACATACATAAGTTATCGCATTTTGCTCTGATTTAGATTAGTTATGTTTTGTAGGTTTTTGTTAAGATCGGTACAACCTACTAAATAACAAAACTCAGAACCTTCAAAACAAAACAGTTTAGCACTATAAGTTGAACACTGTAGGATGTAAGGCAATATACAATTACCGGAAGTGGGCCTGGTCTCATTAATTCCGCTAGGTAGCAGCAGTTCCCACGTATCCTCAGATCGTCATGAGATTTACCCAACTCAAATACAAGGTGTGATATATACAGGGTGAGTCTAAAATGCCCCCATCCACCTTAACTTTTGAAAAGCAAATATTAAAAAAAAACTTTAGGAAATGTTTTTATACAATCCGGCAAACACAGCTGGACCAATTTTGATCAAATTTTACAGTATTGTGACTTATATACCTGGCAACACATAGGCTATTAACATGTTTGATAATTTATATTTTCAAGATGGCGGGAAACTAGTTCTGTTTTTGTTTACTTTAAATTTACATTTTTCTTAAAATATACACACAGCTATGTTTATAAAGCCCTGAGGCGAAGCGCGGGCACTCTCAGCTAGTTCAGAATGAAATATAATGTTGGGCCACGAATGGATGAAATATGTTTTCTGTGAAATACTCTTCAATAGAAGAATATACGAGTATCACTGTAAGTCTGGTTCACCTGTACGCTTGCAAGTTGATCTCTGGATTTCCCTTGGGCGCAGCCTGCAGCTTGCTTTTGTGTCATTCCCATACATATCCGTGTTATTAAAATGTATAAAAACTCTCTGGCCCCTGAATTCAAACTTCAGGCTTTCATATACAAGTGATAGTAAATATTTGCCTAAACTAATATTTTTTCCGAAAATTGAAAGAGTGTTTAATAAAACTGAACTATGAAATGTGTATGGTGACTATTAAGTAACAAATACCATAAAAAATCAGTCGTCAGACACTAACTTCAAAATGGTAAACAAACAAAACTAATTATGTTTGCGACGTTACATTGCGGTATTTACACAAACTAGTCACGTGATCACCATATCCGTTTCCGGTTTGTGATTCGTGTTTGACAGCTGTGACACGTCAGAACACGAGTATTAAGTTGACACTGAATTACCAGTTCGTTTTGTTAAATAAATTACGTAACAACAGTACTTTTTACAGCTGTAACCATCTAGCCTATGATTGTGACATCTACTCGGAAATAAAGGATAATATAAACGCATGTTAAATATTGTCTTTTACATGTGTTCAAGTGCAAAAGGTTAACAAATTAAACCAAAAATAATTTGGTAGGGTATTGATCCCATCCAAAATAAATTAAAAGCTGGCAGTGAGAAACTAAATAAATAAATACATTTTTTAACTATGCAAAAGACCTAATTTTGGTTTTGGCCGAAACAGTTACATATGTACTTAAAGAGTTAAAGTCAAAGGAAAATATGAAATACTGTCTTAGCTATTTTCAAAACAGTATTTCATATTTTCCTATAATAACGAATAACTATTCGTGCTAACTTTTCAAATGAGTGAGTAGTGTATGCGTAAATATTTCTGTGTTTTCTATTCTGATGTATTTGTTTATAACCTTAACATTCGGACGAAGGTGAGAAAAGGTGAAAGGAGAACGGCTGCGGTATATTTGAACGCTGAAATCAATAACTCATCAAAGGAACTAAGGGACCGTAAGTCCATTAATTATAGCCCAAGAGGATATTGAATGTAGACCCGAGGATCTATAAAGGTGAAATGGCAGCTTCTGACAGTGTTATATATCCTATAAGCTGACGTTCAGTCTTGTTACATGTGGTATGAGTTTTGCTTTAACTTCTTTAGTAAGAAAGCTTTTTTGTGCGAGAAGTATACAGGGTGTCAAAAAATGTGTAGCGCGCTATGCACAACCGGATTCTACATACAAAAGTAAGTCGAAAATGTCTTGTAACATTTTTTGTATTTCAGCTTACCTTAGCCGTAATCCACCGTTTTGTAAATTTCCTATTTGATTCCATTTGACTTTTTTTTATTGCCGCCATGTGATGAAATTTGATCAGTTTGATAAAAATATTTTTGGAAAATCACAAATATATCTCAAAGGATTTTTTAATTATGAGTTATTTTCAAATATTTACAAACTGGCGGATTACGGCTAAATTAAGCCGAAATCAAAAACATGTTACTCGTCATTTTCGACTTACTTTTGTTTAACAATTATAGTTTTGTTAACGCAAAAACGTTAAATGGACGAAATCCCACTCTTCAACGAGGACATAGATAGTGATATCTCTTGCCTTTGGTACATTTTCATTGGCAATGGGCTAAAAACTAAACAAAACGTTTCATACATTAAATATCCAATATAGGTGGTCGTTGTCTCAAATCAAGTATTAAGATTTTAACAATTTGTGTACCAATTTGGTTCATATTATTGCTTACGTGCCTTCGTTTTATTAAGTTTTGTTCATTTAGTCATAGACTATGCCTAAAATTTTAAAAGTCCAAGTTGTAAAAACATTTATTAATCAACCATTTCTTTAATTTGTTTTCAAAATAAATTTTGTCTTCAAATGCCAAATCTTGAATTTGTTTTGGAAGAGTATTAAGTTTTTCTTTCCTTAAACACGGGGTTTTTTCAAAGTACAAACTGTGTTGTTCTTTAAGGGAATTTTAGTATTGTGTTGTATTTATGGTTAAATGTCTCAACTATTAAATTTTGCTTTACGACGTAATGAATTGTTTCATAAATATATAAACTTGGCACTGTAATTACTTTGTTCAATTTGAAGATTTCTCTGCACGGTTGTCTTTTATTTTTATTTTCAATATACTTAATTGCTCTTTTTTGGAACAAGAACATTTTGAGAAGGCTTTTTGCTGGTTTGTTCCCAGAATGTGTATTAACTGTGCCGTTTTGAACCATGATTGATTGAAAATATTTAGCAGCCACTATTTATTTCAAACGTAAGAAAGCTTTAAATTTGTCCCACATGTCTGTCATGTAAATTTAAAGTCTTACGCAAAGTTGCAAATTCGCTCAAGAGGTTGTCTTTGAAAATATAACATAAAATTTAGGTTTCATGATGGCGGCTGTAGAAAAAAGTAGTAGCTTTCGCCAGAGACAATACTAACAATCCGGGAGAGTTTTGAAACACTGTATAGTAAATCTGAAAGGTACCATGGAGGCACTAAACTGTACTAATAATTTCATATGATAAAAAGTTCAAGTTCCTCCGGCACTAGACTGGACGGAGCTTGTGGAAGAAGAGCCTGTGATATATCAGTACAGATTTCGCCTCTATCGACTCCTCTCACGTTTCCTCGATAAATTCTTGTGATGAATTGCCTCAACATTTACAACTTTGCCCATGTTAAGCGCATAGTTGACTTCTAGTTGAACGAAAGTATTAAAAAGCAAAAAGACCATAATGTGGGTAAATTTTGAAATAAGAAATTAGTTTTAACCTAATGGAACTACACGAATTTCAAGCATTATTAGAAACAGAGACAATACTGCGAAGTAAATTTACCCTGGTACAGTGGTAATTGTCTCACTGCTTTTCCTAATACTTACACTAAGAATATATTCAACTTTTTAATAATGTAAACGTACAGGTAAACCTTTCACTTTTCTTTTGATCTTCAATGAACACTCTAAATATGAAGGCCACTTAGAAAGAGTGAAATTTCCTGTTTTGGGTGTTAGCAACTCTTATTAAAGAATGGCTCTATTTTCGCACTTTTGGAAGTGGTTTTCACTCGTTCATATTTAGAGTGCAACGCACCACTAATGATTGTAGCAGCATCAATATTATTGGCATTAGAAGCATGAACAAAATTATAAACATTGCAGAAAATCGTTTTTATGGAAAACAAATGTCACAAACATCGCATTAATTAAACCGTCACACACAAAATGAACAATTGGAGTACTTGTCAAGCAATTGTGTCACATTATGTTACTATTCTAACTGAGTAAATAATTGTATGTAATGAGTGTCAGTGATTGAGTAAGAAAACACATTCACTAAAAGAATGTTTTGCCACCTCCAGGATATCGTTAAAAATTAATATTGTCCCTGTTTAAGGACATTATGACCTTTGGTCCTTTTACTCAATAGCCTGTTGGGTTATAACTAATACACTTAAGGTCCCTTAGGCTTTAAAGCAGCTACCGCCTCCCCTCATCTTATGCTCTAAGGCTACAACCTTTCATCGTTGATTGACGAATTTACCAAATAGGTTTCTTCACGGTGAAATATATAACTCTTATCGAGAGAAATGGATCATATGAAAGTCAATTGTAAATACAAACATGTTGATATTGGCAGTACACAGCCTGATTGTTTTCAATATTTGTGTTCAGTTGACTCAATATGATGTAAATACAAATATTGTACAATGTTGCCCAATACTAATTCTTATTTTCTGAGTTAAATAAACAATGTATTGTATTGTCAATGGTTAATAAATATTCGGAAACATTGTGAAACGCCTAGATTACTTTGGATTGTTGTAACATAAATGATCTACAATCACCAAACATAATTTTTGCAACATCATTTCTACGCAATAAGGAACGGCTTAAAGTTATTGGTGGATGATTCAAACACATGTTCTAAGCCATAAAATAACCAAACTAAACCGGTTTTGAAAGTATATTAATATTCTGCAGATACCGTGGTGATGGATTTTTCTGAATAATCAACTGAGAAACTTTACAATTTAGGATATAAATACTCTTCAAAATTTGAAAATGAGTCCAATTAAACACCGTACAATTAGGTTCGAGTTCAACAAGTGGTCATTGAACAAACCTATTTAGTAGGTACCATTTAAAATTCAAGATCGATGGGTTTATTGTTGCAGTTGCAGTGTTTTAAATTTATGAATATTAAACTTAAAACCACCACCATTTTGCTCGTGAGCGATATTTTAAATAGATGAATGAATTTGCCGACAAAAATATCAAATAAATGAATTTTAAGAGATGACATTTATACTGGGTGAGTTTTAAATTCCCCACCTTAAAAAAGGAAGGGGTGTTAGCTTTTAAAAAAGGAATCTTTTTCCAAAACTCTTCAGGGAATGTTTTTACAGGATCCTGAAAACTTTTTTGACGTACTTTCAACCACTCCCCACCTAAAATCTGGGGAGATTGCCTCGCCAAATATTTTAAATACTACCCCTCCTCGTTGTGGTATCTCGAAAGAACGGGAATTTCAACACAAGTTCAACAAAAGAGTTTTTGTATCTGAACTTGTTTTTGTTATAAATATGTTTAAAGATTACAAGAAATCAGGTTTGAAATGCAACATTTCACATACAACGTTTTTTATGACAAATTTGTGATTATGTTGTAGGATCGTAATGTTGCCCTCAGATGATTTTCCAGAACAATTTTCATTCCAAATAAATTTTATGTGAAATGTGAAGTTTTAAACCTGACTTCTTGTAATTTTTTGAATCGGTATAAAACGAAACAACAACCAAAACACACAAAAAACGAATTGAGAAACAACATGGTTTTGCGTCATTGAATTTGTGATGAAATTCCCTTCCTTTCGAGGGTTTGTATTCAAGACATCTGAGCCCTCCTCTCTCCCCGGTGTTTTGTTGTGGTGGTGTTTGGGTGACGCAAAGTCCACCAAAACAAACTTTACGATCAAATATAACATTCCCAAAAGGGTTTTTCAGAATATTTTCTTTTTCAAAAGTTAAGGGAAGGAGGCATTTAAAACAAACCCCGTAAATCTTTAAAATAACTCGTTATCTGCGAGACAGCTAGTATCTATGTCCTTTACTATAGTTAAGTTCGCGAGGAAAGAAGGATCAAAAATTGGTTCGACTGGAATATTGTATGTATGTTTTCCCTGTGCAAGTTGGCGTTGATTGAGACTTGAGTTAACATACCATATTTAACGCCGCTTGACTTTACAAGCAGAACTTATGCCAACAAGGAAAACATATATGTTATTACTTTCCTTAATATTTGAATACTTAGTTCTTCGGTTAGTTTGAAGTCGGAAACATATGGCTCTTAAATATCAAAACATCGTTGGGAGCAAGCTCGTGAATTAAAGAAAATTTGTTACATTAAATTATGTGTACAGTTTGTATACTTCATAGAATTGAAACTTGTTAAGACTGTTAGGTAGTTTCATGTAAAAGTAAACACGTTAAATTACTATTAAATGTATTTGCTTTACCGGGAAAGATGTAGTAAGCTTTTTTCCAATCATAAAATGTTTTTGTAAGAGCATCAAGAATATACAATTAAATTGTATTAAGCTAGGTTATTTAAGGAAAGCTTTTCTCTGTCATTGTTAGTTTTAAAATAACTTTTGCAATGCTTGAATGGGAAATTTATTGAGTTGTAGTTACATTTGTGTTCCCAGTTATTCTATTGTTTAAAATCGTAATGAGAGTACAAAAAAAGGTTCCACTGAATACAATCAAAACAGTACTGCCTCTAGTTGAAACAATAATAGAAGAAATTGAAAGTCGAGAAAATACACTAGAAGTGAATTCCTTTGACTTTCGACTGTGTTGACTAAGGCACTTTGTTTTACAAACTCAAATATTACAAGAAGTGCCACTGAAATGGATTTAGACCTCAAATCTTAGTTTGTCAAGGTTTTAGTAATAAGTGAAATTTCAGACCTAATCACCAGAAATGTTGAACAATCATCTTTAAGATGTCACATGATGCAGTCACAGGATAAATGCAATAACTACCCCTTAGATCGATGTTGTAGATACTGCACCCTTCCTTTGGTAGATCAAGTCTAGATTGCATCAAGCGCAGATATACGAGTACATTAGAAGTTAGCTGGTATGATCAGGAATGATTAGGTGGTAGTTTTGAGCATGTAAGAAGATTAAGTAAATGAATATATATTGGTTAATGTAAACAGTAATATTAATTTAACATGCCACCCTAAACTGCTAAAATTCATAGTAATACTCAATCTATAATATTGTTTTGAATAAAGGTATGTCTTTTTTTTCAAAAATAACAAAAACAATTGATATGTATTATATTAAGGACCTTACCGACAAGTTTTGTAAGCTAGGTGAGGCTAATTTTGTAAAATCGCCAATAAACTATTTTGTTTTGTCACTCTTCTCTGTCATTGTGGCGTGGGCATCAGCTGGTTCAACGAGTTTGTTTGGATTGTTTAGAAATTTAACACTGATTTCTATTAAATTAATGTAACAGCTGTTTCTTCAAAACATTATAATTCAGACTGCTGATTTCAATTAAATGTTTACCTAATTAATTCTTTATAATTTTAAAACATTTATTGATACTCATTTCCCATTATTATTTCCATCATGACACAAAGTATTGTTAATCACTCGGTCCGAAAGTCTTTTTGAACCTCGGTAATTTAACGTCTTCGGCTGCGCCTCGGACCTCGTGTCAAGAAGTGTAGTAAGCTAGTTACTTTAGGACTTAGAGATGAAACATACTATTAAATTTGAAAAAAAGTTACAGTATATAGCTCAGCAAGTCCGAGCTCAGTTATACAGAAAGGGATGACCTGATAAAAGAGGTCCATGAGCTGAGGAGGAAAGCTTTGATAAATGCGCTACATTTATCTCCTTTTACTCCCACGGCGAGGCTTTTGCTTTCACATTTACGCTTTTTGCGAATGGCTCTCAATACAGTATACAGGATGTGTAGTAATGACCGTGTCTTTTCTAGAATACGATTTAGTACACTTAATTAAGAAAACACTAGTGCCGACCATATTTATATTTTGGACACTAGTGCACAAAACCCAAAATTTTTACACGCTAGTTTTCTTTTTTCATTTCACATTGAATAGATTTTATCTCGTGAACTCATTAGCATAATAACTAATATAAAGTTTGCTTAGGTAAAGGGTGAATTGTTGAAATTGAGTTAAATGCTGTGCAGTTTTAGCTTTTACGAACACATGTATAAAGGGTTTATTCTGTTTTGTTCGCATCTTAAAGTATGTTAGAATACGAGTATACTTTGTATGAAGATTCTCGTATCTAGACGTCAACTATTGTTCACGCTAATATGTCTTTGACAGTTAGGTAACTAGACAACCCACTAACGCTAAAACAAAGTATGTATGGTTTGTAAGTTAAATATGTATAATATCCCCAAAACAGCTGTTAGTAAGTGTAGTTTGAGAAACAATGAAACCATAGTCATTGTTAGCATTGTTTTATTGAAACCTTTGTGCAGTTCTAAAATTAAATAATTCGTTATTCGGTTGTTTACACTATTTTTTGTCAGCCTAACTAAATTTTACCTATTTAACATTTTAAACCAAACCGCTATTTAGAATTTCAATTATATTGTTGGACCTAAGTATTCATAACGGTTCTCTGTAGATACAGCACGGAATTGAGAAAGGCAAACAATCAGCAACAGCTGTCTTGAGGAAATTGTCAGAGTAACAGTTGTCACCAGCTGAGTTTCATTCTGATAATATCACAGCTAGAGTATACTTGTTAATAAAGTATATTATCACTATGCATCATCATTAAATTCTACGAGTAGACTCGTTAATTAGGAGCTATGCTTTGTGCATCTCTATGAGTTGTTGTTAATGTATTGTTAAGTTTTCTTTTCTTCTCAATAGGAGAAACCTTAAATATATCACAAATACAACACAATCTTTGATTTAATTATACAGGCCATTTTAAAACGAGTCATAAGGCTTAAACCTCCTTAGTTATAACTTAACTATGTCTAAATAGAGCATAGGAAGTATACCGCCTATAATACAATAATTGCATTACGTTATGTTTCATAAAGTAAATAAAAATAAAAGAATTTAAATTTGGAAACCCACACGTTTTTAGAACGTGTTTTGAGATAAAGAGTTCCGTTGCTTAAGCCAGTGTATATATATATATATTTTTTTTAAACTGTACCATTTTTACATGTAGCATATAGCACATTTACATGTTTTTACAATGTACCATGTTAAGGTTATAACAAATACTAATAAAATTTGAAAAGATTTTCTTTAACATAGTGACTGTTTGAAGAGTCTCATATGAAAATAAACGAGATATATGCAAGTAAACCCTGATGATATTCAGAAATAACCCCTATGATCTTGAATGAGGCATTGTATTTTACTTGTATTTCTTGGTTCCGAAACACATTTCCTACAAGGAACACACACAGAGAAGCAGCGCTTAGCCCCAGGGAAATGAGTAGATTGACTGGCAAAAGTTGAACCAGGGCTTACAATGATACTCGTATATTGAGATGTTGTGCAGTTTCTTGTGTGTCAAAACATATTGGATACATATTTCAATGGAATTTTATGCATCGCTATTTATTTGTTCCAAATATCTACTACCATGAATGGGAATGACTTTATTAAGTCATTTATTTTCTTTTGCTATGCGCTGGTTTAATGGTCTCTAGTAATTAGAGTATCTGCGGTGTGTGTGGCTAAAGCCATAATTTTATATAGTTTCAACTTGTACTAATGTGTTTAACTTTTTTATCGTACTTCTTTAATCACATATGTTATTATTGTAACAAAGAAAAATGTGATTTGTTATACTAGAAGAACTGTTATGTTTGTAAACGTATACAAAAACTGCTAAACTTAAACTAACTTTCAATTTTACTTTTCAATCAGTATATAATTAATATTTTAACTCGAAGTAAACTATTGAAATTTACTATTTAAATGTAAAACCTTTATAAACTATTTAACTCAATTCAAACTAAATATATACAATAAAATTCCCTTGGTTTTTTCACAGTGTGAGTTTTAAATGGCCCCTCACCCTAACTGTTGAAAAAGGAAATATTTTGAAAACCCCTTTAGGGAATGTTTTATAAATTTCTAAAGTTAGTTTTGACGTACTTTGCGTCACCCACCTCCAACCGAAAACCAAGGGAGGAACCCCAAATTTTTTTTAAATACAACCCCCCTCCTTGTGCACCTCAAAAGATAGGGGAATTCAACTATCAACTTTTTATCTCGATTAGTTTTGTTGTAATACACATTGAAAGATTACAAGAAATCAGGTTTTAAATTCCACATTTTACATACAATTTGTTCTTGAAAACCTTTTGAGGGAAACACAACCCTATAACATAATCTCATAGAGTATTTTGAAGAAAGATTTATCATAAACAATTGTAAGTGAAATATGGCGTTCTTCCTAGAGGAGTCGTCTTTCTCAAAAATAGGTATTGCAACCTTTAATACATCTGGAAAGATTCCTTTTTCAAGATGTGCAGATCTTGGTTCATCTTATCTTTACAGCTCATGATTGATTGGTTGGTTGGATATTGGAGTGGTACTCATACAATGGCTTAGTAACGTAGAGAGTCTTTTTATTGAATCGTGCAAAACCAATGATTATACAAGTCTCAGCAGAGACATCTGACGGCGAAAGTTGCAAGCTGTCATTGAAACCTCCTGAATCAGTTTTCAGCAGTCGGAGACTTTGTTACAACAAACCATCTCTTCTATTTCATAGTTTCATCACTTGATTGGAGTGGTTCATAGTTTCATCACTTGATTGGAGTGGTTCATAGTTTCATCACTTGATTGGAGTGGTTCATAGGTTCATCACTTGATTGGAGTGGTTCATAGTTTCATCACTTGATTGGAGTGGTTCATAGTTTCATCACGTTGGATGGTTCATCACTTGATTGGAGTGGTTCATAGTTTCATCACTTGATTGGAGTGGTTCATAGGTTCATCACTTGATTGGAGTGGTTCATAGTTCATCACTTGATTGGAGTGGTTCATAGTTTCATCACTTGATTGGAGTGGTTCATAGGTTCATCACTTGATTGGAGTGGTTCATAGGATTGGAGTGGTTCATAGGTTCATCTTGATTGGAGTGGTTCATAGTTTCATCATTGAGTGGTTCTTGATTGGAGTGGTTCATAGTTTCATCACATAGTTTCATCCATGATTGGAGTGGTTCATAGTTTCATCACACTTGATTGGAGTGGTTCATAGGTTCATCAGATTGGAGTGGTTCATAGGTTCATCACTTGATTGGAGTGGTTCATAGGTTCATCACTTGATTGGAGTGGTTCATAGGTTCATCACTTGATTGGTGGTTCATAGTTTCATCACTTGATTGGAGTGGTTCATAGGTTCATCACTTGATTGGAGTGGTTCATCACTTGATTGATTGAGTGGTTCATAGGTTCATCACTTGATTGGAGTGGTTCATCATCACTTGATTGGAGTGGTTCATAGATCACTTGATTGGAGTGGTTCATAGTTCATCACTTGATTGGAGTGGTTCACATAGTTTCATCACTTGATTGGAGTGGTTCAGGTTCATAGGTTCAGATTGGAGTGGTTCATAGACATCACTTGATTGGAGTGGTTCATAGGTTCATCACTTGATTGGAGTGGTTCATAGTTCATCACTTGATTGGAGTGGTTCATAGGTTCATCACTTGATTGGAGTGGTTCATAGTTTCATCACTTGATTGGAGTGGTTCATAGGTTCATCACTTGATTGGAGTGGTTCATAGTTCATCACTTGATTGGAGTGGTTCATAGTTTCATCACTTGATTGGAGTGGTTCATAGGTTCATCACTTGATTGGAGTGGTTCATAGGTTCATCACTTGATTGGAGTGGTTCATAGTTTCATCACTTGATTGGAGTGGTTCATAGGTTCATCATTGATTGGAGTGGTTCATAGGTTCATTTGATTGGGTGGTTCATCATCCTTGATTGGAGTGGTTCATAGTTTCATCACTTGATTGGAGTGGTTCATAGTTTCATCACTTGATTGGAGTGGTTCATAGTTTCATCACTTGATTGGAGTGGTTCATAGGTTCATCACTTCATGTTTCATCACTTGATTGGAGTGGTTCATAGGTTCATCACTTGATTGGAGTGGTTCATAGGTTCATCATTTGATTGGAGTGGTTCATAGGTTCATCACTTGATTGGAGTGGTTCATCAGATTGTTTCATAGTTTCATCTTGATTGGAGTGGTTCATAGGATTTGGTTCATGATTGGAACACATAGGTTCACTTGATTGGAGTGGTTCATAGTTCATCACTTGATTGGTGGTTCATAGGTTCATCACATTTATCATTTGAAGTGGTTCATAGTTTCATCACTTGATTGGAGTGGTTCATAGTTTCATCACTTGATTGGAGTGGTCATAGTTTCATCATTGATTATAGCTTCATCAGATTGGAGTGGTTCATATTCATTTCCATCACTTGAAATTGAATAACCTGGTGGCCCAGAGTCCAAGTTGGGAATTGGCAAACGTTCAGACTGATTTTCATGGTGCCTCTGTCCTCAACAACTCGAATGTAGCGAGGAAGTGTGCATATCGAACGTCTTCATTGGCCAGACGTGGAGGGGTTCATAGGCAGAATAAAGAACAATATTACTCTGACACGAGATGAAGGTATGTTACTCCTTTTTGTTTCATTATCACGTCAGGAGTGGCTGCCTAATTTAACATGGTTCTAAAGGTGAGAAGGGTACTGGGGCTGGCGTACAAATGGTGCAGAGGCCCTAGGATGGAATTGTTCTTCCATGGGAATGCATCACTCCAGTGTTTCATGAGGTTGTACTGCAATACTATGGTTTGCTAGCTCAGAAAACCACTTGACTTGGTTATAGGTCTATCATTGTGTTTAATGGTGCCTGCGAATTTAGGTCAGGTGTGTGGGACAGGTGCTATAGTACACTCTCTCGATTGGGTACGCTCAACATGTCACCTTGTGTTGGGTACCAGGTTACTTATGAAGGTAATAAGTGCAGAAAATGGCAATGCAGCAATCACAAAGCTAGTAGGAAACTTTCTGTGGATTCCCAGTAGTGCAGTCCATCAACTCATCAGAGCGTGTACGTGGCAGCTTATTCAGGGCCATCGAATGAGTAAGTTGGTTCTCTCTCAACCCTCAGCACCATAGCATCAGATCTACTCCACCTCAATATAATTTGATAATCGGACTCATCACTGTCACTCCTCAGGTTGCATTACAGAGGTGAACAGCATGCAGCTTGAAGTGTGGCCTGCATTTTACTTCCCATTTCATATTCTTCATTGTGTTGGTATGAAACAAAAAAAAACTATTTTAAACTTATGATTTTTTCCCTATACAACATTGTTTGGTAATAACAAAAAAAAAACAATTACTTTTGAACAGTAAATACATTGAAATTATGACTTTAAAATAGTACTTTGAAAAAATTTAAAAGTTTCGGAACTTAGAACACTAAATCACTTTTGAATGGTAAGTGAGTGGTCCTAAATTCTGTAAACTAAAATAAAAGTTGGTGACAAGATAATTTCTAAGTTCCGTCTTAAAAATTCAGAATTTTGAAGACTTTCAATTAAGTTTTGAAAGAATGTAATTCCGGCCTGAGATGGCAATTTTTTGAATAATTCTAGTCTGTGATAATCGATTCTATAACTAGTTAAAGAACGAGTATCATGACTATGAATATCACTGCCTTGTACTAAACAGCACTTATTAAGGCAAAATAAAATGGAATCATAAATGTAAAGTGAAGGAAAGGTTAGAATGCCTAATTGTTTAAAATAATTGCGACACGAGTCCCTGCTCTTTAAATTGCACAAGATTCTAATGACATACTTCTGTAAAACAAATACTCTGCTGATTTTTGTCTGAGCACAGTTTCCCCACAAACATGTGCCGTATTTTAAGTGGGGATAAATTATGCCGTAATAAGCCATTTTTAAAACATCTTTTGAGCAGTACACAGATAAACTACGAAGCAAAAATACTCCTGACGAAACTTTATTACAAACATGTTCAATATGGAAATTCCAACTAAGTTTCCTGTCCAGGTGAATACCCAGAAACTTAAAATGTTCAACTTCTTCTATCTGATTAATATCTAAAAATACCGAAGGGGTTTCAAATGTAGCTTTTGAACCTAGATTAAAATACATGAACTTTGATTTGTCAATATTTGTTTTAAGGTTCAAGTTCTCGAAGAACTGAACGCAAATATTTGTTGATTGGAAAGAATTAACCTCTAGGTTTTGCAGTGTCTGAGCAGTGTACGTTAGGGTTGTATCATCTGCATATTGAACCAAATGACCATCATTATTCATTAATGCATGTAAATTGTTCACATACAAAATAAACAGCATAGGTCCCAAAATGGAGCCCTGAGGAACTCCGTATTTTAGCTCAATGGGGTCAGATAAAACATCGTTGATTTGTACTTGTTGCGTTCGGTCGCATAGGTAAGACTTAACCCATTGAAGAGGTAGTCCTCTGATACCATGATTTCCTAATATTTTTAACAGTTTTGAATGATCAACACAATCAAACGCCTTAGACAAATCTAAGAATATGCTGATCGCTTTTTGTTTTTTGTCTAAAGCTTGTACAATGTTTTCAGCCAATTCATTTACTGCCTCGATTGTACATTTGTTTCTCCTGAATCCAAATTGACTTTTTGACAAAATGTTTTGATTTTCAATAAAAGAAGAGAGTCTTTCGTAGAATATTTTTTCTACTAATTTTCCAAATATTGGTAATAGCGAAATTGGGCGATAATTAGTCATATCTAAGGAGCTTCCTGTTTTGAAAACTGGAACCACTTTGCTTGGTTTTAGCACTGATGGGAATGTACCCTCCTGAAATGATAAATTTATCAGCTTTGTGAAAGGTGGTACAATATCGGTGTAACATTGTTTTAATAACCAAGCTGACAAGCCATACACATCAGCTGATTTTTTAGCAGGCATGTGTTTAATGGAATAAATTACTTCTTCTTCACTAACAGGACTTAGAAACATAGACTTCATGCAAATAAAAGTATTTTCACTCTTATTTGCAGAGTTTGTTGAAGTTTGTTCATTTATTCCTGCAGCAACTTCAGAGTAGAACTTGTTGAAGTGATCTGCTATAGTCTGACTATCCCTAACCATTTTAGTACCATCAACGTTTATTTCAATTGAGGTTTTCCGAAAAGTAACTTTATTATCATTAATTATTTCCCAAGCAGATTTGGAAAAATTAGAGGATTGTTTTAGTTTTCTATCTACGTGCAATCGCTTAGCAGTTCTGATAACCCTTTTGTAAATGCGCTTATATTCTCGCAAATATTGTTCAAATTCAAAGTCAGTATTATTGTTTTTAAGTTTTAACATTCTTTTGAGGTTCTTTCGAGACACTAAAATACCACGAGTGATCCAACCAATAGGCTTAGGATTGTACGTATTTAAATAGGTTTTATATGGACAAGTAGAGTTTAAATGATCCAAAAATATGTCATTGAATCTTTTGAATTTATCATCAACGCAAACGTGGTTTTCCAACGATAACCAGTTTTCATTGTGCAAATGTTCCTTTAAAATTGTTATATTGTGATGACCTAATGCTCTTTTAGTAACGTACTGTGGAGCATCAGTCTGAACATTGAAGTTCTCTATTTCTATACTTTGAGCATAGTGGTCAGAGATTCCTACATCTATAACTTTAGTGATTATGCCATCAATATTGGATATCACGTTATCAATTGCAGTTGCCGAAACGTCTGTTACCCTTGTGGGAGTGTCAATCTTCCATGTTAATTTAAAGGACGATAGTAAATCACGAAATCTTACAACATCTGGGTTCTTTTCTTTCAAAATATCTATGTTTAAATCACCAACAATTAAAAATTTTACACATTTTTTGAACAATAAACCTAATAAAAGATCGAAATTAGCAAAGAAGTTATTGATATTGCCTGAAGGTGAACGGTATATTCCAATTAGTACCAAAGAACTAGTATTATACTTCAAACTGGCACTTATTTTTATGGCAGATATTTCGAAATCTTTCTCTAAGCATAAGTTTAATTTGTAAGGCTCAGTTTTCATATAAGGTTTAGCAAATATTGCTATCCCCCCAGACTTGTACAACTGTCTACTGAATATATCTATCAGGCTATAGTTGGCCAATTTGAAGCAAGATTCTACGTTTTTGGAAAATCCATGCTCACTTACCACCAAAAAGTCTGGGTCGACTTCAGTACATACAATTGCAAGATGGTCCAGCTTATTTGTCGCGGTTTGACAGTTTAAATGGAATATTTTAATTTTATTTTGATTATTACAAGGTTTACCTTTTAACTGTAGTGGCTTGTTTACAACTGAGAATTTAAAATTGTGGTCAGTTCTAAAAAACAACTGGTTTCGCTGGAAGTTTCCTCAACGATTTCTTTTCTCTTCACGGCATGCGCATAGCTCTCATATGGTGTAAGACATCTCGGTTTTTGAGCTTCTTTGTCCTCGTCATTTTCTCCTCGATTCATCTTATTCCAATTGAAATGTATAGGGACTTCTTGGCTATCACACGGTGTAGTACATAGGCCTATAATTTTTGGAGCATCTTCTTGCTGGCTATCCCCTAGATTGCTGCCTTGAAGTGTAGGCACTTCTGAGAACTTGTTCTTATTTTGATTTTCTTGAATTATAAGTTCAATCAGCTTTGTGGCAGCAACCTTTTTTCCGAAATATGACAGATGTAGTCCATGAGTCGTAAATAGTCGCCGAGGAATTGAGTTAAAATTAAATATCCGGATGTTAGGTTGTTTTAAAGCTATCTCAGCTATGTGTTTGTTAACATACACAACTTCTTTGTTTATCTCATGATCTATAGGCAAGTCGTGTCTAAACGGTAGAGAGGAAATTATTACTAGACTATGTTTTATTTTCATGAGATATTGCTCCAAATATTTGTATATGTTCCTTTCTTCATTAACATCCAGATCATTAGTTCCCCCTATAAATATGTAGCAGTTCTCTGGTCTGTCATTAATAAACCTATGATTTGGTAAGATATTCAGAAGTTTGGCATTGGGTTTACAAATTTCTTGAAGGCTGATATCATTTTTGTGTTGAATCAACTGTTTTATGTGTTTAGAAAGGTGACGACTGTGACTATCTCCATACACTTTAATTTCTTTAAATGAGATATGCACTTTGCTCGAAAACCCTTGTTTTGTTGCGCTTCTTAAACTATTGTATTTTTCCTTTTGGGGGTTGTTTGTAATCTGTGTCCTTGTCATTCGAGCTAGTTTAACAGCATTAACTTCTGTTATTACTTGTTTAACAGATTCAGGTTTAGTTGCAAGTTCTTTCATGTGTGAATCATTATTTGACTCTGAAGCTAACACCGCAAACCTATTATGGGTGGACAAATTTAAAAACTGTTCTTGAAAGGATTTTGTTTTACAGGATGTTTTTGGTTTCATCCATTTATTTCTTATTTCTGAATGTTTAATGTTCTCCTTTTGTTTTAATGTTTGTAAATAGTTTTCATCATTTAATGTGTCTTGTTTGCTGTCGGTTATTTTACATTGATAGCTATCATTATTGTTCGGAGCCGCAATACAACGTACGCTATCTTGTATACTATGTGTTATCCTAGCAAGATGTAACTGTTCTCTTTTCAATTCTTTAATGTTTTCTAGCAAATCAGCATAACATACATTACTTTCAGGAGTCATGCTATACTTGTTTCCACAGTTCACGTGTGTAAAGCTAGAGTTAGAAAGTGGGTTATTTTCAATTTCTTCAAATAAAGGGTTTAGTTGCAAAATATGATCAACTACGAACTTAGCGTTTATAATCAAATGGAGCCCACAAGAATAACCGTCCGCCTGTTGAATCGTTTTCTTTTCTTCAATTGCAAAATCTGAGTTGACGTTTTTCCCAAACGCTACTGCGTGCTGATGATTCAACCCTGATATGCTATCGAAATGGAAGAATGCTTTGTGTTCTCTGTGATACACCAGCAAACTCCAGTGAGAACCTCTTGGCCGATTCAATTCTTCGGATTTTAAAGACATCGTCTTGTCTTCAGTGCAGTTGTTTACACAAAAAAGGGCAATATTTATTGAACCAAAGGATAGAGATGTTAAGGTATCTAAAACTTCATATGTTGCTGTGGACTTTAAGAGCTGACTTAGACTCGGACCGCAAATTAAAATATCTTTACGATATCCAGAAACATACCTTTCAAACGATTTGAAATATGCTTCAATATACGAATCATCAAACCAAAGTCCATTTCCTGCAGAAGGTGTTAAGGAGCTACATTGTTCCATCTGTACTAAACCATTGATTGTTTGGTGCATAGATTTTTCCTGCGTCACTTTTTTATTAACTTTCGAGTTCGTACAGGTTTTAGGTATGTGTTTTAATGGTTTTACAGAGTCTACATGCAAGTTCTGTCCTAAAACGTGCTCAGCTTTCTTTGTTTGAGATCGAGTAAACATATTTTCTCGTGAGTTTACCTACTGAATTTAACAGGTAAGTTATAAAACAATAATAGCAGCTGGTTCAATATGACAACTATTATTTTAAAATAAAGATGTTGTTTTGTAAACAAAACAATTGCGTAGCTTTTATGAGGTTAAATGGACAAATTTAAAATTGAATAAAGTTGTTTTTGCAAAAGGTTTTCTTGAAATACTTATCACAATCGGATCCTTGTATAATGTAGATAATCTGGAACCTCTCGTACACACTATCCAGAGCTAAAATACCACTAAAATATATAATTTTTTACAGAGCAAATTTCAGGTTGTTTTCAAGTTTATATTTTCAGCTGTAAATGATATTATATATTATATCATCACTGATTGGAGTGGTTCATAGGTTTCATCACTTGATTGTGGTTCATAGGTTCATCACCAGGTTCATCATGGTCCATGTGAGTTGTGATGTGATCAATCTTTCTACTGAAGGGGATTCTTATTTTGTTATAATGAAGGTCTTCTTTATCTTATCATTACGTATATTATGTTACGTTTGCAATCAACACTATTTTCATGATTATTGTGTCCAGATTACTGAAAATCGAACAATACTTTGGAAATTTCTCAAAGTAACACAATTAGGTTGCACATGTCTGTAACAAACTATTAAAATAGTTTATTCAATGGATGTGTTTTGTTACTTTCGAGATATTATTTAATTGTACGTAATTTTCATTTTTTACTCAAATATGGTTAACGGTTTGAACTTGAAATTGTGCATACAGCTTAACAATTCGATATAACGTTTACGAAAGAGTTATCAAAACTGCTTAGCAACTAGGGGTTAGTGTCAATTTACATTTTAAATAGAAAACCAGCACACCTCACAAAGACTGATATGCAAGAAAATGTTTTTCAGACAGCTTTCAAAATAATTACAATAATTCCACGTTTTTCATAGTCATTTCATAAAAGAACTGAGGTTAAAGAAAAGAAGTGACACAGTTTATGCGTATTGCTTACATGATACGATTGCGACCAAAACATAATTGACCTCAAACCCCTTCTTATAACAATTCCACTGTTTATGAACGAATCTTCACAGGCATGGTAATAACAAGTTTTAAATGAAATGGTCTTAATGAAAACACTACATACTTTGAACTCGCTATTTACCCAAATACTGTACGAAGTTTCTTGTGTAATTATTTACACAACTCAATCGCTAAATAAAACTGCCAATATTCAAGTTTAATGTTTACGAAGAGTTCACATTCAAAACCGAGTCTGAGTCTTACAAAGAGTATTGATTTTATCATATTTATCTCAGAAACGTTGTTGTTGGTTTCGTATCGGTAATAACCTAAACACAGCATGCCTTCAAGCTAGGAATGTACGTGGTGGAATTCGTGGCTCGGCAAGTAAATACCTGGTGAGTTTGATTCATTGCAATTCTGTTTGTTGCTACATTCAGTAAACAGGCACGAGCAATATTTATGAACTCTCAGTTTGATTGGAAAATATTATTTGTGATTAAAAAAGTTGTTTCAAACATTTGGGCTTAACATCAACTCAAAAGGTTAAGGGCCACGTGAGAGGCAAACGTCTTCGCTAATAATTACAAACAGCTCGTTGATTTATTCTAATGGATTGCACTCCTGGAGATTGTTCAGGAATGATTGCAAACATGTTAACACGTATTCCAAATATGTCATACTCAATGGTGAAAAACACTATATCACTATTTGAGATGCCGACCACTCACTGAGGGTATTTTAAGGCAAATATGTGGTGAATGATGGTTTTGATGAGTGGTAGTAATGATTTGTGAGGTGTAGTCATGTTACAAACTAAGGCCGACTCTTCCTTAGAATGGTTCATTAATTAATAAGCCAATGACTAATGGAAATACAAGGACCAACGGCTTAACGTGACTTCCGAACCACGCAGGTGATGGTCTGATATGTCTAAACGATGGTGGGAGTTGATGCGGGTATCATCAGATGATCACTGAGACTATCTGAGCCGCTTTAGACCTTTATCATCCTCAAAACCTGACCTCCATGGAGCTGGATTACAGGACCACGCCACGAGTCCCAGTCTAGTATTTAGTAACATAACATATCATGTCGAGTATTTAGTTTTGAGATAGAGTAAGTTTTTATTGCTAATAAAAGAATACTTAACATAAATCTACCTTTTTATTAAATACTAATTTTAAATAAAAACATCAAAAATTCCAAACAAATATTGTGTATTAACCACAACATGTTTCGGCAAAATTAATGTCTGTGTCGAGTGGAAAGAGACCAACTAAAAACCCTATAATACACAATATTTGTTTGCAATTTTCGATGCTTTTATTTAAAATTAGTATTCATTACGTTTGAAAACTGTGGTCATCATGAATAACATACCTGTTTATTGAACCACCCGGTAATATAAGAAATATGTGTGGTATTTATTCAACAATCAACACAATACATTCCTGCGATTAAATATTAACACGTGTGAAAACTTGCAACAAATTAGTTCATTGCGTCCAAAACTATTAAAATCAACAATATAATAAATATATAACTAATCAAATAACAAGCGGTGATGACTTTAATGTCTGTGCTAGAGCTATAACGGGGCAAAACATATAGTTTATGTCTCTTGAGACCGGTTTAATTTATAACAACAACCGACGCAATTGCAAGAACTTAATTTACTGTCTTTGTATTTGTAGTGCAGTTGTTGCAAAGTCTCAAGCAGCGTGTTATTGTACTCAATATTTTGTAGCTCTGTTTTTGAATATCTTAACGTCATTTTAACGTTAATAAATTGTATAAAGAGTTGTTTTTCTTAGTAAAAAGATAATATCAATACGAATTGTGCCACACATTCCATTTTAAAAAGGGCTAATTATTTTAGTTTTAATCTCCCAAATAAGCGCAAAGTTGGCGGAATAAAAACTTGGTTTTGCTTCAAAAAATTAGTGTTATCCTTACAACTTTTGAACATTCTCAAGAACAATTTAGAAAAGGTTCTGTTCATCAACTACTTTTAAAATTACGTTTGCGACATAATTTAATACAAACTCTTGTGTTTTCTTTACAAACACTTAAAACTTAATATTGTATTTCCTTTTTCCGATTTTAAAAAGTCGTAGGTCGATTACAAATCTAAAACGGCTCTGTAAATTATTCGGGGGACGCAAAGTTTGAAATTCAACTTGATCTTGTTTATGTTATCATTGCTTGTATCCAGTTTAAATTTACTGACGTTGTTTTGACATAAGTATGAAGGATGATATTTTTCGTTGCCTACCTGAAAGATATAACATAACGTTTATTGTCATTGTACAATAAATGATTGTATTGACATTAAGCTTAAAGTCAAGTTCACAGAGAATTTAGAAATGATAAAAAGTTCTGTACCGGAGTAAGCTTAGTGGTCCAAGGTACAATAATAGTAATGGTAAAATAAATTATAAGCCTATTTGAAACTATACTTATATGTGCATGAATTTATTATTTTATCATTAGTTTAGGTTACACCCATAAGTTCATCCACACTATAAAATAAACCGTTCAAAAGATATTTTTTGGTTTGCGTTTGAAAGAATTAAAATTGTTCTCTGATCTTATACCCTCAGGTAATTTTTAGTATAGTTTAACTCTAGCTACACAAGGAAGTTGGTCGTAAATATGCAGCCTATGAAAGTTATTCCGAAAACGATTAACAAACCTAGTATTGTGAGAATGATAAGCTATTCCGGTATCCAAATGACATTTTACCAAACAAAAACTTATTGTTTCCAGAACGTACATGCAAGGAAGCGTTAAAATATTCAGTGTTCTAAAACTCCTTGCACGATTCTCTTGATTTGGAAACGATTCAGACTGCCTTCTTTTTCAAAATGAAAACCTTCTAAATACTACGAATGAATAACCACTATGCCTTTATATTCAAACCGTCAACTGAGATCATAATGGAAGGTGCTGTCAACTCTAAACTTAACACTGAGCTGTCAACCGAACTTAATCCAAGGCGTGTGAACTGAAACGCATTGTGCTACAAGCTAACTTAGTTTATAAACGTCATTGAGCTACTAAACTCTGATCTAATATACCATCTAAGTTTGTAAAGTGTATCAAATCCACAAACAGACACCTTGACTGCAAGAACAGCATACTTCATCCTCTGTAAGGTACACATTAGCCTTACATTAGGCAGGTCTAATTGCTTGGGAAGGAAAATCAGTGTAATTTGGGGGATTCTAGTTGTATAGAACCGAGATTGACAGCAAGTTACACAACCACCTTTCAGTAAACATACACTCTAAAACTAAGGAGGGAAGGCCACTCAGGTCGAGTGAAATTTCGCTCTTTTGGGTGTTGAATCCAAGCTAATCTCATTGAAGAGTGGCTTGATGTTCACTCTTTTGGGAGTGGTTTTCACTCTTTTATATTTACAGTGTACGCACACTGAGAGGCAACACTTTGAAGCCCATGTTACTACCCAAATTTGAAATTCATTTGACCCATTTGCAACTCTCTGCACACTTGGAGAACTGTTATCTTAAAAAATCTTATTTTCTTCCGATACAGTTTCTAAATAGCTAATTTGTAGGACAACAGACATAAACAGGGTGTTAAAATAAAAACAAAATAATGAAAACGTATTTTCAAAAAAGCTTCGTTTACTAGATATCTATCATTTTGCTTATTTCACTATTTATTTATTATCTCTCACGCCGTAAATGGGATTTGGCTCAAACCAAATATAAATTGGTTTAAGTAAGACCAGTTTTAGATAAATCACCAGCACGATCAAACTTCCCATTTTTAAATGGTGGCTATTTTATGGTTCTTTTAAGGATTTTTTGGTGTTACGCCCTAATTAGCAAATAAACGGTAAGGTTTACAATAAAGTGTAAAAATTAACGCTTTGTAGCATATTGTGTTATTTACCAATTGCCTCCAAAGTCATAAAAATCGTTGGAAAATTAACTGAGCTATAGAGGAAACTCTAGCTGAAAACTTGCAACATTTCACTTGTTACCTTGCTTTTGTCTACATTTAACAATGATGATTCTCTATCGTTGTATGTTTATGACCTGATGTCAGTCGAGAAATAATTAAATTAAGCTTTATATTACCTGCATACCTATAGATAGATGATTATTGACAAGTACGAGTAAAATCAAGGAGACTGTGATAATTTTGAACCATTTGTTACCAGGAATATTGTGCTCCCTTTGTTTCTCGGTTCACTTGAAGCGAGTGCTGAGTCAGCTGTCAGTGGTTATCAGATCAGATACGAGAGATAAGCCGTGAGCAAAGTCTTCATATTGATCAGTAACTGCTGAGCGCTGAATCTTCACATTCTTCCTAGAGTGTAGTATAAATAGTATGATACCATTTCAATCCTTCAGACATAAACAACTACGAGTATTTTGCAATGAATAATGTGGTTTTTATTTGACACTTTTACCTAAACAAAGGCCATTAACTCGTGGCGTGATCCTGTAATCCAGCCTCATGAAGATCAGGTTTTGAGGATGATATAGGTCTAAAGCGGCTCAGATAGTCTCAGTGATCATCTGATGATACCCGCATCAAAATCGTTTAGACAATATCGCACCATACATGCAGTCACGTTAAGCCGTTGGTCCTTGTATTTCCATTGGTCATTGGGCGATTAATTAATGACCCATTCTAAGGAAGAGTCGGCCTTAAGACTACACCTCTTATTTACTACCACTCATCCTTCACCATATTTGCCTTAAAATACCCTCATGAGAGTGGTCGGCATCTCAAACAGTGATTTAGTTATTTATTGAAGTAGGCCAAAATTGTGTAACTAGTTCAGGTCTAACGATAAGCAATCTTTTTTCTTAACATACAGATCCACGTTTTTGTACTTTTTGAAATACTCAGACCCTGAACAAAAGATTTTGTGAGTTATTGATTACAACGACTAAAACACTAGTTGTGCTATTCTGATTATGCTTCCATCTTAAATCAATCAAATATTATCTCAAGAAACGTATCCCGAGATATTATGCAGTAGAGATATCTCAGATATTATGCAGTAGAGATTTAGTCGAAGGGAAACCAAAAGTAAACAGAGCCATCCATCTCCAAGGCGGTTGCTTGCCACCTTACTCTCACAGTAACTCAACAAATTTGGCACATTTGCGCTTTCAGCTCCACACTTTGGCAACATTGCTCAAACATTACTTATACAAAAATCCGGAATTGAAAAATTTTAAGATTCTAAATTTAGTCATTACTAACAGTTAGCTTAAAGTATGTCTAACGGTCTGGGTATTTCGGTGAAATTTTAAGCACTTACTATTCAGTAACTGAAATAAGACATTGGTTGTGAATCAACAACGAGCAAATTAAACGCAAGCCAGAAAAAATTAAATTTATTTAATGTCTTGGAAAATATTGAGAGATGTTAAACCAATTAGTAAATGTTTCGGATTAGGAGAAAATCCAGCAACAGCTACGTAAAGGACTTTTGAATATTAATATCTAGTAGTTTTGAGCAAAACAGAACTCATAGTGCGTTAAGAAACAAGACATTTAGGATTACAACGACTAAAACAATCTTTTGTGGGAGTTGTTAGGAAAATTAGATAATTTTGAAGGAGTAAATAGACGTTGGACTACCTCATAATCTTTCAGGTTTCACCTGTGGTCCATCTAGTTTAGAGGTCATCTCATGCATGTATATATTTTTATACACACATAAATGATCGTGGTACTAGTTGTCTCTAATTAAGACTCATCTTAAAATAACTTGTTTTCCAAGTCAAAACGTCGAGTTCATTAGGTTGCTGAGTTGTCATTGTCCATGTTGGACAAAATTTGCTTCGTTATGGTTGAAATGTTACCCATGATTGTTTCAATATTTTTGAAATTCTAAACTAGTTTTATAAACAAGTGTGTGAACAGTTAATAGATTCAGAAGAGGAGTTATAATATGTTGTGTAGATAAAAGTCTGTAGTTGTACAATAACTATAATTCTCAACTTCCTTAGTTCGGTTATCAGCTCTGTCTAGTCTCATATTCGTGGGTAAGACTTTAAATCAAGACAAAACCATGGAGCCATTAGTTTACTTGCCATGAGCCATGAGTACTTTTCTTCAGACTCTCAACCATCACGCCACAAAACTGCCGTTCTCATTAATAAAAAATATGAAAAGATAGTGATTATTTAAAATAAAGAGTGAGTATCCTTCAAACTTGGCTAACTTGTCTAAGTTACAGACTACACACGTTTCTATCATGCAACCTGGACATTTACCTATCGTTTCAACATGGTCATTTTCACAAATTTATCGGTGGTGAATGTGGGGATCGATCCCACGCCGTCTGAGAGAGCTTTAGAGTCGCAGTGATATCACTAAATCACTGTTTGAGATGCCGACCACTCTCATGAGGGTATTTTAAGGCAAATATGTGGTGAAGGATGAGTGTGATGAGTGGTAGTAATGAGTTATGAGGTGTAGTCTTATTACAAGCTAAGGCCGACTCTTCCTTAGAATGGGTCATTAATTAATAGCCCAATGACCAATGAAATACAAGACCAACGGCAACGTGACTTCCGAACCACAGCAGGTCTGATATGTCTAAACGATGTGGGGAGTTGATGCGGGTATCACCAGATTATCACTGAGACTATCAGAGCCGCTTTAGACCTATCATCCTCAAAACCTGACCTCCATGAAGCTGGATTACAGGACCACGCCACGATTCCCAGGCAAAAATAAATTTAATCCTTTTTATACTTTTAAATGTACACGTGACCTGTTTCACCGCAATGCACATTCCTGGAAAGTTATTCAAGATGTTGAGGAGACAAGGCTTGTAGCATAATCCCAGCTAATGCCTCCGCAACCCTGCTTTATAATACGGCAGCTTTTGTTTACATTTGTGTAGTTTTACATTACATTTAAACAGCTTACTCTCGTAGATACATTTTAAAAGGCTTCAGGGAATGAAAATGTTTTAATATCATGGTTATAAGAAGAATGATACTCTTGGTAAATGAAACAAAACTACATAGAAATAAATTGAAGATACATTGAACGCCAAAAAGTTAAGTAACCATATACTAAAACTAAAATTTAGTTTCACTTTATATAGTACTATACTACTTCATCGTTGCAGTCACTAAAGGAATATTTGTATCTGTAAAGTAACAACGATTTATTTAAACAACAACAGAACAAAAAACTGTTCGAGCCTAGGAGAATGCAGACACACCAAACTCATATCATATGTGAAGATGAAATGAAAGCATCTCACTCACATTGATAACACAATGCTTGTTTCTCGTCCCTAAATTAAATTATTTATTTGAATAATTTAATAATTTTACCCTTTTCAACAAATACCTTGCTTATATATGTATAAGCCCCTGTGAGTGGAAAAGTATATTACATCCGAATGACATCCCTGAACGGTCGTGAAATAACCACTTGAACTCTTTAACACACTAGTTTCATTGTTTATCAGTTGCGCGTCGTTGAAATCCCCCATTAGGTATACAATAAATACCAACGTATTAATATTTAATATCGATTGAATGCATTAAAACGAAATTGATATGGTTATAACATCCGAAAACATTCTACACTGATCTGGAACAAACTAGTGCAAGTACGAAGAATTAAAAGTACGTCTGGCATTTAAATGATATTCTGCACGTTTGGATGTAAGTACACATTACATTCAATGGTTTAATACAAAACAACGCTTCACCATGGTTCATCATTATTGCCTATGGATCGGTCGTTAAATGTAAGCATTTCATGGGTCCTGGATATTATTATATCAGTTTTTAGTGTTTAATGTTGTTGTATTTATTAGTTTTGGATTTGTGGATCGTGGACGAACGATCTTATATTATGTCGTGTGAAAACATACTCGCCCATTATGCCATCCAAATGAACTTTGCTCTTATATAGCTCGTATACAAGGTTTTATGTACAAGTGTCATTTCCCGTTCACTATCTCAGAGTGTTAACTATAGCCCTCAGAAAACTATTTCATGGTGGAATATATTAACAATAGATGTTTTATAATTTGTTTAACCGAAAACCAATTTTTCTCTTTAAACATTTTTCTCTGAGTTTTTTTGTTTCAAAACTCACGTTTTTTATACAGTTTAATTGTGTTGTTTTTTTTAATGATAATAATACCAGTTTTTATTACCGAACAATATAAAATAGTATTGGTACATTACAATAACAAGAGAATCAAATTATTTAAGCCACTATCCTTATAATACTAATAATTTTAAAACTTAATTTAATCTTTAATATAATTATGAAAATTGTCCAGACTTTTAAGTGGTAAGCGAGTGCTCTAAGAACTCTTCTATACTATAAAAAGTGTTGGATACAAGATAGATTTTTTAAAATTTTGCTTTAAATAATTTGAATGTTGAAGAGTTTTTAGGTGGAAGTAGGCGAAGTGTTCGCTTGTGATGGTAACATTTAAATAATTCCAGTCTATGGTGTTCAACTGTGTAGTTGTCTACAGATCGTGTACCATGATTATGAACTTCATTGCCTTGTACAAGGCGACATTTATTGAGGCAGAACATGAATTAATAACGTGAAGTTTCGTAAATTAAAACTGAAGGAAAATTGATTGACTAAGAATGTTTATTCGTTTGAACGAATTTCGGCACAAATTTCTTATATTAAGATTGTTTAAGACTCAGACGGCATAAACAAATATCCGACTTATTTTTGTTTTAGCACAATTTTCCCACAAACATGTTCCATATTTTAGATGCAGATGGACAATATGTACTAATATGCTATTTTGTGTTTTTAGTGCTATGTACTATAATTATGCTATTTTTAACATTTTTTCTCTGGAACAATAACCTGCTAGGTTTCAGACCATAAAAATTTCTGTTGACACTTTATTACATACATCTTCGATATGAGAGTCCCAATTTAATTTTCCATCGGAACATCTTTCTGTTGATTTACGAATATAAGTTTTCATGTTTAAACTAAAATATAAAACACTTTACAAGGTGTAAAGGCTTATATTTACCCAACTGATTAAAAATTCATTTGTTTATCCAGCCAAAAATCTGCTACATAAAGAACATCATTACATACCAAACGATTATTAATAGCATATACCTCTTTAAGAGTTATCTATATGTACAGCGTGAGTTTCAAATGCCCCCTTAACTTGTAAATCCCCTTTCGGAATATTTTTATGGCAGTCTGAAGTTTGTTTTGACGTACTTTGGGTCACTCAACCACCACCCAAAATCCGGCTGGGGAGGGCCCTCAAAAAACTTTTAAATACAACCCTTCTTGGTGTTAATTTTTAGATAAAGACATCTCATTTGGAGAAACTCACTAATGATAATGGCCCTTCACTAAGTTTAAAAGTGAAAATACTCCATTATCCTATTGTACCTATAGGTACAATATACAGGGTCAGGCAAAAGTGTGGAAACGTCTCTATAACTTTTTAACGTGTTTTTCAGCGCAACCGAACTGGAAACATTTTATTAGAGGAACCAAAAGTACTTTTTACGGCATACTGACACTTTGCCCCAGTTTTCAAAATGGGGGATTGGGGAGGAAGCCCCATAATTTTTATAAGGAAGCCCCATCGTGTGACACCTTATTTTGAAGGTCTTAGAAAATTGTGATGAATGCTGAAAACTAGAAGTCTTTATCTTAACCCAGAAAGAAATGGCATCGATTTTAAGTGACACAGATTTGTATCATGCGAGAGTGTAAAAACGCCTTTATAACCTTTTAATCAGTTTTCTAGCGCAACCGAACTCGGTATATTTTATTAGAGGAACCAAAAGTACCTTTTAATGCTTTCTGACCCTTTCCCTCAGTTTTCAACATGGGGGATTGGGGGGCGTAGCCCTATAGTTTTATAGTTTTCATAGGGAAGTCCCATCGAGTGACACCTCATTTTGAAGGCCTTAGAAAATATTGATGAATGTTGATGATTAAAAGTCTCTACCTTAGCCCAGAAAGAAATGGCGTTGATTTTAAGCCTATCCCCAATCACCCATTTTAAAACTGGGGCAGAGTGTAAGTATGCATTAAAAGAAACTTAAATAATATTTACCAAGTTCGGTTACGCTGAAAAACTGGCTAAAAAGTTATAAAGACGTTCCCACACTTTTGCCTGACCCTGTATAGGTTGAATATATTCAACCAGCGACAAAAACCTATTTTGTATTTACGATATTGAGTTTATTCACCCAAAATTGGAACTAAAGGCACATAGAAGAACAACTAAGTAAACCAAGTTCAGGAGACAACTCGTTTACATGTCAGTAAACAGCATTCATAAATATCACCTTACAAAGGACACGCACAGATTGTTTTGAGTTGAAGATATACGAGTAGGTTATTGGCTTTGACATAACACAGTTATTTACTGACAACTGTAACGGTGCGATTGGTTGTGTAACTGTGACATTGGTTTGACGTTTATTCAACGTTACAAAGTTTGCGTCAATATTTGGATGTGTGATTGGCAATTCCTCTATCAAAATAAAAACAGTTGGTTAATGGAAACCATGACAATCAAAGACAACTGTTTTGTAACCTTGTGTGCTGTAGTACTATCAAAGTTCTGAAGTTTATTGTTACCGATTTAAATACGTTATAGTAGTTTTAAATAATACTGCCTCCATTTTCCATCATTAGTGAACAAATATAATACGAAGTTTCAAAATCTTCAATCTGATCCCTTCTATAGAATGAACGGTAACTTAAAACATAACACAGAACGTTATAGAAAATAAGATATCCTAAAGTAATCAGTGCAAGCTGACCAGTCAAACACAAAACACTACTAAGCAGCATGTAGCTGTTAAAGTAAAAAAAAAAACTAGCATTATATGCAGTTAGCAACCAGAAAAACTCAACACGTCTACGAACGGTGAAAGCTACCAATTGACTGGCTGGCATGGAGCAGCAGACTGCCAATCACATGTGCTTGGAATACTGACCAACTGTAACAGAGAAATATTAAAATCCATACTTCTGCACAGTTGGTGAGGGGATGGGGATCTTACACGAGTTATTTATGATGACCACAGTTTGCAAAAGTAAAAAATACTAATTTGAATGAAAACTTCAACAATCGCAAATAAATATTGTGTATTAACCACAACATGTTTCGACAAAGTTAATGTCATTGTCGAGTGGAAAGATCAACCATAAACAAAATTTATTTGCAACGAAGTTCTTTACACGAGTTCTGTGTGGTCTGTTTTGAGTGTTTGATGCCATGATGCGCGTTTTGTGTGTTACGTCATGCTGAAGGTTTTGTTAAGGCATCCTTCCACAATTAAGTTTAAGTTCATTTTACCCACCCTTAAGTAATTTTAAGAGAGAGAGGTAGCCAGACTAAACTCGTGGATCGTGGTCCTGTAATCCAGCTTCATGGAGGTCAGGTTTGAGGATTATATAGGTCAAAGCGGCTCAGTCTCAGTGATCATTTGATGATACCCGCATCAACTCCCACCATGGTTTAGTCATATCAGACCATCAGGTTCGGAAGTCACGTTAAGCTGTTGGTCCCTGTATTTCCACTGGTCATTGGGCTATTAATTAATGATCCTTTCCAAGGAAGAGTCGGCCTTAGTTTGTAACAAGAGTACACCTCATAACTCATTACTAACACTCATCACACTCATCCTTCACCACATATTTGCCTTAAACCCCTCATGAGAGTGGTCGGCATCTCAAATAGTGATATAGTCATAGTGATTGAAAGTCTGGCAAAAACAATTATATTAAAATTCGAAGAAGGCTATTATGGATATTATATCTTTAACCTACTAAGCACTCCTTCTTCGTACTTATTGAACTCATAATCAGTAAAATGTATTACTTATGAGCTCTCGGAGAGTCTTAACTATATTGTCATACATTGCTGAAAACTCACAAACTTAATATTGTTTTATAATGTTTCGGATTTTGGTGTATTCAAAGAGTAAGTGCTATTTAACTCAGCTAACCTTAAGAGTAAACTAATTTGGAAATATCGCCAGACGATCTTAACTAATTTTACGGTACTGAAATCCATAGGTGTTCTTATAACATTATTTTTTCTTTGAATGAGAAAACTTTCAATGAACTGTTTGTAAAACACCTACAACCTAAACTCAAAACCTAGTTGAGCTATCAGTTTATTGCGTAAGTTTTCCAGTAAAAAAATGTTTAAAATGAACATGTGTTGCACTTTATTAAAATAAAACAAACAATACAAAAGGACTCAACAAGGATAAATAAGTCATAAACTTTCATACCCTTTAATCAAACACAAATCTTAACAATTCACACCAACAAAAGCAATCATCTAAAGCGAGAATAATCGTATGTGCGGAGTATTCATGTGGTGATTACTTCCTGTAGATATACTACAGTTGTAGCACGCAGAAGGTAAAGGGCAGTGTTGAGCAATAAAGGCAATAAGGTTCACCACCGGATACGGAAGTGTGGCTAACTTCATTGCGCGGTAACTCTGCCTCACACCGCCAGGCAGCAGCAGTGGTTCAGCTTCCTGCTCTTCCGGCGTGAGTCGGAAACGTACCTTTGTACTGTTCTGTGTGTAGTCTGTAGTTACGTTACTGGAACTAGCAAGACAACTTGGAATATATAAAAGAGTGAATGTTAAGATCAGTTTAATAACACTGCAACAAACTTGCCTGCCCTTAGAAAAAGTTCGCATAAATAAATGTATTGCTCAGCCTACTATCAGGGTTCAGGTAGGTACGGGCAGGATCTCTATAAACAAACACCACACACCACCAGTTAACACACGTAGCACAGTACGTCAGTACCTCTCACAGAACTGGTCGCCTGTACAATGACTTGTACAACGGGGTTCTGCAATACACACCGGTAAAATATTTTACTTTAGGCATTTTTTGACATCATCATATCTACTGAGAGTAAGACTCTAGAGCCTGAATATATCAATATAACCAGATCAAAAGATTACATAATTGTATACTATTTTGACGACCACTGGTTTGATTTTTTTTACAATAGAAAATAAATATTAATTCTTAGTCTTAGCGCCTCAGTTCTTAGCTCTCTGACGTATGTGAGTAAAGGAGAGCCTGATGTTAAATTGAAAAGCAAAACATGACGTCAAGAAATCTTTGATTGGAATCTAGAAACGCGTTCGGGAATGATTGAAGAGAACTTTCTTTGACTTCAAAGTATAGGAGGAGTCATTCATTTACTGAAAAAGAGAAACTCCGTACAGAGAAAAAGATAGTTCAATAGCTTTAAAGTGTCTCAAGTGTTTTTTTCCAACCACACGTTTTCACTCAAAGGTCAATGCGATGGAAGTAAATCTCTTGCTGTCCGTTTTATATTATTTCATTTAACAAGCTAAATCATTTAGAAACTAATGTTTCACAATTCAACCTAGTATATTCCTGCCTCGTATGTATTTGGTAGTTAGGCTTTGGTTCTTTTTATAGCGTGTTTAAACTGATTATAATATATCTACTAAAAATGGATCAATAAATGGAAAGGGCACCAACAGAAAGTATTTCGACAAAAACTATCGTAGTTAGTACCAACTACTAAAAGAGAAAGTAAAGCACATATTTCTCAAGTATTGAAAACAATTAGTACCTAATATAAAATGTAAACAGGTCATCAGCTCCGTTCTCGGTTTTCTGTTCCTGGTAGCTATTAATGACATTTTTCACTCTACTAATGGAAATATTTTGTTGTATGCGGACGATACCACCTTGTATGCTAGTAACAGTGACCATGTTTTGCTAGATTATCCGTAAGGGACTTATTTGACGTGGCCCAAACTGGTTTTCGGTTAATAAACTAGCTTCCAAAATTCAAAAATTCAAAGTTAGTCCTTTGACAGTGAACTGAACTGGGATGATCATATCGATACTCTCTGTGTTAAGTTGAGTAGAGTGCTTTATCTTCTAAGGCGTCTAGCCTCATATATGCCTGAACATGTTGGCAAACAAGCCTTCCATGCTTTTTTTCAGTCTCATGTGAGTTATGGTACAAGACTCTGAGGCCATTCCAGGTGGGTTGACAGGATCCTTCTTCTCCAAAAGAAAGCTGTCAGGCTACTTAGTGGGGCACATAATCTAGAACACTGTAGACCTTTGTTTGCTAACCTTGCGGTTATGACCGTCATCAATATATACATATTGCAGTGCCTCCTAACAATCAAGGCTAGAGAAGAGGAGTTTGCAACCAACAATGACGTTCACAGTTACTCCACAAAAAACAATTGTGACCTTTTTGTCACCAGATGTACAGTCTACAAAACAGCACAATCTTTTCCTGTTTCAGGTGTTCGACTGTATAATGCTCTGCCCTTGGAAGCAAGAAATTTAGATTCAACAAATTTTAAAAGAGTTGTGAAAGGTTCATTAAGCACCCTTTTACTCTTTACAACGTTTTTGAGACAGAGAAGACTGGTGTTTTTCTTTAGTTTAAGCTCAATGACTTGTATATTTTTATCTCACTAGTTTTATTGAAAATTGATGTTACTGTATCTGTTTTGTATAATTTACTATTTTATTGTAAAGTAGATGTTGACGTTGTCAATTGTGTAAACTTAAAGACAAAATAAATCATTTAATCAGTATCATTGTCCCAAAGGGATGAAACACTAAAAGTCAAAACCCATCATCAATGATCTAAAAGTGTTGTCAAAGCTTTGGGTTTGTGCAATCAAATAGCGTAGAATCGTCAGTCAGCTGTTTCAATGTAATCTGAGTTTCAGTGTTGTCAAAGCCTGTGTTTTGTTGTTGATGCTTTTCTTTGTTAAGGAATGTATTATCAAAGTACCTCTGATCATTTAGCTTTGTAAGATAGAACCGCTCTGCGTATTGTTTTGTTTTATGTTGATTGTAGGTGATTAGTTATAATGATTTTTTACACTAGATGAGGATAATTAATACCATTTCGAAAGAGTTATCGGACCTTTACGTAGTCTAACACCGCTGGCGGGAGTAAAGGATTTTTTATATAGTTTTTAACTCTACTTAGCTCATCGTACCTATCTATCATAACTCTAAACTATAACGCTCAGGGCCTTCCTTCGGCTTTTGGCCTCATCTTTGCCAAAGCTGTATGATCACGAGTGTAATGAGGCTGTTTGCTCCACTTACAACCGACGTGAAAATGTACAGCTTGAAGCTCATAAAAAGTGCACTTTTGACACATATTTTCTTTATCTTAGGGTCTTTGATAATTGGTGTACGTTTAGTTGGTATTCATTTAACATCCTGGTCTCAACAAACTCAATTATCAAGTTGACGATAAACTGACCTCAATAACGACAGTGTGTTTTGTTTGTTTATGTTGACATGAAAATGTCATTGTGTTTTGTTGCTCCTCTCAACATGCATATTATTCGAACCGGTTGTACTAAAACAATTTACATTTGTGTGAATTTCCATAGGAAATAGAGTTCTTCATTTATATTGCCATGTAGAACGAAACAACGTAGAACAAATCTGTAAGAATCTTTAACCAACTGTACAACCTGTTTAAACAGAATCAATTAATATAACGAAAACACCATTTGCAGCAACATTCACGAATAAATTTCAAGGCTAATTCTTTTACTATCATCCCAGTTATTCAAATATTTCTAGACTCTGGACACCTCGATGAGAAAATTACGTGTTAAATCCGAGGGTAAAACCAATAATAAATTGTTATCGTGTATGATGGTCTATTTTTATGCTGAAAATGTTTCTTAAATAAATTTTACAATGTCATTTAACCTTATATTCAGTCTGTTTGTACCATTTTTAACGTGTTGATTTAAGCCCTTAAGCTTCAGTTTTCTAGAAACGCGATTACCACATTTTTACGGCCGTCTTACGTTTTTAACGCAATTAATGAAAGCGGCCACCGTTCTCTAAAAACACCAAAATAACATTGAAAACAAATTGTTTTGCCATATTACTGCCATAACTGCGGTCCTAAAACCGTAGCTGTATTGGCGGTGTTATGTTTAGGATAAACATTCAGACTGAAAGCTTCTCAGTGTAAAGGAAAAAGAAAGGTTGAAGTGTAATGGTCAGCATAATCACCCGGCAGTCAAAATCCGGGTTCAAGTTTCGGTTTGGACCATACATTTTCATACGCTTTAACAATTAATATATCTATGCATGCTAATATATTTTAGATTTAAGGTCAGACTTCAATGAGCGTTTTCGTTGAAAAGAATTGCACTGAATTAAATATTCAACTTGTTTTTCCTTTACACAATTCAACAAACTCATAATATTGCACTCAGCGCAGTTGGAATAGGAGAATGGAGGAATGAATAATTCAACTGACGCTGAACTCTTTACTTAGACGTTGATAGTGCAAATTGTTTCAACTGTTTCCGTATTTGAAAACTTATTTTTGATCAACAGATAGAGGTATTTAATAATTTATGAGCGTACTCAATGAACGACAACTGTATATCCTCTACCACTATTTAAACCAACTGATAAAGTTAAGCGTAGGTTAGTCGCAGAAACCTGGATGGCAACAACAACTTCATGAACAAGAAGAGACGGTTACGTTAAGCCGAGATACGTTAATCTAGGATAAGCCTCAGTAAAGTTAATCTCGGCTTGCTTAACCCTGTCTATTTACCAAGGGGGAGTTAACTGGGAATCTGTATCTTCGGGGGAGGTTTTCATCCAATCCCTTGGTTCAGTTTCAGGTAACTACTGTATGTTGCAACCCAGAATAAGCTAAAATATTAACATCGCAGTTTAAGTCCATTCATATAAGACCTTTGGGGGAGAAGGTTCAGGAATTTTCGTAACCAAATAAGTTTATATGAATAATTCTAAAAGACGGTCTTTGTTCTATGAGTTTCAGAAGAAGTTCAGATGCTCTAAAAATGTGTTTATAAAGATCCTTTTTCATAAACTTTAAAACGGTTCTATCATAACTAACTTTTAAACAAAGCAATATAATAACTTTGATTTGCCACATACAAACACTTTGCGTTGACAAAAAGGTACAAAAAAACACAACAATAAACAAATATTTAAAACTAGCTGCGTTAGCAGACCCCCCGAACAATTTGGTAGACAACCAATATATTTTTGAAATCAGCATAATATTCCCTTTTTGTTACCCTAATCGATGTTTATGATTTTTTTATTTCTTTCCACCCCCTTTATCCCAAAATCCATATATTGTGCCCCCCGAACCCCAAAATCAGTAAAGGTCTTTGGGTTAATGGTATACAACTGTGTGTCGAGTTTCAAACAAATCCGTTGATATTTACTAATAAATATTTACTAAAAAAGAAATATAACATGGCGAATTTGGGACCTCAAAAACCCCATAAAAATAATAATTTATATAATTTTATTCGTTTCCCCCACCCTCCACACACTAAGGACCATTTCTATTCAAAAAATTCTGAATTATCCCAGCCAGATTTCGAGATCTCAACACTCCGGGCCAAAATACTAACCGAAATACTAATAGTATAGATAAAACAAAGTAAACCACTAGTTAGAGCAAAACATAATTAAATTTTTCATACAATTTAATTATCATGATTCAAAGCCTGATCTAAAAGTTCCCCAACAGAATAGTATGAGCCTTCCAATAGATAAGCTCTTAACCTTCTTTTGAATAAGATAAAAGTTTCAGTAGATTTAATATGGTTTACAAGCCAAATATAAATTAATACAACACGAAAAAACGTAAACATAAAATGTAAAAACAAAAGATTTGCGAGTACTGGATAGTATTGAAGTTTCAAAACAAAACCGTAACTATCCATCAATTACGTTTTTCACCTATCATTAGTATGAACAAGTATATAATTATGTTTAACAAGTACAGTATATAAAATCAAATCATAGAAGAACTTTGGTTCTTAATGCAAAAGTATAACGGAGAGTCTGCGACAAAGATAAAAGTGTGTAAGCTGTTCTTCACAGAATAGAAAAAGCCCATAAGATAGTGTTCGATAAAGGGAAAGTCGATAGAGATATATCACAAGCTATTTTTCTATAAGTTATGTCCGGTCTTTTATTGAGAACGACTCTAGACTTGAGGTGGAAGAAAGATACTTGTCTTGACAAAAGCATGTCGAGCTGCAGTCATTTAGATAAGTTAGAAGAACTATTCTTACTTGTATTTGCAGAGAATTCTTTTTTATATTTTCAAAGTTGTTAAACCATTTATTTATGTGAACTTTGAAGTGTGTGGATTGCGATAAAAATCAAATTACGCCAGTTTTTTCGTAAAATAAGTTAAGCAAATTCTATTTCTATAAATTACTCCTTGTCCTAAGCCAATACGGTTTGATTTTACAAATAATTACAGTTTTGATATAATACAATAACTGAACAAACAACGCAGATTGACCTCGCTTGTGTGTTTGTTGTTTGTTTATGTAAATATGAAATGTAATTGTATTTTGTAGCGTCACTAAACATGCAAATTTATGAGCCGCGACAACTTGAATGTGAAATTGGGATGTTCACATAAGTGTGGAAAATAATATAAACCAATTATTTTCGTTGTTTGTGTCTATTTTACATAAATTTTGTGTGGTTTTGTTAACAAATATGTATTTTAAAACAAGTTCCATTGCGCTACAATGCTGATACTGTTAGAAGTACTATATTTTTACAACGGAAAGTTTTTTTCATTATAAAAAAATAAACACGCCTTATCAAAACAAATAGTGGTACGTTAACCATTGTTAATAAAGACCTAAATGTTTTGATAGATAGTTTTTAGCGTTCGTAAACTATATTATCTGTTTTAACTGTAACTCTCGAAATATAATGGATTAAACACATGTTACATATTAAACTAATATACAATTCGCTTTTACACAGATAAAAAAATAATGTTAAATTATTTATTTGAAATACATTAGCATAGCCAAGGCGTTATCATTGCAGGATGACACTATGGAAAATGTATTGATTATAGACTTTAAATATGTATGTTGTATATTATTTGTTTGTAAATACTTTTTTGTTTACAAGTAAGACGTTAATATTACGCTATTACACTAAGTGTAGTATTGTTTTCACATCATTACATTCATATGTGAATCAAGACCAAGATCAGTATGAGACCTTGTTTTACCAGATTTAACTATTTAACAATTATTTATTTGTCAATATACAAATTTACAGTAGTTTAAAATAGTAATCAAACGACACCGTGTAGTTCATACCTCATGCTAAGCTGTATTTGATCACAACTTTAATAAATTACGACATACTTAATCCAATCATACTACCTTATTTTATTTTATATCATTTTTATACTAAATTATTACGAAAGTCATTCAAACTAATAACTGTAAGCTCTGTTGTTTTAATAAATCAAAGATAAACTTTACTGACAAGTCATTCAAGCGAATGATTCCTCAGAAAACTTTCGATTTGATTTAAATTCTTCCACATTGTTTTTCTAAATGAGATTCACTTTTCCTAAATTTTGAACAAGGCCTCTAAATGTTATTATTCAAAACGGAATTTGTAAGACTGACTAATGGGACACCATGTAAGGGGTTGCCTTCAACATGAATAAAAATTGAAATTAATAAACAGTATTGGGTCACGGGTTACTGGAAAGTGAACTTTATTATTTACTGTATTATTTACCATAGTTAAGATGATAGATGCAAGTACTTTTTGTGTCACACCTAACAAGGAGTTTCAATACAACCTTACTTTCCGTGAAGGCTTTACATATGACAAACATAATAATTGTGACGATATAGTCCAACCAAACAAACATATTCGGCTGAAGTCTTATTTTGGTTTAGTCTCACCTATCTTGGCTGTAAAATTTTTGCTGGGATCCACAAACTATAAATATTCCATCAAACAATATATATGAATATGTTGGCTTAGGAGGAATAGCTCAAACTATAAATTTGAATGTTTCGGTTACAGAAAGAACTGTTAGAATTATTTCAAAAGCTAATTTTAGAGACGTATATCGTGATATTTTCAAAGGGCATGAATTGCCGAGTTTGTCTTGCCTCTATATTATTGAAGTGTTGATGTATTGTGTGCGAAATCTCAATTAAAATCAAACAGAAATATTCATCTATATAAAACAGAGGCTGACACAACTTGCTAGTTGCTCATCATAGAACATCGGCTTTTTAAAAATTGCCATTGCAAGTTGGAGTCAGATTATTCAATAAACTCCCTTTACATATAAAAGGTTTATACAAATCTCCAAACTTCAAAAACTCCTTAAAGCGTGATCTTTCTGTTAGAGCTTTTTATTATGTTGATGAATTTGTTGAACATGTCCGATAATCATGTTCCAATCATAAATCTCCCACCCCTCTTGCAAAATATGGTGTGATGGAAGAAACGGAATTTTTATGTGATTTTGAACTGAAGTGCGTGTGTGTGTGAGAGCCATTTATTGTTTAGTTTGTGTGTGAGTGTCTTTTTTATATGTATATATTTAAATTTAAATTTGTTCAAGTCAGTTCATAAACAACAACGGCTTTACGTCAAATTTACTGCAAACTAGTTTTTAGTCATGTAATTTGCAAATACTTAAGGTGTTTAATTGTTATAGCCTCGTCCCCAAAAACATAATCAGTTTCGCGTAGCTACAGCAAAGTACAGTGTGAAAAAAATGCATTCATAAAATTATAATTATCATTTTAATACAAAAGGAGAGTTAGTTAACAATTGAATACAACTTGTTTAATATTGAATATTGCATCATTCTAGATATAGGAAATGAGTTAATTCAATTTACAACTACTGAATACTAGAAAGTAAGAAATGAACGAATAAATCATTCAACGTTGTGCATATAAGATTCCGAAAGTTCTTCACGTATTTCGTTTTTTTTTTCTAAAACGGAAAATTAACTGCTTAGGATTGCGTCAACAAGTATGATGATCTAGCGTCAACGAATTATACACGAGACCGAAGTCATGTCCGAATTATTTAATAACCAGGTGTACAAACTATTTGTTTAAGCTAAAACGATTATCATCAACTGAAACAGACCTAAATAGATATTACAAAGTATAGGATTAGACGTAAGCAGTATTACTGATTAGTATTAGCAATATCGACAGCTTTATAAACACGCAATGTTTGAGGGGGAATAAAGGGGATGAATTATGTATCTGTATTGCAACTCACTTGAACTGTGACCTACATAGAACAACCCTTCTGTGTCAATGTAATGTAAACTCTGGCGGTCCAATGGGTAGTCAAAGTGTGTTTGTTCAGTTTTTTTGGGAATATTTATTGAGCCATACAAAAGTTACTGTTGGTGTATACTCAACATTATGATGAAAAGTATAAATTTTAAACTAGTATGTTGAATGTTATGATAATTTTTAAGACACGGCAATTTTCAATTAATTTTTGAGACCACTCCCTAACAAGGCTAGCGTAATCGAGCATGGCATTGGCAAATCAGTGTAATTAATATTGTTTAGTCTGTTTGTGCCCGTTGTTATATATATATAAATGTTTTATAGATACCACAGAAGAAATACTTAAGTCAGGAGAGGTTGAAAATGGACTATAGTTAATGGCAATACTGCTGTAAGCATTTGGTCCATTAGAGACTGGTCAAAGTAAAGTAATAAATAATTTAAAAGGAACTTCAAAAGTTTAAGTAGGAAAGTACCTTTTCCATTAGTTTTCAATATGTCCTTCAAACTCAAGTATTCAGCATTAGTGTGAATTATTCAACGCGTCATTTCCTCCTCCCAACTCTGGCAAGTGCATTATGGGAAGCTTTCAACATGAATTAAACTGAAAATTCTCAAGTTCAGTTAATTTTGGGTTGAAAAAAGGAAATATGCTTAACAAATAAAAGTTAGTCCTATAACAATTAAAAAATGGCAGTAGCTAAAAACATAAGTCGGAATAACATTAGTCTTAAGAGGATTAGTCAACCAAGCAGGAACCCTTGTTTATACCACTGAAAAAGTGGAGTATTCATTATTTCTCCCCGGTGGAAGTGGGGTAGGTGGAAATCCAAGTTAATCATCTGTTTCAAAAGCATCGGCTCTAGTAGGGTTAAATTTACCATAGTAAACCGTAGTAAACCATAGTAGTTTATACTACATTTAGTCAATCTTCAATACTTAGGCTGAAATGAATCATTGTAATAATCTAGTAGGGTTGTCTTGCCTGGCTCAGTTCTTTGAAGAGTCGCGCGTTCCGTCGACCTTGCCAGTCAAGAGAAATGGTAGTAGCGATATTCAAACTTCGCTCCGCTCACTCAAAAAGTACAAATATGGTTTCGTAGTCCCCTGTTTCTGACGCCGTTTATGAACCAAAACGTAGAAATGCAGGTTTATATGAAAGGGTAGGAGTGATTCTATGCTCCTTATACTCGAAAAATCAGAAAACTGCGTATGATAAAAGTATAATACACTTTTAAAGTAGCCTATTTTTGACAACTTTAACATTTTTGCTAATATTGGCGTAATATATCTTTTAAAGCCAGGTTATTCAAACCTAGAGGCAACCCTTGAGAACATGAAAAACAACTTTTCCAATTTCTACGCTGAAAAATAGGGACCTAAAAGTCCCTTCTTTTAGGTCATTTCCTCCTCCCAGATCTGGCAAGTGCTTTATGGGAAGCTTTCAACATGAATTAAACTGAAAATCCTCAATTTTAGTTAGTTTTGGGTTGAAAGAAGGAAATATGCTTAACAAATAAAAGTTAGGCCTATAACAGTTAAAAAATGGCAGTAGCCAATAAAAATAAGTCGGAATAACGTTAGTCTTCCGACTAATCTTAAGAGGATTAGTCAACCAAGCAGGAACCCTTGTTTAGCACTGAAAAAGTGGAGTATTCATTATTTCTACCCGGTGGACGTGGGGTAAATGGAAATCCAAGATAATCATCTGTTTCAAAAACATCGGCTCTAGTAGGGTTAACTTTTCCAATTTCTACACCGAAAAATAGCGACCTAAAAGAGGGGACTACGAGAGCATGCTTTGAGCAATATTTTCCGGGTGATCAATCCTCTTAAACATCCCTGTAGAAAAACAGCTGGCCGACGTTTCGAAACTAGTCGTACGATTTGCAAATGTGGTTGAATTCTACTAAATGAAATATTGGTTTTGATTGTTAACATTCTAACTAGTTTTGAATGTAAGAAAACGGAGAATTTCTCTCAGATTGTAACGTAAATTCTGATCCCCTCTGGTAGGTGTGTTACTTTCACGCATATCCTTGTTTCAGAATTCCAGAATCGTGAAATTAAAAGATATTTCTGATGGAACTCAACCACTTTTTGTGTGAAAGGTTTTGGGTGGACTTAGTCTTAACGCATCCCGTGGTGAAACAAATCTAGAACTTAAGCCCATTTGATTCTCTCTAAATAATAGTAGTTGCCTTTATCTCTCTGAATAATATATCGTTGGGGATACTTAAATCGTGAACGCAAGAAGTAGATATTACCAGTAAGCGTTAACACATAAAAGAGGGTTTTAATTAACTAAATATGTCATTTAAAGTTAAACATTTGACTTACCCTATAATTGTATGGTTATGTTAAGAAACACTACAAGGACATAGTAAAGAATAACAATCAAAAACTACAAAACAACTTGTGTTTTAAAACGTATTTTTCTTTTATTACTGTGTACAAAAACATATTCACAATATTTACACATTTCAGAGGTCACTTTATGGTAAAGGAACGCTGTAAGTTGCTCCGACCTGACCTTGTACTTTAGAGGAACCAGGAACAGTGTTCACTCCTCCTCCCACAGTCAGAGTTCCAGGTCCCACCTTCCCACTGCCTCCCACACTCCCACTGTAACAGATTCAAATGGACGTGAAAGAACTATAAATTAAAACAAAGCGTTTTAATATGCACCAAATGTTTGAAATTACAACCATTTCAAGCTACAAAATAATGAGAGTGCATTGGGCTTTTCTTAGAGCAACTAAAATATCAAAGGATACTGTAAAACTAAAGTTCCCTAGGGTTCATAAATTGGAAAGATGAGTTGGTGTGATGTGATAACCAGTACAGTCTGATAAGAACCATGGACTGTGGCAGTGCCTCCACTTCCTATTGGTGCATTGGCATGGCCATGTACCACGTGACTACTAGACCTACCTGTAATGTTGCCCCTGACCACGACGTGTAGCATCTACAGCACCATGCACGCCTCCCACTCCTAGAACCATGGACCATGGACTGTGGCAGTGCCTCCACTTCCTATTGGTGCATTGGCATGGCCATGTACCCTACCTAGTGGTTGCCCTGACCACGGACATGTGTATCATCTACAGTACGACCTCCTGACCTAGGTCCTGTACTGTGTGTCTGGTGCCATTGCGGCCCTGACACGGACATGTGTAGCATCTACAGCACCATGTGAGGGACCCAGCATCTACAGCACCATGCACGCCTGAGGGATGTTGATAACCCAGGCCTGAGCTCCTACAGTCTGAGCTCCGTTGTGGCAGTCCTCCTATCACTCTAGGAACCCATACTGTGGCAGTGCCTCCACTTCCTATTGGTGCATTGGCATGGCCATGTACCACGTGACTACTAGACCTACCTGTAGGTGTTGCCCTGACCACGGACATGTGTAGCATCTACAGCACCATGCACGCCTGAGGGATGTTGATAACCCAGGCCTCCTCCTACAGTCTGAGCTCCGTTGGCAGTGAGGTCCTCTATCACTCTAGAACCATGGACTGTGGCAGTGCCTCCACTTCCTATTGGTGCATTGGCATGACCATGTACCACGTGACTACTAGACCTACCTGTAGGTGTTGCCCTGACCACGGACATGTGTAGCATCTACAGCACCATGCACGCCTGAGGGATGTTGATAACCCAGGCCTCCTCCTACAGTCTGAGCTCCGTTGTGAGGTCCTCCTATCACTCTAGAACCATGGACTGTGGCAGTGCCTCCACTTCCTATTGGTGCATTGGCATGACCATGTACCACGTGACTACTAGACCTACCTGTAGGTGTTGCCCTGACCACGGACATGTGTAGCATCTACAGCACCATGCACGCCTGAGGGATGTTGATAACCCAGGCCTCCTCCTACAGTCTGAGCTCCGTTGTGAGGTCCTCCTATCACTCTAGAACCATGGACTGTGGCAGTGCCTCCACTTCCTATTGGTGCATTGGCATGGCCATGTACCACGTGACTACTAGACCTACCTGTAGGTGTTGCCCTGACCACGGACATGTGTAGCATCTACAGCACCATGCACGCCTGAGGGATGTTGATAACCCAGGCCTCCTCCTACAGTCTGAGCTCCGTTGTGAGGTCCTCCTATCACTCTAGAACCATGGACTGTGGCAGTGCCTCCACTTCCTATTGGTGCATTGGCATGACCATGTACCACGTGACCGCTTGGCCTCACTCTATCCGCCCCAAGGTGCCATTGCTGCTGCAACTGTGTGAACATATTAATTAGTACAAACAAATTTAGTTCTTGGAAATATTTAAAAAAATTTACAATCTATAGTTTTATGGTCTGAACACTTTAAGTATAGTTAACAGTTGTATCAATAAATTATGTAAAGTAAAAGCATATTAGTAAATTAGTGTCGTAAAAATTGTTTTATATTGAAAAAGTGTTTAAAGAGCATGGACTCACCCTGCAGTGAGGGTATACAGGTGGACATTCACTCAAAACCAGAGGCAGGAGACAAACTAAGCAAACGAGACTTGCTGCTACCACCACTCTCATTGTTGAACTGGTTTCTATATCTAAAAAGTATTCACAATTATTTAAAGATATAATAACTCTTGTTTCCAAAATATTATAACAACTCCCAAATCAGGGTATTCTTTTGAATTAAAAAGTATCAAATCCCATCAGATTCTTACATATGTAATACAGTTTAATCTTTCAGGAAATGTGCCTCAAGAAGATTAAAGTCGCTCATTCCTTACGTTTTTGGTGGTTTTTCATTTTCACCAACGAGTTTGGGTGTTAGGAATTGATTTTCCTTGTATCACGGGAACCATGGTCTCATATATACCAGTACAACTATTCACGTAAGAAATGTGCAATTTACATCAAAATTATGATTCTAAAAAAGTAACTCGTTAAATGATTAGCCTTTTCATAAATTGTTTTAATTTTTCAAGAAATACTTTTTTTACTTTTAGTGTATTGTTGAATTTTACATTAAAATAAGATACTTTTATTAGTAAAAGTGTGCACCACTAGTACATTTTTCATTTTGGTGACTCTTTTTTTGCCGTTTTGTAAATCCGGTCCGGAACTATTTTTCGACCGAATAATTTTTAAAGTGTTACCAAATTACTCAAAATTTAGTAGAAATCCAGGTTCAGTCCAAATAAATTTCGTTTTCTTATACTATATTCTTTTTCTAACTAAAATAAAACATATCTATATTTTCTATGAAGGTTCACAAACTAACGTTGTCCACTGCCTTTTAAGTTAAAAATCCTCTTAAAAAGAAAGATTAATAATGTCAAAACCAACAACTGAATACTTTTTACTTACATGGGTCTCTGCAGCTATAGGTCTAAAAGGTGACTGCACTGAGGTAAGAGTATGTAGAGGGAATTTAAATAAGCGAAGCTGTTCAGGGATTTCCCCATCAGTACTTCACAGTCAGACAGACTCCCCACCCGGCCTGCCAAACCAGATGTTTTCAGAAGTGACAGTAATCGAATGAGAAATGTGAGAGGGGGTAGGGGGGAATATCAGCTGATGCATTTGATCAGCTGTTATTCAGCACGTGGAGCTTTTGACGTCATTGCGTCTAATTTAAGTGCACTTTCTAGATGTGTATTCTACGTACTTGACCTTTTGCATGCATCTGTATCAACACCTTTAATACTAAACACAAGTAAATTAAAATCAAATTGACGTAGGTAACACTTAGTAAAGTCTTGAGCTTTTGGTTGTATAAATTGGCTACAACTTTTAATAAGTTGTTCATAAATCATATGTGCACCAACGATAGGGCTCGCAGGGTCCCAAAACCCTTATTTAGTTCGATCTTTGACTGTGAAACAAGTAGTTTCTACTATCAAGGAAATTTCTTATACAGGGTGTTTTTTTAACGCAACCCAACTTTTAAACTTTAGTAAGTCATACGCGCGCGATAAGGTCGTAAACTGTATCATTGGTTTGTCCATTTCAATATCTATCAGATGGTATGTATTGTTGCAGTAATATAGTGGTTTTGATTTGATAATTTGATCTTATTGTAAAATAAACGTAATCATGGTTTTAGCAAAGATCAACGAGTGCTTATTGTTGAAGAACAATTAAGAAGAAGATAATTTCTTTTTTTCAAGAGGAATTTGGGGTCAGGTTTACAGGTGTTAATATTCCAAACCAATCTAAAATTCACAGATTTGTAAAAGTTTTAACAAAATAGGTATTGTAGGGAACGGAAAATATAACAGAAGGCGGACTGTACTGAATGAAGAAGTGACGGACAATGTTAGGGTTGAATTAGAAAATTCTTTCTAAAAAATCTTTCAAAATTTTGAAACAACAAATGCAGATAGCCTACTAACGCCTGGATACTTTATCTTAAACGCATCTTGACAAAAAATATTATCTTGTTCTTAAGTACTCTTCAACAATAAGCACTAACTAATCTTTGCTAAAAATCATGATTACGTTTATTTTACAATAACATCAAATGAGCAAATCAAAACCACTATATTACTGCAACAATTCATACCATCTGATAGGTATTGAAGTGAACAAACCAATTATACAATTTACGACCTTATAGCGCTCGTAAAAAATGACTTACTAAAGTTTGAAAGTTGGGTTGCGTTTAAGAAAAAACAGCCTGTATAACATATACATAGTGTACTTATATAAACAAATACAGTTTATATTTTTTTGTCTTTTGTTGAAAATACAAAATATATAAGTGTAATTATAAAGTATAACAAATAAGTCAACATAGCACCCTGGTTTGAAAAACTTTATATTTTCCGCAACCGGTTTCGTCTTAATGTCATCTTCACGGCGAGTACAACTAAAATAATATTATGTCTTAGTATAAACACAAAATAATACATATGCTATAAATACAAATATTCATTAAATTGTAGGGTAAACAGTTAAAACTATTTTAAACTTATACGTAATAACATGTTCATGAAGAACTCTTATTTTTTATTTTACTTATTTCATCGAATATTGGATTTCAGGCATATACGTTAGTTGTATTTAGAATATTTTCTGGCTCTTTAGAATAGGTATTAAATTTTTATGTAATATAATAGTGTACTTATATTACATAAAAATTATTCAAATTTCTTTAATAATATAGAAGTATACTTGTTATAAAATATACTATTTCTACAATCAATTGCGTATAAATTTCCAGACGCTTCATGGAAATACCTAAGGTTTATTATATTTTCAAAAGCTATAGATACATATGATTTTATAGTTAATAAAAAGTTTTTTATGAAATCAGTGACTTTTTCGCTTGTCTGAAAGTAAATTTAACCTAGCTATTTCAAAAGCCTTCAGGTCATCACTTTCACATTTGTTTCAGCCTGATTCTTCAGTCAAAAGTAACTGTACAAACATGGTCTTGCAGCACACTTATGAGTCAGAGCTACATTCCCCGAGGTTCGGATGTTACGTCACTGTACAGTACAGTGCCAGCGGAGACAAGACCTTGACCAGGGTCACTGGCCTTCTGACCGTAGTGTGATAATGATATAAACAAACAACCAGTCACTTGGCGAATAATTGATTACGGCTATTTGCACAGTTTTCCTTATAAAGTGCATCGACTGATAATTGGATAGTATGAACTCTATTCTTCAATGCAAGAGCGTTAGAGAAATAAAACACAATTTGACTTTAGATATCAACGTTTTTATAGTCTGTGTATTAATGCATTTGGCCACAGCTTTACGTTCTCTATTACAACGAGCGGTACGAGGCTGTTTGCTACGCTTACAGCTTTGTATTGGTCTTCGGCCTCAATTTGTTTCCCTATTCACTCCTATTGTAACGGGCGTTACGAGGCGTCCGCTGCGCTCTAACATTGCTTCAGCTTTGACTTGACCAAATGGTAAAGCATACATTCAAACATTTCTAGCCTTTTGCTCGCTTCGCTTGCCTCTCTTTTATCTCGCTCGCATTTCGTATATCTCGTTATCTTTTATCACCATAACCCACCTCAAAACATAACTTAGGACACAGAACATTCATATACGCTTCATATTCCTAAAGTTTTCCGGGCTAATTAGAATTGGTATCCAGAAGTTACGACGTGAAAGTACGGACAATAATACTTTTAAGTTGATGAGAAAACGCTAGACGACCACATCCGAATCTATCAAATTTTTAAAATATTTTCCCTCACTTCGAAGTCGTAGAGAAAACATAAAACGTATTAGTATCTTTAAATAAACATAGGCCTCGCTTAGCTACATTGCTACAATGAATGTTTGAGAATTTCCAGGAACGAAAAGATACTGTACACTGGAAGTGCCCTTTTACGCTGGGTGTTTCCCTCAAAAACTTTGTTTTATGCTGATGCTTGTTTTTTCGGGCAACCCCCAGGGGACTTCTGATGGACCAATTTTGCTGAGTTGGGATTTACATCGAGACAAAAATTATCGTTCATTATTCCTCCCAAATGTGTATTTTTGATCCTCGCTCGTGTAATGTCCTCGACCACTCTTTGACCGTTAAACTTTAGCTCGTAAAATATTTCTTCACTTTAGGACCTGATGAGGTATAGTACTTTTTTCCACCTGACAAAGATTGCGTGAGCTAGAGTAAAATAAATTTTATAAAAATCTAACTTAAGAAAATAACGAAAAGTTTAGGCGTCAATAGTCCAATCTCTCCTATTCAGATCAAATGTTGATACCCGAGTAGTACATATGACGTAGAGAGTGTGACGTCACTGCCTGTGCACAACTCTCGCTGCACAGCTGACAGTGAACCACAGATAAACTGGTTTTCCCGCGCTCCCGCCAATATATAATCAGCTGTTACGTTTTTAACCTAACAGTCCGATAAGCTGACCGTGCCCTCTACAGATATACACAAAGTAAGTATCTACTTGTCGCCCTGATATTCTTGTATTTATTTTAGCATTGAATTGTAGTTTGTACCCCCTCTTCCAAAGAGTGTGGCATTACCGAACTAAAATATTAGCAACATCCCATCAAAGTATTTTCAAAACAGATATTTTTACTAAAGTTGTAATTGAATTTTAATTGTTACATTACCAAATTGTGTTTAGATTCCCTACAAGTTTGAATTTAGTATATTTTACATACAAAACAACGTAGTTTAAAGGATACATATGAATTATCATGTATATGAACCAGAAGAATGATTTACTTAAAGTACTATTTAATCAATTTGAGCTATTCAAAAATTATTATAAATTTTGTATCAAACGTATAATTATATTGCACCAGATTGATCCTTGCCCGTGTTGTCTTATTTTAGTACATTCATTGGTCTTTAGTGTATTTAGAAAAGTTGAACAATGTTAACGGTCGCGTATTGCTCTTAAAGTTGTTGATATAATTTTAATTGTATGTTTGTAAAAGTTCTCAAGATAGAATTTTCATAAAAAGAATCTGAAAACCCAGTTACCACAATAAAATATCCCTTTCAAACATTCTGAAGCTATCGATCACGCTAAAAAATAGTTATTATTTCAAAACAAACCATTAACAATAGTTTTATGACTATTCATTAAACATTAGTTAAATCAGACATAGACTGCATTGGTATAAGTTTTCCTAAATGTACACACATACATTTCAGCAACAATCAAACATGATTTCCTCAACGCTGATCGTGTTTCTTCTTCCGATCGTTGTGAGTGTGGAAGCCCAAGTAAACTGCCTCCCAACCAACCCGCCAGATTGTCGGGTAAGAAAACTATCACCTTAATGCCTTTTTTTTTCAGAAAAGCACGATATGAATTCTTCAGTTCTGTTTATTCTTCTGGTCGCTACGGTCGTACGAGCTGGCCCTAATTGTAGCCCTGGACCCCTCCGAACTGTCGGGCAAGGCAAACATCCGTCTAAATGATTTGTGTGTTTTCAGACAGTTATGAACTCTTTGATTTTGAGTACGTGTCTGCTTATGACCGTCGTTACGGTGTCAGCCCGCCCTAACTGCCTCCCAGGACCACCGCCCAACTGTCCGGTAAAAGAAACTATACTTTGTATAGGTCTGGTTAAACCGTAGGCCCGGGCCGCTGCCTAAAGCAACCCTATTTAACTCTGGCCTACACGTGATGGAGCAGTGATATAAAGTTACAATAGCTTGGCTTTAGGTAGTTGCTTGGGCTTAGAACTCAGTATGACCTATAAACGTTATACCTATCCTCGGAGAGTGACGGTGAAAATAAATAACCTAACTTATTAGGCTCCTTTAAAACTAGAGGTGCGCTCTATTAATCCACGTATAAGGATTGAACGCTTCGGTGATTTGCTACGCTCACAGCCTCGCTTCGCCCTTCGGTCTCAGGTTTTGGTAATTTATAACCACGGCTATACGGGGCAGTTTATTAAGTTTACAAACTCGATTCAACTGTTTTTAATAAACCCATAACTGCTTGGTTTAACACAACAACTATGCAAGGTACATTTTTAAATTGTATTTTCTCAATTATTTGTGTTATACAGGTAGACTGCTTATATCGTGTGGAGTCTTCTTTGTAAAATAAGTCTTGACAAACGCTATTAATATATTTTGTTAAAAGCTTTTGCTATCCGCTGTAAAATTATCTTTGTTTTATTCAAAAACAACATATCAATTCAAACGACTCTTAAACTTTTCAAATAAATAATCTTTCTATTAACAATATAACTTGAATATCCGAGGCGTAAACATGAATATCCTCGACTGTATTCACCGTCTAAACAGTGAAAGCAGAAAAGTGTGAAGGACCACTAACCATACTTCTCAAAGCGGATGGACTTAATTCAAAGTTATAATATCCGACATGTTACAATATCTGACATATTTTTGCTAGAAGCTAAGAAGATTATCAAGTAAATGTATACTTATCATACAAAATGTATTTAAAGATGTATCATCACATTTTTAGGAATGGCATTTGGGGATTGATCGAGTAAAGCCCAGCGGTCACGTGGTACATGGTCATGCCAATGCACCAATAGGAAGTGGAGGCACTGCCACAGTCCATGGGTCCAGGGTGATAGGAGGACCTCACAACGGAGCTCAGACTGTGGGAGGAGGCCTGGTTAGGCGTGCATGGTGCTGTAGATGCTACACATGTCCGTGGTCAGGGCAACACCTACAGGTAGGTCTAGTAGTCACGTGGTACATGGCCATGCCAATGCACCAATAGGAAGTGGAGGCACTGCCACAGTCCATGGTTCTAGTCAGATAGGAGGACCTCACAACGGAGCTCAGACTGTGGAGGAGGCCTGGTTATCAACATCCCTCAGGCGTGCATGGTGCTGTAGATGCTACACATGTCCGTGGTCAGGGCAACACCTACAGGTAGGTCTAGTAGTCACGTGGTACATGGCCATGCCAATGCACCAATAGGAAGTGGAGGCACTGCCACAGTCCATGGTTCTAGAGTGATAGGAGGACCTCACAACGGAGCTCAACTGTAGGAGGAGGCCTGGGTTATCAACATCCAGGCGTGCATGCAGTGCTGTAGATGCACCATGTCCGTGCAACACCTACAGGTAGGTCTAGTAGTCACGTGGTACATGGCCATGCCAATGCACCAATAGGAAGTGGAGGCACTGCCACAGTCCATGGTTCTAGGTGATAGGAGGACCTCACAACGGAGGAGGAGGCCTGGGTTATCAACAAGGCGTGCATGGTGCTGTAGATGCTACACATGTCCGTGGTCACAACACCTACAGGTAGGTCTAGTAGTCAGTGGTACATGGCCATGCCAATGCACCAATAGGAAGTGGAGGCACTGCCATCCATGGTTCCACAGCATCCCAACATCCCTCAGGCGTGCATGGTGCTGTAGATGCTACACATGTCCGTGGTCAGGGCAACACCTACAGGTAGGTCTAGTAGTCACGTGGTACATGGCCATGCCAATGCACCAATAAAGTGGAGGCACTGCCACAGTCCATGGTTCCAGGGTGATGGAGGACCTCACAACGGTCAGACTGTGGAGGAGGCCTGGGTTATCAACACCCTCAGGCGTGCATGGTGCTGTAGATGCTACACATGTCCGTGGTCAGGGCAACACCTACAGGTAGGTCTAGTAGTCACGTGGTACATGGCCATGCCAATGCACCAATAGGAAGTGGAGGCACTGCCACAGTCCATGGGTCCAGGGTGATAGGAGGACCTCACAACGGAGCTCAGACTGTAGGAGGAGGCCTGGGTTATCAACATCCCTCAGGCGTGCATGGTGCTGTAGATGCTACACATGTCCGTGGTCAGGGCAACACCTACAGGTAGGCACTCTAGTAGTCACAACGTGGTACATGGCATGCCAATGCACCAATAGGAAGTGGAGGCACTGCCACAGTCCATGGTTCTAGGTGATAGGAGGACCTCACAACGGAGCTCAGACTGTAGGAGGAGGCCTGGGTTATCAACATCCCTCAGGCGTGCATGGTGCTGTAGTCACGTGGTACTGGTCATGCAATGCACCAATGGAAGTGGAGGCCGTCCATGGTCAGGGATAGGAGGACCTCACAACGGACCAGACTGTGGAGAGGCCTGGGTTATCAACATCCCTCAGGCGTGCAGGTCTGTAGTGCTACACATGTCCGTGGTCAGGGCAACACCTACAGTAGGTCTAGTAGTCACGTGGTACATGGTCATGCAATGCACCAATAGGAAGTGGAGGCACTGCCACAGTCCATGGGTCCAGGGTGATAGGAGGACCTCACAACGGAGCTCAGACTGTGGGAGGAGGCCTTGGTTATCAACATCCCTCAGGCGTGCATGGTGCTGTAGATGCTACACATGTCCGTGGTCAGGGCAACACCTACAGGTAGGTCTAGTAGTCACGTGGTACATGGCCATGCCAATGCACCAATAGGAAGTGGAGGCACTGCCACAGTCCATGGGTCCAGGTGATAGGAGGACCTCACAACGGTGCTCAGACTGTGGGAGGAGGCCTGGGTTATCAACATCCCTCAGGCGTGCATGGTGCTGTAGATGCTACACATGTCCGTGGCCAGGGCAACACCTACAGGTAGGTCTAGTAGTCACGTGGTACATGGACCATGCCAATGCACCAATAGGAAGTGGAGGCACTGCCACAGTCCATGGTTCTAGAGTGATAGGAGGACCTCACAACGGTGCTCAGACTGTAGGAGGAGGCCTGGGTTATCAACATCCCTCAGGCGTGCATGGTGCTGTAGATGCTACACATGTCCGTGGTCAGGGCAACACCTACAGGTAGGTCTAGTAGTCACGTGGTACATGGCCATGCCAATGCACCAATAGGAAGTGGAGGCACCACAGTCCATGGGTCCAGGGTGATAGGAGGACCTCACAACGGTGCTCAGACTGTAGGAGGAGGCCTGGGTTATCAACATCCCTCAGGCGTGCATGGTGCTGTAGATGCTACACATGTCCGTGGTCAGGGCAACACCTACAGGTAGGTCTAGTAGTCACGTGGTACATGGCCATGCCAATGCAGGAAGTGGAGGCACTGCCACAGTCCATGGAGGGTGATAGGAGGACGGAGGTCAGGTCATGCTGTTGCTGTGCAGGGCAACACCTACAGGTAGGTCTAGTAGTCACGTGGTACATGGCCATGCCAATGCACCAATAGGAAGTGGAGGCACTGCCACAGTCCATGGGTCCAGGTGATAGGAGGACCTCACAACGGGCTCAGACTGTAGGAGGAGGCCTGGGTTATCAACATCCCTCAGGCGTGCATGGTGCTGTAGATGCAACACATGTTCGTGGTCAGGGCAACACATACAGGTAGGTCTAGTAGTCACGTGGTGCATGATGCCAATGCACCAATCACTGCCACAGTCCATGCCTGATATGTGCTCAGACTGTCCTATCAACATCCCTCAGGCGTGCATGGTGCTGTAGATGCTACACATACTTTTTGTCTAGTTGCATGGTCAAAGTAGTGTGATGTCTCGGCATCCATCATCCCCCAGGCCAACAAACGTTTACATTTCATTTAACTTTAAAGCCGTTATGTGATCTTTGTGAGCCATGCTTAATATTTGTTTATAGTACTCATAGTATGTTTCGGGTTATTTTCAATGGGTCAAAATACAACATCCGCACATACTTGATTTGCTAAGTCCATTTTCTAATATTTACATACACTTTTTACCTCACTTTGAAGTATTGTTAAAGCACATAGCTGTTGTAATCCAAAATCTGTTACAGTGGGAGTGTGGGAGGCAGTGGGAAGGTGGGACCTGGAACTCTGACTGTGGGAGGCGGAGTGAACACTGTTCCTGGTTCCTCTAAAGTACAAGGTCAGGTCGGAGCAACTTACAGCATTCCTTTACCATAAAGTTATATATGAAATTGTAAATATTGTGAATATGTTTTTGTACAGGATCAATGTAGAAAATTAAAATTGTTTGTAAAGGTTTTTACATTGATTTGTTTTATTTTCATAATTTCCTTGTTGTGCTTCTTAACATAAATATTGAAAGTGTATGTTAAATGTTTGTCTTTAAAGGGCATAAGCGATTAATAGAACAACGGCTTTTATGTGTTAATCCTTACTGGTAATACCTACTTGCGGTCATGACTAGAGTACCGCCAGCTATATACTACTCAGGAGTACTGTGATACGACTTTTGCTGAGCTAACGGAAACTCTATTTCAAAATGGGATTTTGCTGGCTAAGAACATGACTGTTCGTTTTAAAAAATGATGGAAATCGGACATAACGTTCTATCTGTAGAAAGTACACACTTTGTACACTTTGTATACATATACACTTATGTATACAAAGCGTTGAAATAATACTCAAAACTTGTCCTGAGGGTTAGGATCTATGCTCATTTCATGGTCCCGAGCCTGGATCTTACCATGCTAATGGCATGAATATCTCATTTTTCCAAAGGAAATTCGATAATAATTCGTACATGAAAACCTAGATAATTCCTAGATTAGTGTAGTCCTCTGAAGACGGGTGGAGTTTCTAACTACCCGAAACGTTAGGAGTAGTTTTCTCCGGAAGTGGCTGGAAAAGTCCGTTCTTTCCTTTTACTTAATTGCTCTCCGCCACTATTATGAACTTTCAAACTAACAATTCGTACATGACTCGGTTATAAATAATTTGTTGGCGCTAGATCATCATCATAATATAAATTAATTTTCTTTTTTCAAGCCGAGTGAGCCTTCGTGCATATGGCACTTATGTGTTGTATCATACAAAACTGTTTGAATAAACGTTTTTCTTATTCTGATTCATTACAAATGTTAATCCGATCTAAAGTAAAACCTTTTTACTTCTTGAAATAGATTTGCAAAACAGTTGGGTAAATTGTAAAATATAATATGAACAACGTTTACTGTTGAATTATTTATTCATCCACTTGCAAGTATCCAGTCTGTAGCTGGGAATAGAACTAACTCGTTTCCTAGAACTGGGATGATGCAACATATAATATTAAACCAGTTGTTTTGCAATATTATTAAACGCTTTTATGTAAGGGGGAAATATACGTTTATACATAATTTATAACAAAGTGATTTTCTTTAGCTAACTCTAACTGAAAATGGGTTTGGTTATTTATTTATTTAATCACCAATATACAAAAGTTGTTTGTGTTGGTTTTTTATAACAATACAATAAATAGTTACATAAAACTACAAGCCACTACAGCAAATATAATTAAACAAAATTCAAAATTTAATTTGTATAATAACATTGAATCAACAGACTTCTTAATGGCAAGTGAGTGGTCCATAAACTCCTGAACACTGTAAAACCCACTAGTGACCAGATAATTTCTAAGTTCTTTTTGAAATATTTTTTTGTTTTGGAGATTTTAAATTTTGTTTGGAAGATTTTGAAACAATATGATTCCTGCCTGAGATAGCAGTTTTTTAATAATTCAAGTCGGTGATGGTTAACTAGTTACTGTTCGAGTATCATGACTATGAATTTCAATTCCATGTGTTAAACTGCATTTATTAAGGCAGAAAATAATAGAATCATAAATATAAAGGGGTGGAAGGTTAGAATGTCTAATTGTTTGAAAGGATCACGACATGAGTCTCTGGTCTTCAAATTGCATAAGATCCTAATGACAAACTTTTGTAAAAAAATATCTTTATAACTTTATTATGGGTACAATTCCTCCACAAACAAATGCCATACTTCAAGTGAGGATAGATGATACCGTAATAAGCTATTTTTAAAATGTCTCTTGAGCATTACTTAGACAGCTGCCTGAGTAAAAATACTCCAGACGACACTTTATTACATACATGTTCAATATGAAAATCCCACGTAAATTTGCTATCAAGATGAACACCCAAAAACTTTTTTGCACATAACTCTTGACATAGGTATACATTATATTTTGGATTTTAAACTTATGTCGTTTGCCCTTGCAATATAAAATGAATCTTTTAACACTGACTAATAGTAATTTATATAAATCAGACTGCAGAGCTCAAAACACTGTCTACTTTCGGTTTCTTATGATGATTACACGTTTTGACATTCGTTTCTCATAATTATTTGCATCATTACCAAAGTTATCGTTTATCACTCGGCCCAACAGGTTCTATTTGATCCTCACTCATTCAATGTCTCGTTCATGTGGATTGAACTTGAGCTTGTGTAAAAAAGAGTGACCTTAGGACCTTTTGATGAAATATATTACATTGTATGAAATATATTACAACATATTATATTAAGTTGAATCACCAGTGTAAATTCGAACTTTATTGTAGTTTAGTATATCTTTAGTAGGACTGATTGCCAGAGTTACCTTTGAACAAATTATTGAGTTTTGTAAAAACCAAAAGCTCTATTAGTCATTATTGATAATGGTTCATTTAATATAATAATATTTACATACCTAAGATTCATATTATAACATATGCCATGCCATATTTTGTTGTAATAACACTTCGTATTAAGATGTAAAATATCTATTGCAAATTAGCCAAATATACAATTTTAAATTCAATTCAGTCTAACCTCTAACAATTATGAAACTTGTTTTAAAATACACACGTGTTAACAAAACAACACTAAATACATGTAAAGTAGACACAGACAACTAAAATAATTGGTTTATATTATTTTCCACACATATGTGCACATCCCAATTTCACATTTAAGTTGTCGCGGCTCATGCATTTGCTTGTTTAGTGAAGCCACAAAATACAATTACATTTCATATTAACATAGACAAACAACAAACAAACAACGTCGCCACAAGCGAGGTCAGTCTGCGTTGTTTGTGGAATTATTATATTATCCGTCAACCAGGAAGTGTTTTCAAAATATATAACTCGTTTGTGAAAAATATTTAGTATTTGTATTTGAATAAATGACTAAACAAAGACAAGAATATTGAATATAATTCGTTTGAGATGTGATCAAAAGGTATCGGGACTGACTTTGTTTTCTATCATATAATGGGATGAATTAGTACGATAAATAAAACATAGATAAACATATGTAAACCTGCCTACTTCCTTTCGAGGCAATACCCTTCGATAGGTGTTTCGGAAACTCTGCGACTATTGATATGTATTATTTAACACTTAACCTTTCGCGGCCGGTGTCACAACTTTAATCTAGTTCTTCCGGTTCACCGCGTCCAAACTTTATAACTAGGTTGGGATATTTCGGCCTCGCTGTGGAGTGTCATCTTCAGTCACTGATTGGTGGAAACTGAGCTTCTTGCTGTCAACCAACCACTAATAGGACAGCAGACAGCAAGTAGCTCAATGTCAGCCAATCAGTGACTCCACGCCGAGGCCGAAATATTTCAACCTTATAATGAAGTTTGGACGTGGTGTGAACCGGATGAACTCTATTATATTTATTATTGTTTACGCATAGGCTAAGTTAGCCCATGCGAATAACAATAACGCCGTGTTGAAAAGTCGGCTTTCCATTTTGCTCTGGCTTGCTTCATCTCCTCAAAATGTGCTCTTATAAATATTTATTATTTATTTTTAAAGGAATTTTTTCTTGTGACTCTACCGGTAATTAAAGATCCACGAAATAAAACATAACAGCGTTATAAAGAGATTCATTTGTCACATACCTTTAAAAGAAAAGTAAAAAGAAAAATGTGAAATATAGCTTTTTGGTTTGCTTCTATAACTCCCACGTATTCCTTTGTTGATTTTCAGTAGTGAAAATGTGTTTTGCTTGAGTTTAACTTAGCTCGTGATAATGAGTGGTCCAATTTTATATACTCCCAAGATAAAATAACCCAACAAAGAAGAACAAAAGAAAATTTACACAAAATATTACAACCCTTACAAACTTTATATCCTTAATTTGTAAAATAAATACGAACAATAATGGTCAGTAGAGTTTTATCTATTTCGACGTTGAGTATTCAAAACTGATAATGGAAGATAATTACTCAGATCGGGTCGTGATAGTTATTTATTGCGTCTTGATGAAACCTTTTTGGCGTGTGTAAGCGTGAATGCTATAAATAACGGAAGGCGCATTTAATAACCTAATTTAAATGCTAACTCAATTTCTGAGATACAACTTGGGAAAATACACCTCTTGAAATTACTTAATATTTATGGGTGAATAACTCAATGTTATTAGAGTTAACTGCATGACGTAAATTACACGTCAGTTTGTGTCTAAATTAAAAGAATAATCCTCCAAGTGCTATATCACTATATCACTATTTGAGATGCCGACCACTCTCCCATTTTAAGGCAAATATGTGGTGAAGGATGAGTGTGATGAGTGGTAGTAATGAGTAAAAAGGTGTAGTCTTGTTACAAACTAAGGCTGACTCTTCCTTAGAATGGGTCATTAATTAATATCCCAAGGACCAATGGAAATACAAGGACTAACGGCTTAACGTGACTTCCCGAACCACGCAGGTGATGGTCTGATATGTCTAAACGATGGTGGGAGTTGATGCGGGTATCATCAGATGATCACTGAGACTATCTGAGCCGCTTTAGACCTATATCATCCTCAAAACCTGACCTCTATGAAGCTGGATTACAGGACCACGCCACTAGTCCCAATCAACTTATAATTATATGTCTTATATGTCTACTTATAATTATAAATCTACTCCAGAGTCATCTTATAGTTATAATCTGTAATAATTAGCAAAATAAAACTGTATTGACTTGGTAGTAAGTTTAATTTATAACTTAATTTAAAATTTGTTAACGAATTTTTTAACTTGGTATGTGAGAAAACTGCCGTAATTTGATTTCCATCGCAATGCACACACTTTGTTTCGTATGAATAAATTTTTTAACATCTTTGAAAATACAAAAATGTATAATTTACAAGAAGGCCAATACTAGATACACTTTTAATTCCACAAGCAATTTCGTCATCGTCAGGCTTGCTACATAAATTTGATTATCTTTGAAGAAACTCTCTGCAAACACAAGTGACGCTGGTTCTTCTAACTTACCTAAATCACTTCAACTTGTCATCCTTTTGTCAAGACGAGTATCTTCCTTTTACCGGAAGTCGAGATTCATTCCCAATAAAAGACCGGACATAACTTATAGAAAAATAGCTTGTGATATATCTCTATCGACTTTCCCTTTATCGAACACTGTATGGTGAATTTACTATACTCTGTGAAAGGCTGACTCAACACTTTCATTTTTGTCGCTGACACACAAAGTCAAACGGATTTGGTTGAAATATGTTTGCATTTAAAACCAAAGTTCTACTATGATTTTACATACTATATTTGTGAATTATATTTACTTGTTCATACTAATGGTAACTGAAATCGTGATTGGTTAAAAGTTACATTTTATTTTAAAATGAGGTATATTATGAGCACTACCACTCTTTTATTTTTACATGTTATGTTTTACGTGTTGATCGGGTAATATTAATACTTTGCTTGTTATTATCTATGGTTTAGGAAATGTTGCCGACGAGTGAAATTTAAAAAGGTATTGGTTTACAATAGGCTTAAATTTTAAATAATAAGCATTGAATTTATTTTGCAAAAACCGTGATGTGGTTCAATTGGGCTTAGCACTAAGATCGCCCATTTAATTTCTTTAAAATAATTAAATACATAAATATAAACATAGTACACCTGCAACATAGGATTTTGGTTAAGTTCTCTAATAACGGGCAATACTTTTACATTTTACAACATAAATCGTATTTTTGTACGATAAAATACAAGCTTTGCTTGTAGAAAATATATTTCCTATGACTTTCTATAATAGTTTTAATAAGCAGGAATAGCCTGTTTTACTCAATGTACTGAATATTTTTAATTTAATTTTATCTTGTCCGAAAATATTTTTTTTTTTTCACTAGAGTGGTATGGTAAAAATACTCTTTGACTTCAATTAAAAAGAACAACACACGATTAAATACCTGAATCTACACTTTTTTAGTAAGTAGGAGAAATTTAAAACGATAACTTTCCAAACTAAGTTTTAGAGTCATATTTTTTCGCAAAAAAATTAAAGCCTTCAGTCAATCTTATTAAAAGAATTTCATTGTAATTTCCTCCGAAACTCATAAAACAAAAGCCGTCCGACCTATAGGTGTATAAACTTTACTATTATTGTCAAACGCAATTCCAATTACATTTAACTTCATGAATACAAATTAACTTAAATCTAAGATTTAAGGGTACAGAATACAAACAAACCCTCAACGCCCACAGGCTGGGCAGGCTGTGTAAAACTTGTTTTTGTTTAAAGCAATGAAGATAATATTTATTCATTTTACAACCTTAACTAACTCCAAAACTCCGGAACATTGTTCCCCGATATGTCTAATGTATGACTGGACTTAAACTGCAATGATAATATTTCAGTTTATTCTTATTTCCACAAAAGGTAGTTATTTGAAACTGAACCAGGGGATGGAAACCTCCCCCGAAGATACAGACTTCCAGTAAACTGACCCTTGGTAAATAGACAGGGTTAAGCAAGCCTAGATTAACTTGACTGAGGCTTAACCTGGATTAACGTATCCATCTTAACTGAGGCTTAACTTAACCGTCTCTTCTTGTTCATGAACCATGTACAGTATAACCATTCAGGGTTCTGCGACTACAATCTACACTTAACATATCAGTTAGTAAAAAGCAGCTTTTTCCTTTTATATTAATATTAAATAATTGTTGTTTGAATACGAATATGCTAAATTTGTTAAAGCATGTATTTACACTTAGGTAAAATAATGTTAATAAATGTTTTATGTATAAATAGAGTTAACTATGAACGCAGATTAAAAATGGCTAAATTGTCTATAAGGAAAATATTGAAAGTTAACTTCAACCCTTGTCTACCATTGACTTTTTTACACTACTTTTTGCTTACGGTGAACCCAGCTTATTTATGTCAATACACAAAGGAATACGTATAAAGGAAAATGAGAAGAAATAATAAAAGAACAATAACTATAGAGAAGAACTAAAACCAAACACTACCTTCTTTGTGTTTGACTCTTCATATGAAAACACCGTGTATAGAACAAAATACCAAATTAAAACTTCGGTTGAAAAGGTAGTTTATATTTTGCAATTCACACATGAGTGTTTTGAGATTAATAGCACACATCCACGGCTCGTGTCAAGGGGATTTATGGTTTGTCAAGTTGGTATGAATGTGCGACCACGATAACCACAGCCAATGAAACATTGCAACAAAGAGTTAAATTTATATCCAAGAGCAGAGTGATTAGTCAGAACAGAACAAACATTAGCTGACTGAACTCTCTTCTTTCTTAACTCTCAAGTAAGTGAATTTACAGTTCCTAGAAGACATTGTACAAAGCACGAAGATTACACGTGTATTATTCACGTACGAGGATTATACGAATAACACACGAGTAACGAGAGAAAACCGCGTCTGGAATTCTAAAATGAAGGTATTCGTAATAACAATACACCTTCCAGGTAGATTATGAATTTACGCATGATTCGAGAGAGATTCCTGAGTTTACAGGGAAAACATTCCAGAGTTAATATGATTTTTAGATCAATTAGATGGTTTTAACGTGCATCGTTAACAGTCTTGCCCTATTCACAGTTAATTAATAAAAGTGAAAATCAAGTTTGCTTTATTAAAATATGTACACTGTCATCTAAAGTAAAGATGGACACAATTCGTCTTAACAAAGTATTATCAGTAATGGCTATATAGTTTCAAAGACGACCAAAAACATACTTACAAATAATATAAAATAAAAGTACTGAGGTGCAAACAAAATTGTGTATGTTCTGACCAATTATGAGGTTATTTTTTAACAGTCATAAACATTAATTTAAAACTATTTCACTAGAGTATTTGCAGCTTAGGCCTGTACTATGACAATTAAATGTAAATAGTACTTATCTAAAAAGCCAAAAGTACCAATAGCCACTTAAATAGTAGTGAGGAATCATACCATCGCGATTCATTGAATATGAATTCGTTCATAAATAATTAAATACCTCTATCAGTTGATCACAAACAGTTTTCAAATATGGAAACAGTTGAAACACTTTGCACTATCAACGTCTAAGTAAAGAGTTCAGCGTCAGTTGAATTATTCATTCCTTCATTCTCCTATTCCAACTGCGCTGAGTGCAGTATTATGAGTTTGTTGAATTGTGTAAAGGAAAAACAACTTGAATATTTAATTCAGTGCAATTCTTTTCAACAAAACTGCTCATTAAAGTCCGATCTTGGATCTAAAAAGATATACAACAGCATTAACATATTATTAATATATAAACTACCGTACTCAATACATTAGTGGAAAAAGGTGTAGACCAAATCTGGATTTAAACCCGGATCTCTCACTTTCCAGGCAATTTCTTTTTCTTAAAATTTAGAAGTATTTAGTCTGAAAGCTTATCCTTACCATGTATCTGTCAATGAAGCTATGGTTTCTTAAGAAGCAGTGACAACTATTTTACGGCGTAATATGACTGTGAACTTTTGTTTTCAATTTAATCATAAGAGTGTTTTCCTAGAGAACAGTGGCCGCTTAAATATGGTCACATTAAAAACCGCAGACTGTGGTAAAGTGTGACTGTGAAAAGAGTTGCCTGCGTTTCTAGGAAACCATAACTTTAGGACTTAAATCAGCAAACTGGAAATAGGAGATTATGGGGATTAACACTTAGCTTCGTGTTGGCCTGATTATATTTTTGAAATAGGATTTAGTTATATTCAATCTATATATATATACGAAATCCATATAACCAATCAACTACAGCCAACAAAACAAAACAATACGCAGAGCGGTTCTATCCTACAAAGCTAAATGATCACAAGTACTTTGATAATACATTCCTTAACAAAGAAAAAGCATCAACAACAAAACACAGGCTTTGACAACACTGAAACTCAGATTACATTGAAACAGCTGTCTGACGATTCTACGCTATTTGATTGCACAAACTCAAAGCTTTGACAACACTTTTAGATCATTGATGATGGGTTTTGACTTTTAGTGTTTCATCCTTTTGGGTAAATGATACTGATGACCTGTTTACACATTTTTTTACACTGTAAAAGATTGAAAGCCCTACCAATAGAGTGAAAATCGAGCCACTCTTAAATGAGAGTGGCTGGGTTTCAACATCCGGAAGAGCAAAATTTCACTCTTTATTACTCCTTTATTTTTAAAGTGTAGATTGTTGATAAATGTATGTTTTCTTCTTAGGTATTTATTTTTAACGAACCCGTATTTGCATACGCGTGTTAAACTTAGCAAAATTATAGTTAATAAAAATCAATTTCGTCAACAATATTGACATTCTAGACAAAATAAAAACTTTACTTCCTAATAGGAGTACAACTATTGTTATAATACTGTTGAAAAAACAACATGAATTTAATTGTATAACATTTTAGTTTCAAAATCACTTAGCTCATTAAAAGACTTACTCATAGAACAAACAGCAAGAGCTTTGATTTAAAGTGCATTAACCTTTGAGTGAAAATGTGTAGTTTAAAATAAACACTTGAGTGACTTTCAAGCTGTTAATCTTTTTCTCTGCGTGGGGTTTCTCCTTTTCAGAAAATGAATGACTTCTCCTATACTTTGAAGTCAAAACAGTTCTTTGCAATATTTTTCCAAAAGCGTTCACTGGATTCCAATCAAAGATTTCTTTACGTCGTGCTTTTCAATGTGGATACCAAGTTCTCCTTGACTGACATACGTAAAAGCTAAGAACTAATGATTTACTGTGGTTAAAAAAGTAAAATAATTTATGATGGCGTAGATTACGTATGAGGTTAAACGCTTCACGTTAGTTTTTGTGATAAAAAGTGTTACTTATTTTTGGGAACACACAACACTTTTTGGGAAAGCTAGCCAAACCAATTTGTCTGCTCCGGAAATTGAAACCGTGACCTCAGGCTTTGTACGCCGTGAGTCTTCCCACTGAGCTACTACTTATCAGTAGTCGTCATTAATAGCTAGTATTCACCATCTATTTTTTAGGTTACTTTGATTATTTAGTTTTAAGAGTCTTACTCGTAGTAGATATGATTATGTCAAAAATGCATATGCTAAAATCTCTTATATCAAACTGATCGTTACCGTTACTTTTATTATATTTAATTTGTGCCTAGCCAGTTTCAGCAACGTTAGTACACTATACACACAGAACAGTTACAAAGGTACATTTCCGACTCACGCCGGAAGAGCAGGAAGCTGAACCACTGCTGCTGCCTGGCGGTGTGAGGCAGAGTTACCGCGCAATGAAGTTAGCCACACTTCCGTATCCGGTGGTGAACCTTATTGCCTTTATTGCTCAACACTGCCCTTTACCTTCTGCGTGCTACAGCTGTAGTTTATCTACATGATGTAATCTCCACATGAATACCCGCACATACGGTATTCTCGCTTTAGATCATTGCTTTTTTGTTGATTTTTTTTAAATTTAAATTTTTGAAAATAACGAACTTAGTTATACCTGTTGTGTCCTTAAGAGAACTTACTCGTCTAAGATGATCCCTTCCGCTCATGGACCGTGCAAAAGTAATGACTTTTGTTTCTCTGTACAGTTAGGTCAATCTGCTGCGCACCTGTTATTGGCCGTCTGCTGCTCCCTGCCAGCTAGTCCGATGGTAGCTTCCACCGAGCGTTGAGGCGTGTTGATTTTTCTGGTTGGTCATTATGTGCACAGCTAAATTAAACTGTTTCTATGGTAAGCTGAATGTTGAAAGCAAACTGTTGTTCAACAATTACAAACATTATAATTTCGTTGCTATGGATTTTGAAATTGTATCATTTCTCTGTTTGTGCTTGTACTGAACACTTCGTAAGTATGGGACTCATTAAAGCTACTCTTGTAGGCGTTGTCGTGCTCCGCTGCTTTGACAAGGACAACGTCCGCAAACTCCAGGAGCTAGTGGCACCGAGGCCGTCACTGGGGATAGGTCCGATCCCTCGGCGGCCTCGCCCGAGTCTCGTGTTTAAGTCCTGTGGATCGAGGCCTGATCTGGTGTGGAGGGGCCAGCCTTGGTTTTGGCCCCGGGCTCTTTTAAGGGCCCAAAAATACTCTCAATGTGTTTTACAAAATATTTTGGTTATAACCTTTTTATTCTGGTTTCCTAGGAACCCGTGCTTGTGTACTCCCAACTGTCTTGGTCGGAGTCTGCGCTTCTACTGAAACATTTTCCGTGCAAATTTATTCCAAAACACGTTTCTATGGCTTCAAAAGCTTGCAGGTATCAGGAAATAACAGTGCAAATCATGACAAATGCTTTAGATGAGGAGGATATCGGAAATTTCGGATGAGTAGTCCAAATTCAGTGATATTTAAATTGTATTTCCCCTTCATGATGTGTAGTAAAATATCACGTAAGTCTAAGGAGAAAGTTCGAGGCGAAGCTGAGAGCTAGGGAACAAGACTCACAATTAGCTAATTAGAAAGTCATTCACTATTGCAAACTAATTATATAAATGGAAGCAAAGGAGGTTCGCTTTACGTTCAGTGGCACCTTTGCGCTTAGCTGCGTGTTGGCCTGGTTTTGATAAAGGAGTTACCAATAAAACATCCAAATATTGACGCAAACTTTGTAACGTTGAATAAACGTCAAACCAATGTCACAGTTACACAACCAATCAGCGTTACAGTTGTCAGTAAATAACTGTGTTATGCCACAGCCAATAACCTACTCGTATATCTTCAACTCAAAACAATCTGTGCGTGTCCTTTGAAAGCTGATGAATGCTGCTTACTAACATTTAAACTATTTGTGTTTGGTCCTTGTAAACCTGGTATATTTATAATGTTATACTTCTTTGCGCACTTACTTTCACTACTAGTTGAACAAACTCATTACCCTAATAACGAAAAAGATTTTGTCGCTGATCGAAGACGTAAAAATGATTTACTATCGTGAGTATTGAGTATAGCCAACCCCAAGTTAATCCATCCCAATTTGTCCATTTCTTCTTAATTATGTATTTGTTTTTTTACATCCCAATTCAGGTACTGATTGATGATGGTGTATTATGAAGTAGTTTACCTTTTTGAAGTAATTCCAAAAAAGTGGCTGTGTAAAATGGTTGTCAAACACACAAACTGTTCCAAATTAAAAAAGCCAGTCCAAATTATTGCAAAATCGCAATGGAGAGAGTCCAAGCCTTCCAAAACTTGAAATTAATACAATCTTGCATTTACATTGTAGAAAAGTATCAAACTTAAAAAGCATCAACTTTTCGACTGTAAGTTATGTTGTCCTGTTTGATAATAACTTTGGCCAGGCACACAAAAACGTAGTTATTTCAAAATTAAAGATAACATGACCTTTTTAACTGTTACAACATCTTGTGGCTTAGTGAACAAGTAGTATATACCAAGCATTTACAAGTCGTTAAATGAAATATGTAATTTTACTACTCCAATAACATTATTTATTTACTATTTATTATTATTTTAAAAGACCAAGGCTCTTTTGGCCCTCTACGTGACGTGCCATAACATATATACATTTATATAGTATCTTTTATATATGTACAAGATCGGAATAAAGTATTGTCACATGTTATTTGTCAATATCTTTTGTATTTTTATTAATATCACCTTTTTTGTAGTTAACTGTCTTCAAATTGTAACGAGCTAATCAACTTACAAATCAAGTTACTTAATCAAGTCACAAAATAATTGTTCTTCTTTTAACGAAAATGTGTTATAAATATAATAGGAAAGAATATTCCTAAGGAGATAGTTAGAAATCAACTAATCACATACAACTATTAATAAATATATTTAATAAAAGTTTAAATTTACATTACATTATGCATGTTAAAACTAATAGTTTTAGCGTGAGTAGGAACTAACGAGTAAGTAGCATGATCACTTACAAATTTTGATTCAACAAATGTTGACGCACTACAAGTTGATTTTCAGTATCTACATGTCAAAATTGTTAATAACTGTTTAATATTGAAAACAACGGAATAGCCTATATTTGAGTTGATATTGTGCTTACTTTTTATTTGGGCTGGATATAATATTTTGTTATGGTTAGGTGGTTAGAAGTTATAGGAGTTAAATCCATTTGCAATATTGCATAGCTACTATTTTAAGAGCTTTAGATGACACTTTTGCGACTTATGGGAATAGGTTATTTACATTTTTGGTGGATCAAATTATGTAAATTTAAAGTTAGGCTTTGTTGATTGTTCTCCTGAACCTCCTGCCAACGGACACTCCGTAGCGAGTCTCTCCGGGCCAGGAGCGAGTGACGTCAGCTCCAGCGTTCCACCCGTTCCTCCCCTCCCAGCGAGCTCCCACTCCGGCCTGGACAAACACACAGATTAAATACATCTTTATATACAATAGTTTACATTATAATAAATTAAAATTATGGGTGATTTATTTTTGTTTATGTCATTTATTTCTATACGTTTTTGCTATTTCTCTAGTCCTTGGTTACGTATAATCATTACGGGCTGGCGAAAAGCCGGCTGCCTTTTATTTTATTTTATGACAGCGTCTGAGTTGGTGTCCAGCCTAGTGACGGTGAGTGGTCGGTCTCTCAAAGCAAAGCAAACGCTAGAGTGCCTTGGTCCGGAGGGGTGAGCTCAATTCAATTGCATCTTAATTATTCGTTATTCATTTACATGTCTATTGCCTGTCTATATTTATTGAGTTGTCTATATGTATTGTATTATTTATATTTGTTGTAGTTAAGTAGTTTATTTATGTAAATCAAATAATGTCTAGTTATAGTTATCTGCTGCTGTCTTCAAGCATGTTATTTTATTTATATGAATTTAGGTGATCTGTGTAACTGGCAAATCAGCTGTACAAAAGAATTCAATAAAGAATGTATTTATTATACAATATTCAATACACTTTGAACTCAAAAGTAAAATAATCAATGTACCGGTATATAGCAGTATAATTCAATCATTTTTTGTTGAAAGAGGACACAAACATAAACTGTGAAGATATAAACTATTACAATTATTGTCAGAAAATAAACTAATTATAAAATTGAAAAGCAATATTTTTAGGTGGATGAGATCCTTCAATAGCCAAGATATTACTATCGGGTCCTCAACATCAACAAAAACACAAAGTAAACACGTACTTTCATCTTAAAATTGTATTACATTTTACATTCGTTCGCCCAAAACGGTAGTTTTCTAAAACCATACATTTTTGTACCTAAGAAAGTTAAATTTTACTAACCAAGCCTTTAAAATTTGAAATATACGACACGTGATTTTCGTAAGAAACTTTATTGACTCCTTATAGGCCAAACTTCTTTACGACTACCAGAATATGGAGATGACTACTCGAATATCTTTACTCTCCAATATGCACTCTGCCAAATATTTGTGGGTAGTGAATCATCAGTTCTCAGATTTTACGGAATAATTACACAAGCACGAGTATAGTTTATAGGATTTCAAATATTGATTTCAGTCATCTACCTGGCTCTGTCCATTGTAAGGTCCCCCGAACACTCGGCTGCCCTGCACGGTGCCGTCCACCCTGTTGTTCGCGTCCCGGTGGATGGGTATGTTGGCATGTCCGTGCACTATGGTCCCCTTGGGGTTCACATGGTCCGCTCCCACATGCCAGTCCTGGAATAACAGTATTTATTAATTACAAGTTAAAACGGTTAACAAATAGTATTTTTAAGTATTCGGTTAACATATGGAATTTTTATGAATTCTCTAACTTACACAATGAAATCCCTCCCCTTCTCAACCCCCTCTCAAGTGCGAGGGCACTTCTGGTATACCGATTTTGATAATTTACCAACTTAACATAGATATTTTCATAAGGCGATGGAAATGAATAGCTATATTTTCTATAGGAAATCCCTGACAAAGACATAGGCTAACTTAAACAAATTATTCTAGAATGTATAAAGATAAAGGTAAGAAGTTTACTTCGTTATCGGTATGTATAGTTTATTTTTTTGGCTTTAACCTTAAGATTTGTAAACCCATGGTTAAATTTTACAATACAATTAACTTGAAACTAATTTATTTACCCTCTTGTCTTGTTGCGGTTGTGCAAAAGAGAGAGCGACCAAGGTCAAGAACAGTACACAAGTAGTCTTCATCATTTTTTCTGAAACAGAAAATAAGACTTTAAACAGAAATACTGTAAACCTATTTCGGTGCAGTGGTCAGCATAATCACCTGGCAAGTGAGAGACCCGGATTCAAGTCTCGGTTTGGTCCAAACCTTTTAGCTTCAAATTTCTTTAGTAATAAATTATTTATTTAGCGTTTATACAAATTACGATCTGCTGTAAACCTTTTTTGTTAGAGATGCTTTAATCATGTTTTATTTTTGAAGTGTTCCATTACTTTAAACGTAACTATATCAGCAGGGTTTTAGGTCTCTATAGTCATTAAAACCAAAATGATATAGTAGCTATTGAATATTAATAAGTACTAATTTTTGTAATGGATGAAATTATTATTAATACCAAATTAGTTTAAAACAAACTATTTTTAGGGGAAAAGAAGTTACCAAGGAAGTGTTTATAGGCTACTATTAGGCAGGCAATACACCTGAAAATTGTATGAATTACTTCAAAGGATAGTATAATATCTGCACGCTTTAGACTGAATACAAATTACTATACTTCTCAAAATAATTCTACAAAAGGTCCCATGCAGAGTGTCGCATTTTTTAAATTCCAAACTTTGGTAAATGTATCTAAAAATGTAGGTAAAAATCGGCTGAGCATTATCAGAGATGAAAATCAGTTGTGAGAAATATGACGTATATCTGCTAAACTGAGGTTTTGACAATTTTGTTAGTTCAATGGAGTGTAGCTATATTTACTTTTATAATTCCGTGATAACTAGCAAGAAACATAATAGTTTCAAGTATAGTTCAATTCCTTTTTCAAAAAATATTTAAATAAAATCTACTATAGATAAGCTGACACAAAAATTGATCACCTCAAGAAAACAAGAGAGAATACGCAAGCACAATCGTGTTAAAAAAATCTCTTGTTAGCTTGTAAAATGCAATTAAATTAACGACCAACTTGTTGTACTTACTATAGTGTGAGGTAGAGTCTGCTACGGATGCTATGCTGTGCAGTGAATTGCTAAGAAGCTGTCTGCTGCAGTCACAATGAAATCAGCTGATTATAAAGAGACGCGCGCTGGCGGGAAACCCCGCGGTGAACCACAGCTGTAGTTTACAAGACCTTTGCCACGCGAATCGATCTGCGAATTCAGATGAACCTATGGACGTAATATGAGTTAATGATAACAACAGGAAAGTTACACTCAACTTAATTTTATCACAGGGAATTGGTTAATTTATTGTTTTCTGTTCTTCGCTGTACACTGACCTGATTAGGGTTTAGAAATAAAATATACAAAATGTACGATCTACTAAATCGTATATCTGGATGATTAAATGCATTACATTTACGTTGACCATGTACAATAAGCTTCTTGCTGTGTGTTAGTTTCAAATTAAGTTACTATCGAATTGCCTTTGGAAAAGTTATATATTCATGCCGTAAGCATGGTAAGACCCAGACCCGGGACCGTGAAATGAGCACCGATCCTGACCCCCAGAACACGTTTTGAGCATTTTTACAAGACTTTATACTGTATACATGTGTATCTATGTGTGTACTCTCTACAGGTCGCATTTTTGTGCGATGATCATAAAATGTGGTACAAATGTTTCTTTTGTAAATATCTCGGTCAAGTTCATTAGCTAACAACATCAGGCTACCGAAAGTACCCTTTGGGAGGGGACTTGGGTTAAAAAAGTAGGTTTAATTCTCTAAAAAAGGCAGGTTTGTCCGATTTTGATAATTTGAAATACATATGTGGTTTAATGGTATCCATCAATGTACTAAAGAATATGAAAATCCATTGTGTCGTTTCGAAATAACGGCCAAAAAAGTGTATTTCGCTATAACAACGTTGAAATACGTTTTTTCTCCTAGATATGAAATCAAACGTGCAGTAAAAGAACACCTCAGTCTGATGCCGAAGATCAAAGCAAGGTCGTGAGCGCAGCGAACAGCCTCGTAACGCTTGTGGTCACACAGAAGGCCAGGCTGAGGCCGAAGGCCGAAGCGAGGCTGTGAGCGTAGAATAGACCGGTCGAATGCCGAAGCGAGGCTTTAAACGAAGCGAATAAGAGTAACAAATTGCAAAGGAAATTCGATTTTTTATGCAAGTGGCGCTTTAGTACTTAGCTGCGTGTCGGCCTGGTCAAAATTGCAGTTTTGTAGCTCTTGATGCCAGTGGTAATCAAGATCCAACTGTTAAATGGGCGGAACGTGGATTTGGGAAAGGGGTCCAGGGGGTAGTAATTATTTTAGTTTCTTTTAGTCATGTGGGGTAACGTAATACTTGTATAAGTTTTTCTATATGCTGAATCGATAAGAACTATTCTTGGATCAAAAGAACCTTTACAAGAAAGATTTCATTTATTTAAAGACGTGAAAAGTTGAACTGAACAATGGTATTGTATTCACTAAAGTCTTCGGCTACGGTCTTAACTATATTTGTTTAACCGATTTTCCAGGCATTAGTGTTTTTTGATAGGTAATAAATTTATTAAAACCTAACCTAACTGTTATTTAGGACATTTTGTCATCAACAGTTGTTCGGTTAAATAAGCCGACATCCTGTTCGCCTTGAGAGCATAATAATGAAACATCTACCTTACCTTCCAGTTGGAACTAGATTGGTGCTGCTCTCTCGTGAACTCTCGAGAAACTGTTCTCTCTCTCAGTAGATGAAGAACTGGTTCTAATCACTAATGTTTGTAGTATACGCCTACTTTTAGTTTAATCTAGCTGACTCGTACATGTGACCACAGGCCTAACGAGGGCGCTGTTCTAGAACATTAAGAACATTTTAAAACTGGGTATACAGTCATCACCATCACAGGTGCAGTATCACAAGGATGGGTGTGACAGTTTAGGTTAAGCATAATTATTTAAGTTCCACAAGGTTTATTTTAAGTGCTAGGTTTAGGTTGACATGAAAATGAAGACTTGTTTACCTCTGCAAAAACTTCGTTCAAAAAGATAATAAAAAATATTTAATACTACCCACCGACAAATTTAGATGTTCACTAAGAAATTGTGTGCCTGAATAAAGATAAATGCATGGAAATTTAAAGACCTCAGGCAATAAAAATTACATTATTAGATAGTTTGAAGTTGTTTCTAAATCTAGTAGGCTAGGAAGATCAAATATTGTTTCCAGAATGGTTATTTGTTCGTCTGTTCGTCATTGTAATCGATACCCTATGGACATCTAAACGGATTGTGTTCAAGCTTTGCAGATATTTTGATCTATTAAAGCAAGGTCTCTTTTCAATTAAGAAAAGATCACGTTACTAGTTTCAAAAGCTTGGCGTTTTTTATGATTTTTGGAAACTCTTTCGTCACCGAGTGACGCCTGAGCTAGTTCATACTCTAAACATACAGGACTAGAAACTACAGTTCAAAGTGGACATAACTCAACCGTACTTGAAGTACCGAGGTCGAAGGCCACGATAATGTGTATCTATGTGATTGAACACCGTGGCCGAAGAAAAGAGCATCGGTTTGTTATCATGGCATGTCAATTTTTGGGGCGCAAAGGCCGATGGGAGTATCAATGATTTGTAAAAAGGTGACACTCCAAGGTTCAAGGCCAAAGAAACGGTTTGTAATCACATAACGGAACAGCTTTTTCTCCAATTTCGTTAAAACCTCATAGAAAATATTTTTTCCGTTTATGTCACGGACAATGTAATTTCAAATGTGTCTCGTAATATAAATTACTTTGCTTGAATTATTTATAGAACTACGGAACCCAGCAGAGTGTACCTCTGGTACAGAGAAGTCCTTTGCAGAAGCGAATCTGCTTAGTTTGGGCCAACCGACTACGTTTTTTTCTCCAATGTGTTGAGATTTTGTTGAGCTTGAAAATCCTCAATAAATACCCGCCAACGGCAAGTCATCTGTTAGCTGAACAACACGCCCACAGCCATAAACACCGAAAACATGCTATTCCCCAAAACAGGTACCTCGCTTCGCTCAGTCAATAAGTACTAATGAAGGAACTCACATCGCGTTGACACGCCGCCCCGGCATGCCTCAGCTGGTCCCGGGGGGCCAGGGGGAGCCGGGGGGTCTGGGGGGCAGGGGCGGACCAGTTTTGCAAATCTGTCCCGTTACCCGCGCACGGTGACCTTTATGAGTCCAGTCTAATTTATCACCCAGCCCGCGGGTTTGCCAATTTTTTTAGTTTGTTTTCCTTTTAACCTGTCCGGATTCAATTTTAGCGCGGACCGGTTGTTTTCAACGTTTGCCCAGAGACCATTTCACGCATAAACTAATCGGTTTAGTGGGATTGCTGTTGTGACAAACTTTGCTTCGAGAATATTGCTAAGGTTTTAGCGCCAAGTGGAGGTTACACTAAAAAATGAAGGAGTGAAGGCCACTCAGAAAGAGTGAAATTTCGCTCTTTTGGGCCTTGAAACCCAGCCACTCTCATTAAAGAGTGGCTGGATTTTCACTCTTTTGGGAGTGGTTTTCACTTAAACTTCATTTTCTACTTAAATCAAGGTCTTCTAGGGATTGAAAGTCACCATTTTAATGTTTCTACACTCGTTTGTGAAATTGTACATGGAATTAAAAAGCTCACTATTTAATAAACACTCGTATCAATAGGCTACATCTCTGCGTTTTTCGGTTTTATAAAATATAGTACATTAAATCCGTTAGAGGTTTTTAAATTTTTCGAAGGAATCAACTACAGTACAAAGTGAAGTTAAACTACTTGATAATTAAATAAATATAAAAGTTTATTAATCACCAGTCGCTTAAGCTCAAGTGCTTGGCTACATAAAACAAGAACATTTTCTACGGTACATAAATTGGATGCACTAAAAATACCAACAAATTGCGTTTAAATTATCTTAATATTACAGTCTCCGGAGTTTGCAGAGTAAGCCTCCGATTCAAGCCCTGGTACCGACTGCAAGACATTTTATTTAAAGCAATGTTACAAATTGTATAAACATGTTCTCGACCCTAGTTTATTCGTTTGTTTAAAATTAAAATGAGTTTTAATGGTGATTATTTCACGATAAGTCTATTCTGTTGGAAGCGCTGACAAAACTATCGCTTGGGGAAAGAGCTCTATTTATTTATGCTATCAAAGTATGCGAAGATGTTCCATTTAAAAGTATTCGAAATAATTTACATTGTTTATATCGTTTACGTAAATCAACCAACACGCTAAACTAAATCAACGTAAATCAAAATTTACTTTTAAGCTAGTTTCCTCATGAAAAATTATCTATTCATGCCGTGATTATGGACCATGAAAAGTCAATGCCGAAGATAAAGATCACATCCTTGAAAGAATTTAACGAGGCAAAGTTAAGACTGTAAGCCCTATCTGCCACTTGACCTCGACTCTTACTTGGCTTTGAAGAAAAACTTAAAAAATAGTAATTGATGACATCGAGGTTCGATCCCACGCCAACGGAGTGACGAGCTTCGCAATCGCTAGCGATACCAACCCGCCACGACTCCGCTAAGCGCCTTGAAACGCCCGTAATTATATAGAGCGTAGATCTGAGGCCGGAGGCTTAGCAAGACTGAACGTAGCAAGCAACCATAGCAATAGGACATGTAAAACGGAGGCCGAAGGCCGAAGCGAACTTTCATGACCACCGTTATAAACTGCAAAGGAAATCCTATTCACTCATGGCACCAGTGGCGCTTGTCATTTACCTGCGTTCGGTTTGGTTTATGATTAAGTTTTCCCGCTGAAACTATTCTTCTGAATACACTTATAACGCTCTTTCGTAACTAAGTTGTCAAGTCATCCAGATTATTAAGCCTTTTACATAAATAATTCAGGTCAAAGTATTACGAAATCCATCTTGTTTCTTACTCAAGGCTGCTGACTCCACAAAGGACACGCCTTAAGGAAGACGTGCTCGAAATATCAGCGGTTCAGAAGGCCAAGGTTTGGCAGTGGACCCGCCCAAGTCCAAGGAATATCAAGTTACGTCTGTCTGTCTGACTGACCGGCAAGGACTTGCGGAGGCGGAGGTGGAGGAGGGGTGCCACAATACGCTAATCACGATAATAGTCATGTCTAATCATACAGCGGTATCAATCATAAACAAAGAATGCTGTGAGAGTGGCGTCCTCTGACTCATTTGTCTTCAGGGAGCACCGTGACAGCGTCCTGGGGGACAAGAGGGGTTCCAAGGGCTACAGCACGGAGGCTTTGCTCTGTATTTTCAGAAGACTAAAAAACTGTCCTTTCATTCTTAATAAAACATTTCCAGAACATCGGAAGGAGACTGGCGAAAAACAGGTGAAGCAAAATCAACGTCCTACCTGGTCCAAAGGATCAGCATGGCGATTCAAAGAGGAAATGCCGCCAGTATTCTCGCGTCCTTGCCCACAGAAGAGAAGCTGGGAGATATATTTTGTTTATAGCTTATGCATATTAATTTATTTGTTATGTAATTTTTTATTATTTGTTTTATACTTTATTATTTCTTTAATGTTCATACCTTTTTCTTTTTATCAAATATACTTATTACTCAACATTTGAATACTACTCTAGTCCCTAGCCAATCAGCCAACCATGGTGTGTCCCAATTGAAGTCGCGTACCCATCTGTGTTATACAATTATTGAGAGATAAGGATTGTTTTGAGACGAGTTTTTAGTGACTAGGAGTCAGAGGCGTGTTTGACCGAATTCGATATTCTCTTGACCAAGACAATGGGGGAGAGCAAAGGTTCATTGGCTATTCAAGGACTATTGTTTCGTGTTTTCCAGTCCAGTAGTTGCTCCTGTCTGTTGTGTGGAGATATAGTTACAAAAACTACTTTATTTTAGGTTTTTCCCAATTTATTAAGTTGTAATAAATACATATCCAAATTAATGTCATAACCCAGAGTTTTCTGTTATAACACAACGTATGTAATGGAGAGTAGGCATTGAAGTATTGGTGAAAAAGTAATCCCAGAAAACAAAAATATACTTTTCCTATTCTTAAATATTCTAATGTTTAAAACTACCGTATTTTTTAAGTGGTAAAACCATTTACACTTTCTGATTTTGTCAAGAAATATGGCTTCTTTAACGTTTTACGCATATAGTCCTGTCAGTCCAAAAGTAGTAATTTTTTGACATTTTACACTATGCAAAAAGGTTAAGTCAATTAAGGTGTATTTGGCATAAGTAAGAACCCATTAAAAATCTAATTAAATTCTCAATATAGTGTTAAGTTTAGGTTATGAAAGGGATTTTGAATGTTTCAAATCACCATTCAAACTACAGTGTCGTCCTCCATGACACACACACAAACCGCTGTTCCCTTTGTCCCTTTTCAATACATATGACTTTTGTTTCCCAACATAACGGCCTTTTATTTCTACTAAAGCTTTGACCTTTGTCAGACAAAAATAACTTTGACGTTCGAAAGCTCTATTGAATACAAAAGTGGATGCCAAAGTGTGACCACTGACACGTTGCAGATATTCATGATGTGAATGATAAACAGCTCGAGGCTCTGCCGAAAATACAACGTAGTCAATAGCAAAGTTGTAACTCGTGTCAAAATGTGCACTTTCCAACCTTAAGTTAATCAGTTAAAAATAATAGGAATATAAAACAGAAAACGCCCTTGGTAAACAATATTTTGTATGTAGACCATTTTAGTCACATGTTTCGGCTCTGAGACCATGATCATACTCAGGTGTTCACAATCATGATCATGGCCGAAACATGAAACTAAAATTTTCTATATACAAAATATTCTTTACTCAGAGTGTTTTTCTGTTTTATATTCCTATTATTTTAAACTATAACACCACTTTAATTTCAAATCATAGAGTTAATTAGCTATGTATCAAATCGCAGCAACAGGATATAAACCTGCCAGCGATGGAAGAAAAATCCTGTTGATGACTGGTTACGGTTTTGGAAAGAGGATATCAGATGAATCAGAATTAGTCAACAGGGAGAAAGTAAGAAAATAATAATCACGACCACGATGACTCATTGGTGCGTTTCTTTCTTCGTATTCTTGTCTCGAAACAGTTGTCAATCCTCTAGTTAATCCTTCTTGTATACTTTTAGTTGACATTTAAATGTTTTTCTACAGACAGATTATAATTATCCGTTGACATTATAGCTGTTAATAATAAAAATTAGAAATTTTAAACTCAATATATTTTGATACCTTCAAAATTCTGGTATCTTTATTAGTTCTGGTATATTTTTAGCTTCTTAATATTGTTTAAATTTGTTTAATCAACTCGGCTCTAAAGAAAGGAGACTCCTATTAAACGAGTGTATTCTTTACGAAATCATCATTGCATACCTTACCAATTTACAGCCGAGAAGGAGTTCCCAGAACAAACAATAAATAGTACTTCGTTGATATGCCTTACAAATCAAAGATCATAGTTCTGTTGCCCACAAGAAGGGGATCGACTTATAAACTCAGTTCCAAATTTGATCCAAATGCTAATATAGTCGAACTAGTTTCAAAATACTTCATAAACTCATAACCTCATATTGTAGGACTTTAAAGATAAATTTAATTTTCTTTAAATTGCTCTAAAGCGCTTATTACAATTTACCTTTTAGATGGAGCCTCTTAACAGGCTATTGCCTTCAGAGGCCCTATTTTATTTTCTTGAAAAGAAAGACCACTGTTTAAACAAAACTATTTTTCATTCTTAGTGTAACGTTAAGTTTGCGTTACATTTTTGGTAGACAATGTTAGTTCATTATAATATTAAAATATATTTAAAAGTTATTTATAAAAGATGCATTGTATTTTTACCTATTTTACCTATCTTTTACCTATTTCAAGAAACATAAACAATGTTCTCATTCTTAAAATGAAATTTGAGTGTGAGTCAGGTCATACGTTTTCAATTTGATTACGGTTTCATTTGTGTATGTTGTATGTTTCACTTGAATCCGTCTTGCAGGTGAAAAATACATCAAACAGAAGAAAGTAATAAGTTTAAAAATGATAGTAACCATTCACGTCAAGAGCCAGTTACATCTGCCCACCGACTGATTGTTGGCTGGCCGGGAGCACCAGACGACCAATCACAAGCGTGTATCACACTGATCAATTGTAAGAGAACACCAAATACATGTTTACACAGCAAATAGAGGGGAAGAAAGTTTTTAAAGTTTTGAGGAACGAGTCAGTTTTCCTGAGCAAGGAGTTAAAATTACTAACAGGAATTTAGGAAGTTCCTTAGACGTCAATTACGATAACCAATTAACTACCTAAGCGGATCGTTAGGTTTATAAATTTTGGGCAACAATTTTGGGATGTAAGATTTTAGGATAGGGTTAAGTTTGTTGTCTCCTTAATACCGAAGACGCGTGAACTTCTGTAACGATGTTTTCCCGACCTAGATCGCCCCCATGTGTTGCGGAGCGCGTATGTTTGTTTACATGGTGTGCGCGGTGTCAATGACTCGCTGGTGTGCGCACTCGGTGTGCTCGCAGTCAGTGTCGAGGTCGCCATGAGTCCGTGCGCACCTACCCCGCACACTGGCGCCTGCGTAGTGCTCCTCAGCGTACTTACGCTTGCGCAACACACCGCCACCCTCGCCACCGCGCCAGACTCGGACCCTATTGACGGTGAGTCACATCAACGGGAGTTTATAGAATAAAATTGTATTTTATAAATGTCCAGGTCCTTAATGACTAGAAACATTTATATGATGTCGTTTAGCAGATTTTGGTGGATCGCTGGAGTATTTTACTCCGGTTTCAACCCTGGTTCGATCTTCAAAGTCACCATGAAACTAAAGACAGGGAAAACTACCGGACTGGGTGACATAGAACGGTGGTTTACGAGCGTTTGCCTTCTCAGGCAGGAGCCAAAATTCCAAATTGCCAAATTCGATAAAATTTACTCCAACGCCACAGGCGTTCAAATTTCGTCTGAGATCAGTTTTGACCGCGAACACTTTCTATAGTACAGACGAGTTCTTGGCACACCAATGGGAGACTAGTGAGAAATGGCTACCGTCCTACGGATGCTTAAGTGGGAGAATTCGAATGAATGAGCCAATATAACTATAAAAATTGTATGTATGAATGAGTTCTCGATGTAAGTATGAGTGACAACATTTTAGCTTTCAAAATATTTAAAACCTGACGATTTTAATGCAACGTAGGCCTATGTTGTTAACGAAATAAAACTTTTATTCATTTATTTTACCATTGTCTATTTTTTCCAAAAATAAATTTCAAACGGTGACAAAACCTTGCACGGTAGTGTCATGCAGGCATGTATTCAAAGACCTAAAACTGCTGACGCTCTCGAGTCTAAATGTAAAAACAAGCAATTTTACTTATCAAATATCGAAAACCCTTATTGTATCGAGACCTTATAAAATTAGAGGCAGGGACAACTACTAGACTGGAAGACGCAGAACGAGTTTTCGTTAGTTTGTGAACGTTAACCTTCTCAGGTGTTCATTTCGTTAATATATTGTCAAATTTGCAAAATCATTCAAAACTCGTCTGGAAGCAACTGTGATTGATGAAGCATTTTAAAATACAGGCCAATTTATAGCATTCAATTGGGAGGTTTTTTGGTTGGTTCACTAAGGACTAGAGGAGTGGAATTCTAATAAATGGGAGAGAGCGCGACTGTAAAAAATGTTTGTAAAAAATGTTCATAAAAGTAATTTAGGTAAAAGTTTGAAAGAGAATATTTAGCTATCAAATCTTCTGTAAATGTTAAATTGTTTATGCTTAAGTGAAGGTAAGCCCTTTAAGTGAGGCTCTAAATGGACACTAGGTAAAGGTCACGCTAGAGATGAATCTGTTGTGTAAATTCATCTTGTCACACAATATAACCTTGAACGTGTATTTTAGAAGCTATTAAATCTCATGTAATAACTTGAAGCGAGACAACTACACTGAATAATTTATTTCAAACTATTACTAAGAGCTGTTTTGACTTAAGTTAAAAAATGGTTGTAAACAAGACGTTTGTTACTTTATTTAACAAAATAAAAGTTTGTATTTATAAAAATTAAACCAGTTAGCTTCATTAGAATTTATTATAACTTCATTAATCGTAGTGATTTAATTAAGAATTGCAATATTCAGCCGTATCATCAATAATTTAAATATTTTTAATTTGGTAGAAACACATACACGCGCTGTAAACAAAATAAGTGTTCACCCCAAAGTTATGATTTCGCTATTGCTCAATCCAGAAAGTTCAAATTAAGAAACATCGTATTTGCGAACATGTCTATTAGAGGAATGTTTACAACCGCATCCACTGTCTCTAAGGAGAGGAATAGAGAGACTGCGACGAACGGTTAAGCAGAAGTTCTGCGAAAACATAACTTATTGTATTAACTCTCAGACCAATAGTTAGTATTGTTTTAAGTAGTAAAGTGAACATTATGACCCGCAATCCATTCCTGGAATTTTTGGGATCACAAATCAAAGAAAACTTTGATTTAAAGCACCAATTAGGTCACTAGCTAATTTAGGAGTTACTGACAGCAAGCAAAATCATGATACCACGATATAGAACTTTCAAAATTGCATATAGAAGTTATTCCTGAAAAGTTTAATATTGAGCATAGAGTACATAGAAATAAAACATTGCATTTATATTTATTTACAAAGACGAAATCTTATCTTTTTTTACCTTGATCTACTAATCTATTCTAAATTATAAACATGAATGTCAATCAAGAGATTACACTATCTTTCAACATGATGGCCGTTCATTCTGTTTAACAAAGGACGGAATACAATTGTCCTAATTTGAGTTTATTAGACAACGTACATTTCGTGATTTCTTCCATGGTCCAAATAAAATTGGATCTCTATGTGATGTCAAAAAATAAATACTTTTTTATAAATAACACTTTAATTGATGGTCCTTGCTGTTTGAAGAAAAGTAATTATACGACTGGAGTGGTACATTTTGGACTAAATTATCCCATTATGCTTGATTTTTCTAACTTTGAACAAACAGGTAGAGTTAGAATTTTTGCAAGGTCTACCTACGCCGACCCTCGCGACGCCGATACAGTATAACGTTACATGTGCTGAATTCCAAGCTTATCAGCTGATCGGCATCTGTTACGGTCACGTGACCTCTGTGTTCCGCCGATCAGCTGACACCTCACACAGTGGTACCAACACGGATGGATAAAAATCCCGCATATTCTGCTGTAAATGTCGTGTACCACTCGTGGCATTACACTGAAATGGTTATTTCTTTAGTTCAAAATTGAGGGTGTGTAAATTACAAATGTAGTATTGATATTTTGTAATAATTTAAATGATTATTCTGTTACATATTATCCGGAATGTTATTCTAATTATATAGATTATAACATACAATGTTGAACCTTAGTGGCCATTTTTATAAAATATCAAACACAATGTTTTCACGTTCAAGCAACTAAATTAAATTTGGTATGGATTATAACCTTGGTTTTTGTTTAACTGGAAAAGAGCTATGAGTTTTGCCTTTAGTTTCGTTGACAAATTTCTACACAGTGTTGTAAAACTGGAAAAACTTGCAGTTTCTTCACACGTCAGATTGTAAACTTGTGCAAAACTAACTGCTATATATTAAAATGTTTCATAGTTAGTGTCAGAGACGTGCAGTAAACATTGACACACATGTTTATTGAGAGTTAAAATCTAGTTTAAATTCAACAATAACTAATATTTCTATAACCAATTTAAACCCGTGTATTGTAGTGAGGTGAAAAATGGGTTATCAAAATAAGCCATATACTCAAGAAGGTTATAAATAAATAAATGTTTTATTGAATAAATATGTTACAAAACATTAATCTCAATCGTCAAAAAATATTGGCTAAAATTTTGGTTTCACACACATCTAAATCACATTCAAACATACATATGTTACACTCATACAGTCTCATTCACTCGAATTTCACCCGTCTGGCCCTCGTCTGTTTGTATGTTTACACGGTCTCCCAATCATGTGTCATAAACTCGTCTGAACTATAAAATGCTTCTGCGATCAAAAATTGCTTAAGACGAGCTTTAAATGCCTTCGGCATTGGGGCACACTTAATCGAATTTGGAAGTTTGTTGACGAAATGAACTCCTGCCTGTGAAGGCAAACGATCATGAGCTACCGTTCTGTGTCTTCCAGTTCGGTAGTTCTCCCTGCCTCTAGTTTCGTGAGAGTATACATCTATACTTCTTACGAGATCGCATTTTCCTATAAAAAAGACAGGTTTCCAAAATATAGAGACAGGGTAGTGTCAACAGTTTTAAACTTTTGAACGCTGGTCTGCACGACTCTCTCCACTGCAGTTTTGCGATTGTTCGCACTGCCTGTTTTTGAAGAATAAAAATTCTGGGAAAATGTGTGTTAGAGCAACCTCCCCACAACGCTAAACCGTAGGAAAGGTGTGGGTAGATCCGCCCATAATATGCCGTCATCAGTATCTGAGTTGAGCAGTATTTGGACAATTGCCTCAAAACAAAAATGCCAGAGGCCAATTTTGAGCAAACGCTGTCTACATGACAATCCCACGTCAACCCTCGATCAAGGTGTATTTCGAGGAATAAATAAAATGTGGTAAAAGCGTTACGTAGTCATACATATTTTTTTGAAATTCATGACTGTGCCTTACAACAAATTGCTACAGTGTATTCGGTTAATGCCTTGATGCGACCAGATACTGATTGGATATTATTACTTATAAACTAACCGTTTACGTTCAATCCGAAGCGAAGACAATTTAACTTGTGGTGTGCATGACTTTTGTTAAATTGAACAGCATATTTTGTAATAAATTATAATTACCATCAGTTTTGCTTTTAGCTATAGGAGAGTTTGTAACTTATGGTACGAAGGGTTGTTATTGTTCATTTATAACTTAACTTTCTTCACTTTATATATTATATATATTATTGAAAAAATTGGTATATTTCTTAAGTTTTGACTGATTAGCTTATTATTTAAGGAACGCGTACATTCCGATGTTTAGGAAAGTGATTCCTATTTTAAATATACAGTATTACCACAGACCACAGACTTATTTGGACTTACCTTTATTTGGCAGTAGTTATTTGTGTGCTAACATTTACACTGCTATTTTGAAGCTGTTCTGTTCACATGTATTCTGTGTTTAAATAAAAAACAAATCTTTCTTCCAAATAAAAGTACATAAAATCTCCTTTATATGGAGATTACTGTGCAAAAAGAAGATAGATGTCAACCATTGCGAAGGATTTGTAAGCGAGCGCTTTGCCTAAGATCTATGCTAATCTGAATTTTATTGTGTGAAAGAGACCATTCATCAGTCGCGGCAGAGGAGATGTGAGATAAGAACTGGCAAGAATATACCTTGTTCTGTCTAGCTGTGCTGATCAACAAAACGCAGACTACGTCGGTGTCGGGTCTAGTGGTTTCCTCTTAAGACACACCTTATTCTGCCAACCTATCCATGTCTAGCTGGAGGCCTCACGTCCTATAAAGTTAGGCTATTGCTATTTTATTATTACTATCAACAACCATAATTATTATGTAGTAAAATGTATAAACATATAAATAACATAGCACCCTACCCTTTGGAAAAAGTTTGATTTATTGCGAACGGTTTCGACCTAAGTCATCGTCGGGCTACAAGTACTCATTTCTAAAACAAAGTATCCAGAAATATCATCTTGAAAATGCAGATTAAATATATTCCTGCATTTTCAAGGAGATATTTTCGGATATTTCTTCCGGAACTACAAATATGTTCTTCTGAATATTTTCCAACCATTATGTCTACTAACACGCATAACAGGATAAACACGAACATAACAGACTCATCTTAGACAGTGCATCTTCGAACACCTTTAGAGAAGGAGTTTCCAAACCTTTTTTTAAACTGTCATAAATAATAATAAATTTTCTTGTTGCATTCATACAAAATGTGAGGTTAGGACTTTCTATCACAATTAACCTCGCAAACCTGAATGAGCGTAGATCTAAACTGATTTCCAAAGTGTATATCTTGAGTTGCAACATCTGTATTTTACAGAACAACATTTTACTGGCTTCCTACAAACAAAACGTTCTTTCAATCACTTTTACCTTAAGGAATATACACCATAATTCGATGGCCATGTTCTCCAACCTCAAGTTAGTTTGGATGCTCTGTATTGAATGGCCGGATCTGGATGGGCGAAATGTCGTCAGTCAGGACCGGGTCCGGTCTTTAATCGCTGTCTTGATTAATGGTCCTAATCTTCGCTCCACCCGCGCCATTACACGGTTATCAAATTTGATACAACTAATTATAAACCAATCTCATTTCGTATTCACCTTTGAAATTGCTCTAATTTTTCGTTAGTGTGCCACCAAAGTAGAAGTCTAAAAGACAAAGTTTGTTCAACAAGGTGAAGTTAGCTTTTACAATTCAAAGCCAAATAGAAGGTAAAGTTTGTCTTGTCTTACGTGGTGAAGATAGGACTACAAAGTCCTCTCTACCACTCAACCTTTACCTAGCGTCATCGTATAGTCACATTAAAAATTGTACGTGGTGACTGCGGGGATCGAACCCGCACCACCAGAGTGATGAGCTCAGGAGTCACACGCGATACCAATCCGCCACGGATCCGCTCAAATAAACGTTCAAGGCCGAGTTGAAATCGAAATCAAATGGCTTTTACCGGCCGAAATTTTTACTTTTCTCTGTTATTGTATTAAACGTGAATTCCCTTTTCCCTAAAACACGTTTAACGTTAAAATTGACCATGTTTAGGCCGTCTAGAAGCCAAGGGACTTTGGAGATGTTTCTGCGTGTTATGGTGTTTTTAGAGTGGAGCTATATCGCTTTTATCACGCCCCTCCTTAACGCCATGACGAATAGTTCGCAGAAACGACTCTCAGTCACTCATGCTTCCAAGAATATTCTTGAAACTGCAACAGGATAACATCACGAAGCACTTTAGAAATCTAATTTGTTTTCCTGTCAGTGTTTGTGCGCTGCGCATTTCTTCTAGGAGTACTAATCACAGAAATTCGTCTCGTGGGTAATTATCGGTTCCTCACAGAGGTTCGCAGAACGGCCACCAGATGGAGTCGGTGTGATGACTTCAGGCAAGTCCTGATGTATCATTCCTCCGTCTTCTTTTTTCCTAAAACAGCACCTTACAAGTCGCTTCCAGCAGTTATGCTAGCCTGAATCCCATCTTACATTATTCATGGATCAGATGGAGAATTGTGATACACAGCTGAAAGGAGGACTAAAGTGTGCGTTTCAAATTCAGGCGTTTTAATTGTATTGCACAATTCTATGTGTTGTTAAAAATGTCTCATATTCGTTCAATTTTCTGATAATTATTGTATTAAGTTTAAACAATGTTTTGTGTGACGAACAATTACAATAACTGGTAAACCAAAAGTCGTCGTACTTATATTTTGCAATGGCACAATCAATGGAAACCTATGTTAAACCCATAGTTTTGGTGATACCTCTATCAAAACTTGGAAATTTGCTCTTATTACCGAACTCGCCAGATCTATATCCTCCATCAAAATTCCGTAAAGGTGTGCTTTTCGATTAATTGTTTATTTTTTATATAGTCGTTCTAAAGAATAAATATTTAAAATACCAATCAATAGGGGCCTTAGGGGCCAAGGTTCTCTTAGGTATAGAATACTTTTTGAACTAATACAGTTGGTATAATACTATAAACAGTTCAGGTAAGGTTATATGTATTTACTTGATCTCTTACTTCCGTGATGACGATGGTCACGATCGGAAAAAAGAGAAGCGACCGTGAAATTGGCAACAATGGACGTTGAGCGCGCAGTTTACTGGTGAGACGTGTCCGTGGACACAAAGTGTCTAGAGTTAGTTCCGGTGCCCTATATCAGCCATGACTGATCCGTTCACTGGTTAAACCAACTTATTAAACTAAACTTTGATATCGTGAAAATGTACAAGATTAGTTCTTTATAACTGCAGCTTCGCACTGCCCTGAAAGTCCGTTCCAAACTTGTTCTTGGTGGAGAACATGGTGCATTGCAATAGTTGGTGACAGTTGGCGTTCTTGCACCTATGGTCTGTCACTAAAAGGACAGCAGAAAGCAATTAGCTCAGTTTCAGCCAATCAGTCACACTCTACAGCGAGACCGAAATATTTCAAGATTATTATTATGATGTTTTGGCTTGGTTTAAACCGGTACAACTTGATTACAGTTGTACGTTGCAATGTTGTTACCATTTTTAGCAACAGTCTTGCTATGGTTGAGTTTATGCAACAATAAATATCACGTTTAAGATGGCTTTTTGTTGTAAATTATTTACGTAAATACATATTTTTGGGAGTTTGTAAATTTTTGTAAATTTGTACACACATAAACGCACATTTGATTTTGGGCTGACGCATGGCAACCGCACTCGGTGATGAATTTGGCGATTGATCCAGCCTTTTCCTTATCAACTATGGAGTACACGTCTGTAGTGTGTTCTGTTGTCTGTGATTTTGCCTTTCGGTTACTCATCCGCAGCTGATGACTAAATATTGAGGTGAGGATAATTTGGCTCGACAACAGAAGGCTCGCCCACAGTACTATTGTTTGAGCAGCATTGTTTGACCTCACAAACAACACTGAACAAACACTCACACACTCACACGTGCCACGGTGATTTGAACTCTGATCACGCGTTGTTGTGTTTTCCTTCTGTTCACGTACTGGTTCCGTCATACACTGTCACTTCACTTTCTAGTTGTCAGGCTCAGGACACCCAAAGTGAATCCTGGTTCAGTTTTTGGTTCGGTGGTATTTATTTTAAAAGTCTGAGGTTTTTTGTTGATCAGTTGCATACAGTGGAATTTTAACCACCAATGACGACCCAATGAGAGGTGGCTTGTTGTATGTTAGTTCAACCATGAAGTGTTCGTTTTATGTGTACGTTAATGATAATGAGCATATTAAGGGTCCTTTATTTATTTATCTATTTATTTCAACGGCAAACACCAGTTATACAAAATTATGAATAGTTGACAACAGTGAACAATATAGGAAATGATAATTAGAATATGAATGGCTAATATATATAAACATGTGGTCTAGCAATAAGGAAACAACCATGCATAATAATAGAATAATTGACTTAAAAACCCAATGTTCAAGAATAAATAATAACTGAATAAATAGATTACAAGACAAAGCAATAACAATGAATAGAATTAATAATAATTTAAAAACTTAACAATGATTAAATAATGAATATCTTATATGAATTGCTTAACTGGTAAATTGGATAGATCTTTATTAACAAACAATAAAATTATCGGTTGTTTGCAAAATAATTTGCACTTATTGCAAAAGTAATTTTGACACTGGTATGTGGCAAAGGCACCACCTGAAGAATACCACCAAGGAATACTCCTTGTTCGTGTATATAGCGGTAGGGATCCTGATGGTAACAATAGTTACGCTGTTTCATAATTTTAATGTAAGTCAACCGATTTTTCAGTAGTCAACCGAAGTACATACTCTATGCTCTTTACCCAACCATTTGTCTCCTTCCTCTCACCTTTTATAAGTTGTGGTGTTTGAGACTTTCAATTTTCCAAGGGTAAATGTTGGTCTGGTTTTTTACCACAACGCTGATTCACTGAACAGTAAATATTTGCACGATGGCTTAATAGTCTAAAATCTCACAAAAGTATTTCTAGCATCATTAGTGATTTAAATTATCTCAGTTTTATATTGAAGAATATTTAAAAGTTGACCGACAAAGCAAGGGTTGCCTGATCAAATTCGGTACAGGATTATTCCTTGGAAACGTTTAGTTATCGCGTTTATGAATTTCTCTATGGGACGCCAAACTGCCATCTATTGGCGTTACACAAAATACTCTTCGCAGTACAATTGTACCCAGTTCTGGCTATAGGTTGCACCACTGCTTCCCTTATGAAACGTACAAGCTAGTTTTGACGAATTTTAAGGATCTAAATACTATGGACTAGATTTAACCAGGCAAACTATGCTGTTTAGTCAATCTGTGTCAAGCTTTAAAAAAGAGAATACTCTCAATTAAACAACTGATGAGGGTTAAAATACATTGTTGGGCCTTTCTAATCTACGTATTTCGTTTCTGACTGGAAACTCTTACACTCTCAAAATTACGACAGCTAGGGAACCTGTAAGGACCTCTTTTTGGTCCAAAGAACCAAGGCATCAGGAGTGACCTCTAGAGAAGATTTAAACCTGACAAGTTCTTGGCAAAACCTTGAACCTGACGCCTTCTTGTTCACACCTGGGTTGGGCGGAGGCGAATCCACATCGATCTCCAGAAACGGCGAGGAATTCACTTAACCGGTCACGACTCGACAATAAACCACGCTCGTCCGTAATCGTGTGGAAAACGATCAAATTGAAACGTGCTACGTGACGCAGGCAGGGCCTCGGGTGACAAAGGATGTCTCGGATCATTGGTTGTGATCGGTCGAGTGATCATTGGTTGTGATCGGTCCCTAAGTATTGGCATTGAGTTTATGCGTTGTAGAAGTCCAAGAGGATGCTCCTACCTATGTGTTTTTATTGATGTCGTAGGTGTGCCACCTGTTTGTTTTTGACAGCTGGTCATTAAAATAGACGTTTTCTCATCGACCAATCTTCTCAAACTTCTGTGATTGACGTTGCCGACATAGTGCGGACTAAATCCTAATTTCGTGTAAAGTAACAGTGTTCCAGAGTTCACACGAATGAAAGCCTAAGCTAATTGAGTCCCATGATATTCCCTTAGCTTCAGCATGTATTGAGTATATTTGGTGGATTTCCAGCTGTTCGGTAAGTTGGTATAAGTTGTGGAAAAAAGGAACCGTCGCATGCAGCTGCATTCTTATCTGTGCTGACAATCTCAGATTTAGCTATAAACCCAAAAGATATGTTGTCAAAGAGCAACCCGTATCTTCTTCCTTGTTTTCTCGTCGCTCACCAAGCTGTAACATATGTTACCTGTCTGTAGATAATAAAAGCAGTTTATTTAATCCATAAAAATTCCTCCCCTCGCATACTCTGCAAATACCGGCAAAACACTCCCAGAGCGCGGGAGCCTTTCTCTAAATTGAGACTTTAAATTCTTTGCAAATGGCTGCAAACGTTAGCGAGCTCTAATTTGCTGAATTTATGTGTGTACGTCAGCTGTTCCGACTAGTTTTTTCAGCTGCCAAAACCTGTTAAAAGTTCTTCCCAACAGTTCTTGTAGTAGTCTAGCAGCTCTGTGTTTGACCATTGAGGCTGAATGTTTTTCCCGGACCGAACCTTATTTTGTTCTTAATCATTAAATGATAAGTTTTATTTTTGTCCTATGAAACTGGTGTTTTCTAAAGCCTTTTATTTATTATTATTGTTAACGTTTAGGCCCAGTCATACCCAGCGAAGTACGTTAACACTGTCTTGAATACTTGTCTTTACTTTGTGCCCAGGCGTCATCCTTTCTGAATTAGCTCTTTTTTCTTTTGTCAGCTTTTCATCCCTCTAACGAACTTCCAATCAAACACTTCCTGTCCAACCACACTCCTTTTATATAAATACCTGAAGCTTATTTATTATCTTTTAACCGCCCTTGAAATTGATTCTACTTTTGCCTTGCTTCAAGTTTTATAAAATTCCAAAAATTTTTTAATATTCTAAAGTGTGCGCATTCATGTAATTCGGCCATATAATTTCAACCTTCAGTTCCTTATGTCTAAAATTATGTCAGTGTATTCCTACATTTCATCATTACTACGAAGTCTGTATGTTTTTGGTTCATTGTTTATTAGCTCTAATATTTTCATAACAATTTGCCTTTCTTTTTGAATGTAATCTAAAAGACTAAATCCGTGTTTTGATTGAGAATTGTACGGTTTTTGCTGCTTACAAGCGTAATTTTGGTTATATTAGTGTGTAGTAGTTTTACTTACCTATAGAGATCAATTTCTTAATCAAACTCTCTGAGTTAACCTAAGAGTTGTTGTCATCTTTCGAAAACTTATTCCGTTTGCAAGTTTTCAGCTCTGACTTTTTGGTACTTTTTCAAGGAACTTAAATTAATGAACTCTTGGAATTTATCTTATGTGTAATAATCTATAGAATTCCTCTCTACCTAGAGAGCACGGCAGCTATAGTCTTGAACGTTAATGCAAATTTGATCTCTCATCAAAAACACAGTGATTCACGAAAATTATAATACCCTAGAACACCGTTCTAATAACTGAATAAACTTATCAATAGGACCAACTTCTGAAAATGTTCTCTAATATGCGTAATTGAGCAATTAGCATTAAATAATACAGTTTAGCAAGCGGACAAATTCATACAGCTGTTTTCACGGGTCTCTTCAGCTCCCGTTGGTTGGGAACCGGATTTGTGGACATGGGCTTTGTTCTTCTGACAAATTCCCTGGTCCTGAACCACTTTGTCAAACCACTTTTTGTAGAGTTCTCAGTAAAGTCAAAAGTGTTTTCAGATTCGAGAGCTTTGATAGACAAATCAATTTCCCATTTCTGCATGTTGTTACTGTTTTTGTTTTTTTTTTAGTTGTATTTGTATGAAAGTTGCGGCTGTAAATCACTTTGTATTTCAACGTGCTCTGTGCTATTTTCCCATTTGCTATGTGTAATATTATACTTTCTAAAAGACCTAAAGTGAAACAAAATTATTATTAGTCAAATTTTAGGGTTTCAAGGGAGTTATCGTGTATGTGCCATAGTTTGTGAATTGTCTTTCCTTTATATTTTAAGATAGTACTATTCTTACAAAACACGATTAAAACATATGTACATCTTAAGAAATGTTTAAGAGAAATGTTAGAAGGAAGTATTTCCTTTACGTGTTATGTTCTTCTTAGGTTTTATAAAATAATCCCCCGCAATTTTCGTTAGTCGTTAGTAGGTTTCTTTGAAGGAAAAACCATGTACAGAGGGTATAAAGATAATGTTACATTAAGTAATCAAACGTTTACATCAATACACAATATATGACAAGTCGAGAAACTTTTCCAATCAGTTGGCCATGAGAACAAAGGTCATAAATGCACATAAAATAAAGGCTTTGATATGTCAAATTTCAACTGAATATTTTGAATCTGAACAAAATGCGAGTGTTTACAGTTTCGAAGTTTTAAACTTAAAGTTTTTGACCATGGTGGATAGAAAAATCATTCGGTGTCAGATTTTCGGCATGGTTTTCTATTAAGTGTCTAAGGCTGTGACCTTTAATTATTTAGCCACTTTCAAAAGTCGTATCTTGGAACCCCCTTGTGGAAGTCCAAAAGGGGTTTGAAAGGATACATTATTTACAAAATGCAAAAATGAGTTGAGTCATTAAAATAAATAGTTTATCGAATTACAATTCTCACATAGTATAAACAATACCAGAAACCCGACCTCGAAATGTTCATCCTGGCCTATACGGAAGAAGTTTTAAACCTCCTGAGCTTTGAACTCTATTCGTACAATTGTTTTTTACTATATATTTTTACTGTACTTGTTTTTTACCAATACTTTTATTTTAATACGCAACACTGAGTTCTGATTGAAGATTGACTACTGACTCCTTTTGGTGAGATAAATAGCTTTCAATAATTTAATGTTCCCCAAAAAATGCAGTATAGAGATTTGTAAACACCGAAAGCTGATAAATCGGACTACTTAGAACAGCTCCTTAGTTTTATGTCTATTAATATGTGAGATTTTGTTTATCTATTGTACGTCCTTATCCAGTATAAAGATTTTGCTAGGAGCCTGGTAGGTACAACCGGAACGGTTCACTCCAAATATATTTCTGGTTCTCAATTTATCCATAATAGAGCAATTAGCTAATTGCTTGAGTCTAACAAGGCAATCAGCAATAAACCGCTTTTAACTAACCTGCATCTTGGCTGTTCCAGAGCCTTCACTGGCGAAGCACTGTTATAACCTATCAGCGAAATCTTGTGCTATCTTTCTTCCATCGGATCATAAGAAACGGTAACCTTTCTCCTTGGATAAAATCAGATACACTGATGTAGCCTATTTATTTTAATACCAGCTTTTACTACTGCCCTTTGGTCTGTTCCCCAATATACACCTGGTCAAATCTGAGTCTATTAATATGTTTTGATCGGTGTATAAAGATTTTGCTAGGAGCATACAACCGGAGGTACTCCAAATATATTTCTGGTTCTCAATTTATCATTAGAGCAATCAGGTTAAAGTCAGCAATAAACCGCTTTTAACTAACCTGTGCCAGAGCCTTCACTGGCGAAGCACTGTTATAACCTATCAGTCGACTTTCTTCCATTTAAGAAACGGTTTTCTCCTTGAAACCTAGACATCTTTTAGCCAATAGGTCAAATCTGTGCTAAGACAGGTTAAAGTTATGTGCCAGAAAAACGTTTGAAACCTAGATATGTAAGACAGCTTAAATTATTATTCATTCAATTTAGGCCCGGTCGGCAAAGTAGGTTGACGTTGTCTTCAAAAACACTGCCTTTTCTTTGTACCAGGCCTTGTTCCATCTTTTCAGAATGAGATTTCTTTCTTTCCTTCATCAGTCTATACTATTTTTATCTTTTAGTAACTTCCCTTCGGCCAACTTTTCAATCGAACACTTTTTGTCTAAATGTGTTTTATCATAAACGTCCATTGGATGCCTGCTGATTTTAAATCATCCACATCTGCGATGGCCCACTCAGTTGTCAACTTGTTTACGTGTAGTTTCATACATTCTTGAATTTTCTTTGTTAATCTAGAAGGCTACAGAGATATGGTTTAAGAATTTCAATTTGTAAATATAGTAAATGTTTCATCACGCAAACTATGACTTTCTATGCAATCGTTAGTGTGTCCTTTTCCTTCAATCATGTGTGTTTACTTTTCCATAGCAAATTGTAAATTGTAGAGTCAGCTGATAAAATCGGTTAACAATGAAGTCTAGGATCGTACACAAATGAATTGATTATTGATATCTTAAATTACACAGTAATAACGAACGTGGCGTAGCTTCCATGCTAAAAAATTTATGATGTTCAATTTTCATAGACAACGCCCAATTTCTAAGAACATAAGAGTGTATTGGAAACCCCGGTGGATTATAGAACGCGTTCTTGGAAAGCAGATGATCAACCATAGAAATCAGTTTTGTATCAGCAGACTCCCCAAGTTTCACAGAACCAGTTCGGTTGAAATATTGACTTAATTAATCTAATCATCTTGTATGATCTGTAATTTCCCCTGTATTGTCCCACTCAAGGATGTGTATAGGATGCTAATTTCCTCCAAGGACACAGTTTGGAGCTCAATGGTTCTCAGAATCGATCATTAGTCCTTGCCCCGTGACGGATGTATCTTGACTTTGATCCACCTAAAGGAGCTTTCCGAGCCGGTTTGGTGTTTCTCTATATTCTACATCATCATTAAAGCATTAGTGTTTGTCAATTCGGCTAGCTTAATACTTAACTTTAATTTCTTCTTTATGATCCAAAAGAGCATTATAAGGACTTTTGTAGACATACTCTAAAACTACTATTGAATAGTTACGCGTATACATTAAAACAGGGTTTGCTGTAATTTCACTGACAGACACGTCCTAATGGAACAGAGCTGATACCGACAAAAGAACTTTTGAATCCCAAAAATATCATCATGATTAAGTCTGTTGCCAGTTCATGGATGCCAAATATTCCGAATACCAATATTCGGACTGTAAACCATCTCAATATTTCAGACCTTTTTATAGAAATACTTTAAAAACAATGGGCCATTAGAATACTGGGGCCCGGAATCAGAACCATTTTCGTGTGCTCTGGTCTAGAAATGAAAATTTTAAAAGTGTTTTCAAAACTTTGTAAACGCTCGTAGTTACATATTTTCTAACCAATATTTCGGAGATCATCTCTACAAAACTCGGTGTGAGTGTATTTTTCAACCAAACATTGATCGTGTTCGTTAAAACCGAACATAAATATAAACCTTCAGTGACTCCAAATAACCTGTCTTGGCTTTTTACACGTTAAAATGTTCATTTGTATTCAATACTCTTCTAGAATTCGGCGCACACTATGTTTTTAACGTCATTATGAAACCGCCATCAAACCCCGTCAAATCAGCTAGTTACAACAAATGCGAAGGACTTGTTTTATCAGTGATCAATTCATATCCTCTCTCACCATTAAATACCACAAGTATGTGAAAAGAACAATTCTTATATTTAGTGAAAACCTTCTATTTTACGAACAACATTTTATTTTAGAAAAGGAAAACGTAACATTTTACAAACTTGTATGGTTTTATGAGAAATCCAACCAAACAAAAACAACCAAATATTTGACACGCAAGGACAACTCTGGCCAGTTTTATATTTGAGCAGTATCAGATATCTTCAGAGATATCAGGTTACTAACCAGCAACCACGAGCTGTTAAACATCGAGTTTACAATGTTATGATAGACCGATCAAACTACCGCTAGAGTCCACCGTGAAATTTGGTTCCAGATTGTATCAACGACGATTTGGTCGACACAAACCAGTTTTAAGTGTGTTTTTCAACTTTTTCCTAATGTTTTTATGATTAAGCTTAGTTATCTTGTAAAGTTTTCTCAATGTTTCATTTAATTACATAGCTATGCCAAAATAACCATTGTTTTAGAAAGTTGTCAGTAAGATCTTTAACATTTTCTGTGTTTATTAAAATGGTATCAATGACCACATGTGACGCTATATGTGTTTAGTGATGAGGTTTTGGTGATCACGATAGGCACGATAGACACTAGTAGCGTGGTATATCAATGTTCGATACTGTCGGTACTGTTCGGTACAGTCGTTTGTTTGATGTTTGTTGTTGGTGGGAGAGCTTCCGAGTTCGACTAATAACTAAGGGCGTTGTCTATCGTTAGTGTTTAAGAAGAAAACGACCTTTCGGGATCTTGAATCTGATCCCGTCTTTAGGTGAAAACTTACCTAAAGACGTACCTTTGGTGATACACACTATGGACTTACTAACCGTTGCTTACTCGTTGCTTGACTGGGGCTCGTGGCGTGATCCTATAATCCAGCTTCATGGAGGTCAGCTTTTGAGGACGAGGTCTGATGCGGCTCAGATAGTCTCAGTGATCATCTGATGATACCCGCATAAACTCCCACCATATCAGACATATCAGACCATCACCTGTGTGGTTCGGAAGTCACGTTAAGCAGTTGGTACTTGTACTTCCATTGGCCATTGGGATATTAATTAATGACCCATTCTAAGGAAGAGTCGGCCTTAGTTAGTAACAAGACTACACCTCATAACTCATTACTACCACTCATCACACTCATCTTTCACCACATATTTGCCTTAAAATGCCCTCATGAGAGTGGTCGGCATCTCAAATAGTGATTTAGTGATATACAATGTGCTTGTTAACGTTCAAGCCTACAATTAGTTTTGGTAGTATTAAATAGAGTTTAGGGTGTCGTATTTTAGATAAAGATCCTAAATAAACTACTTGTTGGGTCGTCACTTACATTTAAAAAAGGTTATAGGTTAGGTTCCAGGACTAATTATCAGTATAGCCACTGAACGAAGGGCTTTTCACTGCTTGTGTCAAAAAGAGTCTGGTAGATACCTAATTTTGTTTTTTGACTCAACCTAAATAATATTGGTTCAAGATGAGTTTTTCTTTCAAATTGGTAAATATTTCCACAAACTCCAACACATGTCATATAGCCCTGGTTAGTCAAATATCAAATACAGCAAGTGCTTGAGAGGGGACAATTTGCTTTTAAAAGGTCCGCTACATGTTAAATAACAAGTCTAAGACTTCTTCCTAAGCATTTGTGCAAGGGAGAAACCCAAAACTCTGTCATAGAACCAACAGTTATTTAACATTTGTGTCATTTTGGTAGCTTTTTCTCAATATTATCGAAACGAAGAGGTCGCCAACGCTCAGGACGTTGGTCTATGGATGATGAAGCAAGGTTGTTCACTTGATCATCCCACTCCCGGCCAAGCCCTGATGATGATATCCACTTCGCACCTCCTCCGTCATCCACAACGCAGCTGTCCCTGTGCCGAGAGGTGCCTTTAAATCACGAGTATGAGTTCTAGCTAAATGTCCTTTTTCCAAACTGGAACTAAACAGGAAGTTATTGTGAGATACCGTTTCTCCAGTAAGCTGAAAAAGAGTGGCTACATTTCCGAAAAGGTTCTAGTGGTGGACAGTCACGAGTTTTTTTTGCCTTGGGTACCGATGCCCTTTTAATCAAATTTGGAAGTATATCGAGAAACTGATCTCTTAAGACAAACGTTCATGAACTACTGTTGTGTGTCACCTGGTTCGATAGCTTTCCCTACCTCTAGTTTCCTCTAACTGGGTAGCTTCTCTCCCTAAACAAAAGACATTTTTCCTAAATATACAGGAAAGGTAGCGTCAACAGCTTTAAAATGCCTGTCTGCAAGACTCCCGTCTATGCGGTTCTACGTGACAATCCCCCCAACTCCTCAGTCAGAAGTCAGCTGGAGTTTATGACTTCAACCTCAGTCAGTATCGTCCAACGCAACCGTTAGTTTTTCATCTGAGAGCGTCCGTCGCAACCTAGAGCGAATGAAAGATTTTGTCACGTTCTTTGAGGTTCAATTAGCTTTGAAACGTCGAATCGAAGGTTCGAGTTCCTGGCTTGCCTACCAGCTGAAGCTTGGTCGACCCTTAGGCTAACCGACTCAGACGAAATTTACTCCTCGAAGTCTAGTTTTCTTGAGATCTTTCACATGATCGAAGGTCCCGAAAGCGGCAAGCTCCTCATTCATGCCTGCTGCTCTGGTCCAGAAGGACTGGAGGCTGCAGGTTGAGAGCGGTGTGCGGGGGTCAGTTACCCGGGACAGATGCGCGGTGGACGGCCTTGGCAGTGACCGACAGGGCGTGGCCGCTCGACATCAAGGTCGTAACTGCACGCTAACCACTCAGCCAACTTGCCACCGCGAGAGTTGTGTAACTCTCTGGGGTCAAGGGTCAAGCGTGAGATGCGCAAGTCTGTATCACGTGAGGTGAGGACAAGGGCCTGGAGCAATAAGTTTGAGAAGAGGCAAATTGCGGTACAACGTTGAAAAATACGTACTGAGTAATTTGCCTGCTCTGTGGGCGTCTTGGGCTAATTAACGTTCGATTACGTGAAACAGTGTAAGAGGTAATTTTAACTGGCTCTGGCCCCTTTACACCAATTTATCGAACGTCCCCTGTTTTATCTTTAAAGAGGTAGGATACAACTAAATTTAGTCACCTTTAGAGTCCTGCTCCAGTGGCGTAACTCCGAAAGAAAGAAGAGGAGGATAGAAACTCTTGAAAGCTCTCTACTTGACCTTTTATTGTACGTGCTCCCAGGAAAACAACAACACTGGCAGAACTACTGAAGTCCTTATTGGTTCCGCTCGTTACTATCAACAATGTAGTTTATTGAAACAAATGCATTGAGAATACGATTGAACGAGACTATTAAAACCGCTGTGTGACACAAGCTTTAGATCCCTGTGGATTTGAAACAAAAGGTAGGAACCTGACTCACTAGCAGCTAATGATGCCAATTGTAATGTGAACACCTTGCTCGTTTATAGTTACGGTACTTGGCAACTTGATATTAAAACATAATCTCCCCTCCTAGTTTTCTAGGTATATGCAAGCTATGAAGTTGAAAATTAGAACTTTATCTACGCCAGAAATAAATAAATGTTTTATCCCATAAACAACACAAACTGCATTGGAATCGTCAATTATTTTGAAAGCTATAATTTTGGTACTCATACTTACATCGAGATCTCATTCATACGTACAAAATAATGAAATTATCAATCATACCTGCTCATTCATTCGAATTCTCCCGAAATCTGTAGGCCGGTAGCCATTTCTCACTAGGTCTCCCATTGATGTGCTAAGAACTCGTCTGAACTTTAAAAAGTATTCGCGGTCAAAACTGCTTTCAAGCGAGAAAAACTGCTTTCAGACGAGACTTGAACGCCTGTGGCATTGGAGCACATTTAATCGAATTTGGTAATACGAGTATGTTGACAAAACGGGCTCCTGCCTGAGAAGGCAAACGCTCGTAACCACCGTTCTGTGTCACCCAGTCCGGTAGATTTCCCTGCCTCTAGTTCATAAGTGTGTATGTCTACACCTCTTATGGGATCGCATTTGGTTCTGAAGAAAACGCTTGTCTCAAGAATTTGGAGACAGGGAAGTATCAACAGGTTGAGATTTTTCAACGCTGGTTTCCACGACTCTCCTTTTTTCAGTCAGGAAAGGTGTGATTTTGCGCAACCGCCCCACAAAGCAACTCCGTAGGAGAGGTTTGGGTATATTAAATTGCCTTATCTTCAGAGAAACCACCCCAATCATTTCCCATTTCAGTAAGCATTATTTGTAGACATTTTTTAGGCTACGTCTGTTAGTAATTATACACATTTATAAATTTATAAATGTATATGTTTTATAAATGTATATTACTAACAGAGTAGCCTAAAGAATGTCTACAAAATAATAATGATCATCCGTCTGTAAAAACTGTAATTACAATTGAGTAAGCACTGTCGAGGCTAGTAAAAATGCAATGCTTTTGAATTTTCCATCGATAAAATAATCCAAAAGTTAGCAAACATGCAATATGATAAGTTACAATGGAAAATGTGAGGTCCACATCGACATGACATCCTCTAGCTGTCGAGCAGCTACTGAAGTTGTCAAGCAAGTTCCAAAGTTAGACGGTGAACAGAGTGTTTTGACACTATTATGGAGATTTATGATGACTAGTTTTGAGGTGTCTGACATGTTTTAATACCGAGTTAATTAGCATACGGCAGTTAGAGATGTAGAATCTCGCAGCGGCCCGGGTCATTCACCCCAAGTCAGTTCTGATTCAAGCAGATGTATAATTAACAAATAGCCGACCGCGTGCTAAGACGGATGGATACATTAGTTTGCCCTGGGTGGTTTAATATTTCGTTTAACTGATTGTTAATTGTCACTCACACTTGATACTGAATAGTGGGACATGATACGTTTGAAGAAAGGAACATAAAATGTATTTTTAGTGAGGTATTGTCGTGTAGATGAAGCTTAGATCCAGGGTACCCCTCCTTTAGATGTCCTAACTGATCAGTTCAACATGTGTTGCAGCTAGCGGAGCGAACTCTCTGAGCAGAGACGGCAAACAGTTCAGTTGGCCAGGAGGGTACGTGCCTCTAGGACCATGTCTGTCAGACAAGGGGTTGTTCGGGCGCTGCACCTCCTTCCGTAGCTGCTACCCTTACTTCAAACTCCCTCAGCTGACCACATGGGAGACTTGGGTGCTTGGGGTGTACGATACTTGCACCTACCTCACCGCCTCTGGTAAACAGGTACCAGAAGTTCTACTGTTCATTACAATAAGGAAATTTCTTGACCTGATTGAGTGAAAATAAGCTGAATTTTCATCTGCCTAATGAGCCCACTATTTCATATCAATAGTTTTGATCTCTTTAGACGGAAAGAGTAGGTAAGCTATCGCCTAGTTGGCGGTCAAACATTTATAGAGATATTAAAAACAGTTGAACACAGTTTAAAACGTGTAAGTCTTTTTTGAACTATTAATACTTTTTTGAAAAGGCGTTCTTAATCACTCTGATAACTGGATTAAAAAGTACGGTGATTAACATCTATTGCGTTCCGTTCGTTTACATCACGGGCAGTAATGACATGCTCCCTGGACAATATAGGAAAGTGATATAACGTACAGTAGTATATGTATAGCCGTAGATGAACTTTTACTAGTTTCTTTGTGAAATAAATAGTCGATGGCAAATTGTTTCTTCGCCGTTACTTTGGTTTTATTGAGAAAATGTAAGCAAAACTTTCCTTCTCGATAATCCTGTATTGATCTTAAAAGTTAAAATCATCTTTAGGCTTCTACACTGACGGAGAGGAACCTCTAGGCTCCTGCGCCCAAGAGGGCCTTTTATCATATTGTGCCAACTAACTAGTGGTGTTGTTGTTTTTTTAGAAGTTTGGAGTATGCTGTACGAACTCTCAGCCAGCAAAACCAACGGCAGCGGCCCCACCAGAGGTGGAGGAGGCAGCACCCTCCCCAGTCGGTGGAGGAGCCGTCCCACCCAACTGGCCTCCACCCATCCCCACCCACCCTCCCGACCATACCATCCCTCCTCTACCTACTCACCCGCCCAGTCCAGGGTATCCGGGGGCAGACACACCCACCACCACAACCAAGAAACCTTACACCACCAAGAAACCTAAGCCTAAGCCTACCAAGCCCACCACTACTACGGTGGCGCCTAACTGGCCACCACCCCTACCCACGCACCCTCCCACCTCTCAACCCTGGCCACCAACTACTGCTGCACCAACTAGGCCACCCAAGCCCACCAAACCACCAACTCGACCCACCCGACCCACCCTACCTACCACGACCACCACGGAGGCACCTTACCGTCCACCTGTATCGGTAGATACCTCGTGTGGAGCGAAGAACGGGTATCAAGACCAAGAGAGGATTGTCGGTGGACAAAATGCTGATCCTAATGAATGGCCTTGGATTGTGAGTAACGTACTTTATGAGTCATAGTAATTTTAGTTATTTCAGTCCCAATGTAGTAGGTTGCCCCTTGCTTGGATGTTGAGTTCAAAGGCAAATGGAACATAGTTAATTAGGTTATGACCATATCGAACTCAGTGGTAAAACTACGGTGAGGGAAGAGGGGGATAGATAAGGTTCAAATTTAAAATTGTATCCTTCTACGTACACGTACAAACACAATGAAATTGGCTTAGATCAGTTGTTTTGATCCATAATGAAGAACTAAAATTCATATAGAATTTCAATGGAGTCCTTAGACAACCCCAATCAGTAAATAAACTTGAATTTCATATTTTATTTATTTTTCCTTAAAAATAACTGCTTTAAAAATAACCTTTTTTAGATATATTTTGTTTAATTATACCATATATGCATTTCCATTTAAATTTTCATTTTATAATAATCTGCCTTCTTGTAATGTACCTCAAATACAAATGCCTAAGGGTTTTTAATCACTTAGAAGTTATAAACTGGTGTCTTTTGCCAAGTTAAGAATGTTGTATGTTTGCCAGGCAGCCCTGTTCAACAGCGGCAGACAGTTCTGTGGAGGCTCCTTGATAGATCAGACTCACATCCTTACAGCAGCTCACTGTGTCGCACAGTAAGTAAACATTTGACACATGTTGTTTCCAAAATAATATTTAATATTATAAACATTATTATATTGTAAAAGTATGTTTTGTATTTATTTTGAATGAAGGTGAACTTACAAAGTTCTGAGGATCAATCTAGAAATGTTTGAAACTATGTAAAGCCTAGACTGCTCAATCATTGTAAACAAGTTCTGTATGTCAGGTATGCACACATCTCTCCTACCAATAATATCTTATTTACTTAAGTGCAATTAATTCTTTTTATTGTAATTTGAATAAGAGAAACTTAACCTCCTCTATCAGAACATGTTTATTTTAGCTTTTTACTTAGTATAAATGTCATATTATAAAAAATACCGTTTGAAAAAAAATGTAATGATGATTTCGATAATGGTTAAGCTATATAGTATTTGAATTTTGTTTGTAAGCAAAATTTCTGAAACTTAAAAATTCTTAAAAAAAATTAAAACCAGGCAGACGTATTTTTTTATTAGCATTGCTCATTCAGAAAATTTGAATTAGACTAACGTCATATTCAATTAATAAAGACATTCTACACCATTCTAGTACCAATACTTAGACCTACAAGACAAAACCAAAGATAATGGTGTTGGTAAGTATATTGCACATAGATGTCAAATGGTTGAAGCAGCAAAATCAACATAGTTCGGCAGCCCAAGTACAGATAGCGCTGCGAGCGCTGCCGTCTCTCACCATCTCTCTCCCCCCTCGGCTCAACATGCTCGAGTTTGTCCGATGTCGATGATTTAAATGTGGCCAATTTTCGAGAACGAACGAACTTGCGCGTTCGCTCAAGTTGAGAAAGTAAAAGAATTCCCTCGCAACGCTATCTGTGCTTGGGCTGCTGCAAACTAAGTTAATTTTCCTGCCTCAGTCATCTATGCGCAATTTACTTACCACATTATCATTAATGTAACACACGGTTATTTGTTCCCAACAATGTGACATTTGAGTGATTTGTGGTGGCAATGTTGGTAGCATGACTTCCTGGGACGTGGCGAGACTGACGGTGCGACTGGGAGATCACAATATCAAAACCAACTCCGAGGTGAAACACATCGAGAAGAGAGTCAAGAGGGTCGTCCGTCACAAGAACTTTGACATGAGGACACTGGTCAGTAAATTAAATTAATTAATAAATGATTTACTGTTGTATAAAAAAAATAATCTTACTGAGTTTAAATACTTTACAACTTCTGATTCACTCATACAATATTGTTCATTCGTTTGCCAATTGTTACAATCTTCTGTCCTAGCTTTGGTATACCGGGTCGAGATGCAATAAAACATGACGATGAATCTGGCCCAATATTATTTAGTCCAAAGTTGTGAAAAATTTGATATTTTTGAGCAACTAGAAACTACGAAAGCTTGTGTCTACTTTGTACTCGCTCTTTTGAGTCGCTTTATAAGGGTTTGGAATGTTCAAAATGGTTTCATTGACAAACTTCCATTTTATTTGTTTGTAAGCCTTACAGGAAAGTGCATTATATTCCATACACGTGTTTGAAAGCTGATGATTATTCTTCACTTTGAAGTGGCTTCAATAAAGCTCTGAAAGTACTATATTTTTATGGTTTTTGTTTCAAAAGCATAATTGTTAAAAAAACATTGATTTGAAGAATAGACTTCCGAGCATCTGTATGAAATATATTGACTTTTTAATCAAGCTTTCCAACTTGATTAAAATTAAACTTTTGGGTCTACCACAATGCAAAACCGTGTTTAATTGTACAACACTTTACGATTGTTCTATAATAATCATTAATTGTAAAATGAAGAATAAATAAGAGAAATATAAAATAATTATATACATTTTATTGTCGATGTTTGACAACGACGCAGTTTGAAAACTGCAAACTTTGCATCGAAGCTTTTTTGTCCATACTGCGCAGGCTTAAATTCCAGAGTTTGTCTGCATTAAGTTTAAGAAATGAGACAAGTCTCTAACGTCTTGAGCATTACGGTGTAACTGATAATACCTTCAATTGATAATACCGCTAATGAAACATCTGTCTATAACTGTAATGTTCTATAGTGTCTATAAGGTCTAATGTTCTGTAATGTCTATAAGGTCTAATGTTCTGTAATGTCTATAAGGTAAAGATACCAGCAGCCATTATTCCCTATTTGTTACCCATAACCAACCCGAACATTAAATCCTTTTTTCTCCAAAATATTACAAAAAATTAAGCACCATTAAAGTAGGGGTGGAGTGGAACTCACCAATTAGTTTTCAATTTTCATGTATCACACACGCGCTTGTTGGTTTTTTTTAGCTCAACACGTTTATCTATTTATATTGCAAAAATAGTGTTTACCCTGAATAAATCAAATAAAATAAAAATAAAACTTTCTTAAATATTATGTAGATATTTCTTATACAAATTGTAGAAAATAATTATACTAAAGTATACTTATACGAGGGTCATCCAGAAAGTAAAGAACGATTGCGCATCACACGCCGCACACACCCCTCACCACTACGAGCGCGCGTGCAGCTGCTAGCTACATTCTTCCTCTTCAGTTTGAGTGTAGGTTCGTTGCTGTGTGATTACGCGTCTCGTGTCCACAGTGATTTATAATGGCATCGACAATTGAAAATTCCGCCAAATGTAAAGTGTGAAATTCAAACACTCGAAAAGTCAAGGCAACTGTTTTTTGGGATCAAAAGGGGTTAATCCATGTCTAATGTATGCCAAGAATAGAAAAGACTACAGCCCTGTCTGGTGCCGAGTGATTATCACTTATTCCCATGTTTTGGGTAAAAAACAGTTTGCTAACGATAAGGAACTCAAAGAAGCTAAGAAACCCTGGCTCATGTTTTTGGCGGCAAATGAGTAGAACATGGTTATGGAAAAACTGGTCCCACGTTAAAACCAGTGTCTTGAAATCCATGGCGTTAGCGTAGAAATGTAAAGGAAGGTTCTATGCATTTGTAAATAAAGTTTTGTGTTGATATCTTTATTTTTTATTTGACCATGCCAAAACGTTCTTTACTTTCTGGATGACCCTTGTAACTGTAGAATATATACTGAGTTTCAAAAAAATAAAACCAGGAATATTTCGGAAGATTTGGTTTGTAAAATGTAATTATTTTAAACTCTTGGCTTTTCTGTTTCAGTACAACGACATTGCGATCCTGACTCTGGATTCGCCAGTGACTTACTCGCAGACGATACGCGCAGTGTGTTTACCTGGAGGGGAAACTCAGGCTCGCTTTGAGGGCCTCACCGCCACAGTCATCGGCTGGGGCAGTCTCAGAGAAAGTGAGTCTATACATTTCAAGTGAACAATAAATCACTAAGTCACTATTTGAGATGCCAACCACTCTTATGAGGGTATTTTAAGGCAAATATGTGGTGAAGGATGAGTGGTAGTAATGAGTTATGAGGTGTAGTCTTGTTACAAACTAAGGCCGACTTTTCCTTAGAATGGGTCATTAATTAATAGCCCAATGACCAATGGAAATGCAAAGCCCAACAACTTAACGTGACTTCCAAACCACCCAGGTGATGGTCTGATAAGTCTAAATGATGGTGGTATCATCAGTTGATGCGGGTATCATCAGATGATCACTGAGACCATCTGAGCCGCTTTAGACCTATATCATCCTCAAAACCTGACCTCCATGAAGCTGGATTACAGGACCACGCCACGAGTCCCAGTATAATAACATGAAAGTTTTTAATAACATGAAAGATGATATTAACAATTATTTTCTAGATGGTTTACTATTTCTTGAGTTTTACATTTTCTCCAGAAATGAGAAAACCTTTGTCGATTTGAAACAAAATTGTATTTGTCATAACTGGGATAGTTTTGAATATATTTGAGATCATATACAAATCTATGACACATGAACTGTTTTTCATCCAAATTTGCCCTTGTAGCTACCGGTATGGATGTTAATAAAATTTAAAGATACTGATTGATGGCAATGTTAACTTAACTTTTTTTAAATAGTTAAATAAACATACATAGTAGGAATTATTAGTTGGTAAAGGGAAAATAGATGAGAACTTTTAGTTTTATTAGGAATTATGAAATAACACACCTTACAAGACTTTGAAATTTGTGTGTAATTAATTAAAGTAAATAAGTCTTGAAAGTTTAGCTCAAGACAATATTTAACATTTAATATGAGGTGCCTTTTGACAGCCTGGACAAAAAAACTTAACTTTAGAGGTTATTTGACAAAGACAACTTTGTTGTCAAAAGGTGCCTCTTATTAAAATTTTTAGTTGAATTATTTATTTCAAATTTTATTAAAGCAAACAAAGTTGAGTTTATCACTCACTGTTGTATAAGGTTCTCAAGTATACGTTTAAATAAACTGCAGATTACATCTATACATAATAATTATAGATTACATCTATTAAATAGTAACTAGACCTGTGACTAAATAAAGGTTGCATAGCTATATGAAAAATATCAAAAATCCCCACAGGTCGAATTGTATTTCCTTTCCTTGCAAAGGAATAGGAAGTTGATTAAAAAGTTGTCATGAATCTAAATTAAATCAATAAACTGTTGACTTAACCACTCTTCAAAATAACATTTCATAAAGACATTATATTAAGAACTTGAATTCTATTGTTATTTACAGACGGACCTCAGCCTGCAGTGTTACAAGAAGTAAACATCCCAGTGTGGACAAACTCAGAGTGCAAGATGAAGTATGGCAACGCTGCGCCGGGCGGCATCGTCGAACACTTTCTGTGCGCAGGACGTGCGACCAAGGACTCTTGCAGTGTAAGTACAGAGCTGCCGGGGGTGGTATGCAGGTATGCAGCAGTCTAGTTTAAGGTGTCATGAGAGTACACAATTTCCCGCCCCAACCAACCTAGTCCACTAAGGTTCTAGGGCAAGTAATTACCAGAAGAAGTCAAAGGGAATTTTAGTTATTCCCCTGGGGGCAACAAAGCCTGTTCTAGTGTAGATGGAAGAAGTTCTTAATCAAAACCACCTTTGAGTAAGTCTTCTTCAGGCAGGGATGTCAATAGGAATTAAAGAACTTCTGGAGAAATTCATAAGTACGGCATGGAAAAAATAAACTTCATTTAAGTAAATCTGTGAAGAGGTTGTGGATTTCTTGTTGGTGTCCTTTCTCTTCTTCTTGTTAATAGGATGATCATAATCTCACAACTGGTCTTTGCTTATATTTTCTTTTTCTGCTGGTTACAGTATACATTATAAAACATACCTTCATCCTCAGAGCGGTTCATCCTGTTCTCTATTTGAAAACTAAACTAACACATAAAAAAAGGAACAGCAAAATTAACTTGAGACATCCTGATGGAAATTTTCAAGGCTACTAGGGCAGCGCTGTATAGTGAGTGGTGAGGGCGGTTTGGTTTAGGAGGGTCAGAGAATTACTTCTCTAGAGTTTCACCTAAATCAAGTTATTAAAATGTTAGAACATCATCAGCACTGGTTTGAGCAGAAATTTTATCATTGTATGTGTTCCTGTTGAAAGACTAATATAAATATTCTGTGGCCACTGTCTTTTAACTATTCTGATGCCTTACTGCCTGGTATACCAAATGTTTGGTGAGTTGATTATTTATCCTTTCCCACTATAAATACCTCATTGCCTGTAGGTCCTAAAGGTGTGTTGAAACTTTCACACGATGCATTTCGGGCATAAGTTGCCCATTTTCAAGTGTCTTCTTCTTCGTTCCTTCTTTCTTCTTATCACTAAATTGTCTATATAAATATTTACACTTCCCGGTTAATCACACGCGTGTCACCGTTCGCGAACAAATTGAAACCATGATAAGAAGAAAGAAAGAAGAAAACCCTTAAAAATGGGCAACTTATGCCCGAAATGCATCGTGTGAAAGTTTCAACACATCTTAAGGACCTACAGGCAATGAGGTATTTATAGTACTTAAAGAGGTCCTAAGCTGGGATAAAAAATCCTTTCCCACTATTCTAGAAATATTTTAAAAAGCTAAATAATCCCACCAAAAGGTTTAGCATCTTTTAGTTTGTTATAATCACCTTCTAGAAGGTGAACAATAATTGTAGATAGAATATTGTAGAAATCAGTGGTATTTTTATCAAGTTACAAATCTGCATTGAACTAATTTGAGCTGTTTTGTACAATTGTAACAGAGATACTTGACTTGATCTGTTACAGGGGGACAGTGGAGGTCCGCTGATGGTGAACTCCGGAGGAAGATGGACGCAGGTGGGGGTTGTGAGTTGGGGGATCGGCTGCGGCAAAGGACAATATCCCGGAGTCTACACACGCGTCACACACTTCATGAGCTGGATAACCAAGAACCTCAAGTGATCCAACGTACGTCTCCTCCCAGGGTGCAAACACACATCATCATCGCAGCAGATCTAGAGAGCACGAGGGTCTGTGCTTCCTTTTAATAATAACAACTGTGGGAAGAATACTGCAGGTTTGATGATTTTGCTCTTAAATCAAAAGTTGTTGTTAAAATTCTTGGAGATTTCTTTTTAATCTTGATCTTGTACATAACTTAAAAATCATTTGTCAATGAAGTTGAAAATGTTCTTAAATTTATACCACTAAAACGGTTATAAATGAAACTTGTCCCCGCTGAAACCACAATCCCCCTCTGGGCTTTCCTCTGGCTTGTATGATCTTAGTGCCAACAGCTAGATTTTGAGTGATTTTCTCTTTTTAGTACTACAGATCACAGACACAACTTCTTTAAACTAATACAAAAAGAAACTTCTCAAACCAAACAAACGATTTCAAATTAAAATTTAATTTGCCTAAAATATTTGTCTACATGTTTGAATGTTTGTAGAATTATTTACTCTTTAATACTTATTACTGTCATCAATTAACTGTGAACAAAATTTGATATGAACACACATTTTCTAATTCTCATATTTTCAAACTTTACTCAATGGATAATAGTTTACACAAACTGCACAAGGAGGAATATTTGAGCAGTGTTCAGAAGATACCATTGATGTATTGAATGATAATATTAGAAACTGAAAATGTAGTGGCCTTTGTATTTTAGACGTCACTGAAATCAAAACTGTACCTGAGACCAGTCATATTTTAAACTCATTATAAAATAAATTTATCGTTTTAGTAAATTAAAACACTGGTTTTCATTGGTTTGAAAACTACAATTTTAAAAGCAATTTTTTCTACAGAAAATGTAGCATACAAATAAATACTATGTGATATGAGTAGCTTTTAGTAAACTATGTTTAGTGTCCTAGAGTGAATCAATGTATAGTCTCATTAGTTTGCTATTTTGTGGTAGTATTAGATATATTTCCTTGGGAGTAATGAGACCGATGGTTAAGAATCTTGATCAAAGTGCCAATCTAGCAGAAGGTAATTTTACTTCTATCTTCATAAAACATGTAAAGCTCAGGTGTATGATACTCTTGTAATCAAGTATGTACCAGTTTTATAATTCTGAGTATAAAGATGTATTACAGTGCCTACCTATTATGTGTAAAGTTGGCTTTCTTTTTCCTAAATACAATTTTTTCTACTATTTATTAATTGTTGTTTTATTTTCTTTGTAGTTATCCCTATTAGATGAATTGATACCCCATGATAGCAGTAATTGACCCCAATCTGCTCTGCCCTAGGCAATAATTGACCTCACTCTGTTCTACAACGTATGTTGTGTAATTTGCTTGGTTTTGGAGCATTCAGAAAAATAGAGAAAATATACATCAAGTTTGCCTACTTTGATGAGGTGAAGCTAGGACAACAAAGTCCTCTCTGCCACTTGACCTTGACCTTTAACCAATTTCTATGAAAAAGGCACTTAACAAATTGTTAGAGATGACTGTGGGGATCGAACCCGTGCCTCCAGAGTGATGAACTCCAGAGTCGCATGAAATACAAAACCCTCTCACAGATAAGCTGAACTTAATAAGTAGTTAACATTAAACTTGGCTTCGGGTAAAGACCGCGTCAAAAAAGGTAAATTACTGGCAGACGTCTCAGTGACATCGCAGTTTCAAGGCTTGCATCAACTGGCGGTTACTGTCCTGGAGCATAGGTTATTTTCTATTTTTTTATATTAACAGCAACCGCCAGTCCATACAAGCCTTGAAAATGGTGAACTGCAAAGTCACCGAGACGTCTGCCAGTAATTTACCTTTCTTCACCTGAAGCCAAGTATAGTGTTAGTGATAGTGACCATGGAAGCACTTCACATTGTATTAAGAGGGGGCTGGATAGAGCCCAAACGGTGTTCAAATGGGATAGGGAATTTAACATGGGAACATTTGCAAACTGTGTTTTACGTAGGTTAATGAACTAAAATGTGGACAGTTTTTCTGGGGAAGCATAGTCATTAGTGCTGCTGCATATAAAAAAAAATTAGTTTGGTTATAAAGTAGAATTTTAATTACTGAATTTCAAGTGCTACGTTCTTATGGAAAATCCAGTTTTTAGTTCAGAGGTACAGAATTAATTTGATGAGGAAAGTTAAAGTTTAAGTGTTTATTTAAAGCAACATTAATAAATCTATGTTTCGAGAGAACATTTTCACATTTAAGTAAATTAACTTGCCTAAAACTTAGTTTGCAGTTTTTATCCCATGTTATATCTGAGTTGGACCTGCGGCCGCTCTATCCGGCCTCCTCTTAAATAGGTAGTTGTTTAACAACACAAATGATTGTATTAACAGAAATTCAACAATCTCTGAGGAGCAGATAAGGACAAAGGTGCAAAAAGCAACAATGGACAGACTGTAGGTTACCAGCTTTATTTATAAACATTTTATAAGAGATTGGTCAATGCAGTGGCTGGAACAGTTCTCGCCACCGACAGTACAAAACTACTTATAAGCTAAGCGAAAGAGAGATAGTGCGAATGTACACAGCAGCCTAGTCTAAGTCGTAGTCTTACTTAACTGGTACTATCTACAATCCCTATTCAAGACCCCGTCCAACAAGCTGAGAGATCTTGAGTTTCACAGTTAAATTGTTAGATTTTAATTCAGTTTCAGCCGCATGCATTTAGTGATTGTCGTCAATTTATATTAACCCGAAAGGACAAAATCCTAAATGTTTACACTGTTCTTATTTTAAATGGCAGCGATTTCTTTGGCAGTTATGGTTGTGTCCGGTATTACGGTTTCTCCTTTGAACGTGTTTGACTACATTAACGGGATTGTCAATCATAATATCTTGTGCAAATACAGTACCTAGATTACATGACCTTAATAGGTATACTTATAAAAACAGCAAATAAGTATTTGGATTGAAAAATAAAGCTGACTTACCTTAATGAAAATAATAACATTAGGTTTTTTTGTTCAAGCATTGTAAAGACACATTGTATTTTACTTTAAAGTGGTGTTTTGTAATGGGCCTTTATACAGAGGCAAGCTGCCCAATACTGTAAATGCATAAAAGAATCTGATTAAAAAAAACCTGTCTCAAAACTTTTGTTTCAAAAATTGTTTACTTTTGGTACAAAAAATAGAAACAGTTAACAACTGAGACAAATGAGTAACAGTAGATCTTTGTCAGGATTTAAATGCAGGTTTACTGGTTTTCAACCAGTGTTGGTAGATAGTACCAGCTAATTAAATTCATATAATCTAATAATTGACCAATAATTACAAAACCAGTTACTTAGTTATTTGTACCATCTATCCCCTACTCGAATATCAGCCTAAGTATGCAACTTTATAAAGTAAAAACCATCATACATTAGACAAGCATAATTAATTTGGAGTCGATGTTAAATTATTTGGTAAAAATATTCACTAATATAGAAAACTTGCCGGTAAGGTGAGCTTTGTGTTGAATATTAATTATGATAAACATGTTAGCTCTCAACATTTTTAATAACTATTTTAAATTGTTTACACATTAAAATAAAAAAGATAAAACAGTATTTATTATGTATGTAGAGTAACATAACTAAACAAAATTCTAACTGAATTACAAATAAGCTGCTGTGATGTATATGTACATGAATAGTAGAACCATTTTCCCTCATCTTAAAATAACAAAATGTGCATTAAGTTAAAATGTGCATGAAAGTAGTACGGAAAATATATATAAAACCAAACAACTGTAGTACAGATCTTGAATAATTCAAATCATTTTTAAGTTACTTCGTGCTTGCAATGAACACATTAAAATCATGAAACCACTTAAAGGAGAATGAAAACAAAAATCTAAACAAACTAACAGAAATGAGTAAAATGAGATCAAGAAAAATCACACAAGGGTTACCAACCTTTTATACTTAAGTTTTGGCACAGTCATTCTTGTTCACAAAAAATATAATCTGTACACTGTATGAGATTGCCTTCACCATCGTCCTTCATAACATTATATCTTTAACAATCTTATCGTTAAGTTGTTTAAAGCTAGTGAGTACAAAACATTATCAATAATCAGGAAAAATCTGGTATAAAGATACAATGTGTGCAAATAAATTAATAAATTGTTCATACTTGTACGATAATTTTTCAGTTGAGACATACCGTAAATTAACCTAAAAACCCAGAGATTCTGATGTATTCATTTTACAAACAAATTTTAAATTCTCATCTTCAGTTAGTAAATGTATTATTACTATTATATGTAAGTAGCTTTCTCCAAAAAACGTTAACATACAAATTATGAATCAATTTTTTAAAAACTACAAAAATAAAAATACATTAATACTAACAGTAATAAAGCTCAGATTCTAAGTCAAAATAAAGTCTAATAGTTTTATTATTAAGGAACTACAAAAAATAACAATAAATTAAATAGATACAATTTCATTTTGCTTTCTCCAATAAAAAGAGGGACCACCATTAACAAAAGTATATGTTTGTAGATGTGTAAAATCTTGCATAAACCCTACGTTATGTTTTCCTGCTGTTTATTTTACGCAAGTTTGTTGGCATTGCATTATTTACAGTTTTTCTCAATAATTTTGTTTTTAATAATTGTTTCTTTTTCAAGTCTCTCAATTTATTCAAATATAGACTAAGACAAATACAAAAAAGCTACAACACCAAGATGAAAACAAAATTTGCCAGATGGGCTGGCGCAATTATGCATCTGATGGCTTGCTAAATTGTATTTAAATGGTATTTAATGTATCAAAGGTATTGTAAAGCTATGGTTTCCTAGAAAACCGTTCACCGCTAAATTACGGCCGTAACGTAGCGGTCAACGTAACAGTGACGGTGGACGTAACAAAATATTTAAACAGATTTAGACAAAAACAACTTTTGACATTTTGTTCATTTTAGTTGTCAAATTTAAATTACGTATATAGTAATGGACAAGCTAGACTTTTGTTTACAAAACAAAATGTCACCCCTGGTGAGAAAAACTAACTAGTTTTCACCGCTACTTTAGGTTTACCGTTCTCTAGGAAACCACTCTCATATGACTGCATTGAAAACAAAACTCACCGTCATATTACGGCCGTAATGTAGCGGTCACCGCTTTCTAGGAAACCATAGCTTAAAGGAAAAAGAAAGTCACAAATGATGCTATAATATTGATGTCGATCACAGGAAAACATTGCATTAGTGACAGGTATAAACCCTGATTTACCAGATTTAACACATCTAAAGTTCGTTAGATGTAGCATGGCCGATGGCCTTGAGATTTCCTGCTAGCCGCTTATGGCCCTATAGCCCATCTCACCGGCCATGCTTAACCTGACAAACTGTATATAATTCCATTCCTGGGGCTACAATGAATGGTCTTATGCATATATTCATACTGTTTTTTAATTATTGTGCTATTCTTTTATATGAGGATTTAACCAAACAAGATGGTTGTGATTCTGGAAGGTGAAAGAAAACTTACAAAAAACATGCTGTATTTGTTTTCCCTCAAGGTAATGAATGCGCTTTTAACACATTCTACATAATTACTTTTACTTCATTAAATACCGTACTTTTTGTTTGAAGAAACTCCTAAGGCTGTTTAGCACCACATACAGCATTAACCCACCATTTGCCACCGGATAACTTTAGCAATAACTTGATTATTTAAACTGCATAAACCATCCTAAATTATTTTAAATACATCCAAGCCCAGATAAACAATACAGGATAGCTGCTTTTTTTAAGAGTTACAAAATTGTAAGAGACATTTTGAAATATAAACTATGGATCTGTAAAAGAAGATCACATTTTATGTGACAGCCTTTCCAATAACTTAAAACTAATAACTTTTGTAATAACACAGTACTCAATAACAAAGTAAATCAAATAAAGCTTGAGGAATGTGACGTTAACATTAAATGTTGTGCAAATAACTTTGCAAAAATTATTTTATTTATAATTATGTACATATTACTATCTATAACCCCCGTTTTAGTATTTACAATATACAAAGGTTTACCGTTTAACCTAGGTATTTGATCAATGCAAAATTAAAACATAAAATAAGTTACATCGTACAGTTTGTATAAATATGTCAGAAGCATAAGGTTTTAAAATTGAACATTTTAGTTTTCTTTTGCATTCTGTGGGTTTTAGGAGATATTAATGTACCTATATCATTCAAAATATCTCATTTATCAAACTGTAAAAAGCAAGTTTGGTTTGGGTTTAAAATAGAGTATATAATAATACACTGTATACAACTAAAATTATAAAAAAATTCTTCTGTACAGTAGACTTCTGATAGAGTGGCGATGGTGCGGTTACATATTGTACTATAAAATGGTCGGAGGTTATCTTAAGATCTGTAATATAACTGTAAAATCCCCCCACTCAGTGTCTATACTGACATTAAGCTTAGTCGAATTATAGGCAGTACTGTATTAAATTGTATTTTTATTAGCAATCAAAATCTGTTTCTTCAATCTAAACGAAGGCTCTTAGTTTAAAATATACATATAAAACGTCTCATCATAATTAACAAAGTTCAGTTTAATGATTTGTTAACTGGTTAGTTACAATCCAACCAAACTAGTCAACTCTAAAAAACGTCGACCAAAAAACCCACAGAATGCAATAAATCAAACTTGAATTCCCAAGGCAAGGTGTATGCTGAGGTGCTGGGATGTATGAGGCGCAGCCCACGTAACGCAATTCCCAGTCGTTGCAAAACAACATAAAACTCTGAGAAATTGTAGAGCTTGTAACAAACATTTCTTATCCCATTATGGTAATATTAAAGCTTAAAGAAAGTAATTAATTGAAATTGACATTTTCTAATTTGTAAAACTTTACAAATGCAAGTGAAATTCACATGTGCCGCGTGTCTTGTGTGGACTGTGTCGCACTTCCTAGCATACGCCCTGCCTAAATGTTACACAAATATAAATCAAGTAAATTAAAAAATAAATAACAATAAAAGGGAAAGATTCAAAATTAGTCAAACAATAAAAACAAAATCACATGTAAAAACACAATACAGTTCACCCAATGTTTTCGAGTATTAACAGACACAAAATGTGGAAAATAGTGAACAAGGCATATTCCTGATTGATAAATTAGTTGATTGGGCGATGAGGTAGCGATTGGTCTGAGTTTCACTGAATTCGTGACTACAGAACCCTCGTAGGGCAGTGAAGCGATGACCCGACTCCCTCGTTGGTGTTCACAACTATATACGAGTTACCATCACTAATTTAACATTGACGTTACTGTTTTTGTGTGCAATTTTTTAAACAACTCATACACAGTTGCATTCTTATGTGGTACAACCAAGTTTCTCATGTGAACATTTTCTGGTGTCTTGATCTTAATCGGCCTTTTGACAAACATTTTGTAAACAATGTGACAATCTTATTACTGCAAGTTGCTTCAGATGGCATCATAATTTCTCTCATTGCAGGCAACAATCAATAGACACCCAATCTACGTTTACAACTTAATTGTAATTTTGGCTTCTTCATGCAATGATTTTTAACTCCCATTTGCATTTACGAGAAAATTGTAATTTCCATTATCATTCATTTTCATCTCTAAAAGACTGATAATAGAGGACCTTTTACTTACTTTAAATGTTAGATCAGTAACAGAGATAAAAGTCTATGAAAAAGGGATTGTTTTCGGCTACACAATGACAAAATTTAATTTGTCGGAGTACAGTAATTCAGTTGATGAACACCACTTAGAGGGAAGCATAAGACTTAAAACCGTGCAAAGATGCCATTTTTTCGCTCTTTAATTTAGGTTTCGAAGGGAAAACTATTTCTCAGCATATCAACTAATGTCCACTATTGTCACATGGGTTCTGTAGTCATTGTTAAACTCTCTTTTATAATCCTTGATTTGATATAATCTGTATTTAACGCTAAGTTATAGAACCAGGAACAAGAATAACACAGCTTGCACTAAGTGTCTCTCTTCTCTCTTGAGGAGAACTTTGACCGGAAGAACTCTTTGGCAGGTTCGTAGTATAACCTTCGCAGTGTTATCATTTCTGGTGCACGTCGTAAGCTCCCGAGGACCTTGAAAAAAGAAAAACAGTTAGTAAAGATCCAAATAATAAGCAATACTTACCAGAATTGTTTTGAAAACACTAAAAAGTGAGACTGGATGAAAAGATGAGATTGGCACATGCATCTATCAGGGTTTCAACAAATTTAGCATATTTTCAACCTTTCTTGTCTCAAGTCTTGCAACGTGATACAAGAAACATACGTTCATTGGTGCTCTCAAAGCAAGCACTTTCAAATTTTATCAGTTAGCCAGGCTATTAGAAGAGGTTTTCTGTCCTAGCACTGCCCTAGTAGAACAGATATTTATACAGCACAAAATCTCACTGACATACCTCATAGTCCGTCTCGAGTACGAGAATAACGATGACCATGAGAGAGAAGGCCGCGATGAGGAACGATGGAATGAACACCCTGACGATGTTGAACCGTCGGACCGGTGTGGGCGGCGCGGTCGTCACCAAGGTGGGGGGAGGTGCGGGGGGTCGTGAGGCCGGGGGGGGGGGGAGCCTACCTCCCCTCAACACGGGGGTCTGGCTCCGGCTGGACCTGTGGGAGGCCCCGACCAGTTGCGACTCCGAAGACGAATGATCGATGGAATCTCGGAAATAGTAGTCACCGAAACTGCCTCCGCCAACCACCGCCTCCGGGTCTTTGTGAACTGCTGACAACAACAAAAAGTATTATCTCACAGGAATCAAAATTATGTTTTAATTTGTAGTTAAAAAGAATTTTACTTTGGAGAACTGCTTGCGGAATGAAGAGGACACCTGAAGAAAAAACATTAACTGGAATTCCAGCTGAAATAATGTAACATACCACTGTAGACACTCTTGATCAGAAGAGATCTTGACGCAAGGCCTACAACCCAAAATAATAAATATAACAAATTTTGAAGGTTCCCTACAAATTTATATCATTGTAAGGATTTAGCAAGAGTAGAAAACAAAGTTCATAAGTGGTCAAAAGAAGAAATTTAAAATTAAATAAACCAATACTGAAATTTTTAATTCATTCAATAAATCAAGAAAATAAACATTTCAAAATTGGTTCATTTGATTTTAAATTTTACTTTTACAATTCCAATATTAGAGCTCTTCTTTCTAGATTGTAAGAGATCACTTAGAAAATCACGTTTTTGCTAACTAAGCTCTCTTTACTGAAAGCTCTTTGACAAGTAATAAAATGATTCTAAATGTTTCTAATAAAAATTCTAGCCACAAGAGATGGTGGTTGAGAAGCACTTGAAAAACTACTAAAAGAGCATAAACCAATTCTTCCTAAAAGTTTTAAGCGGTATGCTGTCAGTAAATACAAAAGTATTGAGATTAGGTTAGACTTAACTTGTTGTTCAAGCCCTCAAAATTAAACTAGCTTTTAAATAACTTTTAGTTTTATTCAGCCCTTTTAAGCTGCCAACTCTTGTAACACGAGGTGAATGTGGTAGTAAATTATAATTTTTAAACCATAAGATTTGGATACAATATAACATCAATTTGTCTTTATAATTTCTGCACATACGTATCAGAGTTCTGTTTCACTTCTTATGGGGCTAGCAAGGAGTTAAGTAAATTGTAATATAAAAACTTCTTCGGTACAAGAAACTTTTAGGTAAAAAGATATAGTGAATTTTACACATATTTGAGAGTGGTGATATGTAAGAACATGCTACAAAGCTAAAATCAAAGTTAACAATTAATTATCTTACAAATTGAAGGTGTAGTACTACCGTAGCATAAAGCGTTGAGAGGTAAATTAATTGAATCAATATAGTCATTTCTAATAGAGCCAGCAATAATTAAAAGGTGAGCACAGCACTAAAACTATTCTAGCCTGATATAAAAATGCATAAAATCAAACTTTCCTAGGGTGGCCAGAAGAGTAGCTTGATAATATGCATGCATATTTCGTGTTTTCCCAGTTTTGTTCCCTGATTTCTATAGGGTTTAACGGGAAACATTTTAACAATGTTACCAAATACCGTTTTCAGCACACGGTTAAAATGTTGGAATGTTCTATTTCAGCAAAATGAGTTGCTGTGTTGCCCCTCTCTAAGCATCTATTAAAAAATTCTAAGCACTTTTCTTGGCGCGAATTGCTAAAACACTGTAATAATATTCAAAAATCATCGTTTTCCCGGTTACACACAGAATTTATAAACTACTATCCAAGTTCATGGATAATTTCTGATTTTCCCGTGTGGCCACCCTGTTTCTGGACACACCTAACAACGAACATTCAAACAGACAAAGAGTTGGACGTGACACACGCATGCACAAAGCCGTAAACTGCAGGCCTCACCTTTGATGAATATCTTGCCGTTGAGTTTGGGCTCAGAGATGGACTTGTTGACTCGGTCACCTAGAGAACAACAACGTGCGAGGAACGGCTAGAGTCAGGGGACGAGCCATGCAAGGTCACCGCGGCTGAGGTTTCGCTTCACTGTGTTACTTGTGCAAAGTATTTCTAAAAGACGTAGCTGCAAGGTTGAGTGGTAGGGTGGACTTTAAAGTCCTAGCTTTGCCTCGCTGAGGAGCAAAACTTTACCTTAATTTTTTTTAGCACCAATTTAGTGATTTCTGGGATGTAGATACTGTGTTATTATAGTTTTTCTTTATGCCCGAAACCCAGACTGGAAACATTTAATTTAGAAGTATAGAATTGATCAATACGAGGGTCATCCAGAAAGTAAAGAACGATTGCGCATCTCGCGCCGCGCAGACCTCTCCCCACTACCAGTGCGCACGCAGCTGCTAGCTCCAGTCTTCCTCTTCAATTTGAGGTTATGTTCTTTACTGTGTGGTCAAGCGTCTCGTTTTCACAGTGATTTATAATGGCGTCGACAATCGATCCCGCTAAATGTGAAGTGCGAAGTGTCGTTCGTTTTCTGAACGCTCAAAACGTTAAAACTATTGAAATTTATAGGCAAATAAAGGGTGTTCCGAGAGGGGGAACGACCTACGGTGAAAGCCTCTAACGACTTCAACGTGCCATCCAAAACAAGAGACGGGGAATGCTTTCAGAAAAATTGTTGCTGATCCATGACAATGCTCGGCCTCATGCATCGGCAAGAACACGTCACAAACTTCAACGTCTACGTTGGGATTATTTTTCCATCCACCTTACAGCCCTGATTTGGCGCCAAGTGATTATCACTTATTCCTAAAGCTTAAGGATTTTATGGGTAGAAAACAGTTTGCTAACGATGAGAAATTCCAAGAAGGTGTGAAACCATGAAACATAGCTTTGTACCGCTTTCCCAAAAAGCGTTTCGTAATGCCCACAAAAAATCTTAGGTTAAGTCTCAAAATTAAAATGCCACTAGCCTAAACAGTAAAAAAAACCTGACTTAAGTCTTTGGGGGCAAATGAATAGAACATGGGTATGGAAAAACTGGTCCCACGTTACAAGTGTCTTGAAATCCATGGCGACTATGTAGAAAAGTAGAGGAAGGTTCTATGCATTTGTAAATAAAGTTTTGTGTTGATATCTTTGTTTTTTATTTGACCATGCCAAAACGTTCTTTACTTTCTGGATGACCCTCGTAGTAAATGGATAATCCGTCGAACCTTTAAACAGTTCAAACCATTCCTTTTAGTTTAATCGCTGTCCGGGTTTTAGGTTCAGTTTAAGGAAAGCTCACATTTTTGTGAAGGTATGGCTGTAGGAATAGGCAGCTTCGAGACTAAACCCTCGAGTGGCCAGGGTAAGGATGAAGACTCCGTAAGTCAAGCTTTTGAGGCAATTTGCGTCACCATTTCCGTGGTAAAAATAAACTGTAGTAAAACTGAAAATAAATATACGAGGGTCATCCAGAAAGTAAAGAATGTTTTGGCATGGTCAAATAAAAGATAAAGATATCAACACAAAACTTTATTTACAAATGCATAGAACCTTCCTCTACATTTCTACGCAAACGCCATGGATTACAAGACACTGGTTTTAACGTGGGACCACTTTTTCCATACCCATGTTCTACTCATTTGCCGCCAAAAACATGAGCCAGGATTTCTTAGCTTCTTTGAGTTCCTTATCGTTAGCAAACTGTTTTTTACCCAAAAATCCTTAAGCTTCGGGAATAAGTGATAATCACTCGGCACCAAGACAGGGCTGTAGTAGTTTCTTTTCTTGGCATAAATTCAACATGGATTAAGCTCTTTCAATCCCAAAAAACAGTTGCCATGACTTTTCGAGTGTTTAAATTTCACACTTTACATTTAGCGGGGTTCTCAATAATTGTCGATGCCATTATTAATCACTAAGGACATGAGACGCGACAGCAACGAACCTACACTCAAACTGAAGAGGAAGAATGAAGCTAGCAGCTGCACGTGCGCGCGTCGTGGTGAGGAGTGTGCGGCACGTGATGCGTAATCGTTCTTTACTTTCTGGATGACCCTCGTATAAAGATACACACTAAACAAAACCCCAGCCTCGAAGATAGAAGGTGATCATAACAGAATTGTATGAGTAATTTAGACATGAGAAATACAAATTACATGTATTAACAAATAAGGTACACTGTCAGTTTTGGCTATTTAGTGACATAACTATATCAAGTTTTAATCCGTCTCAAAATGCACAACAAGGATCAAACATATTTTTCAAACTGAGAAATACAGGGTGTCCCATAAGTAAAGTGCCAGACTCTCGGAAAAGGTTATATGGGTCAAAATAAAGAGAAAAATAAGAATAATATTTTTCCAAAAATGCTTAGTTAACTAGATATTTACCATTTTATATTTGTCACTAATGATTTATCATCTCCCACACCACTTATTGGATTTGACTCAAACTTAGAAAATTTGTATCTAAGTATAACCATTTATGGAAAAAATTACCAGCATAATCTAACTTATCACTTTAAAACGGTGGCTATTTTATGGTACGAGGGCTATCCAGAAAGTAAATTACGTTTTGGAATAAAAATTCAACGAAGAACAGGAAAAGATTTTTATTATATACATTTGAAAACCACACTAAAATACTACTTTTCTACATAATCGCCATACAAATTTAGGCAATTATCATACCCATGGACGAGCTTTAAAATTCCTTCGTCATAAAATTCTGCCGCTTGTTCTTCAACAATTTTGTTACTTCTTCCTGCAGCCGTTCATCATCGTCAAAACGCTGTGCATTGCCAGCCACTTCTTCATCGTTGGGAACAAGTGGTAGTCGCTTGGTGCAAGATCCGGACTGTACGGTGGATGAGGAAACAACTCCCACTCGTACGGTCACCATAATCTTCCTTATTGACATCGTTTGCATTTTTTTGTTTCTGAGGAAAATTCGTGTGTCCCCACTGCATTGATTGCAATTTCGTCTCACAGTTAACATGTTTCATCCAGGTTTCATCACCAGTAAAAATCCGATTAAGTAGTGAATCGCCATATTTGTGGTAATGGTCCAAATACGTTAACGCTGGACCCATTCGCTGATTTTTGTGATTTCATTAACTTTTTCCGCAAGTTCGGCATTCGCCAAGCTGGGTCTTTCCCTCCGCTTTTCGTTGTGCACATTTGTTCGGCCATTTTTAAAGCGAATGCTCCATTGACGCATCTCACCTTCAGTGATGATATTGTCCCAAACACTTCACAAAGCTGCCGATAAATTCCAATCGCTTTACAGTTTTTTGCAGCCAAAAACCTTATTACTGCACGCACTTTACAGTTGGCGGGATTTTCAATTGACAAAGACATTTCCAAGTGACACTGTAACGTAAAAAAGTACGACAGAGACCTGACAGTTGATCGGCTAGATGCATACTGAACTGGGGAACAACCACACATCAAGATGGCCGCGCTAGCTTCGCCCTAAGCGGAGAAAACCGAAAACGTAACTTATTTTCTGGATAACCTTCGTATTTTAGGGCATTTTTGGCGTTACACCTAAACAGAAAATAAACGGTGAGGTTTACGATAAAATGAAAGAATACCGTTTTGTAGAGAATTTTATAACCTATCTAATGACACCAAAGCCAAAAGAATCTATTAAGAATCAACAAAGTTACAGTGGCAAACATCAAGCTAATAAGGTGGAAAGTTGTCTGTTTTCAGCCAGAGTTTCCCCTATAGCTTCGTTGTTTCCCAATATAATTTTATGACCTTGTGTCAACAGATAGGTGATAAGATTTACTACAAAACGTTATTCTTTACAATTTATTGTTAAACTCACCGTTTAATCGATATTTAAGATGTAACACCAACAATGCCCTAAAATTATCATAAAATAGCCACCATTTTAAAATGATAAGTTAGATCATCCTGGTAATTTTTTCCATAAATGGTCTTACTTAGATACAAATTTATGTTAAGTTTGAGTCAAATCCGATAAATGGTGTGGAAGATAATAGATAATTAGTGAAAAATATAAAATGGCAAATATCTGGTTAACTAAACGTTTTTGGGAAAATTTTTATTCTTGATTTTCTCTTTATTTTGACCCATATAACCTTTTCCCAGAGTCTGGCACTTTACTTATGGGACACCCTGTATATATTAAATATTACCCATTTTATAGGTATAATTTACCTTGTATAGTTTGAACTAAATAAACTTTGGTTACTGAAGGCCTCCACATTTTTGAAAGAGGTATAAGTGGGTACATAATTAAAAAGTATCTTAACTCTTAGTATCTTAAGTTTATTTTGTGGCAATTTTATTCTTAAAATATTTCTAAGTAAAAAAAATAAATTTGTAATCGGAAAAACAAACAAACTTGTCCAACACAACTTGCTCTGGAAGACAGTTGGTTTACTTTCTGTAAGGTTGATTTCAAGTTCAAGACTAAGTCGACCTAGATTCTTGTTAAAAAGAACAACATCGCTTCACAGTTCAACCCAAATATTGAATATTTAAAAAGTATTCAAACAACAGAATGCGCAGAGCCCATGAAGAAGACAGGTACACTGTTCGAGGCAGACTCTTACCTGCCGTTCCAAGTCGAATCTCCTGATCCTCCGTCACCGTGTCGAGAGGCGGGAGGTTGTCCGTGTCCGACGTGCGGATATCCGCAGAGTGGTTGGACCTCGGTAAACTACTGTAACCTGTCGGCACAATCAGTAACGTTAGCACTGGAGAGAGACAGGTGTACAGTTCCCAAGAGAAAACCAAACTAGAAAACAGACTAAATCTTTTCAACTGTGAAATGCACTGTTTAACTCACCTTCAAGGTTCACAGGGATCAATAGTTAGTCCTGTGTTATTTTAATTTCTTTTCAAATGCAAAAAAAACCCAATCTAGTGTAACTCATAAAACTCTATCCGTTGAGTTATAATCAATATACAATGGTGAAACTGTGTTGGTTATACTTGATATGGACAGATGAATACTGAAATAATGAGAATTATCAATGTACAGTTAAGCCATTGGTAAGATAGTACAGGAAAAATAACCGACAACCGCTATTGTGAATCCTAGCAAATTTCCTGTGATGGGGGATAATTTAATGTGCCCTTCAGGGAGGGAGGTGCGTAACCCCAAAAAATATTTTCTGCTATAAAACTGTTCTTACGACCCGATTTAGAAAACTAGGAATAAAATAAAAGTCTGGCACCATACCTAACATATGTACCAACAATCAACATAACCCAATCAACGAGACCAATGGGACAGACAAAATTTGCAGCCATCTTGGTCTGGCTGAACGGATTTTCTAGTTATTCTACGTTAACCTTAATGATATTCAACTAGAACCTCGGTTTTTATAAAACCTCAACTCAAACTAGGAAAATTCACACTTCTTCAGTGCACTTCACTCCTGTGTAAAAATACACCACAGTAAAGAGATACAAGAGTATCTGCGTGCTAGTAGACTCACCCAGGTCGGCAGTGATGGGTGTGGAAGGCGTAGCGGGCACGCTGTTTGCCTTGCGCCGCAGACTGCTGCGTGTGATACTCGGCTCATCCCGAGACGACATTGGCTCCTCCAACACTTCCTTCTCCACGCGGCCGCTGTAGCGGAACTTGCTGCTGCTAAACGCGAAGAAGCTGCCTCCCGTCACTACGTTCGGTACATCCGCGTTACTCGGCAGTCTGCCGACAAATTCAGATTTTTAAATTCAAACTTGGTTTAGTTACTAACTATAACTAAACCCAGTTTAGAGAGTGTGTGAAATTGTTTAAACCCCCTAGCTGCAGCCTAACAGCCTCCAGGTAGTATTAGTACCTTTGCCTGAAGCAAAGTGTACAACTACTTTTCAGTATCTACCAAATGCCTACGACACCAAATAATCAAATATCTCTAAAAATTGCCAACCAAATAAGTATAGGAGTACTCTTCTGATAGTTTAAATACAAGTTATGGCAGTCATTTAAGTTAAAAACAACTTAAGTAATACACAATATAGGCTATAAATTTGAACATGAGTGAATCTTTTTGGACCTCAATTTATGTTAAAAGAGACTTTTCACGTACAAACGGGGCGAACATTTCAAAGCCATAAGAAGAGGAGTGTGAGAAGTGAACGAGACTTTTACACTTACGTAAAGAAGAGCATTTGCTCGATGGCACATCTCCAGACATGTCTGCAAGAGGCGCCCGACGGACATTTGAAACCTACCGTAGTCTTTTTCTGCAAGAGAGAGCAAACGGTGATTAGTGAACGACCTAACTTTTAAGTTAAAGAGGCAATGAGTTTCAAAACTTTACGATCAAATGGTTAAGCATGTGAATGTAAAATGCACCCATAAATTTCACCTGAATATGTGCTAAGAACCCAACACTCTCAACCTAGCCGCATCTCAGTTAATGTACTAACAACGATGTGATTATTACGATCTAAGGCTTCCAGCGTCACACTTGAAACATAAGTACTGCTAAACGTTTCAACCTTACCGTGGAAAGTCATCCAGTGACCAGTAACCTGTGACTTAAGTGGCTGTTGTTGTCAGAAGCTCATGGACAAAACCAAGCAAGAAAATATAAACACATCTGCCGTTCCCTCCCCCTCCCCTATCACAATGTCTACTAGGGTCGGGTCTTCCGACAATTTCAGTTCTGAATCACAGTATTTGATTATTAATCTATTCGCCTTTACTGCATGTTTTTTGTAAATAGGCTATAATACCTTTGCAAGTTGAATAGATACATAATTAAGGTAAATAATACGAGGGCTATCCAGAAAGTAAATTATGTTTTGAAATAAAAATTCTACGAAGAATAGCAAAAGATTTTTATTATATACATTTGAAAGCCACACTAAAATACTACTTCTCTACATAATCGCCATACAAATTAAGGCAATTATCATACCGATGGACGAGCTTTAAAATTTCTTCGTCATACAATTCTGCCGCCTGTTCCTTCAACCCTTTTGTTACTTCTTCCTGCAGCCGTTCATCATCGTCAGAACGCTGTGCGCTGCCAGCCACTTCTTCATCGTTGGGAACAAGTGGTAGTCGCTAATGCAAGATCCGGACCGCACGGTGAATGAGGAAACAACTCCCACTGTACGGTCACCATAATCTTCCTTATCGACATCGTTTGCATGCATTTTTTTTTGTTTCTGAAGGAAATTTGTGTGTCCCCATTGCATTGACTGCAATTTCGTCTCACAGTTAACATGTTTCACCCATGTTTCATCACCAGTAATAATCTGATTAAGTAGTGAATCGCCATTATGTGGTAATGGTCCAAAAACGTTAACGCTGCACCCATTCGCTGATTTCTGTGATTTCATTAACTTTTTCCGCAAGTTCGGCATTCGCCAAGCTGAGTCTTCCACTCCTCTTTTCGTCGTGCACATTTGTTCGGCCATTTTTAAAGCGAATGCTCCATTGACGACTCCACCTTCAGTGATGGTATTGTCCCGTACACTTCACAAAGCTGCCGATAGATTTCAATCGGTTTACAGTTTTTGCAGCCAAAACCTTATTACTGCACGCACTTTACAGCTCGCGGGATTTTCAATTGACAAAGACATTTTCAAGCGACACTGTAACGTAAAAAAGTACGACACAGACCTGAGAGTTGATCGGCTAGATGCAGACTGAACTGGGGAACAACCACATATCAAGATGGCCGCGCTAGCTTCGCCCCTAGAGGAGGTAACCGAAAACGTAACTTACTTTCTGGATAACCCTCGTATCTATTATTACTTTAATCTTCAAAAAATCACTAAAAAACCTGCTTTTTGGTCACCCAATCAATTGTCTTAAAACAACGCTCAAAGTAATACAAACATATTGTCGTCTTGTGTTACTTACTTTGGTTCTGGGATCCTGCAGCATGGAAAATGAGCAAGTAATGTTTGTAATATTGTTAATCTAGAAAGGTATTAACCATTAAGTAAATATTTTAAGCACTCATTTTAAGAAATAGGCCAAATGAAAATTTAGAAGAAAATTTTATATATAGCGGTTGAAGAAACACACTTTAAATTTTTTGCTGAAATACATAGCATCATTGTAAAGAAAATGTTTGCAAAATCTTAGTGTAAGAGTGGTAAACACATTTTTTCGATGGCATCCTTCAAATTTTTAATATGCAATTTATTTCAGATTGATGTAATATATTAGGGGTGGACCGGATTGGATTTTTCCTTCGGGAGGGAATTGGACGAGAAACCATTTTTCTTGCTTGAAATAAAGAAATTTTCTGGCGGGATTATTAGCTATTTTAATTATTACAAATTATAAAGAAATGGTCGGAAAATTGAAAAAGTGTATTACAGTAAGAAAAATGTACATTTACCCTACAAACCTCAATTTTGTGTTCCATTGGTGGATTTGCAAAGAAATGTGTATGGTACAGCATGATTTGATTTAATATTATTGTTCGTATGAATGATATTACCATATTTTCATATAGTTGAACTTTGTTATTATTACAAGGAATTGTAAATATTAAAATGCCAAAATAAGTTAAAATAATAATTCTGTAAACAAATGTAAACATTTAAACATAATTTAAAAATGTTTATTCTGATTTGTTTACTAATTGGGGAAATTTTTATACGAATTCACCCAGAAAACTGATAATTAATTAGAGTAAAATTATGAAAAAAAGAGATTGCTTGGAAATCCTCTCAAATTATAAAATTGCCAAAAGTTCCATTTAAACTCCCATTTTTGCTAAAAAATTCCACCCGCACAGAAAATTACCAAAATATTCCTACCGCTTCAAAATTTCTTAAATTATACCTTCTGTCCCCCAAAAAATTCCAAAAATCCCTAAAGCTTAAAAAAATTCCATTTTTAGGGATTTCCCGCCTGATTTTTGGGATTTTATTTTTGTTGGGAATTTCCCGATTTTTGGGGTGTCGTCCACCCCTAATAATTATATCATAGTACCTAACTACCTTTCAATTAAATGACACGTACCTCCTGGTAAATTAAGTGAATGATGAACATTTTGCCCTCAAAGTTGATCTTGTGAACCTCCACCCAGCGGAAGTGGTTGGTCTTCCGACTGCCCTGGAAGGTGAGGATGCCGAGATGGTTGATTCCCAAGTATAACTGGTTCCCTTTGTGATCCTGTACAAAGATTACTTTGTACTAGAGGTTGGCCAGTACTGTTGGGTCGGAGGAATCCCAACAAAAATAAAAAACCTTAAAATTTTGCAGAATTCCCTAAAATCAAACTTTTTGGGCTGGAGAGAATTTGTGGAAAATGGAGTGTCTGAAGGGAATTTTTGAGGAAAGGTTAATTAAAAGGGACTTTTTACTTAAAGGGTATGTAAACAAATTATAAGGAAAATTAAGGGGACTTTTGGATTGTCGGCATTTCTCACAAACCAGTTGTCAAGGCAAATACTTGTTAAAAATCACCCAAAACTAAACTGGTAAAATTGTATTAATTGTTTGTATTAAGATAAAAATTATTTTAATGAAAACTTCTATAGTAATAGCCCTTAGATTTAACCATGTGTTGCTTTAAACCCTGAATGCCTTAGATTTATTTTACATATGTATATTTTGTAAATAAACAAGCTATTAAATTAATTTCAAAATAAATACCTAACCCTTTGAAAAATTTAAAATAAGTAAAATAAAATATATCCACAGTTAAAAAGTCATTGATTATGTCAAATTAGCTTTCTTTGTTCTAAGCAACCTTAACCAATATGTTTTTACCAAAAAATAAATCGTGGGAAAAATTTTGCAGAATATGTCAAGACGAAGAAGTGAAGGGGATGATCACATCACCGTGCCTGTGCAAAGGTTCTCTGGGATACGTACACACACACTGTCTGAACCAGTGGATGATTAGAAACCAACAACGGAAGTGTGAAATCTGTCTGTACCCGGTTCGAGCCCCTCACCAACCTCTCCTCTCTTGGTTACGAACCTGGCTCTTCTACCATCTTGTGGCAACAACGTGCTTCGTCTTTCTTGTTGTCAAGAAAATCTCAATATTTACATTGTTCTTCTTAGCCACTCTCATCGCTTTCAACACAGCGAGCAAATACTTCTGGAAAACCAACCACTTTGCAAACTGGCTGACTCGAATCACGGATACTATACTTGAAGACATTTTTACTTTGTGAGAGTGCTTGGTTTCTTTGAAGAAAATGTACGAAAACTGTTCAAAACTGATTTATTTCTGATTTAATGTGTAGTTAATGTAAAAGTGACGTTCAAGTTGGCATGGTACCAAAATATTTATCAGACAATGAATAGTTTTTCAAACAATCGCCCATTACAATTTAAACAAAAGTATAACTGTGAAAATTACTTTCGTTACCTGGCCAAAAATTACAAATTAAAAATATGAACCTAGTACATATTCAAAACTGGAAAGATGTTGTATTAATTAAATTAAATACAGAGCATTAGAACCTTCTCAGTTCTCATTAAGTTATACATGATTTTGGGAGCAGTAGGTCATTCAGTTTCTCATAACACAGCATTAGTGTAGCCTATTCTTTTTTAATATGAAACATTTTTCACCTCTTTCCACTTGAATTTTAGGTTAAATGTGAACACAGAGATCATATCATATATTTGTAATTAGTATGATTTTGTTGTATATATTTAACGTGGTTAAGTGGTAGAGAGGACTATAAAGTCCTAACTTCGCCACGTAAATAAACACTTTTTCATTTCATCATCAACTCACCAATCTCTAATTGGTGGGGTTGCATAATGGTAATACTCTATGTAGACTCTGTGAGCAGGCAGTAGAAACTGCTAGGCACATCCTATTAGAATGTCCCTCTCTGGAGGTTAGGAGAAGATGCCTATTAGAGGGGCGTAATTGGGATGAAGTTCACTTGTCTAAGCTTGGAGGAGTCACCTTGAGGCTTTGACGTCCCACAGTGGGTCTCCCAGGCTAAGATAACCGGGACAGTACAATAAACCTTTGGTTGACGTACAACTGGTTCACTACCAGCCCTACTTAATCTAATCTAATCTCTAATTATTTTCTCTTTTAAACTGTTACCATCGCACTGTACACTAGACATCAAGGGCTGAGATTCGGGGGCACGCTTTGCTTGCTTATGTAGGGTCAACGCGAGAAAATCTCAGGTTATATGATAGAGAAACTAAAATTACTAGGAGTTAAAAACGTATCTCTGAACTGGTTCGCATCATACTTAGCAGATAGGTTTCAGTACGTTGAAATACAACACATTTCTCAAGAACGCAAAGTAACAAGAGTAAAGTCTAATTTCCAACCCATAACTTTTGGAGTCCCACAAGGGTCAATATTAGGTCCCCTACTGTTTTTATGCTATCTAAAAAACATGTCTTCAACACTAACACAAGTCCCTCAAAAGAATCTCTGTCTGTACGCAGACGATGCAAATTTAAATATCTCTTCAAAAACTTTAAATGAAATAGAAATTAAACCTACAATTGAGTTATGTAATATAAGCAGGTTTTTAAATGAACATAACTTAAAATTAAATATTACAAAAACCAATTATTTAACATTTAAGACTCAGCAGAGTAACATAAATATTAATCCTGATATCCTTATAGATAATCAAGCACCCACAAGAATACAAAATACAAAGTTTTTGGGGCTCTTAATTGATGAAAATTTAAATTGGAATCAGCATGTGGAAAAACTATTAACTAAATTAAACTCAGAGTTATATGCGCTATCAAAAATGTCCTGTTTGTGTAACATTGACACACAAAGAACCATTTATTTTTCATATGTACACTCTCATATTGCTTATGGTTTATGTGTTTATGGTTCAACAAAAAAAGCAAATCTAGATAATAGACTTATTTTACAAAAAAAAGCTATTAGGATAATGCTACATATGAAAGGTAATGAATCAGTTAGAGATCGTTTTAAACAACTAAAAATTCTAACAGTCTACTCTCAATACATTTTAGATACTATTATGTACACAAAATTTAATGCTAAAACAAATGATTCAGAATTAAATACCCATTCTTATAATACAAGGAACAAAGGTGAAATAGTCCCTTACCATAGACTAATTTTTTTACTAAAAAACCAACATACATGGGTTCCAAATTTTTTTAACTCCTTCCACTCCAAATTAAACAAGAAAATTTTAAAACTAAGTTAAAAGAATACTTGTTGAACAAATCAATTTATTATTTAGAAGAATTCTGGTATAAGGAAGAACACCAATCTAATTTTCATGTATATATAGAGAGTAAACAAATTTTTGGTCTATTTATGTATATATTGTTTATGTTTACTATTGCACAAATTAATGTCATTATACATTGAATTTGTATAACACTTTGATAGTAATCTTTAATATTTGGAAGCAACTGGATGTTCTTTGTTTCTTAACATGATGTATTCTTTTACACACTGTATTATTATGTATTCTGACAATATTCAAATGTCACGTATGTGATTTCAATGAATAAAGATGATTTGACTTTGACTATTCCTTGCATCGGGCATCCACATGCTGGGAGTCCAACCCAAAAGAGCCTAACTGACATTTTTTGTAATCTGAACAGATTTCAGTTTAGTCAATCACCTTGACAGGGTGAGGATCCACGCCGTACGTGTCCAGCGTACATGCCTTGCGTAGGAAGTTACTCTCTGTAGTGGCCGGACTCTGCCCCTTCAGTTGCGTCTGATGCAGTTCCATCATCTTCTCCTCTATCAACTGTGTTTGCTTCAGCAACACCTTAGTCTCACCCACGTAGTTCTCCACGTGCTCTTCTGGGTCATAGTCTCCTAGTTCCGCTGTCAACATAAGGCAAACTTATCAAGTAACTATTCGAGGTTTTTAAATAATTTTGCAAGGTGAAAAGAAACAGGGGGATTCTTTATTGTTGAGCCGTTTATTAATATTGTAGAAGAAAAAGTCCCCTTGTAAAACCTTGATTCAATATTAAGGATAGTTTTGAGCTCTAATCAATGGTAATATAATTTACAATTAGTTTTATTGCACCAAGTGAACAAACAGGATGTTTTATTGAGAAACTTATTCAATTCAGTAGGGGTTATTGAAAACCAGGAACATTTGTGACTTTTTAAGCATTTGAATCCAAGAATTACACATAGAGTGAACATGCTGTTGCAAATATTAGGGAAAGTTAACTGTAAAGATGTATAGTGGTTTGTCTGTTTTATTTCAAGACAGGCTGCAATGTTAAATTTTAAACTCTTATAAGGTGGCTAAATAATCGCTGCTGCTAAACGCTGGTTCATCCCAGTAGATAGTTGACTGGCTGAGGAGGAAGAAACATTTAGCAGCATTATTTCAACTGTGACGCGGTGTAAACTGGAAGCCTTAGATCTTAGCTAAATAATGTTTTTATTGTTTTGAAATTGATTATTTCAACTCTGAATTCTCTCTTAATAAATTGTATCCCGCTTAGCCCACCAAAAAAAGCCCCCCTCTGCCCCTGCCATTGCCCCAAATATTCCAAATATTTAGTTCATTAATTTATGGTAAGAATTTTTTCTTGAAAACTTACTCTTGTTACAAAAAGATGTCTAAACTAGAAATTAAAAATGAACATTTAGTAAAAAAGCAACCCAAAAGAAGTTTTGTATTTGTCAACTATAATATTACTAGCTAACGCCATTCAATAATTGTACTGAGCAGTTTATGAATAAAGTTGTTTTTAATTTAATTTACGAATCGAAGAGTGACAATGTGAGTTACAGAGGGCAGTACCTTGTATGATGTAGCAAACGCTGCTGGAAGTACAGTCGTCCATGCAACAGATCCCGCTTTAGTTGCAAGTACACCTGGTACCGGGTGATCTCCTCCTTCAGCCGGAACGGGTCAGGCGGGTAGAACTTCACCCGGAAACTGAACAGGATCGGCTCCATGTCTGTCAAAAGTTATTCATTTGTTTAGACTACAGTTAAAAAAATCTAAACAGATATTTTTTCAAACCAACATTTTTAGCATTTATATGCAGTTTATTTATGTAAAATAGGAATGTATTTGTTAACTTTTTAATAATTATGATGGGTTTAGGAGCTTGAGGTTGCGATTTTAGGCTTTTGGTTTTGGCCCTTAAGTATATCCTCGCCCACTCAGCTGTTCAACGCTCAGTGAGTTTCTACGCCTAGTAACGCATCCTAGTAACCTACACTGGATTCAAAACCGGGTCGGGTTCACAGCAACCTAACCACTTGTCCTGATTCATACACCATCTAGTCGAGTGGTTCTACTGGGCCCAACAACAAATAGGTATTATTATGAATTTTTATCAAATACAAAAATATGTAATCAAGTAGTTTTTTGAACCTCACAGCCTACCCTTACCACTATCCAAATGCATCTACTAATTTTGTGCGTGCCAAAATTAAACCAGAACCAGGTATTTTAAACAAAACCTGATAGGGGAGAGCCTATGTTGTTTCGAATATAAATATATACAATATAAAAAAGAACAAAAACAATGGTTGGTTTTTGTGTGCTTTATGACCTATTTTACTATATTTTGATTTGATCAACGGACATTCCTTTTCAAAATACTAATGAAAAGCAAGCATTTTCTGTTTTAACAACTGTTGATTTTGCTTAATAAGAGACTCCTGTAAGTTGATCACTTTCCGCCTACCATGTACGTCACAGGTCAACGAGTGTCAACTCACAGACCTTCTCTCGAGGATTTATTGCCGTTGGTATTGACTCACCTTTCACTTGCTTGAGCACTAGCTTCGCCGGGTCCAACCAATGCTGCAACAAAACCATCTTGTTGGTAACAGTAGCAGTAGTTTGATTTTTAAAAAACCAGCTAAACCTAGTTGACAAATTTTAGGACTAAACAAAAAATGTTCAATTTCTGTGTTACATTTTAACCCTATATGTGCTAAGAGCCTAAGACCAGAAAAAAAACCTCGTTAAATTTTGCAGGGGGTTGTTGTTTAAGTATTTACTTGCTATTTAACGTAGAATTTGTTATTTCAATCAATTGTTTGGCCCCTTTTCTACTTTATCTACTTTTTGACTGGGACTTGTGGCGTGGTCCTGTAATCCAGCTTCATGGAGGTCAGGTTTTGAGGATGATATAGGTCTAAAGCGGCTCAGATAGTCTCAGTGATCATCTGATGATACCCGCATCAACTCCCACCATCGTTTAGACATATCAGACCATCACCTGCGTGGTTCGGAAGTCACGTTAAGCCGTTGGTCCTTGTATTTCCATTGGTCATTGGGCTATCAATTAATGACCCATTCTAGGGAAGAGTCTGCCTTAGTTTGTAACAAGACTACACCTCATAACTCATTACTACCACTCATCACACTCATCCTTCACCACATATTTGCCTTTAAATACCCTCATGAGAGTAGTAAGCATCTCAAATAGTGATATAGTGAATACTGAATAGTGATAAATAAAAATCTAGAGAAGATTTAAAGTTTTTGGGTTGTAATGTACCAAACCTTCTGAACCGCATTAAACCGGGTTAAACTTAGGCTAAGCCACTTTAATGTAGTGAAAATGGCTAAAGTGAATAACATTTTCTAATTCAAGTCTTTCATGAGAACCCAACAATTTGATTGTACAAGTGAATGCTTTTTCATTAAAATGATATGAAAACAATCATTTTCATGCCAGTAGTACTAACAAGATTTATTCATAAAATCAATTTGGAAGAAATAAACTTGATTTAAACGCTACCAGAAAGGTTGCGTTAAGCCTATTGGGTTCAAGAATATTTAGAGCCACCAGTCAATGATGTTGATTGCTTCCTAAGCTGATATCAAGACAGACAGGCAACATACACAGAGAGCTCAGCAGACTGTGAAATCTCTTTGTGTTTGACACAAGTAACAGACCACATTTCTCAAACTTGTGTGCTGATTAACTCATTCACAACTACAACAGTTAACTACTGAGGTATCGTTTACATGTGTATATTTAGCAAAGATGTATCTTCTGTTTGTACACAAAATGAAACTCAACTGAACATGAATGAGTTTTAAAAATAAAACAGCAAAAATGTGTATCTCTGAAAGGAAGCCTCCGTAATATCTTTTGAACTAATAAAGATTTTCAAGAACACTGTGAAATATGTAGTTGGGGAACTTAAGTACTTTTGGACATATTCCGCGGTTTTACCCTCAGCCCCAAGTAGAAGTTATATATAGGGGAGTCGGTCACCATTCCCTAAAAAATATTGAACAAACACTTCAAAACTATTTTGAAATGAATGGGGGTCTAAAAGTGTAGTAATTTCAGCACAGGAAAAATGACAGCAAACGTATTCTTTTTCTAAAGTAAATAATTAAGGAACAAAAATATAATTATTGCATAGTTTTTAATATACATATTAATTGCAGGTATCTATTAAAGAACAAAAAGACAAAACCGATAATGTCCTCAAAAATTGTTTCCGGTGCAAAAATTAAGGTCAAGAACATGGATGAAATTCAACTTGCAAATATGGCTGTCACTCTTTTATTATCATGATACCAAAAAGTAACTGCAAGTTTGGATGGCCCACCCTTTACAACTTTGGTTTTTTATGTTTATGGTTTTTAAAATTATGGTCACTCAAAAGGGTACCAAGTTTTGAACAACACCCTGCAGCCCCTATTTCGTTGGAAGAAGAGCGTTAACTCCAAATTTTAAATAGCCCTTCAGGTTACCCTAATGTGCCTTTAAGCATGTTAGGAATTTTCCAACCAACTTCATCAAAACTTAGATGCCCCTACCCTTCCTGGAACACTCCGTATAATGTTTATTTACAATGTGGCATTTCAAGGGACAATTTAGCGTTGCCAGCACAATGTTCACACAACACGCATTGGAGGATGTGAGCACAGCAATCAGGGCATGACCAGTGTGCCGGGAGTATCTATGTCCCTCAAGGCCGGAGCAAGGCAGGCGTGACACTTCCTCTGACTCTAGGTACGACGGCATTGTTCTACCAACGACATACGTCAGTCAGTCGGTGCGCACCCACTACGTATGCACAATGCTGGTTCTATTTATACACTGAGAATCCAGTGTCGAGAGTTTTACGAGGGATTCTGTTTTGATTCCTTGGAAAGGAAGACCTTTAACTCTGGTACTAAAAACGTTTACAAATTACAACCAGTTTTTTTGTCAGTTTTAAACCAGTGATAAAATAAATAAACCTTTCAAATTTGTTTCTTCCCCAAAGACTTCTTCATTTACAAGTTTAATTTCTTTGTTTAAAGTTTGATATTGACGATGGGAGAGTTTCAGAGTTGAAACTATTTTTGCGGACATTTTTCGTCAGCCGCTCCTCTTGCTCACAAACGATGGAAAATGTCCGCAATAATAATAGTTTAAACTCTAAAGTTTAATTTGTTTTACACAATATTTTTGTCACTGTTTTTGTATATACTAGATAATTTAATACTTTTAAAACATCCGGTGATTAAATACTGTACAATTTTAAAAGTTTACCATTAAAATACGACAAAACGTTTTACAAGTACAACAACAATACAGGATTGTACATACAATTTTACAACTTGAAAAAATTTCTTTGGAACCATTACACTAAAAAGAAGGAAGAGAAAATTGGATAGTAAAAGTTAATGAAATTTCATTCTACCAACTATCAGATATCTCACGTTTAAAAATTCAAAACTGTAGAAAAGCATGACAGTTATAAATGGCACATTACCAGCCTCCTTCGAATGCTGAAAACATGAAAACATGTTACATACCCTTTGTCTGCTAGAGTCGACATATCTCAGCCCGAAGTAGTCCTTCTCCACGAGATTCAGTTGTTGACAGACATACTCTATCAGGTACTTCCCTTTGTGCTGGGGCTGCAACAGACACATTTCTTTCTTCAACTATACAGTAGCTAGAATTCAAAAATGCTTAAAAATATTGATTGTAAACTATGAGTATCGTGACCATTTCTTTCTTAGACCAAACGAAGACACTTTGAATTTTAAGGTGAAATGTAAGTTTAACAATCTGTGACCCCGTTCAATTCCTCTCGTCTAATCCAGCACTAATTTTTTTTCACAAATATACATTTAATCAAATAAGATAAATTTAGTAATTTAATTCACATTTTATACGACAATGTCTCCTGTTTTTGTGTATTTTTAGGTACACGTAAAGATTCTGTATATGACAATAAAGAATTATTCTATCCTATACTTCCTTTAAATATCTGAGATTACAAAAACAAAAGACGACTATAGGAAATAAACTGCAAAATATCTACTGTTTGATGCCAACGGTGGTTTCTAACTGGTTTTTGTATGTAATACTAATATATCTCTAAATACAAAGTACAGGTTTGAACTTGTATTATTCCAACTTCTATTCATTCAGATATCCAAATTGTTGAAAAACATATTACAAAATAAGCTTTTCTGAAGCATTCACCCCATTATTTAACATGTATCACATTGTTGAAGAGTTTGACAAATTTCATACTTTTGTGGTCCTCAATAAAATGCATAGGCATTTTTCTAAATAAATGAGTTTTAAATTGAGTAGCTTATCTAAGTTATTACATATCTGAAATCGGTCCAGTCCAGATCAATCCAGACAATGTCAGTTCTATCATACAATAATTAAAAGTTATCTAAGTGGAACAGAAATATTAAACATGACGAGCTCAGCTCAATGCGTGCATGTGCACAGTAATATGAATTAAACTTTTGTAGTTAATGTTTGACAACATCAATAGAATTAAACGGGAGCTCGCTGCTATGGTCGATGATCACAGTGTTTCACTTGTAGAAATGCTGTGCTTTGTTGGCAATACAAGACTAGTTCATGTATATCAAAGAGTTGGAAAAAACAAAAGGGAAACAGTGTGGTTGCACACATATAATTTTTGAAATATTATACATATTTACATATACAGGGTCAGGCAAAAGTTTGGAAACGCCTTTATAACTTTTTAACCAGTTTTTTCAGCCCAACCAAACTCTATTATTAGAATTTTATTAGAGGAACCAAAAGTAACTTTTAATGCATACTGACACTTTGCCCCAGTTTTCAAAATGGGGGATTGGGGGGGAGCCCCATAATTTTCATAGAGAAGCACCATCGAGTGACACCTCATTTTGAAGGTCTTAGAAAGTGTTGATGAATGCTGAAAACTAGACACCTCTAACTTAACCCAGAAATAAATGGCGTTAATTTTAAGTGTCACAGATTTTATTATGCGAAAGAGTGGAAACGCCTTTATAACTTTTTAACCAGTTTTTTCAGCGTAACCAAACTTGGTATAAATTATTAAAGTTATCAAAAGTATCTTATTATGCATACTGACACTTTGCTCCAGTTTTCAAAATGGGTGATTGGGGGTTGGACTTAAAACTCTGTGTAACTTAAAATCAACGCCATTTCTTTCTGGGTTAAGCTAGAGACTTCTAATTATCAACATTCATCAATATTTTCCAAGAGCTTCAAAATGAGGTGTCACTCGATGGGGCTTCCCTATGAAAATTATGGGGATGCCCTCCCAATCAACCCTTTTGAAAACTGGGGCAAAGTGTCAGTATGCATTAAAAGGTACTTTTGTTTCCTCTAATAAAATGTACCAATTTCGGTTGCACTGAAAAAACTGATTAAAAGTTATAAAGGTGTTTTCCACACTTTTGCCTAACCCTGTATAACTGATGCCATTTAACTCTGGAGTGGTTGGAAAGCTAAAAACTACTTTCTATTTTGTTGTAAGACAATTCATTCCGTGGCAATAGAAATGAATAGCTCTATTTTGTATGGGGATTCGCTAATTAAATAGATATTCTTAGGAGGAGTCTAAGAAAAGTGTTACCACAGAAGACCCAGAGGACCCCTTGTTGTCTTTGGTATAACCATCTATCCAATCAGGGAAACAGTCGACCCTAGTTTGTAACAAGACTACATCTCACCATCCGTCAAACAATCGTCTCACTCATCATTTATCCCATTTCACCTTAAAACACCCTCTAAATTGGTCAGTGACTCAAGTCAAGTATATGAATATGGAATTTTAGGTAATCTTAGACAATTATCACCTCCGGTTTACCAAGTATATAATTTGAAACCTGAATGGCATGTTTCTGTACACAATCTTAGCTTAGATCAAACCAGTTCTGAAAGTTTGTGAGAAATTACAGCCTATAAAGATAGTTACAGAAGTACTGCATATGTTTGAGAAAACGCCAACTTTTAACGCAGCCAATTCATCTACTTCATTGCTCTAACACGATCTATTCTGTTGCCAACTCTTAGATTCTCAGTTTGTAATAAAGCTGTGTTTATTTAGGAGCCAAAAGTTTCAATATATCTACAGAGAATTTTACTTTGCAAGTTATTGCATCAAAATTGGATATTGATGGTTACTATTAAAATTGTAAAGCTCATGAAAAATGTCTCATATGAGTATTTTAGGACTTATTATCCAAGTTATGTCCTAATCCTTTATAAGGCCTTTTCTGCAACTAAGCAAGGGCTTTTGGGCTCTTTTAGCGTAGGGCTTAGCAAGTGCTTGTAAAAATTGTGTTTTGTAGAAGTTAATAATCAATTATTTAGACAACTGCACCAAGAAGATATTTGTGTAATTTTGCTTCTAACTTTGCTGCTTTAGACAAATGTATTGACGTGCTAAAGTTGTACTTGATTTCCAATGGATATAAGTAATAATAAATCGTCTTTATTGGTTTTAACAAAAGGCAAAGTTAGGGTTTAAGAGCATAAAGACTTGTTTCATGATCTTGTTCTTCCTACCGAACAAAGGTTGTTAAACTTGAGCTTGTATAACAAGGCTAAATTAGGTCCTAGTGATTAAATATACTACTGTGAGCCAAATCTACCGATGTCCCAAAAGTAATTTCACTCAACAACACTTTATCTTTATTTAATTACATTGGCCTCCAAGATCATGTGACCTAACTTCAAAAGACTTCTTAGTTTGACTAGTGAAAATAATTTATTTGCACAAAAGTCATAAATATAACAATTAACCCTTTGCGGTCTCATTTTATTTTTAAATTTTCATTACAAGCCTACCCTATGGGTTGCCCCTGTCCCTGTAAGCAAAATTGTAGCAAATCCGCTCTCTCTGGTACGGTGCATTACCAGTCATAGAACCACTCCTCTAAGCGCAGGGATTTAGCGCCTCCCTAAGCTCACAAAGTGCCACTCGCCGCCTCACTGGAATTGATGAGCCATTTTCTCTTTAGTGAATCTCAAGGGGTCATTGTGGCCCCGAACCCGGAATAATTCAATGACTAGCATTGCACCGTACCAGAGCGCACCCGGGTGGGATTCAAACCGACGCTGTGACAGACAGGGGCCAACTGTCTGTCAGTATAACCACTAAACCACCGGGCTGTTTGTCGTGGGCTGTCAAATTCGAGTTGAGTTGCCGTCGAGGGGGGAGGGAGTGGTAGTTTCCATTTTCTCTCCTAGGTGCCGTTAGTGTAGTCCTTACACATCAGAGACTGTTTCAACCGCAGCCTATACTGGACATCCAAGCGTTCAAAGGGAAATAGCGTTTTTCAACCTATACTCAACTCGCAACCGCATAGGGTTAAGAGCAGACACTGTCCGTACAGGGCTTCTCCCAGAAACCATCGACATAACAAAATCCGAACACTGATAGCAGATGAATTTGGAAAATGTAAACAGCTGGAAGTGTACGAAGAAGTAACGCAGTTGCCAATGAAAGTTCCATTCAGAGAAGCGACATAATTGTGCTGGGCAGAGAAAGAAATACAGGCTTGATTTTATATCCTACGATAGGCCTATGTTTCAAAATTTGTCAAGATCAGTCAAAATTAGTTAACGAAGAGAAGCAAAATATTTATAATAAAACAACAAATTATTATTCGGAAAAATTCAACAACCAAAATTTTGAAGTGATTTGTTTATTCCTTAGAGCAAGAGGAACTGTCAAAAATTTTCATGATTTTTGGAAGAATAACAACTTTTTGAATACAGTTTTACATGAAATTTCCATTATTAGTATTCAAAGTTCCATTCAAATATTAAGACGCCATTTATTCAACCAAGTAAACTAAATTTGTAATAGTATTCTTTGTTTTCAGCAACCTGCGTTGGTAGGAAGACATAAACTTCAATAAAGTTTTGTTTATATTATAATAAAGCTTTGTGTTTAGAATAAACTCTCAGTGTAAAAAACACTGTAAAAAGTGTATACAAGTAGAAAGGAAGCATTTTGAACATCTTTAATAGCTGTAAAAACGTATACTGATATACAATAGAAAATTTGAGTACAACAATAATTGTAATGGCTCATTCTTGTACAAATATCTGTAGAACAAAGTTGTTAACAAATTATAGGTGATTTTGTTTGCAAAATTTCGAAAGTAAATTAAAATTGAATTCTCATTAAATAATAATGTGAAGTCTTAGAAGCATAAAATAAGATATTAACTCAACAAGTACTTCACTTAAATTACTTTACAAATCTAAAGTACGAAAGACTATTTTTAACCGATTGTACATATGAAGGAGATTATACAATTTGACACGAGACTCTCTACTGTTTTATTTCAGGTTTAAAAACATAAATTTGCATTTTCCATCAAAAGACAAAAGTGAGTCCTAATATTAACTGTATCTAAAATCTGTATTATTATTATCTGCAAGCATATAACATAAGTTTTTCCAAGAGAACGTTAATTATTAAGATTTATGTGAACGAAGACCATTCGACCGAGCAATATCCCATATTCCGCAGTAAGTAGCCAAAGTTAAGCTGTACAGTCAGCATTAACAAATGGACTAGTTGCGAGTTTATTGGACTCTTTCCAAGCATTTATGGTCGACATTTTATGTTTGCATTCAACAGCATTTATTTTATGTTCTCTAGAGAGGATATTGTGTAGTTTCGTGTATAGCTACTTCGTAAAGCTTCATTTGACTTACAGTTTGACTGTGAGAAAGAAAACAAAACTGTAATGTTTCTTTCGGTTTGTGTGCGGGAGTAATTGCTTCAACGGCTTACTTTATATTTACCATTTTACTGTATTGTATTTTTTGTGAACACAGCACTACTTAGACATGATTTTGCTAATTGCCAATTTTGCTTAGCTAAAACAGAGAGTCCACTCAAATGAGTCGACTAAATTCAAGGGTTTTCCTCCTGATTTTTAAGACTCTATTTTAGCTTCTTTAAGGTGTAAAACTACGATGAACTTGTGGGGAAAAGGAAGGCGAGGAGTTGAATTAGAAGCAAGAGTTGTGAACTATTTTTGGAAACCACTTTTGAACCCCATCCACTGAAAAGGGTATTACAGCCTTATTAAAAACGCCTCTTTGCTTTTATTTCTCACAGACATGTGACCCGATTATAGCAACTTTTTTGCACAGCGCTAAACACAGGAGGAAATATTTATGAATAATAATATGTTTATTTTCATACAATTGGTTCAAACGTGTTTAATTATCAGCTATTTTTAATTTGTCAGGTTTGATGACCAATTTTAAGGTTTTTTAGCAAACACTGTGTTAAAGCCACGACTAGAAATACTAACATTTTTTTAAAAGAAACATTAACTTTGTGTGAGATGATAATGATTGTTGAGATAGGGGATGAAGTGGACAGAACATGTCGACTGAGTAGACATTTTATTGATTAGGCGAAGGAAGAGATGTGACGTGAAGGAATGAATAGAGACCACACCCGACATCGGCTACGCCCTCCTCACCTGTAGCTTCTCGGTTGGGCCAACTCCTTCTCATCCCGGCCCTTTTCCCCATTCTGGGATTTCCTTGACCTGATCCCGAGATTTTTTGCAAGCCTAATTTCTAAGCATTTGCCTTGTTTAATATGCACTATTTTTCATCAAAGTAACTATTTTCATCCTTGATATTACACACGATTCACCTATTTGGACCAATAAACAAAGTCCTATTTAAATTAGTTTGTGCGTGGCAGATAGAACGCTGTGTAACGTCTGTACATTGATAACAAAACGAGTAATGAAGTTTTGTAGAAAACAATTTAATTTACTGGTAGTCGCTTGAACTATGTTGTTTCCAAATGATATGGTAATTATCAACACTTTTTAATTTAATAATATATCATTTGAATTAACCCTTTGCGGTCTCATTTTATTTTTAAATTTTCGTAAAAAGCCTCCCGTATGGGTTTCCCAGTCCCTGTAAGCAAAATTTCAGCAAAACCCTCTCTGGTACGGTGCATTACCAGTCATTGAACCACACCTCTAAGCGCGGGATTTAGCCTCCCTAAGCTCAAAAGTGCCACTCTCCGCCTCACTGGATTTGATGAGCCATTTTCTCTTCAGTGATCCTCAGCGGTCATTGTGGCCCCGCACCGGGCGTGATCCAGCAACAAGCATTGCACCGTACCAGAGCGCACCCGGGTGGGATTCGAACCCACGCTGTGACAGACAGGGGCCAGCTGTCCGTCACTATAACCACTAAACCACCGGGCTGTTTGTCGTGGGCGGTCAAACTCACACTTAAGTTGCCGAGGAGGGGGGAGGGAGTGGTAGTTTCGCTCTTCTCTGCTAGACACCGTTAGTGTTGTGTAGTCCTCGCATATCAGAGACGGTTTCAACCATCTCCTGTACTGCACACCAAGCGTTTAAAAGGAAATAGCGTTTGTCGACCTATAGTCGACACGCGACCTCAAAGGGATAATGTAAAATATATATATTTTAATGTACGTAATTGTTGTGTAAACTAATGTCTCTAGAGGAAAGGACTAAAACGGCATGAAGGAAAGGTAGGAACAGTAGTAAAAATATCCTTAGTAGGCAGAATATGCTCAATATCGGATAATATAAGAAAGTAATTTTAAAACATTTAAACACCAATATTGCAACATTTTATTCAGGACGAGGCCTTTCAAAAGCAATGCCTTTATCGTCTGGTACAAAATGACAAAAAGACAGTGGCAGATTAAGAAAAACACTTCATACAATAATGATGGATTTAGGTATTTGGATGTACAGTAGAGTCTCGATTATCCGACCTAAACCGGCCGCGGCAGGGTCGGATAAGCGAAAAGGTCGGATCAAAGGGAAATCGGTAAAAACAACGTTGAAAATGTGTTAAAGTAATTTTATTTACACATAAGTATCTTTTAAAATACATGTAGCGTACTAAAACAATACGTACAGTCGGGTAGGAAAGTGCGGTCACCAACCTGTCACCTAGCGTGCGAATACAACACGTACAGTCGGGTAGGAAAGTGCGGTCACCAACCTGTCACTTAGCGCGCAAATACAATACATACAGTCGGGTAGGAAAGGGGCTGCATCGTGCGGGAATCTGCTGCGTACAGTCGGGTGTGATGAAAGGGGCTGTTTCACGCAACAGCCTTCTGCGAAAACTCGTGATAAATGACCGATAATAAATTGCCCCGGTAGATCGGATAAGTCGGAAGGTCGGATAACCGAGACTCTACTGTATAACAAACAGACTAGTAGGCCAGGATTGGATTAGTATTAAAGGAAAATTAGGCATTGAACCTAAAGAATGAAGTAAAACATTGTGGCCATTCAGGTTATTTTCCTTTAAAGTTCATAAAAAACCTTTGACATAAATAATTTCTACTTTGAACTAACTCATCAAAGCTTACAGCGCTTATCGAGGCTTTAACAAACCTATGGTGGAATCATATCACAGCGACTCAAAAGCTCATCAGTGCAGTAGCTCAAGATTGATTCCCGCATTCACTACTACTAATATCAATTTTGTCAAGTGATTATGCACTAACATTAAGCATAGTCAATTAAGCATTAATAACATAGGCACATTAAAGTTAAAGGTCTTTGATACATTGAGAAATGTACAGACCTAGGATAATTAATCTAAACAATACAATTTTCGGTTCTTAACGAATCCACTACGTCAGGTGTAATGGTACCCAAAACGGTTTGACAGAATCAAATACGATTTTCATGTTGACACATGATCATCGCAGTGAATGTGTTAAGCTCAGTTTCTTTCTTGTGGTTAAACTCTACCAAAGAGTAAGGATCGAAACAGAGTAATAGAGAGGACTTTGTAGTCCTGACTTGGACTCATTTAGAAAAACAATACATTTGTTACCTAAATAAATACTTTCAATAATGAAATATTTTTGGATGAAAACCACTGAAAATGTTTTAGTTATTTAAAACACAAGCAAAACGTTTCGTCTAATCTATGCTAGACATCTTCAGTTGAAGACAAATAAGAGTATATTGAAGATGTCAAGCATAGATTAGACGAAACGTTTTGTTGGTGTGTTAAATAATTAAAACATTTTCAGTGGTTTTCATCCAAAAATATTTCATTATTATGACTAACCACTTAAGTTTAAAATTGAAAATAAATACTTTCAAGTTCACATAACATTTATTAATTTGTGTGTACAAATAAAATCACTCTTGGCAACCACAACGAGAAAGACCTTACGCCCCTTATTATCCCCCTGTTACACCAGTCCTGCGACAGTGTATGTTTGAAGAGTGCAGTGACTTGGACACAGAGGAGCAGGTGTCAGTGTCGTACCGTAGTGGAGTGGATCAATGACTCGTACACAAAGCCTAGTATTGACTGTCACACTTGTGCCGCGTTAATGTAATCATGATCCACGGTTGTACAATAAGCGCCACCCGTAGCAGCATGGACCGACTCCGCTCAAACAAGTTTGAAGTATTAAAAATTCAGAATTGTTTACGATTTTCAAAGGGAGGCTCTTTTGAGTTTGCGAGGATGATTTTTTTACTAAAAAAGTTGAAATGGTGAACAAAGCCCGTTTGAGGGGTTGAGTAAAAGGCCCTTACGCATAAACAGGGTGTTTTAAAAGTACTCCCCACAAGAGCCAAACCTTTTTATTCACCCTTTGGCACATGTTTTACGGTGTATATGTTTCTCCCATCATGTGTTTGTTTCCGTACTAAATTATTTAATTAATTTATCAATATTCGTGAAATAACAACATTTTTAATAAAATCTTTGGTCAAATCTGAAAAAGTAATTAAATTATAATGTTACTTAGCATCATCATTAGAGCTAATTAAAAAGTTCCTTTTATCCAAAACAATCAAACCCTCATCCACGAAGAACGACTTTTGGTGTTCCTCTTTTCCCCTTTCTGGTGAGCTGTTTATTAACGGCCTCACCAGAATGTCAAAACAAAGTTAGTAGAAATTTTAGGTAAACTTGAGTGCGTAGGGCTCTGACCTTGACTAATTCGGACCGTGGTTTTGATATCTGTAATTTTGGTTAAATCAATGACCTCCACTCTCTTTTGATGTTGTTAAGAACGGTTAAGTTACTGTAAATTTGTATTACAGTATCTGGTTTACTGTTCTGAGCACTAAGTTAAGTGTTATCAGTTTAATGGTTTTAATCAGCATAATAATTAGACACACACATTAAGATAGACATGCAATTTGGAAATCTTCCTTTGGTTTAACAAGTCGTAAACGTAAAGTAGCTGAAACTTTCAAAATGTCTAAAAATATATCTGGATTAGTTCTTCTTTAAAGTTTAACCAAAGACAATGTAGTTTTAAAGTAGCTGGTAATAATTATACAGCTACCGGGTGGAATAGCAGATCAGGCAGTGTCTCTCTCTTATCACTCACTTCACAAGCCATTACTGACACCTTGCTTAACTAAATGCTGGGGAATGTGAATTGATTTTATTTGCTTAATAAATGTCCTGTGTAACTTACTGAAAATCTAGTAAGTTACACAGGACATAGCAGTTATAGCATAATATGCTATAACTTACTAGATTTTCAGTAAGTTACACAGGGCCTATTAAATAGGTATCTAGATGTGATGAGGATTGTTTGCTGTCCTTGTTGAACCTAAAGCTGTTTTTCTCTTCCTTTGGATTCATTACTTATATTAGAATTAGGGCTTGTAAATTACAGAGACTTGGATAAATGTTCTAGGCCGGGCAACCATACATAGACTAAAGCTTATTTCCTAACATTTGAGGGCAGCAAAAATATCTAAGGACACGTGATAAAAATTATCAAATAAAGTACAAACTGTTTTCTAACTGCAAAATGTGTTCGAGATTAGTTGAACTATGAGTTTGAACAAACCAACCTGGAATTCACATTCTACGAATTCTGTATCCTCCAACAGGCGCACAGTGCACTTGTACACCACATTTACATCACTTTTACTACCGAATTTTAACATTTTTGGAAATTTCAGTGACGTCAAAGATATTTAACATTAAATTTCATTGATAACTGCATAGTTTATTTCAAAATTTAAGTGAGCTTCAAAGATATTTTTAATTGTTCTATCACATTACATTTCTATAATCTGTCTGACTCTGACAGCAATCAGCCAGCATTGACAGTTGACACTAGAGTCAAGAAATTACAACAGCGCTTTAGTAGCTATGGACAGGAGGGCAAACCCTTTCGTGTTTTTTTCAAGGCCCTTGGAAATTAGCCGAAGCACTATAAATAATAACTATCATCACTATAGTATTGATACTATACAAAGAAATATTTTACCACGATAAGATAAACTAACACATGCCTTACTCGATGTGGTCAACTTAAAGCGTTATACGAATAAGTAAAATCTCCATTAAAACATGTTTCTGTAAATAGAAAAGGGTTTTAAATTAATGAATTATTTATCCATGTTTCACATAATGACAGCTGCAAATCAAAGTTTCTTACACTGGGTGTATACTGTTGATATTCAATTTTCTAATAATTATTGGAGGTACGGCGTTTCAGACCGTTCCCTCTGAAAACATTTCGATGAAAACAATGCTTGTTCAAATTATTTATCTTCATTGTAGGTTTAAATATTTTAAAGAAGGAACATCTAGGGGACTGGAATAGGCATATTCTTAGAAGTTGAAGTTAAGCTATAAACGCCACTCTAAACGAATCGTTTTAACTAGTAGGGATGGTCTAAAATGTCGGGTGGCCAAACTTGTCCTGCAGGGTCAAAAATACTGTCTACGTGGTTAATTAATTACAGTAAGTAAATTCAAAAACCAATCGTAGTTTAAAATATGTAATAAGTTGCGATTTTTCTTTAGAAATAAAATTACATGTGTTCGTAAATCTAGCGCCGGGATGTATATGTACCTATAAGTATTATGCGATTTACACAAAAAATGAGACCTCTCGAATTTTCCAAATGTAAGGACAGCGTAGACATGTGACAATGCGAAACCCCCTTCGCACAATTTAAGCTTTTGACTATTTTAACTGTAAACACGTATGTTTGCCATTTGTTGGTCTCAAAATCGTTTTTAAGGGTTTTAATATTTTAAGTAACGATTTTGAAAACACTCTCCAATTTAATACATAGCTCACAGTATAACGCAAAGCACGTAGTTAAAACTGTGATTTCATATAGTAACGCTATAAAAAATCCAGAAAAAAGCTGCGCAAACGCTTTTTGCTTTCCTTTCCCTAGAAGTATCCCCACTTAGACACTTGTCCCAACGATTCAGTGAACAGAACAGGCGGTAATGCATTCAAACATGGCAGCGGCTACCAGTGTTGTTGTGTTGGACAGGGGTAATAATACAACTTGTACGATTAATTTACATGGTATGTACTTCAGTGTTGTTGAAAATTACTTCATAACTAAATATATTGAAAACCTTTGCATGTGTAGTTACTTAAGTCCGTTGATTAGGATTTTTCATTGAATAAATAGTTCACAGTTTTTTATGTACAGGTTATATTACCACTTGTTAGAATTCCTATCTTATTACGTTATGTTTCTTGCGGAATAGTTACAGCAGTAAAAGTGAATCCGTCTATCTGTTTTAGGTGCAACTGTGGTGTCATGGCGAGTCAACAACCAAGAGCAGCTATTTGTAAGGTGAGAAATGTTGAAAATTAAAAGGATTAGTTACCATTTGAGGTTATGTTAGTATATTTTGAAATAGATCACGTACTGTTGTCCCCAGTAGGAAGTGAAAGTTTCCATATATGACAATAAATGCAAGAGCTTGTAGTGTAAAACTGGGTTAGTCATCGTAAACTGAAGGTTATCTTTGTATAGGCCTAGGCTGCATGTGCTTTCCAGGTTGAATTTGAAACAGTCATGCATGCTCCAAGGAAAAGGCTCTCAGTTGGGAGGAAACAATGTGCCAGCATAATTTCAGGTGGCACGTGAGCCTCTAAACTAAGAACTCCGTAAACATTTCAGCCTACGTAGGAGCTTAAAGGTTGAAAACCTCTGCTCTAAGGTGTTACAAACCGTAGAAAGTAGTTTTTTTTCAGCTCTGTGGCTGGATTTCGTGGTATCTGTTTCGTCACCCCTCAGTTCATTTAGTAGTGGGAATTATTTCACCTATTGAAGTCTCAGTGCCAGAACTACAAAATCCTAAAATGCCCTTTGGGTACTGTTACCAGCTTGAGTTACACTTAAGTGCCGACATTGCTTCATAGTGCCAACATTAATGGGATAAGCTATCATTAACCTAAGCTTACATTATAATTACAAAAATGAATAAATAAACAAAATGCTATAAATACGTAACATTCATGACATCGAATACATTTTTTAATAATAACAACAGAAATAATTGGTTCCTGCAATATTCCCCAATACTTTTGGCTTATACTTATAAAATAGGTTAAATCGTTCATCCCCAATATTAGAGCAATTACTATTAACTTTTAGTAGTTAGCATTGTAAAATAAATTTTCGGTAAAAATCTAGAAGAGTGACTTATGGATTTTTAGCACTTTTCTTAGTTCAAACCTTCCATAAAGGCCAAATAACGTTGTTTTAACTTCAAGAAAGTTGAGGAAACCATTAAAAACGATGTTTTTACAAAAATAAATAAACTAACTTAACTTTTGCTAACCTAACTTCAATGATAACACCTTATTCAGCCTCTAGGTTAATTTGAAGTGGGTGACAGATACTGTCGCTGCTATAGAGTGCACACAGCGCTCTTCCGCCAGTAAAATAGTCTCAACTTTAAAGCTACTTTTAAATATGTTCAACTTAAAAAATAAACTAACCTAATTTAACATAACCTAACCTAACTTCACGATAATAACTTATTCACCTTTGAGTTAATTTGAAGTGGGTGAAAAGTCACTGACAGATGAGTGGTAGTTGTCTCGTGGTGCTCCCCGCACTTAAAATAGTCCCAACTTTAAACCACTTATAAATAAGTTGCGCACCCCAAAACAAATTTTTATATATTTAGGAGCCTTCTCCACATCGTGTTAAATCAGTTTTAGCTCATGAAATCATAAGTCACTCTTCTAGACAAATACCTTAAAACATGTAAATTGTATTAACTTTGTTCTGACTATGTATTATTACATTGCAAAGCCCATAGGCATTTTACACAGTGACATTGTAGGCCTAACCCGTTTTTGTTTGTTTGCTCTAAAATCAGATCGACGTAAAACTGGCCATAGATCCAGCAATAAATAGTATACTCAAAATAGCATTGTAATGCAGGCAGCCAACTGCTGTTGATTTACCGTTTCCCCTCCTTTTTCCCACATAACCTATAAGCGACATTGATACTTCTTGATAACTTTATGTCTTGATATTGTTGAATAAAGATTTTTATATGTCCAACGCATTTCAAACATGTAAATTAATTTGGCGAACACTAATTGTTTAGCGTAAATCACTTCATTTATACATTTTTCAGGTACCTTTGAGAATCTAACCTATACATAGGCCACTGTATACATTAACAAGGAAAGCCGCATTTCTTCCTCCTATCGTTGATGTATGTAACGTCTATAGAAATCTTTTATTTATGTTATTGTGTATTAAACGCCATAAATGGCCAGGGCACTGTATTGGAGTAGGCTAATCAGGCCTTTCAAAAATGTTGCTAAAATTGTACGATACGATGAGTTGGGCAGTAGACGATACTTAATAAACTAGATTTACTGCTACTATCTGAGTTATATAGAACTGTACATAATGTTATTCTCTACATTATATAAAAAAATTTACAATTTTTATCACACAGTTTTTTGTGTAATCGGCTCTTAAATTTGCCGTTGCGGGACACCGTTTTCACGGCAAAAAAGAGAGTCGGTAAATAAATTATAAAAAATAAATTGGATAGACTGCCGCTATCTGAGTTATATAGAACTGTTCATAATGTTATTCTCTACAATATATAAAAAAATTAACAACTTTAATCGCACAGTTTTTAAGTAATCGGCTGTTAAAGTCGCAGTTGCACGAGACGGTTTTCACAGAAACTAAGACAGTCTGATCTGAGACAGTCAGTGAGTATCTGAGTTATATAGAACTGTTCATAGTGTTAATATCTACAATATATATAAAAATTAACAAATTTTATCGCACAGTCAGCGATCAAGTTTTTGTACAAGTGCGACTTTAATAGCCGATTACTCAAAAATTGTGCGATAAAAGTTGTTAATTTTTTTATATATTGTAGGTATTAACATTATTAACAGTTCTATATATAACTCAGATAGCTGCAGTCAATCTAGTTTATTTTTTATTATTTATTTACCGACTCTCTTAGTTGCCGTGAAAACGGTTTCGTGCAACTACGACTTTAAGAGCCGATTACTCGAAAACTGTGCGATAAAAGTTGTTAATTTTTTATTATATATTGGCCAGTTTGACACTCGTTAAGCAGCTTTTAGACACATGTATTGACAGGTTTGTTTTAATGATCTTCGTGTGGCAATGACCATCAGCTGTTCCAATGGTTTTGTTCAGTTGGAATGAAATATTTATTGTAATTAATTTGACTCTTGTAACTAAATGTTCAAAAAATGTCTATAGAACGAATGTACTTCAACGCCACAGACGTTTAAATCTCGTCTTGACCGTGAACACTTTTTATAGCTAAGACGAGTTCTTGGAACACCAACAGGAGACCTAGTGAGATATGGTTACCGGCCTATGAATGCGAAAGTAGGAGAATTCAAATGAATGAGCTAGTGTTATTGTATCTATGAATGTATGGGTGGCAAAATTGTAGCTTTCAAAAAAATATGATGGATTTCAATGCAACTGTATGTTGTTTAGGAAATAAAGCACTTACTAGTCAATACACCTCAGTCCCGTTAATCCGAATTTCCGGTTAATCCAAACCAGCAATTGGGAAAAAAACGTGTCTAGAAATGTTTAAATACATTTAAGATAATTGTCACAAGGAAGACACAAAAATAATACTAACTTTTAGAACACATTTTATTGAAACAGTTTCAATACAAAAACAGTAGGCCTACAGATAGTTAACACGTTAAATCGTCAATGAAAGGGTAGGTGGGGGAAGGGGGTAGGAACTGGGTCCGGTTCCAATTAGTTCAGATTAACAAGACTGAGGTGTACTAAATACTAACTGGTGAGTAGTCTGAATGAACTAGTGTTACAACAGCTGTTTTTTTCAAATAAACATTAAAAATCGTTTTTTTGACTAGAGTTTAAATGCGCAGTTAAATTTTGATGATTTTAAGTATTACAATACAATTTATTATGTACATTTATTGATATCATACCAACATCATGACAAAAAGTATCGTTCATCATTCGACTCATAAGTGTCTGTTTGATCCTTGCTCATTTAAATCTAGACGGCATAACAACGTACTTCTAGGTACAGTACACGGCGTTACGCAAGTGGTCGCGCAGGGCCCCTGAGTCCTCCATATTGTTTTTGACTATTTAACCTTATCAATAAATTTAGTGATCAGGTTATGTCATGTTGAGTTAGAAGTATGGTGGAAACTTGATGGTTTGACACTCAATAGTTAGGACTTCCAATATACAGGGTCATCAAAAAAGGTGTATGGGATTAGAAAGTGAAATAAAAATGTTAATATAATTGATAGAATTTTGATTTTTACATCAAAAGACTGCAAATCTTAAACTTGTTTTATGTAATAAAAAAAGTTTCAATGTGAGCTTTAAACGCTTTGCAACGGAGGGCCGTTGCACGACAGACATCTAGCCGACAGTCAAATTCCCGCCATGTGTTTTGGAGCATCTCAGGAGTCACCGTTGAAATGGCTACGTTGATTCTTCTTCTTATCTGTTCCCTCAAGTTGAAGAAATTGAATGGGGGAAGGGCATTAATGTCATTTTCCAGCAGGATGGAGCTCCATGTCACTACAGTCTAATCGTCCAAGAAGCTCTCAACAACAGATTTCCTGATCGTTGGATTGGGAGGAATGGTCCTGTTTTGTGGCCACCTAGGAGTCTTGATTTAACGCCTTTAGATTTCTTCTTTAGTGGGTACATTTTAAACTTAGTTTATGCTGAGAAAATCCGTGATCTACAGCACTTGAGAAGAAGAATCAACGTAGCCATTTCAACGGTGACTCCTGAAATGCTCCAAAACACCTGGTGGAAGGTTAACTATTGGCTAGATGTCTGTCGTGCAACGGGGGGAGCTCACATTGAAACCTTTTTAAATACATTAAAAAATTTAAGATTTGCTGTGTCTTTTGATATAAAAATCAAAATTCTACCAATTATATTAAAACTTTTATTTTACTTTCATATCCCGTACACCTTTTTTGATGACCCTGTATAATGTATATACATGATTTTATCTTGGAGATATACTGAAATATTACTAAGTGCTTTGTTCAATAAGTAAAGTTTTACAAAATAAGGAAACCTAATTTTACTGTACAACATAGCTTGCATCCATCATTACTAAGGTACAACAAAATATTTAAAACTTTTTTTCCTGTCGTTTTTGTTATTATTATTAACAAGTCACCACAAAAGGTATCAAACTATAGGCATATCAAACTGTAAACTTTTTGCTATACCCGCAAATTTAAAATCTAATCGACTGGTTAGCTACATTTTTGTAACCAGAACACATTTAAAAAATTACACTTCTTTAGGTTTTTATTTTTAGCTGAGTACAAAGAGTAGTTATAATATGTCCACTAAGTAATAATAAAGTAGGTTTGATTAATTTTAGTTATTAATTTTTAGAGGTTATAAGCAGGGGTGTAGTGGTGGGAACAGCGTTCCTACACTGAAAAAATGCTTTTCAATTTTTCACGGCTTTTTAAAAATTTTAAACAATTTTGGATGGAAGGTTTCTTGATTTCCCTTTCCCCTAGGTGTTTCATACTCCTTAATCTGCTTCGTAAAGTGCTTGAATAGATATAAAATCAAAACTAAACTATTCAAACCAATAAGCTACGTGAAGCAAAATTTGTAGGTGATAACACAAAAAATGCCTTGCTGATATAAGACACCTCAAAACTGGTTAAAAATGTTTAGTTTTTAATTTAAAAACTGTACCGAAAAAATCTTGTACTGTACATCAAAGTAACTTAGTTAATGAGTTTGAAAAACTGTAAAATATAATTCTTGATCAACACAGTCAATAGAAATGTTGTGAATAATTAGCGAAGTGATTGCAATGTTATATGTGGTGAAAGACAACAGGTTGGGAAAAGATCCTGTCGGACGACTGACACCTAATCCCCTAGACTTGCATAACCACTGGTAGCCAGTGCAAGGTTAACGTACCCGGGCAAGTGTTGTGTGCTTTCTGCATTCGGCACTGTCTGTGGACAGTAATGGCTTCAAAACCTTCTCATTTAGAATGAAGAGCATTTATTCTACAAAAAACAGCAATTTGTGTAATTTGCAAAACCTCAAGGGCTACTTGTAAAAAATTTGAATATATTTACATTGCCTTCACTTTATATATTTGAAACCATTTCATACTGTGTTGGCAAATGTGATTTAGTCCAGGGTTATAATGTTCACTGTCACAATACAAAATCAAATGTATTGTACAGACAAGAAAGCCACAGATTGCAAATATTCATAAAATTGCCAATACAAGCAGGCATCAAATTTTTAAAGATATAAAAGACCGGATTCAGCTTTATTCAAAAAGAAATTAAGAAAACATTTATTGCAACTGGCTCCTTACTCAGTAGGAGAATTTATGGAACATACATAAAGGTATAATTGTATTTTGTTATTTTATCTTCAATATATAAATTAAATACTGTAATTGGGAGTTTGTTTCAATTTTTTTTCTTAGTTCCAATAATGTATAGGGATAGTTGTTATACAGCTTTTTATAAGATAAATATTATTCTTACCAGTGGCTTCATTAATTTGTCACTGTTTTGTTATTCACACATCCATTCCATACTAATGAATCATATTCATTTCATACTAGTCAACACAATTTCAATTAATTGTTTTCTAACTACAAAAAAATATAAAAAAATAAATATTTAAAAAGTTGTATGCAGTAACAAGTCACACTTATCCGTCCTTTGCTTACCTGACATTCCGTATCATCTCTCATTTGACCTGGGTAAAAAATTACTTATTGTATTTTCATGTCCACAGTTCATATTTTGTGATGCGTTCCCTTTACTTTTTGTTTGTATATTTTCTATTGTAGAACAATTAGGGCTATCAGTAAATGGAAAACAAAACTTTTATAATATTTTTAAGATTTAAACGCTTTTTTTAAGTTTCCCTGTTATCTGATTTATGGGTTATCTGTCCTTCTGCCGACCCGTTTATAACAGATAAAAGATAATCTACTGTATATTTTATTTGGATTTAATACTAAAGAAATTTAAAGACAAAAAAGTTTGGACTGAACCGGGATTTGAACCCGGGTCTCTTGCTTGCCGGGCGATTTTGCTCACCACTACACCATCCGGCCCAACTATTTATGCCTTAAAATTTAGTACTTAAATCTGAAATGAAATTAAATGAAAATCGTCTTTATTGGTGGCGAAGTTAGGACTATAAAGTCCTCTCTTCCACTTAACCACTTAATCTGAATGTTTATCTGAAACATGTGACTCAAATAGTGACTTTAAATCAACAAGCTGGAAATATTACAAACATAATTTAAATACTATGTCAAATTGCTTATTATAAATCTTAATTTGTATTAACGCTAAATAGCTCATTTATTACTAAAGAAATTCGAAGACAAAAAAAGTTTGGACTGAATCGGGATTTGAACCCGGCTCTCTCGCTTGCTGGGCGATTATGCTCACCACTACACCATTTGGATTTAAAATACCTTTGGACAGTGGGGGTAGCACTGACATAGTCGTTGGGTTTTAATGGATTTTCCATTCACTATGTGTATAAATAAAACTACTTTTTTCCAAATCTGTATTCAAACAAAATTACATAATGTATGACATAACATACTATGCAAAAACACATAGATTCGAACCCATGGCTTACAATTTTAAGTGCTCTATGTATACTGATAGGATTAAAATTATTTTTCCTGTAATCCTCAGGTATGATTTTCTGGGGATAAAGTTTGTTTCATCTTTTTAGGTCTACGGATTTGTTTGTGATCTGTTTAAAACAGTTTAAGTAAATCTAACTGTATAGACTTATAAAAAAATTGGAAATTAAAAATTCGCTTTAAAATTACTAAAAGAACAAGGGAAATGTTATGAATTTCAAGTATACAGGATGTTTAAATCCCCAAGGATCATCAAACCAAAAGATTTTCAGGTTTACATGAGGGTCGTGTTGTACATAATTTTAAACCCCTTTGAATTCTAAGAAGATTTGAGTAAAAAAGCATTAAGATGTATTCAGCCATTTTAAAACTGCGGCCGAAAACTTATGCACCACATAATTTATATTTGTAGATTGACCTTTCATGTTGACTAACTTAACTACAATTGTGTAAAAGTCAAACATAATCCAAGGTTCCTGATTGATCTAAGATAAGCTTTCCAACAATATGGCACATAACCATATTTTTAACAACTTTTCATATAAATTCCTCTTAAATACCACAGTTAATTCCTCCCAAGTATATGACCAAACAGAATGGAAAAGTGTATAATGTGACATAATCAACAGCTTTTCACTGAATCAAAAACTTAGTTAATTTATGGAATGGGAAAATAACTCTAGATAGCTCATCACACATTTGACTAGAATGATTATTCCAGCTTAATTTACTATCTATATGGATTCCTAAGAGTTTGGCAGAATCATTAGAAACATAGTCTACAGCTAAAGAGAATAAGATGTCTTCCCTATCTTTTAATTGAGAGTGTTTTAATAGACCACGGGTGAAAGTTGATTAACAAAAATTGTAGGCAGCCTGATAATTCTTCAAGTGGCAGGTACTTATTGGGATTTTAAATAGAAAGATAATAAAAAACCAAGTCATGCAATAACAAATATTTTGCAGTGACTTTGACTTGGTCTTTGGTGGGTACCACCAACACAAGTAGACACTTGATTGACTTGAGACACCGACCACTTTTAAAGGATTTTTAAGGTGAATATGGAATGAAGGGGGAGTGTGATGAGTGTTTTTGATTGGCGGTGGGGTGTAGTCTTGTTACAAACTAGGGCCGACTGTTCCTCAGATAGAGTCATTAATAAATAGTCCAACGAGCAATTGGTTAGCTCACAGCAGTGGACGACCAATCACAGCCGTGAATCAGACTGGCCAGCTGTAACAGTGAACACAAAAAATACCTATTTATGCTCAGCCAATGGAAGGAAAATTGTACTTTGTGTAAACTCAAAAACGATGGAAAAGGTCGGTAATAATATTTGTAATTAGAAATTGCACTTACATAAGGTGTAATAAACCATGCTCTTTGTCCATTATCTCTTGTTAGATAATAAAACTAAAATTTGTGTGTTTTTCAACCGCAGCTTGCTATTTTTACCCCTAAATAATCCAGAAAAAATCAACCTCAAAAATGGTATTTTTCAAGGGGCTAGTGCCGTTTTTTATAATTCTTCAAACATCAACATATGGCGTGTGATACCTTATTTCATAGGGCCAACGTTAACAAAAAGGTTGACAGAAATAAAACTTTTCTATCTTTGTTGTCATATACAGGCCATGACCAAACATGTTTGATGAAGACTGAAGACGAATCCCACTTTTGGTCCTATAGTAAGAGACCTAGGCAAACCATTTTTTCTTAAATCAGGAATTAAAAAACCTTTTAGGGCAGAGCGCTACTTGGCTGTTTTGTAGATTCGCTTAAAACACTATTTTTGATTTGATAAAAAAATGCATGAACAATATAAGTTTATCTTTTAATATAGTTTTGTATTATAGTATTTTCATGCACAATAAATACAAGTGTTTAGTGTATAAAAAGTTAATCTGAAAATAAATTAAATTCGAAAGGGTTAAAAAAAATGACAACTTAGGCTGAAAACACTTTTTTAATCATTTAAAAAAAGAAAATGTTAAACTTAAAATTGACTCATTTGGATTTTATTTTGAAGCCTTTTAATGGTATTTAAAATGTCAAACTAACAGATTTTTTTTAACTTTGTATTTTTTAAATAGAGCAGTTTTCCAACTAGGAAGAGATGTCATATGGGACCGACAGTTGGTCATCCCCTGTATACAACAAAGATAGACAATATTAGTTTGTGACAACATGTGTATTAATATAGGTTTAAAATGAGATACCTATGTTTGTATTTGATGATTTCAGGAAAAAATCAAAATTGACACACACCTTCCAAAAGTTCCCTTTAGTCTTTTAGGGTGAATTTGTGTGGTTGAAAATATTTCTCTTAGATGAATGAAAATAATTTATTCCCTAAATAATTTACTGCTACAAAACAGTTTATCATATATTGTGGAATTAATTCCCCAAAAAAGAAATCTTGTGCTTGGGGAGTCCATGTACACGAGATTAACATATTATCACCGCACCAACCACAGATTCTTTGGGGGTCGAAATTAGGAACTGCTAGTTGAAAACCACTTGGCTTGTAGAAATAGTAGACCGTGAATATTATTTGTATACCAACACTAGAAAACACCCTTGCAAAAAGCAGTAGATGAGCTCATTCGGCTGGCTTGGAATACAAGTTGGCTTGAAGCATCATTGGATCAGTATCTTTTGGTCTCCTGCCCCGTCCTAATTTTGCTTTTTCGTAACCGATGGACCCTTGCATTTATTTCCATTTTTTTATTCCACATATTTTTATGACCACTTTTCGTCTTGCAAAAGAGGGCACTAAGGATAGTTTGGGGGCTTGGTTGGGCTGATAGCTGTAGAGGGCACTTCGAGACAGAGAACATCTTAACCTTACGTTCATTAATAATTTACTTTGCAGCTATTTATATTTTTCAAAATCGAACTAAAATCATAAACATTCGCCACAATATAAACACGAGGAACCAATCACAACTAACACCTCAAATTATGTTCAATTTGGAGCTTTGCAGAAATTGAATTTTTATCAAGATGTTATCTCTATCGAAGGATCCTTTATTATAGTTTGTCGGAGCTTTGACATTCTCATGGCACTGAATAAACTGTTTTAAACTACTGTATCTTAAACATTTAGTTTTATCTATTAAACTTTAACAATGATTTGTATTTTATTGACTTGCATCGAAATGTAATTTATATATAATATGACGTCAATAAAGAATTTGAATTTCTATGCACACGTAACTACTTATTTCCTCCTCCCCGGGGGCGCTCTCATTTTCAGGATAGTCCGGACTTTTTAGCAGCCTATTAGTTTGTCATGTTCAACCGATGTTCAACTGTTATATACAGCGGGTATTTATCAAACTCACCAAAACCCCCAGCGAGCGCCGTAGGCGGAAAACGTATCGCGCAGACAACGACGTCGTCGTAAGAAAACACTAATTTAGGCGGACCTTTTTTGCGCCCCTCTCGCTCTTGATTGATGTTGTGGAGTTTGTATTCGGGGGACGTCGTCTCGGGCGGGTGGTGAAAGTTAGTGAGCCCCGTGGAAGGGGGAAGGGGTGACAAAAACTAAAGTCGTGTCGGTGTGCGCGCGCATCCCGCGGTCTGAGCGGCGTCTTTGAGCGCAACAATAACATCCGACCTCCGGCGCAACCTGTATTGCTAATTTTACAGCCACGAAAAAACTATAACTCGGATGCTAAACAGCGTGAGATTCGCGGAACTGATGAAATGTGCGTTTATGTTTTTGCGACGCCCGGTCTCCTGGACGTGTGTGTGCAGTCTGCGGGGTTCCGGCAGGGGAGACTTTGAGCCGAGGAACACGGGTAGCGGACCGTGCGGGGTCGGTGACCTCGCACAGCCAAGAGCTTATCGGCCAAAGCTTCAAAATGTAAAGAAAATCTATAGTGGATGAAGACAAAATAATTAAAGAAACACGTAGCATATTTATATTTTATTTGACTAAAACACCCTCTTAATTCCACGCCGCCCGCGCTACTAACAAGGATTATTGTCTTTGAAATTTTATCTATAAACAAATTGTTTATTCAAAAATTAAGGAAACCTTGCTGAGCATAGTAATATTTTTCAGGTTAAGGTTTGCTAGTGTAGCTTTGTCTTAACAAAGGCGTTTGTTAAAATGTATATTTTTCAAGTAAAAACTTAATTCTGTAAGAGGTTGTTATATACACTCTTATGACACCAGAGACAGTGAGGACTACCGAACTGGGAGACCCAGGTCAACAGGTCACCGGATTTAATTAAAAATTCCACAACCCCCTTTGAGTGGAGAGGTATTTTTGGTTTTACAACATAGACGAGTTTATGGTACACATTTGGGAGACCGACCAATGAACATAATGAGATCTAGACGCCAAGGTACGAGTGGAAAACTTTAGTAGTTCGGAAGTCACGTTAAGCCGTTAGTCTATTTCCATTGGTCGTTAGGCTATTAACTAATGACCCAATCTGGTTAACAGTTGGCCGTAGTTTGTAACAAGACTTCATCTCACCATCCATTAAAATCACTCATCACACTAATCCTTCATTCCGCACATTCACTTTAAAATGCCTCCAAGAGTAATCGTTGTGTCAAGTCGAGTATCACGTAATCCTAAACAACTGAACATAAAGTCGACGCGTAGCCACAAGTGCTAACGCGAATACGAGCGAATTTCCACGAACGGGGGATAATTTGCCTCAAAGGGTAAAAAAAAACGTAAAGCTTGTCTTGTTTAACGAGGCGAAGTTAGGACTACAAATTCCTCTCTACCACTCAACCTCGACCTTTACCTAGCGTTACCGTATAGTCACATTACAAATTATAAGTGGTGACTGCGGGGATCGAACTCGCGCCACCGGAGTGATGAGCTCCGGAGTCGCGTGCGATACCAATCCGCCACGGTTCCGCTTAGAGATTTCGGAAAGGGTGCCCCGGGGGTTCTATGATATATGCCTCATTAAAGATCACTTCCGGCGGACTAATCAGTCTTATCCTAGAGATGTAAATAAATAATTATTTTATTGCAAAACATCTCACAATGTATGGCAATCGTCAGAAAAGTTGATTGAACTAAAATTTTCCATTCACTCTCACATCTAAGTCCCTTTTATACATACACTGTGTCCAATCTCTCTCTCTCATTCATTCGAATTATCCCACTCTAGTCCCTAGCCGGTCAGTCAATTACCAGGTCTCCCAGTTAAACGCCATAAACTCGTCTATGTTATAAAAAGCTTGAGTGGACAACACATTTTTTAGACGAGCTTTGAATGCCTTGGGCACTTGGGCGTTTTTAAACGAATTTGGTAATCTGTTGATGAGATGGAACACCATGCCTGAGAAGGTAAGCGCTCATGAACTATCGTCATGTGTCTCCCAGTTCGGTAGTTGTCCCTGCCTCTGGTTTCATAAGAGTGTGTGTCGCAACCTAGAGTGTATGCATGTAGCTAAAGATTGTGAAAATTCAATTTTTAGGGTGGCTATACGCTAATGAACTGTATTTTATTTATATTTTGAGATGGCAAACTTGAAATATACAATTATAATAAATTTTGTTTCAGTAAGTGTTAGAAAGCTAAACACATACTGCTTTCCGTGTTGTTCAACGAGGTATATATCTATATGCCGGTAGAAATGTATCCTTCTTCTCTATTTCCTTCAGAAATTCGCCAATAACATTCTTGGAATTTCCAACCAACGCTGATCGTAACAAGTATCACGCATTCTCAGCAGTGAATGACTCCCCATTACTGAAGTAGGCTACTAAAACATTGTATATCATTTGTAAAAGTTACGAAGTTGTAAAACATAACAGAAGGCAGATTTACACAGTGCACAGTTGTTTGCTTGATATTATGTTTTGCTTGCACATTAATGAAAACGTGATGGAGGCTGTAAGGGTTAGTTAAGAAAATTCTCCTAAAAAATCTTTAAGAATTTTGAAACAACAAAGGCAAATAGCCTTCTGAGGCCTGCAAACTTGATCTCAAACTCCTCTTGACACACAACAAATATCTTGGTCTAAGTATTATTCAACAATAAACACTCTCTGCTAAAAAGTAAAAACCATGGTTGCGTTTATTTTACAATCACATCAAATTAGGAAATCAAAACCTCTACATTGCTGCAACAATCCATACCATCCGATAGTTAATGAAGTGGACAAACAAATAATACAATTTATAAGCATTTAGGCTCGTAAAAAATGAATTACTAAAGTTTGAAAATTGGGTTGCGTTTTTAAAAACAACTCTGTATTTGTTCGTGGGCTCGGTTACAGTATATAGCCAGTGGTAGCAGTAGCAGAGTGTGGTACGTATCTCGGTGTCGGGCTCAATTACAGCGGGTCGGGGCCGGGAGCTCGGAGCTCCGTCAGACAAAAAGCGGCGAGAGCGCAGCGAGCAGCGCCGCGTTGCTGGAGCGCTTTTTGCCCGCTGAGTTTTTGTGCGTGGCCGGGCTAGGCTCCCCGCCCCGCACCCCGCCACCACTACCACTACTGTACAGTACACTGTGGACTACACGATCAATACACTCATTATGGGTAATTAGTCATCCTCACTGCTGACTGCGGCTCACGTTCAAAATAAATATAAATATGTTTATTGTATTTACATTAAATTCGTTAATTTTTATGTGCCCGAAATTTTTCGTTCTTCTCACACAGAAATCCTATTCAAACATAGCTCACACACATTCATTCTCTCGCTCTTTTACACATTTGAATATAATCGCTCTAGTCCCTAGTAAGTCAGCCAATCAAAGGGTCGTCCAATTGAATGCCATGAGTTCGTATGTGCCATAAAGTTAAGCTCATGGGCATTTTGAACGAATTGGTAATCAACAAAATTATGTCCTTAGAAATAAATTGTCATTTAAACTACCGTTCCGTGTCTCCCAGTTCTGGTAGTTGTACCTGCGTTAAGTTTCTAAAGAGTGTACGTCTGTACTCTTATATAGTACGTACTTTTATAAATATAGATTACCTTTTGGTTTCAAAAAGTGATACATCTCTAAAATGTAGAGGCAAAGTAGAGTCAACAGTTTCAGGTTTCTGAATGCTCCCCTACATCATCTTGCCGAATTTCGCTAAAATTTAGTTCAAAATTCGTTGGAGAAGTATAGCTCTATAACTATTTCAAGATTTTAGGGTCCGTTGGTAGAACCAAGGATTCTTACAATTTGGGTGGGTGCTCACTGCCCAACTGGCTATAGATCCGTGGTATAGTGCGTGCTTCGCACCAAAACGGCCCTGTTCAATTCCCAAAGCTGCAGTACAGTAACAACTTTACCCTGTCCACTTCCCGAGGTTCGGAAATCACGCTAAACCGTTGGTCCATTTCCATCGGCTAATAACTAACGACCCCATATGAGGAAAAGTTGGCCCTAGTTTTGTTACACCTCACCATCCATCAAAACTCTTACCACACTCGACTTTCATCCTATAGTCCAATACTTTCTGAATTCTGGATGGTCGTTGTCTCAAGTATCTAAGTAATTTCCTCGGCGTGTCCCTCCTTCTAGTCTTACAACGGCTGCATCTTTTGACCTATTCACGTGAAATTTCGCATGCTCATGTGACCTAACAGAAAACCAATAAAAAATTCACGTTTTCAACAGTTGGAGTTGTTAAATATAGGAGGTAAAAACTTAAAGGTTGAAAAGGGGTGTTGAAAATTACAAGAAAATACGCGTTTTGCACGTAAAATCAAAGTTTACTTTTGTTCTGAATGAAAAAAATTAAGTTGTACCACTTGATGAGTTTTAACGTTTTGGTCCTTATAAATGAAAGGGGTTTTAACCTTTTCCAACGATATTTAATAAATTTATTTCAAATTATGACTGATTTTAGGTTTCCAACTGGAAAATAGTATTAAATTTAAGTTTGTATTTTTACAATGATCTGTCATTGCTTGAATCCCCTGGCACATTGATTCTGATGTCACATGTTCAGTCCTTCCATTGAGTGATTGTTATTCCTAGGGTCGTTTTTTTCAATTCAGCCGGCGGTTAAAATTATTACCGGGAGCCAACCAATGTGAAAGCTGGATATTTTCGAGGTTAAGTTTTACTTTGTCTGTTTTGATTTTGCATTTTGGTGTTACAGTTTGTATTTAACATTTTAACTACATTAGCATAATGTATACATGTTAAATTTAATACAGAATCGTAAAAGAATATTGCATGAATGGTCTTCTGTAATTCATTTAAGTGTTTTGAACGTTGCGTGAAAATGTAAACATTGCAGACTGTAAACAACTTAACTGGTGGTTAGTTAACCAGCTGGTTAGCAGGCATTTCACCGCTAGTGTGAATGCTTTGCTACAATTTCAAGGTGGCTCAAGGAGTTGTCTAGTATTTTCAAACTACACTGTAGATTTCTTCAAAAATTACAATTATTAATAATACATATTATATGAATAAGTTAAAAGTTCGCGCATGTTTTATACGCGACCAAACAGAGCGTTCGCCTACTTTACATTCATGTCATTAACAATTGGTTCAAGCTTTGTGAACGATTGAAATTTCTAAAAGGAAACGCCTTTAGCTGGAATATTCTAAGCAGTGGAAATGTATTTTTATCGTACCTTAATTTTTCCATGCACAGTTGTTTGCTCGATATTATTATTTTGCTCATTGTAAAGATGTATTAAATTTGTGTAGGGTCTATAATGTGATGATGATGGTATTGTAGTTGCAAATAAGGTAAACCAGGAGGGCAACGCTGAGTGAGCAGTACTTCTGTATACTTGGTACAAATTTCTTGGACTCTATGTTGACAGTAGACTATCTTGGAATGAGCATATTGATTACATCTGTAAGAAAGTTTCCACTGGAATCTACCTTATCAGACACTTACCGATCTATTGTAGTACTGATGTAATGAAAATAGCGTATTATGGCTTAATTCAATGTCATTTGTCATATGCTATTGCACTTTGGGGAGCTTGCTCTGAATTTAGATTAATGCGGCTCTTCATTTTGCAAAAGAAAGCCATTAGAATAGTAGTAAAAGCAAAATTTTATGAGTCCTACCAAGATATATTCAAAAATTATGAAACCTAGTGTTATTATATTCATTACCTAGTGTTTATATTTATGAAACCATTTTATTTTGTTTAAATAAATGTGATAAGATGTCAGGAGCTGAAATTCACGGTTATCATACGAGGCAAAATTATCAATTTAGAAATGAATATCACAGACTCAAAATTTTTTTAAATCTTCCTCGGTACATGGGAATAAAATTGTTTAACAATCTTCCTGACAATTTAAAGCTAAAAAAAATCTAATTCAAATTTTAAAAATGTTCTAGTTAAACAGGCGTACTATGCTGTAGACGACTTCCTAAATTCTTCTGGCGCTTCTAACTAATTTTACATAGTAACAATTAGGCCCTCATTTGTTAACATTGGCTTTACTACAGTAGATTAGTTTTTGTTGTTGTTTTTGTTAATAGTTTTGTTGTGTTGTCAACACAAATAATTTTGTATTGTGACAATAAAAATGTCAATGTTTTACTTATTATCATGTATATTCTTTATATAATTATCACTAAGAAAATTTAAAGTCAAAATCTTTAGTAATAAATTACCTATTTAGCCTTTATATACTTATCTTTATAATTTTAATGTTTCTCAACGATAAACCATCATTACAAAATAAATAAGGTACAGGAATAATTTTTGTTCACAGTAAGGTTTGTGTTCACCTGAGCGAGGGCTAGTGTGGGTGGTCGAATCGGTTCATCGCACCGCGGCCGAGCTTGGCCTGGTCCACGTTATACAAATTTGTTACGCAGCGCTTTTTGTCTTTCCGTAACAGGATGTGCTCACCCACTCGATGCAACTCTCAAGCCCGTTACACAGTTATAATCTGCGACTTGTTGTTTGTCAGTTTTTTAAGGTGTGGGTAAAATGTTTCCTTAGCAAAGATATATAAATTTGCGAGCCAGCGAATGAAGATGAGACGTTTACTGGTCAAAAAGCTGTTGTTAGGTGTATTTTTTGTTGAATTGGCTTTTGTGGTGTTGTTGGGTTTTTACTGTAGTTTTAAAGAACCAATGTGATATTTTAAAAAGCCTGCCTACAAAGGACTGATAGGTGGATAAAGATCGCTCTGGCTCATTTATTTTATGGTTTTTAGATTGCTTTGATAATTCTATTGGTATTTATGTTAACAAGAACAATAAAAAACACATCATCAACATTATTTTATATAAAATAAAATTTTAACAATCCTTGTACAATTCAAACTGCTTTGATAAATTATTGGTCAATATAAAAATACAAAAGATTCTCTACCCTACTCATGCAACAAAGATAACATTTTAATTCTTTTTTTATAAGTTAACAGGTTTTGATTTCTTTTTCATTAACTTCATTTAAAGTAACATAGTATTTACCCTAGGAAAATAAACCATAAATGTTGATTGACTTTTGAACGAAATCTGATTTATTCTTCATTAACTTCACTTACTCCTGGAAAATTTTGGCTTATGAACAAAAACTGGTCATTACTGTTGCCTTTCATTTTCCTATCGGTAAACGAAGGCTTATGTTAATGAAGACACAGTTTTGAGTTCTTCCTTGACACATTGATATTTTGTTTCTATTTGTCAATTTTCCTTTATTCCAGCAAATCATTTTTCTTGGATTGTTGCAGCAAACAAGCACTTTTCGATGGGAAAAAAGCAATCAGAGGCGGCATACCGTTTGTTTTCCGTAAGTAACTTTGCTCGCATGCAGTCTAGTTGTAGTTTATTTCATGTACTTGTTTCCTCGGCATATGCCAATCAGTCTAATTTAAATACATTAGTTTCTGATGATCTTAGTGTGATAAGCATTACACACTAATAAAACTTTCAGGTACTGTACATTCAAAAGGGTTATGTACCAATCAGCAAACAATTAAGGTCAAAGCAAGGAAAAGCTACAAATTAATTTTTGGATTGGGGAAGAATCAGGGATTCCTCAATTATTTTCACCCATGATCATTAAAAGTGGGTTTTGCACTTAATAGCTAAAAAAAAACAACAGTAAAATAAAACCATTCTCCGAAACATGTTTTATGTTGGAAAACAACAATACTGTATTCTGCTTAAATAATATTACTTTTAGAAGTGTTATATTCATGTAAAATCTGGAAAACAAAAACAATTCAGGAAATTTCATGTGTCTGGAAAGCTCGGGAGTTTGGGAAAAAAATTCATTAGTCAAGGAAAATGTTCAAACCATGTTTAGTTTTGAAATCTTTTGTAGAAATCCAGTTTTCTTTTGAGTTTAGACAAATTTTGTAACCTCATCAATAATCGGAGAGGAACCAGACGAAGGATCTGAAGCTCACGTTTGAAGACGGAGCAACAATGCCATATTTCTATCTTGAGTTCTGAATTTGTGTCTTGTTTTAATTGTATTTATTAACATTTTTAATAATTCATTTTTATTTCTAAATTAAATTGTTCATATTAAAAAATGTAATTCAACATATAAAATAAACTACAAATAAAAAGGAACTGATTTAAAAAAAATAAAAATGTCTAATATTGTGCATGTAACTAAGAATGAGTTGAACATTAACCTAAAACGTCTCAAACTAGTCAGATTGTGCTATTATTCTTTTTACCGCTACAGATAACAAGTGTAAAGTTACTTTTTGAATAAACAGGAAAATTTTGAAATGGTCTGGAGTTTATGATAAGTCGGGGGATTTTGCCTGGAAAAAAGTTATGGCAACCCTGGATGTTGCAGCAAAAAAAAACTCAACTGAGAAAAACATTTTAATTAGCAATAAAATGTATTATAATTTTGGACAGTAGCGATTGTAATCCTACAAATTTTGCTAAGCAGGAAATAGTATTTGCAAAATAATCAAGTAAAATTAATGAATTCCATTTTTTGAAGACCAGTAGGCCTACATCAAACTATTGACTAACAGCTGAGTTTTGTGGGTTGTAGCTCAGTTCGGGCCGTGGAGTTTCGGGCCTCAGCACGGCTTCGCACGCATCATGCGCTGGCACCTGGAGAAGGCGCCGGAGCGATTGTCCAGCGGCGACGTGGAAGCCATCTTCTCCATCATGGACAACGAGTTCACTAGATCCATGTGGAACTTTCCGTAAGTCAATAGCGATATATTCTGTTTGTCTTCTAGGAGTCAATTAGAAAGTGATATGTGAATAGCCTTTGGTTTATAGCATTCTCAGTTCATTAAGACAAAGTTCTTTTAAGGTAAGCGCAGAACTTCTCCGCTAGTGTTCCATACTATTCAATTTCAGGGGCAACAGTTCTGTTTTAAAGTGAAAAATTACATTTTAGAGAATAGTGTGTCTACAGATATCTAGTAGGATTGGAAAGTGTTTCCACATTCACTCGGTAAATCCGTTACCAAATGCGGTTGCCGTGCAGTGCAGATTGGCCCAGGAGGGTAATTATTACACTGCTATTATACTCGATGTTTAAATCAGACCTTTATATACAGAACAAACAATTGGACGTTTGTAGAGAGATTCTATTGTCTGTGATAACGGTTTTAGACAGCCGTAAGACCTTCTGTGTACTGCAGTGAATAAACTTAACAAACGTGACTGTCATGATTTTTGTTCGGCAGCTTTGGATTTTGTCTCTCAAAGCCTTTTGAATGTTACAATTTGTTTCAATTTTGTTTCAAAACATAAAAATAAACTGAAATTTAGGAACTCCGGACGTGCAGATAAAACTTTTTTCTTTTTTTTTCATAGAAAATAATTTTTTATTGTAAATATTTGTTGTTGCAGTGTAACAATTTTACTTTTAGGTTTGAATTCTCGTCAATAAAGGTTTTATTTTGAAGTTCTTTAAAAAGAAGAAACAGTTGCTAATAGGTCTGCTTGGGGTTTAAAGTACGGTGTTCAGAAAATGGTCTGGACTTTTTAAACGCCAGGAAAAGACAAAGAAAGATAAGTTAAATTTCCTGGCATTATGAATTTCTAATAAATCATGGATTTCAATTCCTTGCTAAGTTTCAGTTCTACCAGCCTAATATAATAATAATAAACACATTTCAACACTCTTTAATATTCAACTTTCCTGGCCTATACGAGTTTCTCACATTCGAGGTCGGAATGAAAGTATAATTAAATTACTTCCACCGCCAAACTGTGACCTGAAGATAATGAATTAATTAACTAAGTAGTTATGAATTTCACGTCAGGTGAGAGTTGTGTGATTCTAGTCTAGTTTATTGACTTGTGTGTAGTTTGTATGTATGCCAACACAGCCACCATTGAATTAATTGGATCCAATGCCTGTTTATTCATATAAATTGATTTATACTATAAAAATGCTGATTTTGTCTTAGTTTTTTACTATATAAGTGGTAGATTACCTTGTCAAACAGTTTCAAATGAGTGGAGTTCCACTACATGTTTCGGGACAGCGGTCCCATCTTGAGGTGGTAGTGCCTAAAGGCTCTCTTATGAGTATAAACGTTCTATAAAGGTAGTCGAAGAGCTGAGGTGCCTACCAAAGTTAGATTTGAATTGAGGAACCTAGGTTTTATTCAACACATATTACACCAATTAATTCAAGTCTTTTTAAAAATGATTCACGAAAGTTGGTAAAGTACATAACTGATTTGCTATATACAAATGTTGACAGGTTCCGGCTGACCTACCGACTGATCCTGAGGGAAAAGGAGCTGCACTTCAACATTGGAGTGTACAACCCGAGCAAAGACCTGACGTTCAGCTTCAACCTGCTGCTCCACACGTACTTCAAGGTGCCGGACGTCCGGCGGTGTCAGATCACCGGCCTCCACGGCTGCACGTTCATCGACAAGGTAGTCGAGTAACTCAAGTGTGCTACATTGGTCTGGAACAAGATAGAATAATCCCCCACACACACATCTGGCAGTGTCAGTCATGGACCGGTTTCACAAACTATTTCCATGGCAGCAGAATACCTGTAGCAGGGTGGTACAGGTCGCTTGCAACTGCAGCTGCACAAAGCTAAAGCAAGCTTGATTACCGTCCTATCTCACTCTGCTTGCTTTCGTAATGTAGCAATGTGAAGTGGGAAAATTTCACCATACCAACCGTAGGCCTATTTCTTTGATCAGCAAAAGCCTGACAGAACAGGGTAACCTACAATATCGCGCTGACTATTTTCCTTCTTGTTTGAAACGCAATAACTTACAAACATACCACAGAGATAGTTTAGAACCCACATCGCAATACCCTAATAGGCTTTCCCTAAAAATGTAGCTATTAATCATTTTACAAGAAGTGAGGCCTCTCTTCAGGCAGGCTTCAATTAATAATTAAAAGCATCGTTTCAAGTTAGGTCTATGAAATCATATCTTCTACTTAACCACAATTTAGGTTAATTTTGTTGCATAATCACACAATGGACCTAGTAAGCTAACATGAATATTTTTCGGATATACCAATTTAGTAGCTCTCCTTTCTTAGAAAAGAAACCAACCCTATCAGTTTTTGTTAAATCTTGAGTTGAAGCTTGTTCATCTGATAAGTGATAAACCAATTTAGTAGTCCTTTTTCGGTTAAGACAAAACCAACCTTATTAGCCTTTGTTAAATCTTTAGGCTGGATCTGCCCTTCTGTTTATTCCTATGGTGTACAGCTCAGTTGCCAGTCTCAAGCAACACGTTAAGCTATTTTTGCTAAGAAATATCAAACTATGTTTCACATTCACAAGAGCTTCCTGCATGTAGCAAGAAAAATAAAATCCTCTCACGTTTGAACATAAGCGGGTTTTAATGGGACTTTGCTAAACGTTAATAGGCCTACTTATTTTCAAAACGTCTTACTTAATACTTAACTCGAATAAATCAAGCATTTGGATATTGACGGGGATAACTAAAACCTATTTTATTGTCTCGACTCCCGAAACTTGGAAACATCAAGTTTACTACTAGTGACTGATTTACTCATGCAATGTTTCAGACGCGAGAAAACGCCATGTACCAAGAGGGCAGAGAAGCGGTGACTATCTCGGAATGGACTGACAGAATATACCAGAACACAGCTCAGGAACATATCATCACCAACGTGGTGTCTGGCCGCAAAATGAGGATACAGAAGTACAACTTCCCAGACACAGGTGGGGCATGAGCTCAACTTTTAGTGCAAACTTTAGATGGGCGTTCTTGTGAGTCGTCTAGATGGGAAAGTAGACATTTTATCGGTCCCCTAACACAGCTGGGATTGTAATGTTATTTTGATTCTTTGGCTAAACTCTGTTTTCAAACAAAACTAACATTTCTTGCTTAAATCAGTGTGGAAATTTACAATGTGAGTTTGAAAGTGAACTTTTATTTAAGTAGCTATTACCAACTAAACATGTCCCATGTAACCAATCAGATGAGCTAGGTTATGCAGTGATGGTCTGTAATTTAATGGATCGGTCCCCCTTTTCACTTAGACAACTCAACCCATAGAAACATAACAACTAAGCAAAATAACTGATGTACATTGATTTCAGTCAAATTTAAATCATACAGTAGACTCTCACTTGAACTGACTAACATGAAAAGATCTTCTAGATTCAGAAAAATTCGGACGAGTGAGAGTTTAATGAATACTTTCTTCCTGTCTCAAACAAAGACAAAAAATTTGAGTGTTTGTATTGTTGTTTTACATATTTTAAACTAATATTCTGCAGTAATAATTGCAGTAATAATTATTCCTTTCTATAATAGCATATTATAGTACTGTATACAAATAAACACGCAGGGTACACTTGCTGTTAGCACTGCACTGGTTTGTTTACATTACAACTGCGTATCGCTCTAAGGGAGCCAGTCAGCTGATGGTATGGATTTTTCTGCACACAAGAGATTGCGAGGTACATCTTGGCATTAGAGTGCCGACTCGAAGCGTGTGCCAGTAGTTGTTGGGGGTTTTTAGTCTATTACAAGGGATAATTAGCCAAAACTCATTTCTTGTAGAGGAAAATTGGAGGGGGAGGGGAAAGTGCCTTCCTCACGCGATTTAACAACTTGTTTCATTTATACTTGGCTTTGTGCCCGCACAGTGATATGGAACCCCTGGGTGGAGCAGAGCAAGGACTTGTCGGACTTTGGTGACGATGAGTTCCCGAACATGGTGTGTGTAGAGGCCGGTCACGTGTCAAGTCCCGTCGTACTGCTCCCCGGCACCGCCTTCGAGGCTAGCCAGATCCTACAGGTAACTTGAACATGCATAAACACTGTACTCATATGTATTAATCACATGTTGAGCTTAAGTCTTAATACCTTCCACTTGGATGTTTCGCTGGGTTGGACATCGCAGTTTTTGTGGCCATAACATTAAATAACTACAACAATTGCCAATTTTTAAAGAAAAATCAAACAGTTTTACGCACAAGGTTGAACTGATTTATCCACTTATGAATTTTTCATGGTTCAAACAACTTTCCCCTTATTATTTTTTCCTTCCTGAGTTTTCTATTTTGTTTTTCAATAAACTTAAACCATATCACTGGTCGTTGCTATTTTAGTACAATTGTCGAGTGACCCACCATATTCAAAATATTGGAAGAACTAACGCACTTTCAGTAACTGCAAAACAACTGGTTTACTGTGTTCATGAGGGTGCCAACTAACTAAGGTGATAGTGAAGAAATTTCCTCATCGATTAACTTAGAGCCTAGCATAGTTTGTCTCTTTACTTATGGAATATTTATCAAAGCACGACTACCGCAGTTTATCTGACAACTTGCTTGTGTTATGTGTAGGTGATGTGAGTGGAGGGGAGCAGTGGTGTGGTGGGCGGGGGTATGAGTAGCCGCCGAGGGATAGCGGGCGGGGGCTTGCCTGACCCCCTCTGCTGCAGTACCCCACCCCCTGGCTGTGCATGCCCCACAGGCTACTCGAGGACAAGGCGGAGACGGAGGACGAAGCGGGGTCGGCCGGGGGTCCCCACCACCCCCACCCACCCTGCAGGCAGGCAGAGTGCAGCATTTGTTCACTGAACCTATAAGCAGCCGATGATTGTTGGATTCTAATTATTCCACAACAAATTGAAATTTACTTAAAATCTTTTGGGGGTAAAATACTGGTTAATAGTTAACAGTTTGCATAATTTAAATAAATAATAATTTACTATCTTAATTTATAACATCTAGCGATGGTGGCTTGTGGTATATCAGGCTGGGAGTTCATATCTACTTAGAATTTAAGATATGCCCTATAGTAAACCGTGAGATTGATTATCAATAAGATTTGTACTTGTTTTTACTTGGTTAAGAGTTAAGACTTAACTATGGTTTTATAAAAACCCTGCAGCGTTATTGATACCTTCGGGAACCAAAACTGAGCACGAAAATGTTTAGGAGGCTCACTGGCATTGACACAGGTGCAGTCAAAAGCGTTCCTGTGAAGGATCCCTGCAATAAAAACATAATAGAAAAGTGAAAACCATTAATTTTCCACAAAATAAAATGTACTTTTCGGTCATAATAAGTGACTTCTTGCATGTTTAAAACTAGAAGGCAGTAGAGTAATTTGATGCGATAACATTTTGTTTCTTTTCTTCGAGCTTGTGACAAATTGAAAAGTAATTTTAGAATCCAACATACCATTTGCTGTGGGGGTTTCGTGTGTTTTCATTCCTATAGTTTTGAACATAGCGTTTTATAGATGTGACAATGATTGTGTTATATTTCTATCTAGACGTAAGCCAGTGATTATAAGTACATCACTGTAGGTATTTGATATTTAATTGTTCTTGAGTAGCTCAATTTTAAGCCAAAGGTAAAATTTAAAATGTTGCATTGTTATTAAAGCACAAATTAGGGTTTTCTTATCTAATTCTTGTTAACTTTGTTTTGTTAACGATGGAGTAGTAATGTTTTGTTAGGGGTAACGGTTTTCATGTTATAAGTTCAAAAGGTTTTTAAGACTTTAGTAACTTTAAATCTATACTTTCCCGTCAATGTTGGTTTATACTCACGATATTTGTTGTACTTTATATAAGACTGTCTTCCGCTCAGTTGGTATTACAGATATATATACATCATTTTCTATTGTTTAGTTGTTTTTTTTACACATTTCAAGCCTTTCTATTTTAAAAACGTTGTTACTATTTTGTATGTAAACTTGTGTGTTTTGAATGAGCTGTTGAAGTTTACATGCAACCTAACTTTAAACGCCCACTATACAGTTCAGGGTGTCCAGCATACGGGAATTCCGGAAACTATCGATATATGCGAAAATACAAGAATTTCGTCTTTAAACCGGGAAATGTTGCGAAAGTGGCGATTATGTCATGGACGAGTTTAGCTATCGTCGCAAACAGTATTGTAGTCGTTATTTAGCCATAGGCGCTAGCAGGAGTCGATAGATCATTGTAAACGGTAAGAAAAGTTGTTAATTCGTCGCGGGCGGTAAATAAAATCGTGGTTTCGTAAAAAATAACAAAATTGGTGGGAGTAACTATGACTCTATTAAGATAGCTAAATCCGGGAAACCAGCAAAATATATCTGGGAAATTACGGGAATTGTACGAAAATTTAGTTTTTCCTGAACGCTGGACACCCTGCAGTTGTATAATTTTGAATGTTTTAATAGTTTTTCTTATCTAACTAGCCGTTATACAAAAGTATTTACAAATGGCTTCTTATAACGTAAACACTAAGGCTACACAAGTTTAGCAACAAATTAAAAACCCAATTTTACCAAGACGTTTATTCTTTTTTTTTACAATTTTACTTTTAAGACATCTTTGTCCACGTTAACATAAACTGCATAAATTTAGCTTCTCCATCTGGGTCACATCTTCTGTTTTATCTGTATGTAATAAGATTGTAAATATGAAAAATTTGTGTAGCCTTAACAAATGACTTTCTGGTTGTATTCGATAGATGAACTACATTTTTGTCTTCCACAAAGTGGTGCTTGAGATTGATGTCCATTAATTGTTGACTGTGATTTCTATCATGTTCTAAGCAATAATTGGATAATAAGTGTTTAAATGTTTTCTGTTGAAGTTGTCCTTCTTGTTACGTTTTCTATTCTGTAGAGTTCAAGCCCCTTTGGTCTGAAAAATCGGCCAATCCTGATTCACCTTACCTACTTACTAGGACTACCCGTAGATTGTCTTAAGCCGTGAAATACTGTTTTTACTTTCATCAAGCTCATTTCTTATCTCCTTACAAACACAGAGTGTGGATATTCTGGAAGTCATTAAAATTCAAATGTTGTAGAGTTTTATATTCGAAGTTGTCCGTACTATAGAGAACTAGATGAATTTACTTTCTAAGATTTCAAGTCTGGAACAGTTTAGCTATTAATCTAGTTTGAATTTTTACATTTTGTAAAGTTGTTTTACACTAATAGCTTGCGTCAAATAAATTATATAAAACCCTTTTCCTTAATAATTTTTAGTTTAGGATAATTGAATACTATTAATCATCATTCATTCCTGAAGGTCCTTCTGTATATTTAATCTAGATTGTTCTAAAGTTGCATTGTCATTCCAGCTGTATTGTGTTACATTAATAATAATTCATTATTATTCTCCTCCTGTTTTAAAATAAATTAAGTATTTTCCTTAATGTTGATAGAGCTAATTAAAAACTTCACCACCTATTATTTCTTGCCATTTTGAAACAGGTATATTACATATTTATTCGTTTAGAAATAGTTTTATTTCAATGTAATTCTATAGTTGTTTATTATGTAAATTATACAGACTTATTCATTGATAAAAGCATATTTCTTTACCTTGAAAATCTAAATCTTTAACAAGTGCATACAATTTTGTTTATTTTCAAAACAAACACTTAATACAAGAAGTATCCTTTTGGGGAAGTTTTACAATCCAAAAAGTGATTGTAATGAAAACAGTAAATTTCAACCGATTTTGATTAAATTAATATGTAATTTGGTAGTGTCCATCAATATACAAAAAATTATGAACATCCATAAAGTCGTTAAAAATTGTGGTCAAAAGTGATTTTTCACTTTAACAGCATTATAAGTAGTCCAATTTAAATGGCTTTGAAACAAATTGTCCATTCATGATACATAGTCAAACAGGCAGTAAAAGTCTGAGGCCGAAGCAAGGCTGTGAGCGGAGCAAACAGCCTTGTAACCCCTATGGTAATAAGGAAATTTTCTTAACTCATGCCAGCAGCACTTTAGCCTTAGCTGCGTGTCAGCTTGGTTTATTTTTTAACTAAGAGCATGGATGAAGAGGTTAAAATTTCAGCTTGATACTATAAGCAGGCCAACACACAGCTAAGCACTAAAGCACCGCTGGCATGAGTGAAGCGAATTTCCTTATTACCATAGGAGTTACAAGGCTGTTTGCTACACTCTCAGCCTCGCTTCGGCCTGCGGCCTGAGACTTACATGGTCTTTTACTGCACGTTTCACTACGTATTATGAATGAAAAATTGTTTCAAATTTGAAATTTCATTAAAATTAAACTACATATTATTGGACTACATATTTTTGCTGTAAGAGCGAAAAATCACTTTTAACCCATTTTACCATTTGAAACAACTTTATGGATTTTTACAATTTTTGGTATAATGGTAGATATTATCAAAATACATATTTTCTTCAAATTTCATTAAAATCGGATGAAATTTACTGTTTTAGATGATAAAAAGCACTTTTTGATTAAAAAAATGCATACTTCGGTAGTTCGAATTTGCTGGCTAAGAAACTTGACAAAGATCCAAGATATTTACCAAAGGAGCATTGTGAAAATCAGACAAAAATTGAGACCTTTGAGAGTACTCACATATTATATACATTTGCATGTAAAGTTTTGAAAAAATGCTCAAAACGTGTTCTGGGGGTCAGGGATTGGTGCACATTTAATGGTCCCGGGTCTGATTCTTACCATGAGGACGGCATGAATAACTCATTTTTCCAAAGGGAATTCGCTAAAAACAACAGAATTACAGCAGGTCTAGTGAGGCAAAGGCAGAGCTTGCTATGCAATTCTTACTGGTGACAGCGGCAAGAGGTACAGATGAAATTTTCTAAGCTGGCACTTGGAATTCAGGTAAGAAATGAATTTTATACTAAAATCGTCATCTAGAAAACATTAGGCATGTAAATCATCGGGGCTGTAAATCGTCACTGGCCCGCCCTCACCATCGGGACAATCCTATTAGCACGCTTCCATGAACACCCTAGTTCTAAATCAACACAAGTTACATCACATATCAATTTGATAATACGCTGTTATCCCATTACAATCGGATAATTTAAACTGGTGTTATACCTTAATGCAACTCAGGTAATAGCAGTGGTCATAAACCCATGAGTTGGCCAGTCCAAGAAGGACCGATGTTTTTGGATGTGTCCTGTCCGCCTCTCCACCCTCCCCTTGCCCTATATCTCTCTGCGGCCTGCATGCCCCAAGTGCCAACTAAGGACATTTCATCTGTATGCTACAACCATGACATCTTGATTTCAGCAGTGCAGCCTGGTGTCTAGTAGAGCTTAGGTTCTCTAAAAATCTGACAGGTTTCATTGGCAAAGTCAAAGAGGGAATAAGTACCGTTAGTGTAAAGCTAAGCCAGTCAGCTCCAAGAATGGTACGCTCTGTACTTAGCGCCAAGTATCAAGAACACTACACCTAGTCGCTGCAACCCACCATTTCACACAATTACTATTCAGAGGCTCAACAAGGCATTAAAATAACAAAATATAAGGTTTAATCAACATATAAAAAATACATAACTTATTTGATTTAAACTGTGTTAAATATGTTCCAGTGATACCAAACAAATTTGTTTCCAACACTATGTGGTCTTGATGCTTTTCAAAATATCTGCAGCTTCTTTCCGTACCTAAAAACAAACCGTTGTTGGTTCAAGAAATCCTACCGGATAGATGGTTTTACAAGTTCAATTGGTTCAGTAGAAAGTTCTAAACATGCTGGTTAACTTGAAACGCTAACTAATCCTTACTAATATATAAAAATTAGATGGTGGGTGTCTGTTCTTCAATCACGCAACTACCACTTGACCAATTTTAATGAAATTTTACAGGAATGTGGCGTACACAGGGTGTCCCATAAGTAAAGTGCCAAATCTAGGAAAAGGTTATATGGGTCAAAACAAAAAGAAAAACAGGAATTAAAATGTTTCCAAAAATGCTTGGTTAACCAGATATTTGCCATTTTATATTTTTCACTAATTATTTATTATCTCCCACACCATTCATCGGATGTGACTCAAACTTAGCATACATTTGTATCTAAGTGAGACCATTTATGGAAAAAATTACCGGAATGAACTACTTATCATTTTAATACATGGTAATTTTAGGGCATTTTTGGCGTTACACCTTAAATAGCGAATAAACGGTGAGGTTAACGATAAAATGTAAAGAATAAAGTTTTGGAGTGAATTTTATTACCTATCTATTGACACCAAGGTCATAAAAATTTATTCGGAAACAACGAAGCTTTAGGGGAAACTCTGGATGAAAACAGACAACTTTCCACCTTATAATCTTGATGTTTGCCACGGTTTCTAGTGTAACTTTGTTGATTATGAATCGTTTTTATTGACCTTGGTGTTAATAGACAGGTAGTAAAGTACAAAACAATATTCTACATTTTATTGTAAAACATTCGCGCCCTAAAAAATAAGTTTTAAAATTATGTTAGATCATGCTGTAGTGGAGTTTGAGTCTCAACAAATAGTCATGTATTCTCACAAGGTAACCAAGATTTATCCTTATATATGAGATGGTAATCACGTAAATACCACGTAACGTTTTAAGGCAATGGACCGCTTATAACAAGTTGCGTGGACTCTGAAAATACTTTTTTATGGGACAGCTTATAAGTCAAAATCAGGTGGCAAATCACGCAGTGTGTCTTTAGCAACATTTGAAGTCCATATAACATCCTCAAAATAAATTGCAAAAAACCTAAGCGGGCTCTAAAAACGGCCGGAACAGCAGAGGTAACTATGAATCTCACAAGGTAGCCAACACTTATGGTGAACTGACAGACAAACTAAAGGGGTTTTCTAAGGATTTGTAGGAAACTATTTTTGTTGTTTACTTTAAATTTGCAGTTTTCTTAAAATATACACATAGCTATGTTAATAAAGCCCCGAGGCAAAGAGCGGTACAATCATCTTGTTTTCAATAAATCTAAAACATCAAAATGTTCTACACCTTATTTGTGTATATATTTTTGGTGTTGCATGTGCAAAGATTAAAATCTGTCAACTATATCTCCGAATTTGATTAATAAGAACTATTTTTTAAAGGTGCAATTATATACATTGCAACAAAAATATACTTTTTGGTTTTTTCTTAGTAATAAAATAGAATGGATATTAGACAACAATGAAGTGAACACCTGACCTCGTTGTCTTCTTCCGTTGAGCCAGCGTAGTCACGAGCCTGACTCAAGTAGTGGACAGCTTCCTTCGGCCTCTCCAGCTTAAGCAGAGTCTTCCCCAACATCAAGAGGTTCTGACTAACAAACATAAGGTCTCAGAACTTAACTGTTAACAGCTTTCGAGCCTAAGCCCAAGTGAAAGTGTTGGCGGATGTTTTTATTGGATCCTGAAGTTTGTTTTGACATACTTTGGAGGGGGTGTTAAATGTTTGATGTTTAAAACTCGCCCTGTATATGTTCTTATGTTTATATTTACCTATAAAACTTAGGTTCCACTTCCTCCGCCTTGACAAAGAAGTGAAGAGCCTCTTCAAAGGAAGACGTGGGAGGTGTTGCAAAAATCGTAGAGGCAATCTTCCGCTGGAACCAAGGCATGTCAGCAATCTGGTAACACCTGCAAGAGACAAATATTACGGTACTGAACTGAATAAATAGGTTTTTACTTTTTAAACAATAAATACTATGCTAGATCATTAACAGGTATTTTGTCTGCCTTGGCCTAAGGGCTGAAAGTAGGCTATTTGAAAAGGCTGATTATACACTAGCCTACCCCAGGCATCTAAACATGGTTGAACTCTGGCTTGTCCCCTACACATTGCAAAAGGAATTCAACTTTGATTTATAGAACTAATAAATATTGAATAATGTAGAACCTTCGTGTTATTATAAACAAAAATAATGTTACTAATAATTAGCATAACTTACCACGAACCAAGCATATAATACGTTGTAGCGTCCCTGGGATTGAGTTCAACTGCTTTCTGTAAAAAGTTTTGAAACAAAGATGGTAACAATGAGATCAATTATTACTATGAGACACTGATTATACCAGTTACGAAGGTGTTAATGGTTCTTTACAATAACTGGGCACAGGTGTCCTTTTGGCAAAAAAATCTACCAAAATGTTATAAGTAAACAAAAAAACTATTTTACACAGAAATTCCGTATACCTTTGTTATAATTTTAACTAAAGGGTTAACGTTAATGAAAGAAGAATTAGCCAAAGCCTTCGTTTAAAAAGGAATCAGTAAAAGAACCAACCAGCATGTGGTGTTTGACTGTCTCCAGCTTGGACACCCTGGCCTTGATGCCGTCGTAGGTGGACCTGGCATCGAGCAGCACGCTCATCCACTTGTGAACCGCCCAGTGGGCATCGTCTGCCACCATGGCCTCGAGATCACAGAGTACGCTTCGAACACCAGCTGACGCTTGTCCGCCTCAGCAACAGCTGACTGTTGCGCCCAGTTGTACTGCGCTCTGCACAGGCGCCAGAGAACTTCCACATCACCACTCTCCTGAACATATCAAGTGTTTATTTTTAGGAACTTAAAGTTACCTAAAACTTTACTTTAGGCAATGTTTCAAACAACATTTTGAATTTAAATATATATTTAAAAAAATGTTATTATGGTCAAAGGCATAACCAAGTAGTAATTTAAAGATCTGATGGTTACAGTTTGGAAAAATGGTACAGTGTTTTGTTCAGTTGCTGTATTTTTCCCTGAGTTTAGGAAGTGGTGTATTGAAACAACTTGTAAATTTGAAAATACTAGTATCTATTAAATGAACTTCCAAAATGTGTTTAATGATTTTGATCTAAATATTATTAGGTTGTGGTTATTGTTATAAAATTAGCTTTGAACTCAATTTTTCCCTAAATTTATAAATACATATCTTGAGTTAGTATTTAGGTATTTATAGTTAAAACTTGAAAAAGATATAAACTTTTAACATCCGAACAAAAAAACTATAAACAAGGGAAAAACCTTGAAAGGCAGCAGAACTGCAGTCGCTTCTTCATATTTATTGGACTCAAATAACTGATCAGCATCTTGAATTGCACTTTTAATTCCTTTTTTAAGGATGACTTGTCTAACTTGTAGCTCTTGATCCTCCGGTTGGTCCGATGAGGTCAAAAACGGAATGGTCCACAAAAGTAACAAAGGTTGTTTGCAGTTTTTCCTAATACTCTTGATTGTAGACTGATTCTGAAACAGTTTTACAAAATAGATCAAAACTTATCTGACTTATGCTATATCTAACTCAAACTGTACAGCATGCTACTTTTTGTCAATATAAACTTTGGGATTACACTAACAGCAGTATGGGGAGGAACAACAGCTGGGATGTCCCGTGGAAGATCTGTATCTTGTATATTAGGTTATCACAATACTTATAGATCGTCCATCACTCTTTTTGCTATAATTGTTATTATAGGTTCATTGATCCCTGAATGAAAGAGCTCGGAGGATTATTCGCTACGCTGACAGCCTGACACGTATTTCCACTGTCGTATAAAACCACGGTATTTCCAGTTTATAAAAAAATTATCAGTTTCTAGCCATTTAACTCAAATTCAGCCAATTTTAACAGTTTTTTTTATGATCTTTATTAAGGTTTGGATGTGAATGTGTATTTCCACCATTTTTAAGGTATTTCCGGTTTCTAGCCATTTAACTAACTTGGCCATTAGTGGCTATTTTAATTTCTAACAATGCCTAACTGGGGCGAGTTCCTTACTTGACGTCCGTTATTGAACTAATAAGAACCGTTCCTAGAACTGTTCCTAATCACGAACTACTTCAAAGGATCTGGAATTAGAAGTAATATCGTTCTGCATCATCGTTCATGGCATAGAGTAAACAAAGGTATTGCATAGAGAATGAATATCAGAAAACATTATTAATAATAATACAAAACTCCTTTAAATTAGACGTACATATATGTGATTATATGCTCATTTGGGGACACACGCGTTTTTAAGTAGTAATAATTAATAATATGTGCAATATGCTTTATAAATATAAAGCAAAATAATTTGTATCCGATACGACCCGATCTGACTTTTCTAAACACCGCAGTTAATTCACAATTAAATATAAACAAACAATTGTTTTGTTGGAACATTCTCTATCAGATGAAAATGCGTTTTATGCAAACATCGTTACTAGCATTAAAAAGTAAGTCTCTGATCTCGACTTCTACCTAGCAGTTACTATTTACAAATAATAAACAAACATCAGTAGCGGCGGAAAATTTTCTAAATAATCAGAAAAATGTGCGTTTTATTTAACAAGCGTCATTACTAGCATTAAAGAAGTAAGTCTCGATCTAACTAGGCGTTACTATTTACAATTAAATAATAAACAAACAATTTATACATGCCGTGTTTGCTATCAGCGTAAACTGCGGAAATTCTATCATATTCAATCAGAAAAATGTCGTTTTTTAATCAACAAACTTGATTAGCCTCCGATCTTGACTTTCTAGCCTAAGCTTATTATTCACAATTAATTATTACATTTTTATGAATTCCTAGTATTTTATTGTTTTCAACTTATGGTGCTATGTTTTGTTAATTTACCATTATTACCATATGCTATCATTACATTTGTTCTCATATTATTAAGACTGATATCAAACCAAAGGATGAATGAGAGTGTGTATGCTATTGTAATGTATGTTTGAATGTGTTATAGTGCCTTTTAGTCTTAACAATTTAAGAATTGCAATACAATTGTAAATATTGTCTGATGAAATAAACGATTTGATTTGATTTGAAGTAGGTCAACACATGCAGTTATTATTCACAATTAAATATTAAACAAACAATTTATACATGTCGTGTTTAGTATCAGCGTGGCATATCATATTCAATCAGAAAATATCGTTTTTATTCAACAAAGCGCCATTACCACATTAAAACAAGTAGGTCTGTATCGCCTGGCCTTACTTTTCTTGCCGAACACAACCATTCGGGATTTTGTGAATAGTAGTTATTAAGGCTAAAGCATAAGGGATTTTAATGGGATTAGTATATTAGAGGAATCATTAGACAATTGCAAAATGTAAAAAAATTATTACAAGCAAATTATGTCTAATTAGTGTTTTGTTGTTATTGTATAAAAAGTATAAGTAGCAAATTTGTTCAGAAATATATAACAGTATCCGACATCTCACGATTGTTAAAATGATGAAAAGAGTGATTGAAAACATAAAGGCGAATCGATTGAAATCATAAATGTTATATTTAAAAACATAACATTTAAATACAAGTTTATAATAAACATAAGTAAACAACAACATAAACAACAGTTGGTATGATAACATAAACAACAGTTGGTATGAGAACAGATCAACTGACCAGTTCCAAATAACAGTTCGTATGAGAACAGATCCAACTGAACAGTTCCAAGTAGCAGCTCCAAATAACAGTTCCAGAATAACGGACGTCAAGTAAGGAACTCGCCCCGGCTAACTCAACCCAACTGGCCTCCAAACCTTGTTAAATGTCTCCTACCCTAAGACACTATTTAAGACTGAATAAAAACTTAAATATTGATCCAAATTAAACAAGTTTTGGATCAATGTCTAGTACCAAAAATACCACCAACAGTAGAAATAGGGTCAGCGTGGCATAAAAATCTCCAATCCCTGTCCTTTAGGGTTAACCTTCCAGAAGGCGCATGGATTTTTAAAACGTGAGAGGGCCCCGGAGGTTACTTCCAGGTGGGTTAAAACCTTGGTGAAAATGGCAAAACATCGTTGTTCTTACAATATGGCATTTGTATCATCATTTTTTAGAATTAAAAGCTATTGAAGAAATGAAACTTCGGAAACTATAAAACTAAAGAATGATGATGAATTCACCAGTACAAGCAGGGTTAATCTGGAGGTTAACTCGGGTTGCTCACCATGGAAGTTACCTCGGGCTCTAATATAAACAGTTAAAAATAACTAAATTGAGCTGTAAGTGGGTAAATTATATTTTATCCTGTTCTAAGAAAGAAAGCCGAAGGTATTCACAGGTTTTTGGCTCTTGTCTAGGCGATTTGATTAAAGAACACAGATACACCCTGAGGTAACCTCCATGATGCGACCTCTGGAAGGTTAATAAAGTTTTAAAAATGCATTGAAAGAAAAATATACCCCGCTTTTGCCCAAGAGTTACTGTAACTTAAACCAAAACCCATGTACACGAGCTATAAATTACACCCGTGAAACTCTACAACTAAAGGCTGTAACTCTCCTACTGAGCAACGGACGCAGATACGTTTTTGTGTGAAGGCCTACTTGTAACAAGCTTTTCAATTGTCTAAAATTGTGGATTAAATAAAGTTCCAAATTAACTGTTCATATCCCTAGCTCATATCCAAAACTAAATCGGCGTACTAATTAGCTTACCTTAAAAGCTAAGTTTAAGAATGTAGACAATGTTCTTGCATTTATTACGTTGGATATTACTGAAGGTTGCCTATATAATGTGTTAAGATGTTTAGTAGCATTTAGCAAAGAATTGAGAAGTATACGAAAATTATTCATGTTGGACTGCAATACTTTTAAAAATTGGTTGTATTAAAATAAAAAGACAATACTGTTCAAACTCACTCTAAAATGGCAAACTGCGGGGTCTGGGATTTGATTAGGAGCCAAGAGGTTATAACTTTGTTGGTAAACAAACCGCAAGTCATTCCTTTTTTCAGCAGTGAAACGTCTGGCGTACAGAGAGAACTTTCACTCATAACTTATGACATGCCTTGAAATATTAGGTATAAAATATAAAAGTCACTCTCGCTGCGTCGTTCTCGAAGGTGGTTCATCCATAACACAGAGTATTTATTATAATTCATATTGTAGAACACTGTTTGGCTACATACCTTCTTTTATTAAATATAACCAAATTTAGTGTTAGATTTTGGCTTCAAACAAACACCCTCCGTGGCTCAGTGGGTAGAGTCAAATCGCGGGTTCGATTCCCGGCGCAGGCACAAGGGTTTGGACCGCTTTCCCTAAAAGCGTTTTGTGATGCCCACAAACCCTAGGTTAAGTCTCTAATAAAAATGCCGTTGGCGTAGACAGTAAAAAAAAAACACCCTCTTCGGATAAATATATTCTTAATAATACATTAAAAATAAAGTGGCTGTTAATTTATACTTGTTTTAAAACTTTTGCTTTGAGACACTGACCACTCTTTGAGGGTATTTTAAGGTAACAATGGAATGAAAGGTGAGTGTGATGAGTGTTTTGATTGGCGATGAGGTGTAGTCTGTTACAAACTAGGGCCTTACTTACTAATTCACTTATATTTTGGCGCTGCGATGGGCCCACTCCTGGGCTTGCAGCATGTCGGTAGATCCTCTTGAAGTCCCGCCGTTCTCAAGGGGATGAAAGGGTTAAGGGACGGTTGGGATCAGGAATGCCATATAAAACTTAGTCTAAGTCTTTATTGAGCCAGATTAACAATAATTTACAATCTAATTTTGTTAGGAATGTTTTTAAATTAAATGTGTTGAAATTATTAATTACCTTTAATTGTGCCAGTAACGCGTTATAAAACTTCTGTCCAATACATTCTAGGTTACTGTTATAGTACACATTAGTAGTTACATTCTACTAGCTTGAGACTATGATGTTATAATGAGTTTTCTTTCTCTATTTCTTGTATTGTACCAGTGCATTGGCTTCTTATAAGATTTTGAGATTACACAAAAACGATGGCTTCAACGACGGACAAAGCTGGAACTGTCATGATGTTGAGTCTTTTAAACAAATTACGGCAAGAGATTCGCGAAGGCAAGTTGGCATACACCTTATGGCTCGCTTTTAGATAATAAAAATTGAATTTAGATTCCGTTCAGATGAGGCACCCCAGGGTACTATGGAATACCTAATATGTGACTATATTAAACTAAAGTAAATTAATTTTGAACGATTTATATATTATCTAGATAGCCAAAGCCTCTCAGAACATACGAACCTCCGCAGATCTTACTGGTCAGATTGCTTATGTGTGTGTCCCACTCTAAGAAGGAGTCGACGGTTACACCCAGAAAATTTGCATGCTGAGATTCAAAAGTTTTGGACTCACCTAAAACAACAATTATTAGGATTTTTCGGTTAAGTTGAGCTGTTTAAAAATGCAAATAATTGGTTTTAGTTAAATTTATAGCAATGCAATTTAAAGTGTCAATTCTATGTTGATTAGATTATGCATTCACATGCCATCTTCTCTAATATTTTTGATACTGCCGGTAGCAAAGAAATTGCTCTATAGTTCTCCAGTTGCCTTAAGTAGCCTTTCTTGAATAGAGGTTTGACTATAGCCAATTTTGCTTCTTCAGGAAAAATACCTTCCTTGAATGAAACATTTATTAAGTTAGTTTCGGGCATAGCTATTTATATTGAGAACAATATTTTAAATTTGTCATCGATATTCCATCTTTACCAGTTGAACTTTTGGATTGCAGCTTCAGGTTCTTTTAACCTCTTGAATGGTTACTAATGGAAAGTCTTCTAATAGAATGTTATTTTGTACACATCTGAAAGGAGGAAAACCTGAACACTGATTTGTAACAATGTTTGCATCTACCATCTTGTGGACATTAACAACAACATCATTAAAGCTATTACTTACCCAGGTACCCTGGGGTACCCCCAGGAAGAGAGCCTCCCAAGGCAAAAATAAAACCCATGACACGTTTTCAAGGGTTCTGGAAGAAAAGTTTACCATACTTAAAGGCTACAATTTTCCATTGCCATTTTATGGAACTAGATCAGAATAAGATTAACTATTAAATACGAAATTTTTACTTACTGGGCCGACTGTTTCCCAGATTGGGTCTTTAATTAATAGCCCAAACGACCCATGGAATGGACCAACGGCTTAGTGTGATTTCCGAACCACGGGGAGTGGCCATCGTGAAAAAGTATCATTACGCCCGGGAATCGAACCCGGGCATTCACGTTATTAATGATTTAATGAATGAATTATTTAATGATGATTGACTTTAATTATATGAATATAAACTAATTATATGTGATACTAGTTATAAGATTTTTAAGAGGGTCAAGGGGTGCGGAATTCTCCAGGACAGCCAAGGCTGCTTAGATTTAGTAACCTGGCGATTTCTTCACACCCAGGGTGCTTCACACCCAAGACCGTCCGAAAGTGCTGTGGTGGAGGCAGCCTCACACAGAGACTGCTCCACTCCTGCACTATGCAAGCTTAGCTGCATCCTGCACGTTGGTGGCCCTGCCTTCACAGATTCCGGCGGATCTAGGCTGGTAGTTCCGAAAACTCCTTGGTAGGAAAAGGCGACTCCTATCAATACTAGCACTAGTTCTATCGGTGATAGTTCAACATCGGGGAAATAGTGCTAGCAGTCCTTCCACTGGGTCCCGTCCAAACCCACTGGTTGTCTTTTTCCTAACCTCGTCCTCTTCCTTCCTTAATCCAGTCAGTCCAACCTTCCTTCCTCCTCCCACCGCCCAACCCGGTGTCAAGCGATCCGTGCCAAGGGGTGTATGGCACAGGGCTAATTGTGTCTCAAACGGAGCCTGCGGGATACCAGGCGACCTCGTAGTATCTAGCCTTCCTTGGGTAAGCGGGCTCTGCCTAAGGCGACCTTTATTTCCCTAGCCATTCGTGGGAACACCATGGAAACAAATAAAGAAAAAAACAAAATCAAATCCATCTTCGCAGACCCAGGTCAAGGAAGATAAACAAAAACCAACATTTACAAAATCATCGGAGGCCCTTCAGGCCAAGGATGATTCCAACAAAAAACACACTCAAGTGTCTCCGGAGGCCTCGGTCAAGGGAAACACTAACACAGACAAAAACACTACGCAGTCTTTGGAGGTCACTTTGGCCAAGGGAGACTGTAACAGTACAAAATTGGAAGGAGGGCTTGAGGAGGCAGCCGATTCTCTCCTTGAGGGAGAAGAAAGCGACCTTCTTCAGTCCCCCGACCCCACCACACAGCGAGATTGACAAAGCTGAAAGCCACCATCCGAGTCCTTCCGTGGAGGAAGAGAGCGACGGACAAGGATGGAGAGCAGAATTCTGCAACCTCCACCACAGTAAGGCGGCCTCGGCCACCTCTGTAGGACGTTTTCTCTGGCAACTACGACCTCGCCCTCGTCCAGGAGCCTTGGCTTCATCGGGGACGGATAGCGGGATTGGCAGATGCCAGAGGAAAGATAATCTATTACAATAGTGCAAAAATCCAAGAACTTGTATTGTTGTAAAAGAATGTCAGTGTCTGCCTCTAATGGAATTTAGTTCCAGAGACTTGACCACTGTAGAAATTTGCTGGAGTCAGGGATGTGAAAAGACTGGTCATCAGCTCTGCATATCTTCCATACGACTCCAGGGAACCTCCTTCACAAGAGCTACAACAACTTGTGGAGAAGACGCAGAGCAGAGGGTGCCATCTCCTAGTGGGCTGCGACGCCAATGCTCATAACCAAATTGATGGGGCAGCTCCACTAACCTTAGGGGCGAGTATCTCATGGAGTTCCTCATGGCAAATAACCTAGAGATAATGAATGTCGGTAACGCTCCCACGTTTGAAACGAAAACTAGAAGCGAAGTAATTGACATAACCTTTGTTCAAGTAAACAAGCAAGTTCGTAAGTGTGTGAAATGTAGAAGTTGAACATAGGTGAACAATCTCTCACTGCTTCGATACAACTTTCAAGTTTAAACATTACATAGTAATGTAACAACACAAAACATCTTAACAGAAATCCTAAAACAACTGAGAAACTACAAACTCAAATCAGCTGGACAGCTGAACAAGCCTCACTTTCGGATCATAAGATTGAGCTGGCAAGAAACATCTTACAGAAATCCTAAAACAACTGACTGGGACCAATACTAGTCAGTGACAGCTATGACTAGATCGATGGCTGGTGATTCGGAGTTTTGGACTTTGCACGTAGCCTCATCTCTGAATAAGGCAATGTTAGACTCATTCAATGACAACTGTCCTCTGCAAACCAGGAAAGGTAGATCCACTATTAAATGGTGGACTGCGGATCTAGACCGACAGAGGAGAGATGTCAGAAAAACTTTAACCGAGCCAAGAGCTATGGTATTGGGAAGTTTATCATGCTAGCCTTACAAAGTACAGTAAGGCTATCAGGAAGGCAAAATCAGATTCGTGGTTCAAGTTCACCAGCGAGGTGAACGGAATCAAGGAGACAGCAAGGTTGTGCAAGTTCATGGCCTCGGAACCCTCAATTCTCATCGGTTCGCTAAAGAAACCAAATGGAGAATATACTGAGTCTGCTGGTGATACTCGACCTTCTCCTCGAGACTCACTTTCCAGACAGTACTCAGCGCGACTTGCTGGACAATTATGGTCACCTGGATAGCGGTCAAAGCCCGTGGGCCGCTCGAAGGGACTGGAACTTGGCCAACAAAATTGTTACGCTCAAGGCTCAAATGGGCTCTAAGTAAATTCAGCCCGTATAAATCACCTGGGGATGGAATCTATCCAGCAATGCTACAGCATGCATCCGACCCAGTACTCAGGCTGATATGCGAACTCTGCAGAGCCAGCGTGGCCTTTGGTCACATACCACTGGCATGGAGGGTAAGCAGGGTGGTCTTTATCCCTAAAAGGTAAAACAGATTATAGTCAGGCAAAATCTTTCAGACCTATCAGTCTTTCATCATTTCTTTTAAAACGGTGGAAAGGCTCGTAGAGAGATACCTCAGGGACAGGGTGCTGCTAGGTCAACCCCTGCATAGAAACCAGCATGCCTACCAATCTGGCAGGTCATGCATTACGGCACTCAATGAATTGGTCAGCAGGGCAGAGGGTTCTCTAGATAATAGAGAGCCACTCTGCGCTTTCCTGACATTGAAGGGCTTTTGACAGCACCTCACACGAGGTGATCATAGAGAAAGCCAGTAGGGGGTACCACTAACCTTGAGTAAGTGGATAAAAATATGCTCGCAACAAGAAGGGTCCAATCCACCCTACTAAATGTCACCAGGGAAGTCTCTACCACAAGAGGTTGTCCGCAGGGAGGGTTCTTTTCCCGCTTGTGGAATCTGGTGGTGGATGATCTTTAACGCAAGTATCACAAACAGGAACTTTCATTCAGGGGTACGCTGATGATATAGTTCTCATGGTTCATCGACACCGTAGCAGATGTAATGAACAATAGCCTAAGACAAGTTAGTGAATGGTGTAGGAGGGAACAGCTTAAGTTAATCCTTCCAAAACCGTTATACTTCCAATTACTGTATTAGGAACCTGACCCCTCTGGCCAGACTAGAGCTCGACGGCGTCCGATTACCACTTTCAGACAGCACAAAGTACCTAGGCCTGACCTTGGATCGCAAACCGTGGAACCTACACTTACAGTCGGTACTACACAGAGCAAGCTGGTCGCTCTTAGCAACCAGACGTTTCATAGGGAAAACTTGGGGACTTAAGCCACACATGGCGCTTTGGCTATACAAAGCAGTAATAAGGCCCCAGATCACTTACGCCTCTAGTTTGGTGGACGAAAGCCAGGCAGAGTACCGTAAAGACCAAACTTAGCAGCCTACAAAGACTGGCATGCTTAGGTATCACTGAGCATTCACTAGCACCCCACAGCGGCGCTAGAGGTATTGCTCAATATAACCCTAGACATTTTCATAGAAATGGAGGCTAGGAAATTCGGGTACAAACTCTCTATTGCGGGCCTTTTAAAAGGTCCGACTTTTCGGGACATGGGAGCTTTAGACTCCTTCCCCGAGGAACCGCTCCTCACTATGAGGTCTGACTATATGGAGGGGCAATATCTCTTTGTAAAACCTACACAGTCAGCATAGAATCACGGCTACAGTGGTCAACTGACAAATCTCTTTTAACTATTAATAACTGTAGGGTCTGGTACACAGACGGTTCATTGATAGAAGGAAAGGCTGGCTACAGAGGGCCCAGGTGTAACCTCTCAGCTTGGGAGGCTTTTGTACAGTGTTTCAAGCAGAAGTCTTCGCAATCCTCACTTGCACCTATAGAGTTATCTGTTGGTACAAGGGATAAACATATCTTAATCTTCTCAGACAGTCAGGCTGCCCTCAGGGCACTGGACTGTCCACTTATCAACTCCTGCATTGTCCGGAATGCTCCCAAGCGCCTGGGCTCTAGCAAGCTGTAATAATGTACGGCTTGAATGGATACCGGGCATCAAGGATTTAAAGGGAATGAAAAGCCGATCTGCTGGCTAGAAAGGGAGCGCTGTCATCCTTTGCCGGTCCGGAACCAGCGGTAGGAATCAGTCCTTCTCTTGTCAAAACTATAGCCGATAGGGCAAATGCGCGACACACTGAGCGATGGAAACAGCTACCATGCCAGGAACCCGCCAAACTTTTAGTCAAGAATCCATCAAGGATACTTACCAAACATCTGACCAGTCTTAGTCGCCAGAACATCAGACTGGTAATATCTTACATCACAGGTCATGGGCACTTCAGAAATCACCTAGCAAAATGGGTCTCTACACGGGAGATACTATATGTGATACCCTGAGTCCGCAAAACACATTCTCATTGAATGCGAGTCCCTGGAGGCCAGGAGAAGGGGTCTTCTAGGGTCTCGGGAGTGGCAGGAGTTACACCCATCAGAATTGGGTAGCGCGATCCTCGAGCTTTGCAAGCAAACGGGGTGGGGCTGCCTAATTAGGAGAACAGGAGCCAGCACAATAAACCAAAGGGTTGACGTGCGCGTGGTCTTGAACCACAAATTTTCCCCATCCATCTAATCTAATCTACATTGATTTTAAATGTGTATATTTAAAGTCAATGCTAGTTATAAGATTTTTACATTTTAACCTTTTCATTTTTGCCATTTACAAACAATTTTAGATTTTAACCTTATATTTATTTTTTGCCATATTCATTACAATGCTAATAATTATAAACGAATTATATGTGATACCAATTATAAGATTTTTACATTTTAACCTTTTCATTCTGCCATGTGCAAACATTAATAAAAACTGTCTTAAATAATGTGATAATACTAGAATAAAATTAATAATAAAATGAAATGTGATAATACTACAAGTTGTAAGGATTTTAAATTGTATAAGACATTAATAATTACTATGACTATGCCCATTTCATGTAAATGTAATATATACTGATCAAAGGCAATAAAGATTCTTGATTGTTTAAAGGCATGAGTTTTTATGTGATATTTGACATTATTTTGAACAATTATTACATGTTCTCTAATTATTTAGAATGAAATAAGCATACCGTATTCATACTAAACTAGAAATAAAAGCAATGTGCTGTACCATTATATGCAATGTATTAGTCCGTTCTTTCCTTTCGTAAGAAAAATGGACATCCGGTTTTTCGAAAATATAAACTACTGTATTGTAAATAAATAACATAACCTGAAAATATGAATTGTGCTGTGATTTTGGCATGAACGATTATCCAGAACGGTTTCCAGATTATTTTATCAAGAACCGTACTTTTTCCAGAAGGGTAGAGTTGCTATTAATATTATAATACTATTATTTTATTAATTTTCATTTTTCTGGTTGCCATTTGCGCTCTCCAGTCGAACCGACAGTGGGCTAACGTTCCACCAGGCAGTCAGGTAGGGACTCTCTTGTTTAAGTTGCAGCTTACACTAAAACTGGCTATTGCCTAGGCTACTTTCATTCATTAGCTAGAAATATAATCGTAAAATTCTTCTCAGTTGTAGTGGGGCTATGTGTTTTGTGTAAAAAAAGTAAGAGTCTCACTCTGTCTGAATTTATTAATTGAAGACAAATTCTATCATAAATCTTCTTGGTTTGCTCGATTTGTCCCCGTGGTTCGGAAGTCACATTAGGCTGTTGGTCCATTCTATTGGTCGTTGGGCTATTAATTAATGACCCAATCTGGGGAACAGTCGGCTCTAGTTAGTAACAATGCTACATCTCATCGTCCATCAAAAACACTCAACGCACTCACCCGTCATCCCATATTCACCTTAAAATAACTTCTCAGAGTGGCCGGTCTCTCAAATCAAAGTACCTTCCCTGCCACTGCTACTCACTGTTGTTAAATGCTCTATAGGAACTTAGTTTTGATAGTCGGCCTGAAATAAACAATACATTTCCAACACATGCAGGAAAGAGTGTACAACAGGTTGCCAATAAGAATTAGAAAAATGACCGATAGGCCTTATTCTGATATTTAAATAAGAGATTTTAGAAATTATTTATTGATAAGAACTTAACCTACTGGGACTAAGGTGTAAATAAGAGGCACCAATAAGAGAGTCAACACAATTTTGAATTATATTATGACTAGTAAGAATTATGAAACTTGTTTGTTTTAAACAATGAAATTGACAAGAGGTGAATTAACCAAATTCAATTATATAGCTGTTAGCTAGACTAACTTATCTAATTGTGCCCTTTTTATTGTTTAATCATAGTCGATTGCCACTTTTCCAAGTAATGTATTCTATTTTACTCAAACAAAAAGTTTCAGTATATTTACTGAAGAGTCTTCAAAGCTGTGTGAGAAAATGGAAGATGATGAAGTGCTGGAATCCGAAGCGAATCGAGTTCTGAGGATGATGAAAAGGCAGAGGTAATTATTTTAGATACAGTTTGTCTATGATAATTTTAACACTAAAAAACATGATGTTTAAATGCATCAAAGGCGAGTATCATGAAATTAGTTCACTTATTTGATCAGAATTTATTACTCAAATGAAAATGTCATAGAAGTTTAGATGCGGTGTGAACCGGAAGAACTAGATTATAGTTGTGACACCGGCCGCGAAAGCCTGAGAATTAAATTTCATAGACATATTTTCAGTTAATCAGGTCTGGTCATGTTATGGCCACGAGTTTTGAAATTCAAAATTAATTGTGGATGCTTTAGTTATCCACAACTACTTGAGAGTTGCTGATTATATCGTTACACAATAATTGCAGCTACAAATTTTGAAACTAGATTTCTCGTGGTTCCAAAATTCTGGATTTCCGATCTCTAGAGTTATGATGGCGGTTTCAAACCTGAGATTTCTCCGCAATGCTTTTGGGAACTGAGAGCTGCAGCCGTGACTGTTTAGGTAAATAGAGTAAGAACTTCAATTTGCTACAGAGGTTTTCAGGTTGAAATAAGAAAGCCGGCCGAACTAACCGAGGTCGAATTTACAAAAGGTCTACTGTAGTGCATTTGTTCAAAATCGATGATCTAAACAATAGCTGACTTTGCAATGATTTCTTATTAGCAATATGAATTTTTTTCTGAAACCGTGGGCATGTAACTTATAACTCTCACTTGAGTTTTAAAGCACAGACAACTTCTCTCGGTAAATAGGCTAATGAGTGTGACGTGACAATTAATTTTGTTTAGTTTTGAATCTTATCCCCTATTTTAGTATTTAAGTAGAACTGAAATGAAATATATATAACACTAACGCTGAGAAAGTTATATCTGCATATTCTATTGACAATAAAGATTATTATTAAAGTTCTTATGATGTCTCTAAAATTAATGTAACGATTAATGAACAAAGAAGTCAGGAAGTATCTTCAACTTCGTAATTAAATTTTAAACAGTGGAATTTTTTTATGTAGGTAGTGGTTGTACAGGATCTTTTATGAATGCATTAACCCAAATTATGAATTACTCATAATAGTTCTATGTACATACCTCCAGTGGCTAGAGGACAGTTTTAATTAATGCTTTTGTTGACTAGTTACACAGGAATACCAATTATACCTAGGTGTAGCTGTAAATATTAGCTTTTAATTAACATTATTTCTCCTTGTCATTTTCAGCTACTCACAGAGGAGTTAGAGGAAGGATTCTTGAAGGTTCTTAGTCGACTGAAGAAAAAAGATGAAACTGTTTATGACAAGAACATAACCTATTATACGCAACCATCAGAAGGATCTGGGAAGAATTCTTCCAAAAGTGTAGAACAATCTAGGAAAGTGAAGAAAGATGTAAGTCTTTTAAGTCTCTTCAATGTGTTTGTGGAAATAACAATATGTAATTTTAAATTTCTGTACAATTATTGATCCTGTAAAATCTCAGAATTCAGGCTATAAGACCTTTTTTAAGAGAGAATTGATGATGAAATTATGATGGTTTTAGGAGTTACACAAGTTTTGGTGAAATACATACGTTGGATATTAAGTTCTTCTTAATCGTACATGACCTTAAAAGTTCATTTTAAGTTAAGGTATGTCAAACTTTCAACTCAAATCTGGTAGCATTAGTATAAAATTATAGAAGTCTAAATAAAAACATAAATTGTTACCAATTGCAATCAAATACGTAATATACGATGTTCAGTAATGTTCTGCTGATTGCTAGATCGTGTAAAAAGTTAACTTTCAACAGCAATACGTCTCGTAATGATGAAATGATTCCAGACATTGAAGAAGTGGTTGGAAGGTAAGAAAGACAACGTTCAAGATCCCAATCTGCAACAGGAATTGGAAGGTCTTCACGAGTTCTGGGCAAATCCCAATCTTAACAAGGACGACCAGTTTTTACGTGACTATATTCTAAACAAAAAGTAAGTAGCTAAAAATTATATTACTATCAAACACATTTGACTTTGTACAATTTATCGTATCTCATTTTGGTGACTTGGTATATTTAATAATTAAGGCCAAACATTGTAATAATGATACACTTCACAGGTTTCTGGATGAAGACAAAGACTTTGATCTTCAAAAAGCTCTCCAAAATCTGGACAGTGAAGAAAAAGAAATAAACCAGCAGTTGCTTTATGAAGAAAAGTTCAATCTTCGCTACGAGAACAGTCAAAACCAGGTAATGAAGAGCTGGTAAACACTTATTGCTTGAACCCAATTTGGACAACAAGCAAGAAAACTGTCTATCTTTAATAGAGGTGTGCAAGATCTCGGGATTTCGAGATCGAGACGAGACTTTTTTTTCTCAACGAGAATTTTTATTCTCGAAAAGTTCGAGACGAAAAAAAAAAAGAAAACCGACAAAATTTGTAATTTACCATAAAATTGACTAGAAGTTATTTGAAACACGATTTGCACTGTAAACTAGAAGATTTGTTCCAAATATTAAGTGCCAGCAGTTTGAACACGTACTAGGTAACATCGATGTCCAGTAGCGGCTGAGAACGGACGAGATAAGAGGATGATGCAATATTTATATTACGAAGTAAACAAGCTGGTCACGATGGCAGTCGACGCCACAAAATGGCCTCCAGCCGGCAAATAACAGCTAACATACACAACTAGTCACTTAAGTCGATAGTTGCAAGTGTCGATATTTGCAATATTTGTTATTGTTTTCTATTTGCAGTAATCGGAACAACAGTTAAGTTCGAATGTTTCGACTTTCGATCCGTCGCAAACATTACTAACTGAACACGCGCGGCCATTATTGCATCGTCTGTTAGTACTTCGTTTCGTGACTTGTTGTGTTACAAAAGCATCAAACATGATGTGATTTATTAAGGTTTTAGAATAGCAATACAGAAAATAGTTGTAAAACGAGTTTTAAATAGTAACCAATCCAATTTTTGATCACAATAACGGGAGAACGCTCATTTGTCAGTATGTTCAGAACCTAACCTCACGACATATTTTGTGAAAAGACGTAAGCTCAGCTTGTTGATTTACTCATTTTTAGTTATACAAGTTGTTTTTTCATACACTTGAAATATACATAACGCATATTTTACTGCACTATTAAGTTTATTTAAATTACTCAAATTAATTTTAAGTTACTCAAATTAAAACTCTGTGATTGTCAGTACAAGTTAGGGTATTAGTAGGCCGGTTTAACTGAAACTTGATGTGATAGGATGGAATAGGGAACACTAATTAACAATTACCTGAATATCAATAATCTTTATGTCACAACCCTAATACTTTAGTTTAATATTTTCTGGTAGGCATAGGTTAGTTAAACTTTTTATTTGACTTGTAATGTTTTAGGTTATATTGCTGTTTGTGTGGTCTAGCTTAGGCCTAGCTAGCTACAGCTTGACATTATATTTTTTCACTCGTTTCAATGTAAAATAATGATAAAACATAATTATTATTGGTAATCAAAAACTGGACTAACATTTTATTTATGTGTACAGTACTTAAACCATAGGAGCACTCAGGAAAAATAAAACATTACACTTTTAATATTACAATAATACCATATTATATAACAACTAAGCAAACTACTCAATAATAGCAAAAACAAACAAATGGGGTGGAAAAATTACCAAAATTAAAATTTCTTGACTTGGTCCTCGAGATTTTGGCTGATTCTCGATTGTCTCGACCTTAAAAAACCTGCTCTCGCACACCTCTAATCTTTAATAAGGTGGAGAAAACAATTTGGAGGACATTCGTATAATTCTGCTCTGAGAATGTTTAGGAAAAATATGGTTTTGAGAAATAATAAGCCTAACGATAATTAGATGCTAGTCATCACTGGGGTTCATCTTATGAACACTAATGATTACAATAAATGAATACGGATGCCAATTGACAGTTTTTCAATGCGAAGTAACAGTCTTAAATGATATTAATATTTATGGCATTCATAAGATGGCATAAACTTATTTTGTTACTTCAATGTCAACTCTAGAAGCCGTTACAACTCAAAACTAATGCTAGCCTGATCTGATTAGTTAATAGTGCACTTACACATAAAACTTAAAACAGAAGCTAAGACAAACATGAAAACTCTTTGATGATTGCCTAGTGCAGTCAACTCCCAATTAACCGGGATTAAGTCGGGTTAAGGCTTCCCGGATAAGCAAAATCGCGGTTAATCCGCAAAAACTCAAAATCAATGTACAATAACGTATGTCAAGGCGTAAACAACTAAAAATGAGGATAATAAATTCCAGTGAGTGGTGCATGTAGAATCTAGTCATTAGTTATAATGTATTTTAGCACCGTTTATTTACGCCTTTGATGTAAAGAGTAAGATGTTTTTTTGCCAGCAAGTAAGAAGGAGGCAAACGGAAACAAACAATGACAAATGAAGACCAACCAGATATGCAAGAAAAATCAAATACAGAAGAGCGGGTAATTTTCATTGTCTTTGGTTACAGTGTTTCCTTCTGTAGGACAGGGTATTCATTTGACCGTATTTAGTCTACCTACAGAAAACCTTTTTTGTTTGTTAGAGGGCCAGGTTTGTGCACTTATGTGCAGCTACTGGCTTATTGTGCACCCTATTCACAGGGGATTACTCTGCGTCAAACCCAAGACCCTTCGAAAACCTGTTAATCTTGGATAAAATATTCTCCTGTTCGTACCTATTATCCGTACAATAAGTACCCGGGATATGTTATCTCCTTCTCAGCAGTGCCGGACAGTTAAACATGACATGATGAGCTGTTTCTTCTGCCTCACCGCATTTCCTGCAGAGAATCTCCCCACTCTTATACCCATTCTCTGAATGTAACAAACAGCGGAACCCCCAGTAACCAGTTTTAAAACCGACTACTCTTCGGAGTTCTACCCTGTTTAGACATAAGGCTTCTACTGCAAGGGCTTGGAACCCTTAGTACCCTTTTAGTACCCCCTTGGAACCCTCTATTACAGTCTACACTTACCCAGCGTTTGGTGTTCACCTGTGGCCCACTCCGAAACTGAGCGACGTGCTAAACTGTAAGATACACAGCTTGCGGTTCTGGGCCAATGAGAGTGGTGCTGGCACCTATGTTTGCACATTTATCCGCACCTTCATTTTCTTCGACCTCACTGTGTCCTGGCACCAATAACAAATTAACCTTTTGTCTTTTGACTTTTGCCAGTGTTTATTTTTCCTCGTGGCATTCCCATACAGTTTTGGAGACATATTCCTGGCTGTACAAGGCCGACAACACCGCTCTACTGTTTGAGTTTATATAAATGACTTTTCCTCTATAGCCTCTACTTACATCAATCCTCGCACATTTTGCAATGACTGTCACCTCAGCCTAAAAGACAGTTGCCAGTTTGCTCAGACTTCCTGCTCCAGTCCCACTCCTAGTTCTGGATCCACCTGTGTACCAGGTAAGGGCGTTCCTCATGTATGTAAGGTCCCCATTACTCCACTCATCTCTACCAACAATACTAACCTTCTATGGCTTTTCCAGATCAGTGGTCTTTGTCATTCTGTCCGGAGTAATTTCTAGAATATCTAGCTTGATTATTCGACTATCCTAGAGTGCTTGCTTGCATTATGATAAAGCTAATTACCACTGCACTGAAATCTGTAGGCTGCCCTCCTTACTTCCCCTTTGAGGAATATGTCCACGGGAGGAATATTTAGCACTACCTCCATAGCTGCAGTAGACGTGCTTCTCATAGTAGTGATAGTACCCAGTATTTTGAGACTTTGGGCCACCAACGGTAGAGCCATACGCTAGCATAGGTCTTGGTGACCCTAACTTTTGACATCTCTGGAAGGAGATCCCAGGTGCACCTGCCATACATCTCACCATCATGAGTGTGGTTTGACTGGTTGGTGATTTGTGTGAAGTGCCTGTTCCAGGTGAGTTTGTCATTGAGTGTTAATGCCGAGGTACTTGAACTCTCTACCCACCTGAATGTGTTGACCACCAAACATTGGACTTGTTATCCGAAGGCCCCTCTTGTTCCTCAAAGGTACCATCACAGTCTTCGAGGGATTGATAGAAACTCCTTGATGATTGCATAGTATATAATTTATCTTCAGCTGTCTCATTTTTGTTCTCAAATTTAAACATTTTTCCCAGTTCACATTCCCCCGGACAAGGCACTCAAGCATTCCTGGGCTGGACGCCAACACAGACGCTGTCTTGATATAAAACAAAGACAGCTGGCTTTTTGCCAGCCCGTACTGAACATGAGTACGAGGACCAGAGAAGTGAGCACAAGAAAGCTCTATTCTCTATTCTTTTTTGTTTGTTGTAACCTTAGCAATTGTTGTTTTAGGATGATTCTGCTGCAAAAGATATTACGATTAAACAAAATAAGAAAAGTGGTAAACTGAAACGGCAAAAAATGGCAAATGAAGACCAACCAGATATGCAAGAAAAGTCAAATAAAGAAGAGCGGGTAATATTCATTGTCTTTGGTTTCCTTCTGTAGGACAGGGTATTTAGTCTACCTACAGAAAACTGTTAACGAGAAAGAAAAAAAAATGTTATGAGATGTAACGATAGAAAAAGAAATGTTACATCGAAAGAGTCATAATTATTCCCTCCAATAACGTCTACTCCAAACGGACTTGGAGAAAACCTGCCGGTCCGCCTTGGATATCTAGTTGAACAGCATTCAGCAAAATGAAGTACTTCAAGAGTAAATTAGGCAATGGCCTACGAACACGTTGTAGTTGTTATATCAACCCAGGCCACCATAGTACCATACACTAAAATTCAGTTTTCAACCAGGAAAATAAATTCTGTTAGCTATACTAAACTGTTAGTTTTATTTTTAAAGTTTGGGGGCACTTAGTACTAGGATAACAATGTTAATGTTGTAGCCAAAGTTGATTTAAAGATCGTTACCAATTTAAAAATTGAATGTTACCCCTGTGTTATCACTTCATTACATAAGATTCAAATTGATTTATTTTCTGAAATACAGTAGTGAAATAGCTCGTAGTGGTGAGGGTGTGCGCGGCGCGTGATGCGCAATCGTTTTTTACTTTCTCGATGACCCTCGTATTATATTTTCTTGAAAACTACACCATTTAGATAGAGGTTGGCTTGCCAAGTATATTAAAACTAATTTTTACACAAACTGAGAGAGCACATCCTGTCAAATTTCCAGCCCTTCTAGAAAAACCTGGCCTCCTTTCTTTTCCTATTCGATACTTTATTTTATTACTGCAATGTATAAGTAAAGGTGTTAACTCTTGCAGGTTCAAGGGGTATCAAAGAAAAAAAAGAACAGAAAGAAGAAGAAATCTATTGAAACAAATGGTCTTCCAAAAGCAATGGAAAGCAATTTTCAAAATGAAGTTATTCAAAATACATCTAGTTTGGAAGTCAAGGTAAATGAAAATTATATGTCTTGAGTATGCGATGCACTTTCCGGCCGAGGTGTTAAAAACCCGGCTCATGTGGAAAGGTGAAAAAAAAGGTAAAGTTTGTCTTGTTTAACGAGGCGAAGTTAGGACTACAAAGTCCTCTCTACCACTCAACCTCGACCTTTACCTAGCGTCACCGTATATTCATATTACCCGCAGTAGCGGAGTGATGAGCTCTCCGGAGTCGCGCGATACCAATTTGCCACGGATCCGCTATCGGTGCTAAAGGTGCCACTCACATAAGGAATAAAAGGAGGATAAATTATGTGCCGTCGGATGTACGAGGGCGGGTAAATTTCCAGGGGTTGGCGTCGGATCTAAACGGTAACGGAAGGTCAAACCGTGCTGGCTAATCGAAATTAGGTGGCTCGTGCCACGGTCATTTACTAACTTTTAAGGGGTTTGAAATTTAAACTCAAACGGGGCGAATCAAATTAAATTCAAAGGAACCTGGGGTTTGTCCTATGCCGAGCTTACATTAGAGTAAGTTGTGGCCTGACTCTATGTGCTGGCGGACGTGTGTAGCGCACTGAGGCCATTTGGGTTGCCAGATGTTATTGTTCTTAGTCTCGCTAACAGTAGTGTGGGCCTTAACATGACTCTATGTGCCTGCAGGCTCGTTACTCAGTAGTGCGAGTTCCCACGCCCGGTACTATGAAATTCGGCGTAAAAGGGTTTTGCTGGAACACTTGTTCTAAAACTTAATTAACATTACTAAAAATATTTAAAATAACCTTAATAAATTAAAGAACGATTTGAGAATTTTGGAAAATACAACATCTGAAACTAAGGTAATTTTAAAAAATGATGGCCCACAAAATAAATGGCTAAATATAAGTATGATGTATGAGATAACCAGAAATAATCTTTAAAAGTGGATTTCTTTCATACAAATTATTGTTGTTTCAATGTATTGCCTATGTAGTCTTTGTGCCCATTATCTAATTATCGTTCTTCAAAAGAGAAACTAAATATCAATGCGATCAAGTAATCTTTTAAAGTTACAATTTTATTTGTATTACAATACAATTAAAATATTGTTTTTTAATTTATTAATATTGCTGGTTTCAAAAGAAGAACTCAACGCTTCTGTGCGTAAGAAACAAAAAAGATGCTGTACTCAATAAGGGCCGGCTTCCCCAAATGTTCATTGTGCTGGTTTATTTAGTGCCAAGCACAAATTTATACCAAGGTTAAACTCCCGAGGTGTTTCCCCAACTTGTTGGCAGGCACAGCATAGATTAAACCTCGCATCAATAAGTTGGCTTACCTGTTTGTCTGTTTTCTGTTTGACTGCGGTAGAAACAAGAAAAAAAACATTTGTTCAATTCGAGTTGAGTTATCTTTACTGACGCATTTTGTTGTAATTTCTATCTGATTCCATTTTTTACTTCTATCACTGTTATCTTTTGTAAATTATAGTTGTAGGGTATTAGTTATAGCTTCATGGAGGTCAGGTTTTGAGGATGATATAGGCCAAAAGCGGCTGAGATAGTCTCAGTGATCATCTGATGATACCCGCATCAACTCCCACTATCGTTTAGACATATCAGACCATCACCTGCGGTTCGGAAGTCAAGTTAAGCCGTTGGTCCTTGTTTTTCCATTATTGGGCATAATTAATGACCCATTCTAAAGAAGAGTCGGCCTTAGTTTGTAAAAGACTACACCTCATAACTCATTACTACCACTCATCACACTCATACTTCACCACATATTTGCCTTAAAATACCCTCATGAGAGTGGTCGGCATCACAAATAGTGATTGTCATATATTAGTGTATAGTGTTGTAGGTCCTTAAGATTTATTTCAGTAAATTTATCCTCCTAGGCTGGGCTTAGTATGTATTGTTAGATAGAGAAACAGGCTTTGAAACTAAGCAAAACTTTAAATACTATAAAGTGGAACTTTAAAGACTCTTATAGTTAGTGGAAACATATAAAGATGTAGTGGAGTGTAAAAAGACGGACGTGACTTCACAAAGAGAAAAAGGCCCTACTTGGGAGAAGCTCGGAGGGGATTTTTATAATATTAATTAATGAATGTACTACAGAGATGCAAAAACATTACAAAGTAACCACAAAATATGAAAAAAATTAGTAAAAAGAGATTTGCAGACAAAAATATATGTCATGGTAACTGGATGAGGTCCTTCATATCAAAAGTGAGATTTCAGAATTAAATATATGTTGGGCGACATTCAAGTTTTGGGACATACATCTTGTAATGACTCAGGTGCAATTCCAACCACGCTGCAAAACCAAGACGAGCTGGAAATTAAATAATAAGGTATCGTGGGACATCACCAATATTTCTGTTGTTCTGGAGGAAGTAGTTAAGGACCAAACACCAAATAGGCCCACCTTATCAACAAAAATTTTAGGGATTTATTGTTGATGATGTTCCTGCGGACACTGCAGAAGAAATTCTCACAATGAAAGAAGAAGAAGAAGCAACCTTCAAAGTGGACAGTTGGCTTAGTGGACACTTCAAAGTACAGCAGACGACTACACGCCAACCAAAACCCACAAATTTCTCTCTACAAGACCTCCGGACAATACCCTCTTCACCTTTAGTAATCAAGTAAGTTGAGTGATTCAAAGGCTTACTACTGTTTACTAGTTAATAATTAAAGCCTCATATTGAACACATTCTCTTAAAGGAATTAAAAAATGGGCTGTTACATATTTTTTCAATGTGTATCTCCATGCATTGATTTAGTACTATTTACTCTATGTACTGCAAAAACCATATGTTTTAGTTGCAACCAAAATAACAATTTGTATAACTTGTTTTTTATTGAACTTACAAAAATGACAGAAATCAGCTGGTTTAGTTTAACTTATTGAAATTTGCTATCGAAAAGGAATAGAAAAGATAGCAGGCTCACCTGAATAAAGTAGAAACACATAGAAGAACACAGCCCTACTAGGGCCTTTGGCAAGACTAAAAGAGATTATTTGAATTGACTCAAAAACTGTAGATTAATAAAATTTGCTTCATTACATATGATTTGATGATGTACTTTTTTAAAATAATAATATGTTTATAGTTTATACAAACTTTGCATTTTATTATATAACTTTCTATTAGTGATTTTGTTATTTCCACAGAAAGGAGAAAAATGTCTCGGATACTTCAGTTTTGGGGGAAACAATTGAAGTTGTTAGTAAGAAAAAAGTGCTGGAGCTGGAGATCGAGCTTTATCAAAAACGAATCCAATTTTTGGAAGAAGAGCAGAAGTTCATGCGGGAGGAATTTGCCAAAAAGACTAACCTCTTAAATCTTAAAATCGAGACAAACACATTAGAATTAGAAATTTTGAAACAGAAGTCAATAACTTTTTGTTGAATAATGAATTAGATGTAATACGTAGATTAACTTCTGTGAAATAACTCTTGTTTTAATTTGTTACTCTTTTTATTTGAATTGTCATGCATATTTCTTACAAAACTACAGCCTAATTTTAAACTTCAAACAAATATTTTCATTATCATCATCAACCCACTTTGTATAATTTTCTCTTAGATGCTGTAATAATCTATTTTCAAAAAGTATTCATTAAATTACTGTTATTTTGAGGTGCTATTCTTGTGTAGTTGTTATTTGTTTTATTTTCTGTACATAGGATGTCTACCTAATACTTTATTATAAAAATATATTTCCATTACTAATAAATTGTACTGTTGTTATTTGACACCTTTCAGACTTTTTGCTTTTCATACAATCTGTGTTTTTAATGAGATCGTTTAAGCAGAGGCTTAAGGAAACTAGGAAGCTGTAAAAATGTTTACATTATAATAAGTGACAGTTAATTTAAGTTTTAATATGTTTTTTTTTTATTTCAAAGTTATATAAACAATACACCAGGCCAACATTTCCTTATTATCATAGGAGTTATTCGTTATGCTCACAGCCTCCCTTCGACCTACACCTCAAACTTAAGTGGCCTTTTACTGCTTCTTGTTTCAAATTTCAAAAAAAGTGGACTACTTATAACGCTGTTAGAGCAAAAATTCACTATTTTGGTCATCATTTTGATAATTATTGGTTTATGATTTTTGGTATTTGATAGATATTATCAAAGTATATAATTATTTCAAACTTCATCAAAATCAGATAAAATTTACTGTTTTTAAATCATAAAAATAACTTTTGTAATAAAAATTACCCCTCTAAAAAGGGTACTTCTGGTAGTCCAATTTTGCTGGCTAACAAACTTGACAAAAGGAACATGCATAACAAATTTCATGAAAATGTGACAAATAATGTGATCTGTAGCGAAATAACACATATTTTGCTCACACAACCTTGCTTCGCTACACTCACAGCCCTCCACCACTTCAGGCTTACGTGTTCTTATAATACTGAGGGTTTTATAATATATCGAGAAGGGGAAATCTATTTCAAAATTTATTGAAATCGGACTCCTCATAACATTGTTGTAGCAAAAGAACACCTTTTTGCCGCCATTTTGAAACGTCTCAACGAATGTTCATAAATGTTTGTACATTGATGGATAATGTAGAAAATACATATTTGAACCAAATTTCGTCAATGTCGTTTATAGGTCATTAAGACCACTTTTTTTTACCAAAACTCCCCCCTAAAAGTGAACTTCCCATTGCCCGATTTGACTGGCTTACAAACTTGACCGACATATTTACAAAAGAAACATTCGTACCAAATGTCATGAAAATCGGTCAAAAAGAGATTTCACGGATATATACATATTATATGACTTGTACTGACATATATGAGTCATGACTTGCATCAGGCCATTTCAACAAAAAGATCTTTATTAAATTATGCAATATACAGTATTTGAAAAAGTAAGACAAAAATTTGTTTTGGGAGGGTGTTTATGAACAGACTAGTTTAGAATATAGAACAGGCAACTTACAGGTTAAAATGAAAATACCTAAAAGTCAGTGAGAGCAACAACTGATATTGATAATAGCTGAAGTGAGCATTTTAACCCTCAAGGAGTTGAGGGTGATTTGAATTGATAAGAAAATAAGCAGTAAAAAAAATATCTACTAACCTGGCTACAATGTCACGAATGAAGAATTTAGCATCACAAATGGCTTAGACATTGATGGTGAACATGCCTTTTCTATTTCTGGAGTTTCACTGCCAGGTGACTTTAGTTTTACAAGGGTACAGTCCACAGCATCAATACAGTTCAGGAACTTTGCCTTTAAGATGAAGCCTTTGTTTAACTTCCTTCATGATCTCTTCACTTTTCGGTATTTGTATGAAACGCGGACACAAGGACACAAACAAGCTAGGGCGTCAAGACACTTGCTTAACAGTTTTGCTAACAGAGGACTTGTGTGTTTTGCTTAAGATTGTTTAAAATAGAGCTGGAGGCATAGAATCTCAATTCACACAAAAATTGTCCGCAGGTGACAAAGCTAGATTTTTGTATCTTGTCAATCTCAAAGAATCGGTAATCAAATTAAGCACAAAGCTAGCAGTAAAGTTTTTTCCTTCATCATTCTAAATCTGTCAAAAAATCAGCTTCTTCCCATCTGACGAAAAAATAAACTCTTTCCCTGATTCTCTTGTTCTTGGTACTTCATGCTCGTAATCCTTTTCCTCAATTTTTTTTAAATGTTTATCCATTTGACTACTTATGTACTTAACAAAAACACTTAACTAAAACAAAAAAATGAGGATTTAGCCCAACAAGAAGAAAACATTAAATTTATAAGTTGAAAGTAAAACATTATGTAATGTTACCAGGCTTAAAGAACAAACTTTACATGTATGATACAAAACTTAACGAAACTAAGATCACTCAGGATCGTCAATCAAAGCATTGGTACACTAATTTTTGCACCTGCCTCTTGTCAAATTAAGACAATCTAATTAGTGTAAGCTCTTTTTTCTTAACCATAAACCTTTTCTTCCAGACTTTCTAATTAAAACAGCTAAAGTTTGAACATAAACCGATTTTTAAAGATAAAAATGTAAATGAAGGGTATGTTTATTTTCAGGACAGCAAAGAAAGTATTGATGAAGAGGAAGTAAATTCAGAAAACAATATGTTTAAAACAATTACTACTAAACAAAACAATGTTACCACGTTGAAGAAATCAAGAAAAAGAAAGCATAGTAAAACTACGCAAGAAATTGAAAAGGTATGAATATAAATTTATGTAAGTGATTAAGATGAACACAACGTATCAAATTAAGGACAAAGCTTGCAGTTTCCTTCCTCATTCTAAATCTGTCAAAAAACTCTGCTTCTTCCCATCTCACAAAATACAGTAATCAACTCTTTCCCTGATTCTGGTAGGCCCTCTTGTTCTTGGTACTTCATGCTCGTAATCCTTTTTCTCAACTTTTTTAACTGTTCATCCATTTGACTACTTATGTACTTAACAAAAACACTTAACTAAAACAAAAAATAATGAGGATTTAACCCAACAAGAAGGAAACATTAAATTTATAAGTTGAAAGTAAAACATTATGTAATGTTACCAGGCTTAAAGAACAAACTTTACATGTATGATACAAAACTTAATAAAACTAAGATAACTCAGGATCTTCAATCAAAGCAGACTAGTTTTACAAGCATTGGTACACTAATTTTTGTACCTCCCTCTTGTCAAATTAAGACAATCTAGTTAGTGTAAGGTTTTTTTCCCAACCATAAACCTTTTCTTCCAGACTTTCTCATTAAAACGGCTAAAGTTTGAACATAAACAGATTTTAAATATAAAATGTAAATGAAGTGTTTATTTTCAGACAAAAGAAAGTATTGATGAAGAGGAAGTAAATTGAAAACAATATGTTTAAAACAATTACTACTAAACAAAAAAAACAATGTTACCTTGTTGAAGAAATCAAGAAAAAGAAAGCATAGTAAAACTACGCAAGAAATTGAAAAGGTATGAATATAAATTTATAATAAATTAATTTCATAGTGTTGAAGTCTGTACATACACGCACAACACCGTCCTATCTCGTATACGCCGTAGGTACTTTGTTCTATTACCCAGTTTATTAAATCAAATCAAATCTTTATTGTCACATAACATTTTTTTACATAGCATTGCTAAAGAATTGGTTACATTGTCAGTGCAAGTTAGAGTACAATACAATCTTAAAACTAAAAAAATTATAGATATTACACATTCAAATCAAATCATTGTTTAATAGTTGTATAATAGAACTAATTTTGACTGATTAATTTACAATGTATCATCTGCAAAATACTCTTTAATATTGTTCTGTATTTTACTGTAAACATATGTTTATCTGTGTTATTGTATTTTCTTAAAACAGCTGTTTGCTAATTGTTTATTGTTTACAAACAAATAATACTGTTCTTCCATGTTGTTACTAAATGTGTTTGTCCAATATTTTCAAATAAAACTAACTTTCTCTAAATTGTGTATCTAATATCTTGTTATAAAAATCTCTCATACAGTCCACTCTCACATACAAAACATGGTCCTCAACGAACCGATCATAAAACTGAAACACGCTATGGTGAAAATTGAACTTCCAGCAATGGTATATCTACTTTCATTATTTCTTCAAGACATCATAATTTGATTATTCATCTAAAACTTTTGAACAAACTTTATTCACAAATTTTATTCTCACAAAACATACATCTGAAGATTATATTTCCTTTTAAATTGTTTTCTCTAAATAAACAATGAAATTCACTACTTTCTTAAGACAATCTTCACTTCTATTGAACAACTTAAAGAAAATTAAAACTAAAATTGAATCTTTGATTGACAATGAAGATTTTACAGAACAGGGCAAATGTAAACAAATCAACAGGTACTACGATGAATTAAAATGTAAGTTTGATGAATTCAAGACAGCCCTCAATACCTTAATGTCAAGTGATCAAGTAGATAATTACGATGAACCTCAAGTCCTTGCAGTAGAAGAGGAAATCTCAGAACTTTATTTTACTATCCAAGACCTAGTTGACCCTTACATTACCAAAATTAACGATCCTAATACCAGCTCTGTTTCTCAAAAATTCTGCTCACACTCTAAACGTCAAACTCCCCACTTTCTCTCAAAACTTTCAATGGCTCACCCGAACAATGGATATCTTTTCTAATCTGTTTGAAGCATCTGTCGATCAAAACCCTAACATCGGAGATTCTGAAAAATGCAGTATCTTCTTACCTCACTCAGTGGTGAACCCTTGAGTTTAATAAAAAATCTGCCAATAACACCAGAAAATTACGGTGTTGCTTGGAACATCCTCAAACAAAGATACCAAAACAGTAGAAAGATTATCAGTTACCACATCAACAATATTATCGATCTCCCAATGTTTCCAACCCCACGGCCGAAAACCTAAGATCTTTCATTTCTAGTTTCCAAACAATCAAGCTCTTCTCGCCTCAAGCATGACGTTACAAAGATAACATTATCTTGTCTTCTTACCCTCAGAAACTTGATTCAAACTAGAAAAGATTTGAAAACAGCCGCCAGACTACAAAAATTCCCGATTGTAATGAAAATCAATTTTGCAACAGAATGCACTAATTTAGAAGCAGCTTCTCTAACTGAAAATGTTTCAACTTCTCTCACAACCCAAACAACCAAGTAGTAACAACATCAAGCTTAAGTTTGAAAAAAACAGTACGCGCTGTCCTCCATACAACCTCAAAACCATCTTGTAAGTACTGTGCCAGCACAGATCACTTCATCTATGGATGTTCTACCTTCAAAGAACTATCCACTCAAAACAAGTATGACTTTGCAAAAGAAAACGCTGTGTACAAACTGCTTGGTTCTTCTCATTTGTTCAAGGATTGTAAATCAAAACGAGTATGCTCTTGTGTAGTAAAAAGCACCATACTTGGCTTCACATGATTTCTACAAACCTGAACCTCCTCTTCACCTACAGCAGTACCAACATCCGGTATTAACTGTACCGCACAAAACCAACCTACATCTGCTAGCTCAGCAAACTCTACCAACCCCTCTTTGTAGCCTTTTCACAAAACAAAAGTGATAGGCCCTCTACAATACTTCTCGGCACTACCCTTGTGCATGTCAGTCACCTCAATATTGGTATCTGCCTGTAATCAGAGCAGTTGTGGACTCAGCTCACCATCACTTGCATAACAGAGTCTGCTGCTCGATACTCTCTCTCGAAGACACTCTAACCGCTGATAACGTTGTTGGCCTTTCCTCATGCCAGGTCAAACTCATGGAATCTCAAACTTGAACTTATCCACTCAATGGGACTCAAATAGCTAATATGCACCCTGTAGTTATTCGGCAGGATTACCTCAAACCTCCCACATTCTCGAGTACCTTCTGATATTAAAGAAAGGTTCAAACATCTTCTACTAGCAGATCCCACATTTGATGTGCCTAGCAATGTTGACATGTTACTAGAGCTGACCTTTTTAAAAAAATCTTAACTGGAGAACGTATCATGATTGGCAATGATATACCAGCAGCCATGAACTCTGTGTTTGGATACATTATTATTGGTTCATCTCCCACTCTCAGCTCTGTGCCAACACCTAGTGAACCAAGCTGTACCGACGCAACAACTCTTTTCACGCATGACCTTCATCAAGCTCGTTCAGCTTTGGACCCAAGAAGAGCCTCCTCTGCTCAAACCGACTCCAGAAGAAGATTACTGCGAGAAACACTTTTCCGAAAACCACACAAGAGATTCTAGTAGTGGTCGCTACATTGTACGCTTACCTGTGAAAGAAAATCACCCTCCACTTGGAGACTCTACTGAAATTGCAAAAGAAGATTCTTTCTTTAGAAAGAAAACTAAATTCTGACCCAGATTTGAAAACAAGTACATAGACTGCATGAACGACTACATCAACTCAGGAGACATGGAGTTAGTCACCTCACCCTTACCTGAAAACGCAGAACACTTCTTCTACCCCATCACGCTGTAATCAAGAATGACTCGTTCACAAAAGTAAGAGTCGTGTTTGATGCAAGTGCCCGAACATCAACAGAATCTCATTGAACGACATTCTCCACTCCGACCAAAACTTCAAAACTGAAATCAGCGACATCATGCTCTTCTTAAGATTTCATCCAATCATCTGTTGCAGTGATATAAAACAAATGTTTCGCAGAATATACATACCCCAGATGACAGAAACTATCAACTTCTTTTTTTGGCGAGAAGATCACTCAAAACCTCTGATGATTTATCGACTGACTACAGTAGTTTTGATTCATCAGTTTCCTTACTTAGCAATCAGAACCCTCAAACAGCTGATTGAAGATGAAGCAGAAACTATCCTCTCGCTGCCCGTGCCATCGACAAACAAATATATGTTGATGATTTGATTTATCTGCAGATAACATAGACGCTGCCACATCTCTACAGAGAGAAGCCATACAACTACTATCAAAAGGTGGTTGAACTTAGAAAGTGGACCAGTAACTGCCCACAGCTCATGAAAATATACCAGAATCTCACAGAGAAAACCACTCTTCATCTCGACAACAACCCTTTGTACAACGTTCTTGGAATCAAATGGATCACGCAGACGGATGAGTTTGCTTTATCGACTCAAGTTTGTGAATCAACTTCGACCTACAAAGACAAATTCTCTACAGTAGCTCAAATCACGATATTTGTGGCTGGCTGACACCAGTTGTGTTTTTGGGGCCAAATCGCTGTTGGATGAGCCAGTTCCCCAGAAATAGCAGAAAATGGAAAACTTACCTCTCAGATCTCATGTTTGAACGATATCCGAATTCAACGTGACCACATCTTCACAAGGCTACCGACATACAACCCTTGATTTTGTGACGGGTCTGAAGCAGGTACGGCCTGTTATCTATGTTCGCTGTAAGTCACCTCGAAGGAGATCAAAGTGTCTCTGCTCATCGCCAAGTCAATGTAGCTCCTTTGAAAAGAATATCTATTCCTCGGATGGCTCATGAGCTCATCTTCTGGCTGGACTTCTAAACTACGCAAATTCTATTTTGTCTCAAAGATACAACGTCAGCTCTATCACAGCCTGGTGTGACTCAACAGTTACTTATCGGATACGAACACCTCCTTACCGGTTGAAAGTATATGTTGGCAACAGAGTCTCTCTTATACAAGAGTTGATCCTCCCTCACGCTTGGAACCATCACTAACTCAGTTCAACCCAGCTGACTGTGCCAGTCGAGGGTTGCTACCATCCCTCTAATAAAACATGAACTGTGGTGGCAAGGACCGTCATGGCTTCAACAACCAAAGGAAACATGGCCAACCTCACAGTTTACCCCAATGAAACCTGAAGAAATTCCAGAAGTAAAAAACCAACCTCTTCCTATATTGTTACAACTGAAGAAATCAAGGAACACGACTTACTTGGAAAGTTTTCATCCTGGGATACCCTAATCCGAGTGACAGTCATGATTCTTCGCTTCATCCAAACTCAAAAGAAAACAGAAGACCTGTGGATCGATCACCTTGAGGAACTCAAAGCAGCAGAACTCAAGATTATGAAATGGTTCAACTTTCAAAAAGAACTAGCACGTCTTAAATCTGGAATGACACGACCACTTCCTTAAAAGATCAACATTTTCCTTATAGTTAAAAGTGAACCACTTTGTTCACAGGCGGAATGTTCTGGTATTTTACTGTAAACATATGTTTATCTGTGTTATTTGTATTTTCCCTAAAACAGCTGTAGGTACTTTTGTTCTATTACCCAGTTTATTAAATCAAATCAAATCTTTATTGTCACATAACATTTTTTTACATAGCATTGCTAAAGAATTGGTTACATTGTCAGTGCAAGTTAGAGTACAATACAATCTTAAAACTAAAAAAATTATAGATATTACACATTCAAATCAAATCATTGTTTAATAGTTGTATAATAGAACTAATTTTGACTGATTAATTTACAATGTATCATCTGCAAAATACTCTTTTACGCTATAATAGTTTTTAGTCAACAAGAAATTTCTAAGGCTGCTTTTAAAGGAGCTGGTATTGATCAGGCTTTTGTATTGAAGTGGAAGCTTATTAAATAATTTTTTCCCTATGTACATAGGTGTTTTTCCACCAGTTGTAGCCTATGAATTGGGTATTGAAAATTTTGTTTGTGCCTAGTATTATAGTTATGGTGATAATTCCCTTCATTAAATTGATCAAAATTAGACTGTACAAATAATAAAGTTTTTAAAATGAACAAGCTAGGAACAGTTAGAATTTGGAGCTCTCCAAACATAGGTTTACATGAAGACCTCCAAGGTGAAAAACTCATCAGTCTGAGGAACTTTTTTTGAACTATAAAAACCTTTTCAGCGTCTGTGGCTATACTCCAAAATTCTATCCCATATTCTATCCTACACAATGATATTAAATTACCTTGAACAATTGCCTCTTTGATATGATTATCTTGGGATTTTTATGTGCAAAAATTTACCAACTGAGTTTTTTTTTATTTAATTTAAGCCCATTAGCTTGAAATCATTGCTCTAATTGATTTATAGTTTTGTTGACATTAATTACCAGTTCTTCTGTGGAATCACCTTTTACTATTGCTGTTGTACTGTCGGCATATAAGATAAGTCAGACACATTTTTGGTAAATCATTAACATATAACAAAAACAAGAGTGGCCCCAAAATAGATCCCTGAGAAACCCCAATTTTAACAATTTCCCATTGCGACTTAGCTTTCAAACCATTTTTGTTAATTACTGAACGTTGAAAGCGGCCATGCAAGTAGGATTTTACCCAAGAAATTGACTCTTTGGAAAAATTGAAAATATAAAGTTTTTGCAGAAGAATATCATGGTTGACTCAGTCAAAAGCCTTAGAAAGGCCATGGTATTATTGTTGGCTAGATAAAAATCTCATGTCCAAGGCCCGATAGACACGACACATGAATGCTTACAATGTGCGCTTTGTAAAGTTGTTTCCCTGTAAACTGAAACTCCATTTATGCACTGACATGGTTTGACTGATTCTAAAAGCAAAATCTTCCAGAAAAGTAGAAGAATATCATGGCCGGTTTTTTACAAAATCTGCTACTCGTCAATATTTCTTTGTTGCTTGCTCATTTATGAGAAGACTATTTGATTCTAGAAAAGTAATTATTTGATTATAGGCCAGTTTTTTGAATATCTTGGAGAAAGATGGAAGTACTGATATGGGTCGATAATTATCAAGATTTTGTAGCCCACCCCTTTTGAAAATAGGTTTGATCTCAGCATACTTTAAACTATTAAGGAAAATATTTAACTGAAAAGATTGATTTACTAAAATTGTCTGTGGTTCAGCTACTAGAAATGAAACCTTTTTCATTAGATCCACTGGTAGTTCATCCCAACCGGATGATTTCTTACTCTTTACAGATTTTATAACTTTTACAACCTGATCTACCGTAACATGTTGAAAGCTAAATTTAAAATCTGTGTTTCTACACCTGTTATGAACTAACGCAAGTGCTAGACCTTCATTTGAAGAAACTCCAATTTCCTTTACCACATTTGTAAATTTTTTATTAAAAACCTCAGCTATATCAGTACTTAGCCATTCAAACGAAAACCGCCTGTTCATCCAACCATAAAGTTTTGTGATCCTTTTTTGCCTAAGGCCGAGTTTACTTCGGTAAAATTGTTAACAAACCATAATCTTCATGGCATGGGCCTTCAAATATACCACCATGTTTTCAAATATACCAAAATTATAAAAGTTCAAATATTACCAAAATTGTATTTTCAACCTTAAAAATTAATCATTTATACTGTAAAAATCCTTGAAAAATTTTTGAATTTATTTTTATTGTTTAGTGGATATTCTGAACAAACACGTATTTTATTCAAAGAATACATTTTTTCAGATGGACGATCAAGTCCCCAAAAAAGAAAAAGCGCAAATGAATATCAGATGCAAAACAATAAATTTCGAGCAACCAGTTGCATCCAAGTTAAAGAAAGGAAGAAAAAAAAAGAATAGGAAGTCAAATCAACAAATAAAAAAGGTATTTATGACTAGCGTAATTCTTGATTACAGCACCCATTTTCATTAAGAGGCCGCCGGAAAGAGCGGCCACAGGTTTAATAAAAAACTACAATCAACGTTTTTAACAGGTTAATCTACTTAAATGTGAAATTCTTTTCTCTGGAAGCAATTAATGTTGCTATAAACACTAAAACTTTTACTTTCGTCGTCAAATGAATTTTGTACTTCTGAACTTAAAAACTGGATTTTTCCATAACAACATAGTACTCGAAATTCAGTAATTAAAATTCTATTTTAGAACCGAACTTAATCTTTTCTTTTTTATATGCAGCAGCACTAATGACTCTATGCTTCCAGAGAAAAACTGTCCACGTTTTAGTTCATTAACCTACCTAAAACACAGTTTGCAAATTTTCCCATGTTAAATTCCCTATCCCATTTAAACGCTATTCGGGCTCTATCCGGACGCCTCTTAAGTTTAAAAGTTAAAAAAATGTTTTGAATAGACATTTTAGTTTTTACACATCATATAGGTACCTTAATCGTCAACTAATATCAAAACAAAGTTGTTTTCTCACTCTAACTCGTTCAACTTACATAAATTACATGTAAAAAAAATAAAATTCATACAAGCCTCATTTAGTCAAATTGTCTCTCTCGGACCTCAGTCAGTCTAGACGTTCTCCCTAGCATGTGATATAAATCACTAAATCACTATTTGAGATGCCGACCTGATAGATCTATTTTAGCGTAATAAATAGAAAACTAAATATGACTATTTTAATAGAGTTGTATTCTTTTCATAACATGTTTACATAACAAAACAAAACACTAATAATTTAGGTTCAGCTGATTAACAATATCTATCAATCCTCCCCCTTAAAGCGTGTCTTCAGTAGCTGGTTGACATGTCTTCGCCAGGTCTCCCCACTATCCAATTTCACAATATATATCAATTAACCTTCTCTCCTAAACACCGAACCAAACTTCCACTTTGGCCCCCCTCGGATGTAACATCTCGCCTGAACCCTTTCCCCCTCTTCAAATGTTCTTCGTATCTGTGTAGAAGGATAATTGTGATTTTCATTCGGTTTTGGGACTATCAAATCTATTTGAGTTCTTATGGTTTGCCCAAACATTAGGGTGTAGGACTTCGATCCAGTTAAGTTGGGAGCCTTTCTCAGTTGCATAACCAGTCGCTGAAGTTTTGTTATCATGTCTCCTGGTTCATCCATCATTGCATAAAGGGATTTCTTTACCGTTTGTACGAATCTTTCAGCTTGTCCGTTGGAGTGTGGCTGGAATGGGGCGCATGTTTTGTGAGTCACTCCATGCATTTTCAAAAAGGTTTGAAATATCTGGGAAGTAAATTGAGAACCATTATCAGAGAACAGATTCAAAGGTAGTCCAAAAGTTGCAAACAGGTCTCTGAGTTTCTTTACGCACCAGTCTGATGTGATGGTCTTGGTTTGTGTCTCATCCACCCATTTTGAAAACGAGTCAACTAGGCTACGATGAAGTAATAATTATTTTTGAAACAGGGGCCAGCAAAGTCTATGTGAATTCTTTCCCAAGGGGTCTCAGGTTGTTTCCATGGATGAATTTCTACCTTAGGTGGGTTGTTCTGTTTCAAACAACACTGTTTACATAAGTTGGCATTCTGTTTCAAACAACACTGTTGGCTAAGTTCTCAATATCTTGGTCAATGTTTTTCCAGTAGTAGTAGGACCTGGCTAATGCTTTCATTTTGACGATACCTAGGTGGCCTATGTGTAAATCATGTAGTACTTTGTTTCTTAGACAAGTAGGAATCACGATTCTACTTCCTTTAAATATGCAGTTTTCTTGTAAGCTGTACTCAAAATCTTCAAAACCGAGGCTCTTCACACTTGTTCCTACTTTTAAGGCTTCGACAATTTTTCGAAGATTTTCCTCTTTCATTGTTTCTTCAGCAATTTGCTTAGCTGTAACAGGCATAGTTTGTAGTTGGTTGATTTGAAATAAAGTTGAAGTGTCCATGTGATCCTGTGAATGCTTTTCAACTGGAAATCTAGAAAGAAAATCTGCATTGGAATGTTTGTCAGTGCGTCTGAACTCAACAGTGTAATTGAACCCCGACAAAAAATGGGCATAGTTGAAGATTCTTGTAGCTGCCATAGTAGGCAGTGATCTGTGAGGATCAAATATTGAAACTTGGTTTGTGATCTGTAATTAGTGTGAATTTTCTTCCATAGCAATACAAAAAGAATTTCTTAAGTCCCCAAAAAATTATGGTCGCTTCCTTGTCAATTTGACTGTATCGGGCTTCACTTTTACTAAGAGTTCGAGACGCAAAAGCAATGGGTTTTTCTGTACCATCTTTTAGCCGATGAGAAAGAACTGCTCCCAGCCCAACCGGAGAGGCATCAGTAGCTAAGACAATTGGCAGGGTTGGGTTGAAATGTATCAAGGGGTTTCATTTGTTACTTCTTGTTTCACATGGTCAAAGCTCTTCTCACACTCCTCATTCCAGACGAATGTTTTGTTCTTTTGCAAAAGTTTGTTAAGAGGGTAAACGATATCAGACAAGTTGTTAATAAACTTGTTGTAGTAAGTAGCTAGTCCGAGGAATGACTTAAGTTCTGTCACATTTGAAGGTCTTTTAGCATTCTTAATGGCTTTGATTTTTTCTGGACTTTTCTGCAATCCCCTCTCATCTATTACATGTCCTAGGTACTGTACACTTTTTTGAAAGAATTTGCTTTTGTCTTTGTTCAAACGTAGGTTGTTTTTCTGAAATATCTCCAAAACAGTTCTGAGTGTTTCTTTAAATGATGGTCCTTGGATCAAGATATCGTCGAAGAAACATTGCACACCATCTAATCCCTGAATGAGTCCATGTATCTTTGCCACAATGAAGGGCCACTTTCACACCAAACATAAGTCTGTTGACTTTGAACAAACCTTTGTGTGTACTGACGAGGTTTTATGTAAATTGGGTGTGAAACTTCTTAAAAAATGAATTTTGCACTGTATTCGGGTACAGACCCAATGTCGTTTCTAAAAACATCTTGAAACTGTCCTTAAAGAGTATTAAGTTGTGATCCCTCAGTTTCATCAACAGTCCTGATCTCCGCCCAGTCAAGCTTTACTTCACGGATCCATTCTCTGCCTAAGATAGGATCGACATCTTGATTAATCACATATAGCTTGCCAACAAATGTTTGTCCCTTGTAATTGCATTGAACAAATGTAAACCCTCTAGGTCGTATGATTTCTCCTGTGTATGTACGAAGCTCAACGCCAGTCTTAAACAATCTTTTATTTGGGAGAAAGTGCTTGAAATCTCTAAAGGAGATGGACGTCAGAGATGCGCCTGTATCAAGTTCAAAGCAGATATCTTTGTTTTCAACAAGTACATTGATATTGAATTTGTCATTTTTCTTAGCAACCGAAAATAGGTTGATTTCGTGTACTTCAACTTGATCACTAGAAAGGTTTTCATCTGTGTAGTGGATGTCTTGACCAAACGTGTTCCTATTGTTGTTAGTAAATTTACTTTTCCCCATACAAACACGTGCAATTCAGACATCACTGCATTATCTAATTTAGCCAGTTCAATAGAAGAAGCAGATTCAACAATGTCTTTGAAAGGTTTAAGTTCACGGTCTTGTAGCAATCTAGTCTTAATTTCGGAGTCTCTCAGATCTTTGATGAATTGAAGCCTTAGAAGCTCATCACATATAGATTTACCACATGAACAGTTGAATTTGCAATCTGTAGACAATTTCCTTAGTTCTGTAGAAAACTCTATCACTGTTTCATGTAAGTGTTGTTCTCTAGTGATGAATTTGTGCTGTAAAGCAAGTACACTTGCTTGTGGTTCCATGGGATTTTTCAATAACTCTACTATTTCATCATAGCTCTTGTTCAGGGGATCCTCCGGTGCGCATAAGTCGTGAAGCTTTTGATGAATAAGCTTTTTTTGAATGTCTATTCAAAAGGACATTTTTTAACTTTTAAACTTAAGAGGCGTCCGGATAGAGCCCGAATAGCGTTTAAATGGGATATGGAATTTAACATGGGAAAATTTGCAAACTGGGTTTTAGGTAGGTTAATGAACTAAACCGTGGACAGTTTTTCTCTGGAAGCATAGAATCATTAGTGCTGCTGCATATAAAAAAGAAAAGATTAAGTTCGGTTCTAAAATAGAATTTCAGTTACTGAATTTCGAGTACAATGTTGTTATGGAAAAATCCAGTTTTTAAGTTCAGAAGTACAAAATTCATTTGACGACAAAAGTAAAAATGATGTGAAAAAAAATTGAAAAATGTTTTGATGTGTCAACGCATGTAAAAGTGTACAAGTCTTCACAGTTCAATCGGATATTCCTTTAAGTTTCATAAAAACCTCTAGCCTTTTTAGAAAATTGGAAAATCTTTCTCTTTCATCAAGTGGTACAAAGTTCAGGTTGGATGCAGGCAGGTTGCTCACAGGGCTAGAGAAATTAATGTTGCCGTCTATAGGATCAAGTTTTGCTAGTTTCTGAATTTAAAATGTGTTCTAATTTAACTTTTATGGCAATAAAAGTCTCGTCAAATTCATTTCTGTAATTGACCTCATCGTCTATTGAGTCATCTTCTGTATTTATTTCAACTAAATCTTGAACAGAGTTCATCTTACCGTACATTGTATTTAGTAGTTCAAATCTTGACTTAGTTTCATTTACTTGTGTAGGTGTTTTGGCATCGTACTTTTGAGCATTGTGCTTTTTATTATGAATATTAAATTTCCAATTCTCCTCTTTACAATAAAAAAATAACTTTTAAAATATCTCAACAACTTTTTGATTTATCCCATTTTAAAAACCGTCAGGTTTGACTGCCGGACCCTGTATATGACTATTTTAATAGAGTTGTATTATTTTCATAACATGTTTACATAACAAAACAAAACACTAATAATTTAGGTTCAGCTGATTAACAATATCTATCACGATTACTCTCATGAGGGTATTTTAAGGCAAATATGTGGTAAAGGATGAGTGTGATGAGTGGTAGTAATGAGTTATGTAGTCTTGTTACAAAATTAGGCAGACCCTTCCTTAAAATGGGTCATTAATTAATAAAATAAGCCAATGACTAATGGAAATACAAGGACCAACTGCTTAACGTGACTTCCGAACCGTGCAGGTAATGGTCTGATATGTCTAAACGATGGTGGGAGTTGATGCGGTATCATCAGGATCAGATGATCACTGAGACTATCTGAGCCACTTTAGACCTATATCATCCTTGAAATCTATAAAATGGTCTAAACTGTAAAAGGCTTCCGCGAGCAAGGTTGTTCTCAGAAAAGTTTTTAATTCCATTAAACAGCGAGGCACTTTTTATTGAATTTGGAAGTTAAGGAGGTCAGGTATTGAGGATTATATAGGTCTAAAGCGGCTCAGATAGTCTAAATGATCATCTAATGATACTTGCATCAACTCCCACCATCGTTTAGACATATCAGACCATCACCTGCGTGGTTCGGAAGTCACATTAAGCCGTTGACCTTGTATTTCCATTGGTCATTGGGCTATTAATTAATGACCCATTCTAAGGAAGAGTCGGCCTTAGTTTGTAACAAGACTACACCTCATAACTCATTACTACCACTCATCACACTCATCCTTTACTTACCACATATTTGCCTTAAAATACCCTCACGAGAGTGGTCGGCATCTCAAATAGTGATATACAGTATAGTGACGTCTGTTGACAAATTGGACTCAACCTGTCTATGATGGCAAATGTTCTTGTCTTCTGTTCTGTGTGTCCCTGTTCCACTTTCAATAACAAATTAAACTACTGTAATTTCAATAAGTTTAAAAACTCTCTTGCTCTTTAAAACACCATTGCTTTACCCCAAAACCATAGATTTAGTATAGTTTTTTTCAGCTAAAATTTTTTTACATAGAAATTGGCGGATTTTTTACTGGTCATTGTGTTTAAAACTGTACGTTTTGAGAGGTATGAAAACTCCTCTCATTATCAAGGGAACCTTAGCCTAAATGGCTACTGAGTAATGGCTCCTGACCAGTACCAGCCTCGGCAGTCCTGACAGTGGACTTTTGGGGTGGGGAGTGTAGTTGGAGTGAGGAGAATAGTCCAGCTTGTACTCGGCAGAGCGCACGCCATAGAGGTTTTGTGTCCATAGTACAGTGATCATGGAATGATTTCCGAAACCGCTCTGCAAAATAAAAAAATGATAAAAGGGTATTCAGTTTATATTTATTTCATATCATCTAAAATACAGTTTTGACAATGACCAGAAATATTGTTACGATTGTTTGCAGGAATTCCAGGAAACCTCTGACAAACCTGCCGATAAAGACACAGGAGATAATCAAACCACACCCACAATAGTTAAGAAACAGAAAATTAGTTTTACCCCCAGACGCAAACCAAAACATACAAAGAGAAAACCCAGAGAAGAGATGACAACTTAACCTTTGCTTTTCCAGCTGTGAAACTCACAGTGAGTTTGTTTTCTTTTAATGGTAAATACTAAATACAATACTTTTAACCCTTTACGGTCTCATTTTATTTTTAAATTTTCACTATGGTAGTATTGGTTGCCTTTGTCCCTGTGAACAAAATTTCAGCAAAACTGCTCCTCTCTGGTACAATGCATTCATTACCAGTCATAGAACCACTCCTCTAAGTGCGAGGATTTAGCGCCTCTCTAAGCTCAAAAAGTGCCACTCGCCGCCTCACTGGATTTGATGAGCCATTTTCTCTTCAGTGATCCTCAGCGGGTCATTGTGGCCCCAGCACCTGAAGTGATTCAATGACTAGCATTGCACCTTACCAGAGCGCGCCCGAGGGGAATCGAACCCACACCGTGACCAACTGTCCGACATTATAACCACTAGATAATTATGCTTTTTTCTGTGGGGAGTCAAATTCACATGTGAGTTGGCGTTGGGGAGGGGTGGTAGTTTCGATGTTCTCTGCTAGGTGCCGCTAGAAAGCCGCATCTACTCGGCGGATCCGGCGTGTTACTGTAACTGACGTCGTCCTATGTGGGTACACTAGCCGCACATTACTATAACGGTTTAAGACCCTGAAGGGTTATAAAATTGTGTAGTCTAAATTTGTTAATTTACCTATTTAGTTCCTGTGTTAAAACTTTCAACTGTGCTGTCGGTCACTTTTATGGCACCTGATGGCTACCTCTTACCTCTGTTTACCAGATTTCTACAAACGTGCGAAAAGAAGATCGTAAAAATGGTAACACAAGAGTGTTCAACATCCAGAAATTCACGGCTTATTCCTTTTCTTTACTGTTGGCTAAATTCATGGTTATCCAGTGGAGTGAACACATTGAGTACTGTAGATATAGGAACGCCGGTAAAGTCTATCGATTTGGTGCACAGCCTCACTTTAGCCTGCAGAGTTCAGATTTACATGTAACTCAAATTGTCGTAACATAAAAGTCAATCTTAAAAACTTTTACCAGGTGAAATTGGTGGTGTGTTAACAAATCCACAATAACTCATTCATAACGTAGTTTTATTTACAAATATGGTTAAGATTTAGATAGAAAACATTCTTCAACTTAATCAAAGCAACTAATTACCTTAAAAATTTAAATACAATGTAACTGTATGTATTGTAAATTAAAAGTATGTGCAACAAAATTCTGTGTGAATGAAAAAGTTCTACAATAAAATTGTGATCGCTTAAAAAGAATGACAGTAATACAATTATGAAGACAATCACTGATGCTTTGAAATAACTAACAGTAGCATAATATTTACACCAAGCACTTTTGTACTTATTCTTATTGCCTAAATTATGCACAATATGGTGGTTGAGTTTTACTCAGATAGTAAAATACCTTGCATGATATAATGTGAAATTATAAGCTGATGATTTAATACGGTAAGTGAGTTAAAGTTTTACAGATAAAAAAATATTCTGAAATACTCTTGAGAAAAGTTTATTTAAAGGAAGGTTAAATCTAAATGGACAATCAACATGTTGTATGTTTCGACTTTTTGTATAAATAAGTCAATAAATATTAAATAGTTCAAACCATGCTTAACTTGATATTGTTTATTTTTACTCTTTTCTTCAAACCATCAATCTTCAAACCATCAATCTTAAAACAAATGAACATAATTATATTATGGAACAAATATGCTTTAACCTTTGGTGTGCCAAGCTAAAACTACCTTGTAGTGTCGAGTTATGATAAAAAAACACTGTAGTCTTAAATCCACATGGTTTTATTCTTTAAGTTTTGTTTGAAATAGAAAAAAAATCTTTTTGATAATTGAAATTTAACTGAATTAAAAATGTACAAGTTTAAAATGTTTTAGAACCGGGTTTAGAGTAAGAACTTGGCCACCTAGTTAGAACTTGGTGGTGGACACCAATGTTGCCATTTACCAGTGGTAGTCAAAAGACCGGGTATCAAGGAAACACCTGATGGTTTGTCAAATAAGGTTGATCCTCATACTGCTATAGCCGAACAAAGCTCCAAACGATTGGGACAGGCTGCATACAAAGATATGGCACAGTAAGGGTTAAAATAGTGACAAAGAGGAATGTTTACGTCAACATTGTACTTATATTATACTAAACGTGCTTTCGCACTGAACACTTCTTTACTGGCGATAATCTCAGTTTTATTGGTAATTTTTTACTCGAGAACAAGTTTCGCTTCTTCTTTGTTGATGACTCTTTGAAGTCCATTTCTTAAAGCGAATTCCCTCTTGATGTATGCAAAGAGGATGTCTGTTATTAGGAAAATCTGTAAAAGAAGATAGAAAATAAAGAATAAAATGTGCGCATCTTAAATTTTAAAATCTGTGTCTTTGACATAAAAATAAAAGTCGCAGAATCTGACTGATGATTCTACTAATTTAACATGTGGCTTCTCCGCCATTTGGAGGTAAACCTCCTCCGTTCCTGCCATGAGAGCTTAGTCTGATTTGTAAACAAGCAATGTTTACCTGGGCTGTCGCGAAGGCCAGTGTAACTCCGAAGTAGAAGTTTGCGTTGGCCGGGCGGCTGTAGATCCACAGATGCCACAGGACTGGAGCCAGGACTGACGTCACCAGGAAGAAACACCCGACCACAAATCCTTGCTGCATGTCTGCCACACACACATTTGTATTTTTTTTGTTATTTTTTTAGCGGATCTGTGGCGGATTGGTATCGCACGCGACTCCGGAGCTCATCACTCAGGTGGCGGGGGTTCGATCCCCGCAGTCACCACTTACATTTGTAATGTGACTAATACGGTAATGCTAGGTAAAGGTCGAGGTTGAGTGGTAGAGAGGACTTTGTAGTCCTAACTTCGCCTCGTTAAACAAGACATACTTTACCTTTACCTTTTACACACACACAAACACCCTTTGTATTTCATAAATTCTCTGCACAGGCTGGTTGATAATAACCCTGATTGTATTATAAAATTTAGCAGATCAAACAGACCAAACAGCTTCATGGAAAAAGTTGATGGAAAGTTTTTCCCCTACTAGCTAATAATTAGTTGTTTTGTTAACAACAATTAGTAGTTCTTTATTCTTGCATTTTAACACCTTTTTTCTTTTAAATGATCCAAACAACTTTGTCTGACAAGGATATATAAATAAAATTGTAATTACTCTAGAGTCCCGCTAATCCGTAGCCTGTTAATCCGAAAATTTGCCTAACCCAAACACTGTTAGGGGAAAATAAATATTAAGTTAAAAAATAAGTTATGTCTTACTGTATGTGTTTAGTAATGAACCTTCACTCACAATGACGCACTATACACGCAGATATGCGCACAAATACTGTAACATGTCCTACTGCCACATCCATCTGCATACTGCCCGTCATATCTGCGTACGTTACTTCCATACTGTTTATTCTTGCAGTGTACTACAGGATTTAAATATATCATCTTGTACATTTAAAACAAATATATGTCTCTCAATATTAGACCTTATAAGGTCTATATATAATAAATGCATCAATATATATGCCAAAAATCTACTTCATCCGAAATTTCGCTTATCTGAACAGAATCTGGTCCCAATTAGTTCTGATTAGCGAGACTCTAGTGTATTTCTTACAAAAAAAACTGTTTAAAAATAATTATTATAATACAACTACTTTGAATGAGTCAGCACATCCCTATGTATTTCAACCAGAAGAATGGCCGTTAACCCCAAAAAAGCAGTAAACCTTCAGTGCAAGATATAGAACGCCGCAACCTGTCCCACAAAACATCAGACTTAGCATAACTTTCCTGGTAGTAAAAGTGGAATGTTCTTCAAAAGTGTTAGGAAAATGTCTTGACATGGAAGTTGTAAAAAATGTACTGTAGTCGTCTATCAAATTAATTGGAATAGTTGAAAAAATTGTCAATCTAAAAACTACCTAATACCTCTTATAACAGCTATTTCAAATGTTTAAATAAGTTTTACAGCTCACATTTAATTTTTAATTTGATAACAATAACCCATGGTGAGGGCAGGTGGGATCCACACATCTGAAGAGTGTTTGAATCAGTTAAATGGTTAGTTTGCTGTGGACCCGACAACGTTTGGATTCCACTGTTCCGTCACCAGGATGCGTTATTAGGCGTAGCTACTCACTTGCCTCATGGTTAAATTAACGATACCAATTTTGTTTAAGTGGCTTTTCAAATGATGAAGTGTTGTAGAAATTTTCAAAATAGAACCTCTAACTCTCCAAGTTCTTTCTCGATTGATTTTGAACTCCAACATATCCCGACCACTATTCTACAGGTGAAACTGTTGTGACTATAATGATGGATCCGGAGACTATGAGACTACTCACAGTGGAACAGATGTTTCCACATGGGCAGCAAGGCGAGGTAGAAGCCCACCTCGGCTACGCTGGGGTATGAGCGGAACACGGCTGACAGCGCAGTGAGACTGAACGCGAGCAAGAGCGGTGAGCGGCACAGACGCAGTGCGAGCGGCGCCACGTACAGTAGGCTCGCGTTAAGCTGGAACGCGCACACAAACAGCGTGTGGAAGTGCTCGAACATCTCCGTGAAGAAGTACCAGAACAGACCGACGTTAGGTCGTAAGTCTGGGATGTTCAGGCTGCAACAGATCAAAACACTTAAAACTTGTCTGGTTTGTGGATAGATAAAATAGGAGTGGAGTGGTTTGTTTTTTTTTTTTTTGCTGTTAGAAAGAGTTTTATTTGTACAAATGGCAGTGGCCATGGCGAGTTCTTTGCACCAATATTGGCCCCCAAGGAGCGCATGAAAGTTTGTATTTGATTCAATGTTATGACTATGGCACACCCAAATGCCTTAACCAACATTCAGTCGTAAATGTTACGGTATGTTTATGTGTTGTACTTGAGGCATTAGGTTTTATTGAGACACTGAAAGCTCTTATCGGTTGCATCCTCCTCTAAGAAAACTTGTTTATCCTAGATGCCCAAAAGTAAAATGCAAGATAACCAATCCTAGTGCTTACACAAAGCCATAGGTAGCGTAGACAAAGCTCCAGGAGCCCATGAGGTTGTAGCACAGATACACCAAACCTGCCAGAGGGCCTAGAAACAGTGCTGCCACCATGACGACTCGACCGATCTTGTGACTCGGATGACGGTTAGCAGCCTGAACACAAGCCGGGACAATCAACGTGACCGGATAGAGGGACTGTAGCGTACAGAGAGCAAGAGACACACCGCATACCAGCCAGTAACCTGCCGAAACCCAGAGCAACTATTAGGCAACAGTTGACAATTTAGCATGTGGTCAAATCATGATTAAAAACTGATTATTTGTAAATATCAAGTACAAGGGCAACCAAAAAGGTAAGTCTAGTAATTATAAACCTTCACTATACTACTAGAACTTTCTTTTTATTGTCATATTTACAATCAAAATCGGAGAACTTGTAAACCATGACACATTTTTCTTGGCTATTGCATGAAATTGTTCTGCCAGTGTCCATTACGAATAGTGGAAAAACATGTACTTTACTTACTTGAGTACGTATGACAATGTATTATATACCAACACTCTTGAAAAATAACAATTGTTTTGAAAATTAATGTTCTACAAAACTTTTGCCAAAAAGTTGACTATGCAAAACATTTTTAGGTCTAAAGGTCTATTAGTATGGTGACAGGTCATTAATCTTTCAAGCATGGCCACCGATTCATAACGAGTTAGCCTATCCAACAATGTATAAGCACATAGAGTGAGACTAATCTTCGATCTATGTAGTAACGGAACTTACTTTCTAGATAGCCCTTGTATTTCTTAATTATCAAACCAAATGTTTTTTTAAATAACATTTCGATTGAAGCATAATTAGTTTAGAGATAAAACTTTACAAACAATAAAAAAGTAGCTCAACATCCATTCTCTTCAAGTAAATTGTCTGAGAAAAACTGTCAGATCAAAACTAAGGACCTTGTGTGAACACAACTCCTAGCCAACTCGCTTTGGAAGTCGGTTATAACACATGAGCTCACCGTGAAGCATCGAGAGGTAGAAGAGAGCTAGGCAGCAGTTAGCGAACACACTGGTGGTCTGGGCGGCACAACTGAGGATTGTGTAAGGGTTGAACAAATATGCGGACAGAACGTAGACGGGCACCGTGCTCAGTTCCTCTTCATCCAACAACAGCTTTTCCACACCGTCCGCATAGTGAGTCTCGTCTTCCTTCTGCTGCCTCAACTGTGAAACAAATGTTGGGCAATTGCAATAGACTTTGAATTGAAAACTGCTGTAAAACAATTGAAGTGATTGAAAACGCGATAAAACTCTTAGAAGGACAGAGGGTTCTTGAAACTTTTCCAATTCAGTAGATTTTCAGTATTGTTCAATATTTTAAGACATGTGCACCACAGAAAGTGGCTGAAATACGCCCAACAATTGCTATTTTAATTTTATTTTATAAACTAACAAAAATGCCTTTTTTTAAAGCAACTAAAACTTTTCTACAAAATCATAAATTTACTTATTCTGCATAAAAATGTTAAACTATATTTTCATTTAAAATTAAATTGTTTATTTGAAAACAAGGGAAGAACCGCAACATTGAGGGACCATTTGGAATTAAATCAAGTTGAAAAGCTTTACAAACAAAAATTACAAGAGCAATCTGGCATAAACTGCGTAAGGTTGACTTAAAGCAAACAACAAATCTGTAAAAAATCATATTTTGACAATAAATTATTTGTTTATTATTAATGAGGCCGCTTTCAAACGTTACGACTTTTCGCCCTGTGCCGTGAACCCCATGGCAGGCATCCGAGTCTTGACGGCAAGTCCCGATAATTTTAAAATAATTCTGCAAATTTTTATTACCCTGAGGCTTTTAAACACAACGTGTCTATCGTCAGGTTACATCAAACCTAAATTAAAAAATATATAAGTCTATAGACATAAAAAAAAATAAATTTATACAAGTACAGTACAGTCTCTATAATCCGGCCGTTCCCCACTCCGACACATCCAGTAATCCGGCACTGTGACCGAGTCATTTAGCCACTTGTTTTCAAGTCTCTACTTGTCTGTAAAGCGTGTGACCAAAGCGTGCGTTGTTTATTGCTAATCGGTGCTTCCGTTCATAACAGGTCGTGAGATATCGCAAAAACGTAATCATGTTACTTTGACAATAATAATAAGTGTTGTAAAAAGTTATTTTAAAAAGATTAGAAAGTAGTGATAAGTTAACATCGGCATATCAAAACTCACAGACATAAGGAAGAATAAAATGAAATTGAATCATTCTTAACCCTTCCGAGGTGTGGCGGTAGCCAGTATACTCGCCCGGCCCAGCTGCTTTGTGATGGTAATTACGAGCATACCGCCGTCAAGTCGTATTAATTTTCTACTATTCTGTAGTGTTTATTTTTGCCGCAGAACAGATGCAGCAGCTGCTTGGTAGTTCAAGATCTAAAAATGCACTCTTTGCTCAACTCTTCGGTTTGAAACAACGGTGGAAGGGGCAACAATGGCGTCCTGCTCGCAGAGAGCTGGCGCTAGATAGCGGCGCCGTGGTAATACGAGTTATCCCGAAAACCAGTTTGGAGCCACTTCGGTGTTGAAGTGTTGTAGCGTCGCTTCTTATCATCATTTTATTCATTTTCTGTGTTTATACTGTATATATTTAGTTTTTTTAGTTGATCTGTATTGTGTGCGCGGCGTATTTGAATATTATAATTTGTGTAATAGGTAGATTTTATAATTTATTAGCGTGTTGTATATTATAATTTGTGTAATAGGTAGATTTTATAATTGTGTGCGTGTAATATGTACCGTAAAATAATAGTTAGTAAAATGGAAAATCCCGATGATTCTGATTTTGAGGACTTTGATCGTTGAACACTTCATTTAGTAGTAACGCCAACTAACGGCGATGTGTTTGATGATTTGGATCAAGACGACGTTTTGATCAACAATTTACCCGTTCCCAGCGAAAGTGAAAGCGGAGATGAAGACGATGGCGTTGCACGTTGCAAATTGGACGTGGATACACCAGAGACACTGTATACACAGCATGATGTTGCTGAACACAGCCAAGTTTGCTGCGATACACCCTGTCCCTCACTCCGCCACCACCGGGCGCCAGGCTCTCCTCATTCTGCACCCGCCCGCGTTCCACCCCGACCCCGCCGCCCCTTTTGATGTACCTGCGTAGGCGCTGCCGAGGACGAGGAAGAGTCGCGTGAGAATACCTGCAGCTAGAGGCCGCCTAATGATGTCGACGCCAATGACCCGGTTCCCTCTTTTCAATGTGAACAAAGGCCCAGTTTTACCTTCTACATTTGAAAATCTGAGCCCATTGACTATTTTACTTTGTTTTTTAGCGAGGAAATAATTCAACATATTTACCATGAAACCAACCTTCACATAAATACCAAACTAGAAACCAACCTCATAAAATACCAAACTAGCACACATTCCCCTAAGGCCCGAATTAGAAACTGGCAAGATATCACATCATCCGATCTCAAGTCATTCTTAGGCGTTATTATCAATATGAGCCGTTGTCAAATATAACGACCTACTTTTCTACTAACTGAGAATACCTTTTGGGGAAGAGTTTGAGAGTGTTTTATAATTTGCACTTTTAAGTTTAAGGATTCTTCTCCCCAATTTTGGACCACATGATTAGGCTTTTTTCAATACGGATTTGCTAGACGAGAGCACCATAAAATATCTATTCAAAAGCCCGTAAAATTGACCTCTTATATATATGTTTTTACTTTCGAATGAAGATCTAATACCCAACTCAAATTTGCATGTGTGTTGAGTGAGTCACAAGGCCCAGAGAACCCAGCTACAGACACGGACAGATACTACACCAGCCCGAGTTCCATTCGGGTGTTACCTCACTGTATCTAAATAATTGAAAAAAAGGGAGATTTAGCCTCTTTTAGAAGACGGTGTACGATCCAGTTCATACCAGCCACAAAGGGGAGCCGTGAGCGAAATGTCCCACGAAATAGGTGGCCAAACAGACCACAGATTCTAAAACACACGCAGTAATCGACTACATAAAAATATATGGGTGGATTTTGTTAAAATAATAAAAAGTCAATGTTTTTCTGTCTAAACAATGCTGGAAAGAAGCCAATGGCAAAAGCAGCTTGCCACTCTCGTCGCCGAGAGGGCCACAACTCCCGTCGCGCCGTGACAGAAAGAGAGGTGACAGAAAGAGAGGTCGGCGATCAAGAAGGAACCTCTTTATTATATACTTTTACTGGTTTTCTTCTTGGTTGTTTATGGAAAAATTGAGTAGTAGAGTTTTGTTATAAACTTGATAATGATGTAATTATTGATTTTGTTAGGTAGTTACAAAACAAATATTATATATGGTTTTTATTTTCAGGGGCCTCCAGATATAACACTGGGTGGGAAGACGGCAGAGAAAGGGACAGGGCTGTGTCGGTGTCTCAAGGTGTGTCTCAAGCGGAGATGGAAGGAAACAATTTACTTCTGGGAAACCGAGCCGCTTTACTTCTCTAGACTTGAGACCTCTTGTGACCAATCTGCACCAGAGAACTGCTTCAAAATTTACCATACCAAAACCGATTTTACCAATTTATAACTTGTTTTTTGTATCATATTTTTTTGAACATTATAATAAAACAAAACAAAAATTAAAAATATTGTTTAGAAATTGTTGTTGTGTTTTTTTAGATTTTAACTGTAAAATAAAAGATTTTAATTAAAAAATGTTTTTTACTGTAAAATAAAAGATTTTAATTAAAAATGTTTTTACCAAATTCTTTTTAAACAATAAAAGTAAAAACGCTCTTCCAATAAAAAAGTTTCAGAGTATCAATCAGTTCAAAATCCAAATCCATTGGAAGGGTTAAGAGTAGTGAATCAATGGTTAAGACCAGATCCTTCCAATTGGACACGCCTGACAAGTCCCTATATAGGGCCGATTAGTGAGATCTTTAACAAGTTTCAATGATAATTTTAAAACTATGCAGTAGAAAATAATAATTTACATTACAAAAATTTCAACTAAACAAATCTGAGGAACAGAGATTTTTGGAGTAGATTGCGAGTTTACTTATTAAGGATTTGCTTAAAAATATCTATTAAGACCTCTTTGTTTTTATGCATGTGTCAGAATTCCATTGTATCTAAATAATTTTGTACGATCTTCATTAAATTGATTTTGTTAAAATAATGTCAATTGTCTAAACAATGCTTGGCAATTGCTGAATTTTCTTCTTGGTTGTTTTTTTAAATATAAATAGGAGAATCGTAGTTACTTCTGTCGTTCCATATTTTGCATCGGACAGTTTTTACATACAGTAGAGTCCCGCTAATCCGAACTAATTGGGACCGAACCCTGTTTGGATTAGCTAAAATTCGGATTAAGCGGATTTTAGGCATATAATGATGGATTTATCATATATTGACCTTATAAGGTCATATATTGAGTTTGAGCGACTAATATTTTATATTTAAATGTAAGAAACTGTGAGTTTGAATGCTGTAGTACACTGGAATACAAAACAGTGCGAAGTAACGTACGCAGATATGACGGGCAGTACAAAGATGATGTGGTGGCAGGGTGTGTACTGTACTTCTGGTGAAGATAAGATAAGGAACTAGTGGCGAGCAGTTCCAAGTAAACATCCCTCTCCCCTACATCCGCATTACTGAGTGCATTTTCAATGGAGGCCGGCAGCCATTATCAGGTTGGCCGATCTCAGACAGAACCAAACATCCATTTTATATAATGCATAGATCAAATTTTAGATTTTTATTGTACTAAAACCTTTGCAATTTACTGTAATTCCAAACTAGTACCGGTATAAAAACATTATTTGTCAAATGAAATTAATCATTGAGTAAATGGAGATGAGGAAATAACAAACACACACTACACTCTCCTCAAAGATCGATGTCACAAGCATACATAGAAAATGCTGTGATTGGCTATGTAATCCCGCCCCTATGTGGTTGCCTAGCAACAGCTAATGACGTAATAGACAGCTGATACAGGTGCAGCTGTTCCTCACTGACAACCTGGCACCAGCCTTCCCTCTCCTGTGCACACACCGCAGCTGCTCTCTTCCCCTCTCTGCTTTCCTTCTCTTCCCTTGTCCTTTCCACCTGTCATCTCTTTCTTTGCCTTCACCCCTCATCTCTGTGGGCTTGTAGCTGGACAGTCTGATTTCTTCTCTCTCTTGTCACTGTTTCTGGTAGAAACACTTAACCTTCGTATTATTCGAGTTTTTTCGTATCCGAGGTGGTCTTGGTCCCAATTACCTCGGATAATCGAGATTCTACTGTTTTTTGGAGTTTGTTATTAAACACATAAAGTATGATACAGTAATTAGAAAACCAGTTTTATTTATTTTACCAACTCAAAATCGTATAATTTTTTCCCCTGAACAGTGTTTGGATTGAGCGGATTTTCGGATTAGCGGGGTTCGGATAAGCGGAACTCTAGTGTACTTTTTTGCATTATTACAAAATATAATAGTAATGGTAATAGTTTTTGTGTTATGGGCATGTAATAATTTTGCGAGAGTTTGTGGTAAATAAACTGCTATAAAATAAACTCTAATATAAAAATTAAATCAGATTACATAATTATTATAGTAATCAACGTGCCATGGCCGGCACGTCTGAACAGCTGTGTATGTTGCTATTGTAATCAAACTCACTCGCGCCCTGCCGTGAGCGTCTGAAAGCGGCCTTAAGCCTCGTTCCCACGGCCTGCCGCCCGTAAGGCCTTGTCTGCCATCCATCGGATAACTGGTCGTGGGAACAGCTTGCCTGTGTACGCCTGACGTCCGGTCAGGCCGTCCGGTCTGAACCGTTCCCGATTTGAACGGAAAACGCTGCACATCAAAGGCCTGTGGTCCGAGTCGAAGCGAACAATCAGAATAGTCGCCGCATCAGCAGACACGGGCCGTTGGAACGGTCCCGCCTCAAAATACACAGGCGGCCCGCTGTCCGTGTACCGAAGCCTACGGCCTGCGAAAACACAGGCCGTGTGACCTAGCCTTTAGGGTTAACTTCAATATGAATGATGCATACATTTAAAATTAAAACCAAGCCAAACTTACCAACTCCTTAACACTTTTCTTGGCAGCACTGTACAGAAAATATGCTGTGATAAGATCGCAAAATATAAATACAAAATGGATGAATTTAGGTATGTTCTTTATCATCCAGTGGAAAACTACAAGTCCCAGTGGTGTTTCATGAAACATGTCACCGATGTAGGGATCAGTTCCTTCATCATACAGAGTTACGCCTTCAGTAACTGCAACAAACAATCCAAATCACACACCGTTTATACTACATTTACTTGACCAAGTACTTGTGAATGTGGCCCCAATGTAAGAGCAAAAAAATGAAATAAAATGAAGAAGTGGAATGAAAAGTCATTTATTTCCTTTAAAGTAACAGCAAAAACTTCTTAAAAACTAACACAATATTGTACTAAAGCTATAACTAAATTATGAAACTTCTTAGAGATTAAGTATCACATACAATGAAACTTAAAAAAAAATAATAACTGTAAAATAATTTTAGCTATGAAATTTTTGACAACTGTGATACATTCCATTTAAATTGTCATGCAATAAAATATGAATCCAATGATAATATACCCCATACTGTTCATTCATTTAAATTAAACCCAGCTCACTCTTCATGTAACAAGTAGCCTACAAATTAAATTCAATAGGCTAGGCCTACTCAAGCGTGAAAGCTACTTGGATAATTTAACCCTCTCCTGGCCGCAAGCCATGAATCGCCACACACGTAGTACCCACTGTAGGACACAAGCCATGCACTGCACTACCGATTTGTTCTAGCATCAGCTGCACTCTAGAGAATGTTTCAAAAACTATTTTGAATTACTCTGCATGCAGATTTGTGTCCGACAAATAATACTTTGCTCTACTGAAGATATTTACAAATAAATTTTAGTTTTGTTGCCGATATGGCCGGCAAGTCATTTGTTCTTTGAAAGTGAAATTGACCGTGAGCCTAATGACAGTGATAGTGGATGCTCTGGACTTAGTGATATTAGGATTGTAGGCCTATTTATGTTGATGCTGGTTTCGATCAACAGAGTGAGATTTCAGCTGATGTCAGTGAGAGAATGGAAGACCCTGTTCTGCACACAACACAACACACTGGAGCCACTAGGTGGAACACGACCCTGCTGTACCCGTGGCTCCGCCCGACCACCTCGTCCTTGGTCACAACAAATACAGTATGTTGAACCTAGTACATTTATAAATGATTTTGGACCTTGTCATTCATTTCCGGTTGGAGCTACTGCTATAGAATACTGAAAAAAATCCATACTGGCCCGCCAAGCGCTGTAAATTAATAGGATGCAGTAGCGTCAGGCGCTGCCGGCTTCAATGTGTCCGGGAGAGGGTTAAGGGGAGTGATTCAATTATTTTATAGCTAAGGTATAAATAGCTAATGGTATGATTTTTAAGCCTCATGCATGTATGAACCTGAGATATTTTCAGGTAATCTGAATCCACATGGTATATGCCAAAAAGTGTCTGTATTGTGCATAGGCCTATGTTGTGTGTGCACTAATAAAGATTACTGTGCCTACCTCTTTTCCATGAATTTAGTGGAGTAGATACTTCAACTCTGTCTGAAATAATGTGTCTATAGTCAGATAAACACAGCCACAAACGTATGAGGAATCCGACCAAAAATTCGAGACAAATGATGTGGTTCATAGTGGCCTATGTTAAAAGACTGGATCGGAACTAAAGAGGCTGATTACGAAATAAAACTAACACCAGAAAATGGATTGGTTACATGGCAATTATTTACATTTTTTAAGAATTGATTAAACTTTTGAAATCTGGTAAGATAACTAATAAATTCTGACAAAGAAACGAATTAAAAGTTCTAACCGGCCCAAAAGCCTCCCATTTTTATGACCACTTGACACCTCATTTTTGACATTACATAGAGTTTTGGTTTTCTTCTCTTTTCTCTATAAAACCACCCCTTCTACAACATAGATAATAACGTATAGTATAAACACAAATTATTGTCGAAAACTACTTTGGATTAGATCGTTAGATCGATCTTCATTAATTATATGATTTAAAACTCTAATATTTTAAATTTTTTGTGAGCAGGTCAAATTAGTTGTAATGTCACACGCCTCGTGGGCGAGAGCTTTTATAAACATTCATTCATAGATATCTTATAAAGTGCTTCATATGAACCATCTAGATTCTAGAGGAAGGAACTGCTTGGACTCTTGGAGAATATCCTAAAGCCTGAGTCACATTTGACTACTTCACTAGCAGCTATCGAAGTAGCGGCTACTAGGTAGCTAGTGTGACATAGGTAGTAGGGCTACCAACAGTAGCGCGCTAGTCAAAAACCACTAGCATCAAAAATCAAACATGTTCTATTTTCCGTGCTACTAACTCGAGCGACGTGAGTAACGTCTAACGTGACCAACTAGCGACTAGCAAGTAGCAACCTAGCGGCTAGTGTGACATACTGAGCTACCGGCTAGTTGCAACTGCGCATGCTCTCTGTCAACTCTTGAGTTTTGTTTCAAGTGTATTTGTAAAACAGTTAAGTGACAATGAGTGATATTAAGGGGACCGGAGGGGATGTCATAACATTTTTGACGGTTGCAATGTATCTTAAGGTTATCTCTAATTTCGTGCGGCTCGGAATTTGTTTCCGTAACTATTTTTGTTTTGTAAATAGTTGATTAAATCATCACGTCTGTTACACACCCCAATATGAAGAGGTTTAAATCATTACGCCTTATACGGTTATACCTACAGATGACATTTTACACGCTTGACACAGACAGAACAAAATGAAACTGATTAGCACAATCCCAACTACTAGGTAGCAGCTACCATGTTTTGTGTGTGACAACTTTAGTAGCAGCTATTTTACTAGGAGCGAACCAGTAGCGGCTATTAAGTAGCCAAGTGTGACTCAGGCTTTACATGACTGACGCCCCCATCCCAAACAGGTTTTACAGATTGATTAGAGGAAGAGATTTAAAAAACATTATAAGGCTTCAGTTCAGTCTACATTATTTCCTTGCATGCCGTAGATTAATTATAAAATTTAATTTAGTTATCTATATATTATTCATTCAATGTTAAATTATATTCGTTATATAATATTTCTTGTTAACTATATCGTGTATATATTATTGTTATCATATTTAACGTATTTATACTCTTGTTATTGTATTTAATATTATATTTATTTTCCGTTATCAAATGTTATATTGTATTCTTATTAGTTATTATTATTATCGTAAATTATACATCATTATTAGTTATTTATTATGGTTACTTATTATATTAATCTCACTGTGTCACTGTTACATCGGTTGTTCAAATGTATGCTTTCTGTTACAAATTTGTCCGTTATCTTCTATGTTTTAGCGCCTTATTACTTAACACGTCCGTAATGTAGTACCCCTTACCACCCCGAAAAATAAATCAAATAGAAAAAAATGTACAAAAAAAGTACCACGATGTAGGGGTGGATGGAAGACCCGGCCTTATTATGTTTCTAAGCAGTGTAGTATAAATATTACTCGTCTGTTCTAATAATGTTTCTGTGCTTACTCTTTTGTATCTTCTATTTTCAGCTAATTGTATCAAAAATGTAAAAATGGTGTTACCGTAAATAAATAAATAAAGGCTTTTCTGAGTAAAACCCCACGGGAGGAATTAATTGATAGCTCAAGTATCATAAAACTAATGACATAATACACTAAAGGGAACTCTAGTTTGAATGATCTGCCCTCACACAATCAGATACCTCTCAAAAAAAACTAACTCTTTTTTATGTTAAAATTTTGTACTTTGATCTGAAAACGTATTGACGTTGTCCATTGCACTTGTAAAAATGTTTTAACGACAATAAAAATTTCTGATTTCTGACCTCATTAAAACGGGAACTTTCGGACAAATAGGACCTAAACCAAGCTAAGGGAACTCCACGTACACCATCACCATAGACTTCCAGTTAGTCTCATATAATGTTGTGATGTACCGGATCGAAGGCTTTAGAAAGATCACAGGAGACACCAATAACAGAAGACACGTTTCTTCTGGTTATAGCTCAAAGCAATATCAGTCGTGCAAAGCGATCATTTTATCTATGGTATTTACATGATTTTGTAGAAAAATAAAACACACATATGTCAAACAGAAAACAAAACAATACGTAGAAGTTAGTAAACATGTATGGAGGAGCTACATTAGTGCTACGATTACAAACATTTAGTTGTGATATTAATCATTTATGTGAATTATATTAATAATAATACCAATACAAGAAATGAATCGATTTAATAAGTTATACTTCTAATAATGACTATGGACAATCGTAATATGTATTACACCTGCGTTTTATCACTCAACACTGCGATGAATACTTTCATGGCTTTAGTAAATAGTAATATGTAGTAGTCTTAAGCTATTATGCGAATACGTATAGCCAAATTTATTACTGTATTTGTCATCGTTCTAAATTTTGTTGCCATTTATTTAATATGGAAATTACTTTCCTCAAGGGGAAAAATTAAAAACAATTCTGAAAAAGAGAATGAGTCATCGATCAGACCTAGGCTTTTCAATGATCCAAAAAACCGGAAAACAGTGACTGATCAGGTTACATTTATCATCAGATCGTTTGAAGCTTTTGATAATGATATCGCTGATACTGCTAGTTCAATTTTATCACTATATTCAAATGTTCATATTTTGGTAATCTCAGATCAATTTGTTTATCCCCCCATAACAATAAATGCTTCCGATTACAACAATGTGAAATTCATTGATCTTAAACTCAGTCTTTCAAAAACATTTCAAGATACAGACCCCACTTTTCATATCAAAACAAAATATACATTTTTTGTTCCTGATTCTACCAGACTTCACTCAAAAAATCTTATAGAGACCTTAACTACCAAGTCCATTGAAGAACCACAAAACCTAATTGCAGTCCCATTCAAGGAGACGGATGGAGTAAAATGTTTGAAAACCCATATTGATGTGAGAGAGTGGTTTATTAGATTTGACGAAATTCCTAAATCTATTGAATGTGATTATATCAAAGGAAGACATGGCTTGTTTCTAGTAACTGAAAATTTGCTTACAATGCCTGATCCATTTATGCTGCCTTTTCCAGAATCTCTATACATCCAGTCAGCTTCAAACAATTTTAAGGTGAGTTGAAAAGTTGATTTGCATAGAAGCTTGCTTAAAATAGGATTTTACGGCCCAAGTGTAGAAATCTTACCCTACTGTATCTACCAGAATCAAATGCCTTGTGTGACTCAATCCACCAAAAACTCTCTGGTAGAAACTGCCCCTTCACCTTTCAAATTTCAAAAATTCCTCACAGTACCAAGAATTGGCTTAAAATCGGCTGCCACTTTCGCCGGAGGTAAAGAGTCTTACATTTCACCATTTAAATGATCTGTTGTTCAAATTTCAGGTAATTATCTCAGAGGAAAGATTATACCATGGCAAAGCATTGTTCAAGAGTCACCACAATCAGTGGAAAGCACAACAATTGTACCGGGAGAGGCAAAAAGCTATGTTTCACAAACTCGAGATCAAGAGAGTTCTTAGAGAAACCGGAGAAACAGAGTGGTACGGGTGTAGAAGAGACACGCCTCGATGTTTCGGGTCTATCATCGAAGAAACGCCTCAGTACTTATGGGAAGGCAAATGGACTCCGCCTTGTTGTTTAGGTACATTCATTGCCCTTAAACAGTGTATAAAATGTAATATGATTTAAACTTTACATAATTTTGTTTGTGTTCACCAATGTTTTCTTAGGTCAATGTATAGTTAAATTTTACATAGTTGTGGCTGGTAAGATTTTACAGGTAGCCCAATTTCAAATATACCACACGGATCACATTACTCGAATGAAAGGACCTATTCCAAGAGGTGTTGGAACAGTGTTTTGCTTTTCTTCTTTGTTAGACTTTGGTCATATACGAAACAAGTGTCGTTAAATCTGGGTCCATGAGAATGTTCTGTTAACAGAGTCTGAAGTGAATCTCATATGGGTGCATCTCAAGTATTGATAATTCCCTCAAATGCACTAAAAAAACAAAAGCCCAATAAGTTACGAGTAGGAACAAATGCTGTTTATAGCAACTATTTTTTAAAGAAGGATTCAATAATTGTATGTTTCGTTGAACCGTAACACTTGAAACAGTATGATGGTTGTTTGTATGATCAGCTGGCTTGCGGCGGACGGCGCGGCACGTCTTTACCCAGCTGGAGGAGGCCAGAGTGCGCTACTGGCTGGAGGGCGGGAGTCTTCTGGGAGCGATGCGATCAGGTAGGCTTTAACTCTAGGTAACAATAAGCTGTAGACAGTGGCGGATCCATGGGCTGGGTTTGTAGAAGTCACAACCCCCAAAATTGAACAATTAAAAATAAATTGGGTTTTAAAAATTACTATGTCATTGATGTGAGCCAAAGGTATAAAATATCCATATTTCATACCTCGTTTAAGGCAGAGACTAATTTGTCTTTGAAATACTGAAAAACTTACTAAGTGATTACAGTGTAGGCATAGGTAAGATACCTTTCATATAAAAGCGATTGTCCGGTGAGAGAAGTTGGTTTCATACACATAACAGTAGGTTATTCTTTTAATTTTGAGAACCTGTAAATAATACATTTGTAATATGAACTTCTGAGTAGTAAGTACGTTATTAGAGTTGGGTCAGAAAATAATAATAGTATGCAGTAGTTTCATAAATGTGGAGTGCTTTTATTTTATAAATAAAATAAAAAATTAATTTTCTTCTTTAAAAAAAATTAAAACAACTTTTAAAACTTTGTTTTAATTTAAAAAAGTTTGATGAACGTCATCAGAACGTCATTTTAACAGAAGCTATTCTAAAACACTTAATGAGCTATTTAAATTTTATCATCCAATTTGCCAAGTAGGACTTAAGTTTTATACTACACCTACCTCAAAAAATGTAACGGGTGGCGTAAAAAGAACGCAAGAATTTGAGTTGAGTAGTGGGAGGGGAGGAGCTGGTTGTTTTGTAGGTTAGGCCCAGTTTTAGTAGCAATGGCGCAGTGGACTGTATCGCTGCTGCTGTTGAACATTTCTTTAAAAGTAATGAATCTGTTATTACTGTTCAACGGCTTTTCCGCACAAAGTTCAATGTTCGAGAAATGATTCGATACCTGATCGAAACACAATACTCGTGGGTTGCCACTTTTCGCACAACTGGATCAGTTATGAAGCAAAACTCACAAAATGTTGTTCTTTCAAAGTCCTCGCCGCCTCCAACTAGCGCCGCCCAACTCTGAACTTGTCTCGATGCTCGCTGCTAAGCATCCTGAGCAATGATTTAAAATTTCATCCATACAAAACTATGATTGTACAGAAGATTTATGAACGCTTATGGGTTTTCTTAGGATCAGGTATCAATAATGAACATTGAACTCTGTACGAAAAGCCGCTGAACAGTAATAACAGATTCATTACTTTTAAAGAAATGTTTAACAGCGAAAACGCGATGCGCCACGGTCCACTGCGCCATTGCTACTAAAACTGGACGCCCTAACCTACAAAACAACCAGCTTTCCACCGCCTCCCTCCAAATACTCAACTCAAATTCGTGTGTTCTTTTTGCGCCACCCAGTATATAACTTTGGATAAATTAAAATAAACCTGAACCCTAATAAGCCAGTTTACAATAGTAATTTGCAACAGTTTCTGAATTTTGTTGGACTGTGAAAATTAATTCTTTTACTAAAGCACCCTACGTCCCTTTTCTTCCATTTCCTGTAAGCTGGTAATATGCAAAACACAGTATTTGACAATACAATGGAACTTCTATTAATAACTGTTGATACAGAAAATGTATTAAATGAATTTACATCTTCTTACACAAGAAAAGCTGTATAACAAAGAATAATTCTTAATTTAGATCATTGCTGCTATAAAGATGGTTTTTTAAAGTAGTAACAATAATGATTAAATAAGGAAATAAATTATAAATGTTGCGTATACTTATACATATGGTACATTTAAATCTGTGATAACGGCATAAGAGTTTTGTAAAATATTGCATTTTCTTTAGATTGAGTTTAACTTTGTTTCTTCACTTTGCTTAGTCTTGTTTTTGTGTGGTTAGTTAGGGTTTTGTTCAACAAGCGTAACAATCCATTGAATTCATTACTCATAAGTAATGAACAAGTAAGCTTAAACAATAACTCATCAAACTTTTCAATCTGATTAGGTTCAATTGAGACAGACATACATTTGTGTAGATTACATTTTATAAATAATTGTAAAATCCTGTTTACATTTACTATTTTACTATTTACATTCGTATCAGAAACTATAAGCCTGTGAATGTTTGACATCAGGTGATATTCTGCCATGGGACTACGACGTAGACTTGGGGATCTACCGGGAGGACATCACCAAGTGCACATGGCTGCTGAGAGCCCTAGAGAAGCCTGTGACGGACCCGCAAGGCTTCGTGTGGGAGAAGGCAGTCGAGGGCGACTTCTTCCGAGTGCAGTACAGCCACATCAACCGGCTCCACGTGGACATCTTTCCTTTCTACTCTAAGAACGGCACGATGACGAAAGACACCTGGTTTGAAACGCATCCTCAGGACCGAGAGTTCCCGGAGTTCTACTTGAAGCCGTTGTCGTCAATTGAATTCCTCGGACGGTCTGTCTCGGCTCCTAATAACATTCACGATTTTCTGGAACTCAAGTTCGGCGAGGGTGCTATCGAACACCCAGAGTATCCTAATCCGTACAAAATGTCTGTTCATGGAATGCCCAGAGGACCTGTTAATAGGTAATTAAGGTTTGGAAAACCATGTTAGTACTAACTGGTTTGTGTAAGGTTATTTCTTCAAAGATCTTAATTGTACAGGGTGTTTTTTTTAAACGCAACCCAACTTTCAAACTTTAGTAAGTCATTCTGTACGAGAGCTATAGGATCGTAATTTGTACCATTGGTTTGTTTACTTCAATATCTATCAGATGGTATGTATTGTTGCAGTAATATAGAAGTTTTGATTTGATTTTGTTATAAAATAAACAATCATGGTTTTAGCAAAGATCAAAGAGCTTATTGTTGAAGAACACTTAAGAGAAAGAAAATTTTTTGTCAAGATGCTTATAAGATCAAGTATCCAGGTGTTAGTGGGCTGTCTGCTTTTGTTGTTTCAAAGTTTTGAAAGATTTTTAGAGAATTTTCTAATCCAACCCTAACATTGTCCTTCATCTCTTCATTCAGTACAGTCCCCTGTTATGTTTTTTTTCCGCTCCCTACATAACCTATTTTGTTAAACTTTTTTAAATCTGTGAATTTTAGATTTGTTTGGAATATTCACACCTGTAAACTTGACCCCAAATTCCTCTTGACAAAAAGAAATTATCTTCTTCTTAAGAGTTCTTCAACAATAAGCACTGTTTGATCTTTCCTAAAAACCGTGATTGCGTTTATTTTACAATAACATCAAATTAGCAGACTTGGGGAAGTTACTTTCAGACAGTAACTGGTTACAGTTACCCTTTATAAAATGTAACTGATTACAGTTACAAGTTACAGAAAAACCAATGTAACTGATTACAGTTACAGTTACTTCGAAATGTAACTGGTCAGTTACAAGTTACATTGGGCTCAGTTACCGACTGGCTTCTCAAATTAAATAATAATATTTGCATCCAAAAATTTGTTTAGGAAGAGATTTCTGTTGTTTTTTTACTTTAATTAAAGATTACATTGATTGATATACTAGGAATAAAAAGGAATAGCCTAATGCTAAACTTACAAGTCCCTCTTAGCCTCGACAAACTCAAAACATAGCCTAGGAAATAAAGCCAATGCTTGACAGGTCCATCTATTCTTTTGAAATTTTGGCTAGCTTGACTAGGGAATCTGAACTATTGATTAATTAGTTCTATCTGTTGAAACATCCTACTTATGCCCGCCAAAGTGTTTACCTCTTCTCGAGTATCTTCAGTAGTTTGGTTCATTTTCAGACATTTTACAGTTGAAATTTAAACTATTCAACTATGAACTATTAGTCTATTACTGCTGAAAATCAGTATGAGGCAGGTTAACTTAAACGTATTTAGTCAAGTAGTTATTGTCTATTGCAGTTTTGGGATTTGGAAAAGCCGGAAAGGTTAAAACTTCAAACTGTTAGTGGTAGCCATTAAGCACCAAATGACTGAAATGAGACACATCTACTCAAACTGAAACAACTAACAAAACAAAACATCACATCTAACTCAAACTACATCTAACGTGAATTACTTTATAAATTATACTAATAAATATCAAATTTAATATTTATATCGTAACAAAATTACAATGCAGACAGTCGGGCTAAAGTGTAAACAGCATTAGTCGACTACATTCAAACATTGCCTTTAGGGGTTATGATGATGCTCACTTTTGTTTTCTTTTAATAACTTGAAGATACAGTCCATAGATAACACATTTTGATATTGTATAACTTACAAAATCACTTAATAGCACATATATCAAAGTAAATTCATATTAAAATACTTCTCCTAAGATTCAAACCTGAAAATGTAATTAGTTATCTTTTACAATGTTACAGGAAAATGTAACGATTACAATTTTGTAAATCTCCCACTGCAAATTGGCAAATCAAAACCACTATATTACTGCAAAAATACATACCATCTGATAGATATTGAAGTGAACAAACCAATGGTACAATTTACGACCTTATAGCATTTGTATAAAATGACTTAAGTTACTAAAGTTTGAAAGTTAGGTTGCGTTTAAAAAAAAACACCCTGTATAAACTCTTAATAGCTAGTTTATTACTGAAGACATTTGAAGACAAAATTTTAGAAAAATTGTCCCGGTTTGGTCCACAAATTTTGCTGTCAAATTTCTTTAATTTTTTTAAAGTTCATACTTGGGTTTTCCTTAAAGAGATGAGCCTTGAAGGTGTAACTAATAAGTCATAAGATAAATGAAAATATTGAACTTTATAAAAATACTTTATTAACTTTTTATTTAAACAAATTGCAATTACAAAAAGTATTCAAATTAAATACACCCTATAGAGACTAGAAAACTAATAATCTTTAGTGAAATAAATTCATTGTATTTTGTTAGTCTACTGTTTAAACATGTCAAAAAATACATGGCTCAACAATCAACAAAGATTGTCAAAGCTAACTTAAGATGATATTCAAAAGAAACAAATATTTTATTTGTAAACATTGCTGACGTTTACAGTTGTAGAGATTTTGTTTTTGGAAAAGTGCAGGAGAAGAAGCCTAGAGTGTTTTAATAACCTGGCGGCAGATTGATTTTATTTCTAAAGGAATGGTATGTTTTTTGCTAATCTTGACGGGGATTAGATTTGTTTTGACCACACTTTCAACTGTACTTTCCGCAGCAAAGTAGCTATATATTTCAGATCTTACCTTCCCAAAGCCTAGCAGCATTTGATACAATGTTTGAAAGCTAGTCACAGTACGTTTGAAGACAAGTTGTCATGGTAGGGAAAATTTAAGAATCAGATAATATGACTCCCATTGAAAATCCCTGACCCAAAAACGTAAGTTATGGCCCAACAGTGTTTGTGTATTTATTTGACGTCAGTGCTACTCTATTTCGCCCGAAACATGTGTTAAGGTATTTAGGTAACTATCAACATTTTTATACAACTCAAAGAAAACTCAAATTTACTTTTCAATATTAATTAAATATATTATTTGCAGCTACCTTCGTAGGCGGATGTAACATTATTTAACAAATTTCCTAATACTTTGAAAGTTTTAAACATATTCTCAATTAAACAGTTTATTGTGTAAAAGATTTTATTATAGGTGATTGGACGTATCATTAGATATTTTGTTGTTTGCTTTTACTAACGGCTGATTTCCAACTCAATTTCAATTATTTATAATATTTTTGTTGTTGTAATCATAGCAAAACAATGAATCTAACATGGTTTAAATACATAAATAAAATATTCATACATTTATTATTGTAAGATAGTTGAGTTACATTTTTTCATTATCTTTTAATTTGAAATTATATTTGAATTACAGAAACCCTCTTCAGATAACAATAAATAAAACAAATTTTGTTATTTATTGTAATCTGAAGAGGGTTTCTGTCAAAAGACCGAAATATAATTTCAAATTAAAAATAGTTGTATTTTTATTGAAAAAGAAGGTGTGAAGTTTTAATAATGAATGAACCACCTTTAATACCATGTCTACAAAAACTCATACATTTATATTATGTATGATCTTGATTTGTATAAGTGCTAAATAGCTAATTTATTACTAAAGAAATTTGAAGACAAAATGTGTGAACCCACCGGAACTCCAACCCGGGGCTCTCACTTACTGGGTGATAATGCTAACCACTACACCATACAACCCACCTATTTATGCCTTCATAGGTTTTTAAAACAATACTTATTTAGTTTAATTCATCATTTTTGGCCTGTCTGGTAGTGGTGTATCAATTTAAGTTAAGTTTTTTTCAGGTTAGTTCTTATTTTATGTAATAATATCATTGGCATCAAGCCAAAGCATTAAAAAATTTAAACCTCTACAACTTCTTTCGAGATTCTAGACAGAGGTAATACCAATTGATAAAGTCACTGATATTTTGATGAACTTTTCCTTATAAGAACCTTTTGTCAATAATACTGTTCCACTTTAATTTTACATTACTTAAGGTAATTTTTAGTTTATTTTTTACAAGACTAATATTTTACTAGTCTGGTTTATATTACTGTAGTTAATATGGATCAAACATTATATTATAAATCATTTAACTTTTCCCAAATTGTGCCAACTTTTAACGGCACTTTTAATGCGACCTTCATTCCAGTTGTAAAGTTTACAGCGCTTTGAGGTGCTATCAATGTTCTCATTTGCTTAGTCAGTATGTGTGTCGCTTTGGTAAATGCCACCTCTTAATTAGAGTATTTTCTCGGTCTTTTGACAGTTTTATTTTTCTCCATTAAGTTGTATGTTGAGTATGAATCAAATATCAATTCAATTTGAACCCTTGTGATATTTTAGACTTAATGAGTCATCTTGAATGTGAGACTAACACTTGTTTTAACCTCAAACAAAACTGTTTTGGGCCTAAATCAAAGTTTATGAATCTGCCAACTGATAATTAAAAATTAAGTCTCCTCAAACTTCAAGTAAGTTATAATATACAGTAGTGTAATTTAGTTACTTAACAGTTCTTTGACTTGGTAGGATTAAAAACAACCTCTAGTCAATATGTTGGGTGCAGTTATAATAATGACAATTTGTTGTACTTGAACAGTTCTCTTTATTTTACAAACGAATGCCAAATTTACATTTTCACGCTTTTTTTAGATTATATTTTCACTAAGCTTAGAGATTCACCCTTTTATTGCTACTCATTTTTCAGTCCCGAACACTAAGCTCTCTTTTGCAGATTTGTCTGCATTAATATAGTGGAGTAACTTTGTAATATGTCTTGTGCAATAATTGTAAACCTACTAACATTTAAGTAAAAACAACACTTTTAATGAATATATGATGGCTGCCAAGAAAGTAAGTTCCGTTTATGCATGGAGGAGTGTTCATTTTGCCATCAAAACATAAGGGTCATTACATGTTCCCATCTTACCAATAAATCTACTTCTACCAGCTCTGTTAAGTCAAATTGTATCTAAAGGTTTTGTGGGACCCGGGTTTCGACTAAACAATGTAAAAACAGTTCATGGATGTTGGTCATAAACGCTGGCGGCTAAGCGGAATGTCGTGCACAGTGTAGTAAGACGTGTGCATCAGAACAAAAGTGTCCCAAATTTTGGTAGGAAATATGTCAAAATAAATGGTAAAAAATGTTTTTTATGGGTAAAATGAAGTGTCTACATGTGGTGTGAATCTTTTTAGTTTATTTAACACTTGAACGGAACTTACCTTCTATACATTGATTGTACAAAATATGGATAACTGATTAACCAATTTGTTTATAACTCTAGTTCATAATTAACGTTATAAATATTTTTCATGTGCCAAATGTTGATGAATGTGAAATGTGTTGATAGAATTTTAGTAATGTATGTAAGTTTTAACTGACTGTAATCAAACAATCAATGTGAGTAATATTTTTATTGTAATAAAATTTGTTAACAATACAAAAGTGTGCTTGTAAACTATTTGTCTACACTCTCAAATAAATGAAGGGCTTCTCAGACGTCCTGGAACTAGACGTGAACGGCAAGGTTTTTTTTCTTGATAATTGGTTTGGCCACGGGGGCAATCACAGCCTACTGGTTTTTTGTGCTAGCCAACAGAGTGGGAAGGATATGGAAATGTAGCCACAAACGCTACCGTAAATCAAATCCTAGCAAATTTCATATAACAGGGTAAGAATAAAAACTGGATTCATGAACCAATTTCCAATTTGGTATAAACACTACCCAATTTATGTACCAAAAATCCGTTCGGTCAGACCAACATGGTGGCTGAAAATAGTTTTTCACCATCATCTTGGTCTGGCTGAATGAATTTCGTTTATCTTAGGTGCACATATCAGATACTTTAAATGTGTGTACCAAGTTTGATCAAAATTGGATAAAAAACATTGTATTATAGGTTAAACCCCTTTTTTTGGGGGGAAAATGCTCGCTCAAAAGCCCACTTCCGGTCAGCAAATTTTGTTGGTTAACGAACTTAACCTAAAGATTTCGAAAAGGAACATTTGTACCAAATTTTGTGATAATCAGACCAAAATGCAACTGATTTGGTCTTCAACCAGAATAAAAGCATTGTGTTTTTAATTTTTTATCCATACCGGTATCCATTTTAACCAGTCGTCTCCAAACTGCTTCACAGAAGTCTTCTAAATCCAAACCGTAGATAACCAATATTCTCTCTTCAGTCTCTTCCAGCCAATATGAATTCGGCTTCAAAGCGTTAAGTGACTGCATTAACGCTAGGTCCAGGTTGAGTGGACTTTATAGCCTTAACTTCGCCTCAGACAAGACCGAAAGCTTGCTGAAGGTAAACATGCTGAAGGCAAAAACGCTCGTAGCCTTATAATGATTACAATCATGCTCATCCTGATACATGACTCAATAGTTTTTATTTGACTTTCCTGTTCTTCAACCATTATAAGTGTATAATTGTATATCTCACATTATAAACCACGTCATTATGAAGGTCATGGTTTTATTGATATCTTCATAATGACGCACATAGCTTGATGACTGAGCTGTTAGTTTAATGATATCATCTGGTAAATGGAATTGATTGGGAGTCACAGATAAAACTTCATATAGGTTTTATAACCTTCACTCATTCGATGCTCATGAATGAAAATAAACTACGAGTATGTATGACTCACTTAGAATGTGTTTGTATCCAGAAATAACATTCTTGTCCAAGGAACTTAGAAAATCTTTACTTTCATCGGCTTTTGTCAATATTGCAATCCAACTTTAGCGGTAGGACTATCTCATATAACATGAAGTACTTTTTGCTCGACTTTTTGGGTCAGTTTAGACCTTGTATGCCTTTTACAGAATTGTGTACAATGGTGTAATCCATTGGGATGATAAATAATTGGACATTGTAAATAATTTCTCTTGACATTATACGTAACAATACAATTCACAATATTATTCGCAAATATATTGTTTGAAATATTTTCTGTTTAATGAATAGCTTACAACCCAAAATCAAATAAAGTATCAGCATCTCTTTGTACAATAATTTTTATTTATTTTTTTATATTTTTATCTATTTAAAAATAAAAGTGTTACAAATGAGTATGTATTTTTATACTGGTAGAACACAAAAAAACAATAAAATGACCTTGATGATTTATTTTCTGTTTTATTTTTTGTTGGTGCAAAAGTGAAGTGAGTGATGTTGACTTCCTAAATGCTTATCAGGCCATGCTAACAGTTTTTAAATGACTTTTGTGGCAGATAGAAAAAGATGTGTTTATCTTAAACTCCCAATGCTCCTTTTTTAACTATATATTTGTTAAATAAAAAAATATAGGAATCATATTTGATCCTTAAAATCCACATGTTTAAAAACATGTTTTTCTATATTTTTGAGTCTATAGTGTGTCATTAAGAGTTCTGGTTCAACATCTCGACTCATTTGTAATATACCCTGTAATCTCCGGGGTAAATATGGTTCAAAATATCTCCCGATTTTTGGGTTTTGACAAAATTTTATAAAAACATTCCCTAAAGGGTTTTAAAAAATATTTGCTTTTTCAGAAGTTAAGGTTGGAGGAGGACAATTAAAACTCATCCTGTATATTTGTGTATTAGTGACTAGTAGATAAGGCGAGAGTGGTCCGGAAGGGATAGCCTGGCTATTCCCGCATCAGGCATAGGTGAGGGCACTGGAAATGCCAGTGTTGTTCCTAGCGGAAACTGACAAGACGCTAGCCAACTCAACACTTATTTGACGACTGTGGGTGGATTGTGGTTTAATTCAAGTCTCCATGGGTACTTTTGGTACCAAGAACACTACACATATTAAAACAGTCCTTTACGTCGCTATAATCGCATAAAGCAACAGGAACAAAACTGGGCCGCATATGGCATGTCAACGTTAAAAAAGTTATCTTTTGTTTTTACTTTTAATGAGAAACTTTATTTCCAACATTTTTAACTGTTACTAAACATGTACAATAGCTAAACCTCAAATCAAAAAGAAACAACATGATTAAATCGTCACAATTAATTAAAAGTCTATCCATAGTCATTTTTTAGTAAATTCCAGAGAATGTATAGGATCTTGCAGAAAAATTAGTTATTAAATGTAGTTTTTGAGTAACAACAGCAAACTTTTAAAGTCTCAGAAATTTTAACTTTATTTAATCTTGATAAACCACTTTAAATTAGCTGCATTGTTCATTTATTTATGTCAACAACAAAATGCCCTTGTGCAACCAAAGTTAGTTGTGATGTCATTTTAACGGTAGTTAAAGTGATTTTCAGCTCATAAAAGTTTAGTTTCAGAATCAGGCTTATCTCAAGCTAGTCCTCTCAAGAGAGGGTTATCTTGGACAAACTTATCTTGCAATTTACATTTAAGACCTTCTGAATGCCATCGGTGATCCATATTTTTACTTTATAACAGTGTTAGAAACTATTTAAAAATTTGCACAGCTGCTGTATTCATGCTTTATTATCATTGACAGGGCATTGTCGATCACTTCACCTGAATCTTATCTAGAAGAGATAACACATTTCATGGTGATTCAAGCTGAAAATTGTTGACATATCAGTTGTCAATACCACTTGGGCACCTAGCTGGGTGGTTTTTGTATTCCTTTCAGACAACAAACACCAGGTACAATATTTCCAGATTTTGCTGTATATAAAATATTGCGTTCAATTAATATTAGTTACAAAACATCTTGGAAGTCTTGGAATCTGAAAAGTAGTGATTACTGGTTTTTTAGTTTAAAAGTTAAAAACATATAGTTTTAGTGCCAAGGGTGTATCTTGGCAAGATTTACGGACTTGCGCCCTATACCGTGGGCCTGAGGGGTATTGAATACTCCCCAACAGTAGAAAGGGGGCCCTCCCTGGGATTTTTTATAAATATATCTGTTTTTACTATTTTACAAATCTGAGTATATAAAACATCACATTTACCTGGCGTATGCTAGACTTATCAACTCAAAGTAGTAGTTTAAAACATAACCTTAGTCTTTTGGGTTAAATTACAAGGGTTCTTCATAAAGTAAGGAACCTACCTACACCTGAAAGATGTGACCTCGTAAGAGTAATTGGCATTCACTCTAACAAAACAAGGGGCAGGGAGAACTATCAAACTGGGAGACACAGAACGATAGTTCATGAACAAACGCCTTTTCAGGCAGGAGTTCAATTAGTCAACCAGCTGCCTAATTCGATTAAAAATGTGCAAATGCCAAAGGTGTTCAAAGCTCGTCTAAAACCAATCTTGGTCACAAAGGCGTTTTACAGTGCTGACGAGTATGGCACATAACTGGGAGACTGCAGAACCTACCGACTTACAATAGGGCTAGAGTGGAATAATTCGAATGATGTCAGAATGCATGGAAAATTTTAGCTCAAGCCTCAATCTATCAATAGCGATTGCATAACATGTATTTGTTTCCACAATAAACTATTTATTTACCTTTGGCTTAGTTTGTGCTGAGTTTTGTTGTCATACAAAATATGCATCATTACAGTTACTTTAGTTGAGGGCCTGTAGATCCTAGGTGCAGGTTGTAGTCCAAACACGCTTGTGCTTGCTTGTGCTGCATCATCAGTAGACACAATAAAAAAAAAACACAAACACGTGTTTGGACTACAACCTGCACCGTGGATCTACAGGCCCTCAACTAAGGTAACTGTAATAAAACAAGGTCCTGCAACTGGGAAAATAGATATTTATATGCATCATACCGTACGTTTTTAGTTAGCAGTGCCAAATTTGATACCTGCCCAACGTAAATATATACTACTATTATTGTAATTTGTTCATGGAATTTATGGGGAAATGATGATTTGTATGTTGTCATTAGTCATTGCATAATCACTTATTTCATTGGCTAAAACTACTTCTAAAAGAAAATGACTTAACAAACAATTTAAAACCATTAAAGAAGTGCTTTTTTTTTAATTGTGAAATTTGTAAAAGAGGAATTTTACAAATTACAAGATTTTACTATTAATGTTCCTTAAATAATGCAATAATCAATATTTTCTTTTTCAGGAACATGGCTCAAAGTTTGAAGGTTTTACTTTGGAAAATGTACATTCTTAGAAAAAGAAGATGGTTCATCACATTTTTAGAAGTTGTCATTCCGATACTAATGTTTTGGCTGCTCGTCTATTTCAAAAACATAACGCCAGACGACTCCGAGGCTCAGAAAATCCAGTACGATTCTCCTTCTCCATACAAGATAATGTATCTGGGCGGCCGGTACAAACTTGCATACACCTCACTGAACAATGTCTCCGAGGCCATTATGCAAGATGTTTTTAACAACATCAATAAATCCTGTCCTGGTAAGTTTACTTGTTGTAAGAATATAGGATATTAAATGTATTAAAATTTAGCGCCCCACAGCAAAAAAATATTTGATTTCAGAGATGAGTGTGCTTGCCACTACACCACCAAAACAATGCAGAGCTGAATCTTACTTGGTTCTTAACCGGGCACGCTGATATACATAACTCATAACTCAAATGTTGCGTACTGTATGTTTTGTCAGAGCTGCTTTATTTATTAAATGGCTGAGCACAAAATTACTACGGTATACTTGTACAAAATCAACACATGCAATCTTTTAGTTTCAGGATTCTTTTGCATCAAATGTAGCACATTTTCTGGAAGAGATTTCCCAGATCCTCCTTTTCTGCTGGGGTAGCTCCCCGGTAGTTCACACTCTCAAAGTGCCTTTTGATCCTGGAAACCCCTCCCCATACCAAAAGTCTGGCTACGCTTCTGATAGCAATAAGACATGGATTCGTGAAGTAGTAGCCTGTTTTTAATTGTAGTTCCCTTTAGCTAGCTCTGTTTTACATAAATTGTCTACATTCATGTATGAAAACATAGGTAACTAATTGCACTAGGAAATATTTTATAACTTTTTTTAGAAATACAGTTTGTCATTAATTTAACTTTTAATGTCTAAAAATACAGTACAGTCTCTATAAACCGGTCGTTCCCCATTCCGACACGTCCAGTAATCCCACGCTGTGACCGCGTCAACTAGCTTTCTGTTTTCAAGTGTACTTGTCTGTTTATTGCTAATCGGTGCTTCCATCAGGACAGGCGAGAGATGTTGCAAAAACCTAAACATGTTACTTTGACATAGATAAAAAGTACATGATTTTAAAATCATTAGAAAGTGGTTAACTTCGGCAGATCAAAAATTTACAGACATAAGGAAGAATAAGAATGAAATTGAATCATTCCTGGCAAATTGAGCCTTTTTTGATAAAACTCCACTAATCCGGCATTTCCAATCCTGATATAGAGTTAGATTAGTGAGATCGTACTGTACTATAAAGTGGTAAAACCAGAAATTATACTGTGTTGTCAATTTATAGCTAAAAGACAAGTGTCTTACATGATTCATATAAGTTCAGTTAAGTAGAAGATAAAACAATTCATGATAAAATGGCAGATATCTGGTAAATAAAATGTTGACAAATTTGCAATAGAGTTTTCTCACTTCAACGTAATGGATCACATCCTAGAGTATTGCAGTGTTCTCTAACATTTTCTTTCTAATTTAAAACAAAATCATCATGATGACAAAACATGTTGTTGCTTTGATCCTTAAAAGCTCTCTTGTGTGCTCACAGTGGAGATGGTGAGATTGACAAACGAAGACGCGGTTGCGTCATGGTTGAAGCAGGTGTACATCAACGAGACCGCAAACACACCGCCTGATCAGTTCGAAGAACACGACACTGGCGTGGGAGTCATCTTCTCCTCTGCCGGAGATTCTACCCTCGAGTACACTCTTAGAACTACAACTGGGGAGATGCTGACAGATGAGGATAGCAGATACGGAGGCAAAACTGGTAAATACACACCATAGAAAAACTATTGGCGGAGGTCAAACAGATGGATAACTACAGGAAGGGGGGCTGGTAGTTACGGAATACCATCCGCAAAAACAGCCCTTTAAGTAGTTTTTCTTTTGTAAAATTTAGGACCAAGTTATGGTCCCTTAAAGTCTTTGGCCTCATTAGAATTTTTGTTATGATTGAAACTGAATTAGCCATAGTTAAAACTGTCTTTAAAAGGCTCTGAGAAACAAGGAAACCTATCTTGTCATTGCCCTTAGAAGATGGTGTGACAAGAGAAGTTGGTGTTTTGCTATAGAGTTCAAAATTCCTGTGTATAATTTCTCTGATCTGTAGCTTTGTATGTTTAATATAGCTAATAAATCTAACTTTGTTTTACCTACAAAAATGTTATGATCAAACTAACATGTAAATTTGAGTTTTAGACCTAAAAACACAATTTAAGTCAGATCTTTTTGTTTTGGTTAGCAAAATATTACTTAACAGTCAGTGGTCTTTTCAAACTTCAACTTCAAACACTTCAAAATTCTCACAGTTATCTCATTGTATATCCGTGAAACCATCATGCACGCAGTCAGCACCCAGCAACCAAGACGCCACAATCAACACCAACACAACACTAGACACGCTACAGACTTCTCCTTGCCACCTCATCACCTAGTGTACGAATACATATATTGCATTGTATAACATATTTTTTCTTAAAATCATTTTGACGCATGTACTGTACTGTTCTCCATGAATATGTGAATAAAGAATATTGTCTATTGATGATTGGGTCATAATCAACTGTGCTATTAAAACATTTTTGTTTCAGGTTTTGGCTATTCTGATCCATATTTGCAATCAGGCTTCTTAGTGGTGCAGTCAATGATTGACCAATCATACCTTACCAATTTCCAGAGTGTCAATGCAAGTATTAGTACTGTTATGTGCATTTTCTGCCATTTCTTTTTACTAGTATAATATGGTAAAGTATTACTTGTATAGTATGGTAAAGTATTACTGGTATTGGTATTTTTTTATTAGTATGGAATCATGATTGTGACTATAACAGTCAGAGGTGCAGAAAAACAAATTAAGCTAAAGTGGAAAATTTTCAGGCATTTGCAAATCTATAATTAAATTCACAAAAACCAAGCACTTATAAAGAAATAGCTCAGTGCAATTAATATTCAACGTTTTTAAAATATACATCTAATTAATTTGTAAAAAATATGTAATATTTTATTATGAAAATATGTAAATTGAAATTTGTCAGTTTGAAGAGGGGTGTTTTAGGGGAATTTTAAGTATGGTCTGGTTTTTCTGGTCAGTGGCGTTTTCAAGTTGGGCAGCAAATGGTTTTTTTTAAATCATCACTTAACACGTTCAATGCCTTACTCAATAGACATCTTAAAATATTCAGGTATAGCTTTTTTCACTCTATACATAGACTTAACAAACAAACAAAATTTTATTAGGTGCCTACCAGCCTTAATCAATAAAATTGATCTTCTTACAGGTTTCCGATACCTTTGTAGGGTTACTACCATACGTAGAATTCTCAATAGTCGATCTTCTCTCGATGATGCTCCCGTTCTACTTAACAGTTAGCTTTACGTTCTTGATGCCTTCATTGATCAGAGGCATTGTGGAGGAGAAGTCTTCTGGCTTCAGGGTGAGTTTTCATTCAGCTGGTCTATACTTCGTGGAAAAGTATTTGGGTTGTACGAGGCAACTAAATAATTGTGCAAAATTAACCATAGATATTTTAGAGCCCATTTTGGAGCATAAAATAGTGCAGTAAAATGTATTGTCCCAAAAAACCATCGGTGGTTGATTAGTAATTTAAACTGGTTTAACCGTAAATAGATAAATGACACTAACAGCTTTTCTAATTTTCAGTTAAGAAATGTTTAAAACTTCATGTAAAACACTTTTTTCTAATATTTTTTTGAGTTATTTTTAAACTTTATGTGACGTTTGTTTTGTACTGGTTGTGAATGTTAATCTTAAGCTGATCTTGAATATGTTCAATCTTAATTTGTGTGTATTCACTCTAATATTGGTAATCTGTTGACAGATATACATGCTTTTACTGTCAGGAAAAAACTAATATTGAAAACAGAAAAGGTCAGGGAAATTAACTGATAGCAAACCAAGAAAATTTGATTGAAAAAAACATTTCTAAATGTATCAAAAGAAAAATGTTAATAAATTATAGCAAACCGAAACCCAGACAGTATCAAATTAATAAGATATCAGGCCGACTCTTGTGAGTTAAGCAAATTTCATTTGTTGTTCTAATTGCTTATTGTAACTAACTTACTCCGTTCACAGCCTTGCTTATCGTTTTCTCTAATCACAGGCATTATGAATCTATTTACTACGCTCCCAGCCCCGCTTCAGCCTTTGGCTTCAGCTTTGCATCCATTTTCATCCTTCTTTTTGTAACACTACTCTTCATTTTCTCTTTTGAATCATAGAACCATGCCCTGAAGTTTAGTACTCTACTGATCGTGACACCCTGTATACGTTGTCTGCAGGAGATGATGAAAGTGATGGGGCTCAAGTCCTGGCTGAACTGGCTGCACTGGGTGATGTACAGTCTGGCCGTATACATCCCCGTATCCCTGGTGGTGGTGTGGATGCTGACTGAATACACAGGCTCGTCTACGCCTGCGATTCAAGCAGACTATCTCACCGTCTGGGTCATCTTCCTCCTCTTTGCTTTCTCCTTCATCGCTTGGATCTGTGCACTCACTACTTTCTTCAATAATGGTACTTCTGGAGTGTCTTTCAACCAGAGAATACATTCAGTACTGGGGTGTTGTGTAGTCACTCCATTTGAATGTAAAAGCAGTGTTTCCAATTCTCGCTTTTCGGTTGGAAGTTTAATTTGATCCTTTGGTTTTGTAAAAGTAAAAGTTTACATCTCAAATAGTGATTTAGTAGTAGGAAGGGCTCCCAGGCTCTAACTTTGCTTCTAAATTTCTGTAGTTTCTGAGCTTTGTTATATGCTCTGTTACCTTTAAAAGTATACTGAATACTTTTGTCTTTTAATAAATAAAATGAATTACAGTCTACAGATAGGATTTGAGTTTGGATTAGAGGAGGACTGGTTGGTGAATTAACCTCTCGTTGGTTTGGTTGCAGGTACGATTGCCTTGATAGCTGCCGAAGTTGCGTGGAGCGTAGTCTCGATCTTGTTGAACACTGTGTTTGCCAACAACCCAGTCAAGTATCCACGTTGGGTTCACCTGACTACTTGTCTATGGCCTTCTCTTGGACTCCAGTGGAGTCTCAACACCATCTCTATCTTCCAGAAGAATGGTGAGACCCTTTGACGAACCTGTGCATTAACAAAAGTGTTCTAAAAGCTTTCCATCCAAAAATTTAAATTTTACTTCAAAAAGGTTTTTTTAATTGTAGTAAACCATAAAAAACTAGAAATTTGATAATAATTGATGAAATAATTATTGCTAGTTAGAGCTTTATAAAGTAAAATACAAACCACTCATCCTATCTTGTTACACTTACAGGCAAACAGTGGACGATTGACAATCTATTCGACGACGGTGTGGGAGGGGGAAGTGTATCTGTCGGTCATGCAGGTATCATGCTCATCGCAGATACGTTCATCTATGCAATCATAACGTGGTATGTGGATACCATCAAACCCGGGCCTTACGGAGAGCAAAGCCGTTCTACTTCTTTCTCCAGGTTAGAAGTGCTTAGAGCAGTAACATTTGTAATGCTGTGACGGTTGAGAGAAACAAAAACCGAGCTGGTCAGAAAGAGACATTCAAACTACCTTTAGGACTGGAGCTACTCTTTGGCCTTGGAAACTATTTTTTTAAAGAGTTGAACCAAAAGGTATACCTCTGGAAAGAATGATCTGAAATGCTAAAAACTAAGGAATTTAAAATTCATAATAGTGGCGGAAATTCATTTAATTAGATAATTGGACTTTTACGGCTACTTCTGGAAGAAAAGAACTAGGAAGAACAGGAAGAAAAATAAACTTCACTGTTTTCTTCCTGAAGAGGCCGGGAAAGTCCAGTTTTCCAATTAAATCATGGCGCTTGCTTCTAGGAGGCTTTATCTTCAATAAGAACTTAGGGAAATTAGGCTGAAGATACTAAGGGTATTTCTCACAGGGTCTTCATACACTCAGCAGACATCTTACAGGACTTAATCTAGGGAATAATGTATCATGCAAATTTTGCAGTCAAAGATGAGACTCTCAACTTTTCCTGTCAGGATATGAAGCAATTACAGCCAAAACAGAAATAAAGCAAGTGTTATTTGTACGCATTAATGTAGAAGATTTTGTTCTTTGGCAAGGTAAAAGCATTTTGATTAAGTTTGTAAATACTATACAGTATTTAAACTTATAAAAAACAAACTTGCATGTTTTAGGGCTGTTGTACATTTTTTAAATTTTAGAACATTTATAATGCTTGAAGGTAGTTCATTCATATTGCAGATCACTGTTTGGCTATTGTTGGAAAGGGTTTCTGTTTTGAAACTAAAGTTTAATCCTAAATTTATAACAAGTTTTATTTTTTTTTAAATAAAAATAAGTTGTGTAGCCAACCAGTGCCCAACAATTTAAAACAACAGTAACATTTTAATATAATAAAATTATTAAAAGTAATATATTCCATTCTATATTTTTTGCAGTGTTTCAAAAAAAGTACATACGATCCTAATGCAAACGTAGGTTCAAGTAACTGCAGGAACTACGAGGCGCCTCCGACAAACGTGAAAGTGGGGATCAGAATCGAGAGCCTGCGTAAAACATTCAACGGAGGCAAAGTTGTTGCTGTGGAGAACGTAGACTTGGACATCTATGAAGGAAACATCACAGCGTTGCTTGGGCACAACGGTGCTGGCAAAACCACCACCATGTCTATGTTGACAGGTAAGCCAAACATTAAGATTAGAGAAATGAGTTAGATGACCACCATAAGTTAGATAAAGTCTCAAGCAGTTTAGAATGATTTTCAACTAATTTTTCCTCTACAGGTTTTTTTTCACCGTCAAGCGGAAAGATTTTTGTCAAAGATGAAAACATTTTTGAAAACATGGAGAAGTTTCGCTCCAGGCTGGGACTCTGCCCTCAACACAATCTGCTGTTTTCATTCTTCACAGTTCTCGAACATCTGATATTTTTTGGAATGGTAATTAAAGTTTATAGCAATTTTTATATACAAGAAATATTTACTTATTGATCGACAATTTGTTTGGACATCTTTTGTGCAGTTTACGTTAGTTTAATAGGTAATCATTTTGTTACTAAAACTGGATTTTATTATATTTTAAACTTGAAATAATTTCAGTTGAAAGGTATTTCAAAAAGAAGATCTGAGGAAGAAGGTGTAGCAATACTGCGAGCTCTGAAAATCGAAGAGAAGAAGAATGAATTGGTGAAAAAATTGTCAGGAGGGATGAAACGAAAATTGTGTCTGGCAATATCTCTTATGGGAGACCCTAAGGTGAGCATACACCACTCTTGGATATTTATCGTGTTAATTTTTGTATATGCAAAACTTGTGATTCTGATTTTACTACTGAGGATCAAAAACAAAGGGAGTCCTAAGAAATTGAAAGAATCAAGATTAATTTCAAGGTAGTCCAAATGAAAAGGGGCAGAAGTGAGCCGAGATTTTCTGATGGGTAGTACAGTTCAAATCACCATTTAAATAGTTTAGTTAACATAGTATATTACTTTTTGATGCTGCCAACTAAGAGTGGAGCAGAGTATTACCAAGACTGATTACCAAACAGCAAACTTATCGTCTTCTTCAGCGTTGGAAACAATAGGACGTGTTTTGCATTCTTTAGCTCATGATCAGATAGTGATCTATCAAGTGGTGAAAGTCAGTACAGTCAAATTTACTACTACATAGGAAATTTTTCAAGAACTTATTGAGTAAGCTATTTTTACTCTGACAGCTGCGTTATTTCTCTCCGTGTAGAGTACTTTGTAGAACAGATTAGATTAAAACCACGTAATAGTTTGGATCCGTCTATTTTGAGCACAATTTGTATTGTGTCGTAAGTGTGAAAAAGGAAGAATAAAGGTGATGGTCCTGTAAAATGTTTAATTTGATGGATTGAAAATTACTAAAATTAAATTATATAAACATCTTTTAAAACTAACGACCTTACCAATTTGGCTAAAGGCCCAAATGGTTTAAAAATAAACATACAGTTTACAAACTAGTTTTTTTTTTTTTTTCTGTTCTTTGGTTCTTAGGTTTTCTTTGTCTATATATGATAAATATTCTAAAACGTATCTATTAATAATTATAACCCATAAAGATTACATTAGCATACAATAAAACAAGTAACATGACAAAATAGAATCAACAAGCATAGAATTGGAATACAATAAAACCAATGGTACTTGGGCAGGCAGTATTAAGTTCTAAATATAGGTAATATTAATTTTTACATATTTTGTCCATTTATATTTCATGCATAAATTCACCCACACTATAGTAATATATGAGTTACTATTACATACAAGTGATTATAAATAAATAAATTTGTATTGTCTTTTTACATTGAGCGGATCCGTGACGGATTGGTATCGCGCGCTATTCCAGAGCTCATCACTCCGGTGGCGCGGGTTCGATCCCCGCAGTTACCACTTATAATTTGTAATGTGACTATACGGTGACGCTAGGTAAAGGTCGAGGTTGAGTGGTAGAGAGGACTTTGTAGTCCTTACTTCGCCTTGTCAAACAAGACAAACTGTACATTGTACATTTACATGCATTGACAAAGTAGTTTTTTGGTCAAGTACACACAAGTCAAGTAAATAAGCAGGTAAATAGTTAAAAAGTGAACAGAATTCAACTTACGTTTAAGTACTTAAAACATAGGCCTAAGTCAGTGTTAAAAATCTATTTCTTTGAGACTCAAAAACTTTGTTAAAGCATAAAATGGATTTAAAACAAGCCAGTTATATAACTTTGTCATGAACGATTTTGTGTAGGATATTTGTCAATTATATTATGACTTACTTTGTTATATATTTTTAAGACGTTATTATGTGCTATTTTACGTACTAAGCACAACAGCTATACTTACTACTTCTAAACTGACTTACTATATTATAGTTATATTACTATAACTGTAAGAAGTCCTAGGTTAAGTATAAACTATAGTTTAGCATAAAGTTATGTAAGGCCCTTGACAACAGGTGGAGTTTCCCAACTACCTGCGTCAAGTTGTTTTTCTCTTGAAGTGGCAGGAAAGTTTGAGATAAGCAATTTGTAATTGATCTCAGCCACTATTCAACTATAAACTAGTTCTTCCGGTTCAATGTTTTATTTATTTTAAACCTTTTTCACCTTGCCAAGGAAGGTAAAAGTTTTTAGAAAGTACAGGAGAACTACAAAAACATTATTTTAGCTTTAATTGGTTTTAGAAGTTTAGGGGTGACAGTTTTGTTGAGGGACATACGGTAGATTGAAAATGTAATCTTTAGTAAACTGAATAGCTTAAAAAACACACTATAAGCATTGTTAATTTAAAATAGTGTTTTCTATGATTGCTCCTATTCGCTGCTGATTCTTGATTACTAAAAATAATGCAACATAAGTATGCTGTAACTGTTTCAAGGCGAAGTTAAGAAAAGCATAACAGTTCACAGGTTCAAGTGATTGCATTTGAAATAGTATTAAGAACCTTTGTCAAAATACATGGCTGAAATCTTTTCAGGTATTGGTTTTGGATGAACCAACTTCAGGCTTGGACCCAGAATCTCGAAGACAAGTGTGGGACATGCTTTTGGTAAGAGAAACTTAATTATTTAACTCATATTTTGCACGGTGGGATACAGCTTTAACCCTGCGGGGAGTTTCCATAATGTTTTCTCCAGTAGCACCAGATTTAGAGCAGGAGATTTATAATTATCAAGAATGAACAATCACAACAAGAAGAACAATCATTAGTGTTTTCATAATAGAATGTAGAATAAGAAAAGTCTCATGAAAGCCAATCACAAGTAGCAGACCATATAAGGGGTTTAGTAAACTACCGTACCGAGGAGCCAATAAGTACCTACCTCTTAAGAATACAGTAAAAAGTCGTTCACCCCCTTTTTTTTCATTGAATGTCATTTTGGAAATTTGGGAGTAAGGTCAGTTTGGAATAAGCAACTTTCGGTTTTAAAAATGTTCTACTGAAACTGACACAAGATATCTTTCAGCCTGAAAACAGAATTATGACTCATAGTCATTTTTATTGGAAATAGGAATATTAGAATAGGTGCCACCAGACTCACCTGCAATTTAGCGATCAAATCAGTGTCAAAGGGAGGTGTGTAATTCTACCATATTGTGAAGGTGGAGTGTAGCACCTGGGCATGTACAGTAGATATCTAGCTACACTGTAAACAAGGTACAACATAACCTCCTCAGTGCCCACGTCACCTACAGGTTACATTACCTTGTCTGTGTACATTGAGCCTGGGAATGAAGAGGATTTAACCTTCAGGAAGAAGAATGCATTGTGTATGTGCAGGAATTTCGAGGACAGAGAACAATGATCATCTCAACACACTTCATGGAGGAAGCCGATGTTCTCGGAGACAGAATTGCCATCATGGACCATGGCAAAGTCAGCTGTTATGGCACTTCTATGTTCTTGAAGAAACTCTATGGTAAGCACTTGACTGTACGGACTCTGTTACAGGTTAATATAAAAATTTGTAGTCTAGACTAAGCTACTTCATGTTTCTATCCTATAAGCTGTAAAGCTGTGAAAGCTAGTTTTCATTCAATAAAAGGTTTGTATGGTAGAACCTAACCTTGAACTGCTACAACCCATTGCTCTTTCTGACTGGGAGATGTTAGATTGAGGAGGTCAAGTGGCCAGGGATTGGTTACTTATGCACGGAGAGGAATGGGATTGGGTTTGGCTGTCCAGAAGATCAAGAGAGAAAGGGACAAGCAAGGCCACTGAACCATCCAGGAAACTAACATTGGGAAGTGTTCCAACACTCGGGGACTGTCTCCCTCAATATTATGGCAAGCCCCTCCTAACATCACGGCCCCTCATATCGATATCTGATTCAACCTCCCTGGTGGGTGACGGAGCATGTTCAAAACCCAAACAGTAACAATTCCAGCAATTTTGTGACCCACACTTTTCTATGTACCCCAGTGTGAAGTAATCTGAGCAGGTACTAAAACTAGACAGACACTGACTGGAGGGATTCTAACTGGAAAAATCGATTCTCCTGTTGCAGGCACCGGGTACCACTTGCACATAATGAAAAGGAGTCTCACAGCGTGACGGAGATCACCAGTGTGGTGGAGCAGAACGTGATGAGTGCCTCGCCCAAGGTGCTCTCCCCCACGCAGCTGACCTACGTGATCCGCACGGACGAGCTGCCACAGTTCCCAGCTCTGTTTGCAGCTCTGGAACGCTGGAGCACGCAACTCGGCATCACCTCAATGAGCATCACGTGCACCACCATGGAGGATGTGTTCTTGAAGTAAGCAAACTTGAACACTTCATCTACCGGTTCAATCTTTAAAATTTTACAAATAAGCATACAATTTAATTTTAGTTTGAAATTGTTTAACAACTTACTATAATAAATAAACTTAAGTGAATTAACTGCTATGTAAGGAGAGTTCACTATTAATGCAAATTTTAACCATGTCCTCCTTTCAGGGTTGCTGAGGGACTACATGAAACAGAAACCCACGAACAGCAAGTAAATGAAGAATACAGTAGGTATTTTTATTGGTTGATTACGTTAGTTTTAATTTTACTTACCATTTAATATACCATTTCAGTAAAACTAACATAGTTTTATACATTTTTTAATACAAGGTGTAATGTTTTTACAATTAAACATCTTTTAACTAAAACCGTTTTGTCCAAAAAAAGCATTTAACTAAAACAATCCAAAGTTTAATTTTCAAGTGAAGTTTTTGGCATTTCCCTTCATGGTGTTCACTTGGGAGACAAACTCGGTCAAATGGAGGGTGGAAAACAGGGACGTAATTAGAGACTTGATGCCGACAGAAGGTTGGGTTGATGTTTTCACTGGGGAAGCGGCAAATTAAAAATATAACATAACCTATGACTATATAAAAAATATAACATTGCTAGGCCTAAGTGTATGTTGCGTGTGTCACACACGGGCGTCAAGTCTCTCCCTACCCCCACCTGCTTTCCCCACCACTCATCCACGAGCTGGGCTGTCGACCTACTAGGAGCTCAGTTAGTGTGCGGGTTCCGTAGTGCGAGGTTTGTCAGTCAGAGTCTGGGTGAGATCCTTTCAATTATTATTTACCTACCACATCATTCTTTGTTTTTATCTATTGTTTTATGTTAAGGACTAGCATGTAGTTTATTCTGTATTGACGTTTCCTCAATTTATTTGTTTCTCTTTCTAATTTGTGTTTTGAACAGGCTATCAATTTCTTAGGATGTAGCGGTATTTTTAAATATTGTTTGGTAAAGTCTTAGGTTAAGATATACGAGGGTTATCCAGAAAGTAAGTTACGTTTTCGGTTACCTCCGCTAGGGGTGAAGCTAACTCGGCTATCTTGATATGTGGTTGTTACCCAGTTCAGTCTGCATCTAGCGGATCAACTCTTAGGTCTGTGTCGTACTTTTTTACGCTACAGTGTCGCTTGGAAATGTCTTTGTCAATTGAAAATCCCACGAGCTGTAAAGTGTGTGCAGTAATAAGGTTTTTGGCTGCAAAAAGCTGTAAACTGATTGAAATCTATCGGCAGCTTTGTGAAGTGTATGGGGACAATATGGTGACCGTACGAGTGGGAGTTGTTTCCTCATCCACCGTACAGTCCGGATCTTGCACCAAGCGACTACCACTTGTTCCCAACGATGAAGAAGTTGGCTGGCAACGCAGCGTTTTGACGATGATGAACGGCTGCAGGAAGAAGTAACAAAATGGTTGAAGGAACAAGCGGCAGAATTTTATGGCAAAGAAATTTTAAAGCTGTTGTAAATTTGTATGGCCAAATGAAACTAAAAATAAGAATTTTATTCCAAAACCTATAGGAAGTGGCTTTATTGGGTCCATCTACACCTAAGACTGGTAGCCATGACTTATAAAAATCGAGATTTCTTTTTGATGTTTTCATTTTTGGGACCTGAAAGTTGCCCCTTCAGTTTTTGAGCCATGAGATTTCTGCTTGATTCATCGTAAAGGTTTTGGGGCCCTTGAACCCTCTGAAAAAGTTAAATAGCAGCCAACGTTTCCAGATTTAACGGCGGCAATTGTTTGGAAAACCTCACAGTAAAGCAATCGAGAAGCAAAAGTTTCTGTCAGGGTTTTGACATAATTGGAAACACTATTACAATATTTTCTAATTTTAACTTAACTTTACCCCTGCTGTCACTTTTAGAGCACATGTTTTAAAGTATGGTGCTGCTGGTAGAGAGTGTTGATCTAGTCTGCTGGTTTTGTTGGTTTCAGCTGGTAAATACTCAAAAGTAAAGCGTCTCGGCCTTCTACATCACCAAGTTGTCGCTATGGTTTACAAAAAGATGCTGAGTAAATGGAGAACTCCTATCATATCTTTAATTTTTGTAAGTGTTTAAGTTTACATACAAGCTCCTGCACTTTAACGGAGCTAGACATTATTAGATTAAATTAAATTTTGGATATTCATCAGGAAAGAAAATAATTTGTTTACTCAAAAGAGAACAAATCAGCTCAGGCTACATCATTCACAAAATGTATTACTAAATTTGTTTCATTTGACTTAATACCAGCAAATCGGAAGTTGTATTAATTCTTTTAACAATCTATAAACTCATTTGTATTAAATTGCGTTGTTGATTTTTTATTTAATTGCATGTACAACTGTAAATCTATTATTGTAAATATTTTCTTGTATTACATTGTAAATTCTGTAAACCATTAATAATAAATGAATTGAAATCTCATTGATTTAAACATGAGAAGCAAAAAGAGAAGGGGGAAACGGCACTATGAAGAGGGAGCCAATAAACCATTCAAAAACAGTTTTACAAGGTTTCTATAAATTCTCTTAAAGTATAAAATTTATTTTGATAAAGACAATGTTAAGAGTTTTTAGAAAATCAACAGTGAGGCAATAGGCTTACCTAGCACAAAAGAGGCAAGGCTAACTTGTTAATGTGCGTCATTGTTATTTTTCAGACAGTTGTGCCGATTTTACTGACTGGTTACTTCTTCAATAGAATCATGACTGTAGAGTACACTCCAGATCAGCCCAGCATGCTTGTTAGCCTGGCTAGTATACCGAATGTTGATGTCTCGGTTTTGTCTGATGACACAAAAGCTACCAACATATTACGAAATATTATACAATCTGGTCATGCAACATACAACAACATCTCTAGAGGGACTGATTTGAAAACTTGTAAGTTTAGTTCTTTGTTATGTGGTTTTTAAGAGTTGGTTTACTATAGAAACTCATATGGTTAAAATCATGGTTTGGTTCAATTTGTATAGTGTTGAAATGCTGTTGAAACTGCGTTTTTGAAACCTTAAATTATATTAATTTTATAACAAATGATTTATACATAACTATAACACTAGGGATGGATTAGTACTAAGGTATACCCATCGTTCAACGCTTTTTGAGAAAGGCCCTTTGTATCCTGGATTGAGGCTGTAGAACGGTTTACCTTGTTTGTAAAAGTTGATGAGCCAAGTAGAATTTAAAAATAAAGTTAGAAATGAGCTTTTTAACAAGGCTTTCTATACTTTGCAAGTCTTTAACGGAAGTGAATTTCTGTAGGCTTAAATGCTCAACATTTTTATATTGCATCACTATTGCATTAAAAAAGTACTTTTAAGTTATTTGACAATGCTCCTGTTTTTATGTCCTTTAAATATTATAAAATTTTGTGTGCAAATAAAGAATGTCTAATGTCTGGTTCTTCCCCTAAATTATACTTATTAAATATCCACTTCTCTTTGGTAGGAACCAACCTTTTTAAAAATCAAATTGGCAAATCAAAACCGAAATGTCTTTTAAATTTGGACTCATGCCGCGGTTTTACAAACAAGAAAATGTACATTTGTCTCAGCAAAGTCTTTGCAGCTTGTATTAACTCTTTGAAGAATTATTTATATTCTGGATGAATTTTGTCTTACACTTTGCCACAATGTAATTTAGAGTAGCGTGTACTAACACACTTAACAAATAAAATAAAAACAATACAACATTTAAAAAAATTTAAAATATTTTATTTTATAATTTCTTAAAATAAATGATTACAAGTAGGGCTGTTATGATGCAGATTTGACACACAATCTCAAAGGTTTGAACTTTAAAAGAAGTTTATTTATGAAAATTCAATGCAAATTGTAAGAAAGACGTGTCCAAGAAAACTAATTTTTGTACATTGTGCTCATGGGTCAGCAGTATCCAAGGTCACACACAAGTGCTACTGCTGCACACTTTCAAGTTGTTTAATTGATTATAACCGATGTAATGTGTTTGCAGACTTTGATGAGCAGATAAACGACAATCTCGTGCACTACCAGCGGCAACTAGTCGCAGGGTTTGACTACAACAGCAGCATGTTCCTCGGCGGCTACAGTTTCTACTTCAAACACTCCTCCTCAGTGGTTTACAACATCATTGCCAACACTCTGCTGCAACTGGCTCACCCGGGGGCGAGCATCACGGTGCACAACCACCCGATCTCCGTCAAGAGTGGAGTAAGCAAGGGTGCTTGAGCATCAACTGCAATCGCAGCTACAATTAAAGCACAACAATATGTTTGATCATCTAGATATCCAGTTAAAATGATTTTGAATTGGAAAAATATTCGTTTGAACTTTTAACATTAAGGCTAACAATGCCAGCAATGGTTATGGGGGAGGAAGTAAATATTTTCAGAATGATTGAGAAAAAATCAAGAAGCAGGTCAGGATTTATAATTTTTTAAGAAACTAGTTATAGAGGCACACCTCTCCCTCTCAACATCTTTATTTTTATTTTATTTACCGTAGCTCTCTCCCAACTGTAACTACAAGCTACTACTTTTCTTAATTCCTTCATTTTTCCCATATTAATATTTTACTACAACTACTTTTTTCCTTTCCCAAGCTCATAGCTCTACCAATCCATCTCCGATACCAGAACAATCAATTATATCAAGGTCAAAGGGCTTCTGTTACTCCATGAGAAAGGAAGTTGTCCAGACGAGCGGTGCTAATTTCTAGTATCGGAGATGGATTGGTAGAGCAATGAGCTTGGGAAAGGATGAAAGTAGTTTTAGTAAATTATTAATATGGGGAAAATGAAGGAATTAAGGAAAGTAGTAGCTTGTAGTTACACAACCTTCAACCTTGAATGCAACCTTAAACTACTGCAAGTTCGCTATTTTTATGTTTCCAAACTTCTTCATCAGGTTTTCTAAATCAGAGATTGTATAAACTCCACCCATGACTCTTCCCACTGAGACGATGAAATCGAATTTTAAACTTGATAGTTCCAAGAAATGTTAAGGCACTACTCTTCTTTTGTGGTTTTCAGCTTTCCAGGGCTACTGTTTCTCCTAATTACTGTCTGCAGAATGTTTTTTTGGTTTCTTGTTTTGCTCTAGAGACATTTGGATGATTAGATCTTATGGCCTGTGGTATTTCTTTAGTAACAGTATTTAAGATCAAATGTGAGTTTGACGGCAGTTATAATGATGAGGACAGTAATAGTTCCAGGCTGAAAAAATGTTTCTAGTGATGCCTCCGGTTGTACCATCACCATCTGTTGCAGCTGGACATGTGTGACCTGGCGGCGTTGTCAAAAAGTCAGGTGATGTTGTTCCCGATGTTGACTACCTTCGTCTCTCTCGCTTTCCTCATCCTCACCATGGGCTTCATCTCTTTCCCCCTTAACGAGCGAGTCTGCAATGCCAAGCAGTTACAACTCATGACAGGCGTTTCTCCGTTTCTGTATTGGGTTACAAACTTCGTTTGTGACTTCGTTATCTACATCATCACTGCTCTGTTGATGATCGCCACTTTGTTCATATTTCAGACAAATGATATCTTATCTTCGTCTGGATATCTGGGTGAGTTTTGTTGTTTGAGCTCATTTTTTAAATAATTTGTCAATGTAATAATGAACCAAATAATAATCAGTTTCCATACTTTTTAAGCAAACTCTGACTGTATATTTTCTGACGGTAAAGACTTAAAAACAATCGCACTATATTCATTTTTTCTATGTTAATCTTGAAAAACCTGGTGGCGTTCTGATATACCAGCTAAATAGTTAGTTTTTACAATTTACAAACTATTTTTTGTTGGCAAAAATAAACTATTGCAACAAATAATATTAGAAAAAGAAAATTACAAGCTAATAAAGTAACATTTTGGCTCCAGCAGCTAAAGTTCATATGGTATTAAACATAACTCATAATATTTGTATCACATTCATAAAGAATTAAATACCAACATTCTATAGACTGATTATGAATTTATTTTCATGTTTTCTCACTATCAGTTCTGTTTTTTCTCAGGGACTCTGATCTTCGTGGTCGCCCTGTTTGGAGTTAGCGGCATAATGTTTGCTTACTTCTTCAGTTTCCTTGTTGGATCTGCGATAAAAGCATCAGTATTTTATACCATGCTTAACATGCTAACAGGTTAGTACAACATGTGAAAAATTAAGTATCATTGAATGAAACATTTTTAACAGGACTGTACTCACATTTAATCAACGAGGAAAAGCATTGACTTATTTTGGCATTTGCTTTTGAATAAATTAAATTCACAGTACAGTCTCTATAATGTGGCCGTTTGCCACTCCCACACTTTCAGTAATCAGGCACTCTGATAGGGATGGTGAGTCATCTATTATCAGGTTGAAATTCATTTTGTTTAGCCATGAAACTGTGTAGTAGACTATATAAGTGGTAAATTACCTCGTCAAACAGTTTCGAATGAGTGGAGTTCCACTACATGTTTCGGGACAACGGTTTTTATGTGTACAGTTTTAATGTGTACTACCACCTGAAGATGGGACCGTTGTCCCGAAACATGTAGAGGAACCCCACTCATTCGAAACTGTTTGACGAGGTAATTTACCACTTATATAGTCTATTATCAGGTGTTAGTACCCGTAAGGAAGTTGTGTCAAAGCACAATTGTGTGGCATTTGTCAGGGCCGGATTTAAGAGCATGCCGCCTATAGGCTAAAGGTTTATTTGCCGCCTCTGCAGGCAGTAGTGGCTGTGACCCGGAATTTCGTCCCATAAGCATGTAAAAACATGCATTTTCTTGGGACACCTCACACCTACAGTTTGTATCGTATTTTTATCAAATAAACTTTGTTTTAAAGTGCATTAAATGTTTCGATGGCTCCGCTGAGCAATTTCATTTTCCAATTGATAAAATCGTGCCTAGTAAAATAATAAGAGTTTCACCAATGCAGTACATTGTTATCTTTAAAATAAAACCTATATCAATAAGATCAAATCTCGGGTGTCTCAAGAAAATCATTGTTTTACATTGTTCTTATGGGACCAAAATTACTGTTACTGAATAAAAGTTGTATCTGTTGGCAATCTCAGAGAAACCCTGTGTAAGTTTTCTTAAAGTAAAAATTGTGATGTAACTGACATTACGCAGCTTGGGATGAAGATGACCACTGAGACCCTAAGGCTTTATTTGGCTGGCTAAAGTCTTCATGGGTCATGGGCTTAATCGGCGGTCAGAAATCTTGTCTTCAGGTGAAAAGAAACGTAAAGCAACACAAAACATTAGAAAATGAGCTAGCCTTTGCATAATCTGGCAGCATCATCAATTTTCTATTCAAGCACACTTGGCATGATAATAAAGCTAATAAATGCCGAAGGGTTTGTTTTGTTGAACAAAAGTAATAGAAAAACAAGCCAATTAATTAAACTCTGAGGCCAGTTATGAAACAAATATGATTTAATGTATAAGTGAAATGTTTTGAATACTTTTCTTTCAGGCACTGTTGCTTCTGTGATTTTGTGCTTCCTGGAGAGTTTACGGTCGATCTATTACCCGTACCGATATGTGTTCAGCTTCAATCCGCTGTTTGCAGTGACATACGCACTCACAGGACTGATCAGTGCAATGTACATAGACGGCACTTGTGTTCAATGCGGGGATGACACCTGTAAAAGTGAGTGTTTGGAAGTATTTTTCAAGTTATAGTATGGTTACAGGCAGGGGCAGCTCAAAGATGCATGGGCCCTTGGGCAGACTCAACGGCAGCGCCCCCAGAGGTGGTCTCTTTGGGGGGTAATACCCCCAGCTCAAGGTGGGGTCCGGCCACCCCTGGGAAATTTTAAAATTTCAAAACAACAAACGTGTTTTAAAGTGGGCCTAATGTTAACTCGCTATAACAAAACACACAAAAACTTACTACATTACTAGTAATATGACTATGAATAGAAAGTATTATTTTTTAATATTGAATGTTTATGGAAACATTTTTAACTAGCACTAAGCAATTTAAAAAAAAAAAACAGTTATTTTGTGGACCTTTTTAAGAACGGCCTCCTCTTGTTGCTTTTCAGCCGTCCTTTTCTGAAATTTTGCCCTACTTGGTTTAGAAAAGTTCATGTTACAGTATTGCCCTGCCCTCTCCAGGGCACCAACAAGTTTACACAAATCAATAACAATTACTCAACTCAAATGAATAACCACTGCTCAACTCTTGAAATAGAAAGGAACATGTCACAAACAAAATGACGAATTGGAAGTCCAAATGTACAGAGCATTGCTTCAGTGCACCTTTTCACATAGTTTATTAATAAAATATAATTTACCTTTTTGTTCTGGGTATCGTTAATTCTCTAAAAGTTTGTTCACTTTTCTTTCTGTAAGAATTCCCTTTTAAGCTCCATGCACCCACCGCCCCCCAAAAATGCCGTCCTCCTTGCGCCCCTGGGCGGCCGCTCGGGTTGCCGGGTCCTCAGGCCGCCTCTGGTTACAGGACCCAACCGTATAACAATTAAGAAGCAGAATAACGGGTACGACTTTTAAAAATGTATTTCGTTCAAGCAGTAGCTGTGAACTTAAAGGAACAAATGGTAAAATGTGTTAAATATTTGATTTAATAATGAAATGAGAAAAAATTGTTAAAAATTTGTTAAAATTAAATAAATATTTAGCAGGAAGAAAATATGGAAAAACTGTATTTCAAAATCAATTACAACTACAATAACTTCTTGTTGCTAATATGGAAATGGCTAACTTTAATCCTTTAGTATATTCAACAGAAACTTAATTTTGGTCATGGGTTTTTGTCAAGCTTCATACTAGTTCCCAAAAGAAAAACCATACATGTAATGACACAACACCTTGTTTTTCCTTATTTTCTTGTAACCAAAAACACAGGATATACTGTAGTAAAAAATAACCTGAACAAGTTAGAACATTTTTCTTGAAAAAGTGGGGTTTAATCTAGGCATTTTGGTTTTCGACATACAAACTAGCCTATAAAATCTAACAGAAGAACTTGCTTTCAGCCCAAGATCCCCTACAGTTTCTGGAGCCTGGATTGAAGACAGACCATCCTTACGGAATCTACAACCACATTCTCTACTTGATCTTTGATGCAGTTTTTTATTTCTGCCTGATCATGATGATAGAGTACGGCGTCATGAAGAAGATCTGGTTCTTAGTTTCAAAAATCTGGATCAAGTGGCAGAACGAACACGTCGAGGAGGACAGGGATGTGCTTGGGGAAAGGCAGCGAGTGTGTTCCTCCAAGGGTTTGAAAGGTAGTGACTGGTTTTTCATAGTTCTATTAACACAAAGTTTGTTTGATTTGTTCTTATATCACATCTATTTTTGACTTGATGTTATGATAAAGGTCGATGTTTTTAAACTTCTTAGAAAGTTTCCTCACAGTGTAATAATTCCATTGGTGAATTTTCCTGATACTGCTTGAGCAGGGATGGAAGTGATGGCTAAGAGGTGAAAGGAGTGTACGAATTCCATTCACCCTAAAACTCCTCACATTAGCTCAGATTTAACTCAGGATTTCACGGCTGATGTCACAACTATGATCTAGTTCTTCTAGTTCACACCGCGTCAAAACGTCACAATAATCAGCTTGAAATATTTGAGTCCCGCTATGGAGTAAAATTGTCAATCACTGATTGGCTGAAACAGATGCTCTTAACAATTTTGTTTTAGGACAAATACCCAAAAATATAATTCCATAAGACAAAAGGGATTGTATTTTTCTGTAGTAGACTATTTTCAAAATAAGTGCATCTATAGAACATAGACCTTTAATCTGTCTTAATAGAAATATACCAGAAGACATCTCTCTACAAATATGGTTGATCTGGCTATCCCCAGCATAAGATTTTATCAATATACAGCCCTAAAAACTTTGTGCAAACTACTTCATTAATTACATGTTCTTCTAATGAAACAAAGGAACTATCATTGTTAATCAATCTATTTCTATAGGTCATATCAGCTCATCGTCTATCTTTTATGTGGATGACCTTGGAAAGAAATACAACGGCAGGTCAACTGCAGTCCACGGAGTAACTTTCCAAGTAGGTCGAGGAGAGTGCTTTGGTCTTCTCGGGGTGAACGGTGCTGGGAAGACGACAACATTCAAGATGTTGACAGGCGAGGAGATCCCCAACAAGGGAGACGCAAACGTTCTTCAATACAGCTTGATGAGGCAGAAGTCACAGGTATGGGGTTATAGTAGACCCTCACTGAAAAGGACTAATGTGGCGGAAGGATGAGTGCGAGTTTAATGATTACTCACTTCCTGTCCCATTAAAAAAATACAAAAATAGACCAACAGTATCAAATTTAAGTTTCTAAATCATAATATACACATTTGAACTCATATTCTTCGCAATAGTAACTAATCCTTACTACAATTGGATGCACTTGTCAGCAAAGCAACGGGGGATTGATTGTTCTCCAACTTGAATATTTTTTGAAATTTCTTGTTTAACCTTGGATCGCGACATAGAATGGAATACGATGCAGTATAAGAGATGGTTGAAACCGCTCTGATATGCTACGCAACACTGTGTGAGTTTCACCGCCACGACAAACAGCCGGTTTTAGTGGTTATAGTGACGGACAGCTGGCCCTGTTCGTCACAGCGGTTCAATCCCAACGGTGCAATGCTAGTTGTTGATCACACAATGACCGCTGAGGATCACTGAAGAGAAAATGGCTCATCAAATCCAGTGAGGCCACTTTTGAGCCAAATCGCTTAGAGGTGTGGTTCAATGACTGGTAATGCACCAGAGAGGTGTTTTGCTGAAATTTTGCTTACAGGGGACTTACAGGAGGCTTTTACGAAAATTTAAAAATAAAATGACACGGCAAAGGGTTAACGAGGCAAATTTTAGACTAATTTACAAAGTTCTCTCTACCAATCAACCTGGACCTTTACTTAGCATTACCGCACAGCCAAAATAAAATTGTTACTGGTGACTGTAGGGATTGAACCCACGTCAGCGGGGTAATGAGCTTCAGAGTCGCACGCTATACCAACCCGCCACGAGTCCGCTAAATATAATAGTTTATACACAAATTTACAGGTTATACTATAATTTAATAGGGTAGAATACAATGAAAAAATGATATTGATCTTGGACACTGGCAAACTTCAATGATGCAAATTGCGCAGTGGGCAAATCCAGCCCTAGCCGAGCATCAGAAACAGTGTCACTGACTGACGAGCGGAAGGAAGCTAGATTTTTAGAAAAATGGTTTTATTTAAGTGAGTAATTTTTTGAAATTAGTTTAACCAACACTGCCATAATGCTGCTTTTGTAGTAAGTCAACCTTTTGGCCAAAGCTAACTACTACTTCATTTTTTTAACAACAATCATACTGTTATTTGTCAATACAATGAAGATATTAGCATTATTATTATCATCTGTAATTTTCAGTTTCTGGGGAAGATCGGCTACTGTCCCCAGTTTGATGCTATCAACCATCTTTTGACGGGCCGGGAGATGCTTTACATCTACGCACTCCTACGAGGCATTCCTTCCAAACATTGCGACTCAGAAGTATCCCACTGGCTTGAGATCATGGGTGAGAATCAGGTTTATCAGTATTCAATATTTAGTTGAAATTATCACCAACGTTGTACAGTAAGTGCACATTTTTTAAATACAGTAGCTGGCATGCCCGCTTTGCACTAATTACCTTAGGTATATGCCTGAGCAACAATATTATATTTAACAGTCACATCATATTTCTCTATAGTATTTTTCTCTATACCATAGTGCTTTCATATATTTCGTCAATTTCAATGAGTTGATGGTAAGCTTTTAGTTAGAGAACCACAGTTTGAAGACAAACAAGAGAAAATCAGTTCAGAAACTTACATCACAAATTGTATTAAACTGTTTAATATAATTTTCAATTTATCCCAGAATCTTCCATGAACCTTTATTTACGATTTTTTTCCTTCCAACCTGTACGATTCCTGCATTACCAAATAGATGTTTTATGTAGTTGAAACCCCTAATTTCAGGCTTGAGGGAGTATGCGGACCGCCGATGTGGGACGTACAGCGGAGGCAACAAGCGAAAGTTGAGCACGGCGATGGCATTCATTGGTGCGCCGGCGGTGGTGTTCCTGGACGAACCCACCTCGGGAGTAGACCCGGTGTCCAGACGAAAGCTGTGGCACATCATGTCTCAGTGTCAACAAGCTGGACAGTCCATTGTGCTCACGTCTCACAGGTCAGTCAAAATATCTTTTGGGGTGGGGAGCTAAACCTCTGTTTGTGTCAAAAAGTACTTTAGCTTAACCTAATGATGTGTGCCTACTTTAAAAACTGTGGCTGTTCAAAACTTAAGGAGGGATTTTTGAAACACTCTGTATATTTGAGCTAGTTATCACATTAACTTTCAACAAAGACATAAAAAAACCATCAAACCTCTGACACAAAAGATAGCATTTTGCTTGAACTCACATTAGTCGGAAGAGTAATTTGAAACAAGTTTTGAGATCTCAACAAGACAATAACTAAAAATAATGGGATCAAAGGTATGTATTATGGTGCCTCAACAAGGATTAGTAAAAGAGGTTTGTATTTACTCTGTAAATACTGTTTGTATTTAGTTTGTAATATACTTGTAAGAATATTTTAGGACATATGTACACAACATTGTTTAATTTTTTGACAAGTCTTTTTCTAGTAGTTTTAGTTTATAATACATTCTTACATTGTAATTCACCTTCCGTTTAACCAATTCATTATCATCTTCATTTCCAAAAAAAGTCAAAACATATTTTGTACACTGACTTTAATAAATTACTGTAAATGTGAGATCAAGAAAAGGGATTTTCTAACCTAACCATATCAGCCAATAGCAAAAGATCCAATGGTTCAACTGGAAAATTACTATCAGATGAAAACTATTACAACTTGAAGTATTACCTTTTAGACATTAAAATTCTTCTTATTGGTCAATGTTTTGTGTTTTTCATCTCCAAATCATCTGCCCTATCGCAAGCCAATGAAAGCACTATGTATTTTGGGTTTAAAACTTATGTGGTTTGTCATATTGAAATAAAACTTTTGATTAACTACAATAAAAAACAGTATAAAGAATAAAAAGTTAAGCACTAAGTGTTTGTATAGTATGGAGGAATGTGAGGCGCTGTGCTCGCGGCTTACAATCATGGTGGCGGGGAGGATGAAGTGTATCGGCAGTGCGCCTTACTTGAAGCAGAAGTTCGGCCAAGGTTACACCGTCAAGATAAAGCTGCGATGCACACGGCAACCTCAAGACACCATATCCAACGTCAAGCACGAGATGACTCGCTGGTTCAGGAACTGTGCGATCAAAGACGAACACCTGGTATGTTTAAGAAATAGCTGTGATATAAGTAGGAATGGATGGATGGGATTGAATTTTCTCACTTGTCGTTTTTTGGGGCAAGATAAAATTCTAGTTTTTTTAATAATAAATAAATAAATAAAATATATAATTATATCTTTGTCATTAGGATCTTACAATCATCGACAATTGTCAAAACTTAAGGCTACTTTCTTTAACAGGTTATACCTCAGAATTCCCTAGTATAACTATATACATTACAATAAACATTGGCTGTTTTATATCAAAATAATTGAAAAAGAAAATAACAATTAAAATTCCAATAAATTTAACACATTTTAATCTAATTGTATTTTTTTTACTTCAAAAACTCTACATCATAGTAGAATGGATTTTGAAGTGACTAGATGTAAATTTTACCTTCTTTTTATTTTTTAGAGGCAATAATTTTTCTTTTTTTAATTTACTTCTGGTCATTTCTGATAAACAGTAAAAACCGTTTATTTGAATAAATGTCTAAAAATGTTCTATTGAGCTAAGACTTTTAAAGCGATGACCATATGACTATTTGTTGTCTTACTTAATCCGTGGAATTCAATGTAAGTATTGTTTTTGTTCAGCTTGTATGATAGCTGTGAACTTCATGGGTTGGGCTCAGAAAGTTATAATTTTTAATTATATATACTGCAAGATCAAATATATACAAGTTAATTACAGTCTGGATTTCCAGTTGGATAAAAAGTGGTCTACATTGTTCTAATGAATGTTTCCCTGACATACCCCTTACGTTTTTGTGTGTGAAGAATTAGGATGTCTTGGATTCTTGAACAATAATTACCTGACAAAATTAAACCATATCTAAAAATTGATTGAAAACATGCAAAGTAAGCTGTTTTAATATAGCTTTGGGGAACAATATTATTTAGACGATTTAGTAGGTAGATAACTCTAGATAGCCTTTAATCAACATGATTGCGCCAGGTCGCCATCCCGTAAGCGAGGTACTGAGGGCAGTGAAGCCGGGCCACGCCCCCCTCGGAAGGCAACAGTCACTGTTTTGCTGCGAGAACGCATGAAAAATTCCAGTGCACTCATTTCGTTCCCACTGTGGTTTCAGTTACTCACAGTGCATGAATATTTTTTACCATATGATAGCCAATTAAGTAAGGACGCCAATGGTGTATATAACATGTTCAGAAACCCTCGTTTTCATATTTTTAAAATTCATTAAAGTCGAAACTTCTGTATAGATTTTAAATCATGACATTTCAAAAGTAGTCGGCAGCTACTTTTTTTATTTTTGGTCAGATAAAATTAAAAGTAGTGGAAGTTATAGCCAAAGAACTGAATTTACCATATATTATTTTTTGAAAAAAATAGCTTCTTTAGTTTTGGCGTTACGGCAGTTTTAGTGTGGGACAAGTTAACTCGCTTTTTTACCGGTTACCGCTTCTCGCCTCTGTATTCTGAGTGCATTAAATCATAGATGAAATACATTTTATCTATGACTTCGTCCTGTCAAAAATATTTGTAATGTGGCCGTTTGTTTTTGTTTTTTTACTGTACATATGTTTTATAAAAATAGGGATATCAGCTGGCAACAAATAGCAATAAAGCTCAAATTGTTTACGCTTAGTTAGAACACGTTTGTATGGGAAAAGAAAAGGGCTGTTTAAAGGGGTTCCCGCAATATTCAATTTTTCTCCCGTAAAACCATCCTTGAACTCCAACGAACATTTTAAAAAAGATTTGGCCAAATTGGTCCAGGCGCCGTTGAGTTATGCTTAGAAACACATTTTGCGATTCATTTTTATATAATAGATAGATTAAACCTTCAAATAAAATCATTCTTAATTTATAATTTCTTTTCCTTTCTATAATAATAATCACCAAGCGCAGTTGCCTTATGGTGCAGTGGCCAATGAAAAAATACTCACATAGGTGAGGAAAAGACCATATTCACGCACTTGGTGATGAATTTTGTTGATTGAACTAGCCTTTGCTTTACAGCAAAGGAATAAACATCTATAGAGTGTCTATTGACTGTTCTTTGTTCCAGGGACTGCTGCACTACCACATACCGGATCCAGCACTCAGGTTATCTCACCTGTTTGGCAAGATGGAACTGCTGAAGCAGGCCCACCCGGTTGTCGAGGACTACAACATCAGGGACACTTCCCTCGAAGAAGTCTTCATGTCATTTGCCCGCAGCACTCAGTAGTTTAACCCCTAAATTGGCACAATAACTTTTGTCATGTCATTAGGGTCTATTGCCTCGCATAGACCCTTTGGCAACCCTCGCACCTTTGCCTCGCATAGACCCTCGCACCTTTTTGGCAAAAGGTTGGTTATATTTTGTTATAGGTAAGGAGGTTATCCATTTCCTGGTTCAACAAATTTAAAAACATTATCTATATATTAAAAGAATTGGTAAAAATCTAACGGCTTAAAAACATTATATAGCATTATCTATATATTAAAAGAATTGGTAAAAATCTAACGGCAGTCATTGGAACCGTTATCAGGCCGATTTTCTTCATTTTTTCCTTTTGAATGAAAGGTATTTATGCGTAGATTCATCATCAGACATCGCTTAACTTTCGCCCTTCTCAAGTTATACTCAAAAAGGCTTTTTTCCCATGTTTTCTTAGCTTTGTCAGGTTCTAATTGAGATAAATTATTTGTTTTGGAAAGATATCATTCGATATATTTAGTTACTTCTAAGAGGAGTCATGCGTGGGCAAACAATTTTTTTGGCACTGTTCTAAAATTTAAATTTGCTTGAGATAAAACATATGGGCAAAGTATTAAAAATACCCAGCTGCTGTAAATGTAAACATCAACAAATAATGACAATAACAGTGTATAAATAGTTTCAACTTTAAGGAAATAGTCATTAGCAAAGGGAATACCCAAACCGAGAGGCAGAAGCAGAACTGAGGGCGCAGGCCGAAGTGGGAGTCCCTTGGCCAGGTCACTTGTGAATATGATATAGTTCTATGTAAGGGTCAATCAACATTCATTCATATATTCGCATACACTATTTAGGTCACAATGTTCTGATCATAAATAGTCTGGATTGAGGCCATAATGAATACAGTAATTTGAATAAATCACAATGTTTACTAAAACAGTATTTTATTTGTTAGAGGTGGATTTTTTAAAAACTTTTCATAGTCCAGATTGGCAGGAACACAAAATAAATTTTTGGACAAAGGTTGGAATCTATGTGCCTAAGTCAAAAATCGGACGAAAATTAGAATTACACTTAAAGAATTGGACTTAAACAATGCAGCATGACCCTAATATTAAAAATATGCCTTGACTATATTTTTAGTACAGAATTAGGAACTGAGGTGTGAAAGAGGCACAGTTGTAAAAGAAATCAGATGAGCAGAGAGGCAAACAAAAACAAAGGACCCACTCATTTTAACTACCTACTATTTTTTTCTACAGCAGATGATAGTTGCTAATAAATTTATGACCATTTGAGCTCTACACAAAACCCCATAAAAAACTGGAAAATTGCTTATAACTTCTATTTACAAGATTTATTGAAATTTATTATTAACTATTTGTTAGAAACAAAATTTTATTTTTTATCATAGGACAGTAATGGTGTCTTAGATAATAGAGTATCCCTTTCTATATTGACTTTGTTCCTATCCCACCTTTTGCAAATTTTTATTTTAAGTGGCACTACTGTACATGTAATACAAATCTCCTGTACTTTTACTCTTTTTTTAATCATTGTACCGCATTTATGTAACTATAGAAACAAAAGTACTGTAAACATAAGGTAATATACTATTTATTGTAAAACTAATTTATGCTCTAAAAAAAGACTAATAAACTTGTTGTTTTCTTAATAAATTCTTTGTGTTTTCCCTTCAATGGCAATTTAGTTTGCTTGTTTTGTATCAATGAAAGGGAGACACAGTGGAAAGACATAATATGTCAGTATGATTTTATAATTCAAAAAAATATGTGTACAACAATCCATTGTTTGTAGCATTATTGTAGAGCCATATTATTTAAACTATCGTTAGCGAACAGAAAAACATGACGTTTCAGTATCTACAATCTGATCCTGACTTCAGGTGCAAAGGTAACCTAAAACATGACATAAGACATGAAAAAGTCATCAGCAAGTGCGAGTCGTTTCAGGTTTGGAATAATGAAAACTCTGATTACTTTAGTCTAGGTCTTTGTATAATGCATCAGGAGGAAATTGCTAGTTAACAAAGTTTTAATTTGTAATGAACTTAACTTACATATTTTTTAATAATATGGCCATTTTTCAGTGGTTGAGCCTACCATTGTTCTCATTTATTGTTATTCATTCCATTCATTTTGTAAATAGTGTATCATTTTTATCAACATGCCAATGCAATGTATTTTGTTTCTGACAGTAAAATGTTATGTTTTGTGTTACATTTTTTCACCTAAAGGCAGGGTCAGATTGCAGATATCAATATATTATGTTCCTCTTGTTCATTAACAATGGAAATGTATGCAATATTTCAAATTCGGAAATTCCCCTTTGTTAAAATAAGTTTTTCAAACAAAAGTCAATATTCAAGAGTTGTAAAATCAAAATTTTACCCAACTATACTAAAAACGACGGATTTTTTAACTTTATACACCAACACAACAAAAATACGACCAAGGTAAAGAACACAAAACACATTTTGGTAAAGAACTTTATTTAAAACCTTGTCACAAGGCGAGAATCAAATTTAGCACCTTATGCTAATAAAAACCACTGACGAGAGCAGCAGATTGAGGCGCATAATTGAGTTGATCTCAGTCTTCAACGGCCTACAAGGCTCAGTCTTATCGTTCTAGGCCTACTTACGAGTTACGGTAATTGTGAGGAACTAACTAACAACAACTGACAACTCACACGACATGACAGGTCACATTATATGCGAACAGAAGCGGGATATGTGTAAGCACACGACATCGGAATCAACGTTCACTGAGGTAGGTTATTTGTACATGAGTTACACCTCGTGACGATTGCAGTTTTACGGAGCTAGGCCGGCAAGTTAGTCGTAATCCAGGGGTCTGAAGTGCTATCAACGATCGGTTAGCAATGCCTAGAGGATGTTTCTAGTTATGATTCAAATTCTAATGGATTAGTCATCCCTACTCCTGCCGACATTATTTAGAACTTATTTATTATTTTTATTAAAACAAACGTTTTTTAAATATAAAAGTATAGGCATATTATGTTTGAATATAATTTTAGTGATGTAAAACGTATGTTAACAATTTGACTAATTGAAATTTGACTTTAATTAAAAGTATTTCAGTTTTTGACCTACTGTATTAAAATATAACACAAATCGTCATGAGTTAAAAATCAAGGTCCAAAAGACCTGTGAACCGTAACCCGTTAGAGAAGTTCAATGCTACATGTCTAGAACTCATGTTGAAACATCTCTATTTAAACGCAGAAACTGCAACCGTCACGTTAACATTGGTTATGGCAGTGTTTCAAGAATTACTAATCAGTCTGCTCCTTAATCTAGAGTGCCAAGCACGATTGACTTCCTTCCTAACCTAAACTAATAAAACTCCAATAGTCATAAACATTATTGCTCAACTATTAATCCTCATTTATTTATAATTGCACCAAAATGTACACAAAAGATCAACAAATTAACAGTTAAAGCGAGCCTGAGAAAAATTAATGTGGCCTGCTTGAGCATAAATTGTTAGTACAATAAACAAGTATAAGACAATGGTGTCTAAGTATTATAAAATGATTGAAATGTATATAAGTCAGAATTGTAGAAAAATGTGATGATCAAAACAATAAATTGAAGATTAATAAATCAATATAAACAAAACTTAAAATTAATATAATGATATTCGAGCTCAGCTCCAACCTAAGAATAGACACTTTTACACAATACTTGATCAAAACATTGATTGATATACTATACTCGTAGATACAACATAATAATATTCTATAAGATGGTACAAAACAACAAAAAGTGACAGGGTGAATCCCTGCGTGGATAAATTATATTTTCTCACTTTCAAAAACAAATAAGCATTACATTTTCAAATAGGTAATACAGTAGCTACTGGTTTAGCTTGAACAAATAGGATCAAAGTGTTGTATAAAAAGTACAACCTTTTCAGATATTTAAAAAATCAAATTAAAAATGTGTTAATAATTGATAAGCACAAAATGTTTTGAAGAGATAAAAGGTTTTTATCATGTTTTTCTAAGCTGCAACTATGCTACCTTATTGTTTTAAAGCAAATGTTGAAGAAATGTATACAAAAATTACTTTAAAAGTAAAAATCACTACAAAACAGTTTTAAGTAACAAATACAGTCAAAAGCTTGTACAATACATTCGACCTTCGACTAGGCAGCGTTATTGAAAACAAAACAGTAAGTAAAAGATGTATATAGAGGTAAAAATCGGTTAGAATAATAATACAACAATACACATTTAAACATTAAATTGTTATCAATTGGTAAAAAGAATTGTTATAAATGTGCCTCCACAAGATGAGATCAGGTATATCTGGAGAGGTAATACAAGTGTAAACAATACGGATAGAACATAAATGGATAATATCAAAGCTTTGACTGAAGGTGCTTAATTATGTACATCGGTGACTAATCTAACATGGAAGCAGCTCGCGGTTACGCAGTTGTCTTAGGTATATACGGTATATGCCCTCGGGGCTTGTCAACAAATATGTACGTAATGGCACCTGTGGATCAGTCTTGCCACCTTATCAGTCTTATCAAAGTCTTACAGTAAATGCGAAATCACAACATTTTAGTTTTGGACTGTGGCCAAACCGTCCTCTACGTATCTTGTTTTTTGTACTTAAAGACATCGCGTCTCAATGCACCAGAGGAACTATGCAATAATAATCAATTCTGTCTATCCCTTAGACAATTTATAAATACAAATATCAAACTTTGTAAACAACAACACACACATGTACAAAGTACAAAAGAGCCAAACATTGAATGCGGCATCAGTAAATAAAAGAACAGTATACATCACGTAAAATGACCAACAATAAAACTACCCTATTTTATACTGGTTAGTAAAACTTCCAATTCGTAGTGTTTGGAATTTTGTACCGGGGAGTCTTTACGCCCTTTGGTAAAGGGTCGGTAAAACTAAAGGAATCTGATGTGTTTAAACTCTAAAATGTACAAAACAATCACAGATCAACAAAACAGCAGGTTTCTTAATTAAACTAGACTCGTATAGGACTGGTGAAGCGACCATAGAATGGACTGTCTTTGACAACTGCTTCGATTAATCACTCGACAAACAAGATAAATCGATATTTACAAACTAGAAATATGACAAATTATGACAACAAACCTTTCTAAGTAAGGTTAATATAACATCAGATTCCTTCAGCTAAAGACTGCCCTCTCTACACAAATCAAAATGTGTCATCAAACAAATAAAACCCGTATTAAAACAGCTGGATGCGATTGTTTCCAAAGTCGACGACGACGATATGTCCGTCGTTAGTAAGGCAAACTCCGCTCGGACGATCGAGTTGACCAGGTTCTTTGCCAAAATCTCCAAACTGCCACAAGAAACTCCCATTGGCCTCAAAAACTTGGATGCGGTGGTTTCGTGAGTCTGCTACAATGATGTGCCCGTCTTTATCCACAGCGACTCCTTGTGGTCGAAGGAACTCCTTTGCTCCCGACCCTTCACTTCCCAGGAATCTAGCGTTGCGGAAGTTGGAATCAATCACCACCAACCTGTGATTGTTGAAATCTGTGACAATAACCATTCCGTTGAATCCAAAGCAAACACCTCTTGGAGAGTCAAAGTGTTTCCACATGGTTGAAGTGTTCTCGTAGCCGTACTTGTTCAAGAAGGTTCCATCAGGAGAAAACAGTTGAATCCGGTGGTTTCTGGTGTCAGAGACGACAATCCTTCCATTGATATCTACATCCACATCCCACGGATAGTTGAACTGACCATTTTTGGTGCCCTTTTCTCCGAACATGTGGACAAACTCTCCGTCTGAATTGAAGATTTGAATCCTGTGATTGTCTTTGTCGGCTACAACAATGCGGTTAGACGGGTCAGTGGCAACTCCTGCTGGTCGATCAAATTCTCCTGGATCACTTCCGTGGCGACCGAATCTACGAAGAAATACTCCAGAGGAGGCAAAGATCTGAACCCGATTGTTACTTCGGTCAGCTATGATGATATTATTGTTGCGGTCACAGCAGATACCCCAAGGTCGACAAAGTTCTCCGTCTCTGTCTCCTTCTTTGCCAAAAGTGACCTTTACAGGTCCAGCCTCAGTGTAGTTGCGACCACTGCGAGAGTTCATGCTGTAAGAAGAACTGCCCTGGAAATGCTTCCCACAAAGCATCATCTGAAGTCTGTGCGAATCTTCGACCGTTGCTCGGTAAGGGATGTTGAAAGTATTTTCCCTTCTCTCTAAGTCTGTGATCATGAAAGAGTTGTCTGGCGGTGAAATGGAGGCTACGATAGAATCGGGCCCTAAAATGTTGTCGTTCAAGGAACACTTGTTGAAGATGCCCAAACCCAAATCTTTGCTGAAAGAATTTGCTAGAATGTTAACTGGTGATGAACTGAGAATATTAGGTGGAGAAGAGCCCAGAATGTTAGATGGTTCATTGAGAGCTAAGCCTGAAGGACCAAACCCAGTACTAGTGACGTTCCCCATGGAAGAGACAGCAGTATACAAAGCTGGTTCAGGGGAGTAGAAAATTATGCTGTCATCTTCGTTTGGATTCATAGCCAATCTCATATGCTTGAAGACATTCAAATCATTCACTGCTTGATTTCTGGCCTGCAGTAGATCATTAGAAGAATTCCCTTTAAAAGCATCACTCAGGAGATCATGTGTTCTTCCACATCGAGTCAAAGCTAGTCTAAACTCGTCAATTTGCTGATTCAAGATCTTCCCTTTGAAAAGTCTAATCCGCTCGACTCTGTTGATCAGTTCTCTCTCCCGTTCTTCCAACAGCATGTGCATCTTCTTGACAGCAGACTTCACTTCTCTAGTGACGGCGTTGGCTCTCAGTTCGATATTGTCCATCATTCTGGTCGCTGCTTCTAGGTTCTCCTTGGTGGTCACCATGGTGCTTCTTATGTCACAGAGCAGCTTAATGCTGGCTTTGCGGGCTTGGTCGCATGCATCTTGGTAGTAGATGAAAGAGTGGCCGCTGTGCTCCGTAGCCACGCACTCACCGCAGATAGCGCAGTTACACGTCTCACAGTACAGAGAGATTATTTCCGTGATGTGAAGATCGCAGAAGTGGTTGTTGGCTTGTGGACTGACAGAGGCAGGAAAGGTGGGACTGTCGATTCGTTGGATGATGTGGTCTTTTGTCAGTCGCATACGCTGGTGGGCTCGGACACAATGGTCACACAAGGCTTCGTTGCAGTCTCGACATCGTGAGGTGACGACTGACCCCTCGTCACACACTCGGCAGATGTACCTAGAATCAAAACAAAATTTTTATACAGATTTATTGGAATAATTAGATGTTATCTTTTGCTCACTCTTTTATACACTTATGAGCGTGTCAAAATGAAATAATAAACATAGAAAGCTAAACGATTCTTACGTTGAATCGTTACTGGCTTTCTTGTAGTTTCTACAAGAATAAATAAGTAATTTGAGGACCTAGTATTTCATTGTGATAGTACCAACGTCACAAAACCACGCCAGTGATCAAGGTCATTTCAGCACCGTTATCTAGAAACATTGTAGATTAGCTATGTGCAAGCGTCTATTTTACTTCTTGACAGCCCTCATACATTTGGTAACTATAAGAGGGGGTACCCAAAAATAACGGGAATTTCATTATAAAAACCATATTTTATTATTTTTTTACTAATTTACATGTATACATTCAGTATATTCCCAGTTAGTGTAATGCATTTGTTAATTTGACCATTTCATGGTTTAAAGCACCCCTCATACCCCTTACTCTGAATGGCTGCACCACGCTCCATCCTCTTTGGCTTTTCACTCCTTAATTTTTGTCATAACGGTGATATTTTATGAATATTTTCATTTTGGGGAACATAAAAAGTCACCTGGGAAAAGATTTGGTGAGTATGGGTTGTGGGGAAGGGTGGTCATGCTGGTATTGGCTAAAAACTAGTGCACTGAGATGGCTACGAGGGCAGGCGCATTGTCATGATCAAAGAACCAATCTCCATATCGCCAAAATTTAGGTCTGGAGTGTGTTGAAATTTGCTAAACTGAATTTTAACACACTCCAGGTAGCAAAGAAGCATTCTCAATGGTCTTCAGACGGTCTTATTGCAATATTGGCGGTTTTTTCTGAACAATTTCACCAAACCGAGAATTAGAAAGTCGTCCGGGACGAGGCTTTTCTTCAATCGACAGGGCACCATCTTGAATTTGGGAAAAATAGTTCAAAACATGGTCTTTGTAAGTTTTTAATAATTGCAACAGATTCTGACGCGTTCTTACCGAGAAAAAAGGAAAAACCTCGTTGCTGAACTTTGTGCATTTAATTAAACCATCAAAACAAAACGAGGCAGAACAAAAACTACTTTTAGAAAAACGCACACAGCTCCTCTTCACAGCCTCTCAGACTGGCCACACAGAGCGCACTGAACTCAGGAAGAGTTGCGCTTTCAGCCCCTATCAGCCAAAATGTGAACTATGCGCTCCCCACCTCACCGTCGACCGATTCCCGATACTTTTGGGTACCCCCTCGTATATTATAACCGATATGTAGATGGTTACGCACACGTACCTGGGAGACTCGGACTTGTCGCTGAGGATGTCACTGAGCAGCAACTCCCCCTGCTCCAGCGAGTATACACTGCTCAGGCAAGATGTCATCGAGCTGTCGTCGGAGAACGCTGCCACTGCCATTTTCTGCAACAAACCCACCACGTCTCATAGTTGAAAATGTACACCAACAAACATTTGCGACCGAGTATACTTAATCGGTTTTCATTCTTTGCTTTAGCTTGGTGACTGCTGCATCCCGGTAAATTTGTGTCAAACTATACCCAAGTCGCTCTTTAGTAACTTTTTACTTTACTTGACTTGCCTGAAATGGCAATATTGCTCTCAAACCATTTTCTCCTCACTATTAATAAAAATAAAATATTTTACAGCAACTTTTCTGCAATCTCTCATGTGTTTTATCTGGTTTCAAGTTATTATTATATTTAACTCATTTATGTTAACATGTGCTAAACATTAGTAGACAAAATGTCCCATATAAGTAAATATTAGAAAGCTTTTCGCAGAAACTTTTTTAAGTCCACATAAATGCAGTCAGGTATTTTCCGGTTTAGACATAAGTCACCAACTGGGACAGTTTTTGCTGGGTCCCCTGGCCCTACATTGGAACAATTTGACAATCAAAACCTAATTTTACTAATCAGGCCAAAATAGGAAGTTCTGGGAAGAATGCTTTCCCACAGATGTTATAACAAATTCTTTTACCTGTTCCTTCTTCAAACACTTCACTCATGACTCAGTTTTTTTACACCTTAACCCACACAAACACAAGGTTTTAACAAATATAAAGAACAGTCCCATTATGTCAGTGCAGTTTGTAATGTAAACAAGGTCAGCAATAAAACACCTTTTTTTAGTTTGCTTTGGTAGAAAAAGCAGACATGAAATTTAACAAAGACTGGCAAACGGTTATAAGTATTGAATTAAAAATAGAAATTCCTTCAACTTCAATGGCCCAGGAACCGTGTGAACACAAGCTTTTTGACAGTGATGAGTTAGAACGTCGCTATTGGTATTTGTGATATGACGGCGAAGACGGAGGCGGAGGAAGGGGCCAGGGGTGGGGCAGGTAGTCTGGGCCACAAAAACACGAGGGAGGGCCCTAGCCTCAACCTTGAGTTGGGAACAAGTGTTCTGCCCCGAAACCCTCGAAACCAAAACCGCATCCCAGAGGCCAGCCCGTATACGTGACATCGATAATCCAGCATTTTTCGAAAATGCACTTGAGGTCGAACAAATCTCAAAATAATTTCCAGTAGGTTTACACACCATTGGTCACGTCTGTTCTGAACGCCTCTTCCAATCTCTGCTCTTGGTCAGGCTAAACGGATGATAGCGATACACATTTTGACGATGGTAACTAGAACGGAGTCTTATCGGATTCAGACCATAAACATAACCTAAAATCATTTGGGGGAAAATGGTCTTCCAAAAGGCCTCATTCTAAAAATGAACAATTGTACCAAATGTCATGCAAATCGGAAAAATTTCAACCAGCCTGTACAGTGCATGGTTACTGGTAACAATATTTATTCCTTAGGTTATGCGTCGCGAGTTTCTTAAGCGTTTAAAGTCATTGGTTTGACCAAAAGCAACACAGTTTTAAATGTCTTCGTTTTGAACTATGTACGGTCAACGTGTACTATGTAAGAAGAAATGAATAGCTAGATCTCCTTTGGAAATCGAAATTCGCTAGTGAAGATGTTGAAAAAGTGTAATCAGAAATCCTAAAATATAATTCTGTATATTGTTGTTTGTTAGTAAATCTAGACAACAGCTATCAAACGGACGGGTGACTAACCTGCTGGGGACAAACAGTACCAATTTGCGAATGGGAAAATTGTCATACAATTTGAATGTTCTGGTTCACTGGGCAATATCAAACGGCAAAGCATAGATCCGAAAAATAGCTGATATAAACAAGGCCTTAGGGACTAGGGTTCTGTTCGTCAAATGCTGACAGTAAAGCCAAACATTGACAAAAGGCGAAAGACAGGTCAATTCTGCGAAGGAACGGGACGGAAACCTCCGATCACAACAAACAAAACGCACCGATACGCATTCGCTGTTATGAGAGAAGAACTGAACAAAACATAGGCGATGCGTAGCCACAAGCGCTAGTGTGAATCTTAGCGAATTTTCCGTAAGCGGGGGATAGTTCTTACCCAACATTTTTGAAAGGGGTTTCACCCAATAAAGAAAGATGAATTATGAACAAACAATAAAGAAAGATGAATTATGAAAATACAACTGTATTTATGATTTGGTGAAACTCGGTATACTAGTGTATGGGCGTCGTGTCCGATCAGTGCATTATCATTCAAATTAGCCAGACCAAAACTGCAAAGAAAACTAGTTATGTATTAAACCTTGAGTTATATCCCTAACATCCACTTGGGTATTATAATCAGGGTTGCCAAATATTTTCTAAGACGAAATTCCCTGACTTTTCCCGGTCATTACCAAACTTTCCAGTCAACAGAATAAAATGATCCGGATCACATTTTGAGTTTCGGTGACAAGGAAAAGAGGGAATAGCGGCACCGGGACGAATTTATAATAATTCAGATTTTTTATCAGTTAAGTTTATGAATTTCGTTAAAAAAAAGATTGCTACAGTAAATTATTCGATTCAACCGGGTTTGTTAATTTCATCTGGAACATTCTGTCTGTTTCCAAAATTCCTTGTATTTTCCATTCGCATGGTAATCCCTGAAGGAATTATACATTATTTTACTAGTGTACTCGGAATTACTACAACGCTACGTTACTGAGGCTGGTGAGGGGTGGCGGGGAGAGACCCTGCGCGGCCCGCGGGGTCGATACAAACACACCCCAGACCAGCCCTCCCCAACGCCGGCTCCATTGCGCGGGTCAGGCCGCTGTACTACGCGTCCTACAAACATCCGCTCCGCCTCAGCCTTGTCCCGTCAGAGAAACCGAGTCGGACGCGACACCCTTCTCGCCGCCCGTCGCCTTGGCCTCGGCAGCGTCTAGCTCACTAGAGGACGGTGGATAACAAAATAAAAATATATAGTAATTAACTTCCTAGGAGGGAGGTTTTCATGAAGACGAGATGTATACCTACGTTCCTCTCCTTTTAAAGTTTGCGAATCTGGACAATTTCAAGAGTGCGCAGAAATGGCCGTGACCCTGAATTTTGCAACATAAGAAAATAACACGCATTATCTTAGGACACCTCACTCCTACAGTTTTAAGAGCAATGTTAAAACATGAATTGTTTAGAGACACCTCACGCCTGCAGTTTTTTTTATGAAATAAATTTTGTTTTAAAGTGCATTAAATGGTTTTAGTGATGGCTCTGCTGAGCCGAATTTCTATTTTCTTATTAAAATTAAAGAATTTATGTATTTGAATTTCTTGATTTTACTATTAGAATAATATTTTTAAAGTGTCAACGAAGTCACTGCAGTACATTGTTACCTTTGACATAAAACCTATTTCAAAAAGATCCGATAAAAATTATAGGCGTTAGGTGTCTCAAGAAAATGCTTATTAACCGACTTCATAGAAACGAGGAGGTTATACAAATTGACCTTGGGCGATTTTTAAATTTTATGCCTATTCATTTTTTCATTGTTCTTATGGGACAAAAAATTGGCCGATAGGTACTGTATACTATTTAGTATTTGGACTATCATTTAATAAGCTTTGCTTAAGTTTACGGAATTTAACTTTCCTAAATTAAATAAACGAGACACTAAATCCAAAATTTAGGCCGAAGCGATGCTCACGATGACATATCAGACCATCACCTGCGTGGTTCGGAAGTCACGTTAAGCCGTTGGTCCTTGTATTTCCATTGGCCATCGCACTATTAATTAATGACCCATTCTAAGGAAGAGTCGGCCTTAGTTTGTAACAAGACTACACCTCATAACTCATTACTACCACTCATCACACTCATCCTTCACCACATATTTGCCTTAAAATACCCTCATGAGAGTGGTCGGCATCTCAAATAGTGATTTAGTGATGCGTCGTAGTTGGAGTATCAAATTACAAAATAAATTCCCTTCAATCATGCCAGTGGAATTTTATCGGTAACTGCATGTCGCCCTGGATTTATTTCGTTGTCAATACAAAATATAATGTTTTGTTCGAGTACACTGACAGAATATTAATAAGTAAGGGGTAGTGTTCAACACCAAGTGTATCAGTTTTCCCTCCTTGAAGAAACCTCCTATATAATTTCCGCCTGAGCATTTCCGTGTTGGATTTTCACGTGGGAGTCTACAATGAATCAGTTCTCACGAAACTGTTCCCAAGGGAATGGGATGTGGTACAAAAATAAAATTGACTCGGCATCCGGGCTCTCCTGTTAAATTTAGTTTTGGCCTTTGTTCTTTTTAGAATTTGGTATAGAAAATAGCTACCACTTTCGGAATTGAAGAAAATTTAAGGGGCATGGTCACAATTTCAAGATCTTTTAACGTTGATTGGCATGATTCTCCATTGTAGTTTTGCTAAAATTCCGACTATAGATTTTGAGGGGTAAACGTTCTGGTAAAATGGACTTTTTTGTGGGCAACCTCCCCACAAGGCCACTACGTAGGGTAAGTAAATTAGTCTCTTCATCAGTTCTATGTCATCAATACCCGAGTCGGGCAAATTTAGATATCTGCAAAAAACGTAAAATTAAATGCCTGAGGACAATGTTGAGCAGACGTTATCTGCTGACAAAATGGTTCTTTATGACAATCCCATGTCAACCCTCGGTCAATAACAATAAATCATTTATTGCGGAAACATTTCCATGTTATGCACTCGTCAACTATTTATAATATCTAAAATTGTCCATTCATTCTGACATCGAAGTCCCATTCAGACATACATTTTGTTCAATCACTTGCTCTCATTCATTCGAATGTTCCATTCTTGCTCTTCTGTCAATTAGTGTTTTCCACGTCCTCCCAGCTATGTGCCATAAACTCGTCTGTGTTATAGAATGCTTCTGCGACCAAAATTGTTTTTAGAGGAGTTTTGAACTCCTTTGGCGTTGGAGCACTTTTGATGTAATTTGGTAGCCGGTTGACAAGTTGAACTCCTACCTGAGAAGGCAAACGTTCATGAACTGCCGTTCTGTGACTTACAGTTCGGTAGTTTTCCCTGCCTCTAGTTTCATAAGAGTGAATATCACTTCCTCTTATGGGGTCGCATTTTGATCTAAAATGGAGACAGGTGTCAAGAATATAGAGGCAAGGTAATGGAAACGTTTTTATAAGGTCAAGGAATATAACAAGGAATTTGGTCGAGTAGATAGATTGTCTCGTTGACGGTTTCGTCTAACGTGACTAATGGAATGGAAACCACGGGTAGTAGAGACACTACTACCCGTATGGAAACTGAGACTGTCTGCCACAAACAAAATAATGAAAGTTGATTTCGTCGGGTAGGTTTTAAGGTTTAGCTCAGACTCTTCTCACTACGAGTTGTGTGTTTGATTTTAAAGTGTTTGAATGTTTGTTTTGAGTTTGATTGTGGAGAGCTCGCACGGCTCGTTTCCTTCCCTACCAGAGCATGAGTATGTCGCGTCAAGGATAATGTTATAGTCGGTAGATTGCACATAGCTGCCACATGACTCAGGCAGGAAAATCAACATAGTTCGGCAGCAAAAGCACATAGATAGCCCAAGCCACTTACGGACGCGCAAGTTTGTCCGTTCTGGAAAATCGTACGATCTGGTCACATAAGTAATCGACATCGGACAAACTCAAGCACGTGGAGCCGAGAGGGGAGAAGGCGGAAAGAGATGGCAACGCTCACAATGCTTGGGCTGCCGCACGTAGCAACTATGCATAATCTACCTACCATACATTGTCTTTGGTTCCGTAGAGTTTACTGGATAGAATACCAGATGCACGCGGCTGCAGGCAGACTGTTCACTGTTTGTTTACCGGTGTTGTTTACAGCATCACAAGTCACAACCCAGGAAAGGAACAAGCACTTCCTCGACATCACTGACAGTCTGTAGCTCTTTCATCCTCATCCAACTCTAGACTAATACCAATGATTACTAATCTACTGAATTCAGTAGAGTTAGTAATCATTGCTAATACCCACCCAACCTAACATGTACATTCTAAATAAATAAATCTCTAGGGCCTATTATTTGGTCGTGACATGATAAAATTGTATAGTCTCAGTAAGGAAATTTAATGTGCACTAAGTTTGTAAGGAACTACTTCATCGTGCATCTCTATTGAAGAAAATGTCAAAAACTACCCCATAAATCGTACCTTAGAGTTTTAACCCTTCACGATTTTTTTAAATTTGTAGCGCACTATGTATAATTGCATTCTACATACAAAACTAAGTCGAAAATGTCTGGTAACATTTTTTTTATTTTGGCTTAGTTTAGTCGTAATACGCCATTTTTTCTATTGTTTAAAATAATTTATTTAAAAACACTTTTGAGATATTTTTATGGAACTTAGTATAAACACAGAATACTCAGAGGTATAAACCTCATATCTCTATTATAAACATCAAATGTTTTCAATAACATTGTCCAAATATATGTTTTATCTAATTAAATTTTTAATTGTTTTGTAAATCTTTATTTTGGTTTCCAGTTTTATTGAATTTGTTTTTGAAATATTTAAACGACCGCCATTTTGAAATTTAATAAATAAGATAAAACATATTTTTTGAAAATGTTATAAAGAAAACAAAGGTTTGTACCAAGTTTCATAAAAATATCTCAAAGAGCTGTTAAATTATTAATTACTTTCAAAGATATAAACATTGGCGGATTACGGCTAAACTAAGCCGAAATCAAATAATGTTACTAGACAAGTTCGACTTACTTTTGTATGTAGAATCCGGTTCTGCATAGCGCGCTACACACTTTTGTGACACCCTGTATGTGAGAACTGTTCTTCGATAGTGGATTGGGTTTTCAATATAAGTTTGTTGAATTCTCCTGCTTTAATAAATCACCCGCGGTGGGTTTGGTTACGCAAGACAGTAGGCCTACAGGAGCACATCTGGGACTGGAAGCACATATTGTAGATGTGTCGTATGATTAAGGCCAGACAGTTCTTCTATATGCGAGACAGAATAGCTTGGTCATCTGTTTATCATGGCTTAGACTGAGTGACAGGCGAGAAATATGCAAGTCAAGTCGTGTTCTTGACTTCTGGGTGGCCACCTTACATACTTAATTAAAATACAACTTGTTTAAAGTAAAGATGTTCCGTAAGAGGTATCCCTCTTTTCTGCAGTTGGCAAATTAAAATCATTTTAGACGGAAAAAACTAAAAATTAACTTAATCCCTTTTAAGTCCATTATAAGATAGGCAAAAAATTTTCCAGTAGAAAGAACAACCAGGAAATATCAGATTCAAGTTCACTGCGTTCAGGACAGTTTCCGTTTATGACAACTCCTGGGGTAGTTCTTGCAATGTACAAATCCTTTCGTTTTTACAAACTTTAAAACACTGACCGTGATACCCGCATCAACTCCCACCATCGTTTAGACATGTCAGACCATCACCTGCGTGGTTCGGATGTCACGTTAAGCCGTTGGTCCTTGTATTTCCATTGGTCATTGGGCTATTAATTAAGTCACCCACTCTAGGGAAGATTCGGCCTTAGTTTGAAACAAGACTACACCTCATAACTCATTACTACCACTCATCCCTCGCCACATATTTCCCTTGAAATACACTCATAAAAGTGGCCGGCATCTCAAAAATTGTAATTGTAATTGTTTGCGATGTTTGTATCAGTTTACCTAAAAATAAATGTTATTGGCTTTTTTAATAGCTTGGAAAATGCTAAGTTTCCTAAGTTTGAAACGAATTCCTTGCATTTGATAATTATTTCTTCCGTTCTGATATTTTATTAATTTTTTTTTTTATGTAGATGACTTTTATGCTAGATGCGGAGTTAAAGCGGCTTCAGTGCAGTACAGTGAAGCATACACTTTTAGTTGGATGCAGGTTTATTTTGCAACTCATGACCAAACCAGTAATAAAAACCCTGGTGACCATACTGGAATTGCATGCTCAACCCTCATTTCACTACCTGAGATTTTCAAAAACGGTCCCAAATATATAGTCCTTAAAACAAACATCTGAGAATTGTATCGTCACCAGTGAGAAAATGCCTGGTCTCACCGGGACCGGTTGCGATGATGTATACATCCCCGTCTCGTCCAGTGGTGTCCTTCGCTCATTGATTGCAATACTAAATTTAATTTGGATTTGAATACAGTAGGTGAAACTGTGTCGAACAGCACAATGCGGGCGGATCTTGCCCAACTAAGCGGCCATTTTGGACATGGAACTTGTACTGTAGTTATGACGGTTCATAACAACTGGTGCTTTTATGACATCATCGCGGCACAGCTGATGCTTTAATTTTCTCGACGTCAGTTGGTGAATATACCGGTAGCCAACTCAGTTTTTCGCCGTCTACGAAGTTTCAAGCTAAAAATCCAGAGTTTCCAGATCAGGTTCGATTAATAAGAGACTTCGTATTTACTTCGCGTCATGGTTAAAAAAAAACTTATGTAATAAAACGGCAAATAATAATGTACAGTATGGACATTTACCATGTGCTCTGTTGTTGTTTGTAAGTGAATGAAGGAGCTGATTTTTGTCTATGAATTCTTCCTCTCAATAAAGATATTGCTGAGGAACTGTGCTGAAGAACCGTTCCCACGGCATCAGCACGTGGATAAGATAACGTAAAGGTGCGTCAGCAATGACGTCATAGTTCAGTGGCTTTGGGAGTTACACCGGCTGCGAAAGCCATTATTGTCGCCCATGAACATTACAACTAAAGTCATCACTGCAAGATTCAATGTAAGTCTGTTTGCTGTTTTCAAAATTTACTCAGTGGAAGATTAGAATTGGATAGTTTTCTAAATGAAATCACCCCACAGGACCCAAGCCAACTGAATTTTCAGTAAAATGTCCACGAGCTAACACGGAGAGGGCAAAGGCGACGAGAGCCATTAATTTTAAGCCCTTCGGCGCCTGGCTTCACCCCCCTTCCACCTTCCTTCCTCAGACTCCCGAAGCAAGAATTCGATACAGCAAAGCAGAACAACCCTTCCTCAGTCAAATACACACGAGGCAAGATAGTTTACCAGCGAGTGTTGAGTTTCAAGTAGTGGGGGAAATAAATAAGTTGGAGGTAGTGGTTAGGACAGGGCTGTAGTTGTTGGGAATTTAGTACTCCCACACCAGTCATGCCCGAGCCCCCTCATAATTTACCTGAACTGAAGATACTATTCTGGAGCTTTCAAGTTATTTCAATACAAATTACAGTAATATTTTGGAAATTATACACGTGCTCAGGGAGTTTTGTGCTTCTAAATAACCAGAAGGTGGGCTAGGTGGCTGTCAACCAAAAGTCTTTTTACCCTAATGTACTAAGCAACAGTTTACCACTTATATATATTTTTGTAGTGTAAGAACCACAGTGCGACGGTGACGATGGGGCACAACTGCCCCGAAACGCGCGTCCGTTAAGAAAAAAATAACATCTGTAGGATCAAGAGGCACCACACAAAGGTAAATCTTTTTAATAGATGGTCCAACACTGGGTCTACATAATAATTATTGTAATTTTGTTCATACAGTACTTCTACAACATGTGACACACACCCATTTATTCTATTCTACACACGGGCAATAGCTTCATTTTTATTTTCATGATGATAGCCACCAGATTACTATGAATCAATATACAGGTTTAGGTTACCTTGTTGATCTGTCGAGCAATCTTTATTGTAGTTATGAGTACTACAGCTGTTTCGCGGCCATCCTAGACCGCTTCTTCAGGTACGAGGACGTGTAGTTATCAATCATAGAGGTCGTCACATAGGAGTGACATAACTGCACGTCCTCGTACCTGAAGAAGCTGCCTAGGATGGCCGCGAAACAGCTGTAGTACTCATAACTGCAATAAAGATTGCTCGACAGATCAACAAGGTACTGGTAACCTAAACCTATATATTCATTTTTATGGTAGGAGTAGTTACACAAATTAGAACTTTCCAGCTACTTTCGGAGAAAAACTACTCCCTACGTTTAAGTCTTATGAAACGCCTGGGTAACTTTCCTATACCACATCTATTTGACCCCCGGTCTCCGGAGATTGACTGGGAACGAATAACCATCGAAACGCGGTTGTTTGGTAGCATAGAATGCAAAATTCAACCTAAGAAAATCCTAAACCCAAACCTTAGCGGATCCGTGGCGGATTGGTATCGCGCGGGACTCCGGAGCTCATCACTCCGGTGACGCGGGTTCGATCCCCGCAGTCACGACTTACAATTTGTAATGTGCCTAAACGGGTACGTTAGGTAAAGGTCGAGGTTGTGGCCTATTTGGACCGACAAAAAAGTCAAACTGCTAAACAAAGACGGATATAATGTTTTCAAATGTTATTTCAGGACAACACCAACTACTCCAGAAGTTGAAGCGAGATTATTAAATCCGTGGACAAGTGGCGGGGTGCCAGCTCGAGAAGGTGACACTCCGACACGTGCAGAGGTAGCAGAGGAGACGATACACGTGTACTTGTATACAAACACTTGGATACACTCCAGGTGTATACAGTATACACTTAGCTGTATAGGCCTACTCGCCGACCTGAAAACATCGATCCACCACTCATTCATACTTGAGGGCTGAATGAGACCCCCGTGGCCTTATCCTTCTGACCTTTACGGTCGGAAGAAGGGACAAGTAACTTTGAAATATGTGGTACACGTAGTAGTTAGTGACATTTGAACCAGTTTGCTATGCAGGCAAGGCAACGCTACCTACAACTTGTATAGGCTTTAGCAAGTACTAGGAAAAGCAGGAAACATTGTTATTGGCATTGATTTTCTTTATTCTACCTGACTTTATACCTCAGCGTGTCCTTGGTCCAAGCCCCCTTACACAAAATTGTCTTGTTCTTTAGCACCAGCGCCAGATCAATTTGAATTGGTGCTAACAAAATTATACGAAAACGCAAAGGTACATTTTTCATCACACCAAAGTATTTTTAAATGAAAATATCGTTTAATTTTTTACTTTATTGTTGTGTGGGGAAATTCAGCAAACACAACGCAATTCGGTTTTCTTTGGTAACTTTCCTTGGCTACGTTCGTCCACAGACGATGGAAACTCTCTACAGACGTCCATGACTCAATGTGTTTGTAATTCAGAAAAGGCTAGTTCAATCACCAACCCTAACACCGAGCGTGGTTGCCATCTCATGTACCTACCCACGAGTGACTAAGCACTCCGCACAGCTTAGTGATGGATCTTGAAACAATTTTCCCATCCAATCAGACCTCTGAAGACTCTGTGGTTCGGCGTAACCAAAGCTACACGGTGCGTTTTGATCAGCATTCCAGTGCGTTTATGTTAATCAATAGGCAAGGAAGGTAGATAGACTGGCGGCTGCTGGCGGGTAGGCAGGGTGGATGGGATGGGATGGGAGTGGGTGGGAGTTGCGCGCGGAGGTGTGGGTGGGTGAATGGGATCGATGTAGCCTAGACCCAGACCTTGCTCGAGAAATCAAGGCCACACCTACCTCCTCCCTAGCGTACGCACGTACATCGTACAATATACACTACAGAAGGCCCGGGTAGATTTAGTCAAAACAAGTAGTTTTAATGACCTAAAAACAGTAAATTTCATCCGATTTTGAAATAGAAATGTGTTTAAAGTATCCACCAAAGTACCAAAATTTATAAAATGTATTATTGAGTTTTCAAATCGCGGCCAAACAAGTGATTTTCCGCTACAACATGCAGCGTTCCTAGCAGGCTAATTTCAGTAAAATTAAAATACGTTTAACCGTCACGATATGTAATGTAACTTGAAATAAAAGAACACGAAAGTGAGCGTAGAGACTACGAGTTCAGTAACCAATTGCAAAGAATATTTGATTCACTTATGCAAGCTGCGCTTAGCTGCGTGTCGGCCTGGTTAATTGATGACCCAATCTGGGGGCCCTAGTTTGTAACAAGACTACATCTCATCATTCATTAAAACACTCATCATCATCCCATATTCACCTTAAAATACTCTGTAAGAGTGGCCAGTGTCTCAAAGTAAACTCTATAGGCCCTCTAAGGCAAGCGAGTGCCCAACTTCGGAGATATAAGGTTAAAAAAGGTAAAGTTTGTCTTGTTTAACGAGGCGAATTTAGGACTACAAAGTCCTCTCTACCACTCAACCTCGATCTTTACCTAGCGTCACCGTATTAGTCACATTACAAATGTAAGTGGTGACTGCGGGGATCGAACCCGCGCCACCGGAGTGATGAGCTCCGGAGTCGCGTGCGATACCAATCCGCCACGGATCCGCTACCGTGGGAAAATAAGGGATCCGCTATAAGGGTGAGTGAAAATAGGAGAAATCAATAATAAAATGTATCCCAAAACGCTTCATTTAGCACACAATTTAAACAATGTTGTTGTTATAAATTAATTGCTCCTCCTAAACTTCTTGACGGAATCTGATAAAAATCTATACGCTGTCGTATCTTGGCATGCCATGGTCTTTACGGAAAACGACACCCGCGCACATCAGCAGGGCTAAGTCAATCATGGTGGCGCAAAGTCCAACGGCTCATGGTGTAATAAGTATCAAACCATGCATCGGCTGTCCTATGTCGGTTGTATACGTCCAACGTTTCGGTCACGGGTTGAATATATGTTTTTAAATAAACAAATTTGATTGGAAAGGAGCTGGTAACAAAAAGTGACTAGTGTGGTTAAATACGTTACATTTCGGGGAAACTGGCTGTGGACACATTTAGACCACAACAAAACGAGGCGGAGATAACACAGTAAAGTAAACAAACAATGATAGCGTGGTGATAGGGGAGGAGAGTGGAGACCTGTGCGGCCCGTCTACACGAGCAGGACTCGACAAGCAAGCTCCAACATTGGCATTAATACTTCACACTTTTAAATATAACCAAAAAGACAGTAACAGCGTATAAAAAGGAATAATATTCCATTGTCTATGATTATGCAGTAACTAGGTTCGAGGACACTGCAAACCAAAAGGGGAAACACACCTTTATGCGCCAAAATCCCCCCCACACAACCCTCAAACCTTGTAGCTTGGGTTTAAAGCCTTCATGAAGGTTGAAGAAGGAAAGAAAGCTATGATAAACCACTACTAACAAAACCAACCGGCAGAGCTAAGATAAACCACGGGTGATACTAACGTCAGTCCAATAAAAAGCTGATATGCCGAAAGGTAGAGAGCAGCTTCCAGTAAGGATAAAAAAGTAACTAGGTTCGTGTTAGAATCCTAGCAAGTTTGAAAACTCCAAGGCTAACAACGATCTCGGCCACTGATCTCCTGTCAATAATTCCTCTAAATAAAAAAATAATTTTGTTTCAAATCACAACTACTTTACGGTAAAGCCCACGACCGTGATAATAAACTGTCAACAATTTAATAAAACCCCTTGACCTTTGGGAGGTAATAGGGTCCATCATTTTCAAAACGCCGTTTGGCATTTTAAAACGTTTCTGACTGGGAATCAATACCTGGCTCCTGCTCCGGCCAGCAGTGACACGCCGAACTGCTGTAGATATGTAACCGACTGGGTAAATGTGTACCATCGCACAAGCCTACCGTAGGTATCCCACTGGATAAGCAGGTTTAGTGACGAGTGATAAGATTGACCGAATATTCCATGCCCGACCAGGAATGTAGTGTCGCAGCGACGCCCGCGATGCAAGAGACCAGAACGTGCCGACACTTTGAATCAAGGAAATTATCTAAACGCTATAATAGAGAGCTTTTCTCGAAATTATATCCACAATGCAACGTTAAAACACTGAACATTGGGCTTTAATACAATTTGTAGTAAAAGTGTAGTACTCATCAAAAAATCGGGCTCCACGCATGTCTCTAGTTTCAAAAACATAAAGTTTGTTAACGTTTTAAAATTATTTTGCACGATGGAACCCGTACCCGCGTAAACCCTTCGACTGGAACTCGTGGCGTGGTCCTGTAATCCAGCTTCAAGGAGGTCAGGTTTTGAGGATGATATAGATCATCTGATGATACCCGCATCAACTCCCACCATCGTTTAGACATATCAGACCATCACCTGCGTTGTTCGGAAGTCACGTTAAGCCGTTGGTCCTTGTACTGTATTTCCATTGGTCATTGGGCAATTAATTAATGACCCATTCTAAGGAAGAGTCGGCCTTAGTTTGTAACAAGACTACACCTCATAACTCATTACTAACACTCATCCTTCACCACATATTTGCCTTAAAATACCTTCATGAGAGTGGTCGGCATCTCAAATAGTTATTTAGGCAGTATCAGATCAAAGAAGTCCCATTTTTAGCCAGTGTTACGTGCGCCGTGTCGTGTATTCCTAGGGCGGACGAATGCTACTTTCCTCGAATTGTCCACTGACTGATTGAAACGCTGATTAAAAAAGTTGTAGTTTGTTTAAAAAGTTGTATTAAACGGCGACGAATAAAAAAATACGGGGCTGTTTTAATTTATCACGAGTTAAAAAAGATTACACATGTATACACATTACAGGATTATTATAATAAACTCCTTGGAGTCTCATAAAGGTAGAAATCGTATGAGATAAACATACTTTCCGATTATGGTAAAACCACAGACTAAAGAAATTCGAATCCCACTAATGGTGAAACTTTAAAGCGATTTCTATAGAAACTCGAGTGGTAAAACTTCAAAGCGACTCCTTTGTATCTAAGAATGCGCAACTAAAACCGTGGCCTTCAATTATGTACCATACGGAACAAAGTAACACACCGTATTTACAAAACAGGCACTCCTCGAAAACCAACATTAATCAGGGTGGCCATTGTGAAATTTCAAAATTTTTATCTCTATACTCAACATTTCAACTTCTTCGAAAATCTCGCCGTGTGATGTCTGGAGCTTTATTTGTGTCTGGAAATAACCCGGAGTCGGGCCGCGCCGCAGCGTGTGTACTAGCATTGCAGAAAACATGTGGTCCCAGTGTGGCGGATTCCTGGAGACCCCTCCCTCCCCCCACGCCTACACAGTATACACTGCCTGCCTCAACCCTCCCCCGGGAATCCACAACACTTCGCTCTGCACAAAACACTTCTTGAACAGAACACATTCTACAGTCGGTATTCCAATTTCAAAGGGTCTCTGCTCACCAAAACTACTTTTCTGAAGGACGATGTTTTGATACGTCGCCGACGCCATGGTCTGTCTACCTAATTTATTAATCCGAATTGATTTCTAAATTTTCCACTCCCTTAAATGCTTCGGCAGCTCTACTAAATGTGTTGACAAATTAAAAAAAAAACACGGGTCTGCCTCAATGCCACGGCGACGCAGGATGCAAGAGGCGAAACTATTCAAAGCCAACAAAAAATACAAACTAGGCCTAAATATGTTTATAGTTCTTAATTAAAGTTTTTATTTATAATTTCATTGTGATATAATATCACAGAAAATAAATGAAGGGTAAGCGACCGTGACCTTCATATTCATTTTCTTGAGACGCCATATGCTTACATATTTCATTAAAATTTTATGAAATAAAATAAAATTATGTTTGTTTTAAAGTTAATTAAAGGTTACTCTTATAGTGACTTTGCAGAGCCCACATCTTTCTTCCCAACTTCACAGTGACATAAGTCCCAAAAACTTGATACATTTTTGTTAGCATTTGAATTAAACTTTTACCATTTAACACTAGTTTTTTAAAAATGTAGTCAATACGTTTGTAATCTTTCAAATCAAAATTCTTTCAAAATGATCCGATAAAAAAAACTGTAAGCATGAGGTGTTGCAAGAAAATGCTTGTTTTTACATTGTTTTTTATAAGACAAAAACAAAATGGTGCTAGGCACTCTTAAAATATAACACATTTTAGTTAACACTTACTTTATAACATTAAAAAATTAATAAAAATATATCAAGCAAAAGTCATTCCTTAAATCCAAACAAAACAAAAGGTACAAAACACAAAAGCGAGCGAAACATCAGTGAATACTTTTTTAATTCAACAGCAAACATGTGGTTAAGTGAAACAGATCCAAAACGAGGTCAATAAATCCAAAAACGTCTAAAGTCAAACGCTTTTTGTAAAGAAAACTAAAAAATATGTTTCTGCCAAATACAGCTTTTGCGAGTGAGCCAAAATATAATTCCGTTTGGAACTGGAAGCTTCCAGATGCAACAATATTTAGTTTACATGCAGGGTGTTGTACTCCCCCGTAACAGCTATCAAAATTTTAGCGGATCCGTGGCGGATTGGTATCGACTCTGAGCTTATCACTCGGTGGCGGTTCGATCCAGTCACCACTTACAATTTGTAATGTGACTATACGGTGACGCTTCGAGGTTGAGTGGTAGAGGACTTTGTAGTCCTAACTGCCTAAACAAGACAACTTTACCTTTACCTTTTTGTTCTTACGTGCGATGTGTAAAGTTTTGTCCTGCGACAACGTCAATGGTTGCGTTCACCCGACATAAACGACCAAGTGATTGGCTTTTTTTACTGAATGGACTGATCTGGTTTTAGGAGAGAAAAATCTACCAATCACAAAAAAAAACTGATTTTGTCACTGAAAGCTTTTTGAAGGCTGATTTGACAGATTGAAGCTTTTTGAAGTGAACTGACAGCAAGTCCTAGCTTATCGTCTGCTGCTGAGTTTGCTTTTTAGCATGGTTTGCCCTCTAATTGTGGACATCCATTTATTAACAGAAACATTATTACATTTTGTTGGTACAATAACAAATGAAAGAAAGTAAATAGTATAAACCACTAGTCTTTTAATACTATAGATATTTCATTACACACATTTTAGTCTATAATATAAACTTTAATTCCTGATGAAATGATTAATGTTCTGCTATTATTTTGAGTATCATTGCAATACAGGTCATATTCATAGATAGCTAACCTCTACCGGTTTAGACTTCGGAGTCAGCCATCTTTGTTGTTTACGTGGAGTAAACTGAGCGGAGTGATCAGAAAAACTACGCTCAGTCGATCAGTGAACAAAACGGAAAGACACGCTTTTTTGGTGAACAGAATTGAGAAGTGAACATACGCGTTCATCCGACCGATCAGTGAATAATCAGTAAGTGCTCAGATCAGTGTCAACTGAACGCAATCAATGAAATTGGTACATACTTGCCTTACCATAAAAGTAAACTGGACATTTTGTACAGACTGGAAAAAGGCGAAAGTGGTTTGTCCCTAGCCAAAGTATTCAAAGTAGGAAAAGCTACAATTTCCGACATAGAAAACAAAAATTAAATTTTGAACTTTCCTTCAAAAGTAGATTTTGACGATGGATCGAAACAAAGGAAATCACTTTGGTCAGCTAATGACAAGTCGCTTGAAGATGCTGTTTCAATCAGTTAAAATATCTTAATTAAAGCTCACACAACCTTTTGTCTATTGTTCGAAAATGCGAACCACTCATGGTCCCAATTAATTTGGACTACTGCAGTTTGTTCTCTTTTTGTGTTTCTTCTTGCTACCTAGAGCAACAATCGGCTAGAGGAGCTACTGTCGGGAGTGAGAGCGAGTTGTCAACTTGATACTCGAGTTTTAGGATATATGAACTGGTTAGCAACTTTCTTTGGTGTGTACTTACCAATAATAGAAAATGAATTTCAACTAGGAAAAGTAGACAAAACTTTAATGAAACTACAAAAAGTTGCTCCTACTAGTTGTCATATCCGGCGATGACCTGGCTTTAAGAAGATTTTAAGAAAATTAGCTATTGAACATTTTGAGCTAATGATTTCAGTTATTGACGCTCTACTGTATAAAAGTTCATGATTATATTGCACTTCTGCCAAGTATGAATTCTGTTATACAGTAGTAGAATTGAGTAATTTAAAATAAATTCTTTTAAACTGGCAAACATTTAACATAACAAAACTATGAAGGCTTATCCTTTATGTGATCAGACGCTCACGGGGGAACCAAATAAATATCGAAACACGTGTGACACAAATAATTAAACTAAATCCCATTAGCCAGATCAACATCTTGGTGAAAAAACTATTGGTCTGGCAGAATGGAATGCGCTGATCTAAGGTACCCATGTTGGGTAAAGTCGATATGTGATTACAGTGAAACCCAAAATCATATGAGAGCAAAGCTGAGGCCGAAGGCCAAAGCATGGGTGCAATCGTAGAGAACAGCCTCCTACAACCTGTGGTAAAAGAACACGAAAAGCTGAGGCTGGCAGCCGAAGCGAACAGCTTTGTACATCCATGATATTACAGAACGCAAAGTTGTAAAATGGAGTGAATAGCCTTGTAAAGTTTGTGATCATACAGAACACAAGGCTGAAACTGTAAATGGAGTAAACAGCCTCGAATAGCTGGGATCATTCGGGACACAAAGCTGAGGCCAAAGGAAGGCAAGTGCCATCGTAGAGAACAGCATTGTATGTTTGTGGTAATATTGCATGAAAAGCTGAGGCTGAAGCAAGGCTGTAAGCTTGGCCAATTAGAGTAGCAAATTGCAAAGGAAATTCACTTCACTCACTATAGCGGGGCTTTATTAAACTTTCCAAGTTAACCCAAAGGCTACCTATTTTGTTTGTAAATTTTTGAAGTCCCGCCTCTGGGATAACTCCTCCAAGGTACTTAATTGATGAACTCTTTTAATTTTACCGTATTTGGTGTTCATACATTTACTTAAGGCAGATTTGAGATTACCTGTGCAAGAAAGGGTAAGAAGGGACTGATCAGTGACAACTTTAGAGCCCATAGGTAAGCAGCCTCTAAGTTAAGAGGTCCTTAGAGGTTGTGGAGGCGCAATTTAGAGACAGTTGGAAAAACTGTGGTTTTTGGCAATTTAAACTAAGCTAAATATAAGTTGTAGGCCTACATAGTAACTAATTAAATGCACATGATAGTTAAACCTAACTGTAACGTTTACCCATGTTACAATGATTCAAAGCAGGTACGCCAGCACATCGCTTGAAGCTATTTGAATCAAAGCCCAGTTTTGCAGGTGCTAAGTTCTTCAATGCCCTTTAGCAAGAACTAAAAGAATTGGTCCCAGGGGTTTGGAGGAAAAGTTGCACCAGTGGTTCACAGAAAGACCCCTCTACTGTGAGGTGGAATTTATGAACTGGAGGGACTCTGACTATAGTATTCTGTAAATCTTTTGACGCCATGCTTTATTACTAAAATTTTAATAAAAAAATTCAGGTAGCCGAATATTTTCTCTCTCTAAAATGTATCGATTCGATTACAAAAAACAACATGTTTTGTAACTGTTATTTTCAAGCCTGTCGCTAAGCCAAACGTACATGGGTGCATTGCTCAACCGCAGGATCTTATCGCTCATTTTAAGAAGTACAGTACCACAGTATCCTTTACACAATGACGTCTAGATATGAAGAAGTGTAGTAGCGTGTGTCCACTGAGTGTACTCATAAACGAATCAGTCCACAGTTCACTTTCCAGTTCAAGCGAAAACCGAGATGCAAATATAATTACTAGCAGTGTATCACTACTATCTATTTAGTGGTTAGTTACTGAACTAAACCACAGTTATTGCAGTAAGTAATACAGTAGTAAATAGATTTGATAATAGACTGGTGCATAGCCTACTTCTCAGTTAAGCCAAACCAATCGTTTGGCCCTTAAGCCCTGTAGCCTATACTACTAGCTTAGATAATCTTGGCGGCTTCCCTACCAAAGAGCAGGAGAAAGTACAATTTGAGTGTGTGACAATAGTTCTTTAGAATGATAGAAATCTGGTGAAATTTTTGGTGGACACAAGGCCCTTACAACACATAGCCTAGATTTTATCTAAATTATTTCATTCGTAGCCAAGAATTTAGCCACAGAGAATCGAGGACTTGCAAGTAGGCCTAGTCTAAATAACCAAGTGTATAGTTCGATTCAAAACTAAGTAAGTTTTTGTACAAACTTAAAAAATAACTTTATGATGAAGAAGCGACTCGTTTAGGACGTTAAGAGACTCTGTCTAATCAGGTTTATTCCAGCTGACTTATGACACCGGGTGAGGTAAATTAAATGTGCAAACCAAGAATTACATTAATAACTAATTTCAAATCAACCATTCTAATAACTCACCAACATTTGAGCCCTTTCACATTCTCCAACGACGAGAGACGCCACACGCACCTTCTACCCACTAAAATCTTTCTGTTACTAAAATTTTCCACCGATTTTTGGTTGTTTCCTGCCTGTCTTGCGCGATTCGAACAGGCTAGCCAACAAACTCTTTCGGAATACCCCGTTAAGATGTAAACTACCTTAGTTTAAATTCAAATTACCTTTTAGTATTCTTACTTCATTACTATACAAAATACAACATCACTTTTTTATTACAAATTTGAATGCCGGTTAAAAGAAATTTCTGCTCTATATTTTCTGAGCATAATTTGTCTGGAAGCATAAATTTGAACCATTAAACAATAGCTGATAGTAACTCATTGAAAACCCTTTTATTGAGAGCGAATTTAAGTGCATAGGCTACTGTTTTACAAATTGACTATTGTTTTAACACTACACAATAATTTGACAAGCTGCCAAACAGCTGTTAAAATAGACCAATATAAAAAACGTGTTGTTTCTTTACTAAACCAAAATATATTTTCATTTCAAAGTTTTAAGGTTTTGATTTACTGTATTGATGTTACTAGGTATCTTATTTAAAGTCAATGATTCTAATGAAAAAATTGGGGTTTGAAATGTCAAGTGAAGTACTCTTTTTCCACATTTAATAATTAATTACATTAACAAACTCTAAACGTTACAAAAATTGAAGCAGCGCTCGTTCTATCCGGATGCCTGTGAATTGAAATAAATCGAATACATAAAATTATTATTAAGTATTATCTATTAAATAATATAGTTTTGTTTATCTCAACACGTACTTACTTATTGTGTACACCCCCCTTCCACGGCCACCTTCATAATACTTACTACTTGACTTACTTCATACTTGGAGCTATCCCACTGGAAGCGTATCAACGCCGTGGTCGTCATTAGGTTGAGATTACTCTTCAAGGAACTCTTTTACGCTGTATAATTTTTTCTCTACCAGGTAGCTTTTAAGTTTTTCCTTGAATACATTATTGTCTTCATTTTTCATATCTTGAGGTAAACTATTGTAAATTTTGATACACATGTGATAAGGACTCTAACCAATGTTGTTCTAACTTGTTGTACATGTAGATCTCTGGCTTGTCTGGTGTTATAGTTATGTATTGACTGTTATTAATGAAGTATTAACGGCACACCTAATACCTAAGATGTAGCCTATGTAGTCGAAGGAATGCGTCCTTACAAGAAAAATTTGAATATGAATAATGGAATAAATTAAGGTTCGCACTTAGCAGAATATGCTTATACTGAGGTGGTAATAATAATGTTATCTGGTCGTAATTCGTAAAATAAACCGGGCCGTAACTTGGATTCTCGATGCAAAAAAATAATAATGCTCGTAGGCCCTTCACATTTTGGAGCCTTGACTTTTGCCACAGACAATAAAGATACATTGAAAATACTGTCTTTCTTCGTTGGTATTGCCCAACAGTTTAAGAATGTACAACGCAATGCAACCTACTAAGTACAATCATTGTGCCTACTATACCATTACTGTATTACTGCTATTTACACGAAAAAAGAGCGATCAAAATCCTTGCTAACTTAATTGAACAGAATAATGCATACAACACCAGAAATCAGTCAATTCGGCCAACCTACCACATACTACAAACGTGTGATAAGCTTCCTATGGAAGCTGGTAGGCAATTAAATAATAAATTACCAATCCACGTAAAAGATATGGATTTAAATAAATTTAAAACAAAAATTAAAAATTACTTGCTTCCAAATTCGTTTTACAAGGTACAGGATTTCACTGGCAGCTGGTTTTCAAATGTAAGCATACTTATTCTTTCTTAACTTATTATAGTCTTACCAGTGGTAATACTGTTTTTATTTTATATGTATACAATTGATGTCAAAAACAATTAGGATTGTTAATATTGTACAATCGAAAAAGAGTGATCAAATTTGCTAAATTAATTTAATTGAACTGACCTTGAATTTCGTTACGTAAGAACAATTTTAAATTAGCATTTTCTTGGAATACCTCACGCCTACTGTTTTCATCTGGTATTTATAAAATAAACTATGTTTTAAAGTGTTATCGCTTAAATATATTTAGTTACTCCGCTTAACCTAATTTCCATTTTTCATTTTAAAAACGTAATAAAAAACCAACAATTTAAGAATTGTACTTTAATGACGGGGTTTTCTAGTATTACTATTTTTAACTAATCAAATTTTCACAGAAAAATATAGTCAGTGGAGTCACTGCCGTACACTGTAATCTTTTAAATCAAACTTATTCCAAACAGTTCTGATAGAACAGCTGTCAGGGGCGGCTCGAAGATGCATGTGCCCTTGAGCAGACGCAACGGCAGCGCCCAGAGGTCTCTTGGGGATACCCCAGCTCAAGGTGGGGCCCGGCCACCCCCGGGAAATTTAAAAGCAACAAACGTTTTTTAAAGTGTTTTACTTTGTTAACTCGCTATAACAAAAAAACTGACTACATTACTAGTAAACATGAATTGAAAAAAACCAACACATTTACACAAATCAACAACAATTACTCAACTCAAACGAATAATCACTGCTCAACTCTTGAAATAGAAAGGAACATGTCACAAACAAAATGACGAATTGCAAGTCCAAATGTACATTGCTGCAGTGCACCTTTTCACATAGTCAATTAATAAAAATATAGTTCCCTTTTTGTTCTGGGTATCGATAATTCTCTAAAAGTTTGTTCTCTTTTCTTTCTGTGAGAATTCCCTTTTTAGCTGAATGCACCCGCGGCCGCGCGGGTTGCCGAGTCCTCGGGCCGCCTCTGAGAACTGTAAGCGTGAGGTATCTGAAGGAAGTGCTTGTTTTCACAGCAGACACGTTGTCAAGAGTTCATATTCACAACTTTGATATAATTTTTACCATGGGGACTCTTATAGGGGCTGTGTACAGTAGCAAGCAATACAGTAACTACAAAAGTGAATAGTGCGGTGATGTAATATTAATCTGATTAACAAAATATTCACTTGAATTCTTAAAGATGAATGGATGGAACAAATTAATTGACTAGAATAATCGAAACGCTGCAAAATATACCATGTACATCGCCGTCTGGCTGTCACCCTTTTATCTCACATCAACAGAAAAGATAAAAACCAAGCCACTGCGGAGCAACGCTTTATGAACTTGGTCTAGAATTTCTGCCCTGGACTTAAGTATGTAGTCCATGAATGTTTAAAAACTTACCATGTTGCAATTGCTTTTGTAAGGCTAGATAGTGGGAGTCTTGGAATAGAGATAAAATACTTGTTTAGCCTAAACGTGAAATCTAAACTCGCAATTCCTTTAATTTAAAATAAAAATCTATCATGTCGTAAAATGTACGTCTTTCCGGGCGGTAAAATTTGAAAGTTCACTCTACGGGCGAAATAAAACGACAAAGAACCATAAATCAGATGAATGATAAAGGCAAATCTCCAAATTTATGGAGAATTGACAAAACGAAGAGAGCTATTCCGTCGGGTAAAAATAAGAGAGAGAAGACGGGTGAGAATTGTGAACTGTTGTATTATAGGGAACGACAGCTGTGGAATGGGTTTAGTCACGAGATTCTCTGCTGTCTGTTTCAACACTTCAGCGATAGGAGTAGCCTGAATCTGTGGAACGGAAGTGGAGACTCTAGTTAGCGGCGCACGGAACGGAAACGACCTGTTTATTACAGTCTTGCCAACCAACAGAGTAAGTCGTAGTGGAGCTTGCAGTGTGTACTAGTAGCGATGTATAACTGTAGTGATTGTTTTGCAAACATGGAGTGTAACTCGCGTGATTATTGTTGTTTATAGACAAAAGTGGCGCACGAAAAGAAAAACCAGCCGAAGGTGATGGATAAGTGGGTGATGAATTTACGCGTTGCGAAAAAGTGGGAGGTAAAACTGTGTGTGTTTTCTATATGATTTTTGTGTACTCGAAAAATTGGTTAGCACGTAGGCACATTTAGATTTCTGGACACGCTGTATAATAATAAGATTCTGTACTGTCACAGTAATGTAACAAAGTAAACTTAGATACAGACGACTTTAGTTAATACGACTTTAGTTGTGTTTAATTATTCAATAGAAATTTAATTTTTTAAATACACTCACGGAACCAAAAGTTTTCATTTATTTCATGGCCCCTTTTTAGTTTAACACCCTGTATAATTTTGAGTTTTCTGTAATCGTTTAGTTGGTTTTAATATTTACGTAAACTTTGCTGAAGAAAATTGAAATTTTAAACGAAAAAGGGGCGATGAAATGAAAGAAAATCATTCGGTTCCATAACTTTGTCCATGAGTGTATGTATTTATATTTTTATCACAAAACCATAGACTAACGGACTCTATAGTCTCTAGTCTGTGACAAAACTATTTGGCTACGTAAGCTACGTTTCTTCCGTAATTCCTTTTATTTTATTTCTCAAATAAGTAATTTTAGCAGTCTCACGTAGGAACATAAAATATTATAAGATTACAATACAGACCGTTTCGGTTTACTAGCCGGTTTGCATAAAGCTCCAAAGAAAAAAAACAATACTTTCTAATGACCTCGTGCAACATAAGTTTTCCATATACAATCGGTCTATGTTTTCACTGAGCACATGCCCCTTGTAGGCGCTAGTTGCTTTATTTGAACATAAACAAATCTTTAAAGTTAACCTGCACCGAACCGCGGCACTCGCGCATTTTGTGTGCTAGATATTACTTATCATCAGTAATCAGACTGATACATCCAGTAAGAGTAAATTTTAAAATTAATTTGTTGTGCTATTTTATAAAACCACAGCACTTTGTATCAAATTGATTCGCCAGCTGCAAAATGTTAAATATCTGTATGAACTTGTGCGTTAACTACCTACCGTTGAAGCTGAGACGGGGTTCGAACCTGCGAACCTCGGATCCGCATTCTCGTGCGTTACCGACTCTTCCACCACGCCGGCAGATTAGATAGATTTGACGAGAAAAATTCCTAATATTATTGAACAAATTGAAACTTTCTAGAATTAGAGTGGACAGAAATAGAAGCTTGATTTCGAGCACTTTTCACAGAAATATGGACATAATCCAGACAAGTTTCACTGCAGTTAGAAAGTTTACTCTGTGACCTTTGAACTACCAGTAGCAGCATGATCGCGTCTTGGGGCCCATTAGCTCGGGGCACTGCATCAATAAACTTCCATTCCGATTGCATTATGTTTCTTTTCCATGCACATTTTCTTATTCTGTATCAGAAAATTTTAATTTTAAATTTTCATGATTTGATTATGAGTTATTAAGTACACGTAGGGATTTTATATGGGAACTACACTAAAGTGGGATTGATTCAGATTTAACAAAAATCATGAGGACATGTGGGCTAAGGATGTGCCTCCGTACAATGTGGGCGTTTTCACATTTCCTGATGGGGACTTCACAATAGGGGCTTTCATTTGTAGCAGTTCAAATCAAAACATAATGTACATAGTAAGTACGTAACGTAAAACAACTTCAAACTATAAAAAATGCAAATTAAATCCGATTTGCATACGTTTTTTTCGATATACGTTAAAAAATGCAAATCTTCGATGAATTTTCGCAAAGCAAAGTGAGACTGCAGTATATACGTACAATTTTATTTAGAGAATACTCGTAAACCGGTCAAGAGATTAAAAAAACGTACCCTGACATAATCGTGGACTACAATTAGTATAGTGCAGTAAAGCTTCGCACACCTAAATGAACAATTTTAATGATTTTATTGGTTCGCAATATACACGGTTTTTATTATTGGTGGCAAATTTGACCCTGGTGGTCAGCTTTTTATAGTATTCTTATGCACGGAGAGTACTGGCAGGCTAGCCCTTGTCGTATATTCTCTATAGCCATGACAAATACCATATATCAAAGTAGCCTGTAGACATACAACCATATACATACAAACAATGACTCCCATATAGTGCTCTAAGTACAAGTATTTGCACGATCGATGTGACAGTTGGCAAGACAAACTGAAGAGGGGAAGGGGCACAGATAAGAGATAACAGCTGTGCGGCTTCGTGCCAGCTGTACTGCCCTCCTATATTAATTAAACAACTGACAACCTTCCTTGGGTTTGCGTGTATCTGTGATTATTTTCATTTTGCGACTCCTAGCGTGCTCTTCGTGTTATTTTTGTTCGGGTAAACTTGTCCGTAATTTATTTTACCTCCATAAATTACTCGCTCTTCGCTTCTGCTATCACTTTCTACTTAGTTTGTTTTGCGGTTATCCATCGTTCTCTATGGACATAAATCAACATTGCACAGTACTGACTATATACTGTGTTATTAGACAGTTTCTACTCAAGCTCACGGGTTTTAATATATTAATGTCTGTCGTTTATACATGTTATAACTTTCATTATTTTTAAGGGTCCGCCTCAGCTGCTTGGCGGCACTAAATGCAATAAACCAAACTAAGCTGACACTATTAAAGTAAGGATTAAAATTCGTTTTAAAGCTAAGAAGTTTGCCTACACGCGTATAGAGAGATTTTTCGAAATTACGCGTTTTAAGTGTTAAGTTTTCTTGTGAAACTATTAAACGTGTCAGAATCTCCTCTACATTGTCCAAATATGTTTATTAATATGAACATTATTTTGAAAGGTAAAAAAGTAGCCGCATAAGCGTTTTGCAAGCGCTCGATTTGACAGGCCGCATCAGTTGAAAGCAGACCCGATTGTTGTTGTTACTAGCCAAACGATTGGTATGAAACTATTAGAGTTCTAAAAAAACGTACAGGGAAAAACAAAAGAACGTAAAACCGTAGTAATTTACACACAATACTACTTTTTCCGACTGTTATATGTGTTGTTGTGGGTATATAGCAGACGAAAACAGAACGTTTCAGATGGTTTAATTTAAAGGAAAAGGAAACACTCACGTTTCCCAGGTTCATTCCTCTGAAGATGCCAACAACCCATCATCACGCACAGCGATGGGAAATGTACAAGGCGTGTCAGGCAATATCCTAACAAAACCATCTGACGTCAGACTCAACGTTATGGTGTCTGTGTGTGACGTAGTCTAGTCAGCTGTGGGGGAGGAGGGGGTTACCATCTTTCAGAGGTACAACGCGAAATGTAAATAAACATAGCCGACGCGCTACCGTGAATCCTAGTGAATTTTCACTTAGAGAGTAATTTACACCGGAAATATTCTTTATTGGTGAGAGGCGTTTATGCCAAAAGGTATGAAAAGGTATGGGTTTATCTTATAACAATTCCTTTTTATCTATACTATTAGTATTTCGGTTAGGGTTGTCCGGAGTGTTGAGATCTCGGAATCTGGCTGGGGTAATTCAGATTTTTTGAATAGAAATGGTCCTTAGTGTGTGGAGGGTGGGGGAAACGAATAAAATTATATAGATTTTTATTTTTTATGGGGTTTTGAGGTCCCCAATTCCTATGTTATATTTCTTTTTTTAGTAAATATTTATTAGTAAATATCAACGGATTTGTTTGAAACTCGACACATAGTTGTATACCATTAACCTTAAGACCCCTACTGATTTTGGGGTTCGGGGGCACAATATATGGATTGGGAAGGGGGGTTAAAGGAAGGGCAAGAAATAAAAAAATCATAAAATCGATGTGGGGTATAAAAAAGGGAATATTATGCTGATTTCAAAATATATTGGTTGTCTACCAAATTGTTTGGGGGTGGAAGGGGGATTAAAAAGTGGGGTAAAACATTAAAAAATCTTAAAATGGCACGACATTTAACAATTAAATATTGTTAAGAATCCTTTTAAACAAATCACAATTTAGCAATCATTATTTTTGAAAAATATAGGCCGGCGGGATGGCCGAGTTTTACAAAGCGGGCACCGAGGCCGTAGGCCGAGTATGATTTTATTTTCATGACACTTGGTATAACATTTATGACACCATAGTGCGATACTCAACATATGTACAAAAAATCCGAAAATTCAATCACCCAGACCAAGATGGTTGCGAAGAAAACTGCTTTTAGCCTCAATCTTGGTCTGGCTTTCCAACAAAAAGAGTAAACTTTGAAATTTCAGATTGAACACAACGATTACAGAGTTTATAATTATGTGTGTCACGCTTTTAAACTTTTCTTATTTCTTCTACAGTATATCGTACATTTAAATACAAGTTTCATCCATTTAAATGTATAGTGAACTTTCCAAAAGTAAAACATCACAGTTTTAGTGAGCATAGTTTTTCTTTAATTTTGAATTAAATATGTTAAAACCCCATAAACCGATAAATGTACAGATATACAAAGCTACGATGCAATAGGGAAGGGAAGAACTACATATACAAGTTTTATATACTTTATTTTCCGGGCCGGGACCCCCTTGTTCCTCGTTGTACAAACCCATGGTCCTAAACACCAATTCCCTCCTTCTGGCAAACCCTTTACTTGCGTCGCTCATGCCTATCCAGTAAGACAGTTGCATGTGAGTGTGTGATATCACTTGAATCAGCTGATCAAAGAAACAACAGAGCTTTATCAGCTGATTGCTCTGTAATGTCGTCACGTACCGTACTGTCAGTCAGACAGGAAATCTGTTGTTTTCTTCCGTTTGTTTCCAGCTGATTCTCGTCTCACCATTTGTACATCTGTTGAATTCGTAATCAGGACACTCGATCAGTTTATATTCTGATGCTGTAAGCATAATATGAAATTATACTTGCACGCGTCACGATATTGTTACAAGAAAAATTTACTCGAGCGATAGGGCAATCGACGTTGTCAAATATGCTAATTGCTTCAGGGTTGTACCGTGCGAATAAGATTGTACGACTGCTTGTATTATTCATTACATGATTATAGTCCATGGAGTACAACCTCGAATTTGAGTTTAATAACTTCTATTCCTAAGAAATTTCCGTGTTGTCCAAAGTAATTAGACTTTCTCAAGGGGGAGGCTTTATCGCTTACTTGCCCGTTGAATTTGCCACAGGGAAGTACCAATTGCAATAAGTGCGTGTAACAAGTGTTTGCTTTGTACAAACTATATTTAAACACATTTAAATTTACGACATTATATTAATCCACTTGGATAGTGATTCGTTGTATAGTATAGTTTTGGTTGTTCATGCATACAGCAAACAGTTGTATGTCTAAAGAACGGTGTGTGCAAACTTTCTTAACTTATCAAAAGCCGCGCAAGTTTAGCTTCAAACCTTACTTTAAGTAGCCCTGACTTTAAAAAAACATACATAAGTATAATTCTAGTTTTAATTATTACAGTTTTATTATTATTGAACCATCACATCAGGATTTTATTGAGGTGAAGGAGAAGGCAATATTAACTAAATTTATCTATGTTGACCTAGGATCCGACCCTGAGAAAACAATTTTTCTACCAGAATTGTGTACTCTTTTGTACCTTTTTTGTACAACAAATTAAAAATGTTGTACCCCTTTCCTTTTTGAGTAATTAGCGATTAATTTTCGGATCCTAAGTCAAGACGTAGGATCCGACCTCGTCCGATTCAAACAGAAATGGTGCCAGAATTTTGTACTCTTTTTGTACTACAAAAATAAAATTTTGTACCCAGAGGCAATCATTGCCAGAGGCTTACCCGTTATCAAAATGTGGCCAGAGATGAACTACAATAACAATACTCTATATGTATTTACTATAATATATTATGTAGTTACTATATACTACTATATTATGTAGTTATTCTGTGATGTGGCTTACAGGAATTAATAAAATATCGTTTAATTATCTTAAATTTTGTAGAATCATAGTAATTAAACATTTTAATTGGAATTGTTATAATTAAATGTCCGTTTCGTGTGAGAACGAACTTGGAAGATGGGAACAAAAGCTAGATTTAGAAATAAAGTGTTTCCTCCTGATATCATAACAGCTTTTAGATATCCGTTGAGCATCAACCAGAAGTTTGCGTTCTCACGATAGTGCTGTACTGCTGTCACGGCAGTACTCTATGATTGATGTCTATCCAACAAACTTTATAATAATATATCAAACAAATTGTTATTATAACAATTTATTTAAATGAGTAATAACCAAACCCACAAAATATACACAGGCCTATTCAACTAAACACGTAATATTTCTAATCCACCACTTTTTAAACTTAAAGTAAAGTTTTGATGCGTTACTGTGTAGTATAAATAAATGAATGACGACTATTTGTACTGCTATTTTATAAGATTTTCAGAGAACAACCTTCTAACTACTTATTATAGTCATACGTGCACCGTAGTAAAATCTCAAAACTTATAACTCAAACAAACTCAAATTTAAGAGGCAGCCAGAAATAGCCCAGCAGGAGCTCATAAGAGATTGGGGGTTTATCATGAGGAAATTTGCAAACGATATTTTGTTTAAGTAGTGAAATATGAAAGTCAGAGTTTCTCTGGAGGCATAATTGCATAATGTTTAAAGAACAAAATATTAATAAACATAAAAGAATAATTGAATATTGATTTAAAAATATTTTGAGTTTTATGTTTTTATTAGAGAAACTGGTTTGAATTTGCACGAAAATAATTTTAAATAACTTTACCCCAATTTCCTGGGGAGGACCACCGGAAGTTACTTTTCTACTTTTCCATGTACGGTACCCCCACTCCTCACAATCAGTCTGGATAAACTTCGAACATGATCCCGATCTAACAGCAACAGGTCACGCCTATGACCAGTGGTATAGATATACACAAGTGCTGATAAAATAAGACATACAGTATACACTAATGCATATGAACGCTTAGAAATATTCCACTCAAAATCAAAATTAATTACTGTATTATAAACCCCACTTTACGTCTTAATGATGGTGACTCAATCATGCTTCAACTTGAATCTTTGACCAATCAAGATTCTATGGTAAAAGCTTTTAATTAATTTATTAATATCGGATCCAAATAATACTCTCTGAAGGTGCAAATATGAAATTAAAACAGAGATGAGTATTCCGCTTACAGCACATAAAGCATATGAAGAACCAACTAAATATACTCTAGAACTTAGACACTACAATAGCTTTTTCCACCAACCACTACACGCAATAAATAACCACACGCGTTTTAATAATACACAGAGAAAAGAACATTGTTTACTTTCACGTTTTTATTGCCAATACGTAAATTATGATTTCCATGATGTACTCACCTGTTCAGATCCGATAGGTGGCTGTTGGACGACCGCCATGTTCACTCGCTGGAGGACAAGCACAAACTGAGGCTCTCTGATAACAACAGGTCTAAGCCTGATAAGGAGTTACGGAGTTGCAAGGAATTCGACGCTTTGATTGTTGATTGGGTTGAGTCATTTCTAGTCAGCTTTTTTCTAGCCATAGATAGGCGTTGGGTAAGTAAGCTCCGTTGTCAGTTCCAACGGTACACTTTAAAATGATACAATTTCGCGATGTCTCGATCGATACAATATACAACTTGACTATGTAAAAAAGCAAATATGAAAATACACGATTTATTGTGATTTATTAGTTGAACAAAGTGCATAACACAAGTACGCCCTACGTTTAGTCCTTTCCTTTAGGTAGAGAGGGCGTAACGTTTACATTATTAAAATACGAGTAAATCTGATTCCGCATTCAGGTGAAAAGTAACCTAAAAATAATACAGAAAATGAGCTACCCTAAAATAATGAATATTTAGTTTATAGGCTAACATTTAAGTTTGCGTTGCTTTTTAAGAAATCTATCACATTGTATTAGCCCTATTGTATTTATAATAGTCTCCCTAATATATAGTACTGACAGCTTTAAAATATTGTATTTTTGGGTGATTTGAATGTTAATGCCTATTTATTCCAGAACCTATTTTATAAAAGTTCCTACTCGAATTTTCACGTTTTACTCACAGATTGTTATTATAATTTGCAATTTTAGAATCCACCTCCCCCCCCAAATTTTGATGGCGCTCTGAGTGCCATGCCTCCCCCTTTGGGCACCCCTGATTCAAACAACTATTGCGTCTTGAAAGGCTCAAATTGTTACGAGGTGTTTACAAACTATGACACTGCTATAATGAACTCCAATTTACATTGTTAGAAAAACAGAAATACGTTGTATAAGATAAAAATATGATAATAATAACTATTACAATAGTATAACGAGTATCGAAATCGTTATTTAAAAAACGTGTACTGTATACAAAAGCAATTTCAGTAAAAACAGTAACTGGAGTAAAAACAGTCCATAAAAAAAGTAATAAATAATCCGAAGCGTCACAGAAAGGTTGGATAAATCGGTCTGTTGCCGTTATTTGCATGGTATAGTTATAAAGCGAGCAAGTTTAGAACCGAGCTCGCCAGTTTATTAGAGGAAGTCGTCCTGCAGGCGGAGTATGGCTGGTAATCACGCACCCCTGTACGCCATATTGTGTTATTAGCTTGCAGGCGTCCACAGTCCAGTTGCCATCATAGATCACTCCCAGAAACCCAGGCCCAGTCATGTGAGTACAGGCTGATAAACAGCTGTTTTTGTAATCTTTGTTTATGTATAAAGTTAATGTTTGGACTTTGTTTTGGTTAGTCCGTGTTGGCGTAAAATTTAAAGCATGAGAGGATGGTCGGTTTAGCACTACTAATGCTGAATGTTGATAAAATAATACATTTGAATTAATAATAAAACTCTAAAAAATATTCAAGTATTTTTGTTGAATTTATTGTGAAGGGATAAACATGTTACGGTATTGCTAATTAGTTGTAGGTGATGTTATTGGAACAAAAGCATAAGGTTAAATTAATACAAAATTATTAAGAAGTACCTAAAATGATCCAACATTACGTTATTGGAAAGGGCGTTCGAGGAAGTAACAAAGATGTATTAAACCGTGTTGGTTGTGCAGCCATCTATTTTATGGAACTACTGAATGTTAAGTTAAGCCATTATAATTTGAATTTAATAGTTTAAATTGAAATAGGTATATTTTAAATTTAAACATATTACTTTTAAAACACTCCTAAGTTTTTGATGGCAACTCATCTTATAGAAAATACTCAATTCAATAAAAAATAATCAAATTATAATAATTTTGTTAATTATCTGAAGAGTAGTATTGTAAATACTCGAAATATGATTGGATTCCTCTTGAAAATGAGTATTTTCTATTAAAAGATGAGTTGCCACCAAAAACATAAGTAATGATTCCATCTTCTCTACCAAAACCATCATAACTCTGTGTTCCATAAAACACATCATCAGTATTTGGATAGTTGCCTTAAGACGTAACAGAGGAAAAATTTAAGCATACACTATCTGTTTAATAAATTTCGAATCAAGTTTTTCTGGTTAGTCTTATATGTCTTTCAAAAATTCCCCTTCCACGGTTACTGAGGTCGCAAATTAGATTTGTTATCCCACATCGGCTCCCATAAACATTGTTGCAACCAGTTACAAGATATTTTTTTGTTCCTGTCTACGCCAATGGCATTTAAATTTGTTCTTAACCTAGGGTTTTGTGGGCGTCACAAACACTTTTAGGAATAGCGGTCCAAACCCAATTGTGCCTGCGCCGGAAATCGAACCTGCGACCTTCCACTTTGCAAGCCGTGACTCTACCCAATGAGCCACGGATGCAGGCATCTCTATATTAATTTTATACAGAATGATGTTGAAATAATGAAAAGGAACCCAAACTGACAAGAAAATAAAAACACAACATAAAAGATAATTTACAGTCTCAAATGGTGTAACAACACACATAAGGGTGCAATTTATTTCATATACGTTGTCTATTTTTGAAAGGTTTTGTTTGTTTATTTTGTTTTGACAGTATAGACTTCTTATTCAATTAAATATTGTCAATGCCAACATTTCATATAGTTTCTTTGCTAAATTCTTATTTGAATTGTGATGGCTTTTAATGATACATATTTAAAAGATTCAAAAATAATTTATTGGATGAGCGCTTTAATCAATTTGAAGATGCCAGAGAGGATAAAAGCGCTCATCCAATAAATTATTTTTGAGTTTTTAAAATATGTATAATTAAATTTCATATAGTATTATGTACTAAATAAATTTGAAGACAAAAAAATTTCATATAGTGTTAGATTGATAAACAGGTAATATTTTCTTATCGGTACTTGGCACTACTGAGACAAGATTTGTCAACAGCAACAAGGCTGTTGTCATAGCAACCAGTTCAACAGCTGTCACTTGTGTGAAATATTATATTTCCAATACTAGTCTATTTATTATTACTTTACTATTTTAACAAAGGATCTTGAGCCAAATCAATAATGTCGAAGAGGTTTCTATTGCAAACAAAACCCAGCATGGTAAATACTCGTATTAGCGCATGTTTAACTCTGCATGTGTTTTTTTCATCACCAGTTTGCTAGTGAATTCAATACTATGAAAAAACAGGTATGCATCAACAGATACAAATAAAATTTAGTGTATTGCTACAGTGTAAGTTTTTACTTTGACCGAGTATTGTGCACCTTGAAACTAATTATTTAGAAAAGAGTAAGAATTTAACAAGGTTTGATTCCCGGGCGCAGTAATAACTTTTCACGATGGCCCCTCACTGTGGTTTGGAAGTCAGATTAAGCCGCTGGTCCATTCTATTGGTCCTTGGGCTATTAATTAAAGAACAAATCTGGGGAACAGTCCTAATTTGCAACAAGACTACATCTCATCATCCATCAAAACACTCACCATCATTCCATATTCACCTTAACGGATCCACTGCGTCAGGTGTACTGGAACTCAAAACTATTACACAGAATCAAATGCGATTTTTATGTTCTAACATGATTATTGCATTGAATGGGTTAAAATACCCTTTAAGAGTGGTCGGTGTCTCAAAGCAAAGTACCAATGTAATGGAAAATTAAGTTTAGCCCAGCTTGCTAAAAGGATTTAAAAAACCAGCAACAGTGACCAAGCAAGTGTTTTTCCTGCTATCCACACATGTTTTTCAATATTGTAATACAATAAACTTTAATTTGAAATGACTAAGGAATCTTTGAGCGATATCGCTTTTTTGATTTTGAGTTACTGTATACAAAGGTGTTTCAAAACAAATGTTTATTGATGCGTAGAAGGTGTACAGATAGCTTTTCATGATTTTGCAAACACATTAAAATATACAATTTTACAAACAATGTCATTACAAAAAGCTTTCTCCACTAGTGATGTATGTTAAATTAAAAGTTTTCCCTCAACAGATAAAGACAGTTTTTGTGAGAACATTTTTGGTCGGATTTTAGCACCAGTTCTAAATCCTAACTGAGTAAAAGTTATCAACCCTGTGTACATTTGAGGTCTTTAGCTTGGCACCATTAAAAATATTGTGAAATTTTATTTCATGCATGAATACAGTATGTTACATGGGAAGATCAAAATGTTGTATATAGACATTGAGAATTTAATACTTTAAAATACTATATTGTATAAAGAAAAGAAACTTAGCAGCCTGTAAAACTTGTGTATTATTATTAAACAAGTTTTAAAGGTTGCTAAATTTCTTTTCCTTATACAATAATTATATAACTATAGTAACCCTCAGTGAGTCAATGTATGATATATATGGTATGGTAAGCCTATGTTTCTGAGAAAAATCAAATTAATAAAAATTATCGCAAATTACACTTGGCCTTAAATTGCTAAACTGATTTAATTTGGTGGAATATCTTATTAAATCATGTGAATAATCTAGACTTCGGTCCATTGGTTCACAGTTATCGAGTCCAGGAGTTCAAAGCTATTCTCATCATTGTTACTTTTGATATTCTTGTTTGCTTTATGACTTTATGTAAATTTGTTAAAACGTATTACCTAAAATATAAATAAAAATTTTATTTTTTATTTTTATTTGGCCGAACAAAGTGCTAACCCTCTCAGCAGACTTTTTGAGTGATGATGGTTTTTAAAAACCTCAAACCTTTTTAGATTAAATCTTGAGTAATATAGTGCTAACCCAAATTTACATTAATTTCATTTTCTGATGAAAAGTTTGGTAAATAATTCAGATCAGAATCACTGTTGACCACTGGTGTGTTACTTCCTTCATGATGAACCATAAATAGTTGCCTTTTGATCCGTGCATTGTCCTTGATGTGGTCACCCATCATAATTTGCACACATGGCTTAGCATTATGTTAACACAAATATGTCTAACAAAGCGCAGGGAGACAACAAAATGCTCATTGATACTAGAGCTACCTAGTAGTCATACGAGGAACTTCATATAGACAACTGCTAGTTCACATAAAATTCCACTAGAATAGGTGATTAGCCTCATTTGGACAAAAAGGTGGGTTAGCACTTTGTTCCGCCAACCCCTTCTTATATGAATAGTAATACAAAGTAGAAACCAACGTTACACTATATAGGATTAGAGCCTGTTTAGATTATGCCCTAAGGAGTCTTTCTATTTGGGCCGATGGTGCCATTTGGATGGCAAACCCTCTGAGGTTGCCATACCACAAAAATCAAGGAGGTGAGTGATAAACTTAACTATTGTAATGTAATATAAAACCATACAAGACATCAAAACACAAGTTAACGTACAGTAGTGGTGTAAGTATACCTTTACTCTTCAAAGTTTTTATCAATATAAAGAAATAGTTTTCTGTCCCTCCCCAAAGAAAATTTGTTTGAGTAGAAAAAATGTCTGCAAAGGCTCATATATAATATGAGGGTTTTTGCCGTATAAATGTCATTCCACTAGGCACGGGCCATGTGGTACAAAGTAGGTAACCAAGACAGTATTCAAGAGGAGTACAAACACACTTTTTTTAAGCTTTGAAAAACACTTCTAAATAATGAAATTTTGCTTGGAAATGGAAAAAAATTTCCCTGAGATAATACTTCTAAATCTCACAACAGCTAAAGAAACCTGTTTTTGTAATGTGTCATTTAAAAATAGTCTATGACTTTGAAAGGACACATTTATATCTTTCAGCAGCATTTACCGATATGAAGTAATTGATATTTATCAATCTTTCATTATCATTCCTACATTTGAGATTGATATATTTAATTGGCAGTTTGTTTTTGTGACAAGTGTTGTAATTGTTTCAGGAATGTACTAACATAATTTTGTTTAATTAATATCAACAATCCTATCATAACTGAAAGTCCCTAATGCTCAAATTTCTTATTGCACCTGTTAAATTTAAAACAAATTCTCAGTAGCAAAACTTTACCTTCTGTCTCATTTAGGTTTTGGTCATCCAATTTAAATAAGTTGGATGATAATTTTGTTTGTGTTGGAGAAAACCACAGCAGGTGTCCAATACGAGCTGCTATGCAGCTACTTGTGGGCTATGTTAAACTATGAAACCGTACAATTCATTAATTCAACTACCGCACTGTAATGTTTCAGGGGAGACTTAGAGGCCTTGCAGCCACCTCCAAGTCTAACACCAAGGGGGCTGCTCGGGATGCCCAAGAGAATGCGGGCTGAGACGACTTCGACCAGTTCCTCAAGGGCAAAAACCTGCTGCGGCCGGAGGATCAGCTGGACATTTCGGAAAAAGTAACTTGGAAATTATTTTTGCTCTCTTGGGTCATGGTTTAGGGAAAGTAGCACAGCTGCCACCAGACTTATTTAAGCCCTGGAAGCATATTACGTTGAGACCCACGTTATCCTCTGTGGACTTACTAGAGGGCCATTGGTGCATCCACAAGAAACAGAGTGATTTGACATACACTAGAGTCCCGCTGATCCGAACTAATTGGGACCGGACCCTGTTCGGATTAGCAAAAATTCGGATTAAGTGGATCTTTTGCATATATTGGTGCATTTGTTATATTATATTGACCTTATAAGTTCATAAATTGACTTTGAGCGACTAATATTTTTTATTTAAAAGTAAGAACTGTAGTATACACAGATGGCTGTGGGAGTAGGGCTTACATACGTAACAATAGGACACTGACCTTTCCACTCCGACCCCCGCTCCCACGCCTTTACAGTACGGTCATCCGTTCTAAAAACAAACCATAACTAACCGTTTCGTACTGTCAGTGTGTCGCTTGCTACCTCACCGAGTGGATGTGTTTTGTTCAAAGCTACTGTTTGAGCACATACCTGTGTGTATAGTGCATCATTGTGAGTGTTGGTTCGTTACTAAACACATACAGTAGGGCATAAATTTGAAAACTAGTTTCATTTATTTTACCTACTCAACAATTATATAAATTCCTTCAACCCAACAGTGTGTTCGGATTAGGTGGATTTTTTGGATTAACAGGGTTCAGATTAGCGGGACTCTTGTGTATGTTTTTAGGCTCTCCTTATTTCGTTCCTTATTTTGGTGATCTCATATTGTTTGGCTAGTCAAGGGATCTTTGAAATCTAAAACTTGAGAAAGGGTACCCCCTCCCATGCAGGCGGACCTGGAAACCTTTTGTGCATTTCAGCATACTTGACCTCAGGGGTTTCTTCCAGATGTACATTTAAGGGGGAAAGAGTTAGGAGAAGTTTTAATTTGAACATAACATAACTTGAAATTGAAGTAATGAAATTTCATAATAACCCCGGGGCTAAGGCGCTTTTAATGATCCAGACAACTTGACGAGATGACGATTTTGGACCAGTCCTGTGGTGCTGCGCCCATAATCTCACAAATTAAGAATGAGGTCACTTAAGCATCATTTACAATATTTTTCAAATCTTTTGATACTCAAATTTACGGAAGTAGAATAACTCGGAAAAACTTTTTCCTTAGTTGGACTATGATGTAAGAAACGGCTGCGACCAGAGTTCTTTGGTCTGGTTCAGCTTTTGTGAAGAGCACAGCGCTGATGATGACTTTGTTGACAGGATCTACAGGAAGAGATAGCACGTGTGCTGACATGTGTGAACCCCCAGATGCCAGACAGTTTGGTGGAGTACAGCTTCAAGGAGAAAGCGTTTGTGATGACGCCACTGCCTGCGCACATGATCACACTCCTGGACGAGACGGGAACTTGTCCTTCACAAGGAAACTGATGAGGCTAAAGAACAGATGGCCCAAGATGGCGGTTGGGATGGTAGGTGTTTTGGAATAGTTTCTATTAATATTTGTGTGTAACGGTATTAAACAAAATTAAATAATTATTGTATCTGGTTATTTTACAGTTAAAAATGTAAATAAACTTTTGATTATTGCTCTGATGTTTGTTAGAGCAGCAGATTTCATCTTGTGTGGATGAGACGTTATTTTGATGATTAAAATATTTCTCCAAATTATTGTAACATGCTGATGCCAATAATAGTAGATACAGTAGAACCTCTTTAAATCAAAATAACGTTTAATTGAAGCGTCCATAAATGCTTGTCCACAAACTATATTTTACAGTATATCTGGACTTGATTGACTTACGCCTGGTCCTCTCGAATACAACAAAACTACTGATTTACATTGTTTTTCTTGACTGAAATTGATCCAAAATGCCTTTGTATTTTGCTTCAGAAAGGTCCGTTGGACTCAGAAATGACACTTTTCCAGCCAATTAAAACTAGAATCAGTCAGAATCAGAAAATTAATCCAATTTGTGCTTTTGGTTGTCCTATGAATGAACATGTGGAATGTATTGTAGGGGTAGTGGGAAATCTCTACAGACGTTGTGTTACTCAATGTTTTATACTTTCTGGATGCCTCTCGTAATGAACAATCTCAAATCATTTTGTTTTTTGTACGTTGCCAAAATCTATAGTTTGTCCTCCAGGCTAAAACTGTGATACAGTTACGCAATTGATCATGTCTGATATACAAAATAAACCATACAGTACATTTAAATTTACACAGGCGGGATGGGGCTGAGTGTCGCTTCGCAAGGCAGCCGAGCACAGTCGGTGTTGGAAGAAGAAGGAGGAGAGGAGCAAGAGGAGGGGGCAGAGGGTGAGGAAGGAGCTGAGGGAGCAGAAGAGGATGTGGAGGGGGGAGACTTGGGTGAAGAGGGGGAGGGAGATGACGAGGAGAAGATAGATGTTGCTGAGAAGAGTAGAACCTCGCCGCGTCCCGGCAAAGCGAAGAAACTCACCAACCAGTTCAACTTCTGCGAGAGAGCAGCACTGACTTACAACAATCCAGATAGAGTGAGTCTGCCATTCCCTGCGGCATCGGTTCTCAATCAGTAGTACGTGCAGCATTTCCGGTAGTTGCAAACCAATGTGGCGCGGGAGCTAAAGAATGCATTTTCAGCTGATTATAAATTTATTATATTAATTGGTTGTAAATTGCTTACACCAAACCAACTAGTTAGACGGTACCTGGAATTCTTAAAAATGTCAATGCTACATAGGTGCCAAAAGGTTGAGAACCCCTGGCCTTCAGTAAAAAAATAAATTTGTTCCAAATCTAAATAGTTACTAAGAAGACCTATTCCTAATGTTAACAAAATTAATATAATATAATATTAATGATATGTAATGCTTAACCTTTTTCATTACCGATCCAGAGGTGAATCAAAATACCAGTATGGTCATGAATTATTTGGAGAAACAATTTGGATCTAATTGTCAAACTATGCTGGATGATTATTTCTTCTGAAAGTCTATTGAGTCTTTCATTACCGATCCAGAAGTGAATCAAAATACCAGTATGGTAATGAATTTTTTGGAGGCTTCAAATTCAAGGTACTTAAATAAAGAATAAAAGATTTCCAGATGTACCATTTTTTGAGAATTCTGTGACAAAAATCCATGATATTAAATTTAGAAAAACTTTGAATATTTTCATTTATTTTGAACAATCTTTGAACAATAAAATGCAGGCAGTTTTAAAGTTGTTAGTAGTAAATTTTGAAAATTGTGCAACTTTTGTTATTTTTCTTATCATAGCTTGGATATTAATTGTAAGAAGTAAGCAGACAGTTAATTATTAATGTTGAACTATTCATAAACATTCTAAACACATTCATAGTTTGGCTATCTACATCCAGTAACACTTTTGACTACAAAATAGTTTTTATAACGTAGTGGTAAATATCTGGCTGGATCTAATTGTCAAACTATGCTGGATGATTATTTCCTCTGAAAGTCTATTGATTGTCAGTTTTAATCAAGTTTTCTTTCACTTTGAAGGAAATGGGCACGCAAACGAACCCGCCGCCACGGGCCAGTTTCTCTGCGTACATAACACAGTGGATCATCTACGACGCGTACCAGGAGGACTACGAGAACCAGCAGCGCGAGAAGGAACGGGAGAGGAAGGAGAAGATGTTGTCGCAGCCGAAGAAAGACGAGATCGTGACAAGGAAGCGACACGACAAGCTCGGGATCGATGCTGTCACCATGCGTATGATCCAAGCCGCCAAGATCCTTGAGAGAATGATCAACCAGAACACTTTCGACGATATTGCTCAAGGTGCGTTAAGTTTTATCACTTTTGATGAAATGTTCACACTAATTCTATGATACGTTAATGGCACATATTTGGGAGACCATGGTCATTGGCAGTCATATGGTCTTATTGGAGAACATCTCCATAATGGAAATTCAGGATAAATCAAACAATGAATGTATGAATCTAATGTAATTATAAATCCAAAACTATTTTCATACACTTTATTTTTTATCAAGACATGCGTTTTATCTTTTATTTTCTATTATAAAATAACAATTATTATTTCACATTTATTATTAAGAACTACTGTGAAAGTACCCGACCTCCTTAAGTTTGTAATCCACAGCAACTTTCTAAAAAGCGAAATAAAATGACAGCAACTATGTTAATTCTACCACATTCAAGGGTTTTTTTGGACAACAGATGAATTTAGTTCACTGACGTAAACCAATTGAAACGCTAGTGGGAGTACGAGGGTGGTCTGAAGAGTGTACTAGGCGAGATAGCTTTGCTTCACCACCACTCTCCTTGTCTGGCTCATGCGAGTTCTTGCAGCTGTACTCTGAAACAGTATAAAGGTGAAGTTAGCGGAGCAGCCCATATTCAAGTTACAGTTCAAACTAATATGTGCTTGCAGATTACCGCTATTGGGAGGACCCTTCAGACGAATACCGAGATAGTGAGGGTACTCTGCTGCCTCTCTGGAAGTTTTCTTACGAGAAGACAAAGAAATTAAGTGTCACCGACATTTGCTGGAACCCTCACTACTATGACCTGTTCGGTGTTACATTCGGCTCATGTGAGTTTTAGATTTACTTAACATAATTTAAAAAATCAAAGATACTAGAGATAGCTATTGTAATTTTTAGCTATTGAAAAGTGTATATACAGTGTTATTTTTGTAGTTGACTTCATGAAGCAAGTAACCGAAGGCTATTTGTGCCTGTTCACACTGAAGAACCCCTCGTACCCAGAGTACATAAACTCGACAGACTCCGGTGTGATGTGCTTGGACTTCCACCCTCAACACCCGTACCTGGTTGTGGTGGGGTTGTACGACGGGACAGTGGCAGTGTTCAACATCCAGCTGCCCACCAAGGAGCGTCAGTTCCAGAGCAACTCCGTCACCAACAAACACGGAGGCATCGTTTGGCAAGTGAGCACAAAGCTGAATTACTATTAAATTTTAAAGTTACGTACGCCATTTTTTTGACAAATAATGCTGGGGTTGATAGTTTAGAAGATAAAGCTAAACGGTAAAAAATTGAATTATTATTTTAGCCCTAAAGATAATAGAAACACAATCCAAAAATGAGTTAGTAAAAAAATATGGGAAGTTGTTGATAACTGTAGAGCGATTAAGAAATAGGAATGGGATGGGGTAATAGGAAGTTCCAGTTAAGTAGCTTGTTTATCCCTCTTAAGTGGGCTGGCAGAGGGCTTTATGATAAAAACTGACACATACGTAATAGAGAGGTTTGAGAAATAGCCATAGAAATATTAAATAGATTTTATCATGATCAAATATCAGTGATAGACTGCTAGACACATGGGAAAAATAAAACATAATGGTACAAAAGAGTGGTCGGTGTTTCAAAGCAAAGAGTCAAAATAAATATTTTAGGCGCTTGCACATGGACTGAAACTTAACGTAACTAAGATTCAAGCCATGATTGTAGGTAGTTCTCGACATCTTTTACAAATCAACTACTTAATATTCTAAACAGAAACTTAAAACCACATACTGAAACACTTTGACAAGGTAGAAATAGACGTTCTTCTAGCAAGAATCTTACAATAGTATTTTATAAACGGCGTAGGCGGAGTAAGTGAGCAGTAACATACATGTTCGCACAGGTATGTTGGGGCGAAGACTTGCAGGATGGGGAGATGAACTTCTACTCGGTGTCAAGTGATGGGAAAGTGTACAACTGGGTGTTGATGCAGAACGAACTTGCCCAGACGCTCGTCATAGTCCTCTACCTGGAGATGGACCCCATAAACGGACCCGACGGCACCATGATCAGAATGTCAGGTGAGTGCTAAGGGGTGTAACCATTTATTGTAAATTTGTTACTGATGAGGATTTTAAAGATTTCTTGTCTTGAACAACAATATACTGGATTGGGACTTATTCTTGTAGTAAAGGACTAAATCAGTCAAACGTAATGCTCTGATAATTTTTTATAGAGTATACAAAAGTTTTAGTAAATGCATGATGTTTAGCAATGCATTTACGAGGCCAGTCAACTGAAAACGCCAGCTGCAAATCGCTTGAAGATAACGGCAAAATAGTGCCTATTATTGCTTCTGAACTGAATCTCCAACAAGTTTTTATGCCTAGTACCAGTACAGTATAACCTACAACTTACAAGCGGGTTACACAATAAAGCTGAGGATTTGCAGTAAGCAATAGTCTTCTGACAATTAGAGGAGATTCCATGCATATATCTCAAAACTCTCATCTAGAACTGTCTTGCAGGTTGTGGTACTTGCATCGTATTTCACCCGAAGGACCAACTGATATTCCTGGTCGGCACGGAGGAGGGGAATATATACAAGTGCAGCACAGCTTACGCTTCTCTATACCTCTACACGTACCTCGCTCACCACATGCCTGTACATCGGATAGACTTCAACCGGTTTGCGCCGGACATATTCATCTCCTGCAGCGCCGACTGGCGGGTCAAGATATGGGAGGACAACCGAGCGTAAGTACCAGGGTCAACCGTTATTCTGAAAAACTATCATATGAAATTCAATAACCGGGTTTCAAGATTTCCTGTTGAAACATGATATTCATTTTGTGTTCTCTCTCAAAATTTAATGTAATTTATATAATTAATTGGTATTATCTTTGTCACTATCCTCTTTTGTCGAAGGACGACGCGTTTCAACCTAATTAGGCCATAATCATGTCTTCATCCGCCAGTTGGCTTCGTCTTCACATTAAAACTTCCACACAAAGTACATGACACACTGACGACAACGAATAAATGAAATAAATTAAAACAAATACAATAAATACAAAACATCGAGCGGCTCACGAACAAACTCCGTCACGGCATGCGAAGACTACACTGAGGCTTGCATCTACGTCTTCCCCTCCCACTTCCTCCTGGCTCGACTGATAACAGATGATCAGCTGATACTGGTTGTCTTGAACTATTGATAAGGTGGTTAAAGAGATGGTGTGATTTGTACTGTAATTTTTCGTTTAAAAGTGGATGATTATTTTAAAGGATTTGTATATTTGAATTCTTCTATGGAGTTGAGAAAACTTGATTTTTGGAAGTAGTGGAGGATTTGTAGACTTTCGTTTATAGGCAACAGTGAATGTTTCATGTCAACAAGATGCTGCGACGTTTGGCGTTGTTTTCAAGCAGAGTCTGGAATATGCTCTTTAAATCTCTCCTTAAAGCGTCCTGTTTGTCCTATATGCGTGCTAGGGCAATCCGCGCATGTTATCTTGTATACACCTGATTTGTCCATGTTGTCCTCTGTATTCTTTTACGGTTGAGTAGTTTTTGGGATTTATTTGATGTTTTGAAGGATAGTTCGATATTATGTTTTTTGAGTTCTTTCTTTAAAGCATGTTCTGTTGTGTGGCAATATTCGACACATATGTATTTTTATCACTTTTACTTTTTAAACGAAAAATTACAGTACAAATCACACTATCTCTTTAACCACCTTATCAATAGTTCAAGACAACCAGTATCAGCTGATCATCTGTTATCAGTCGAGCCAGGAGGAAGTGGGGAGGGGAAGACGTATGCAAGCCTCAGTGTAGTCTTCGCATGCGTGGCGGAGTTTCTTCGTGAGCATTTCGATGTTTTGTATTTATTGTATTTGTTTTAATTTATTTCGTTTATTCGCTTGTCGTTCGGTGTGTCATGTACTTTGTGTGGAAGTTTTAATGTGAAGACGAAGCCAACTGGCGGATGAAGACATGATTATGGCCTAATTAGGTTGAAGAGGATAGTGACAAAGGTAATACCAATTAATTGTTGAATACTATCCTGGGGCTAATATGAATGATTTAATTTATATAGCTGACGTTATCAAGACGATTAATATTTTTAACACTTAATGACTAAGATAGCCAACATGACATTGGAAATCAAATACAAAGTTTCACGGAAATATTATACTTATATTTGTGGCGGTATTGTACGAATACCATTACAAAGGCTGGATGTTTAATTAGATGTTGTGTAAAAAATATAAGACATTTGCTGTTAAATCTAAAAATTAAAAGTATGATTGCACTAAAAGTATTCAAAAGTTTCTCTAAGAGTTAAAAGGGAAGGAGGGTGGATAAATGGTTGTGAAATTCTATTCAAAGGTGCGATTTTGATTTTATTATAAATTGCCAGCGGGGAGAACCACAGAGATAATGTTTGTGGAAAAAGAAATTTAAACAAAGGATTAAATAAATAAAGTGTGGTAACTGTCTTATGGATAAATGAAACCAAGATAAAATAACTAGGGAAAGGTACAATTCAAGAGTCGACCAAAACTGTCCTTACAGCTTTTAATTGATGTTGGATTTTTCCCATGTGTTTAATTTTAAACAAATTTGGTAAACATGATTTTCCTTATGATGGACCTAAAAAAAACCTTCAAAACAAGTTTTAGGTTACTCTGAACATTACATTCGAGTACTCGTACTTTGTTTGCACAGAGAGCCGCTGTTCGTGTTTGACCTGGGCTGCTCCGTGGGTGATGTCAAGTGGGCTCCGTACTCCAGCACGGTGTTTGCGGCGGTCACGGTTGATGGCAAGGTCCACGTGTTTGACCTCAACATCAACAAGTACAAGGCGATCTGCATCCAGTCCGTTGTGTCCCGCAAGCGCAACAAGCTCACCAGACTGGCGTTCAACTACAAGCTGCCCATCATCATCGTCGGCGACGACAAGTGAGTTGGCGATTCTGAGTAGTTATATATTGCCAAAGAATAATTTTAATCAATGACACACAAATAATTATTTTGCAAAAGGCCTAGAAATTTTTAATATATGTTAAATAACTCACTTGGAGTCAATAAGTATTTTTGGCTACTTTCAATAAACGTCATTCCCGACTGTTATTGCCGTTAGGTATTAGTAAATCATCTGGCATTTTACTTTACTTTGATTTGAGACACCAACCACTCCTACAGGGTATTTTAAAATTAATGATGAGTGTTTTGATGGTGGTGTGGTGTAGGTCTTGTTACAACCTAGAGCCAACTATTCCCCAGAGGGTCGTTAATTAATAGCCAAAGACCAATTTCTTTGTTGCATGGCTCTTTCATACTATGCTTGAATATAAAAATAATGTATACAAAATAAATAGCTCACACAATAAAAAAAAGTAATAATAAATTGAAAAAATAAATATTAATAATATCAAAATTGATACATTTAAGTTTTTTACCCAGTCTATCAATTCCCGAGTTAGATGTATAAAGTCTTCTTTTGGTCCTTGATAGCATCTTAAAGGGCAGTCAAACGTGATTTGCTTTATAGACTGCTGGGCCGCACCACAATCACAGTCGCTCAACTCCGACCAGCCCCACCTGTGTAGCTGTTCCCCACATCGCCCATGGTTGGTTTTGACTCTGAATGGACCAACAGCTTAACGTGAATTCTGAACCATGGGGGATGGCCATTGTGAAAAGTTGTTATTGCAGAATCTGAAACTTTACTAGTTCTTGTATCACAATAATTATCAATTTTAAACTAGGCAGGCTCATTTACTTCCATTGGCCAGCCTCAAGCGGTAGTTAACCCTGCAGTATATATACTTATTAAGATATATTTTCAATTATTCTTTTTTAAAGAATCACCATTAAAATTAAGAACTTATATTGCAACTTGTGATCTTGCTCAAACTTTTAATATCACAAAACCTTTTACCGTGGAACCATGGTTTTCAGAGGTGCGATCTCTACGCTGAAGCTGTCTCCGAACCTAAGGATCAAGCCGAAGCCTCCGAAGAAGCAGACCCACATCGACCTGCACACGTTGGAAGTGTGGAAACTGGACAAGCTGCTGGCGCTGGTGCGCGAGCCGCAGAAAGTAGCCCCTCCTGTCGACGCAGAGAGCACCACCTCCTAGACTCTTCCGTTCTTTCCAATAAACTGTTGATTTTTTGGTTTTAACTGCCTCTTTTAAATTTTACCTGAGCAAGGAATGGGATTTGTACAAAAAAGTTTATTGTTAGTAAACCTGTGGCAGGTTGGTATCACAGGCGCCTTGCTACGGGCATCACTCTGCTGGTGCGGATTCAAACCCCGCTAACACCACTAACAATTTGTTAAGAGACTTTGTGGAAACGCTAGAGGTAAAGGTCGAGGTTTAGGGGTAGAGAAAACTTTGTTGTCCACTTCAATAAACAAGACTACTTTATCTTTTTTTTAGAGATGGAATAGAACATATTTTTTTCATTGAACCAAATCAAATAATGTTGGCAAAGGAATCATAGCAAAATGCTTCGATGAAGAAAACAAAAGAAATTGACGAACCTAATGGGATCCGCATTTCTCGTGGATCCATTTAATCAATGATTTGAAGTTGAAACCAGAACTTGCTTAAAGACGACTCCTTTCAATACTAAAGGGTGCATATAATTCATTCGTACTTGAATTTCATACAGGTGGAAGAGTGGACAGCTATGATCAGCAATTTTTATTTTGTGTTATTCATTATTCTTTTGAGTTAAATCAACTTTAAAATTAAAATAACAAACTTAGAAATAAAACTACAGACACCTTCCAGTTCAGTCACATCAAAACCTCTATCAACAAAAAAACGGAAAATCAAAGTTAAGGGAAACTGTTGATTCTGTTTATAAATAGACACAAAGAATGTACAATGCATCTAGCCGGAAAATAGCAACAACATACTATTCTATATACAAAAAAATTAAACAAAATTAGAAAAGCAGGTTAAACTAAAGTTTGGTTAACCAAACTCAGTATAAACAAACAGGTAACAGGAAGACGACTTATGCTCAATTAGTCTGCCAAACCATCCGACAGACAACACAATCGATCCCGGGCTAGAGAGAGTCTATTGTACAAAGGAATGCCAATAAAATTTCTCAACTGAAAAGGTAACTATTTATTAGCCATTTAGCAAACGATAATACAAATTTATTAACATATAAAAATTCTGAAAATCAATTGGTTAAGTAACACAAATAAAGCTAAGTATATAAACGTCAGTAAGACAACAAGGGGCAATATATTTGCCAACAACAAAGTTATAATTAAGTGATGTTGACTCTCGTTGTTTTGGTAACATCAGATCTCAATTAACAGCAGCACCTTACAAGTTAATTACATACTAACCTATGTAAATGTGAACAAACAGTTAATACACTTATGTAAGAAAAAAATGTTGTGTCGGTAATAAAAAGTTGCTGGAAATAATACTTTGGAATGTAGATGTGCAACTTTCTACTACAACTTAGAACAAGAAGAATTATTCTTAATGAACACACTATTTTTACATCATGGAAGCAATACATTATTAGTCTTTCAATTACACTAAAACTGATGTGATAGTGATAAAACTGTGCCTTGCAATAAAAATCTGTTGCGGTTTTTAACAAATAAACTTTATATTACTGCCTTTAAATGTACTAAGAATAAAAGGGGAAATATGCTAACTCAAACTGCAACTAAAGAATCTGGAATAAGTTGTTTACTTAAAGTATAAGTACCCCTTTGGTTTTAATGAAACAAAACTTAATACTAATATCGGTAATATACAGTCATTAAATTAACCAGTCTCACATAAAAAAACTATAGAAATCAGACCCGTCAGTTGCATTATTATTACTGTTTGTGTTTGCTTATACAGTGGCAAACTTGAATGGCACAGGTTCAAGTTAATACTAAATATGACTTAAATCATATAAATAGTTCGGTGGGAACAATTGTTAGAAATAGAACAATACAATAAGAAAACACTAAGTAAAAAACAAAAATCTTAACCTAAATTAATATGAAAGCAGCACTAGAAAGGTAAGGTGGGAACAAATTGATACACTAGGAATAATATTGCAGCGAGAAAGAAATTCTCAGCATTAATGGCACTGTCCTCAACCTAACCCTACATGAAAGCACCAATAAGGCTACATTTATAACAAACAATACTTGAGAAAAATACTCAGTTTAACACAATTTCTTATCTTGTAAGATAAGTAATCTTTCATGAAAGCACCCGCAATGACCTCAGTGGTAAGAACCTTTGGTATGAGATTCAGGAAGGAATTAAGAATTAATTCGCCTTAACTTAACCTAAAGTAATATAAAATGGAAGTTACATATCTTGGTAATAAATTGTGACGAGAAAAATTCCCAAGATAGGAACACTTTTTCAACTAACCTAGATATTAAAGCACCGGTTAAGGCTTCTCAGGTATACCGGTAAAAGACGTTTCAAAGGCCACTTGTGTTGTCATGTTGAGTTAAAACGGAGCTAGTTGAGATGGTGGTGGGGGTAGTGCTCTAGAGCGGGTCTTGCAACTGGATGTTGTCCATGGCTCGCTCACTAACATAGGTGATGTAGGAAGGCACAAACTTGCCTTCGTTGTCCGGCTGGATACACTTCTCTGCGCTTGCGTACTCTGGAACGAATTCAAACCGTTTACTGGGTAAATGACCCATTTAACAACCGTTTAGTGACCCTTCTTTCAGTTGGCCTCATAAGAATTCCTGGTCAGTTTACACATGTTTAAACCAAGAGTTGTTATTTTAAAATAGTTTGTGTCTTTATTTGACAAGTTTTAGCTCTTTATACCAGACTCTGTTGGGAATATAAACAATTGTCCATAAATAAACTATGATTATGTATATATATTTTTTCAAACGTTTTTGTTTTGACTTGACTTCACTGTTTCCATTTTGTGTGTGCTTTGTTTTGTTGTTAAGCCTACTTTACTTTTACTGTTCTTTCAAGTGATCTATTTTTGTCTTGACAAATGCCCTAGTAGGGCTGAAGTGTGTGCTATAGGTTTCTACTTTATCCATGTGAGTTTGCTCTCCTTTCCATTTATTTTTGATAAGAACTGTCCATAAATATCAAAGTTATAGAAATAAAACAAAAACCAATACTTATAATCATTTAAATTGCAAGGCCTTTCGATAGCAAGGCTATCATCATCGGGCTTATATGATAGCCTTGCTATCAAAAGGCCTTGCAATTTAAATGATTATAAGTATTGGTTTTTGTTTTATTTCTATAACTTTGAAATTCAGTCCAATACTATGGCTCAAGTTTTCTATTCTTGTCCATAAATAGTTTGAATTAGGAAATTAGGAGGTATTTATTTTGTAAGAGCAACAAGAAATCCACACTCACTCACACACGTCAAAAACATCATATGGGACGTGTTTTACTAACCCTCATCAAACAAAATATAAAACTTGTATTGATTCCCTGAACTTTCAGATAACCTAGTTTGGTCTAACCAACCTCAAGTCTAATCAAGATACTTCACCAAGAAAACAGAATGGCGCACACTTTGTATGGTACCTTGATAAGGCTTGGGCAGATAGGGGATGTGGGTGTGGAACATCTCGTAGTGTATCGGGTTGAAGTGAGGCAGAGCTGAGTCCAAGGGCAGGTTGCCGATAACAACCGGAAGCGACATGAGCGGCTTGGACGACCCGGCTTCTTCGTTCTGTCTGACCGGAGTCAACTGAAACCAGGAACATATCAGAATCAGAAGAGTTTGTAGTAGGGGTGGACATTACACAGGACATAAAAGTGACATTAGGTAACAATAGTCAGCTTTTCACTTGTACTTAAAAGCTCTATTAGTAGCGTGTTCCTTTTTAAGTAGCTTTCCCAAGAAGTAGCTAGTGGCACAGCACGCTGTTACTCATAAATTGTGACGCCTCTACTTTTCACTTTAACGGTTATCAATTATAACTGGAACAGTATTGTGGCTCGCAGTCTGTGGTAGTCATAGCCAACAATATTTAGGTTTTGTTGGCAATTGCTCAGACTATAATACCTTGGTTTGCCATATTGTTTGTGAAAGAATATTTCTGCTTTTGTTATGACTAATTACATTAATTAAGAAAAATTCCTAGTTGAACAGGTGACACTTTTGGCTTGGATAACAAGAATATAACATAAGCATAACCTGGAAATATCTGAAAAAGCGTATAAAACTATTTGAACTATCATGAAAAGAAGCCCAGGGCCTACAATTTTTTTACCTAAAGATAGCTACTAGTTCAAGAATGTAGTTGTATTGTAGCTGAGCTACTTTTTTGAAAATGTTGTGGCTTAGCTTTTTTAAAAAGTAATTTTTACAACACTGCTTGTATCTGGGCAAAGGACTATGTTGAAGAAAGGGTGGAGGCTGACAAAAGATTTCTGAATATTTTCCGTTTACTAAACCAATATCTAACAATAGCCAGGCTTTGAAAATAACAAAAACTTATTTAGGTGAATTTTACAAGGAGAGAGAGGATAGTAGCTAGTGGCCATTTTGTTTTTTTGTGTTATCAACACTTTGTGTTACCACTAAAGTGTTAAGAACTCTGTGCTTTGATAAAGCCCTTAGTAAGGGCGAAATATCAGTGAATTTTGTGTGTGAATCTTCTGTGTGCCTATTTTTGTTGGCCCCTAAACTTTTTTCTTAGGTAAGCTAGCTACTGTCCTCTCTCTCCTTGTAAAATTCACCTAGTTTAGCCATAAGGCTCTTCCTTTCAAACCTAAAAAACTTATTTAGTTAACTTATTTAGCAGCAAAGAGACAGTGGCTGGCTGTTTTCACACGATACGAACCTGACACTAAATTTTAGAAACAGTTAAGCATTGCCACAGTTAGTAGCTTTTAAAATATACAACTATCATCTACATTTTCTATGTTTACCACATCTTAGAGAAAGCACATATTACCAATAAAAGTAGTTTTTCAGGGAGCAGGTTACCGAATTATGAAACCTGCAACGGTTTCCAACCAGCTTTCAGTACATTTTGCAAGTTAATCTTGCGTGCACTCTAGAATGGAGATCACTTAACACCCGGTCGCTTAGAACCTCACCTCCAGTTTGTACGTGATTTGCACGATCCTGTGGTTGGTGGTAGTGGGGGGCAACGGGGGGATGCGTAGGAACTCATTCTGCCACACTTGCATTTTCTGCGACATCACGCTGCCGTGCTTCGTCTCCGAGACCACGCGTCGTGTCTTCAGCGACCGATCTTCGTACTTCAGCTTCACTTTCTGCACAATTAACGAATCCATCAGGAGTATTTTCACCTTTTGATACTATCATAGTTAAAACCAAAACTAGCGAGTTGGAGTAAGTTTTGAACATGTTTAGCTGATTCTCCACAAAATTCAGAATCATGCTACGAGAAAAATTCTGTTATTTATTGCTTTACTCTTAAATAGGCCTTATCAACCATACACAGACCATATCAATTGAATATTTACAATATCTACAGTGCCTAAAGTTTCACACATTTTCCAATGGAGCATCCTCAGTAAGTCCATTGAGGCTACTTCATTGTGAAATGAGCAAAGAGTCTGGCACTGTAGATTTTACACTCACTTACGTTTTACTCAATTACACTAACTGAGTACACTATTATAATTTTACTGTTAACTTGTGACGAGCCTATTTTTCCCTAGGCACAAACGGCCGTAACCTAGGTCAACTCACCGAGTTGACAGCTTTAGCCTAGGTGAGAACGCACCACCTACTAGCCTTGGTTATTAACACCTTCGTAAACATTGTTTGTACTTACGTGATCTCACTAACACAACCTACCCTTAGCCTAGGCTAGGTGTACGGTTAGTGAATATATGTAGTTTGGGCCCTTGGCCACTAGCCATAGCCTAGGCCCATAACCTCACTACACCACCACAAACCACTATTAAAAGACTTTAGCACTGTAGACACTGACTCTACACTGTAAGCCCGAGTTGATATCGTAATTCCTCGGGTTGATTACCTTTTTGTACGAGTAGAACCGCTACTTTAGGCGACGCCGTTGTTGCCAGGACTAGGGACCAAGGCTGATTTGCTGACATCGTTGGAGAAAAGTTAGCTGGCACTGCTGACTGCTTGTCTCATACCTGGGTTGTGTTCAGGTAACACCAGAAACACTAAAGTGAGGTGTAACGTTATGAAAACTAGTTTGCGTAAAAAAGCGATGAAAACCCGGTAGCTGTCGCCTTGATGTAAACAAAGATCGCCATCTTGAGCGTCTCATGACGAAGGGATCATGTGATTTGGGGAAGTTCCTTCGACCCCCACCAGGAGCAGGAGTTTACTTCGTAGAGAAGGAAGAGCTAAAATTCTTTCGACGCTCACATCCCGCACCGATCGCCATCGACATTGTGCTCCACCGCTACACCGCCTATCCCATACCGCCGCTCACCGCTATTTTCCGCTAAGGTACAAATTATACGAAACCCATATCTTTTGATAGTGTATTTGTACCTATTTTAACAACTTAAATTCACTTTTAATAATAATTTTACCGTTTTAACGATTTATTAAGGACTTGCCACTGTTAGAACCTCGTGCTAAGCTCCAGTTAGATCGTGTCGGTAAAAATTGAAGTTAACTCAAGACCTGTCTTTTAGTCTTGAATGTTTCTTAATCGTTCTTTCACAGGATAAATTGATTTTACTCGTTGTAAGCCCATCCTGGGTTGTTAGAGTGAAAATTGTGTAACTTTGGGAATATTGAATTATTCCCCGAGTGTCGCTCGCCCCATCGTATCGTCCCGTACGCTAACGCCGTGTCACACCACCTCACAGTGAGTTTGTAAAATCTAATTAGCTACAATTAATTTAGATTTGCACTACAGAGATGCAAAATTTATAAAATTAATAATTCGTAACTCAGGTGAGACCTTGCTCCCTGAGTGTCTAAGTCACAGTACAGTGACGAACGCTTACCCAACGGGTGCTTGCAACCTCTAGCTAGTAACTGTAAAATCAAATTAACTAATTTAGATTTGCGCTACAGAGGTACAAAACACAAAATAATTATAAATTTATTTTTTACCAAACCCTTTCCCGAATCTTATAGTAGAAACCCTGCTAATCTGGAACCGCCCCGTTCGACTGAGATCATCCGTGGTCAGTGAATGTTTTCTAGGACCTCAGTCCGCGAAGGGAATTCTTTTCCTTCAGCGGAAAATCCATCACAAACTGTACAGAATACATAGAGTTTGAATCAAACTACCAATTTTATTCTTTTATTCTCTTCTTGGTTCATGCTGGTGTTGTCTGCTCCTTATATGGCTTTGTGTGAGCATGTGAACCTACTTAGCATCTACCGACACTGACCTGCACCAAGGACGCTTGCACGTACACCCAAGGCTGGGACTGCGAGTTGTACAAGACGGCATTTATCTTAATGCAGTCTCCGGACGCACGCTCGGCGATATCTGCAGACAGTCGTCTGACTCCTCTCTACGGATACAGAAGCAACTGTTCGTCGGCAACATCTTCACTAGCTTCTCTTTCTGCAACCAGTTCACATGTGAGTAATAATTAACAGTACAACCTTTCAGTGAATCTGAATCTTAAAACCGGAAGAGCAAATTTTTTACACAATTTCAAACAGTTTTTGCTTGGAGGGTTAATACAGTAATATAATTTTGTATTGTAAATGTGAAATGTAGAACCGGGTGGGATTGACTATAAAGGTAGAATAATTGTTGATACCTTTCATTAGTGTAACCTCACTAAAATATATTTTAAACAGAGCTGCTTCAGTATTCTCTGAATTTTTCCCATATCATTTTACAGTTTAAATCCGGATTGTAATTTCCATCAGTTTTTGGCCACAAGAAAGGAAGGAACATCACATAGTAATTGGTCTAGAACATTTCATGTACAATCTGGATGATTTCTTAATTTAAACACAAAAAAGGAAACCAAAATCTTACAAGACCAATATTTGTACATTTTCCTGATGGGTTAAGTTTTTCCTTGATCAATGGTGATTTTGCTAAAAAAGAAAGAATATTTGGTATCCAGTCATGGTTAGTTGAAATGTTAGGTTTTAACGTAAAAAGGCTTCTAAGCAGACTGAACAAAACCCAATGAATAGAAAAGAGAGCAGGCCCAGCTAAATTACAGTTGAAGCCACAAAACCTTTGAACAGAAACACGTTAAAATTTGTCACAATTTCTTAGGGTTGGAAAATAGCTGACTTACGCCGGCCTTTGGGATCATATTGCAGTCAACCAGCGTAACGATGGATATTTCGGTTTTGGTGTTGACAACTTGCAATTTGCCTGAAAACATAAAATACGAAATTAAGATTTCTAGAACATAAGATTGTTTAGGTGTCATCAAAATTATAGAACATTTTACTTTTGAGAATAGAAATGTGTAATAAGCTTAGCACTGTTATCAGTTCTCTAATGTGGGGACAAATTCAAAATTTATTCAATTGGATACACAAGAAAACTTTAAACCCAAAACAGCTTATTTGCTGGCAAAGTCAACTGCTAGATTACTAATTGTACCGGAGTGGCTAGTGACCCAATTGTAGAACCTTCTGAGAAGAATTTCATGCCTGTCCTAGGAAACAACCAAGAAGTCTGTCCGCTCTGAGAAGGCTGGCTGCGTGCACACCTGCCAACTCTGTTCAAACGGTGAATAATGTGCTTTGTATTACATCTGGGAACTGCCTCACCGTCAGTGAACTGTTCCTCCATGGTAGCGTACAAGTAGTAGAGTATCTTCACATCCTTGAGAACCAGTGTCGGGGGTAGATTGTTGGTCAGAGGAACTGCAAACTCAACAACTTCATCTTCGTTTTCTCTCTTCAAATCTGGAATTGAAAAGTTCAACTTAAAATTTTCCAAGGGCAACTCAAAAATGGTCAAGGACAGCAATTTTTAAACATGTGTCAAGTACAATCATTATTTATTACGAATGGAAGAAATAAAGATAAGCCAGGCCAGTTGGCATTCATGTCAGAGAATGGTTGTTCAATAGGCCTAGTTGATTGCATTGTGTCCTAAGAAATAACTGATAGGGACGTTAATTTTGTAGTGGAGAATAAGTATGTTGCAACTAATAAGTTTCTAATAGTTGTACAGACGTAGTAGTATTTCGCAAGTTGGTAGTAGAGTCGGTTTGCAGTCTGAAATGTCTCTACGTAAATCCATCAACATGCACAGGTGGCGGGAGTCGGGCAAGCCGCGGTTTGCCGCAAATATTGAACGAACCCCCTTATTGACAAATATATGATATTAGGAGTTTATGAAGCGCTAAATAGAGAAGACATTGAGAGAGCTAATGAACTTTTGATACAGATGTTTTGTATGCTGGGGAAAGATTTTATAGTTAAAGAAACTATAGTACAGAATAAGAAGGTTTGGTTTCATAATGAGTGTAAGAATTCAAAGTAAAACACAATGAAATTATTGAGAACTTACAGAGTAAATAAAAATAATTTCAACTTAGTCAAGCATTAAAAATCAAATGGAATTGCAAGGAACATTGATTAAATTGGATAGTTATTGTAGAGAATTGACGCTAAAGATAAATGTAAAAAAACAAAATTATGATTTTTCAGAAAGGAAAGAGATGTAGTAATAAGTTTGAGTAGACCAGTATGGGAACTAACATCAAAACAGTTAGTGAATTTAAAGTGAATGACCAAAACACCAAATGTCTTCCAAAGCAACAGGTGTTCAAATCTTGTCTGAAAGCAGTAGGCTACACTCGAGTGCGAGAATTTGAACGAATGAGCCAGTAAGAATGAACATATTGTACAGGGTCCGGCAGTCAAACCTGACGGTTTTTAAAATGGAATAAATCAAAAGTTGTTGAGATATTTTAAAAATTATTTTTTTATGGTAAAGAGGAGAATTGGAAATTTAATATTCATAATAAAAAAGCACAAAAATAACTTATATAGCAAAGTTATGTCACTTAAATAATGAACACTATTTTCACTGTACGATTCTCTTGGAGAAGTTAGTCATGACTCTCTCAATGTTTGGCACGGGATCTCACGAAGTTCTCACCGAATTACAGTTTTTGAGTGGGGATAGGTAGTGGTGGGGACATCTGGTCAGTTGGTTGCCATTATGTCCACCTTGAGCGAAAGTTCCGAGATGGAGCATTGGGCCGAACACCATGCATATGTAGTTGAGACTATTTTTAAGAAACAATGGCTCTGTGATTCTAACACAAAAGAGTTTTTGTATACGGTTTAATATTCCTCAAGGTGCAATCCCGTCTCTAAACACAATTCTTCTATGGGTTCGAAACTTTCAGAACACTGCTTTTGGGACAACAAGAAGAGGAGGATCACTTCGAACGGTTAGAACACCTGCTAATGTTGATTAATATTGAAGCTGTTTGACATACTTTAGAACGGAGCCCTCGTCGCTCTGCCGTTCTTCACCCCCTCAAGGTGAACAGAATGGCGACCATCCCCAACTGACCAGACGTCCCCACCACTACCTATCCCCACTCAAAAACCGTAATTCGGCGAGAACTTTGTGAGATCCGTGCCAAACATTGGAGAGAGTCATGACTAACTTCTCCAAGAGACTCGTACAGTGAAAATAGTGGTCATTATTTAAGTGACATAACTTTTGCTATTTAAGTTATTTTTGTGCTTTTTTATTATGAATTTTAAATTTCCAATTCTCCTCTTTACAATAAAAAAATAATTTTTAAAATATCTCAACAACTTTTTGATTTATCCTATTTTAAAAACTGTCAGGTTTGACTGCCGAACCCTGTATGTATGAACGACAAATGTAAGTATGAGTGGAAAAATTTTGCTTTCAAAAAGTCTAACTTATGTGACGATTTCAATGCAACTATACGCTGCTTTGTTTGAATACTAGTTTAAAAATAGAAAATACAAACTGAAAGCTGTTTTTAGTGACTTAAATAAATGGATTTCTTTGTTAGGAAAGGATTTGATTATTTACCTGAAGAATTAAAAATGTATTCTTCACTGGCATAGAAATGTTGATTCATTGCAGTATGGTTTCCGTTTTCATCAGCTTCTATGCATATCTTTCCAACAACTCCAATTTTGATACCTAATAAAGAAAAAAAACACAAGATTAATTAAAACAAGTTTAAAACAAAGCAGGTCCAAGTAGGAAAAGGACACTCAATAGATACTTTCTCTCATTGCTGTTTTTATGTTCTACCACCACGAGTCTTATTTGTATCCTCTTGTTCATTTGTATAGTTACTGTTATTCTACATACAGTAGAACTCCAATTATCCAAACTCCGATCATCCGAATCGCTTTTAGAGAAAATAAATCACACGAAGTTTTGTTACGTATTTAGAAGGATGATTAGGAGCCGCTCGCTACGTTGTTTCTTCAAACTACGATTCAAGTGACTGTACAATACACTACTAGTATTGGCAGTGACTGTACAAGACACTACTAGTATTGGCAGTAACTGTACTAGACAGTTAGGTGGTCACTCTGTCTGTCTATCTACTCTGCACCTGCTTTTGTTTGTTTACTCAGTCCATGTACTCAGTCAGTCTATTGATGTCGTGGCGTTGACTTACATCTGTCTGTGCCGGTGTCTTGTGTTGTGTGTTGCTTGCATATTTTTTTACATATTTATGCTTGAGATGCACTGTATCATCATATCATATGGCTTCTAAGAGGAAGCGTATGGTTTTGTCGTTATCGGACAAAATTAAAATTTTAGAACAAAGCAATAAGATCCTTTAGTAAGTAAAGTCTGATGTGTGTATTTTACTTTTGTAATTAAAGTCTCAATAATACTATTAAACTGTGAAGAGTTTTTTTATGAATTTCCTATTTTTGGGGTGAAAACTCCAATCACCCGAATATTTGATTAACCGAATGAGGTACGGTCCCAATTAGTTCTGATAATTGGTGTTCTACTGTACATAATGTATCTTTCTACAATTTATGTTATTATATCATTCAAGAAAGTTGACTTATTGTTAATTATTTTATAGTCTATTCTAGTGTTACTCGTTTTGTTCACTTTATTAGGTTAATATATCTATCACATATGTGACAACTATGTTAGTCACTATCCACTGACATTGTTATTTAGTTCATAGTCATTTGTAGTTATTGCAGTTCATTAGTCATAGTTATTTCCTATTTATCTTCCTAATCTTCTATAATATAAAAATGGATCGCAAAATGTGTTGGTAAGCGCATAACTCAACAACGCCTAGACCAATTTGGCCAAATGTTTTTAAAAAATGTTCGTTGGAGTTCAAGGATGGTTTTTACGGCGAGAAAAATTCAAATTATTGCCGAAAAACCCCTTAAAACAGCCCTTTTCTTTTTGTCCCATACAAACGTTTTCTAACTAAAACATAGTCAATTTGAGCTTTATTGCTATTCGTTGCTATTCAGAGTCGCACACGATACCAACCCGCCACTAATTCTGGTATTTCCTGAAAAACTAAAACTTTATTGGGGTACCCTTTTTACAATAAGATGAGACTTCTTCCTAATATTTAAACTCAACAACGCTGCTCCAAGAACCCTTCGTCCCGCATCTGAGACTTCAATGTGACTGTTTGGTCCTGTACCTCTAATGAACTTAGATAACACTCTGCGGGCGCTTATAGTATTGCAGCCATTTGATATTTTCCTACAAATTTATAGATTAGATCTTCCTGGATAGGCCCCTTCCTAAAATATATAAATGAAGTGATTTACACCAAACAGCTAGTTTCCTAAAATTAATAAACAGGTACGAGCCTGAAACTACTCCATCAAAATATTCAAGGCCTGTTGAGTAAAACTGAAGAGTTGGAGATTCTTATCGATGATGAGTCTCCTGACCTCATCTGCTTGACTGAGCACTTTTTAGGATCTGAAGAAGCTGTGAACTCCGTGCCTTAACAATTTCAACTTTGCGAGGCATCGTTTGTAGATCAGGGTCAAAGGAGGCTGGGATTTGGTGCAGATCAGGAATCAAGTCGAGTCCCTGGACTGTGTTCAGTTCGGCGAAGGGTGTCTGTGAGCTCGCTGCAGTGTCGTAACCATCGGAGGAAACATCACAGTTTTGTTGATAGCAGCATACAGTCCTCCTTCATGCCGACATGATGAGTTTCTGGACTTGGTAACTGAATGTCTCAACAAGTATGCCCATCGTTACAGCATTACAGTACTCATGGGTGATCTGAACATTGATCTTTCAGGCGATCGTTAAGCAGCTCAAAACTTCTCTACGATGGCCTCATTTGGACTTACAAACATTGTCGAAAGTTACACCAGAGAAGCTCTAGGTTCACGCAGTCTTATTGACCACATTTTCACAGGCAGAAAATATGATAATTGTTCAGTGATCTCTACAGGCTTATCCGACCACTACGCTCAAACAGTAACGATGTCTTTCAGTTCAGCTCAGCCAACACCTGCGGCGCGTTTTAAACATGTCAGATCCTTTGCTGACACGAATGTAGAGCTGTTCAACTCCTTGATGGCGAAAGAGAATTGGGAAGATATGTACTCTGCTGTAGATCTCAAAGTCAAATTCAATACATTTCTCGCGAAAATACAGTACATTTTGGCGTCTGTTTTCCAAAAATTTACAAAGATAAAGAAGAGGGAAACAGATAAATTAGTTCTTTCCGACAAAGCTTTGAGTTTGAAAAATCAAATGTTTGACTTGTACAAGAGAGTCATCTTGAGTCATCCCACTACCTAAGTTGTTATTACAGAAGAGTAAAATACAAATATAGAAAACACATTAGAGAAAATCTGCAAAAAATTTAAACATGATTCAGACTTCTGATAACAGATCTAAAGCTATTTGGGCACTTGTTAATAGCAAGAGTAAATAAAAAAGAAGGAAAACTCAATAGTTCTGGAAGATGGGGAGGGTGGGATTATAACTGCTCCTGGTGATGTCACCAATGCTTTCAGCGAGTTCTTTGCGATGGTGGGAGGAGCTGCTTTAAGCCAGCCGATAACGGCTGTGAAGACTGTCAGAAGTTCGGTTGGCTCTTTCTTTCTCAACCCAACTACAGAAGAAGAGATACTGTTATTAAACAGTTAAAAACAAAAGATCTGCAGGCACTGATGAAATTTCCCCTTTCCTAATCAGTTTCAGCCAATCTACTCAGACCCTTGGCCTTATGTCACCTCATCAATTGCTCATTCATTCTCGGACAATTTCCCGGTAGTTTGACAGTATCAGTAGTCAGGCTTATGTATATAAGAAGGGAAATCGTCGGACTTGCAACAGCTACAGACCGATATCGATTGTATCAATTTTTCAAAGATCTTCAAAAAGGTAATGCTAGTTAGGTTATGGAGTTTTCTTGAACGCAATGACGTGATCTTCAGAAAACAGCACGGGTTTGTGAAGGGTAAATCTACCACCTCTGCAATGTTCAATTTAATTAATAACATAGTGTAAGACCTTGATTCAAGAAACTACTCAGCAGGGATATTTTTGAGTTGAGCAAGGCCTTCACATGGTTATACGGGTGTTGCTGCTGAGGAGGCTGAGTGAGGTCGAGAATGCGTGGCGTTGCTCTGGAATGGATGGCATCATACCTCTAAGGCAGGAAGCAGTACGTGCAGCTACGAGCAGTGGATGAGGCGGGATATGTTCGGCTCTTCGCTTCGGAAGAGACCACGATCGTGAGGGGAGTGCCTCAGGGCTCTGTATTAGGCCCAGTCCTGTTCCTTTTATACATAAATTCCCTCTCATCATGCACATCAACTGCCAAACTTTCCTTGTTCGCCGATGACACTTCCCTCTCATTATCCAGCCCTAATATCCATATCCTGGAACAAAGTTCCTTTTTCGAGGCCAACAACCTCATCCAATGGTTCAACAAAAACCTCCTCACCGTAAATTCTGACAAAACTAAATTGATAAACTTTTGCTTGACGAGAGGCGGGCAAACGGCTTTAGTCTTTTTGGAGGAAACAGTGGTTCATCCAACTCACAGTGTCAGTTTTCTGGGGCTGGTCTTGGATGAGAACCTTTGTTTTCACGGTCACATCGAACAAGTTTCAAAAAAGCTAAGTTCAGGAATCTTTGTGATACGTATCGTAGGAACGTAGCGAACACTGATGTCCTTGAAGCTACTTATTACGGAATCATCTATCCCCACTTAAAATGCGCATTCACTATTTGGGGTTATGAAAATCAAAATACAAGATTCTTATTTAAACTGCATATATATGGGCAGTGAGAACTATTTTTTCGCTGAGCCGCCGCCAATCCTGCAAAGAACACTTCCAGGCAGCAAAGATGCTCACTTTTCCATCCATTTACGTTCTGGAAACCTTAACTTTCAACAGGCAAAACTTATCTCAATTCAACCTTTCTACCCCAACTTCCTATAACCTGTAAAGTGAACAATTAGCTATCCCAAAACATTCAACAACCTTTTTCAAAACATTTGCTCTATAACGGCATAAAGCTGTTTAATAGCCTCCCACATCCCTCAAATCGAATCAAACCCCGAAATTTAGAAACATGCTTAAAACCGCTAATGAACCTCTCATGTTACATGTCCGAGAGTTTTTTGGGTGTTAGCTAAATTTGTGAATTTTTCTGTGTGTATGTATATATATTGTTAAAAATAAGAGCCTATTTTGTGGTAATTTAATGCAATGCGACTTGGCAAATGCAATTGTATTTGTTAACTTTTTGCCCAATAAAATTATTTCTGAGGTTTGAAATAGCCTATGTTTGAAAACTCTGATAAACCACATTAAAATTATCCCCAATAATAAAAGTCGCTTATAAGGAAAATCAATGACAGTTAATTTGCAAACAGCCTGCAGTAAAATGCTCCTGTTTTGAGAACACTATTAAATTGCTGGAACTATGGCCAGTTTTAGTAGACGTCCATCTTTAGAATTGTGTTTTCTTACATCATTATATTAGCTACAACCTGAAACCGTTTCTTAAATGTATGTTTACTTACGGTTGATAGTAGCATCGTTCAGAACCATTACTTTTAAAAATCCCGTTGCTTTAGTACCTGCAATGAATAATTTGTCGGATACGAAATTCAATCTCAACTGATTGGACATCGTGTGGGTGGGTTTGAGCTAAATAGGTTAATATTAAATCAGATTTATTCCCGAAACCCCACACTAGCTAAATAACTTTCTTAGTGAAAATTAGGAAAATAAATTCGTAAAGTTAAATGGTATAGGCCTAAATAAGTAAATACAGAATCTAATGGGTTTGAATCATCTTTCGACAATTTTGATTTGAATGGAGACGCAGTTTGTTTACCGAAAATATATTTTTTCAAAGCTGGGGACTGATACTCTTTTATTTATCCCTTTATTTGGCCCACTGTTTTCATCTAAAAGATTTCCACAGATTTTGGAAGGAGAAAACTCCGGTGGCATTTGTATTGTATTACATAATAAACATATTTATTTAATTGGCCATTGACTTGAAATAAATAGAAGACTGTCCATCGGAATCTAGTTACGTATCGGTAGTAATGGACCTAGGTATCTTTCAAGGCCAATGGTGGCATAATGGGAAGCGGGGATGCATCCTTTATGTCATCGTCTACTCTACGTTTCCATTGGTCCATCATTGATCTTGGTGGAACGCTTGTTGGTCTTATTTATTGATGAACGCTTTTTACAATTGGCGAGATCTCTTTCGAATATTTAAACTGATGATTTAAAATCAAGTACAGTGCTAATATCTGTTAAATGCAGTATACTTTATACTTTGATTTGAGACACCGACCACTCGAGATGGTATTTTAAGGTGTTGTTCTCAGTTCGGATTTCAACCTAGATTTAATGCCTTAGAGGCATAAATTATATAATATACTAGCTGACAGTACCCGTGCTACGCTACAAGATTGAAAAACTGAATTTTCGTGATAAAATGTATTAATATATTTCTAAACCAATGTAATGTTAGTATTGTTTGGTAAATTAAACTGTTTGCCTGTCAGTTCACCATTTTATAGTTTCAGTACCTAAAATTGGCTATCCGTTCTCCATACGGGGAGGCTGAAAATTATAATGACATGTAGTTTACTAAGAGGCCGCCGGATGGAGCGGCCGCGGAGTCCTAGCAGCACCGTTTATAACATGGAGTAAAAATTGCAAACGATATTTTTAACCGGTAAACGTACTTAAATTAAAAATCTGTTTCAACAAAAGCACTAAGCTATTAAGGTTGCTTCATATAAACTCTAAAAATTGTACTTTCGTCAAACAATAAATCATTAATTACGTTAACTAAAACAGGGTTTTCTCATAAGGACATGTAACATTTTTGCTTTAATATGGTGCAGCATTAAAGCCATTAATTGATCTACGCTTCTATTGAAACACTTTTCCCATTTTGGCATGTAAATCTATTTAAAAGTACATAGTTTGCAAATTTGTCCATGTTAAATTCACTATCCCGGTTAGAGGTCGCTCGTGCTCTATCCGGTTGCTTCTTATAACCACTTTTTAACTAATAATGTACAGTCGTAATGTACTTTTATTTGCACAAAAACCTAATTTATAACAATATTTACAATGTAATAGCATAATAATTTAGTATCATATGGTTAACTTAAGCAAACAATTTCTACAATCACAATACAATACAATACAATCACTAGCTCAGACAAAACAGGGTGATATTATCTAAATTTATTATTTGTCGGGTGACAAATTCACTATAGTTAGTAAATATAATGTGTTATTTAATCATTGATTGTATTAGCTTTAGCCATTAGTTTTTTCTCGTATGTAAGTTATTTTAAGCTTTGTGCTCGCTTCTCTGGTTCTTGTTACTCTTGTTCAGTACGGGCTGGCAAAAGCCGACTGTCTTTATTTTGAAGACAGTGTCTGTGTTGGCGTCAGCCCAGGAATGCTTGGGTACTTGGTCGGGGGAGAGCACAATCATGTGTGTTCAGATGTACAATACTGTATTATATTTAGCTACATCCCTAGACTTGTAATCATTATTTTTTAGTTAGATATTTACTTTTAATAATTATGATTTAATATAATATTTTGTTCTTAATTTAGTTGATGTACAGGGTGATTCAAAATAGGGCGCCAAATTTCAGGGGTGGGTGTCTTATGCAAAAAAATGAAAAAGTTCCTATAAACATGGGTCCTAAAACTCTTCGTTACCCCGGTAGCCGCCATTTGTATTTTTTACTTAAAATTTATATATCCAGAACGCTTTGACCGATTGCATTCAAATTGGTAAGGTGTTTATGTGTCATAAAAGGTGAATTTAAGCAAAAATATTATTTCATCAAGAAACAAAATGGCGGCTATTTAAATTTTCAAATTGAAATACCATGACAATGGCATAATACAAAAAATTTCACAAGAGTAAAAAAGTTGTATTTTATAATTTTACATAAAGATACATACTCATCTTTCAAATTTACAGTAATATTTTTCATTCTGTACGTCCTTTTTACAACTGGTACATTTACCAGTTTAAAAGCAATAAAAAATAAATGAAAATATTTGTAAAATTTGGAAAAGATGAGACTATATACATGTAAATTATAAAACTCTAACTTTACTAATAAATTGTATTATCTCCATTTCATGGTATTTCAATTGAAAAGACACAATACATTTACCAGTTGTAAAATACGTAAAAATGAAAATGATATTGTAAAATTTGGAAAAATGAGTTTGTATCTTTATGTAAAAATTATAAAATACAACTTCTTTTACTCTTGTAAAATTTTTTGTATTATGCGCCATTTTCATGGTATTTCAATTTGAAAATTTAAAATATTCATTTGTTCTGTTTTGTGAATAATCTTTTCATTAAGTCATATATTCCACTCAGTTGAATGCAATTTTCCAGCTGTTCTAGTTAAGTAAAATCTCGTCTATGTCAAGACTCCATCGTTTATCAGGACATGCATAAAACCCACGATTGACGCCGTGAATCACCAATGAGGCTGTTACCATTGTACAGACGTGCGTCCTTGTGAATTTGTCTTCAGAAATTTGTAATTTATGAAATATGTTGTATATATATATTTTTTTTTTTGAATAAGATTATTTGATTTGATTTGATTTCATTTCTTTAAAACCTCCTAAAATGGAAACTACATAAGACGATTTCGTATTTACCTCCGCTAACGATACACATGATTTGACCACACGGAACCAAAACAGAAGAAAAGGGAACGAAATTGCCACTTGTAAATTCAGTAGAATAAGTAGCGTGAAGCCTCTAGCAAGTGCCAACTGCTACTTAACAAAGTCAAATGACCAGGAACCTTTGCTGATGCGCCTTGGTTCATAGGTGCCAGCGAAAAACATCAGTAAAAACAAAAGTAGCAAACAAAATTCCCGTACAGCATTTTTACCAATACTATGTGTCAAGATTAGTTTGATAGCATCTGATGTACTCGTACCCTGGTTAGTGTCAGAACTCATGTTACAAATATAAAGACAGACGGTAGTGATTGTTCTTTTGAATCTTACTTTTAGGATTTAACCACAGTTACGCGCGAGGTTCGTTAGCAGTTCTTCAGACTGTTAAGTAGACAGAAGCATTCCCCCCACCATGCAAATACCACAGCCGTATTAACTAAATTGTCGCAAGTTGCATATCGTTAAAAAGGTATTTTCACCAAAAACAATGCTGCAAACTGAATTTTCAATGGATTATTCCTTAAAAAGTTATTGCCGTTAAAACTTTAAAATGTTGAAACTTTAAACGCCAATAACCTTTCCAGAAATGTGGTTTGCGGTATTGTTTGTGTTCCTAGGTAGGTGAAAACTACCCAGAATCTCTTCACTGTGACATTCAGAACTGGTCCGATTTTCTCATTTTGACATTCAAGGCACTGGATAAAAATTAAATGCTTTTGAACGGTGCAGGGTAAACACACCAAATTTTACAGGCCTTTCAACGACCTGCAACGATATACAATGTCCTATAGGCTATAGCCATTTGCAAAATCCGTTCTTCTAAACCCCAACGGATCGCACCCCACTGGCGCCATCGCCATGTCGCAATGTTCTTCATCGCAATGTCGAAGTGAAGAAATACCCAGTGCTCTGAATGTCAAAGCTAAGAAATCCATAGTGCTCTGAATGTCAAAGTGAAGAAATTCGAAGGTAGTTTTTCCCAACATTGAATCCCCCAAAAACTCACCTAAGCTTTTGAATTTAGAACAATCCTTTCTTAGTGGGTGCCTATACTGTAAAATGAGTGTTCATACAAATCTTCAATTTTCTAGGCCTTGTAGTTTTGGCTCAGCGATGATGAGTGAGTGAGTGAGTCAGTCAGTCAGTCAGTCAGGACAAAGCCTTTTATAAATATAGAAGATTATCTTCTCTTCTCTCGACAAAGTTTGTACTCAAACGAAATATAGAATTTTCTGTACCTCCCCTTTCCTTTCCTTAAATCCTGTTTTAAGTGTAATATAATCACATTAAGTAATTTGTTTCCTAGTTATGGTAATATGGTATTAATGCTATTCTTAAAGCAGAGGAAAAGAAGATTGTAATTACACGACCTGGACATGGTTATAAGGGAACTTGTATTGATAACATTGTCAATACAGTACATCATTCGAATATTAATTCACAATAAAAATAAGTATTTTTGATAAAAAGAAATAGGTATACACATTAAAGAAACAATAAACTATAAAACAAATAATACAAAATCAAATAAAAAACCATTCATAATAAATTAATAGATAAAATATATCCCCCAGCTTCTTTTCTGTGGGCAAGGACGAGAGAATACTGGCGACATTTCCTCTTTGAATCGCCATGCTGATCCTTTAAACCAAGAAGGACGTTGATTGTGTTTCGTCTGTGTTTTTCGTCAGTTTCCTTCTGATATTCTGGATCCATTGTCTGCCCTCTCCCATATGCTATATACCCATTATGATTAACTACATTGTCTCCAATGCAAATACAACCAACAGGTATCCCCTGGCTTCAATATCACTGTACTTGGAGTATTTTCTACGAACTGCTAGTTCTGCTGCAGCTCCTGCGTGGGTTTTAGTTGAATTGACGTAGCTCGCTGCAAAGGTTTCAACATAAATAAAATCCCACACTAAACACCTCCCCTTATCCCAGGGAATAGTCGTAGCTCCATCCGGTCTTTTTCCATCTTTTCTGTTCAGCCCGTTTGGTTCCAGTTGCGCAGTGATATCGGCACTTACCAATGCTCGTTTCAGAATGTTGTTGATCTCGGCATGTCTGGGGTATTCAAAATTACTTACCATTGGTTCAACCTTTTCTGATCAGAATGTAATTTTTTACTTTCTTTTCTTCCATGAAAAAACTAAAAAAAGTCCCCCACTTTTTACATAAAAAGATATTAAATGAATCTTCTAGTGCATTCTTTAGTAAAAGTATCTTTAATGTAAACTGGCTAAATGTGTACAAACAAAACACTTGATCCCCTCAAGATAAATAATTTACCTATTTTATACCGAATTTCTAAATATGGCAAATGGTAGTCTCTTTAAAAACTTACAATTTAAATAGGCCTAAATAAAATAAAAAACTTAAAGATGGATGGTATACAGACTCTCTGCTTGAACTTACAATTGAATGTGAACGTTACCACATACTTTCAAAAAAATCTGTAACATGGTGAATACAAAGTAAAATATAAATAGCTTCAAACAATGTACAAAAAAGAAGGTGTTTAAAGCCAAACTTAACTACAATAACAAAATAGTGCTATAAAGCCCATTGATAAAAGTGTCTGCCGTTCGAGATATTTCAAAGTTTGCCCGTAGTAATAGAGCAAGAAAGCCGAGGCCGAAGGCCGAAGCGATGCTGTGAGCGTAGCGAGCTAGTTCCATCTAGCAAATTAGGGTAACGAATTGCAAAGTGAATTCTTTTCACTCATGCCAGCGGTTTGAGATCTTAGCTGCGATATGGCCTGGGTTTTGAACAACTCGGAACTCAAATTATTGAAGATAAAGTCATAAAGGTTTTAAGTAGTAAACTATACCTTTGTATAGAGTAAGTAGTTGCGTGGTCAGGGGCTCTTAGCGTGACTGGGAGACCAATAAATCCTCTGGACCAAGTAAACATAGCCTGCTGCGATTTTAATCTTTGAATCTATGAAAATACCTTCATCACTACTGTTAACACAACAGCGATGAAAAAATATAAACAAATGTTCCTTAAAATGATATTAAGCCGTTGAGAAACTTATCAACCACAGAACGATATGAGAAAGGATGAAGATGAACATCAAGTGGGGGTCACACTATTTTCCTTCCTTATAGAGGGCGCCTAAAATGCCCGTTTCATTCATCAATATTTCATTTCCTTGGTTCGTAAATCAAAACATGAAGGAAATATACAACATCTGGAAAGGTTGATGGAATTGATCATTTTGACATGGGTTACATGTAAAGTACTAGTTATTTTGTCAACGTCAAGGGAAATAGGAACGACAAGCGTAGATAAGAAGAAGTAGACGACCCTATAGATATGGAAGAAGTTAACTATCAATATGTGTTCCATTCTGTTCTTACTTGGACTGAACTATGCTGATCAGAAATCCATAAAACTCCCATGGAATAATCGAAGTTCGTCGACGTCGCTTCGAAGACTAGCGAATATTACGTGTCGGTGTCAGAAGATTTACATGTTGCAAGTACATTTGCCACTAGAAGTAACAATATGCACAAGTACTCGTATTTGTAACAGGTAACAGTTAATTGTGGAGCATCATCATACACATGTGCCAGCCCAAACCTTAACTGCAATGTGTTGTTCTTCACCTGTTATACGATTTCAAGACAACACAATTACTTTGTTTTTAAAGTACCCTTTAACGTTTTGCTGTCATCAACTTTATAATAAATAGATGTACAATAATTATAGGATGAAACTGAGATTTGAGAAGTCTACATGACGAAATTCCTCAGAATACGCCTTGATCGAGGGTTCACTCGGGATTGTCATGTTGACTACGTGTTCAATGTTTGAGACAATTATGTTTCACGCAATAAAGAGTGTATTTATCTAACACAATCACTTTGATATTTTAAAGTACTCCTTCAACGTTTTTGCAGTCATCAATTTTACAATACAAATCTCTGGAGTATAACGTGTTAGTTGTTACTTCTAGACATTAATTATTGCACTGAAAAGAAAACACAACTTATTATTTAATCTTAGGGTAGTGCCATAACGTCTTCACTGTTTAACTTCAGAGTTATAATTCATCATGTAACACATACACATCGCATTACAAGTAACGCGCACGTCTTTTAACAATCAAGAACAAAACAGTGTTCATATTTATCAGTAGTTCCATAATTTGTAATAATTGTAGAATACTTTCTTATCTGCAAAAACACATTATTATCTGCTGTTAAAACACATTCACAGTGACATGTTAACACTTTTTAAGTAACTTTGGCTTGGTTTGATTCAGTCTCCACACATAAATCCTGGTGAAGGATTTATTGAGACTTGCCGGAAGTTCCGGGCTTACCGTAGCTTCATTGTTATAGTGCTTTCACCTCGAGACTTTCTTTACCTTTACACGACTATTCGCTAGTTTGATATTAAATTGATGTTTTGTTACCATTGGCAGCACTGTTTACAGCGGAGGTGTGGTTATTATCGATTTCCCATAGGACAAGATCACAGATTTCGTATGAATTGTATAAAATTTGGTTATACATAAAGGAAAAAATATAAATACCTTATTGCCTGTAGATCCTAGATGTGTTGAGAATTTTTATACTGTACTATGCATTTTGGGCAAAAGCCCATTTTCAAGTGTCTCCTTTCATTCTTCTCTCTTCTTACCACTAAATGTTCTATATACATATTTACAGTTCCCTGTTCATCACACGCGTGTCTCTGTTCGCTAACCACCCGAAACCACGAGGAAGACGACGATATGTGCGGAACATCGTGGCGACGCGGGTGGAGAGGCGGATTGCTCTGGGGTTGATTTGTACTTGTCGCTGTCACGCAATATAGTACATTTCATCACTAGGTCCTAAAGTGACACTATTTGACACGAGGTAAAGTTAACGTCCGAGGCGCAGCCAAGATAAATAAATAAATGTTTTAATATTATAAACAATTAATAATTTATTAAGTAAACATTGTTTTGAGCTCAGCAGTCTGAATTATAATGTTTTGAAGACACAGCTGTTACACTGATTTACTATACGTCAGTGTTAAAATTTAAAACAATCAAAACAAACTCGTTGAATAAGCTGATGTCCATGCCACAAAAAGATAATTTAAATCACAGAGTATTTATTGATTTAAATGATAAAATATCATCAAAACAATACTTTATTTACCTGGGTGTAAAAATGACACTTTAGCACTGTCAATACATGTGTCTAAAGGAGCTGTTTTCAGAGCAGAATGACTAAAAGGTATTTATAGTACTTAAAGATATCCTAAACTGGGATAAATAAAGTCTCGAAAAAATATATTTTGACAAATCTCTAGGTTAATTGATTAAGGATGCTAAGAACATGCAAATTCAAGGACAGTTTATGATTCAACACAATGCCCATTATTACGAAACCATCACTTTCATCGTAATCTAGTAAACTAGAATAATTAAATACATAGTTTCTAAAGTCATTGCACAGTTATGTAAAAATAAATCAGTATTTATTTAGGGGACCCGTGGCGGATTGGTATCGCACGTGACTCCGGAGCTTATCACTCCGGTGGCGCTGGTTCGATCCCCGCAGTCACAACTTACTATTTGTTATGTGACTATACGGTGACGCTAGGTAAAGGTCGAGGTTGAGTGGTAGAGAGGACTTTGTAGTCCTAGCTTCGCCTCGTTAAACAAGACAAACTTTACCTTTTTTAATTTTGAATAAACTATAAGCGAAGTGTAGAAAATATATAGAGAGAGTAGAGTAGTAGTACCAGGAGATGCTCAACTGTATTCCGTTTTGTTTCGGATGATACTCGTTTAGCACAAGTCCAAAGCTTACTTGTCATTAGCATTTTGATTAGGAAAATACTCTACTCAATTCAATCGAACGAAATTTTAAACTTTAGTTTGTAACAAGTCGTGATTTCTTAGTATGTATACCCGATAAATCTATATACTTGTATTAGAAGAAGTGTTGTTTTCTCTCATCAAGAAAGAACGGAGAACCATTAGAAAGTCTCGCTCAATCTTTCTGAGCGCGGGTTACATTAGGCCTAAGTAGCTTTTTGTGTTGAGATTGAATTCCTCTGGTGTATACAGGGTGTTTAAGAAATTCGGATAACATGTTTCTTGGGTCGAAATAACGAATTACTAAAACGAGTTGCAGGAAAAGTACGAAACGCATGATTGAAAATGAGAGTATTCCTACCACGTAATACAATTTGCCAGGATCGTTGGCGCCAATGGTTTCTCAGGAATAGCGTCCATCTCTTCCACTTTCTCTCATAAATCTTTCCTCTAATCCGCCCTCAACATGTTTTTTAGCACTACAGCTTGCCGTAGAACATTGATTGCAAAGATACTGTGTATACAGGGTGTCCCATAAGTAAAGTGCCATACTCTAGAAACAGGTTATATGGGTCAAAATAAGGAGAAAATCAAGAATAAAAATTCTTCCAAAAACGCTTAGTTAACCAGATATTTGCCATTTTATATTTTTCACTAATTATTTATTATCTCCCACTCCATTTATCAGATTTGACTCAAACGTAACATAAATTTGTATCTATGTAAGTCCACTTGATTACTAGCATGATCTAACTTATCATTTCAAAACGGTGGCTGTTTTATGGTAATTTTAGGGATTTTTTGGCGTTACACCTTAAATAGCGAATAAACGGTGAGTTTAACGATAAAATGTAAAGAGTAACGTTTTTAGTGAATTTTATTACCTATCTAAATTGACGTAAACATCAGTTAGGAAACAGCGAAGCTTTAGGGGAAACTCTGGCTGAAAACAGACAACTTATTATCTTGATGTTTGCCACGGTTTCCACTGTAACTTTGTTGATTCCTGATTCATCTTTTTGACCTTGTTGTCAATAGGTAGGTAATAAAATTTACTACAAAACGGTATCCATTGCGTTTTATCGTAAAACTCACCGTTTATTCACTGTTTAAGGTGTAATGCCAAAAATGCCATTAAAATACCATAAAATAACCACCGTTTTAAAACCATAAGTTAGATAATGCTGGTAATTTTCCTATAAATGGTCTTACTTAGATACAAATTTATGCTAAGTTTGAGTCAAATCCGATAAATAGTGTGGGAGATAATAAATTATTAGTGAAAAATATAAAATTGCAAATTCCTGGTTAACTAAGCGTTTTTGGAAACAATTTTGTTCTTGATTTTCTCTTTATTACCCTTATAACCTTTTCCTAGAGTATGTCACTTTACTTATGGAGTTAAGGGACTCCCTGTATAATGTATATCAATTGTAAATAGATTTGTACTGTACAAAAACTGTGCGCCCATTCACATGGAGTGTTATTCATACATAATAATTTACACTCATACATAGTTGAGTTTTCGGGTTGTTATAAATACTATGGTTCAGTGGTACAGTGCGTGCTTCGGTCCGGTTTCGACCCCGGCGCTGTAGTGACAACTTTTCACGATGTCCGTGGTTCGGAAGTCACGTTAAGCCGTTATTCTATGATTCCATTCCATTGGGCGTTGGACTAACGATAGTTAATGACCCAATCTGGGGAACAGTCGGCCCAAGTTTGTAATAAGACTACATCTCATCACCCAAAAAAACACTCGTCAAACTCACCATTCATCCCACCTTCACCTTAACCTTAAGGAATCGTCGGTGTCTCAAACCTCGAATCTTCTCAGTCTATTAACTTGGCCAAACAGTCTGTTCCTGGGGTCTACCAAATGTGTGCCGTAAGCTCGTCTAGATAACGCTTCTAAGACCAACATTGATTTTGGACGATCTTTGATCCTTTGAACGTCTTCGGCATCGGGTCAATTTTGATGGAATGTGGAAGTCCATGAAGGTCGGATGAATTATAATCCTGCCTGTGATGACAAAAGTTCAAGAAGATAAAAGTTGTGCAATAAATTGTACTTTGCTGTACACTCCGAATTCATTTCAGTAGCACTATATACAACAAGGGGCAATCAGACTCAACACAAAAAGCTACTTAACGTAATCTGCACTCAGAAAGATTGAGTGAGACTCTGCAGTGTTTCTCAGTTCTTTCTTGATGAGATAAAACATCATTTTATTTTCTAACATTTTGTATTATGTTTTAGGTTACTGCTCACCTGAAGACGGGAACAGATTGCAGATCCCGAAACGTCGTGTTCTACTTGTTCACTAACGACGGAAAATGTCGTTCAAACATCAAACAAAGCTCAAAATGTATTACTGCACATTTTAGATTTTAATAGTTTCAGAATTAGACGTAAAAATCGACTTTATCGACGTATATTCGCATGAAAAGTACAGGGTGTCCAGTAATTAGGGATCAAACTTTACCAGGTGATTTATCAAGTAAAAATAATCAAAAAATGTCCAATAACACATAGTCTACCTTGCTTATAGTTTTCCCAACTGTGGTTATCTGTGTTTTTCACTAAATAATTTTTATCTTTGAGGTAGATTATACATTTAAAACCTTACCGTACACACTTGTTAGTTTAGCTGAAACCTATATAAAATTGAATTTTAATTATTATCCCTTACGGGTTTAAAATGGCAGCCATACTAAGTTTTATAAACTTAATAACTCAAAATCTTAAACTTGTTAGTAAAAGCACAAGTATAACCAAACGTGGAAAATCATTTTTACAAAAACTTTAAGACAAAGTTTGTTGTGCTGTGATAAATAATAACGGAGAAATATAAGCTTTCCTGAGCGCATTCCTTTATATATCTAAGAAACATATGTAAACAAAGGAGTGCTCAGAAAAACTTAAATTTCTCCGTTACAAATTATCTCAAAACTACAAATATTTGGTCTCAATATGTTTGTAAAAACATTTGCCCCGTTTTTTAATATATATTTTTTTACTGTAAAGTTTACGCGTTTTAAGTGATTTAAATTAGAAAAGTTAGTATGGCTGCCATTTTAAAACTGGAAATGATAATAATTTAAATTTATTTTTAAATGTTGAATTTAATTATAGTAACAAGTGTGCAAAACTTTAATTTATACCTTATTCTAACTCGGAGATAAAAATACTTAATGAAAACCCAGACAGAAAGTCAGACGGAAAACTAAGCAAGATAGGACTAAACGTTTTAGAAAAATTTGGGAAATTATTAGTTTATTTGATAAATCACCTAGTGAAGATTGATCCCCTAACTACTGGACACCCTGTAGTTATCAAAGTAGACATTTCAAATGTGTCAAATGTATAAGTTTCTATATTTCAATACCGTTCAAAAATAATAATTATGAGTCGCTGAGAGTCGAGTTGTTTTCTCTTGGTTTATTCATGTTGGCGAGACTGAGGTTATGAACTGTTTGTGTTTCTCAAGTTTAATCAAGAAGCACAGCTGCGTTGAGCAATTTTACTGAAGACGCTCAGCTCATTTGACAAGGGACACTGGAAATGAAAACTACTTGCCACTAAAACTATTTATCTCCAGAAATGACTAATTTTCTATGTAATACGTTGTAGCATTGAACATATTTATTTATAGTGATGCACATATGACCCTTTATTCCTTTATAGCTTTAACTGTGTTGTATGAATGGATCTTTAATATTTAAAGGCGGCCAGATAGCGCCTGGGGGACGTTTTAACGTGATAGGGAATTTAACATAAGGACTTTATAAACGATGTTTTGAGTAGGTTAATTTTGTAAACTGTAAAAATATTTTTCCGAAAGTTTAGCCATATGTGTTGCAACATAAAAACACAAATACGTTCTAGCTCTATTTTCATATGAAATGGTAGTTTTTTTTTATTTATAAATAAATTGTATTTACTGTCTGTTGAGGAAAGTTCAAGTTCATATGCAGCAGCATATTATGTAGATCTATGCTTCAATAGCAAATATTTTCACATTTTTAACTAACTTAAACACTTATAACACTTCAAACTAACATTTAAATTAATCGTAGTTTATTCCATTAATCATAGAATTAAGTGTTCCACGGTATAAGTGGGACCCAAAGTTGGACCCGCGGCCGCCTGAACCTAGAGGCCAAGTTATACCAATTTCAAATCTGACTGCATGATCTAGGATTATTCCGTTACAGGCAATAAATGGAGTCAACCATAATTTTTGTGACTGGTACAACAATGTTTGTTTTTTTTAAAGTGGTTTGTAGAGTTCAAAAAAAGTTATTGAGTTGGAAGTTTTAATGATTGAGGTTGGTGTTGACTGAAATCAAAAGTATTCCTTCCACGTAATTCAATTTGTTAGCATCGTTGGCCCCGATGGGTTCTCAGGAATAGCGTTCATCTCTTCCACTTTTCCCTTCACCAATCTATCTTGAAACTTACTCAGCCACAAACCCACCCTCAAACTCATCGTTACACGCCTTCATCCTCCTAGTCTTCTCAAACACCCTTAAAAACGTATCAAACTATTCCTCCTAGCTATCCTCAAAACCTTTTCCCACCTTCCAAACCTGACTTAAACTCTTTCCTCAAAACAGCTTTTAAGTAATACTTAAAGTTTACAGTTTTAAGCTTACAGTTCTTAATATTACTGCGGACGTTTTCCATCGTTAGCGAACAATAAAAACACAACGTTTGAGATCCGGAATCTGACATAATCTTTAGGTTAAAGATGATCTTTCGTGATGATCTCAGATTAAAACAGTTGATATAAAACTATTTTATTTTTAGGCCTACTATAGTAAATAACACAATATGTAAACAACATAAAACTTATTGCCTACTTTGAAACAAACCAAGTCCGCCATAAAAGTATTTTTTGTCATTCTGCTCTGAAAACAGCTGCTTTAGACACATGTATTGACAGTGCTAAAGTGTTACCTTTACTCCCAGGTAAATAAAGTATTGTTTTGACGATCTTTTTCTCCCTAGGATTTAATGAGCTTTTAGTGGCATGGACATAAGCTGGTTCAACGAGTTTGATTTGAAATTTAAAACTGACGTAATCAGTGTAACAGCTGTTTCTTCAAAACATTATAATTCAAACTGTTGAGCTCAAAACAATGTTTACTGAATTAATTGTGTATAATATTAAAACATTTCTTGACATTTTATTTCTCATTATTATTTGCATTAGGACAAAAAATATCGTTCATCACTCGGCTCGAAAGTGTCTTTTTGACCCTCGGTTATTTAACGTCCTCGGCCGCGCGTCGGACGTTAACTTGACTTGGTGTCAAAAAGTGTCACTTTAGGACCTAGTGATGAAATATACTATATTAATGCTTCACCTCTATAAACAAGCATTAGAATTTTGTTCAGGTCAAAACAGCAACCAAACAACGAAAGCAAACAAGAATGTTCCAAACAAACAAGTAGATAACAGCCAATTGTGTTGATGAAGTGAGGTTAGTTTCCAGTTCAACATTCGCAAACACATTTGTTTCAGGCTTATAAAAACGAACCAAACATTGTACAGAAAGCTGAGTAAACACTGCAGTCGATACAAGTCGTACTGGGACATATTGGGATAAGCAAACATGGACAGCTTCCCAATGTGTAATTTAGTTTTAATCAAGTTTGACTTAATCTTTTGATAGTGTGTTTGATAAAAAGTCCTCAGTTTCAGAGCTAGTTTATTTAAATGTCAAGAAGTATTTAGTTCCAGAGTAACTAGTGGAGCATCTCCATTGAAATTGCTCCTCACAGCTGTGGTCCTTGATTAAACTGGAGAAACACAAACAGGCCATAACCTCTCTACGCCCTGAATAAACTTGAAGCGAGTTAGAACAAGAACTAGGCCGACACGCAGCTAAGCGCTTAAGCGCCTCTGGCGTGAGTGAATAGAATTTCCTTTGCGATACTCTAATTCATTACGCTCACAGCCTCGCTTCGGCCTTCGGTCTCAGTCTTACGTGGTCCTTTATCACGAACGCCTCAGGAGCTTAGAAATAGGAAGTTTCAAAAAGTATGACAGAGTAACACAGTACATATCCAATTATTTTGCTTAGAACCAGCCCGGTTTTGGGATTGATCCCATTATAAACGGGTTTTACCAAAGTGCCAAAAGGTTCACAATAATTAAAGCATTGAATCATATGAACTTTTTATCGTGGCTTTGTCTTCTGAATTTGGCATTGGACAAAACAAACCAGTAGCTTGTAACTATTTTAAATACTTACTATTTTCAGGCCTATTATGTTTATTCTTTTCATCACCCTATCTTTGAAACCCTCAGAGGATTTATTTTCTTGTTTACATATTATTTATTACTGATTAAACGACCATGTTTAAGTAGAACAGAGAAAAACTAGACTCTAGAGAGTTTCACTCAATCTTTCTGAGTGCAGATTACTTTAAGTAACTTTTTGTGTTGAGTCTGATTGTTTCCTTGCCATCTAACACTGTAAAATGGATGTGAAGTACCTGTAGTGAAATGAAAACTAACGTTTATCGTGAAAATTAAACTAAAAGGGCGAACAGGTAAGAACAGACACTAAACACAAACACTGAACATCAGTTTTCATTTATTTTTAATACAAAATGTACCACTTTTTAAATATTCATCACACCAGATGGACGATTTTGTGCAACGATTCTAACCGGATTGTAGAACTACGAAAAATGATGTATAGTTTTAAAATTTTGTTTCCAACCTTCTCGTTCCGACTTTTGTTCGCTTAGAGCAAGAACCCCTCACCTCTAGTGCTAATGTTTTGATTGAGAGTGAAAGTATTCCTTCCACGTAATACAATTTGCCAGGATCGTTGGCACCAATGGATTCTCAGGAATAGCGTCCATCTCTTCCCTTTTCCCCGCACCAATCTATCTTTAACCCCGTCTTTCTCAAACCCAGATTCTAAACTCAACCTAAGATCTCTAAACCTTACTAAGTTCTCAAATCCGTCCTCTAAGCCCTTCAAACTGACCTTTTAAACCTTCTTTTAACACATTCTCTAAACTTTACTCAAAACTCCTTGATACTCCTCAGTCCTCGGGTTTAGGGATTTTGACACAAGAAGGACACAATAGCCGGTCAAAATCCCAAAATATGGCCAAAGTAGGCATTTTGACACAACTTGGCTGCGAGAGGAGTAAGGAAGTCGTGGCAAAATGGGGGAAGTGATGTGCGGTGGCAGCGGTGACACTAGACCAGGTTCTAGACTGTAATGACATATTATAGTTTTCATAAAAACAACGGCTGCCCACTTTGTTAGGGCCGAGCACTCACACTAACTTTCGTGACACTTTCGACAACAACCACTACAACGACAAGCTCCGAGCGATAATCGTCATCGTCCAACGACTGACGTTAAACGATAATCGTTCCAGCCGCACCAGTGACAACGCACCTTTAGACGGAAGATATTTCGTCTTTTCGGCTCTTTGTAATAAAAAATGTAGGTGTATATCAAAATTTAAAAGAGTTATACTATTCTAATTTTCTTTTTTATTATATTACTATACGACATTCGCAATAAATTCAACCAACTTTAATTTTCAAGCTTAGGTAAAGATTGGGTAAACCCAAGTTGTATTGATTAAATAATTAAAATTGTGTAGATACTATACAGATTAAGAAATTTAAGCTGTATATGGGCCGTGGTGATTACGAGTTAGTCGGCCGCGGCTTATGATGCACTGTTGCCATTGTAACCGGTTTGTTTACCTAAAACTAGACTGGTCAAAATCTCATTGTGGTATTGTGTGCTTTGAGATTTTGTGTCAAAAGGCGACTCAATTAGCGACAATTTCCCTTTTTTCGGTGTGATAAAACCTTGTCCACGCCTAACAGGCTTGGGACTCAATTTGGTGTTGTTAATTTGTTCAAACCAGCCCTATCCAAAAAATGGAGGTAAACAGTGATATAAAAACAAACGAGTAGATAACAGCCAATTGTGTTGATGAAGTAAGGTTAGTTTACATTCCGACATTTGCAAACACATTTTGTAGCAGGTTTATAAAAATGAACCAACATATTGTACTCGTACATACAGTTCAGTAAATATTTGACTTTAATCAATACGAGTTGTATTGGGACGCGAGTGTGCAAACAAGGAAAGGTTATCAATGTTTACTCTTTAGTCATGTTTGTTAACTTCTTTATGAACTTTTAAAAATATTAATATTCTTCAGCATCACATTCACGTATAAATGTGAATAATACCATATAAATTCTTTCAGACAAAAAAACGCACTTTTCCTACATACCTTTATAAAGTATTTTATGAAGAATAGCACTAAATTTAAGTGAAGCTTTTTAACACTTTGTTTCAACGTCCGAGGCCTAGCCGAGGGATTGGAAGCGGTAAAGAAGGTGTTGTATTATTTTGACGGACTTTCTTACTACCTAACTTTACCTTAACTGAGAGGATTTTGTAATGTGATGTTACGAGGGGGTACCAAAAAATAACGGGAATTCCATTATAAAAACCATATTTTATTATTTTTTTACAAACTTACATGTATACCATCAGTATACTCTCGATTTAGTGTAATGCATTAGTCCATTCAATGCTACTATGGTTTAAAGCACCCCTCATACCCCTTAGTCTAAATGGCTGCACGCTCCATCCTCGTTTGCCTTGTCACTCCTTCATTTTTGTCATAACGGTGATATTTTATGTAATTTTTAGTCTAGGGAACATAAAAAAGTCGCGTGGAGCAAGATTTGGTAAGTATGGGTCGTGGGGAAGGGTGGTCATACTGATATTGGCCGAAAACTAGCGCATTGAGATGGCTACGTGGGCAGGCGCATTGTCATGATGAAAGATTAATCTCCATCTCGCCACAATTAAGGTCTGGAGTGTGTTGAAATTCGCTAAACTGAATTTCTACACACTACTGACAGCAAAGAATGGTCTTTTTGCAATATTAACGGTTTTTTTCTGAACAATTTCACCAGTCCGAGAATTTGAAGGTACGCTCGCTAGTAGTACGAGGCTTGTCTTCAATCGACAGGGTGCCATCTTGAATTTGGGAAAAATACTCGTTACGCTCTGGTTTTGCTCAAAACATGGTCTTTGTAAGCTTTTTTGATAATTGCAACCGTTTCTGACGCGTTCTTACTGAGAAAAAGCAAAACTTCACTGCTGAACTTTGTTCATTTAATTACACCATCAAAACAAAACGAGGCAGAACGAAAACTACTTTTAGAAAAACGCACACAGCTCCTCTTCATGACCTCTCAGACTGACCACAGTGAGTGCTCTGAACTCAGGAAGAGTTGCGCTTTCATCCCCTAGCGGCCAAAATGCAAACTATGCGCTCCCCACCTCGCCATCGACCGATTCCCGATACTTTTGGGTACCCCTCCCCTCGTATATAGTGTGATATACAAGTTTGACATAAGCAAACTTGATGATCTTCTTGTATATTGGCAGTTGATAGTTATATTATGGTAATAACAATAAGAAAAAGTAACATTAGTATCCTTCTTTGTTTGTTGTTGACAATAGTACAATTTCTGAGGACTCAAAACAGGCCACAGCAAACGTAAGTAGTGTAAGACACCTCGTTCTAAAATCATACACATGCATGGGTTGCCCAAACCTCATAGGCTTAAAGGGAATCAGAAATTGAACTATTATTGCGGACATTTTCCATCGTTAGTGAACAAAAAGGATCACGACGTTTCGGGATCTGCGATCTGATCCCGTCTTCAGGTGAAAATAACCTAAAACATAACACAGAACATTAGAAAATGAGCTAGCCTAAAGTAGTCAGCGTAGCTGACCAGTCAAACTCTACCAAACAACATATTGTAGTTGTTAAGTCAAACAACAATTAAATCTTAGAACTTAGGAATAGCCTAGACAAAAGAAAACTACAATATTACAATCACAAGCCACACTATGAAAGTAAACAAGTCACCGGAGTAAATTCAAAACGAAACACAAAACACGTCCACTAACTGAACGAGCTAACCCTAGACTAACTGGTTGGCCGGTGACAGACCAATCACACACACTAGCAGCAGGCTAGCCAACTGTAACAAAGAAACACAAAAATCCCTATTTATGCACAGCCAATGGGAGAAGGGGGCGGCTACGTGAGTTAAGTTCTCTTTGGCCTGTTTTGCGTCCTTAATACCATGCTATGAGTTTTTTGAGTTGTTACTTCTTGAAAATTTACTTCGAAACGTCGTAATCCTTTTTGTTCACTAACGATGGACAATGTCCGCAATAATAGTTCAATTTCTGAAATCCTCCCATCGTCAACAACAAACTTCAAACAAAGAATTAAAGGGAATGTTAGTTTTAATTAATCACCGTTCTTCTTCGTGTAGGGTATGTTGCAGTCTTGTTAACATTTTAATTCCTTTGTTAGAAAAAACTGATTTTAATCCATGTTTTCCTACATTAGCTGTGCACAAACAGGCATTTTAGTGTTCTCTGCTACAGTTGGTCAGTCTGATACACGTCTGTGATTGGTCGTCCGTTTCTTCCTGTCAGCCAGCCAGTCAGTCGATGGGCAGCTGTCCCTGACCGTGGACGTCCTTGATTTCCCTAATGGATTTTAGTTTCTTAACGTTCATCTCTGCTACAGTTGGTCAGTCTGATACACGTCGTCTTTCTTCAGCCAGCCAGTGACCGTGGACGTCATTGATTTCTGGATTTTAGTTTCTTAACGTTCATCTCTGCTACAGTTGGTCAGTCTGATACACGTCTGTGATTGGTCGTCCGCTTCTTCCTGTCAGCCAGCCAGTCAGTCGGCAGCTGTACCTGGCCGTGGACATCCTTGGTTTCTCTAATTGTTTTAAAATTTTTAACGTTCATGTTGTGTTGCTTTCTAGCCTAGTTGTTTTAAAACTAAACACGTTTGGAAAAAAAGAAAACTCACGTTGTTTGGCGGTGAGTGACTGGTCAGCTTGTGCTGATTACTTTGAGGCGAATTCATGTCCTTGTTTTGTGCTATGTTTTAGGTTATTTTTCACTTGAAGACGGGGTTAGATTCCGATATTAGAAACTATGGAAAACGTCTGTAATAATATTTCAACTTCAGATAAGTATCCTTGGAAGACTTAATTTTCAAGATGGACCGGTTTCAAAAGTTATTTAATCGTAATCAATGTACAAGTCACTCTTCTTATTGACATGTTTTATATGCTTTTATCAATAGTGTGTATTTACTATGTTCTCCAAGTACAAAGGAACAAAGATTTGTTATCACAAAGATAATTTTGTGGTAGAATAGTGTTTAGTTTTGAAATCTAGCAAAGCTGTACATAGCGCGTTGTATTTTTATGTGTTAATATTTTGAATAACTTTGTGTAAAGTAAAATCTCGAGGCTGACAGTGAAAGGTGTGCTTGAGTTGTGAAGTTATGACGACGAAGTGCCGGAGGCTAGGTAATAATGACTTGGCATTATAGCCTCACCCCAGGTCTCGTCTTGAGTGCAAACTAAACACACGAACAGGAAATAACGGAAGAATTGGGGAGCTTGTCTATGGACGACGTGTTTTTAAAACAGGTAGGATGCCTTATTAGTATTAGGCGATTTCGGACGGCCTAAACAACTTATAATTGTAATGTATATACATGGCTTTCTTTAACAAAGTTGAAATATTTCTTTGATTTTACAAATAAAGTTATATAAAATGATTGTATAGATTGATTGTAATTTCCATAGATTGTGAAGACATTTCTTTTAAGACATTACTAAAGGTCCCGATCGTCTATACTGCCCACCACGGTTTCGTGGAACCATAAGAGACGCGTGTTCTTCTACAGAGCGAGGGTCTGTCAAACCCGTCAAATTCAGCTGCTATTATTCAATGTCCTGGAGACTTTCAAAGAGTAAAAATGTGACATGCCATTATTCAAACTAAACGATGTAGAAAATTCTATTATGCTGTTATTTACAAACGGTTTGAAAATATTATTCGCTCACAAACTCCTCTGAAGGGAAGTTTGTGCAGGAAGTATATGCAGAACCCCCTCATTAGTAAGTTTTATCATAGGATTAACGTTTTTATTATGCTCATAGTTTTAAGTTGAACTATCAAAGTTTTGATTTTAAACATGCAGCTAGTCTTTTCCTCTTTGAGAAATGAAATATTGCTGACAATGTTCTTTATATAGACCAGTTCATATATGAAAACGCGTGTATAATATGTACTCAGATTGAAAGTTTGTGGTAGATCTAGAATATGATAATAATAATTAAATGTTATAAACCTTTTCTCCTTTTATAACAAAACTGCTGGCGTGACTATCTTTGTCAATAATAAATTAATTATCAGTAGTTATAGCGACAGTCATCTGCTTCGTTTAAACAGAGTCAACAAAAACGTTGAAGAAAAAACAAATGTACACAAACAAAATGAATAAATATATATTCACAGGAAACTTAAATCACGCCTAATAGTAGTACGAATCCCATTATATGAGATGGTGGGTTAAAATAAAATGAAAGCAATTTGAAACAAATCATAACAAATGGAATCTCTTGACGTTTTATTGCAAAACTTTCCGGAATCCGTTCTCATTTGTTTGTTTGTAGACCACGAACCGAGGCACTAAACCACGACTGTTTTGATTAAAAGGTAGCAATTGAAAAGTGCTATATAACGCTTTTAAGTGTCCATAGTACGAGCTTTTTAACTTGTGTTATTATCTTTGAACAACATGGCTACGTAGCTGTTTTGCGCTGTTTGATAGAATGCTGAAAAACTACTCTTAGAATGCAAGTATGTTTTAGAAAGCCAGAAGCAAATCAATAATGATTATTTTTGTTTTATTTACAAGTTTGAGGAAAGTTAATTCAAGTGTTGAACAGGAGTAATCTAAATATTTCAGAGTAAGGTATACATGGAGAGAAAAGCATGTTCTTTCTTCATCTTTCTTCATGAGAAGAACCACTCAAAATGTCAACACGAAATGAGAATTATTTTGTCAGGAGAGGAGCTAGTGTCGTTTCTTTTGGGTGACACTTTGTTGTCTTTTGTGCAAGTCCTTTGACTTGGTGTGTTTTAAATTAATAAAATTTTTTGTAAAGGATATAACAATGAAATGTTGAAAAGTTATTTAGTTTTGTTGGTTATGATAAATGAAGTCACAAATAAAATGTATCCAATAGGAAACAGAGGGGGAAGGTTCACATGTGGGCAAGGTTTCAGAGAATATGTTGTTTTGTGGACAACGTTATCCTTTTTACAGGAACGAACTGACACACACAGATGAGACCCACAAACACTACAGTTTCACTCGAAATGTATCTCTTGAGGTACGGTTTCAGGAAAACAACAACTCAACATTCATCTTAGACCTGAGTTCTGAAATTGTAAAGCTTTCTGATAAAACGGACGACAGGCTTTCTAATTCAGGCTTTCTTGATGTAAAATTGTTGTACAGATTACTTTAGCTTAGTTTGTTACATTTTAGGTTTCTTTTCACCTGAAGACGGGACCAGAATGGAGAATCAGAAACGTCGTGTTTTTCTTGTCCACTAAACTTAAAGTAAACTTCTGCAATAATATTTCAAACTTACGAACATAGATTTTCACAGAGCTCACTAAACCTAAAAAATGTGAAGAGGGTGCAAATGACATCAGATGACAGGATGAAGGATTATCCAAATATGTTGAAGTATTCCAAGGCGAGACTGAGATTGAAGAAGCGAGAGAGATTCATCACAAGTGTCACCAGCGCGAGCGCCCTCTGGAGGATTTAAATAATTAATTCACCTCCAAACTGTAATGTCACAGACAATAGCTATGGAGATATTTAAGTATAGCCTTATTCTAGAACGAGAAAAAACGGTCAGAGCCATGACTATCATCTAAAGCTTCCGGTGTAGACCGCGTCAATATACTACTTACACTTTGTCGTTTTAAAATCGAGCATCCTCAGTACACTTGATGAGACTGGTTCAGGTGACTGTAGCTCTTCCTTCAGTAGTCAGTTTACTTCTTGTTTATAACTCCTATTTTCAGTCACACTTAAACTATGGTATAGTATTTTGGGGAAATTCAACAGATAGTCACAAGATTTTTACAGTCCAGAAAAGGGCCCTTAGAATAATGAATCATTCCGCTCGTCTTGACAGCTGTCGAAAATTATTTTATCATTTCAAAATTCTTCCACTATATGCTATGTACTTATATGAAATTATCAGATTATTCAAACGGAATCAACACCGATATGTACTGAATAATTTCCTCCATGAATACAACACGAGAAATAGTCTTGCTTTTAGGATGCCTAAACATAGATTAACTTTATATGAAAAAGGAGTTTACTATTCTGGCTTAAAATTTTTCAATATGCTTCCGGCTGAGTTGAAGATGGAACAATCGTACTCCCGGTTTAGTTCTAGTCTAAAGCGGGTTTTCCTGTCTATAATTTTCCACAATTTTAATGATTTTGCTAAATTAAATAATTGTTTGTTTCTAACATTCATTTGGTTATTTGGGTTGATTATATATTTTTGTTATATTTAATGAACGTGTACTCATAATCTTTGATTGGATCTGATCTTTTAATTATTTGTATATACTATATATTTTTACTCTTGTTCTCATTGATTTGTATATATTTTACTTTACTTATATTTTACTCCATTATTTGTATATTATCTTGACGAAGCCTTTTGGATTGTACAATCTGTTTTGGTGTACTGCTTCCTTTTTGCGTCAGGTGAACTAACCGAAGTTGTGACATTAACGTACGGAATAAGGTGTGGCGAACTGGATGGCGCGTAGCTGCCGCTATCAGCCAATAGGCGCCGACGTTCTTTATTAGACGATCCCCAAAATGTCTCTGCACTCCCCCAGATCTAGGTCTGCCCATGCTGACGGCATGAATATCTCATCTTCTAAAGTTAACTCACCGAAATAATATAGTTCAACATGGTACGGTAAAGAGTTGGTTTCGAGTCTCTTCAGGTTTAATATACACCTAAAGTGAATGTAAGTCTGTATTAGCAGAAAACTGTTGTTTGTTGAATATTGTCTTGTCTGTTGCTCACGTAACATTATGCAAACTGTCTCCACCAGCTGCCGAGTAACACTGCGTAACATTGTAACACTTTTACACAGAAACTGTTGAATAATTATACACCTAAAGTGAATGTAAGTCTGTATTAGCAGAAAACTGTTGTTTGTTGAATATTGTCTTGTCTGTTGCTCACGTAACATTATGCAAACTGTCTCCACCAGCTGCCGAGTAACACTGCGTAACATTGTAACACTTTTACACAGAAACTGTTGAATAATTATACACCTAAAGTGAATGTAAGTCTGTATTAGCAGAAAACTGTTGTTTGTTGAATATTGTCTTGTCTGTTGCTCACGTAACATTATGCAAACTGTCTCCACCAGCTGCCGAGTAACACTGCGTAACATTGTAACACTTTTACACAGAAACTGTTGAATAATTATACACCTAAAGTGAATGTAAGTCTGTATTAGCAGAAAACTGTTGTTTGTTGAATATTGTCTTGTCTGTTGCTCACGTAACATTATGCAAACTGTCTCCACCAGCTGCCGAGTAACACTGCGTAACATTGTAACACTTTTACACAGAAACTGTTGAATAATTATACACCTAAAGTGAATGTAAGTCTGTATTAGCAGAAAACTGTTGTTTGTTGAATATTGTCTTGTCTGTTGCTCACGTAACATTATGCAAACTGTCTCCACCAGCCGTCGAGTAACACTGCGTAACATTGTAACACTTTTACACAGAAATTGTGTTAGGTGTTTAACAAAGTGCTGGCTCACCCTCATACATTTAAATCTTTCAACTAACCCATAAATGCAATCGGCAGCACTAATATCACTTATTTAAAATTAGCCATTAGTGTAATGAAATATTAACCTTGCATCAACTTATCAACATGTTTCCTCACAGTTTCAAACTGCCGAGGGATTTCACCACTCGCGCAAATTTGAATTAGTCCCATTATCGAGTATTAATAAAGGTGATTATGGTGATAAATATTTGTCACAGTAGACAAGCAAAACACGGGTAGTCACGAAGGTCCGTTAATTGAGTAAGCTTAAACGTAAACCCAGGGATTCCACTTTGCGCCGTTGACAAACAATAACACCTCTACTAATGTTTGGAAAACTTTACGGTCGTTTTAGCACATTTTGTAATGGAATTTAGTTTAAACTATCATGGATATAAATAATGAGTTAAAAGATTAAGTAATAATTATTATTATGTAATGCTAACACATTTTTTACATTGGACGCCCTTAATAGAAGGCTTTAGAGAAGGCACAAAATAGTTAAAAATTGAAATCTTAGTAGGGGGTTGTGGCCATTTTAACGGCCATCTTCTCTTTTAAGATCATTGTTTATAACACCGGAATTACATTTGTCTAGTATTTTGGCTGCGAGACAGATAATGTGTCAAGTTTCTATGTTATTTTACATGAAAATAATGCGAATTTTCCAGCCACTTCAGCCGAAAAACTACTCCCTACGTTTCGGGCGGTTGGAAATCCCCACCCGTTTTCAAGGGCCTAAAAAATAAAGAGGCTGGGGCAATAAAACCTAATAAGAAGCACGTAATAAGCAGGATGTAATGAAAGGAATTTAACAATGATAACGAAAAAAAACGTTATAAGGAGAACAAATTATGATGACGTAATTAGGACGACGTCATAAGAAGGTTATGACTAGGACGTATTAACGAAAATGCAATAAGAGAACGTAATAAGGAAGGTGTTATAAGAAAATCTTAATGAGGGTTCAATAAATAATTTATTTTATCCCTGAGATAAATAGGACGAATACCTTATCAACCTATCTTAAGTTGTTGGTTTAGACGACGGCCTATTCGGTACCAGGGCACCATCATCGAGTCTTCCTCTAGTACTTAATCTTGAAGGAAACATTGTTGGATAAATATCACTAAACATACTACACATAACATATGGTACGATTAACACGTAAACAGTATGAATATTAGTTTTTGATATGAACGAAGTAGTTGTCGTTTGTTACCACCATAAACAATATAGATATAATCAGGCAACAAAAGAGAAATATTTTGTCAAACCGATTTTCAAAAGAAATTGTAAAAACAAAACCAATTTGTAACTGAACATTATTTATTTAACAATGCACTAAAATAAATGAACCGCGTGTTGACGTTTTTACGAAAACAACTCATGAGGGAAAACACAGCAACATTAACTTAATAAACTGAAATAATTATGAAAAACTTTGTACAATAATTATGGAGAGACAAACACCGTTACCACTAAAAATGTTGTGATGAAAACACAAAGAAGCAATAAAATGAGAGAAAATAGAACGATAAAGAAGGGAACCTATAGATCAATTTAAATGGAACGGGAAGAATCTCAAAAGTAAACAAAGTAATAACCAGCGATATTGAATTTTACTCGCTGGCATTTATTTCAAACTGTACAAGACAGTTTTATTTTTAGTAAGTTAGACAGCTACAAGACTAGTTCGTAATTTCATAATTTATAACTAGTTTATAATTGAAGTAAACTTAAATTTTATAGGAGACTAGTTGTTTGACCATGCTGCGCTATGGATACAATATGTTACATTATCATGACTGTGTAGTGTGTTTACTTTATCCCAGTACAGTACTCTTTGAGAAGAAACCCATAAAATTTTGGTAACGAGGGGTCTATAGCCCTAACTTTGCTTTTGTACAACTTATGATTGGCAATAAAGTCCTTTGTTATTGTTGTCAAATTTGCACAGCTTCCACACTTCATGTCACTTTCAGGTTTTTGCCACTAACAAAGTGTATTTTTCAAAAAGGAGGCTGTTGCTCGGGTGCTTGCATCAAACTAACGATCCTGTGATACACCTGTCTTGGTACTTTGGAAATTGACACACAGTTTCCTATTTTACCTCTTTTCCCCAAAATATGTCGATCATACCAACGTATCTTTATCCCTTAAAGTTAGCTTCGTAATCAAATAAATACCGGTATATGTTTAAGTAACGGTAAAATCAAACTCATATATAAGAAATTTAATTTTTTTGAATTGAAACTTAAATTTTACCGTACAAAAAGTTAAAGTGAGTGCAATAATTAAAGTTAACGTTACATTTCAGCAAACAAGTTATGAAAATATTGCTTAAACCCTCCAATTTAATCATGAAATAGCATTTCTGCGTTAAAGCGCGTTAATGCTAATACATACGCTCTAAGAGAGGAGCGTAAACAGACGGACTCCATCTCGTCAGCAGAGGATGAACTCAAAACCATCTACATCAAGAAGTGCTACCAAACAAATAGTCCAGGTTTTAACTCCAACAATATTTCTCACTTCAAAATTCTAAATTACCAGCTGGAAAACTTTCACTGCCGCACCTCCGCCAAAGTGTATCAATTTTTCGAAACCCCTCCTAACCTGTACTCCGTTCAGACTGACAGGAACTACAGGCAAAGATTTCGAGGTTACAGGGTAAAAGTTTCAAACTGTTCCCAGCTGACAATCATCGGAATATATCATAACTCAACTGTTGATAGGAGACTACAACATTTAGAAGTCCCTATGACAAAACGGTTAGCTAACTTACTTAGGTCATTCGACCTTCGCTGGTCAATCAACTCTCCAACAAGAGTGACCAATATGTCAGATATATATATCACTTTACCATTATGGACAACAGGTCATCATCGATGACAATGATCCAAAACGGGATCCGATCAGCTCAAAACAATCAGAGATACAAGGCCCGCCAACATTGCACTCCTTAACTTTCTGCTATCGCGTGAAAGCTGGAGTCCTCTACTTTCAAAACTTTCATGCTTTACAAAAGAATTTATAGGAATGTCATCAAAGCCGCAAAGGCCTACACTGCTCACATCAAAAACGTTCAACAGTAAAAGTTACTCTCAGACAAATTCAACTTAAAATTCGCAATGAACAAACCTCTCGCGGGTTGCTGAGGAGTTCTTTCTTTGCTTCTGTCGGTACCAACCAAGGACTTAGTCCACATCTTCACAGTAGCCTCACTTCCTGGGAGGAGGAAATTGCTGTAGTGATTAGAGGCTTTTCTTCTAAAAAGTCGAATGACACAAATTATGTCTCCACATGGCTTCTTAAGCAATGAAGATCTTATCACCTCTCTTTTCACTCAGGAACTTTTCCTTCTCCACTCAAAATCGCAAAAGTAGTTGTCTCGCGCAGGCCTTCAGCAAGATTTTCGAGAAGGTTTTCCTCACTCGAGTTGTAGGGTTTTGGAAAAGCATAGTCTACTATCATCAAACCAATTCGGTTTCCGAAATGGTAAATCGACAATAGACGCAGTCGTACGTCTAGTCGACATGATAGTGCGGGAGAACACATAAGTGTGTTGACCTTTCAAAAGCTTTGACTGTGTGGATCATTGTATACTACTCAAAAACTTGAGTATTAAGGGATACACACTAAGCTGGCTCGTAAATAGAACGCAATTTGTAATGACGCTAGATCGGGAGAGAATCCTTGGCTATAGGGCTCCATACTAAGTCCTCTGTTTTGATCTACGTCAACGACGTTGGCTCATCGGTACAAAGTACGCAGATGACACGACTCTCTGTTTCAAAGCAAAATCAATCAAAGATCTTGGTTCGTCGAGCTCTCAATCCAACATTTCAACGAGCTCAATCTCAAAACGAACCCAACCAAATCATCTTTTATTCACTTCCGCTTACGGCAGACAGACGCGGATCATAGATAGACCGTTATGTTGGATGAGACCGAAGTCAAAGAAGTCTACTCGACAAAATAATCCACCTTGATCGAGGGTTGAACTTTCACGTGAACAACGTTGCTCTAAATTAGCCTTGGGCATTTATGTTTTGATATCCGAATATTGCCCAACTCAGGTACTGATGACGGCTTATTACGGAGTAATCTACCCTCACATTTTCTACGGATGGCGTTATGGGAGGTTGCGTAAACACAAACTTCTCAAGAATGTTTATTCTTCAAAACGTGCAATTCGAATAATTGCAAAGTTTCAATGGAGGAGTCGTGCAAGCCAGCATTTCTGAAATTGTTGACACTTCCCTGCCTGTACATCCTAGAATCTCCTCTCTTTTCAAGTCTAAATGCGACAGCATAAGAGGTTATACACCCTATGTCACTAGAGGCAGGGATGACTACCGGACTGGGAGACACAGAACGGTAGTCCAACGTTTGCCTCCCAGGCAGAAGTTCATTTCGTCAACAGGCTTCAAAATTCAATAAAAGTGCTCATATGCCTACGTCATTTAAAACTCGCTTAAAAACGTTTTGGTCGCAGACGCGTTTTACAGCGTTGATGAGTTTTGGCTTGGGAAATTTGATCAAAGAGCTAGGGAGGAACAATTCGTCACATAATGTATGTTTGAAAGAGTTCTCGATGTTTGAGTGAATGGAAAATTTTAGTTACACATCTTAAATGACGATTGCTATACATTGTAGAAATGTTTATGCAATAAATCATTGATTTGATTTGATTTGATTTCTGCGTTAAACAACGGTGCGTTAAGCTAATACAACTCTTAAGAGAAGGAAATTACAGCTGGCAATAAAGAACCACTTTAACCGTTACATTTACATTGTAATGTCTGTAAATAGATTTATATCTCACTGGATATAACAATTTACTAGTGCTTCTACGTTATTGCCACTTATACATTTCAAACCATTCTCCAATGCGTTTCCTGGAGCTTATATGCTTACAAGACTTACCGTTAGTAGTAGGATGAAATAACTCTAATGTACAAGTATATTGCACAATGTTTTGTTGAAGTGTTCACAAACTTCTTTGAAAATGGGCATCTTGATCTAATGTGGATGAATTCGTATGTGACCTAACGTTTGGAAAGTGTGAAATTGTAATAGTGGTAATACTTGTTTCTGATGTCATGTTTGTTTGCTATTAAAATTTGTAAAATATTACTCTGAAGGTCAAAATGAAGTCCTCTGGTAAAGTCTCAACTTGTATTGTCAATATTGAATTTTGGTATTTTAAAGATTATTTCAATATTTCCTTACAGATTTTAAAGAAGAACACGATGAAATACAATGTGAAGAGACAAGAAGTGACGTTTATGAACAGTTCACAAATTGCATATTCAGGTTCATTATGAACACTACCACATCAAGACTTGCTTTGTAGACCACAGTTTCATTGTGATGTTACAAAAACGAAGAAGTCAAACAGAAGTCATTAAATTTGTGCCCTTCTTTATTTCCTAGCTCCTCTTTCCTGAAAACAAGTGTTTCATAACTCAGAATGTGATTACTACAATGACAAGCATCTGTTGGGATGGTGATGACTTAACTTTAAACAAGTGATTAGTTTCATAGCGTTGAATAAATATTGAATATGTCCTTGTATCTGTGAACCCAAATCAAGAGATAAAACTTGCATTGATGTTTCCTCAGACACGTGCGTAATTTATGGTTTAGCTTTCTTCTTCAAGTTAACTTAAAAATGAGGGTTTGCATGATAAGGACACACGCAAAAATTGAAATAAGACTATATTAAACACACAGATCCAATGTTACATTAACTAATTTTACACCCTCATTTCCATTTGATGTAAAACGTCTGAGAGATGGTTTAGTTACTGAAAGAAATTGCTCTGCAGTCACGAGATCCATTGAGGAAAAATTTATAACACCAACTTCTCTAGTTTTAAATGAAAAGAAAATATACTGACCTTTTTGTTTTAATTATCGTCTTTATTCTTCTCTCGTGGAAACTACTAGTCTGTATTAATCTTGCAAGTGTTTTCTTAGATTCAAGTCTTCAAAAGTATTGAACGTTTTTTAGTCAAGAGCTGAAGACAATTTACATCATTTTCTACAATAAGCTACCTTATTTCTTATTTTCACAATAAACTATCTATGCAAACTAATTATTCAAATAAACTGTCAACGCTTATACCTTCTTTGCTGTTTCTTGCTTACACAGAAAACTATTGAATCTCCGTTTAGGCCTTAGAGCACTTATTTGTCAAATCACAGCTGAGTAATAATATTTATTGGAACCAAAATATCCTTCTTTGACTTTGGAATGTAAACTTTAGAGTGTTTCCAGTTTAGAGAGGATCGCTAAAAATTTATTGTTGTGAGCAATTTATTGTTGAAATTAAATAGAGGATAAGAAGTTATTTGACATTCAGGTTTTATAAGCTTCATTTAATTTGTCATTTCCATTGATAACTTTAGGTAAAATACGTTGTATATGGGTGTTGGGGAACCTTTTCCGGATACAGTACATAAAAACAATGTCACAACTTTTATACAAGCTCATACTCAAAATATATCAACACAGGTACAAGATGCGTACAATAAATTATTCTAAACTAAGTAAAACTGCTTCTTGTCTCAGGGATTAGAGAAATAGAACCACTTGTAGAGTACAGAGCTCGACGAAGTATCAAAACCAAACTTAACTCTTACGAGCTGCAACTTAACTCTTAACTCTTGTAACTTGGAAGTTGTGAGTTTTCTTCTTGACCTAGTTGAAATATCTTCTGCGTGAAACCGTTAGTGTAGCTTTTTATAAAACTAAAACTCAGTTCTTGAAATTCCTATAGCTGGCTTGATCTCGTACTTAGGCAATCACAATAATTTTTTAACCGAAGATTGTTTGGGGAAAATTATTTCAAATGACTTATTTTCATTGTATTGATTTATTTTCTAGTTTATACAAGTAATATGAAAATATTATAAACTCCAAATATTATTTTAACGTTAAAGTATGAGAACTGTTAAGAAATTAAGTTCCGTTGTTGTTTAGCAAGTAGAAGAACGAACCAATATGAGTAAATTATACGCATTTTGAAAGCCTGACTCATTGTGAATCCAGAAGTATGCGTAAAATTTTATGTTGTCAATTTTATGATCTGTAACTGAAAAAATTACTCTCTACGTGTAATATTACTGCCGGCAAAATAATAGGCAAAACATAATGTTTGTGGAGGGTTTCTTAAACCCTTGTTTAGCCAAGCATATTGGAATTTTGTTTTAGATTTAAAGGGTTGAAGGGGTGATTTGCGAATTGAAGTATGTCACTGGCGGCGAAGTGCCATGCATAAACTTGGAAAACCTCGTGCCTTGGTATGACAAATGCTTCGAGTATAGGTGAAAGAATGTCTTTAGTTAAAATATAATGCATCGTTTCTAGAATAGATGTGCATTGATATATTTTTGAACGAAACTTAATTTAAGAATAGCCCTCGTAAATAAATAGTTTTTAACCTGAGGCTTTTCAATAATTAACAGTAGCTCAGGAGTTTTATGAAATGAACTTTAGCACATTATGCATAGTTTACATAAAAAAGCTTATACGCGTGTAAAGTTAAACTCTGCAATCACCCTCACCATACTCGTATTTCCCAAACTTGGATTGCTATTAATGAGGGCCCAAGTTATAATGATCAAAACTTATGCTTTTGACAAGTTTAAGTTGTAATTGGACTTTCAACCCAGTTTAACAGGGAATTGTGACCTGATTAAATCAATCGAAGAGAACTCTTGAATTGTCAGAAACTTTATATATACAAGTAACCTTTTGAAACAACGTAAACCTGAATTAGGGGATGTGGCTATCCTGCGTTGATTCTATTTGTTATGAAAAAATTGTACTGAAACAAGTTTTAACCAGACTTTGAATAGCTGCGGGTCTTAGCCAACTATCTTGAAAGTCTTGGTGACACCAGTACCAACCAACTCTAGTGCGTCAGGAGAAAACAAGCTCGACCGAAGATCCAGCAGCAGCTGACGTGACTGCTGCATGAACACGGCAGACTTCAAGATCGTCAGCACCCTAACCACCAGGCTCCCTCAAGATCATAAGAAAAAGCGGCTTAAAACAACCAAATTTTCCTTCTTTGTAGTGCTCTCGTAGTGAACAGTTAATTGGACCAAACAAAACACATTTCAAATATGTCGGTATTTGTACACCAAAATGCACAAGTTAAAACAAAATCAAATATGGAATTTTCTGATATTTTTAATGCAGATATCTAATAATAACAAGCCAAAAAAACTTAGTAAAATATTTGAGGAGAACCCAAAACTGGCCTTTCAATAACAAGCCCAAAAGATATGTTTGACTTGGTAAAATATTCAAAAAAACCTAAACTGTACAAAACTGGCCTTTCAATAACAATCCCAAAAGATAGGTTTGACTTAGTAAAATATTCGAGAAGAAACCAAAACTATACACAACTGGCCTTTCAAGGGACTTAATAAAAAACACGCTCCTAAGAAATAATGATCAATAACTGATGCTTGATGTGCTAATTCTGAAAACGTTAAATATTTATAAGTTATTCACTAAACTGTACTGGTGATTGGCAAACCAAATTCTCTCGCATGTAAAATCACCCAACTTGCAGATGAACACTGTGTTTTAAATTGGACCAGTAATGGACTTTTAAAACTAGAGTGTATTTAATTATATGGGAAAAACAAAACAGCTATAATATGCGAGAGATTATGAGTACAAAACAGTTTTGAATAATTAAACTCCATACATTTAAAACAGTTGAGTTTATTTGGCGACTCCTATAGTTTCACTCCCGTATAGCAATATTATTTTTATTGAACTGAACTTAGATAAATTCTTGAAGCGGAGACCATTGGCAAATCGTATAAACATACTATATTGGTCTTCTTGTGTGTTTAAAATTATTTATGAACTTAGATAGTTAAACCCTTTTTGTATGCTTGTTTAAAGAATCATATGGTTACACGAAACGAACAAAGAAACAGATTATTATTTTAACATAATTTAGGAAAATCTTAAATAGCTGTTGTTTCAACGTGATACTTTATAAATAACAGACTTTCCGGATGACAGTTATGAGTTTCTACAAGAACGGAAAGCTAGACGAGTCGGAAAATGCAAAACCAACAAAGTTTAAGATCAAGAACTATTTCACATGCAAATTGAGTGAGAACAAATGTTTACAAGTGACTTCAAAGAGAGGATTCCGAGCATTGTTCACAGACAACATTCCAGATAGATTGTGGACAAATGTCTATACAGGGTGTCCATGAACTCCCTGAGATTCTAAGGTTTAATGGTGGGCCGCAAAATAAATATTATATTCAGTAAATGAATAGAATCAAACATTTTTAATAGTCACACGTGAGTGTGTTCAAAGTTTTGTAGGTCAAATTCCAAATTCAAAGTAGTTTTGTAGATACAAAATCCTTTTCTTCTAAAATTGAAATATTGAATAAGTCCTTAATTACTCTTTAACCTGCCATTTTTCCTTCGATGTTTGAGTTTTTTCAGTAATAGAATCCATAAGAAATCGGTAATACCTCTGTTTTTCATGTTATGCATCTATACCATGAACAGTTGAATACCCAATTACAAAAAACACTGATAACAATTGTTCTTTTTGCAGTGGCAGAAGTTTAAAATCTTCGAACAGACCTTGAACAGAACTTTTGCGTACTTTATACTTTAGTAAACTCGACTGAAACCCCAATTACATCCTAGTAAACATTAAAACATAAACAACGGAGATACGATAGAAAATTTTGCGCGAAACATGGTTTCCAACAGTATTGAGGACAAAATGACCGTACGATAAACCCTTTGTATCAAGCCTGAGAACGGGGAACCTTTCAGACATAACTAATAATTTGGTATCAATATTTGAATATTCAATGTTTTAATATTACCGAAATATTTCAAAATCAACATAATAATTTACTTTATCCTTCGTTATAAAAGTGAATTTATACTTACCAGCTAATTTTTCCTATAACCTGAGCTACAGGGTCCGGCAGTCAAACCTGACGGTTTTTATAATGGGATGGATCAAAAGTTGTTGAGATATTTTAACATTTTTTTATTGTAAAGAGGAGAATTGGAAATTGAAAATTGATAGTGAAAAGCACAAAAAGAACTTATATAGCAATAGTTATGTCACTTAAATGATAAGCCACATTTTCTCTACACTTTACGAGTATCTTGGAGAAGTTAGTCATGACTCTCTCCAATGTTTGGCGCGGGATCTCACGAAGTTCTCGCCGAATGACGGTTTTTGAGTGGGGATAAGAAGTAGTGGGGACGTCTAGTCAGGTGGGGATGGTCGCCATTCTGTTCACCTTGAGCGGAAGTTCAGTACTTCTGTAGCAATGGAGCTTTGTTCCGCTTAACACCGTGTGTATGTAGTCGAGACTTTTTAGAAATAATGATTGCACACTGCAGCCCAGAAAGTTACTTTTTCGCAGTGAAGAGGCCGCTGGTGAAGTTCCTGTGGGTTATTTGGAGCCCAATATCAAAAGTTTTGTTTGTTGACATAGCCGTTGAGCTGGAAATTAGCCTCATATGAAGTCAAAACAATGATTCCAGGGTCTTCAGCGAAGTCACGTGCTTGTAACTCTTGAACAATAGCAATCATGTAAGGACGGAAGCTTAGGTCGTCATGAAGAATACGTCTTATAGATCGGCCTGAGATCCGAAGAGCTTGGGCGAGAAGAACGGCAGAGCGACGAGGGCTCCGTTCAAAAGCATGTCGAACAGCTTCAATATTAGCAGGTGTTCTAACCGTTCGAGGTGATCCTCCTCTCCTTCTTGTTGTTGCAAAAGCAGTGTTCTGAAGATTTCGAACCCATAGAAGAATTGTGTTTAGAGACGGGAACGCACCGCGAGGAGGAACATTAAACCGTATACGAAAACTCCTTTGTATTATACTCACAGAACCATAATTTCTAAAAAAAAGTCTCGACTACATACGCACGTGTTCAGCGGTCCAACGCTCCATCGCTACTGAACTTTCGCTCAAGGTGAACAGAATGGCGACCATCCTCACCTGACCAGACGTCCCCACCACTACCTATCCTCACTCAAATACCGTCATTCGGCGAGAACTTCGTGAGATCCCGCGCCAAACATTGGAGAGACTCATGACTAACTTCTCCAAGATACTCGTACAGTGTAGAGAAAATGGGGGTCATCATTTAAGTGACATAACTTTTGCCACATAAGTTATTTTGTACCTTTCATTATAAATATTAAATTTCCAATTTTCTTCTTTACAATAAAAATAATTTTTAAATTATCTCAACAACTTTTTGATTTATTCAATTTTAAAACCGTCAGGTTTGACTGCCGGACCCTGTACTTGTTGCAAGTCCGGAGACAGTTTATTAACGTTTTAACGGCGCAGGATAAACGCACCAAGCTTTACAGACTTTTTTTGAAACTATCAACTACTATTCTACGTAGTTGTAGGCTAGTGAAGTGCGCCCTCCTTGGGGTTAGTAGATCGGATTTTACTGATGGCTATAAGACGTTGCAAATCGCTGAAAAAGCTTTTTTAACACAAACTATTCAGCAAACCGCACTTCTAAGAAATTGTTCAATCAGAAGTTCACAAAAATAATACTTTACTTTTAAAAATTGTTTTGTCACAGGGGCTGTTGAAATATCAGTCATGAATTGTGTTATATTTGTAATAAAAAGGTAAAGGTAAAGTTTGTCTTGTTTAACGAGGCGAAGTTAGGACTACTAAAAAGGACTAGAAAGTCCTTTCTACCACTCAACCTCGACCTTTACCTAGCGTCACCGTATAGTCACATTACAAATTGTAAATGGTGACTGCGGGGATCGAACCCACGCCACCGGAGTGATGAGCTCCGGAGACGCGCGCGATACCAATCCGCCACTGATCCGCTAAAAAGGGTTTAAGAAATAACTTATTAATTATATGCCTTTATAAACGAGAATGACATCTTTATTATAACAGTTTCAACATACTGAAATCGTGTTTAATAGCGTATATTAGTTTCTAGAAAGCAGGGCACAAGCAGTACAATGAGCAAAATCTGCATATCCACTTGCAGATACGCTCGACTGCTTGGAAATATTCCACTCGACCAACTTTCAATACACAACTCAAAATACACCAGTTTCTTGTTCTGTGTTTCACCAGTTTTTGTAACTTTTTAAAGAAAAAAAATTATCACATTTTTGTTTTAAACTCTGAAGCCGTATACGTTTTAAACGATGGACATTTAAAATATAGCACTTTTGACTGATTCACAGTCGAGCAGTGACCAAATTTTAAGCGATGATTTTTAATCTACCTTTATTTCCAGACATTTAAAGAGAACCTTTTAAACAGAAATTTACAACAAAATTAAGACAATTTCTCGTCAAAATATCATATTATAGAATAAAAGAATATTTTGAAGATAATCCATAATAAAAACAATATGATTCAAAATTTTTATTTGTTACTTTTTAACTTGTTTAATTTTTTTTGTTATTATTTTATATTGATTTGTTTGAAATTTTTATTATTTTTATCTTTTACAACTTCACATTCATTTATAATTGATTATTTTATTGCCTTTATTTTTAACTTGTTCTTATTTATATGCTTATACAATATTTATATTGTGACAGCAATAAACGTTTTCTTCTTTTCTCCTTCTTTATCAATTTGTATTTGTCCTTTAACTTTTCTACTCACTGGGGATTTTCAGTTTTTCTACCTTTGCAAAAAAGGCGTTTCCAAGTGAACTATTGAATTTTAGACACATTAGTATTTTATCAACGTTATCTAGATGTCTTGAGAGTGTTTCACCAACAGTTTCCAGATTTATCTAACTTTCAGTCAGTCTTTCGGGCTAATCACAGCGCTACTAGCGTTTTCCTAAAAATTATAGACAACATTCGCTTTGCTATGGACGAAAGACTGGTCACTAGTTTTACGTTGTTTGATTAACTTCCAATATTTGGTAAGATATAATATAGTAGTACGTTATATTAAGTTATCGCAAAAATAATTACTGGAACAAGTCAAAATATCCAATGTAAATGACTTAGTTTATCTATTAAACGTGAGTAATCCGAGTTAAATCCACAAAGAAATGTTAGTTACAAAATGTCAACTTCAAAGTAAAGTTGCTGTTATTTTAATGTATCAATCATAGTCTGGGACCAAATAATTTAGTTTAAAATAATCATTGGTTAATAGTTTCATTTATCTGATAAAATGTTTGGGAAAACAATTAACAAGTAACCACATGTTGCCACTTCTATATTGCTAAGCGTTATGAAAAGGATATCAAATTAAAAGTTGAAGCATAAAATTGTCTATCAGTGTCGGACCCTTTAGATTGAAAAAGTTAAAACGTGCCATGAAACTAAGTGCACAGGAAATTAGTTTTGGGAGTCTGAGACTTTTTGCAATCAAGAATAATCTTCTTGCTAAGCTTAAACCATTTGTTTAGTTTCGGAAAGTTAAAGTTTCAGTTATTAACTTTTGACCAATAAAAGAGTAGAAATAATGTTTATTAAGTCGCCCATGTAGTTTGAATTATAGTAATGGGCGTGCGTGGTTAGTTAGGGTAAAGAAGACCTTTCGTTTCAGTGAGAGTTTAAATTTAAGCGTAGAGTACATAATTTTAAAACGTTATTTTGTTAATTATTGGCATTTAATTTAGTTATAAACAATTTATTTTTTATTTCTTAATATTTTCTTTCTATCAGTTTTTAGTAGCCTAAAGCATAAAAACATAAAATATGTATATTGACTTAAAAGGTATATATATATATTGATATGATGAAAAATACAATGGTTTTGCAAAGGATACTCAGTTGTATTTTCATCAAACTTATAGGTTTAAGTAATGTAGATTTAAATAATTTATAAATATTTTGAACATTTATCTTTGTATTGGGATTTAGTGGAAGAGAGAGAACTTTAAAGTCCTGATTTTGCCACGAATAAAGAATAGGGTTTATAATTAATTAATAATTCCTTAGATCAACTAAAATCAAAGAAAGGCGTCACCTGTCGCATACTCTAAAATTCAACTGTATAAAATATTAAGTCAAGTAATTGCTTTGGTAAGGCTTAACTGACTGGGACCCGTGGCGTGGTCCTGTAATCCAGTTTCATGGAGGTCAGGTTTTGAGGATGATATAGGTCTAAAGCGGCTCAGATAGTCTCAGTGATCATCTGATGATACCCACTTCAACTCCCACCATCGTTTAGACATATCAGACCATCTCCTGCGTGGTTCGGAAGTCACTTTAAGCCGTTGGTCCTTGTATTTCCATTGGTCATTGGGCTATTAATTAATGACCCATTCTAAAGAAGACCGCCTTAGTTTGTAACAAGACTATACCTCATAACTCATTAAATAATGTTCATCTAGAATGGATCCCAGGACATCAGGGTTTCTTGGGTAACGAGAAGGCAGACCTCCTTGCAAGGAGGGGAGGACTGTCCACCTTTAATGGACCGGAACCGGTCCGGCTCTAGTTTATAAGTCCTTGGGGGATAATACCTATGAGGCACATTGTCAAAAGTGGACAAGCCTCTCAGGAAGCTTAACCGCCAACCTGCTCCTAAAAGGACCTAGCAGGGCGTTCTCCAGTAGCTTCTTAAAACTAAAACGCTCAGATTTCTTAATATCATATTTAACTGGACATGGGCACTTCAGGCATCATCTTCAGAAACTGGGGTTGCATAATGGTAACACTCCATGTAGACTCTGTAAACAGGCAGTAGAAACTGATAGGCACATCCTATTAGAATGTCCCTCTCTGGAGATTAGGAGAAGATGCCTATTAGAGGGGCGTAATTGGGATGAAGTACACTTGTCTGAGCTTGGAGGAGTCACCTTGATGCTTTGTGGTCCTACAGGGGTGGGTCTTCCAGGCTAAGATAACCGGGGCAGTACAATTGGTTAACGTACAACTGGTTCACTACCAGCCCTACTTTACGTAATCATAACTCATTACCACCACTCATCCTTCACCACGTGTTTGCCCTTATTAAAATACCCCCATGAGAGTGGTCGGCATCTCAAATAGTGATTTTGTAACATTTGAGTTTGTTTGCTGACAGTTCAGCAAAGCTCTCATTAGAAAAAGGATAATGAAATATTATAATACAGTTAATTTCCAATGTTAACTTACAGAGATGTTAATAATATAATATTTGTCTGAAAATACACAAATGGATATTTAGTACACACATGACGTCACATAACAAAACACTGGAGTCAAGTCATTCCTGACAAACATTAACCGTCTCTGTTGTTCTGTAGAGCTCACTATCACTGATAAGAGAACAAAACCTATGGCTTATCAATATTTTAGGCTACAACTAATAAAAGCTTACTTCTAGATTATACAGAATAGTAACCACAAGTAATTTATCTTGCAATTCAATCAACAGTACAAAACGTTTATTTCTCAAACTAAACTCTATACAATATATTTAGAACAAAATCATAGATGCTTGAAAAATGTACCTCTTCATTTAAAGCCAGCCATGTTTTCACATGTTTACAGAATAGCTTTACTTTTTTACAAGTTTTTAATCCAAAAGGCAACAAGTTAAGCAGTTTAGGCCCTAAATATTGAAAATTTAAAATATTTGTATATACTTTTGGTTTTTAATAACACATTTTTTACCTTCAGGTGTTTAAAACACGAAGGAAAGAGTACATGAACCTTTTTATATGAAAAACGGTTCGCTTAATAAAGTGTACGTGAGTCACAAAACTTCTCTATATAAAGTAGAGATATTATGTCAGATCATGTGACTTCTTTTATCGGAAACCCATTTCTTACTTCTTCACAACTTCATATCCCCGTCTTCTTCTTGAGACTTTCAGCGTCCAAACAGCTCAGTGTATTCTGGCTCTTTCATAACAGATTTTGTGAGCTAGTTTATTTCATCAAGTTTAGAAGAGGTTTTGAATGTAACAATTGAGCATAACTGATATCCGCTGTGTTTTCCGCTTCATAAAAGATATTCACAGTTTCTAGACTTGGTTGAGATAGATTAATATTATCCACAACATTAGAAGGGTCACAGTCGGAGATAAAAGCTTTCTTATGTTGTTACTAAGTCTGCTTCTATTTCAATCCAAGAATCAGTCAGGGGTTCTTGAAGCAAAAAAATTACTTAATTTGTATATTTTACAAACAGTGTAACTCTCTTTTAAAATTCAAAGCTCCGGCTGAGGACAAATATTAAATTTACTTGAAACAAGCTGTTAAAATAAATTAAAAATATATAGTTTATACGTCTTTACTAACTGACTCACTCCCTCATAAACAAGAAGCCAAACTTTTGCCTACAAATTTGAAATCTTATTCCTAGAAAGTATGTGCTGTAGTAGAAAAATCGTTGAAAACAGAACTTGTTAAACATATTTGATGACAGTCTCCAAGTCTACTAAAGGTAAATTGTTATAAAAATAAGTATTAATTTTCTAAAAATTTGCTTCCAACAGTTATGAGCAGAATGTAAAAGTAAATGTATTATTCCCAGAAATGGTATTATTTCAAGATTAACAGCTCTTTAAACTATACCAAAAATTCGTTTAAAGTCGTCAAATTAATAATTTGTGTTGATGTATTTGTTCATTTAATAAAAATGCTGCCAAAATAAACGGCATTGTTGAGTTATAAATTAGATACTTTGTTTCGTGTTCATCCCACGATAAACACCTGACAGTATTCTCAGAGAGTTCAGTTACACCCTGTATATTACCATCTGTTACACTTGATACAGTGTGAAATATTATACATGATAAATACGTTGTCAGTGATACCAACCTGAGACAAAGTGACAGCTGACTCAGCAGTTTCACTAATTAATACAGACAATCTACAACATGTGATTAAACCATATTCTGAGTATACGATGTGTGTGATACATAATGTTGATAATGTTAACACCTGCTCCTTAAAACAGCTGAGCAAGCTTAATCATCTACAAGATCCTCTTGATTATCATTCAGATGTGACGAACTTAGAATAGAGACTTTATATTGAAATAAGTCAAATTCAGTTGAATAAATGTTTATAGCTCGACTAAAGCTTTATATATTTTTAAAAGTAATGATGGTTTAAATGTTTGGAGTATGTTTAAGGGAACTTCAAATACTGCAAACAACCTTTATTGTAATTTAACTAGGAAATTTAAAGTGTTGCTTTAGTATCATATGCCAAAGAATAGCGTGTATAAAATTTATACTAGCTATAGTTCATTTAAAAACCGTAAAAACGAATTAGTGGACCAAGTTCCGTGTGCTTACAAGTTTAATGAATGTTTTCTTATTGCAATTGTTAAGGTAAAGGAAGATAGACCCAATGTCTTACTTTATTAGGGAAAGTTAACTACACAGTCCTCTCTACCACTTAACCTTAACTTTAAACTACACGTTTAAACTTTTAATGTAGACTATTCGAGGCGTTGTCAAAAAGGATCAGGACTGTTTATTTAGCGTGAGAATGCAGCGACAGACAACAATGCGGTTTGCAGCAATGCATTCTCTGACTCATAAGTAACACAGAGGTAGTTTTGGATCAATCCTATTCTCACTCAAACAAAAATAAACACATTTTATTTGAGGCCTGTTTTTTATTCTGGCGATTCTTTGGTAAATGGGAATAGATGTGAAAAAAGATCATCGTGTTTGGGTGAAATTGAACAAAACCTTTACTGTGACTTTTCAGATGCTACGAGACTATTTTGGCGAAGAATGTTTAACCTGATCACATTGTCATGAGTGTTACAAGGGGTTTAAAGATGGCCAAACATCAACAGAAGATAACATACAATATTGCATTCTTTTGTTATTTCACGAATAGTTAGCCATGAATTTAATCGTACAAGATCATTAACGTGAGCAACTTGATCATCATCGATTGGTGTCAAAGGGCGTTCGAAACGAAGATCATCTTCTGTTGATGTTCGGCCATCTCTAAACCTCCTGTACTACTCATTACAATTCTTCAACAAAAGACTCTTGTAACGTCTGAAAAGTTCCCGTTAAAGGTTTTGTTCAATTAAACACAAACACGTTGACCTTCTTTCACATCAACTTTTATTTACCAAAAATTGCCAGAACCAAAAAACACGTCTCTAATAAAACTCACTTTTTTTTTTTGAGTGAGGATAGGATTGATCCAAAACAACCGCTGTGTTACTTATGAGTCAGAGAATGCATTTCTGCAAACCGCATTGTCGTATGTAGCTTAATTCTCACACTACATAAACAGTCCTGATCGGTGCACCGGAGGTGCGCCACAAAACTCAAGTAGCCACAAGAGAGGACCCTAGGTGCGCCACGACCTATATCTACCCTCTTAAAAACTATGTCTAAGTGCGCCACTATTGTGTGCTGGGCTGTTGCCTATTATTCTCAGAACTAATTCCAACGCAGCCCCGCTGATGTCATTTTCACTGTAATTTGTATCAGTCCCTCAATGTGGACTACTATATTTATAATTTTGTGTTGCTCGCACATCCATGCGGTTATGTTTCTGAAACTACAGATCTTAATCAGGACGTTCCAGAACTTTAATATATACAGAGTGTCTCAGAACCCCTTTCCAATAAATTGTTCTTTGGGTAAAGACAAACAAGTTTTACCATATAACATTGATCCAGAAATGCTTTCAATGACTTGTTTATTTGCTAGCCGCCATTTTGTTTTTTCAGTTTTAATTGTTATTTTTGAAATGCGTAAACTGATCAATTTGAAACATTGCGTACCGCTTTATAATACTAATATCAAAATACAACACAAAATTTATTGTAAAGGGCTTGCAAATACTTTATTATAAAGGGTTGAACTGTTTCGACCGAGTGGTGGTGAGGGGTAAAAGTTGGAGAAATGATGTAAACATTTGAGAGTGCGTAACGTATAGTTTTCTTTATAGTGTCGCTTTAACTATCACGTGAACTCGGGCGGATAATTCGCAGCAGTGTTTGGCCAATACTCTTGGGCAGTAATCCGGCCATTGTTCTTCGGGCGGCCCCAGCCATCGACCTCTAAACTTGTAGAAACTACCTGGGTTGGTAGTGGCGCACTTCCAGCCAGGGATTAGGCTGATATTTTCCTACCCTTACTTGAGGGTTATAAAACGGCGCACCTCCGGTGTACCCGTCCTGATACCTTTAGATTACACCTTGTATACATAGTTTATCCTTACGTTTTTATTTTCAAAGTGGTTACATCGATACGTTTCTTATACATTTTTAGGTGTTGGGTGGAACATTACTATTCAAATAACATTAAACAGTGACTTGAACAATCTTTGATTTTTACGGAAATTCGTTTAGCTTTTAAGTTGATGGTTCATTATATTAATAATATTAATGCAGTACTTAATTATGTAGCAACTTAAAGAAATTACAGAGGTTTTACTGCCCTATATTGTCCAAAATGTACTGTTACGATCTATATCCTAATTTAAAACTAAGCGATATATGATAAAATGTAAGGTTGAAAAGACAGTTCAAGGTGTACAATATGTTAATTTGTGTAGATGTTAAGATGTTATATTGAGGGGATCAAGTGGTCAGGGGCTGGTTACCCTTATGCACGTCTGCCTCGTCTGTTGGGCATATTGCGCTACCACCGGAATGAAAGGAAGTCTGGATTCAGGAGAGGAATGGGACTGGGTTCGGCTGACCAGACAATCATGAGAAGGTGCGACTAGCAAGCCCGCTGACAACCTCTTAGGGGACTCTAACCCCCAAGACATGGAGACCCTTGCCAACACTCGGAGGACCGTTCCCCCCAAGATTATGGCAAGCCTCTCCTGAAGTCGCGGTCTACCCTGCTGCCGCATCTTCCTAAAATTATATCTGATCCAACCTCCCCTGGTGGGGAACGGAGCGTGTTCAACATCTGGACAACTACAAAGCTGCCCAATATTTTTGTGAACAACTCTTTTTTGATGTACCCTAGTATAAAGTAATCTAAACAGGTACTAACCAGACAGATACTGACTGGGGTGTTAATTTGTGTAAGTATACGTGGTGAAACAACGTAGACATTCAACTGTTACTCTGAATTCCATTACTCAAAGCAATGCACTTGATGTACTGTGATGAAAGGGTACGGTGATTTGCAAACTAGTTTAACCAAACATGCATAAATGTATAAGAAACGAAATTTCGGATTGTTGTTTCATCGACTTTCTAATGCATCGTGTGTGAGTTATTTTAAAATGGGTTATACAATACAAGATTGCAACATTAATGAGACCCGTCAGTAAAATAAGGTTATGAATCGTGTTAACATTATAAACCTTTATCTAGTGAAGTTTCTGGCTCTTATAACTGTAGTGTTCGAAGTTAGCACTCTTGAGTCGGCGTTTTAGATGAACTTATTTCAAAAACCCGTTCAAACCTATCCGCTCATTAGTAAGATAAGATACGGTTTATTGGAATATACGTACAACTAGTTTAATCAACTTGTGAATTTAAAACTTCCCACCCCAGCAAGCGAATTTAAGGTAGTTTTTGCATTGCTTATTTTCACATAGAACTGTAAATTTCTACTCGCGACGTGCCTTTGTTTCATCAATGTGTTTTTAGCCTAACTTAAACTCAGATCCAACTAAAACAAGCTCTGCTGATCTGTTAAAAAAAGTATGATACTATTTATTGTTAGTGAAAACCATGACGTCCGGGAAATATTATCCCTAAGAACTTATAAACCAGAGCCGGACTCTGGTTGATACCTGAGTCACATTGTCAAAAGTGGACAAGCCTTTCAGGAAGCTCAACTGCGCCAACCTGCTCCTAAAAGGGCCTAGCAGGGCGCTCTCCAGTAGCATCTTAAAACTAAAACGCTCTGACATCAGATTTTTAATATCATATTTAACTGGACATGGGCACTTCAGGCATCATCTACAGAAATCGGGGTTACATAATGGTAATACTCTATGTAGACTCTGTGAGCAGGCAGTAGAAACTGCTAGGCACATCCTATTAGGATGTCCCTCTCTGGAGATTAGGAGAAGATTCTACTAGAGGGGCGTAATTGGGATGAAGTTCACTTGTCTGAGCTTAAAGGAGTCACCTTGATGCTTTGCGGTCCCACAGGGTGGTTCTCCCAGGCTAAGTTAACCGGGGCAGTACAATAAACCTTTGGTTGACGTACAACTGGTTCACTACCAGCCCTATTTAATCTAATCTAATCATAATGACTATTCACTAAACAAAGAAAATACAAGTAAATGCTGTTTCAATTGTGTTTTGTTTTCGGTTTTTAAAAATTCACTTTTGACTTTCAACTTGTTTTAAGTTTTAAGGCAATCAATTATCTGTTGTTATTGAGAATTCTTTCTTTTATTATAACTTGATATTATTTTTTAATTTGAAATTCCAGGGATAATCAGGTTGTTATATACAAACGGTTTGATAACAACTCACAACTCGGGTGATGTAAAATGGAGGATTAGTAGGGTAGAAAGAAATTTGTTTATTTGAGAAAATATTGTTAAATTTTGAACGATTCATAGGAATTGCCTATGAGGAAAAACTGCTTCAAGTTATAATCTTTCTTGAAAATTTCCCAAACCCAAGCAAGAAAATATGTTTTCCGCTCAAATAGAAAAAAACCCAATCCTGTCTACCCTAACCTTATTTCCTTAATTTTTTTAGAAGATTGATATAATGATTTAAGAGTGTTGATTGAAATTTACGGTATATACCAAAAACTCTACACATATTCCAATACTAATTTTTCTTTGTAATAATATAAGTTTAATAATGGATTATGAGTAGTTTGTTAGCGAATTTCCGAAGGAAATAGAGCTATTTATTTCTATGGCCAGAGAGAACAAAACTTTGTAGAACAAAACAATTTGTCGCTTTGAGCTTCTCAACACCATAATCAAATGGCAAAACTTTATGTACGTGTGTGTGTGAGAGACCACTCTACAAATGGCATTATTTGTCAGGTTTTTACAAAATGCTACAAATGTTTTTTTAGCAAATCTCTATGTTAGGCTCTTTAACCAGCAAAATCAGTGCATGGAACTGGAAGTGACCTTTTGGTGTGTCCCCCCCAAAAAGGAATGCTGTAAAATCTGTGTTTACGAACAAAGTTTGATTAAATATTTGTAACAGGTTATCCGAAACGATGTACCAAAAATCAACAAAACCCAATGAGCCAGACCGAGATAGCGGTGAAAGAAATATTCTGTCATATTGTATTTTGTTGGTTTCTAGGTAAGGTGTCATAAATGTCAACAAGTTTAATCAAAAAGATAATGCACTTTTTACTGTTAAAACCACCTTTTGGGCCGGTAAAAGGCACTTCTGGTCTGAGTTATACCCCATTTTAAGAAATTCCCTACGATTCACCACGCTTATTTTTTAAAATTTGTGGATACAAGTTGACCTTTAAGTGGAGTGTGCTTGACAGGTGGTGCTGTCCTGCGGAGGACTGACAGGGACGGGCAACGCGTCTATTGCCAACGTGGAAGCGCTGATGCCGGGAGAGACGATGTGGCGGTGCATGGTGCCGGCGCCTGGCCAGTCTCACGGGTTCCGGGTCATCCCGCCTCTCAAGCAGCCTCGGATCTACGCAGCTTCCGCCTACACCGACGACTTTGTCTACATGGTCGGTAGGTTTGCTAGAGGGCCAGTGTTGGGTAGAGTTAGGGTGCAGTCAACCGAGACTCTGCCAAATTGGTTGAAGAAATGAATGTTCTCATGCGGAATCAGGATAACAATTTGTAATGAGTCATAAGTCATAAGTCATTTATTTGGCCATTAAATACATACAGTACAATAGGCTATGTCAATTTTACATTTTTGATAATGCTCTTGATGTACATGTGCTTTTACAATAAATGAAGTAATGATTATTTGAAAGTAACAGTCATTACAATAACATTAAAAATTGTTGTTGTTAACATTAAAAAATCTGGTAACTTCTAATTAAATTGTATATTAAAACATTAAAATAGAGAGATCATTTGGATTAAAATATATTAATAGTTACATTGGTACAAAGATATCACAGATGAAGTTTGACATTTAATTCTAAAACTATAAGCGTAAGTAGGATCATTTGGATTAAAATATATAAATAGTTACATTGGTACAAAGATATCACAGTTGAAGTTTGACAGTTAATGCTAAAACTATAAGCGTAAGTAGTTGCTGAAAACATTTAAAAAATTACATACAATAAAACGGGATATTAGGAAAACAATACATTTTGGATGTTACTGTCAAAAAACTCTTCTACTTTATAAAACGGATGGTCCAACAGCCAAATGTGCACAACGGATTTGAAATGGTCATAGGAGGCATTATGGGAGGAAGGATGTAACTTATTGAACAACTTCATGCTTAGGGTTTCATAGGAACATTTGGTTTTCTTCAATCTAGAGTATGGAATATGAATTTGGTAGGAATTCCTGGTTTCATGGGAGTGTACATGTTCATTCAGAGTGTATTTCGGTATGTTACTTTTAGCAAATAGAAGACAGTAAAAAATGTACAAATTAACAACAGTAAGGATTTTATCACAGACAAATAAAGGTCTACAGTGTTCTAAATAATGAGCATTATTGATAGTTCTCACAGCTTTCTTTTGAAGAATTAAGACTTCTTTGATACTACTTGCATTGCCCCAAAATAAAAGACCATAGGTCATAATACCTTGAAACAAAGCAAAATAGACCATTTTCATGTACGGTTTCTCCACACAGTGCTGTAATTTGAACAAAAGGTATATAATCCTACTTACTTTTTTACAGACATTGTTTACTTGGAAGCTCCATGTTAACTTAGTGTCTAAAGTTATTCCTAATAAATTTACTGTTTTACAATCTACATTACTCTTTAATGGTTAGCATAATCACCCGGCGACTGAGAGATCTAGCTTCAAATCCGGGTTTGGTAATTAATTATTTTAATTTCCATGTAACAAGTTTGCCTGATGATGACAGCATTGCTGTCAAAAGCGTTTGTTGATTAAAAATATCACTCTTAATTGGCTGTCTTGTATTTGAAATATTTTGTTAAGTATTGCCAATAATCTCTTCTTCAAGAAATTATAGCTATTTAGCGTTTAGAGTCCGCAAAACACATTCTTATCGAATGCGAGTCCCTGGAGGCCAGGAGAAGGGGTCTTCTAGGGTCTCGTGAGTGGCAGGAGTTACACCCACCAGGATTGGGTAACGCGATCCTCGAGCTTTGTAAGCAAACGGGGGCGGGGCTGCCTAATTAGGAGAACAGGGAGCCAGCACAATAAACCAAAGGATTGACGTGCGTGTGGTCTTGAACCACAAATTTCCCCATCAATCTAATCTAATCTAGCGTTTATTCAAGTTAGGGTCGATAACAATTTATATTGTAACAAGCTCAGCTTTGAGCAAACAAGTGTTTTCAAGAGAGGTAGTGATAATTAAGAAATATGAAACATAAACTACCAACTCTGGTCAAAATTTCCTAGTTTATAACCAACACTAGATACTATGTGCATGTTTAACTTTGGATTGTCTCTGTCTTTGAATTGATACATTTTATATAATTATACAGTAGACTCCCTCTTGTTCGGCTACCTCATTACCGGACCCTTGGCTGAACTAAAAAGTGGCCCGACTATCCGAAAACACGAGGAAAAAATTTTTGGGGTCCTTTAGAGCTCCAAAACTGACATAGTTTAGCTTTATATTAGTTTAGCCTATATTAGGTGAAATAATGTAGTCAAAACGCAAATATCATTCAGCAAAACCTTGGTACGTGGGACAAATTTCATAAAAAAACTGCTAAATGAATATAACATTACCAAGAAATTGTAAATGTAGCCTAAGTCACTATTTGAGATGCCGACCACTCTCATGAGGGTATTTTAAGGCAAATATCTGGTGAAAGATGAGTGTGATGAGTGGTAACAATGAGTTATGAGGTGTAGTCTTGTTACAAACTAAGGCCGACTCTTCCTTAGTATGGGTCATTAATTAATAGCCCAATGACCAATGGAAAGGACCAACGGCTTAACGTGACTTCCGAACCACGCAGGTGATTGTCTGATATGTCTAAACGGTGGTGGGAGTTGATGCAGGTATCATCAGATAATCACTGAGACTAGGTGGCAGGGTGAACCATGACTTGAACTTGGGTCTCTTACTTGCTGGGTGATTAGGCAGACCACTACACCCGCCTATTTTATGAAGTTTTGACTCTATTAGTAAAATATTCGTAATGACCACTGTTAGCAGTAGAAGTTATATATACTAATTTTAAATAAAAATAGTGAAAAACAAATTTGGTGTATTACCACATAACGTTTGTGTATTACCACAAAATTAATGTAATTGTCGAGTGGGAATAGTGTCATTGTTTTAGTCTGTCTCTTTCGACTCGACAATGACATTAATTTTGTCGAAATATGTTGTTGTAATACACAATAACTGTTTGCACTTTTGAAGTTTTTCTTTTAGCAAAAACACACTCTTTCATCAGAAAATAACATTGTGTTGAAAAACTTTGATATAAAAAGGGTGAAATATGGGCGTAAACCAGTGGCGGTTCTAGCCAGGGTGGGAGTTGATGCGGGTATTATCCGATGATCACAGAGACTATCTGAGCCGCTTTAGACCTATATCATACTCAAAACCTGACCTCCATGAAGCTGGATTACAGGACCACCCCAAGAGTCTATGCTTAGGCCTCAGGTGGCAGGGCAAACCATGACCCAGTTTTTCCAGGGTATATATATTTTATATATAATATTACAAGAAATGAACAAACTGAGAAGCACCCTTCAAACATTTATTTAAACCACTACCGGTTTCGGGAATTATCCCATCTTCCTGGTGGTACAAAGCATCACAAATCACCTATTTACAAATAACCTATTTACAAATAGGTGATTTGTGATGCTTTGTACCACCAGGAAGATGGGATAATTCCCGAAACCGGTAGTGGTTTAAATAAATGTTTGAAGGGTGCTTCTCAGTTTGTTCATTTCTTGTCATAATATACCAAGTATCCCTCAGAAGTGAACGAATATCACAAAATATTTATATATAATATATATAGTATATATAAAAGAAATATAATGTCCTTGCCCCACCAGTTTTTAAGGTCTAGAACCGCCACTGGCGTAAACAAGAGTTCAGCTTGTGATGTAGCACTCAAGGTTGCCTAGAAACCCTTTAGAGTAAAAAAATAGATAATTTTATGAACTTTCTGTTGCTATGGTTTCAAAACTGTTAACCCATATTTTAAAGAAAAACTGAAAACATTCAAGATGATTAAGTTTATTTGTAGATCAAAACTTTATAAATCCGTCCGAAAGTGCTTTACAAAAAAGAAACAAGTGATTCCAGATCTTACACCACTACAAGAAACTGATTCATATATAGAAACACCAATCTGCCTACCTGAAGAAATTGAAATCTCTACCTGTCGCCCACCTCCAAACAACGAACATGAAATGCAAACCCTCTCCAAATACCAACTGACAACAAATTCTACTGATTACAAACAAGGTAATACTACACTTATACAGAATACAAGAGTTGACATTGAAAAACCCAATGGAACCTACACAGTAAAAACTTTGAAAAAATTAAAAACATTCACACCAAATAAACCAAAAAAATGTATTGACAACAAAAAACGCAAAACCGAACTTATACAAAACAAAAAGGTTACTATTAAAAAGCCATGCAGAACATACAGAATAAAAACTTTAAACAAACACAAAACACAAAATATAAGAACACGAAAACGGAAAAACACAATTTACAATACAGATCACACAGATGAGATGAAGAAGAAGATAAAAATTGTTGAAAGTGAAATGTTTCAAGAACCGATGGAGGTGGGCGATGATACAGGACCCACAAGAACATTAAATAATTACATTTTGGTGAACAAAGAAGTTGAAAGGAAATTGAAAGAAGAATTAAAAAATATTGAAAGGTTTATGGAATCATGTTCAGATACATTGGACGAAATTCAACGTGTGATATGGCGTCAACATCGTGAATTGAAAGATATTAATAATAGATACTTTCAAATTATAGAGCAATATCCTAAACTGGACTGTAAGAAGAAAATTCTCAATTCATCTAGCCAAGAAGTCTTTGATAAAAACAAGTATTTCTTGGGTTGTTTCCCAAAATTTTTATAGTATTAATTTTTGAAATCAGCAATCACTGTTGTAAAATTGTAACGTTTTTTTATATTTAATAAACTGTTTATTTCCTTGTTTTATGGTAGTATTTCTGTTTGTGGTAGTATTCTTTGAAGAAATACAAAGAAAGTGTTGTTAAAAGTAAACATTTCTAGTTTAAAAATTGGAATAGGCAATACAGTTAAAAATTCATACTAAAAACTAATATACCTGTATACATTATTTATAACGGGTGGTGATTTAAATACTTAGTGTATTAACTACTAATGGATATATGAGCAGTTCTCCGTCCAGTTTGCGCAGAGAGTACAAAGGATATCAGAACTTCCTTCAGCCAAGTCTTGCTCTAATCTTCTCAGGCAGAGCTTTGGATATATCTGCAGAATTCCATAAGTAAAGTTGACAATGATGGATGATGCACCATTTACCGACACCAAGTGTGTGAACATTATTATCAGTGTTGAGCTAAAATACTATATTTTCACACTTTGGAAGTTTGTCTTGGGACATCGAAAACCTTACTTACTTAGTTCGTTCAGCGGTGAGTAAGACCGAAACTTGGTTTTCAAAAGCATTTGATGAGTTTTCTGTAAGGGTTTTGTTGTGAACCTTCTGCCTCTGACGCCAAGCTATGCGTCTATAATTAGTTGCGTTTAAAGTAGGCTATCAGTTGGTTTTTAGTTACCGTTTCAAATATCTTGGAGGAAATTGGTAGAAAAAAAGACGAAAGTTGGGACACAAATGAAGTGTCGCCTTTTTTGCAGTGCGAACAATCGCAAAACCGCAATGGATAGAGTGGTGCAGACCAGCATTCAAAAGACTGAAACTGTTGACTTTACCCTGACTCTACATTTTAGAAACATGAAAATGAAAAAAGTCTTTATTTACGTGGCGAAGTTAGGACTTTATAGTCCTCTCTACCACTTAACCACGTTAAATATATACAACAAAATCATACTAATTACAAAATATATATTATATAAAATAATTGGAAATTAGATATTTTAAATATAAGATAAGAAAACTGAATTAAAGTGTATAAAGGTTTACAGATAAATTGATTTAATACATAGCACTAAACCTAAAAAACAATCACACTACCTCAATCTGAGATGAATCTATGTTTAATTATTTTCTATTCATTGTTTTTTATTTCAGTTTGTAATCATTATAAACCAGATTGTTACTTGTAGTTATGAATTCACATGTACAGTTTTTAGTTGATTAAACTAAATGTTTCGTTATGCTTTTTATTATTTGTTTAATAGTTCAATTTAATCAACTTAATTTCAATCATTCAAAATATGGATAAACTACTTCGGCCTGAAAAACTTTGTACAGAGCCTAACCTTTCAAATGCTGCTATTGAATGGTTTCACTGGAAATGCACTTTCGGCAATTTTATATCTGGTATTCAAGACATTGATGACAAAGGTAAATTCTCTCTTCTAGTAAACTATGTATCACCTACAGTCTTCACTCTATTCAATGATTGTGACAAATACGATGATGCTATCGAAAAACTAAAAGCTGCCTATGTCAAGCCTAAAAATGAAGTTTTATCACGTTATAAGTTAGCTACTAGAAGTCAAGCACCACACGAAACTGTTTCACAGTATTTCACAATTTTACAACAATTAAGTCAGGAGTGTGAATTTAAATCTGTATCTGCTGAAGAAAATAAGGAAGCCCACATGATAGATGCCTTCATACGAGGATTACATTCTCAAGAAACTCGAATGAGACTGTTAGAAAATCATTCTCTTACTTTAAAACAAGCTTATGAACAAGCTTAAGCTTTAGAAATGGCCAAGACACAGTCAAAATCCTACTTGAATACAGAGAAATCTCTAAACGCTCTTCCAACACTAGGCCTAAACAAAAGCTTTGCTGTCTCAACACCAGAAACTGGATCAGAGACATTGGCTGTTACCACCAATCAAAAGTGTTATTTCTGCGGAAGGGCCAAACATGCAAGAATCAAGTGCCCAGCAAAAGACGCCGTTTGTAAATTCTGCAATAAACTGGGACATTTCGCAATAGTATGCCGCTCAAAGTCAAATGGGTCAAAGGTAGCGGCTTCGTCTGCAGGTGACCAAACTTTACAAAACACACAGTCACTTGAAGGTAATGTATTATCAGTCGTCATTGCTCCCTCTTGTTTGTCAAAATCACTCGATGACTTAACCATTAATGGTGTGAATGTCAAAGCGCTAGTTGACAGCGGAAGCTCTTCAAGCTACATAGACGAACAGTTTGCAAGAAACCTTAACTTAATATTCAAACCAGACTCTTATAAGATATCGATGACTTCCAAGTAATTATCATGCACAATCAACTTTACTTGTAATGTTGACTTTAAGCTAAGACCAATTCTTCGAACACTTTCCAGTATCAGTGTTACCAAACTCTTGCGTTGATTTCATAATTGGTCATGACATACTACGGCAGTACGAAAAAGTAGTGATTGAGTTTAAAGGTTCTAAGCCATCTTTGGAAATATGTAATTTGGCAGTAGCAAATGTTCCAGATGCAAAGTTGTTTCAAAATTTACCACCAAACTGTAAACCGATTGCCACCAAAACCAGGCGTTTCTCCTTGCCAGACAGACAATTTATTGATTTGGAAATCAAACGTCTATTAAATGAAAAAATAGTTGTAGAAAGTAGATCACCATGGAGAGCACAAGTCGTTGCAAATGAAAACCACAAGAAGCGAATGTGTGTTGACTATTCAGAAACCATCAATAAATTCACTCAACTTGACGCCTACCCTCTCCCTCGTGTCGATGAAATCATTAATAAAGTAGCTCAGTATTCTATATTCAGCACTATTGACCTTAGTAGTGCGTACCATCAAGTGCCAATCAGACCAGAAGATCGAGCATACGCCGCTTTTGAGGCAAATGGCAAACTCTATGAGTTTTGTAGAATTCCGTTTGGAGTAACAAATGGGGTTCCGTGTTTCCAAAGATTTATTGATGACATAATCAAGACTGAAGAGCTGCAAGGTACATTTGCGTACTTAGACGATGTTACCGTATGCGGTAAGAATCAAGAAGAGCATGATAAAAATGTTCAGAAATTTATGGATAGTGTAAAGAAGTACAACTTAACAATAAATAAAGAGAAAAGTTCATTTTCAAAGTCACCTATTAACCTACTAGGCAATACCATTGCTGATCATACAATCCGCCCAGATCCAAACAGACTTCAGCCTCTCCTTGAATTTCCTATTCCAAACAATCTAGCAGCCTTACGTAGAGTCATGGGAATGTTCGCTCATTACTCTAAATGGATTCCGAACTTTTCAAATGAGTTGCGACCACTTGTTGAAAACAAACAGTTTCCCTTAAACAAAGCTGCCATTGTTGCTTTTGAGAAGATCAAAATGATGATTGCTAAATTTGCTGTCCACTCAATTGATGAAAATGCTAGTTTCGAAGTAGAAACAGATGCGTCCGATCAAGCCATTGGAGCAACTTTATCACAATCTGGCAGACCAGTAGCATTCTTTTCTAGGACACTGTCACAAACAGAGCGACAACATTCTGCTGTAGAACGCGAGGCTTACGCTATAGTGGAATCATTAAGAAAATGGAAACACTTTCTTGTAGGAAAATATTTCAAACTAATAACAGACCAACAATCAGTTTCTTTCATGTTAAATCAAAAACATTCAAACAGAATTAAAAATGAAAAGATTCTCAGATGGCGCTTGGAACTATCAAGCTATCACTTTGATATTGTCTACAGGCCCGGAAAGGACAGTGCTGCTGCAGATGCCTTTTCTAGAGTATGTGCTTCTCTTAACGAATTCTCAACCCCTACTCTCAGTCAGCTTCACACACGGATGTGTCATCCAGGAGTCACAAGAATGTACCATTGGGTAACATGCAAAAATTTGCCATTTTCAATCAACGAAGTCAGAGAAGTGTCAAGAAATTGTAAGGTTTGTTGTGAGATTAAACCGAATTATATGAAAACAGAAGGCCACCTAATAAAAGCTACAGCACCCTTTGAGAGATTGAATCTTGATTTCAAAGGTCCAATTCCTTCCGCTTCACGAAATAGATACTTTCTAACCATTATTGACGAGTACTCAAGATTCCCTTTTGCAATACCTTGTGCAGATCTATCATCAACAACAATAATCGAAAATTTGAAAAGACTGTTCTACATATTCGGAACACCCTCATGTGTGCACTCTGATCGAGGATCGTCTTTTATGAGCGCGGAACTGAAAACCTTTCTAACTTCAATTGGGACAGCTTCATGTCGTACTACTGCATATAACACGCAAGGTAACGGGCAAACTGAAAGATACAATGGTGTTATCTGGAAAACCATTATGTTGGCGCTAAAGTTCTGGAAGTCCCTCGATGGGAATGTGTTTTAGGTGAAGCCTTACATGCGATTCGTTCACTACTATGCACTTCAACTAATGAAACGCCACATGAAAGAATGTTTAAACATCAGAGACGGAGTTCTTGTGGCTCATCAATACCCTCATGGCTCTCTGCACCAGGACCTGTACTCATGAAAAAACATGCCAATTCCTCTAAGTACGATCCACAAGTGGAAGAGGTTTCGTTGTTGGAAGTGAATGTCAATTATGCCTATGTTCGACTACCAAATGGAAACGAAACAACAGTTTCATTACGATACTTGGCTCCTAGAGGAACAGAAACTGATTCACAAAATATCTACATACCAACTTCAAGAGATGACATACCTACCAAAATGAACCACCTGTACAACCTTCATCACAAAATATGCAACCAGAAGTGACTCAAGTGGAACCGAACAATCTGACAACGCTGTGTTGGAAGCAAGTCTCAGACCACAATCTCAGAGTTTGCGAAGGCCTCCTAGTTACTTGAGAGACTATGAGCTATCTTCCTCGAGGGGGGGAAAATCAGATGAATCTATGTTTAATTATTTTCTATTCATTGTTTTTTATTTCAGTTTGTAATCATTATAAACCAGATTCTTACTTGTAGTTATGAATTCACATGTACAGTTTTTAGTTGATTAAAGCTAAATGTTTCGTTATGATTTTTATTATTTGTTTAATAGTTCACAATCCACTCCCGTAAACGCACACCAACGGCCCCGACCACCCCTACGACAGCCCCCGCAGCATTCCGTCCCTGACCACCGCCCCAAAGCGAGCCCGAGATTTGATCGATTTAACATTATCAGGAAGGGCGTTCCAAAGGCGACATGATGAGACAATGAAAGATCTTCCAAAAACTGATGATCTATGCAGAGGAATCGACAACAGAAGAGCTCCTCTTCGAGTGTTACGGGAACTATACACGAAAAATACACATGTATTTTTTTCAAATGTCAATGCGACCTTGTAAGAGGAATTGATGATAATTGATGTACACTCTTACGAAACCAGAGACAGGGTAAACTATCGAACTGGGAGACACAGAACGATGAACGTTTGCCCTCACAGGCAGGAGTTCAGTTCGTCATCAGACTTCCAAATCCAATCAAGAGTGCCCCAGTCGTTAAAATCATTTTTCGTCGCAGAAGCATTTTACAGTTCAAACGAGTTTTTGGCACACAATTGGGAGATTTGAGAAACAAACAGACTGACAGGGGTAGACTGGGGAAATTTGAATGAATGGGATTAGTACGAATGTAAGTTATGTATTAGGCTGAATTCTAATATCTATTTTTGTAACAAGTTAAAAAACATAACTAAGGAATAATACAAATTTGCCATACTTACTATAATTTGGAAAAGAACATTAAAAATTGAAAGGTAAGCTAGCTTTGTATGTTTGAAAGGGATCTAGATGTGGTTGAAAGCAAAATTATAGATCAAATAATTGACGATCGAGATACATTCTTGTAAACATGTCTATTCAATACAATTTTTATTTATACAGTACAGTCTCTATAATCCGGCCGTTCGCCACTCTGTCATCCAGTAATCCGGCGCTGTGACCGCGTCATTTAGGTCCTGTTTTCAAGTCTCTACTTGTCTGTAAAGAGTGCGTTCTTGATTGCTAATCGGTGCTTCCGTTCAGTACAGCACTCATGTAATTATGTTACTGTGACATAGATTAAAAGCATGTGATTTTAAAATGATTAGAAGGTGATGATAAGTTAACATCGGCAGATCAAAAATTCACAGTCATAAGGAAGAATAAGAAAGAAATTAAAGCATTTTTTAAGGGTAGTGAATCGTCCTCTAACGTAAGAAATATTATTCCTGGCATATTGAATCTTTTTTCTCTGAAATACATCACTAAGCTTACAAATACCGGGTGTCCAAAAAGTCTGACCCCTCTTAATGTTTGAAAGAATGAAAATGTTTGAATGTCCTTTGGCACGTTCAAAAGTTTTACGATGCGCCTGTTTTTTAATGGTATTAATGAATTTGTATTTTATACCTTTTTAAATGAGGGATCACTTGATGGGATATAATAAAATTTCAAAGGGTCACATCCCACTACCCCTATTTAGGGGTGGATGCAAACCCCCAAAGTATGCGAAAAGTACTTCTTTTGACCCTTAATACATATGCCACAGGACGTTCAAACATTTTTATTTGTTCAAAAGTTAAGGAAGGAGGTCAGACTTTGTGACACCCGGTATGAAAAAAACGTTGGATGTTCCAGGAGGGAGGAACGACAGTGGGCCGCTAGCGTCGGTGGAGCGCTACGTTGTGGACGCTAATGAGTGGGACGAGTTTGGCACACTCCCGGAACCACTAGAGGGTGCCGCTGCAGCAGTCAGTGATGGCAGCGTCTATGTGACGGGTGGTTTCAACAACACATCCGGCGTCACCAACAAAGCTTGGGTTAGTGACACTCAAGTAAATACTGAGTTTTGTACAATATACATTTGTTTACAATCAAATATCCTATCCACCACAAGTAAGACACTTGAAACTAAGGGCCGGTTTCCCCAAATTCTTGTTGTGCTGGTTTATTTTGTGCCAAGCACAAATTTATACCTCCGGCTTAAACTCCGAGGTGTTTCCCCAACTTTTTGGCAGGCCTAGCATAGATTAAACCTCGCATCAATGAGTTGGCTAATCTTGTCTGTTTTCTGCTAGATTTCAGTATAAAGAAGAAAAAAAACATTTGTTCGATCAGAGTTAAGGTCATGTTTACTGACTCCCCAAAACAGACCTATTTTGTTGAATTGTAATTATTTCTATTTAATCTATTGTAATCTTATTCCAATTCACTTGTCTGCATTCGTATGAAACACGGACACAAACGGGCTAGGGCGTCAGACATTTGCTTAACAATTTTGCTGATGGAGGATTTGTAAATTTCGCTCAACTCCTTTACGATGATAAAAACAAGTGCTGGAGTCATAGAACCTCAATGTGCAAAAGAAAGTACCCGCAGGTAACAGGGCTCAATCTTTGTTACTTATGGATCTCAAAGAATGACTAGTCAAATTTAGCAATAAACTTGCAGTTTCCTTCCTGATTTGGAATCTTTCAAAAAACTCTTGCTTTTTCCCTCTCACGAAATGATCTACTCCTTCCCTGATTATCGTAATCCTCTTCCTCAACTTCTTCTAATAGTTCCAACAGCTCATCGGTTTGACTAATTATGTACTTAAAACAAAAAATATGACAATTTTTAACAAGTAATAGGCTAAATGTTTGTAAATTTAATATTATGCTAAGTAGGCTATGCTTTGATTTCCAAATTTAAGGTTAGGTTTTTGCTTATTTTATTTAATATTATAAAATTTGTACGGGCGGCTTAAACCACCTGCGGGGCCAGTGAGTTTGTTCCGGCCAAATTGACGGTACAAATTTTGGGGAAACACCTTCTCGAGTTAACCACGGATCGTTAACTGACGTTAGAGAAACTGGTCCTAATTAAATAATTATGGTAATAGGACTTTTTAAAACCCATACACTTTTTAACGCTATAAAACAATTTTTGAGCAAGGTAGATTTTGAGATTTGTTTTCAATCTCTTTACACTGTAACTTTTAACATTATCAGGATGTTTTTTGTAAAGTTTTTACTCAGTTTAACAGGCATTTCTTCATCTGATTAAAGCCTATGGTAGTTTGGTTGGGCATAGTTTTTTTTTCTTGTGTTGTATTGATTAATTTAATTAATGTTCCCTTCAATACTAATGCACTTAGCCCTAAAAAACAACAACGTTCCTAAAATTGTAAAATGTATAGAATGTATCAAAGGCAATATGGATAAGGATTTACAATATTTTAAAATTTTATTCTACTAATTACTAGAATAATTGGGTAGTCCTGAAACAGTGTACACAGTTAGAGGCAATTAGGTCCTTTTATGTTTCCCCTTATGATAAGATAATAGACAAGATTGCCCAATTATTTGATTTTATCACAGAGAAACTGAAACTATCTGCTCAGATTCTTCCCGAAATCATCTAGTAACTGAACCTAAGCTATCGTCTATCCTTTAGAAACACCCAAAAAAACACTTTTCCCCTGGCAACCGGCTTGAGATGTGTTTACACTGACCTTGTGACCGTGGCTTTTAGGTTCTAGAATGTGGGCAGAAGAGCTGGAGAGCTTTTCCGTCAATGATTCACAAGCGCAGCAACCACGGACTGCTGGCTGTCAATGGCTACATCTACGCGGTGGCTGGAGCTAGTGAGTGACTGATGTGTGAGACATGCAATCCCTCGGAGACCTTTTTAAATAAATAAATAAAAATGCCTTTTTTTCGAGCGGTTTTAAGTATATAACTCCAGTCATAAAACTAATATGTACACAAATATAACAAAATAGATAGTTTTACAATACAAGGTACATTAAACAATAATTACTAGACTACGACAATAATTTAACAAGGCCTTTCTTAAAACTAGACAATGACATTGTTTTGAGGTTCTTGGGGAGCTCATATTTGTACATTGTCGAGCCAAAGTAGGAGAACCCTCTCCTACCCAGTTCAAGTCTAACTCGGGGAAAGTGAAGCCTTCTGTCCCGACAGGTATTTCTATTGGTGATCTCTCCCCGGTAGGAGAGTCTCTCACTGAGGTACTGTGGCTCATTAAGAAGGAGTGATTTGTGGACCAAGCAACATGTCATTATCCTGCATACATCTTCCATGAGAAGCATGTTTGCTGCAATACATTTAATTACCATAGTAGCGATATAGTTAATTCCATTACTCAAAGCAATGCACTTGATGCACTGTGATGAAAGGGTACGGTGATTTGCAAACTAATTTCACCAAACATGCATAAATGTATAAGAAACGAGATTTCGGATTGTCGTTTCATCGACTTTCTAATGCATCGTGTGTGAGTTATTTTAAAATGGGTTATACAATACAAGATTGCAACATTAATGAGACCCGTCAGTAAAATAAGGTTATGAATCGTGTTAACGTTATAAACCTTTATCTAGTGAAGTTTCTGGCTCTTAGAACTGTCGTGTCCGAAGTTAGCACTCTTGAGTCGGCGTTTTAGATGAACTTATTTCAAAAACCCGTTCAAACCTATCCGCTAATTAGTAAGATAAGATACGGTTTATTGGAATATACGTACAACTAGTTTAATCAACTTGTGAATTTAAAACTTCCCACCCCAGCAAGCGAATTTAAGGTAGTTTTTGCATTGCTTATTTTCACATAGAACTGTAAATTTCTACTCGCGACGAGCCTTTGTTTCATCAATGTGTTTTTAGCCTAACTTAAACTCAGATCCAACCAAAACAAGCTCTGCTGATCTGTTAAAAAAAGTATGATACTATTTATTGTTAGTGAAAACCATGACGTCCGGGAAATTTGTCAATTATTAGACAATCGGTAGCCAAATGACGATCGGCAACATGACGATTGCATAACATGTTAAATGTTTCCATTAGCCATTTTTTTATTTAGAGCCTGTAAAAAGGCTGCAAGAAGAAGCAAGAGTGAGACAAAAGTAATTTCTAGTTCTAAAAAAATAAAAATGCGGCGAGCGTGTTATGAATTGGTTGAGAGCAAAAATAGAATAATGTATCATACATAAATAAATAACGTTTTATGAAATATTACGTAGTTTTCAATATTATTTTTAAGAAGGTAACATTTGAAATAGACTCTGACAAGCGAGCAATATCTTGATTCACTTTTAGTCTGATTGTTGGTGAGTGTTATCAGGGTTTTCCCAGTCAAGTGTTATTAACTCGTTAGTACTTGGTCAAAACTCCAATGTGTTTTGTTGAAAAAAAAAAGAAAAGACGATAGATTTTGTGGTCTCACGTTTTCTGGGCAAGTTTAGAAGGCATTCAGCGCTGATGCACTTGAGTTAAGATTTGGCAACCTGTTGACAAGTTGAATAAGTCCGTGAACGACCTTTTTTGTATTCCTGCTAGTTTAATTTCTTTTTTGTCATTCTGATCTGAAATCAGCTGCTTTTGACACATGTATTGACAGTGCTAAAGTGTCACTTTTACACCCATGTAAATAAAATATTGTTTTGATGATCTTTTTCCCCTTTGGTAGAAAAAAATCATTTAAGGCCTAATGATCTTTTTGTGGTATGGACATCAGCTGGTTCAACGAGTTTGTTTTGAAATTTAACACTGACTTATAGTAAATCAGTGCAACAGCTGTTTCTTCAAAACATTACAATTCAGATTCCTCAGTTCAAAACAATGTTTACTTACTCGTTATCATTTGCATCATGACAAAAAGTATCGTTCATCACTCGGCCCGAAAGTGTCTTTTTGAACCTCGGTCATTTAACGTCCTAGGTTGCGCCTCGGACGTTAACTTGACCTCGTGTCAAAAAGTGTCAATTTAGGACCTAGTGATGAAATATACTATTTTATTTATAGATTTGATAAAAAAACGTTCGTGTCAACAATTTCAATTGTTTTGAGTTTTAGATTGCGTGATTCTCCCCAGAACAAGTCTAATCTCTAGGAAAAGTGAGGCTAATCTACTCATTGAGAAGCCGTCATCAGTACCTGAAATGGACATTACTATTAATCAGAACCCTAGCTATACTCGTTATTTATATAAAAACATGCACAAAATATGCTTGGTTAAAAAGCTACATAGTTGAACTTCCTAGCTTAAGCTGAGCTGAGAGCACTTAAGTGCGCAGTGCAGAGGCAATCCACTGCTGTCAGCTAAATGAGCTTGAGTCGGATTTATATATCTTATCCCAGACCAAAGCCATTCTGAAGAGCCACCATCTGAGAAACACAGATAATGAGTTTCTTAGATAAATGAAGTAACCCAATAGTGTTCAGGGGCGTAGCCGGGTTTTGGGGTTGCATTGAAGATATCAAAATCTAAAACGTAAGTAACCAGATGATGATTCGGACGTTTAAAAATGCAAGTTTGAAAATAAATATCTATCCATATTTTTATGAGTTTTAACACATTTTTAATATAGTTGTTTTTATTATACGTAACCTAATTGTATCTAGCCTTTTTTCACACTTAACCATGATAAAAATATGTTTCATGGTTAACTTTCTAAGCACTTCCCAAATCAAAATATAAATGTTTAGTACGTCGTTAGACCAATGTTGAATAAAAGATGAGAACGAGAGTAACAGAAAACGATTTGGCGTCATAAATAAAACATTTACTTAGAGTTCAGTATTTACTAAATAATCTCAACTGAGATGAAGTTTGACTGAAGCTTTTAGCTGCATTACAACCATTCCCCAAGTACCTAAGTGGATTTGTTTGATACAACAGAATGAAGAAAACGAAGAATATTCCTTTTTGCAAATCACATGTCTACATGTCTGTTTATTATTTGAAAAATTTACAACTCTTACGCTCCCATTTTTCTTAACTCAGAGAAATGGCTAATTTATCTCTAGAAAAGATCAAATGGGGAATAAGAATGCTCAAACATATTCAGGTTCTTTAAAGTGAAAGCGTGTGACCTTGGGTCACATTATAAAGTAATCAAAAGTGGCTCCATGTTTGAAACCAACAAGGTCCATTCCCTCTTCCCCTCTTGAGGAAGTGAAACATATCAGTTATTACACAGAACAGCTGTTGGTGGAAAACATTGCACGTCAAGAGTTAAGGAAATGTGGGAGGGAAGGGATGGTTTGTTCAAAGTCTTGCCTTGGGCTGATACTGATGGTAAACAAACACTTAGTCCTTAGCACAACCGACTCGGGCGACTTGAGAATGAAAAGGCAATGTGCTCATTCAAAACATCCACGATTATGCAGAATATCTAAGTAAATTAGCTTTAGGCAGAATCTTTTTAGTAAATTTCACGTAACGCTGTAATAAAGCAAACTAAGTTATTCATAATCATTGAACGACATAGAAACTGATCAAATTTAGAAACACCTCTGTTTTTGAAGTCAACTAGAAGTAGGTGACTTGTGAATGGACATTATAGCAAAGATCCTCGACCTTCGTGCTCTTTAAGCCAATAACAAGTTTGAAAACAGATTCGGAGAAGTAAGTGGCAATAATTTAGTTATATCACTGGTTGTAAATTTCCTCAAGGGAGGAATAAATCCACTTTCAATGCAAAAGGTACGGGAGTTAGGTTCACAAAGTCCAAGAGGCATTTCTTTCTGTGGTGCTATACCGACCCAAAATACAGTTTACTTTGTGGTAGATCTCCGTATAAAAAATCAGGTTGAAAAGTCTCGAAATCAGGCGTGGTGTATCTATCTAAATAATGAAACTGAAAGCCTTGAATTTAAGGACTAGGTTTGCATTACAAAACAGTACAGTTATGTTAAGTTTGCATTCGTGTCATTGGGTTTTGAAAACCAGTTTTAATGTAACAAACAAGTAGATATTAATTACATTTTTCGTCTTTAAAATATTCAATTAAATTACCAGTGTTTCGAAGCAAATAAGCAATCTTTAACTCGTTTGAAAGACATACTATTGATAAAGACAAATATACGAGTATGGTTAAAGTGACTATACTGCAAGTGTATGCCGGAATAATATTGTAGGAACTCTGCAGCGTAACTAAGCCCTCTATAGCCTGTATAAAGTTGGAGCCTTGTTGGTAATGCATGACTCAATTACACCAGAGATTAAGGTCACACTACTTCACCTGTATTTACACTACAATCATCTATCTATTCCAACCCCTTTGAAACACTGACGTTATCACAGGTACAATGTATTTGAGCCGGGCCTCAACACGTGATTGTTTGTAATAAAACAAATTAATTTTTGTTTACTTTGGAAAGTTTTTAGTTGAAATTCTCGGTCCCTTCAAGTCTCCATAACGAACTGTTCTTTCTGTTATTTTGATTTAAGATTAGTTTAAGAAGTTACAAAAAGATAAATTTCATTCTGGGTTGAAAAAATTATGTCTTACGAGAAATTTGACTTTTGCCCACTTTTGAGGATTAAACATCAGTGCTTAAAGGCTAACCAAAAGTTTGAAGGCACAACCAAAGACAATGTTGTGGTATGAAGATAGCGCATAGGTGCCACATGGCTGAGGCAAGGAAATCAACATAGCTGCGGCAGCCCAAGCACAGATAGCGCTGCGAGCGATGGCATCTCTTACTGTATATCTCCCCGTCGGCTCCACATGCTCGAGTTTGTCCGATGCAGATGATTTATATGTGACCAAATCGTGCGATTTTCGATAACGAACAATCTTGCGCGTGCGTCAGTGCCTCTACTTGACACTCGTAAAAGAATTCCCTCGCTCTGATATATGTGCTATTTTGATTTTCCGAAAACTGCTGCCGAACTATTTTGATTTTCTTGCCTTGGCCATGTGACATCTATGCGCAATCTACCGACTATAACATCATCTTTGGCACAACTAATTTGAATGGAAACAATGGTTTGCATTGTAATAAAATATGTAATGACTAGCCTCAATTAACACAACAAATATTTAAATATATGTAACTAATAATTTATGATAATTAGACGTACATTTATAAGAAACTAAAGGACGGAAGCTAAACTGTATAGTAACTGAACAAACCAATTAAAAATTTAACTTTATTTTAGTTTCATACCAGGGATTCAAGTGTCAGATATGCTTCTACAAACGCTGAACTGTTGCTTGGTGAAAGGTAGGGGAGGACAGTATTGCTGTCACACGTTTATGTAGAATTATGCAAACAGCTCCCAAGCGCTATAAGCTACCCTTGTGACACCACACTACACAGTCATCAACATATGAGAGCTTACAATAACACGTTGCTTATGTAAGAAATACCCAACCTTTCACGTATTTGAAAGAAAGGCAGGACACAAATAATATTAGGTTTAGTTAAGTATTCAACCGGATATAACTTCGACAAAACAAAACTAAATAGACTTGATCTAGAGGTGCCTTAATTGCTACCTGCTGCTAAAGTAGAAGCCTTATTATATATATATATCCTAGATAATAGCGTTAAAAGGTCAAGTGTATATTTAGAAAACATTGATACTATTAAGCTGTTATTCTTTCCCTAGTTCGATCAAGAATCGAATTAGTCTCCATAATATGGTACCAAAATAGTATATATCTCATTCAAATGACTCTTAGTCATATTAAATATCTCCAGTTTGTTTAAAAGAAATAAAACTAATTTATATATTATTGTTTCTCTTCAAATTAATACGCGGCACAATTGATACTGAACAGGCTTTGGCTCGGTTACGGTCCTGGCTCTCGCTCGGGCTATTTATTTGCGACTAATTTTTCCATAACCAATTTAGGGTACTTTTCTTCCATCAATAGCATGGAGAGGCTTTTGAACTTACATTGTAATGAATTGGAGTTGTTTAATAGTTCTAATGCGGTTTTAAAATACAAATTGTTAGTTGTTATTGATAACTTCTAGCTTAGTTATTGGTATCTGACTCATTGTTTGTATTTACTTTAGTCTATTTATCTCCAAGGTTTTAATGTATTCACGTGTTCTTTTTAAATATTTACTTGTTATGCTTGTCTGCTATCATTTGTGTTAATGCCTATAACATAATCTTATTAACTGATGTTTTGTGAATTTGCTTGGATGTTAAAAACAATTGCATGTTACTATATTAATAGTACTTTAATGCTTTTTTGTAATTGGAATCTTTCTGTTGAAAAGCATTCAATAAAGAATTATTATTATCATACGAGTGTAGTAACTCCTGACACGGCCTTTGGCGTTTTCTTCACGCACAACACGGCTCCAATACAAAAGAAGAACAATTCAATCATCCAACAAACAATAATCAAATACTGGGAGATTGAAACATAACTTTATGTTTTGAATAATCACTTAAATTTGAGAGCAAGATGACTTTAGACTCAAATAGAAAAAGATAACATGTAAAATTTTCGTGTGTTAAAATAACTATCCCACACAGAGAATAAAGCACAAAGAAAAAGTAAACAAAACACTAAATGACATATTTATTGTACCTTCAATGTAATGAGTATAGTTTCATACCCATAGCCATTGGCCGAACATCATCAGATTATTGCAGGCTACTTTAAAAATAAATCGTATGTAAAACTTTCAATCATCATTAATATGTAGAGATATATCGTTTTATTTTGGTTTAATAAATTATAATTCCAAATAGATGTAATCTCTGTTAATTGCCAGGACAACTTAAACCCTGGTTTAACGTCAAAGCCTGTCCAATTACCGATATTTTGTTAAATGTGACGCATTTAGACTGTTCTGCTTTTAAAATTTTAAACTCGTCCTGATTGAACAGTAAAAGTTAGCAGAAGACAAAAATTAATAGGTTTTACCCTGACCGTTTTACCTAGCCTACAAAACAGTCTCAAAACCAATACCAGTCCATAACAACCTAACCACAAAAACGCCTTTAGAAAACGAAAAGGAGTATATAAAATAAAATGCAGCAACCAATCTTCCCCATGTAACAAAGAGTACATTTGCTACACAAATAGATAATTTAAAAAAACAATTCTCTGAACACAACAGCAGAAACCAAACAAACCCCTCTTCAATCGTAGCCAAACATTTAAAAATGTACCCTTCTCATAACATAACCTTTCCTGATTCCCTAACAGTTATCAACATATGCAACAATAAATTCCTAGCCAGAGCACAAGAAGGATACGCTATCTATAAACACATAAACAATCATAGATCAGAAAACCTCCTCAACCAAAAAGTCAATTCAATTTTATACACAACAGCAAAAGACCTTGAAGACAGTTTCACGAATCACACATCTAGGCCATGCCAGCCCTCCCTCACCGTCCACACTTCGACTCACCCCATTATTCAAGGGCTCACGGAGAATCCCAACCTACCCCAGCTGGCGGCAAGAACAACAGGAAGACCAGTCGAAAATGTGTCACCGCGCGCTACGCCCCTAAACCCCCTCACCGAGGGTCCAGCCGCGCCGCGCTCCCGTAACACATAATGGACTAACTAGTGTATATAGTTTAACTATCTGGTTCGCAACTGATTAGATTGCGACTGCTGTATTGCCGGATTCAAAGTAGCTGCAACATGTCAAAGAAGAACCATTGAGGTAAACTATGGCGGCAAATTGTGTTACGTGCTCCGCATTCCTTCACCCCTCAACACTTTCCTACTTGTGAGGGAATATCAGTTGTCAGAATATTTGGAACATGCAATGCTAATGGAATTTTAGAAAATAGTCCCTCACTTAAAGCAAAGGTATTTTAGGAAGTCAGGTTAGGTGAACTTGTAAGATAATCTCAAACTCGAATCTCTTTATTGTCAAGTAACAAAATAAATTGCATAACATTTGCCAAATTATATACGATAGTAAACAATATCGTATTAATTTTCTTCGTTTATCAATGAAAGATAACTTTCATCGTGTAAATGTTTTGTAAGTGCCTTGTATGATCCATTCAAGCTCACATATTTATCTGGAAAGTACCGTTTTAAACGTAAATTCTGAGCCCTTCGATGCCTAAATTATAGTCTTAAACCAAAATGAAACTGTCTTTGGCAGCCGCTTTTAAAGGAGTAGACTCAGTAGAGGCTAAAAGTAATTCAGTCTTACGTTTCAAAGTCTAGAATAAAAGGGTAAAATATTCTGTAAACGCGATTGTGAAATATTTTGATGTTAATTTTTGTGTTTGAGAAGTATTATCCTTAAGTTATAAAGGTTAGCTGTAAAATCTGAAATCCTGTGCAAAGAGACTAAGAGGCTGAGAATCTTTTTGTAAGCTACTTTCCAAGATTCCAACAAGTGAAACGGTGGAGAAGGAAGTGCCACTCTGGTTGGGAAGGAAGTCTCACAAGTGTTGTGCAAGTTGTAACTCAGGAGTAAAGATGAGTTTTGTAAGCTACTTTCCAAGATTCCAACATGTGAAACGGTGGAGAAGGAAGTGCCACTCTGGTTGGGAAGGAAGTCTCAAAGTGTTGTGTAAGTTGTAACTCAGGAGTAAAGATGAGTTTTGTAAGCTACTTTCCAAGATTCCAACATGTGAAACGGTGGAGAAGGAAGTGCCACTCTGGTTGGGAAGGAAGTCTCAAAAGTGTTGTGCAAGTTGTAACTCAGGAGTGTAAAGATGACTGGGAAGGAAGTCTCACAAGTTTTGGAGGAAGTGCCACTCTGGTTGGGAAAGAAGCTGCCCTTGAACTTTCAAGCCCAGTTCTTTACTGTGCTGAAGATGTACGCAGAAAACTTTAGGCTTTTATCCGCCTTAACACACTATCAAAATTAAAACCGGTTAGTAGTAGAAATAGATACTTTAAAAATTAACCAATTGTCTTATATTATGTCAACGGTTGAAATGCACTTTTCATTGAAAACATACAGCATATACACAGCCACATTCGGCTATATTTTGTTTTGTATGAATGATAACTCCTAAAGTAATTGTAGAAAAATATTGGGATCCAAGATAACTCACTAAGAACTAATCTAGTTACATGTTTTATATACACCGGTCTATAAATTATATTTTACGGGTATTATTCATAATTATTCCTTAGTTTTTGTAGACGCCTAAAACTCTTGATATTTGAACAATTCAAATGTTGATGTTGTTGTTCTAATGGTTTCATGTTAAAGTTTTCTGTCAAATACTTTTAATTCGTTGTAAAATATTGGTTTGACATTTGCATATTTTGTTACAATAGCTGTTACAAAGAGTTTTTGGTTTTTAGGCCAGTTCTGAACGTTCGCTAATAGCTCAATAGAAATAATTGAGTTTTCACAAAACTTTGTTTTTGTTTTATTTTGAAAGCCAATGAAGAAAGTAAATAATGTGTAACGTTTATTCAGTGAGCCTAAAAATAGTCCTAAAATGTATACAAAATAGTCCTTGTGCTGTATACAAAATTAACACTCTTACATAAAATAGTTATTCTTCCCTGAATCGTAGTAAAAATGGGAATTATTTATGGGATAAATTATCCATGAGGCCTCTCATATCACGCAAAGTACTCTTTATCACGCACACTGGGAAAATAACTAGAAAAATCCTCTAGAAAATTTCACCTCCATAGAGGTTTATTTTTTAGTAATTAAAAGAATTCACTGAGTTGTTAATCTCACGGTATCAGCCAACTTTCCTCAGAAACAACTGATTTTATTGTAACCTATACTAACCCCAAAGATATTCTTATTAGTAATATTATATAAATAATGAAATGGGCTACTCAAGATATGGTTTCTGATCAGCTAGACTAAAGCAATCAGGCTATCCGAGATGATGACATAACCTCTGAGTTGACCTATTTCCTGCAAGTAATAATCTTCCTCTATCTCTCTCTCTCTGGCTTCCTTTGACAGCATTCATACTGCGTATTGTAGTGCAATGGTTTCGTTTCTGAAGTAATATAAGCTATATCCATGATTCTTCTAAACGTTTAAATCGTACGTAAAACTAAAAGGCGTTTTAAAAGATGCAACATGTTTTCTCCCATGAAAATCTGAAATTAAGGCCAATTCTTTAAAACACCGTTCACATCTTGTTTTAATCAAAACCAGGCCGACACGCAGCTAAGCGCTAATACACCGCTGGTGTAAGTGAACAGAATATACTTTGCAATCAGGTACTCTAATTCGCTACGCTCAGAGCCTCCCTTCGGCCTCCGGCCTCAACCTGCCCTCCTGTATGATTACGGGAGTTTCTCCCTGTAAAATCTACGGTCTCATATTTACGTTTTTTTTTTACTGGAGGTTATACTACATACATGAAAAGAAAACACATTTTAAACTAGACAACTTGATGGATTTTCGTAACTTTTAGTATACTGATGTATAGTAACAAAACTCATGTTTATTTCAAATTTGATCAACATTGGATCTACTGTTTTTAGACTATTAAAACCCCCACTTTTGGTGAAAGGTACGTAAGGGAAGTTCCGGTAGTCTGATCTTGCTGGATAATAAACTCGACCAAGATATTTACAAAAGGAACATGTGTACCAAATTTTGTGAACATCGGACAAAAATGCGACCTGTAGAGAGTACACACATATATACATATTATGCATAATTATGAAGTGTTTAAAAATGCACAAAACGTGATCTGGGGGTCATGGTCGGTGCTCATGTCATGGTCCCGGGCGTGGGTTTTACCATGTTGACGCCTTGAATATATAATTTTTAAAAAGGACAATCGATAACAAAAGTGCACCTGTTTTCTGTAGGTGCCTGCTTGTTTACTACAGAGTTATAACAGAAGTTGGGACTATCCAAATTCGATTTATTTTGGCTTTATTCGGGTTTTGTGGGACATGTTTTCCTCGACAAAATCATGTCACTATTGACTACGGACAGTCACCAATTGAAACGTTTGCGAAAGAAGCCCAACGCAAACATGACGGCTGTAATTACAAGATTCTCTGAAGGATTATTTTCCATTCCAACTATACATTTCCTGCAAACCTTGTTCAAAGCTGGTGTAAAGAGTGTTGGTTTTTCATTTGTTTCTCGCCGCGGGCTGAGCTTTGAACCGTACGTATTTTTTGACACTTTCAGAACATTTTTTATAGTAGTATTCCTTTTGCGTGTTGTTGCGTTTGCTTAATTTGTTTCTGTGTGAAATAACATAGGAGCGTTAAAATAACAGAGGTATAAGTAACATTAAGGTTAAGTAACATTTTCTCAACAACTAGTGTGCGTTTTAAAGCTATCGCTGTAACTCCATAGCAGTGTTTCTACTAAGACTTGTCTTCAGTAACAAGTTGCAGCAAGATGTAACATAAATACTCTTAACAGCAACAAGACAAGAGGCAGGATCTGCTCATTACAAAGGACTTGTGGCAAGGAGAGGATTGTGATGTGGTTCAGTTTGTACAGACCTACCAAGATGTCGTTACAGTAGTGAGTTCAACCATTGAGTATGTACGTTATAGAAGGACTGATGAAATGTGACATTTTATACATAGTTCATTCAGCCTTGACTACTGTAGGTGTGCTACTTTTCATGTTTTATGCATAATGATAGGCGTCGGTCTCTATTAATACTTTTGGGGATTAAAGTAACAGAGTTAGAGAGCTCAGCGAACACGAGTTCCGTATGAGTTGTACCTCTATAAGGTATAACTTCAACGGTTCAACTTGAATATAAAGCTAAAATTATATACGTATATTCGGGCTACTGAACTCATTATTTGTGCACCATCATAAACAATGCTACTCAAAACTGTCTTGAATACTAACCTTTACTGAAGCTTCAATTTTCTTCTTGGAAATCTTAGTTTAAAAAATAAAATACAAAAATCAATTAAAATGTAGATTTAACTTTTTATAGAGTAAAACGGCACTTTAAGCTAGAAATTCAAAATGCACTGTTTCACCACTACAGTTTTATTATTTACAACTGAAATTGAAACCTATGTAAAGGTCCAAGATACAGATTACTGTTTTAAACACAGCTAAACCTCTGAATCATGTACTCGTATCTCCACTTTTATTAGTGATCTGTGGGCATCGTTTTTAGTAGGCTCGTCTTACCTAATAAAGTGGGGTTTATATGTACTCTTGTATTTGTAGTTGAGGTGTTAGATAGTACATTCATTTATTTGCTAAAGTTAGTTTAAAACTTACTGAAGCTTTTATAGAAAGCAAACTTACTGAAGCAAACGTATAGAAAACGTTTGTTATCTAAGGAAGGTTGTGCTAAGAGGATTTACTCCCAACGTTGCGCTGTTCATGACTACTCTATCCTCTAGTATTTACTTTCAACATAATGAATATTAAACATTGTGAAGGGAAACCATCGAGTATCATCGTATATTATATTTTATATATTAATATTAGTAATTAAAATAACTAGCAAAATAACCTATTGTAGTAGCTATTGTAATAGAAGTATTGTAATGATATCTGACAATAATTTACCGAAGGTTCACATGTTCTAACCAATTACATTTTAGGCCGGTACTAAATCTGTTCAAAATTTACTGAAGGCTGTAATTTAGTACAAGATTATGACGTTCACTGTCACAATACAAAATCAAATGTATTACACAGACAAGAAAGTCATACGATACAAATATTTGAAAGATCACCAAAACAAGCTGGTATCAAACTTCCAAAAGAAATAATGGTTGTTTTCCGGATTTAGCATTATTAAAAAATAAGATAATTTGGCCTAATTGATTGGTTTCTAATATTGTATATGTAATTTGGTCGCTGGTCAAAGGAAAATGTTGATAAAAATAACAATACCGTGTCAAAAATTTATAGAGACGATAAAGGTAAAATCGATAAAGTTTTAAATGATTCCTTGCAGTAATCACGATAATTAAGACGAGATAAAATTCTCATTGCTTTCTTTTGCAAAAAAAAACTCTTTGGGTTTTTGTTTCAGAGCAGTTTCCTACAAAGAGACTCCATAAGAAATATGGGGATGAATCATTCCAAAATATGCTAACTTTAAAACATCTTGAGTACAATAAAATGACAGCCTCCTTAGTAAAAATAAGCCCTTAGACACTTTATTACAAACTGAGTCTATGTGTTGATCCCATGACAGTTTTTTATCTATGAATAGACCCATGAATTTGACGCAGTCAGTTTCTTGAAGGGAGCTATTATTTATTTTGAAATTAAATTTATGGATATTTTGATTGAATCCAAAAATAATGTAGTATGCTTTAATAAAGTTGGTACTTAAATCAAGATTTTTGAAGTACTCAACGCAATTGTTAGTTACGTCAACGGCAAGTTTTTGAAGATCAGCAGAGCTGTTTCCATTAAAACTTAGTGTCGTATCAACAGGATACTGGATAATATTGCAGTTGCTTTTGCCTAATGTAATTTCTTTGCATTTGTTAACATATAGAATGAATAAAATAGGTCCAAGAATGGACCCTTGAGGGACACCATGGTTAAGGTCTACGACTTTTGATAATTTGTTTTCAATTTGTACTTGGTGAGTTCTATTACTCAAATAGGTTTTAATCCAATTATAAGCGATTCCTCTGATCCCATAAGAACATAAGATATCAAGAAGCTCCATAGATGAAGGTTTAATTTGATTTAGCCTATCTTTTTTTATTAATATAAAATAAATCCTTATATTAGTTCTTGCCAGTGACTTTGTTAAACACATTCACCTTTTATCATTCATCCATCCATTTCACAACAATTTATCTTTTACAAATAATTTAATTTTAGTCAACACAGTTTTATGTTCTAATTTGACTTTGTAAAAAAAACAAAACCTATAGTTTTACTTAAGCTTTTTTAATCTCAGAGGTTGGTCTCAAGTTCTTATCACAATGGATCACGAATGCTTCTTGTTTGTCTTGAGTCTCTCTGATCCTCTTTGCAAGAACAAAGCATGTAACATAATCATCTCTTGTTGTTACAAATGCTTAACACGAATGAACACTAAGTCGTATCTTAGTTTCAGTTCAAATACGTTTGTTGGAATATAGTTGCAAAGTCCTCCAAACGTAAACACTTCAGTAAAACTAGAAATCTTAAATTTCTAGCTAGTCACTGTTCTAGATATATTTTTAAAACGACCTACTATGGTATAACCTAACCCCAATTTTAAGGGGTTTTAATTTGTGTATGAAAAAAATGTGCCAAACAAAAATGTATCTAATTTTATTTACAAAAATACACCACCAGAATCTTGAACAACCTTAAAGAAAAAGACTCTTGTTGAAATATAATATCTTAAATAAATAAAGATTTGGTCCATGGCAATGTCTTTGGTAAGGACTATAAAATCGGCTATCATATACTTGTAATAGTAAAGAAATTATATTTATAATTACTTCCACAGGAAAGTGTTTCTTTTGTGTATATAGTTATTTCATTTTTCTCTTCTTTATTCTTTATACAACTGATGATGACTATCATTGAATAGTCGAAACGTTTTGTGTTGATAAAATACTGTTTTGCATTGTGGTTAACCCAAAACCTTTATTTCGATTATGAAAAACCACATAAATTTTAAATCCAAAATAGAGTATTACTATTCAATAAACTACCAAAAGTCTAATGGAATAGCTACTTACTAAAAACCTGTATCAATATGACCTTTTCTTCGCTGAATCATTGGTGAAACGTTTTAATAAATTTCACTTTTAAAACTTTTCACAATTTTTTCACAAAAGGCATCCAAGGCATCTTCAGTTTACTTAAAGATAAACCTTAAAAATAATTGAGAACAGTTTTAAATATATTTAATTTAATGAATAATTTTGTTGGACTAACAATCAATATATTTGTTAAATGTTGCAATAAACTAATCATCTTACAGCTAAGAGTACACATTTATCAAAATCCGTTATATAATTTACCACCCCAAGCCTAAGATAGCTAAAGACACGTTTAAAACACTGCACCTATACAGATCGCCTGATTGCTACAGTTAACCATGGCGTGACTGAACACACTTAGCTCAGACAAACAGTTAACTTTTATCCAGGACACAATCCCGGCTGAATTACAGGCTCAGAACCCACAATCACGCAGACAACAATAAATATCTTACTTTGTTAACAACAGAGCGTGACGTTAACTGTGTATAGATAACAGAGAAACAAAGGATTTAAAGCAATTGAACGTTTGGTACAGCAAGGTATATTTAAACATAGCAGGCAACACATTTGTAATTGAAAAGGTCAGACAGTTTAGAACATGGTTTAGACTCTAGCTGCGTTTTAGTTTGATTTATGTACAAATAATAGCTGCTGTTAGGATAAATGGGGTTACAGTACCTGCGTTGGGTGTTTAAGCTATACTCCGTAACCGAGAAAAGGTTAGATGTTGCCATTTCGCAGATAAGAGGTAGTACTTTATGTTTTACACAGAATATTTTAAGTAGATGTGGAGGGTTACTCATAATAGTTGTTATGGAATAAACATAAAGGTATAAGAGGGTGTTCTTAATTTTTACGAGGTATTTAGTTCACTATTTACAAGATGATAATGCATATTTCATTGTAAAAGGGTTATATTATATCAACTAACATTGCATTTGACCAAACTTTAAATTAGTCATGCACACAATGGAAAATTATATTAATTTTTGTCTAGCCAAAGGAAAGGTCTCTGATTTAACTTGACCTTCGGCACTCTGTCTCTAATGCATTTTCCATCATATTTTTAAACAGATTTGCTTGTTAAATATATTTTTAAACTCTAATACTCAGGCGAAATGACGTACACGTATGTGTAAAGCATTTTAAAACAAGTTTTTTTTTAAGATGCCGGCTATTAAATCCATTAGCGGATGTAGAAGTAGATATTTTTAGAACTATTGACAAAACCATACTCAGTTCATACTTTTGACCGTTAATACGAGGTAGAAATTTACCTTCAAAAGATAGAAAAAGAAATAGAACATGTAAAATAGGTACAATAGTTTAATTATTAGTTTTGGGTAAAAGAATTTGTTTGTTTTCATTAAGGCCTTTGAAAGGTGTGTTACGCTCAAAAGCAATTAAAATACATTTTGGATGATTTCAAGAATTGCTTGTAAAGTCTTATGTTCGTAGAAGTGTAAGTAAGTACAATATATTAGTACTTATAATATCATCAAAACTCCCAAACTTAAAAATGAACGCTACAAAACATGTTTAGTTTTCTTCTCGCACATTGAATAGTAATGTGAATGTATGGATTTCTCAGGGAACGATACATCATAAACCTTTGTTACTGCATATTGAAACCACAGCGCTCATCTCGTCTTTTCTACTTGCATGTCGGAAACCATTTACTCTAATATATGTTATCGTTTTAATTATTTGGTTTATAGTCATATCGTGTACAATACTTTTCTAGTAGGTTTATTTTGTAATTAACACGCGATCACAAAAGGAAAAAACCCCACCCAAAAAAGGGAACTTCAGAATAACCGATTTTTCTGGTTGCAGAACTTAATAAAGATTTACAAAAGGAACTCTTGTAGAAAATATCGTGAACATCTGGCGAAAATGAAATGGTGTGAGTGTAGCGAACAGCCTCGTAACTCCTATGGTAATAAGGAAATTCGCTTCACTCATGCCAGCTGCGCTTTAGCGTTTAGCTGCGTGTCGGCCTGGTTATTTAATCTATTAGTATATTATACCTATCGTAAAGGCTTATCGGCTACTGACAGAGTATGTTTTAAAGCATTTCAAAGATTAGCTTGACAACACGTGTCATTTTAAGGGTGTCTTGTCATATTCTGGAATGAGATCGCCAAACATCCGATGGCGTACAGAGTTGAGTGTTAGGAAGGAACGCTCTGAATGTAATATGAAGAAAGTGTTCCCTTGTGGAAGGAGAAGCCACATATCTCACAATACTTTCTTTATACGTTGTAGATATTGAGTCGGTCTCATAGCTTCTCATATCTGGCAAACTTTCCTTCTCCTACAACTGTACTTGATACAGTGTTCAGTATTAGGAAGGAACGCTCTGAATGTAATATGAAGAAAGTGTTCCCTTGTGGAAGGAGAGCCACATATCTCACAATACTTTCTTTATATCGTTGTAGATATTGAGTCGCTTCTCATATCTGTCTCATAGCTTCTCATATCTGGCAATATCTCACAATTTTCCTTCTCCTACAACTGTACTTGATACAGTGTTCAGTATAGGAGGGCACTAATGGAAGTGTTCCTTGTGGAACGCTCTGAATGTAATATATGTTCAAGAAGGAACGTGTTAATGAAGAAAGTGTTCCCTTGTGGAAGGAATATGCCACATATCTCACATACTTTCTTTATTACGTTGTAGATATTGAGTCTGTGCTTCATAGTTTTCAAACTTTCCTTCTCCTACAACTGTATTCTTGATACAGAATTCAGTATTAGAAGAACGTTTCAAATGTAATATGAAGAAAGTGTTCTCAGCCACATCTTGAATGTAATATGCATGAATTGATACAGGTCGTTAGGAAGGAACCCGAATGTAATATGAAGAAAGAGGCCTCATATTCTCACAATACTTTCTTTATACGTTTCCTTGTAGATATTGAGTCGGTACTCATAGGAAGGAACTATCTGAATGTATATGAGAAAGTGTTCTGTGGAAGGAGTAGCAATCTCACAATTTCACTTGTCCACTAGCAACTGTTTTACTTGACTTGACAGTGTTCAGTATTAGGAAGGAACGTGGAAGGAGGAGCATCTTAAGTATGAAGTGAAAGTTCCCTTGTGAGACAGTTGAGATTTCAAGAGTCGGTCTCATACATATCTGGCAAACAATTACTTACAGTGTTCAGTTTATGAATGTAATAGAAGAAAGTGTCGTGGAAGGAGAAGCCACATGTTTAGATATTGAGTCGGTCTCATAGCTTCTCATATCTGGCACTTTCCTTCTCCTACAACTGACTTGATACAGTGTTCAGTATTAGGAGGAACGCTCTGAATGTAATATGAAGAAAGTGTTCCCCTTGTGGAAGGAGAAGTAGTAATAATTTTATTTAAAGTCTCACATATCTCACAATAGTTGTAGATATTGAGTTTATTTTGTACGGTCTCCATAGCTTCTCATATCTGGCAAACCTTCCTTCTCCTACAACTGTACTTGATTGTTCAGTATTGAAGGAACGCTCAATGTAATATGAAGAAAGCCTTGTGGAAGGAGAACCACATATCTCACAATACTTTCTTTATACGTTGTAGATATTGAGTCGGTCTCATAGCTTCTCATATCTGGCAAACTTTCCTTCTCCTACAACTGTACTTGATACAGTGTTCAGTATTAGGAAGGAACGCTCTGAATGTAATATGAAGAAAGTGTTCCCTTGTGGAAGGAGAGCCACATATCTCACAATACTTTTTTATACCGTTGAAGATATTGAGTCGGTCTCATAGCTTCTCATATCTGGCAAACTTTATACAACTGTACTTGATACAGTGTTCAGTATTAGGAAGGAACGCTCTGAATGTAATATGAAGAAAGTGTTCCCTTGTGGAAGGAGGAGCCACATATCTCACAATACTTTCTTTATACGTTGTAGATATTGAGTCGGTCTCATAGCTTCTCATATCTGGCAAACTTTCCTTCTCCTACAACTGTACTTGATACAGTGTTCGTATTAGGAAGGAACGCTCTGAGTAATATTGTTTGTGGAAGGAGTAGCCACATATCTCACAATACTTTCTTTATACGTTGTAGATATTGAGTCTCATAGCTTCTCATATCACGGCAAACTTTCCTTCTCTACAACTGTACTTGATACAGTGTTCAGTATTAGAAGGAACGCTCTGAAAGTAATATGAAGAAAGTGTTCCTTGTGGAAGGAGCCACATATCTCACAATACTTTCTTTATACGTTGAACCGAATTGAGTCGGTCTCATAGCTTCTCATATCAGCAAACTTTCCTTGTCCTACAACTGCCACTTGATACAGTGTTCAGTATTAGGTACGCTCATGTTTATTTTTTACCTTGTAACCAATGTTTAGCTTCATTTATGAGATATTGAGAATCTTTACTTCATAAACAGAGGAGCTATCTTTTTTTTCATTTCAACGGCAATTACTCAACAAGACTCCAAACCAAACCACGTAATGAACGACTAAATATAAGAAGGTTAAATCGACAAATGTTAACTGACAAAATACTAACACATAGTTAGCTACAACAAGAAGTAAAATAGAGAGGTCAGACAATTATATGGTTGTTAGCCCTATCATCTAAATTTTTCTCCTATAATTACTAAAAGAATATCTGGAGATTTTAAGGTATATCTAGCAAAAGCAGACCAAGAAGAAAAGAAAACTACGACAAGATGGTCGGGGTGCTGTTGGTGAGTTGCAATATTTTAAATATTGTCTAATGATGCCTTCCTGAGACCAAACTTAGGATTCCGTCAATAGAAATAAATTAAGATTGTAGGTGATTTCCAACCAATTCAATTAAAGACATTTAACGTTATAAAAGTAGTGACCTGTCTAAGACGCCTATTACCAACAGTTATAACACTAAAGATAACAACTCTATACAAATTCCAGTACAACACTTTTTAGAATCCACCTCAAAATGTTCCGTTTGCTAACGAACTAAAGTAGATGAGTACTTTGTAGTACTTTGAGTTTTAAATATTATTTCGAACATTTTCCATCGTTAGTGAGAAGAACGCGACGCTTCTTCTTATGAAGTACGCGAGTCAAAGTGTGTTTAATATTTCTTTATAATTGTACTCAAAACGCAGAGAGGGCTGTCCATATGTGTAACCAAGAAACTTCAGTACTTTTAATTCATTGAAAACAACAGTTTAGTTCAATAGAAAACCCCAACTTTTTACCTTTATTCAGGCTATGAAATGTATGGCGAAAACAACAGATTTTGTAGCGCCTTGTATTTGCCGGTGAATACCGTGATGCCTTGTTTCCTGGGTGAGTTTTGTTCTTTTGATCTAGTAACATTTTTCTGATAGTCAGGGTTCTCTCCGGGTCAATATTTACAGGTTTTTTAGTCAGTAATGTCGTGTCTTAGGCGTCATTCGATCAGAGTTTAGTATCTGCGAGCAGCTAAAGCCTGTATATAATATATTATATTGAACAACGTTTTCGTAAACGCTAAACTAAATTTAATTATAAAACATAAATAAACTCCTTCTAAAAAGGATGAAGCTATTGATTATCATATTATTAGTGCATATCAAACGTAAACAGCAACGGTTATTAAATTAGAACTGAAATATCGGTGAATGTATTTGTGCTTTGTTTTAAAGCTTGCCAATCAATATCTATGTATAAGTGCTCGTATCGCATTCAACTATTAACAATGGTTTATTGACAGACCTTAATCATGGAAACCATATCTGACATGAGCATTGTTCTTACATGTAATTGTACTTTTGTCCACCCTTATTTTCATTATTGCATTTTGAAAGCAATACATAATTTCATAATCTACCCAGAGATTATGCATTTAATCTAACACATCATTTTGTAATAATACTAGTAACGGAGATTATTAATAACGATTATCTATAAATGTAAGTAATGCCGTTTTCTTAAATTTGCAATGGAGAGGACTAGTTTGTCAGCTAAATAAAAGACAATCCATACATTTTAATATTTAAAAATAATTGTATAGTCAGCGAGAACTAGATTTAGGCTGATAAGTGACTACGCTTATCCTAGCAAATCACGAGAAGATGTTTTACATTGTCATCAAAGATTTCCTAGAACTATATTCTAGGAACTTCGCCAACGTCCTAGGGAGCGCCACTGGTCTCCCGTATAATTGACAGGTAACCACCAGCGTATTTAATAACATTGCGTACTCTGTGTACCTTAATTGACCTCGGTTCACGTATTTGAAATGTATGTAGAGTCACTGTGCGAATGTTCGATTAGATGTCATTTCCGGATATCAGTTTAATTTCTTTTAGACAGATGCCGGAAGTGCTAGAGAAGGAAGCATTACATTAACAGGCTGTTACATTAACGTTGACAATTTTCCACTGAGAGGAAACGACGTTAAACAGCCTCTAACAGTTGTTCTCATTCAATTTGCATTGGTTAACGCGTTCTTGATCTTCTTCACTGTAACTTCCTTCGTGTTCAACCACTCAACTTCTACTTCAGTGTTATCTCTCTAAAACTTTATATCTTACCCTGCCGTTTACAACTAAAAAAGGTATTCGTCACATATACATTATTGTTGCGTAAACGCAAATTTTTTCAAAATTTTCATACTACAAAAACTATTAACAGTTAAAAAAACAGCTCCGGAGAGAGTCAGGTAGGCAAGGCTTTAAAGACTTTAAACTGTTGACAATACCCTGCCCCTTTAGGTTGGAGACGTTTATTTTTCCAACCGAAATGCGTTACCGTAAAAGGTTACAGCATACACTCTTATGCAATTAGAGGTCGGGATAACAGCCGGACTAGAAGACGCAGAACGGTTGTTTACCCCAGACAAAAGTACATTTCCTTAACATATTACTAAATTTGTCCAATAATACCCCCAAGTGTTAAAGGCTTTTAAAACTCGTCTAAAATCAACGTTTACCGTTCAAGCATTTTACGGTACATACTGGTTTATGGAACTTAATTGGGAGATCTTGTGTTGACTGACTGACTCGTGACCATAGTGATACATATTTGAACAAAAGGAAAGAGAGACAGTAAAACTTGTGTATGAAAGGGATTTTTATGTTGGAATGAAAGACAATCTTTGAGTATCAAAACACTGACGATTGTGATGCATTTCATGTAAATGTTCATGCAATGAAATCTGTATTTATTTACGTCACTCGGGCTTTCTGTCTTGTTTTCACAAAGTGGACTTCTATAAAGTTTTGATCAAAAAGGAACATAAAACATGTCGGCTTCCTCTACCTTTGAGCTGGTTAGCTTTAGTGGGTCCAATATAACTGAGTATAAAACACACTTTGACATTGTAACTGGACAACATTTTGAAATGTATTACACTCTGCTGTACAGTTTATTCTTTATATTTAACTAATAGTAGTAACGTAAAGGTGTAGGGTGAATACTCTTCTTGGTTTTACTCAGTAACTCCGATATAAATAACTATGGGTACACTCTGCTAAAGCGAGGATGAGCGATTGTAAAACTTAACAGTTTGAGAGACAATAGTAATTACAGTTTTGTATTACATTGGATTGTACAATTAAAATATGACAGCTATTAAAAGGGCATGATCATACGAGTTGTATCATTTGGGTCAATATAATTACCACATAACAGTTCTGCTAAATGTACCTACACTTTGCAGTTTTAAAGTATAACATCCGGTTTAACCTAAACCGTAAAAAACTTTTAAAGTATATACTCGTATCTTTTAAATGTAGTAGTAACCTTGATAGAAAGTATCCCTTACTAAAAGAATTACAAAAAAATTGTCAATGTTGAATTACGCTAAAGTTACAACTGTTATGTAAGAGTTCATTGTATTTCTCGATGGGATTTCCAGTGAACAGTCTAGATATATCATTGTAACAAATGCGCCAATAAAAACGCAGCGAATACGCTTTTACAGGAAATTGCTCAAGGTAATTGTGTCTTAAAGATTTAAACGGCAGTTGTTAGATTTGTTAGCAAATAACAATCTCGTTATTATACATGGTTTCTGTTTTGGTATTTAAAGTCAAGCTTCCTCTACATTAAGAATACAAATGTACAAACAAACCCAGGTTTATGGGTCTACTGGTACAATAAAGTGTATACAACCTGCCCTGGATATAAACATCTGTCCAGGGGTTTTATGGATGATTATAAGACTTTTACGACGGACCTCTACAAAAACCCATTCATGAGCCCAAAGATAATTTTATTTACAACACAAACTTGTTCAAAACTTTAACAATAATCGTCATGTTAAAACATGCAGATAGCACTTGTTGTGGGAATTGATGCGGGTATCATCAGATGATCACTGAGACTATCTGAGCCGCTTTAGACCTATATCATCCGCAAAACCTGACCTCCATGTAAAGGCTCTTTTAGTAGGCTACCTAAGCTAAACAAGTTTTCTTTTCAACTAAAAAACGATAAGACTCATTACATTAACTAAGCTGTTTTATCAATACAAGTCAAAAGCCGAGTATTACAAATAATCGTTTCAAGCCTAGCACAATTGTATGTAGGCCTGCCTACAAGTTACTCCTCTGCACCAAGTGAAACCAACACGTTGCTGTGATTAAACTCGGTATAGTTTCAAGTTTTATAGTAAATTTATTAAGTAGTGAAAAGTAGTGTAGTTTCAGTTGAATGTATTTCTAACAATAATTAGTTTTATATTTACATTTTGCATCTACATTAGTAACATATGTTTTATGTTTTAACAGTTTAAATTTCAGTTATTTAGCTTACAAAGTAAAAAATAAAAACATGTCTCATTTGGCTTTCGCCACACGTTCTGCAGCTGAGTGGACAGTTAAAGCTGTGTTGACACTTGTAAGTCTTTGAAAATGAATTATGTGAAACCGTGATCTCAGATTCAAATAATGAACTTTACCGTAGTTAAGTCCTCTTGAATGTGTATAAACGCTTGCTCTCATAATCCTATTCAGTCCCAGGCTCAATATACACAGACAATGTAATGTAACTTGTACGTGACGCGGGGTCCGAGGAGGTTATTCAAACGTTACTTGACATTATGTAATTTTCTGAGAACGATTAAAATTATTGCGTTTATCAAATTGCAATTTGAAAAGTCTGCCCTTGAAAATTTAGTAATGTGGTGGAAGTATGAATGAGATCTATCGATTAAAATACTAATTTTGAGTTGTTACTAGTTATTAATAAAGGACTAATTATTGCAGTCAGAATAATAAAGGATACTATTATAAGGAGCAATTGTATTAATTAAAATGATTACTAAATATTAATAAAGGAGATGGTTTAGCCTAAAACATCACCTTAGATATGTATGTTTTGTATAATTTGCATAAACGATAAAGTCGTCAGCAAACAACAGCTGTGAACGAGGTAGTTTGTTGACCAAAAGTGCAAAAACGAAAACAAGGCTGTGTAATGTTTATACACCACCATAAGTTAAACACATCTATGGAGTCTTGAGAGCTACTTTATTATAGCCGTCATGTGTATTACAAATGTGGTTTACCAAGGGTTTTGCTCACCCTCAGCACCTTTTGCTGGGTTGGTGGCTGAGTCAGTAGCACGCAGGTTGCTAATCCCAAGTTAGAAGGTTCGAGCTCCGTCTCAGTCAACGAACCGTAGCGAATTCGTCACTTAGGTCACAACACAAACTGCATAGGTCCACGACAACGGGCAAATAAACTAAAAAAGGAAACCTAAACTAAAACAACTTCTGAGAGGTGACGACAGGTAAACAAGTATTTCATGAAATGTCAAAGGTTCAATTGATCCAACTACTCTGTAAACCTTGAATATACTTTATTGCTCTGCAGCCTTTGTTTACTTAGGCAAAGGAACTTGAAATGAAATCATTGTGTTCTTTGGCAATTATGTAAACTTTTACTTAATAAATGAACGTAGAATTCATCTTCGAGTAAGGCAGGAAAAGATTGCTCTAAAATCAAAACTTTAATGAGCAACAGCTTGCTTAATAGAAATGCATTGTCTCTAGAAAGCCAAGCTTTAAAACTGTCAACTTAAATTGTAAGCCTTAAGATAGTCTACCTAAATTTAAAATATTTGTTTTCCCAATATTATTTGATATGCTTGCCTTCAATATTATAAACTTTTTAAGTGGGATTTTACTAACGCTATTTTACAAAAATGTGTAAACAAACTTATAAACTCAGTTATATTTTCAAAAACTTGGGATAAAATATGTAAATCTGTGGATTGTAAAGCGTCGTGTAACGCGAGTTGTTGAACACTTTCGGTGCTGTAAAACAATATTTCTTAAACAAACTTCGGCCAACTGTGGCAAAGTGATAAAAACAAAACTCGCCGGTTTACCCAAACTGGAAACTTTTGAAATCGACTGAAAGAAAAGACATTAGTCTCAAACCCACCGTTTACCTGCATGTATTGAAGATATCCAATCCTCTTAGGTGCAGTATGTGCTAGGAACTAACTGATCTCGGCTTGAAATCGCTAAACCTTTAAATCACTTCTAATTTAAATCACTTTAAATTTTAACTTATTAGTAACCGCGTCGTTGCACATTTAACCAAATGAGTTTAACCACTGAAATAATTTTGTGTTTCGAAAGGTTATTATACTTAACATTTAAAAGTAGTACTTCTTGTTGTTAAAGCTGCGCAGTTTGTCTAATAAAAGCTTTACTATCAAAACATAGCGAAGAAAGTATTAGATTTTCTGGTGGTGACTAATTTGTAGTGTCTTAAAGAGGATCTTTAACGTGGTTTCACTGATTGTCGGTTTAAGGGTTAAAAAGGAGAGGTTCACGGAGACAAGGCAGTGCGTATATGAGCTGGATTTGACACTTCCCAAGAGTAAATGGGAGTGTCAACTTGTCAAGTAATTCAGAAGCTTTCCACGTTTTCTCATTTATTGTTTTGTCTTTTATCTAAAGTTTCCTCGTTTTGTTTTGTAAAATACATTTATCTTTATCATATGTCATGAGAAACAAGTAAAAGTAAGTAAGTGCTTTACACGGGAAGATTAAAATAACTTATTTAAAGTGCACTGAATCTACTGATGTTACTTTTTATGAACTTGTTTTCTAACTCAGAAATACCAATTAAATAAACTTTTCACTAAACTAGAACTAATGTTTAAATATTAAAGATGGTTAATACCATCATACGAGTTTAAGAAAACAGCTAACCCTATTCCAATCTTAGCGGAGAATGTCATGTCAATATTTAATCAACTCTTGCAATGTACCCTTATTATTTGCAACCCTTTACGTTTTTCTCATAGCAAACAACATATGACGTCATTTTAAATGATCTCTAATGGAACCTCTTATGCGACATGTTCTTCTTAAACAAAATATGTTGTCTTTCCTGAACAGGTGTTCCCATCAAGATTGTGTTACTACTGAACTTGATTGCGACATCTTATAAAATAATGAATATATATAATGATGACTTAAAATAATTCCTCATTAATCAAGATGTATTGTTAACAATCATGTTTACTGAATCACTGATTTAAACACTTTCAACATAAGATGTATATACTAAGAACCTTTCCGTAATTTAACTTAGTACGATAAACATATTAACACTTAAAATAACAAGATACACTCAATTGGTTATTGCAATCATTTCAAATCATGGAATTGTAATGAAAAGTAAACGTCTAATTGTATAAACCCTCTGGTATTACATCCTAGTACTTGTATGATAGAAATAGGCGATTAATACTTGAATCATTTCATTGTAATTTTTTGCTTCTTACCCACCCTTAAGGCCTGATTTGACTTAAGGAAAAACTAGTTCAAATTTATTATTACTTTCCTAAATTTAGTAATCGCAGGGCAACATTAATCCCTGTTGACAAAAAGAGTTGTTTTGACAACCTTACGTAACCATAATCATATTTCATCATTTTGTAATCAAAGATCCCTAACGTACCTGATATTTCGGTTCAATTAAAATTTCCATTACACCTTACAAAGCCTTCTGTACTGATTGTAATCTTGGTTTCAAGTGTAATTTAAACCCATTATTGTAAACCATATCAAAATGGATATCTATGAAACCTGAATGTTTTATTCGGTGTGTTGACAACTGTATATCGTTTGTAAGAGAAACTCCCTAAACAAACTGAACACTTCAAGATCTCGATCTCACACTGTGATCCAGGTGTCAAAGAAACCAAAGTTCAACAGTTCTCCTCTTTCCTTGTGGTTTGTTGTGGTAACTTTATCCTGCAGTAGTAACATGCTTCACTGTTACTTCTTGATGCTTGAACAGGAGCTTCCTTTGGGACTGTGCTCTGGGCTGGAGATCGTGCCAATGTTTTAATGTCGAGATTTTATAGTAACGAATATTTAATTAAATACTGAGACTCGTGGCTTGGTCCTAGAATCAACATGTATACCCGCATCAACTCCCACCATCGTTTAGACATATCAGACCATCACCTGCGTGGTTCGGAAGTCACGTTAAGCCGTTGGTCCTTGTATTTTATTGGTCATTGGGCTATTAATTAATGACCCATTCTAAGGAAGTCGGCCCTAGTTTGTAACAAGACTACACCTCATAACTCATTACTACCACTCATCACACTCAACCTTCACAACATATTTGCCTTAAAGTACCCTCATGAGAGTGGTCGGCATCTCAAATAGTGATTTAGTGATTTATTTAGTTTCGGTAAAACAATTATTACGGGTTGGAGGTTTGTGTACAGTTTAACTAACACAGGTCTTCTGAACCAGTAGTATTTTGTTCATCCTCACATTTGAAAGACCCTTTAACTAACTGACTGACACTAGGGCAAGAATGAAATGATTAAGAAACACTGAGAATGTTAGTAAAAAATTAAATTTGTATCTTTAAATTGGATTGTTGTATGTGGTAAACGAATACAAAGCTAAGGCTGTTTCTTCTTTTTGAAGTTTGTTATAACATGTTTTCCTTGACATGTAATGAATGATTCGATAATCATTATTACTTTAGAACCACCTGGAAGACATTTGAAAAAAATATAATCTTAAGTTTGAGTTTTCTTCTTTGCAGTGTCGTTCTGTTTTGACAATATTTTGTTGCCATATGCACTTTTAAATTAGATGCAGAAGATATAATCTCAACCGAACATACAACACAATGTGGCTTTTATCTTGGACTTCTGGACAATACTGTTGACTCCTGTACTAGATAAACATGAGAGTACGATAGCTAGTGAATGCTGATAACAGGCTAACAGATGTGTGATGAGGGTTATCAGGGATCGCATTAACTATTCAGCCTTATCAGTCCTAGCTTTTCTGTTTAGTGATGCTTTTCAACGGTTTATCTCTACATTCTTTGACATCCACTGTCAAGGTAATGCAATTTAATCCATTACATAATGTTATGTGTGATACCAGAAAATTACTAATTTTCCAGGTACTAAATACTGAGAACTTCATAGACGCGTTCTTAAGTCTTTTAGAAATGGTCACCAGATTTGAAAACTACGTAGTCATTTGTAAATTGCCACGAGTTACTCGCCCGATGGTAAACGTGCTAAACGTCCCGTTGTAGACAAAATGCTACTTCCTCTTATAACTGGTCAAGATTTCAGCATAGTTTACTTTTGTTGTACGCTGTTCCAGACAATAGGCAACAAGCCTTACTTTAGTTATTCACTTCGTCAGTTTGTTTTAGTCCAAAGTTCAAGAGAACCCGTTCATAAGTGTGAAACTGATACACCAACATAATGCCAAAGAGTATAACAGGTTGAGTTCAACAAGAGACCTTTGCTTCGATGGGCTGGGGTGAAAATGGGATTTGAAGACACAATTATCACAGTTTCGTAAGAAATGCATAGACAATAGTTTCCAAAATTCCAAAGTCCCCTATGAACAAACGGTTTGTTTCACAAAATATTGGTTAAAAGCTCTCCATAACAACGATCTGGTCTAATTTAAAACAATTTACATTGTTTCACATATTCCATAAACAACCTTACAATAATTGTTTTCAATGAAAAGAATGTTCATATAATTTATATGCAAGCATTGATTGAAATACAACTGTTTATTAGTGATTCCATGGAATCCCACCAAAGCGTAGATCGTAAATATTTATAAGTGAAAATGTGGAAGAAACGCAATGCCCTATTGTATATGAAAAATCTATTCTACTAACCCCCGGCGGGGCGGTTATATCTGGCCAACAACTATGTATGTGCTACCGCAGCTCCCCAGCAAAGTTATGTAAAATTTAGTGCGTTTATCCTGCGCCGTTCAATGGTTATAAACTGTGTCCAGACTTCATTGACACCCTGTATATTTCACTCTTAGACATCAAAATTTCCAGGATCCTCAGGTCGATTTCAAGGTATTTCAGCATTGTTAATAGTTGATACTTTGGGGGACTGCTCACCCGGTCACAGTTAAAATCGCCATATGAAGAGTTATCGATGGAAGTTTATGTCCTTCATAGAAAGGTAATCTATAGCGACCATGGATACTTTGGACACACTTCGCCGAAGATATTATCCAATAGATCGTACTCAGGCGAACTCTGCCATACCGTATCTGTGTTCAACTAAAGAATTGTTTTTATTTTCCAAAGAGAAAAACGCTTCTAAAGTTTCAGATATCATTGTAGGCTCTATGTCTTGCGGTACTTGATTGTTATTCACGAGAGACAGTCGGTAAAGTAAGTGAAGTCTGTGAGTGACGCAGTGAGTAAATCCTCTTTACGTAATCCTTATCCTGAAAACAAACGTGTCTAAGATTCCATATCATTGTAGGCTCTATGTCTTGCGGTACTTTATTGTTATTCACGAGAGACAGTCGGTGTGTAAGAAGTCTTAGTGAGTGACGCAGTGAGTAAATCCTTTACGTAATCCTTATCCTGAAAACAAACGTGTCTAAGATTCCAGATATCATTGTAGGCTCTATGTCTTGCGGTACTTTATTGTTATTCACGAGAGACAGTCGGTAAAGTAAGTGAAGTCTAGTGAGTGACGCAGTGAGTAAATCCTCTTTACGTAATCCTTATCCTGAAAACAAACGTGTCTAAGATTCCAGATATCATTGTAGGCTCTATGTCTTGCGGTACTTTATTGTTATTCACGAGAGACAGTCGGTAAAGTAAGTGAAGTCTAGTGAGTGACGCAGTGAGTAAATCCTCTTTACGTAATCCTTATCCTGAAAACAAACGTGTCTAAGATTCCAGATATCATTGTAGGCTCTATGTCTTGCGGTACTTTATTTGTTATTCACGAGAGACAGTCGGTAAAGTAAGTGAAGTCTTGTGAGTGACGCAGTGAGTAAATCCTCTTTACGTAATCCTTATCCTGAAAACAAACGTGTCTAAGGTTTCAGATATCATTGTAGGCTCTATGTCTTGCGGTACTTTATTGTTATTCACGAGAGACAGTCGGTAAAGTAAGTGAAGTCTTGTGAGTGACGCAGTGAGTAAATCCTCTTTACGTAATCCTTATCCTGAAAACAAACGTGTCTAAGATTCCAGATATCATTGTAGGCTCTATGTCTTGCGGTACTTTATTGTTATTCACGAGAGACAGTCGGTAAAGTAAGTGAAGTCTTGTGAGTGACGCAGTGAGTAAATCCTCTTTACGTAATCCTTATCCTGAAAACAAACGTGCCCAGCTTACACGAGTGAATTTACATCAAATAATACTAACATTATGTAATCCATACATAGTGAGACACTTAATGTTTTTAAGTACGAGTTTTGAGGTTCAGGTTAGGTACAGGTAGGTCAGTAATTCTACCCATCACACAGTAACTGAATAGACCCTTCCATTATGTGTCCGCAAAGGGCTTTAGGTCGATGTCATCGGAAATTGACAATTATTTTACAATGTTTTGCATCACGTGAACTTAGAGCAGCCGTCTGTGTGCAATATCGTGTTCAAACGATTGTTTACGAACCAATATGTTTGGACTTTGATATGAAAAACCACACTTCAAGCTACGGTCTCCTAGGAGGCAGTGACCGTTAGTGTTCACGGCTATACTATTACGTACGGTATACCTATATTGCCAATCTAGTGCTAGGAGAGCGTTTTCCTATAAAGAACTGTGATGGTTGATCCCCTATGGTTTGATTGAAAATTATATTCGCAAAATATTTTTCTAGGACGCAATAAACTTTATGTACGTTGCTATGTAATCGTTTGCTATATACTCTAGCGCTTACAGTGTCGTCATTTCCTAAAATTGTTTGATTTACTACATTTGTATATTATTATCTTTTTCATTCCATTCAAATGGGAAAACGATCAACAATCAACCTTTCTTTAAATAATGCTTCCGAAACAACAAAAATGAAAATAACGGGTTTTCAGTGCAGTGTGATGAGTTTAATTTTAAACGTCACAAAAGAATGTTTATAAAATAAACAAACATTGAAGGTTTTGGTTTTCTGTAGTGGTTCAACTAAACGATTAATGGATTTAGTTCACTGTTTAAAAGAGCAAATAGATAAGTTTAGGATGTAAAAGCAGCAATTTCTTCTCGATTCCACTTCTGACTTGTCGATATGTCAAAAGTTTAAATGAAACATTTCTTCCATTTCCGATCTGCTAACTCTTACATTTCTCATTTTTACAGAAATGCCGATCCTGTATTTTGTTATCCTCCTCAGTCCCAGGCTCAATATACACAAGGTAATGTAACTTGTAGGTGACGTGGGGTCTGAGGAGGTTATAACCAAATAAACTTAAATTCAAGAAAATGTACCAAACCTTTTAGACGTGTAATATTTATATCCTGTGTTGCTTGGCCTTTAAATATGATTATAGACCACAAAAACATTATTAAATGAAAAAAAGACAAAGGTGAACCCGGATAACCTAACTAAAATAACTCAACTTTTTAAAGGTGATAACTTTTTAATTAATATACTATAAAACCGGTTGTATAGGTGACTGAGCGAGTAATTGCTTCCCGGCATGCTACCCCCTCAACCATATACTCTTTTTGGAGCTCTTGGTGTCATTCGGAAATTATCCTTTTTGTAAGGATCTTACGAGGTGGTGGTGGCCAAAAAGATGGCGTCTGAAATCTGCTCTTGTACTTTGCCATTATTTTGCATCATAGTGGAAAACAGTTGCTCGGATCTTCAATCTGATGAAACATTGTTTCTACGGAAACAAATTTCCTACAACCATTGTATTAAACACTTTTTCCCAGACGTACAAAACTTATGAGTGTGTCCCCCAAAAGGTGGCAGGCCGAGTGGAGCTAGCCAGAAGGGCGAGTCAATAATTTAAATGCAATAACTCAATGGTGCATGCTAGTATCAGTGGATTTTCAACTATTCAGGAATCCGTAAACTTCTGGTATGACCCACTGGGCCTCTACATCCATAAATCCTTCCAACTACGAGTATATCTTCAGTCTTTTGGTAGCTATTTCTACGACTAAAAATATTATTCGGTCGAAGGAGAAGATTGTAAGCTTGGATTATTTATAATCAAACAATAATTTCAATAAAATATTAGAAGTTTGTTGTATTAAATTTGCTGAAGCGTCGATGCTTAAAAACCGGCATAATTTTTTGTAATTTTTAACCGGTAAGTTTTTATAGTTTTGCTATACAATTATCTCAACCTTATATTAACCTAACGTAAGTCCATATCGTATTTTTGGTCAGTGATAGTTTATATTTTTAGATGTCCATTCAATACAACCCCTGTATTTTACTTGACTAAAATACCTTAAAAAGAAATCAAAGTAACAAATTGTAAGACTGTAAGAGTAGTTTAAAATAATACAAAACAAGGTCAAAACACTTCATACAACGGATCAGTATGTCAATCCAAAGAGGATTTATTGTGCCAATATTTTCTCTTTCTTGTCAACTGAAGACAAGCTCAGCAATATTTATTTTCTAAGACTCAAAACCTGCCATGCGGATAAGTAAAGTGTGTAAAGGGCACAACTATTTCATCTTATTCATATAAAAATAACCCTTTGTAAACTGTATTAATCTATTCCAGTTTTTAGACACCAATATCTTATTTTTCAACATATTTAAATACGGTATGTACGAGAAGGTATATCGTTATCAGAAATAAACGTATTTCCTGTGGCAAGTTCTTGTTGTCCTCTTTGGTGTTGCAAAGAAATATCTTGGAAAACTAACTTTCAACAACAGTTGTAAAATATAGAAGAACTCGTATACACAAAATCTATTGAGACTTACCTTATAAAGCATTGATATTACAATTTTTTCCTTGTCTTAATTAAAGTAATAAATAACTGATAGAAGAGAGAGTGGGTTGATTATTTATGACGTATGTTACCACCTAGTTAGTAATTCTTAGTAAGGTTTTGTTTCGCTACTTTGCTCCGATGAAATGGCAGTAAACAATAAACTGAAGGGGAAATATCTAAAGTTACACCTGTGTTGGAAATGACACTTTTACCCGCATTAACCCAGGCAGGATAAAATAATGTTACCTTGACTTAAAAACCCCTCCGAAAACAATCAATCAAGCACCAAACATAAGTTATTGATAATTAATTACACATAGAAAACTATAGCAAACGAAATGTATGCTAACCACAAGTGTTTCGAGAAAACAGTCATTAACATGTCTTTAAATAAGCAAATTAGAAAAATATAACTAGAAAAGGACCAACTATAAGCCATAGGACCGGGAAAATACCTGAAGCAGTCCTATTGTGGTTTAAAAGACCATGCTAACAGCTCTTTCAATTCCAGACCTATACAGTATAATTCAACCAGCTGTATACAGAGATCCAATACTTGGGAACAACATTTTTCAGAACTTTTTGCAATTAAGGTGTACTATTTATGGAGCCAATTCGTTTTGAGAAGGACCACAAACCTTATATAACATAGTTCAGTTTGTAAAAACATAATTCATAGTCCATAAACATAATTCAACCAATATTCTTGTACGAGTATGTAAACATCAGTTTATTTCATAATTACTCACAATGAAACTATTCATCAAATAACTACATCATTCTGACAGTTGATAACCACAAACTCTATTCAACGAGTTGAGTAGTGTGACACCGCAATACCTATTACACACATCAACCAACAAACCTGTTGTCATTAGCTGCAATCATGCCAACCTCAACCCATTGGAGCATTAAATATATCCACTTTGAAACAGATAGAAATATTGTATTGTGCCAAATTTATCAAAAGGGGAGTGACTTTATCGTCGTTCTTTACTTAAGTCGAATCTTTCAATACATCCAACTTGTTCATGAAACAGCTGATTATGGGTGACTTTGTTAAGTGAGAGGGTGTTCAGAAAATGAGAAAACATATTTACCTATCAATAACATTTGGCCAGGTTTGAAATTGTAAGTTTTAACACGGAAAATGAGTTGTTATGTTTTACGTTGCTACAAAACAGGCGCATTTTAAAATCAGTTCTGTTGAATTAATATATGAAAGATTACCGTTCTGAAAATTTGCGTATTTAAACATTCCCCCTGCATATTTTTTAGCGTCGTGTATACTATTTTTTATTAATGACAACAAACTTTTTTTCTGCTGCTGAGGCAAATAACGGAATAAAAAGCACATCACTCTTCTTGGTTTCTTACAACATAAATAACAACTCTAGGTGAAAAATAGCGGGATATCAGGCTCCTACCTAACTCGGCCAAAACACTCGCTCCCTACACTCTGTTCCATTCTAGTTGGCAGCAGAGAAACCCCATATACCATGTTATTTAATGGAAAGGGAGTTGTCATATTTTACGTTGTTACAAAACAAGCTCAACTGAAATTTCAAAACTCTTAAAATCATCCATGTAATAGTCAATAGTCAAATTCTTTATTGAATAGAATACAATATACATATATACATCTCAATCGTCATATAGTTCAATAACACTGAAAATCTTAATACTTAAAATAGCAGATTACATACAAACAAAATACAAGTTACACAATCTTCTAAAATTAAAACAAGTTATTATAATAACTTGATCTAATTTGACCAAGGTATCTCAGCCAGAGAGGAATTCGCGGACATCGTAAAATTCTTTTTGTATAAGATACTTCTTAAGTTGAGTTAGAAAACTGGAGTCTCTACAAGATCTGATCTCTTTAGGCAACCTATTAAAAAACATTACTCCAGCGCAATGGGGTCCTTGTGAGTCAACGCCAAGTGATGATTTGGTGTACGGAGATCTGAACCGAGACGTGTTGGGAATCTGTGACCAGAGCCGACAGTTTTTAAATCTGATTGACTGCTGATAGTAACGGCTACGACTCTGTATATGTAGAGACAAGAGAAGGTCAGAAGGTTCAGTTGCTTAAAAACACCTCTACATGAACTCAGAGGTGAGAGCCCCTTAAGAATCCGAATAGCTCTTTTCTGTTCAATAAATACCTTGAAGCAAACGAAGAGGCACCCCAAACCTCTACTCCATAAGTCATTAAAGAGGCAAACATGCATGGTAAACCAAAATGAGACTATCTAAATCAAGTAAAGGGTATAACGTTCTAAGGGCAAAGCTGATTCAACTGAGTCTACTACAAAGTTGAGATATGTGCCCAGACCAAGTAAGACCATGGTCAAAAGTCAATCCTAAAAACTTAACTTGGGAGACCTCTTTTGTTCCAAATTTATCAAAATTAACTTTAAAAGGACATTTATTTCGTGTTAAGATATTCATAAAGACAATTTTTCCGGATTCAATACAAAGTTGTTTTCCATCAGTTAGTTTTTAAAAGAATTGATTGTGCCTGAAACCCTCATTTCCAAATCATTCACAGAGCCTCGAAACAAAAGGGTCGTATCATCTGCATATAAGATTGGTTTTGAAAGTGGGACACTAATATTTACGTCATTTATGTAGACTAGGAAAAGTAAAAGCCCTAGAACACTGCCCTGAGGAACACCGCAAAGAAATTTAGCACACTCAGACCTTATTCCCGACACCTCAACAAACTGTTTTCTGTTCAACAGGTAAGACTTAAACCATTGATGAGGAATGCCTTGCACCCCAAAGTCTTCTAGTTTCTTACAAAGAATATTGTGATCTACTCAATCAGATTAATTGTAAGATTATTGTTCTAAAATATTTGTGTATTGAACCACCTTTCAGTGCCGTGTATACAGTTTGTTTTTCATTGTTGGCATAACGGAATAAGAAACACTTTCTTTTTGGTTTCTTACAACATAAATAATGACTCAAAGGTAAAAATAGCGGGATTTTAGGCTTCTGCCTAACTCGACCAAAACACTCGCTCACTACATTGTGTTCCACTCTAGTTGGCAGTATAGAAAACACATACAACGTGTTATTTAATGGCGTATTTTAATGAGGAAGGCGTATTATAAGAAGATAAATTAAAGGCTAAACGGGTTTTCGAGGAGTAAACATCTCCCAGCCATGTAACTTGTGAGCTTGAGGCTAGATAATAATGAGACTCCATTCCTAGTCTCGCCCAGGGTCTCACTACAACATGAGAGTAATTTACCCTGCATTGTGTGCCAAACAATACAACACGACTTTACCCAAATTCTAAAATTAATTGAAATGAACACAAATATTTGTAAATTTAATTGATGAGTATCGATTATATTAATTATTATGTGTGGAGGTTGTAGTCGTTACACAAACTGATAATTCAAGCATATATAAGTAAAAATAAAATATAACATGGAACCTAGACTTATAAAAATAAAATAATAAAATCAAAATAAATACATGCATCTGGAATAGAATTTTTAAATTGAACAGGTGACGCGATGTTTGAAGACAAATATGATTTCTTCAAGTATGATTAAAACTTTTTACGAGTATTTTGTTTTCATAATTTTATAGTTTTAGGCTCCATGTTATATTGTATTTTACGTTCAGACTTGAAAATGGTCTAATGTCCCGAAACTAGTTTTGTTCTATATTGAACTAATGTTTATAGGATGCTTCACAGTTTTTGTGTTTTTCCTATTCAATAATTATACTAATTTCCCTTTTAAGTGAACGGTACTTTCAATTAAAATTAACCTCGGTTAATTTGACCACAAAGAAAACTGAAAGTTTTTGAGGAAATGAGTTGATTTGCCAAATTATATAACCGGTGATGTGTCAATAACTACTTATAACAGTGTGTTTTACTTCATTAATTACTCTAATAAAATAAGCCAGTTAATTATGTTGAAACTTCGATGATTTTCCTTGACGACAATTGTAAAGAAACGTTCTTGTTTAACGAGCCTGTGAGGTTAAACAACGTGGAAACATGAGGTTATAAAGGAGCGAGGAATTGTTTTCCAATAGAAGACTTGCTGACACAATGTCTTCAAATACAAGTAGTATCTGATGTAGGCAAATTAATAAAATTCAAACACTTTTGAAACTAGTGAAAACAATCTTCTTTTTTTGGTTTTATTAGTTTAGGCTTTTCTTAACACATCTTAGTGGCAAACATTTTCTTAACACATAAAACTTCTGTTTCAATGTAGGCAAAGTAAGAAATTACACAACAGCGCAGCTTTGATGTACAGAATAGCAGGATTTAAACACATACTGAACAAAGTCAAAATCACTGATTTTCACATTCAAGTAACTATTTGATAATTGCGTGTAGTGTTACTGAGTTTGCTGGTCGTATGAATAAATACATATATAACATAAATCAAGTTATAAAGCTGATATTTATTTACGGTGATAGCAGTTTTGTCAACCTTGCCAAGCTTTACGTTAGATGAGATGGCTTCAAGGGATTTTCACGTGTTCTCGTTTACAATATCGTTTTACGTGTTCTCCTTTGAGAATAAACCGAAGCGAGGTTTTATATACATTTGTGGGATTTTACATATTGTGCATTTATTTATGAGTGGGGTGAGCGTCTAAAACATTTAGGTGAGAAACCACGAGTATTTGAACGACGTACAAAAAACTAAAACAATACAAGGTGTATTTTTAAACATTTTGTTATTGAAGTAGTTTAAACTGATGAAATTAAACGCATATTTAGATCCATATTTACCTTTGTTAAACGGTGAAAATAAATAAAATAAATATGAACGATCTTTTATAAAAACTTAGCGGTTCTACAACCTCAAAACTGCACGTCAAAGTTACGAGCAATCAATACTTATTAGCTCTGACAGCCCAAGATTCCGTCCTCATCTGCTATTTGAATAAGGGCCAATTTGATTCAACCTTAGACAGATAATCACTGTCATAAAACTCTATTGAGCGATTGCCTTATGAAATCTAGTCTAGAATGTATCTAAACTAGTTAAAGTAGTAGAATTGCCTAAACATCCCTTGCGAGGCGCAGTGGTGCAATTCCATAGTCAAAGGTACTCTATTCTACAATCGTACTGGTACAAAGAGTTAATTTGTTAAGAATAAATAAAAACCCCGATATATGGTAGTTCGGAGCATAAGTGTGAAATAAGTGTAATTTATTTATGCAATATTCTCCGCAACCAATTCTTGTGTGGTGTTTTTAATATATTTTTCAATACAATCAGCTATTATGGAAATGACACATGGGGTGGAAATACGTATGTGGTATTTTAGAATATTAAAGAAACCAACAATATCAATGGGGAGAAATAATTGTTTTTACCATACATTTTTAAGACTTATAATAGTGTCCCACAATAGATTGTTTTGATATAAATATACACGACATTCCTGAGAGTGACATCACAATAATAACATTAATTCAGCTCAACACAAAGATAGCGAAAGTATGAAGAAAACATCATAGTTCAAGTAGAATAAAGTTATTAATAAGACTTTACCAGAAAAATGAGTCAGAAGGAAGTATAAACATCTTATAAAAGAGTAGTGATTGAAGTAGCAAATATCTCTCAGTTGCTTCGGCTGGGTTTCATTACATCTTCTGCAAATCAAACCATCTATCTTATTAAGGGGGTTGCTTTCGATAGGTTTTGTTCTTACTGCAAAATGATAGCTGCATGCCATTTAAGTTTTAAACTGAAAAATTAATTTCTTTCAGATTCTGCTTTAAATGAAATAAGTTTGAAAAGGTTTTAAAACCCATTTAGGTTTTGTGAGGACAAGTACCGATCAAGTTGGGTTACCAATCGAATTTAAATTAGTTAATTTTAGATTCATATGCAATGCAAATTTGTGGTTTCTGGGTCGTAAGCTCTAGTACACAGCTCTAGTTATCAACTCAAATTGTTGTTGTAATTCTGGTTTCTTCATTTCTATGGAATTCACAGGTATACAACAAGTTTTCGAGAAGTAAGAGTAGTTTACTTATTGTCTGATAAAAGATAACATCAGTGACATGGTTCCTCGATGAATTATTTAATTATGTATTACAAAAGTAAAGTCTAGTCATTTTGAAAATTCGTTAGCTTTGAGAATAAATGTGAGGAAATGAAAAGCCATATATAAAGTCAAGCATTACTGCGGAGGGAACCGGATAGAGGGGCCGCAGGTCCAACTCAGAGTACCGCTTATAACATTGGATAAAAACTGCAAACTACGTTTTAGGCAAGTTAATTTACTTAAATGTGAAAAAGCGCTCTTGGGAAGCATAGATCTATTGCTGCTGCTTCATATAAACACTAAAACGTTTACTTTTGTCATCAAGTTAATTCTGTACTTCTGAACTAAAAACTGGATTTTTCCATAAGAACATAGCACTAGAAATTCAGTTATTAAAATTCTATTTTATTACAGAACTCCTTTTTTTATGCAGAAGCACTAATGACTATGCACCCCGAGAAAGACTTTCCACATTTTAGTTCATTAACCTACGGAAAACACAGTTTGCAAATTTTCCTATGTTAAATTCCCTATCCCATTTGAACGCCGTTCGAGCTATATCCGGCCCCTCTTAAAAATAGTATTGTCTATAGAGTTAAGATAATAGATAAAAAACTAAACTGAAAATCTATTTTCGTATCTCCTACCCGAAGCAGATTGTGTTTTCACAAGTAATATGAAACGAAGTTCAAGTCAAATTTCATAAAGATAATGTATTGTTGAGTGATTCACTTGGAGCGACACTAGCGCTGCATCTTAAGCGGAATTGCTCTGCACATCTGCGTCCTTTGATTAAACTTGAGAAACAAATAGGGAATATCCACAATGAACTGAACACTTAACTTTGGACCTTGAGCTTGCTTTAGCTTGCCATTGTTTTGTTAAAAATTACTTAATAGTTTCTCAGATTTGGGTATAATCATTCTGCACGGTACTACTACATACATTATCAGCATTTTGTCTATTTAGGCAGTTTTTATGACAGTTCAAGAGGAATACAGATTCCCTGCCATTTAACAATCAAATTGCTAGTTTTTTGCCATTAGTTTAGCCATGAATATGTTATAAGTATAATCATTTGATGCAAAAGATAATATTTATTCATATTTTTATGTTATGCAGTCATGTTACGTAGTATCAGATTTTGATCAAGGAATATAAATCAAACATACATTTTACTTTTCATATTATTCAGCTAAGTCTTTAAAATTACAAATATATAAATCCATCACATTAGCTAAATCAGTGTATCTTTTATTGAATAGAAAACCAGACCACATTATTGTACCACACCTTCCTAGTCAGAATGAAAAATATTCTAAGTATGGTTGACTAAAACATAACATTAAAGTAAAGCACGAGCATGGACTGGTGTATGGAAACGGCACCTGGCTCGAGGCTATGTAATAATGACTTGACATTTATAGCCTCGCCCAGGGTTGCATGATGAGTACAGGCTCCTTCTACAACACAGTGCATACATTTACTTACAGTAACCAAGAAAACACGAGCATGGACTGGTGTATAGAAACGGCACCTGGCTCGAGGCTATGTAATAATGACTTGACATTTATAGCTCTCGCCTAGGGTTGCATGATGAGTACAGGTCCTTCTCTACAAACAGTGTATACATTTACTTACAGTAACCAAGAAAACACGAGCATGGACTGGTGTATAGAACGGCACCTGGCTCGAGGCTATGTAATAATGACTTGACATTTATAGCCTCGCCCAGGGTTGCATGATGAGTACAGGCTCCTTCTACAACACAGTGCATACATTTACTTACAGTAACCACGAAAACACGAGCATGGACTGGTGATAGAACGGCACCTGCCTGAGGCTATGTAATAATGACTTTGACATTTATAGCCTCGCCCAGGGTTGCATGATGAGTACAGGCTCCTTCTACAACACAGTGCATACTTTTACTTACAGTAAACCAAGAAAACACGAGCATTGACTGGTTATAGAAACGTAACCCGTCGAGGCTATGTAATAATGACTTGACATATAGCCCTCGCCCAGGGTTGCATGATGAGTACAGGCTCCCTTCTACAACACAGTATACATTTACTTACAGTAAACCACGAAAAATGAGTATGGACTGGTGTATAGAAAACGGCACCTGGCTCGAGGCTATGTAATAATGACTTGACATTTATAGCTCTGCCCAGGGTTGCATGATGAGTACAGGCTCCTTCTACAACACAGTGCATACATTTACTTACAGTAACCAAGAAAACACGAGCATGGACAGGTGAAAACATTGCAAAAAAACCGCTACATCATAAAAACTGATAGCTTGTTAAAATTACAATTAATTACAGTTAAATGTTGGTTGGAATAGTCTTAGGTAAGATCTTTAAGTTAAGATATTAATTAAATGCAGTTCCTAGATTAGTGTAGTTCTTGAAGACGGGTGGGTTTTAACGACCCGAAACGGTAGGAGTAGTTTTTCTCCGGAAGTGGCAGGAAAAGTCCGTTTCTCTCTTTTTTCTAAAAAGCTTTATATAATAAACAATTTTTATTTTTGAACCTGTGAGTGTTTATAATAACTAATATTTCAGGTACATTGATCTTATTACAGCTCAGTTTTTTGTTATTCAAGTTATTATATGAATTGGATTAAATTGGCACAATTGATATAATCAAACAAATTGTTTATGATTACTAAACGGTTATCAAAGAAGGACTCATTTTTCGACAAGTTTAGTTTCTATCTAGTTTTAGGTCTTTAAATTTTTCAAAATGACCACAACTTAATACGTGCAGTTTTTTACTCACAGAGTTATAAAATATTGTATATACAAAATACGTTAGATAGAAAATCCAATTAAAAAATCATCAAAAGAAAAACCTTGAATTTATCTCAATAACTTGTGTAAATTAAGTACAGTAATTGAATGGCAATACAATATATTTTTGAACCTGTCTAAAGCTTAAGACAGTAAATAGTTTGTTCTACGATGATTCGTTCTCTAATTCAATAGAAATGTATAGCTCTATTTCCTAGTATGTTTCATTTTTCTATTTTGATTAGCAGATCATGTAATCAGTTGTATTAAATTCAAAAACTTCATGTAGCCAATATTACTTTGATTTGGTCTACAAGACCTTTCGCAAGGAAATCTTCTTATCCGGGCTGAACACAAAAAAGATATATTTGTTTTCGGAAGACGTTGTGGACCGAATTAAAGTAATATTGGCTACATGATGTTTTTAGAATATAATACTATAACCAAGTTCTAAGTTTCAATGTTAGAGCTCATAACCCTATCATGTAATCAGTTGTAGGCCTATATTAAAACTTAAAACTATATACAAGCTTAATAAAAAGTCACTATTGATGAGAGGCCACTTTGAATGTAGAGTATATCTGGAAATATAATCGGATTAGCGAAACGAAGTGGTGCACTTAAGCTTTGCATCTATAATCCATCAGTGAGAATATTTTTGTAAACAAAAAACTCAGGATTTAATCCATACACAGTTCTAGAAATCTATAAAAGTATTTCTTGCAGATTACATCATATTGTATCGATTAATCAAACAAAACAAGATATACTCGTATTAATAATTATTCAATGAAATTTCTCAGATACTTCAGAGGTGCAATCATTTTCTTATTCAAACAGAATTCGTCAGCTGCATATTATCTTCCGGATGACATATTTTTGTCTTATTTATTTTATTTATTTTATTTTTATTTATTTATTTTTTCAATGCTACATAACAGAAACATTTTCCAATTATAATGTAGCATTAACATATTACAAATTGTCCATGCATCCAAGCAGCTTACTCACATAATGTCACATTCTTAATTGTCAAGTTTGACATGCTGATTACACATAAAATTACAATAAAAAATAACAATACATTAAACACAGACATTGAATAAATTATTTAAGTTAAATACAATAAATTAATTTAAGGTTAAGATAAATAAGGAGTGATAAATAACAAACTAATAGATAACAGATCCGTTTTGTGTACATAAGACGTTAACAATAGATAGAGTGTAGAAATATACAATGTGAAATTAAATAGAAATGAATGAACTTATTCTAAGGCTTGGGAGGTTTCTTTTGTGGCCTTGTCCCAGCCGCGCACCGCAATAACATCAGGCTGTCCTCAGACCTGCGGCTACACAGAACCTTAGTTCCTGCATGTTACAGCCCGCCATAGTGCGCCCTTAACACAGCTTATCTCAAAACAGCTTATCTTAAAGCCTGGATAGAAGCAACCACAAAAGAACTGTACGAATCAGCAAAATGTCAATTTCTGAGGAGCATGTGTTGTAAAGTCTAACCATATTATTGATAGGCGAGCTGTAGCCCAAATTAGTTCTCGAAAACTGAGTTGAAAACAGCAGACTGTTTCGTGAAGAAGCTCTTGGAATATAAAAATTTAGTAAAGACAAAAATTTAGAGTCATCTATTTTACCTCGTAGCAATTTAAATAAATACGATAAAGTGGAAAGTTTTCTTCTTTTTTGTAAGTCTAGTATATTAAACATGCTTAGTAATTCCACGTATGGAATTACATATGTATAATATCCAAACTCCTTAAAAAACAAAAACCTTAAAAATCTTTTTTGAACACTTTCAATAATATCCGAGTAATATCTTGTATGAGGGTTCCAGACTATTGCCCCATAATCAAGCCTTGAGCGTACTAGAGCATTGTAAAGTAAAAGTATTGCTTGAGTGCTATTGAGAAAGTTACAGGATCTACGAACGAAGCCCAAGACTGAATATGCTGATTTGCAAATTGATAAAATATGGTCGTTAAATGTAAGTTTCGGATCGAATGTTACGCCCAGATCCTTGACACTAGTTTTCCGTTCTAAATTATCGCTACGCATCTTATATTGAAATAAAATTTTGTTTCCATCAGACCTTCTGGTAAATGACATTACACAACATTTTTTTACGTTAAATTTCAAGTTGTCATCGCTCCACTCCACAAGTGAATTTATGTCTTGTTGTAGTTGTAAACAATCAGCTTCACTATTGATTATTTTGAATATTTTTAGATCATCGGCGTACAAAAGAATATTACTATTTTTTACCTGTTCTACTATGTTATTGATAAAAATGCCAAAAAGCAAAGGCCCAAGATTTGACCCTTGCGGAATTCCGGATTCAGCAATAAATTCCACTGAACTGAATCCCTCATAACTCACAAACTGTTTCCTATTATGTAAATAAGACGCAAACAGAGAGATAAAGTGATCAGATAACCCTATGTAATGAAGCTTTTTTAATAGATCTAAATGACTGACTTTATCAAATGCCTTTTCAAAATCTGTATAAATTACGTCTACTTGAACATTAGAATCTAAAGCTTCTGTACAAAATTGAGTAAAATTTAACAAATTTGATTGGATTGATCTCCCAGGGAAAACCGTGCTGAAACTCAGTCATATATTTCTTTGCGTGATAAAATAGTCTATTGTATATTATTGCTTCAAATACTTGCTGGTGGAGATAACATTGCTATGGGTCTGTGATTTTTATATCGCAAGTGCTAGATTTCTTAGGAACGGAACTACCTTTGTAGTTTTCCACTTATCAGGAAAGGTTTTAAATTACAAGCTAAGTTAAATATATAATGTAAAGGCTCAACAAACAAATCTGAACATGCCTTATAAATGGGGTATACCATCAGGGCCAACTGAGCACTTAGGCTTCAATTGCCGCAATGCTGATAACACCTCCTCTAGTGTGATTTCACTTAAAACTAACGTCTCAGCATTTTGCATTATTGAGCAGAGATAGCAGTCTGCCAAAGTTGACCTTGGTCAACACAGCTCGTGTACACATCTTAAAGTAAGTGGCAAATACCTCCATTCTCCTCGGCCCTTCCACTATCTGATCGTTGCATTGTTGTGGCGCTTCTACCAGGTGACCTAATATTCTTGATAACCTGCCAGAATGATTTTGGATTCCTTCTCAGATTACATTCAACACCTCTAATATAAATTTGATAGTCAACTTTATTTTAGCTTTAACATTTTGCCGATTTTGAATTGTTCGACTAAAATAGGCATTTGATACTTTTTAGTCGCTTACGTAATTTATTTTTTGTTGATATCAATATTTTAAATCATTGAGTACCAAAGTGGAAACTTAGACCTATACGAGTATTGTTTGCTTTTAGGCACATGTAAATCGATAGCATGCAATATCTTTCTATAAAAATATCCATTACATCATCCAACTTGTAATTAATTTTCATTTCATGCCAGTCTATGTTACGAAACTCATTATAAAGAGCATAAAAATCTGCCTTTTAAAATTATAACTGCTAGTATTTTCATCTTAGTTTTATGAGTTGACCTTTTTCAACTGAGAATTCTACAAGCAAAGCGGGATGATATCTATCTGTGTTTATTAAAGGACAAGTCTCCTCGGAGACTATTAAACTAGAAATATCACTAAGTACTAAATCTAAAGTTCTACCAGACACATTCAGTATGTTATTCTTGAGACTAAGTTTATGCATTTTTAAGAAAAATTGCATCTGTTTACCAATTTCGTTTCCTGACAATAAGTTGTAATTTATACCCGTTATCGGCTGATTAAAATCCCCCAATATAATAACGTTTTCAAATTTATTCTGATACAAATCTATTTTTTCAAAGAAATTTACATACATACATAAAGGTGAATTTGGTGGGAAATAAACCACCGCTAACAGTATAGAAAATCTGTTATCTAACTTAATTTTGATCCAAATATTTTCCCCCTCGGTTTCAAGATTGTGCAGCCTAGTAGCCTGGTAGTTATCTGACACGGCAATTAATACGCCCCCGCCTCTTTGTTTTCCAGTTAACACTTCATCCCTATCACGTCTAAAAACAAAGTATTTGTTTGAGAACAATTCTGAATTAATAACTGAATTATTTAGCCATGTCTCTGTCAGGGCAATAATTTCAAAATTACCCTCTAATAAGCCTAAACGAAAATTGGTGGTTTTCGATCTCAAACCCCTAACATTCTGATAATAAATACTCACTTTACTGTCATGCATCAACATAATAGGTTATGCTATAAAAATATGTGACTATAATAGATAACATGCAATAAAACTATATATTATGAACAATAACATCCGTAACAGTATGAATAAATATTTGAATGACCGTATAACAAAAATAAATAGACCAAAACAATAGTAATAAGTGAAAACAGGTGATCTTGTACCTCATAGTAAGTCCAAAATAGCAGTTCATTTCAGGGAGTCCAGGTCAGCTGCTTCAGAGATGAGAACCGCGTCAGCACCCTCAGTTTTCCGGACGAATATCTTTCCTGCGCTCGTGATCCAGGCATATTTGAAGTGTTTCCTCTCCTTCACAATCCGGGTCTGAGTCCAGAGAACTCGCGTTTCCTTCGATAGAGACAGGTTCACGTAGATCTTGGAGTCTCGATCATAGCCCAGGTCTAAAGCTGAAAATCCATTCTTGACACGAGATCTGGCCCGCAGGGCTTCCATATCAATGCGCCTGCAGAACTTCACAATTATTCCCCTGGGATCCTGTGGTTTTCAGGATTTTTCGCTGCGATGAGCCGCATCAACCATGGAGTTATTGAAATCAAACCCAGAAAGTGCGACACATTTTTGACGATTCTAAGATGTTTTCTTGTCTAGTCTCTGCACTCCCCACAACTCCAAACAATTGCACCGTGAATACTGTTCAGCTACACGCTGTGACCTTTTCAACTCACATAGTTCATTTTTCAGACTGGTGTTCACAGAAGAAAGATTATCAATTGTTCCCTCATAGTCCTTGATTTGTTTTTGACACCTTTCAAACTGGCTTCAACGTCTCCTACTTTACTAAAACACATTTCAAGCGATCTATTGATATCCACTTTAAACTCCTTAAATCTTCCTTAATACTCAAAATATCTTCCCAAATTTTCCATTGTCCGACTTGATAGCAGCAACTTCAGATAACAGCACGTCTAACTTCTGATCAACTGTCATTCCACTGCCTTGTGACTGAGGCGTGTTCTCGTTGTTCTAGCAGACGACATCACTTCACTCACTAGCGTATCACGTGACCTTGAGACCGGCTCACCATTCTAACAAGAAAGTCACTCTGAATATACCTGATTTACGGGTTAAATATACAAAACCACTCACTCGACTGGACTGATAATCACTTGTAGATCAACAATAATGCACTGTGCATACTTCACTGTCCAATAACAAGTAACCCATTAAACACAGCTAAATACTAGGAGCGGCATGACATCGTCTACTGGTTTTTATTTCCCTCCACTTATTTGGCTTGGTTTAAAGTGAAATCTATGTATAATCAGGAAATTTTTTACCTTTAAGAATACAGTCCTTTTTAATAGTTGTTTTAACATGTGGTTAGTAATAGTCTAAGTTATTTATTTATTAAGTCAGTGTACAAATGTGAACTGTGTTGACTTTGATGAAATGGAGATGATACAATATTGGTGAAATGAAAGGTGAATTACAATTTAAAATGCCAGAATGGGCTTATATTTTATGGTAAGTTTTATAACTTTGGAAACACAATTATTGTTAAATTTAAAGAAAAAGCTCAATGTGTTGTAGTTGTTTATTTGTTGAATGAATGTTCTAGACGACATGACAGCGTCCCACTAAGCTTGTCAAATGCAGCGTCCGTTCAATTTACCTTCACTTTAACCTGTAAACCAACGTTGAAGACAAACTCACCATCTTGTCTAACAAAACCCTTTCTCAAGGCCAGTACTGTGCTGATAGTTCATTTGAGAAAAATCTATCAAATTCAGTATAAAGGAGTATCAAACTTTCATCAAGTCTATGAATATTTATTTACATAAGATCTTTACGAAGAGTTCAACATCTGTCTTATTTTAGATCTAAATTGTTCAATAATTTATCAGTGGGAAACCGTGAACAACTGAAAACAATTTTTGAATACAGAATGAAAATGTATCTTATTCAAAAATGCGCATATACACTAGATGAGTATTTTGCAAGTAAACATATTATTTAAGCGATAAAGTATTCTTATTCTCATGGTCATAAAATTTAAGTTTGTAAAACCTGAACGTATCCAAAAAGGGTTTACTATCCAAAACCGTTTATATTGTATATATTTTGATTTGAAACTTATTGTTGTTGTAATCATGCACTATGTGGTGCCAATTTCAAGGTAATACACTACGAGAACTAAATTGGCGAATCGCCTTGTCAAACAGTTCCAAAATTAGATTAATTAACAAACTATTTGAACTGTCTGTTGTTTGACAAGGCAGTATTTAGTTTATACTCTATACATACGCCATAGTCCCGGGACCAAATACAGTGAATTGCATAACTATTTAGTGTTGCCACATAGGGCCTAGTTACAATTTACCTTGTTCAATGAATCAAACAATTTAAAAAAATAAATTTATGAATTTAGTGGTTTACTGAACACAAAGAAATACACAGAACAACTGTTTTGTCTGAAAAACAAAAGTGCATCATGACATTAAAATAAACGAGATTATACAAAACAAACACAGAGAAGGGTAAACATCAGCCAATTGTGTTGATTTATGGGTAAGGTTTGCAGTTCGATATTTGCAAACACATTTGTTTCGGACTTGAAAATGGACCAACATACTGTTCAGACAGTTCAACAAACATTTGGCTTCTGTTGATACAGGTTGTGTTGATCAATGTAAGCCAATGCAATATCTGTAACATCCAACTTATTTCTCGTAGCGAATGGGCTTTATTTGTTAACACTGTATTTTGAAACTTTGAGTTCATTGTTTCATAGTGTGTCATTACTGTTTTTAGGCTATGTACACAATAATAGAAAATTATACTCGGTCTACCCAGCATTCTCACTTGAACAGATTTCGTCTGAAGACATCTAAAGACACGTTTCTCTTTAGTTACAGCAACATCTTTATGTAGGATGCTTTACACCAAACATCTGTGTCCTATTCTTAAAACTGAGAAACATCAGGGAATAACAAGCGTTAAATCTTTAATCTACTTTATCGTGATATCACTTTATTGCGCGTTTTTAAATGTTCTTTGGTCATATAAGACCATCTTCCAGTTCTTTACGCCTCAGCCTTTCATCGTCTGTTATCATGGGCGCAATGCTTTTGGATAACTTAAACTATTCTTTAAGTTCTCCCTTCCAAAAAAAATTAACTTCCGCCATATTTTCTGCTGGCTAACAAGCTTGACTAAAATATTAAGAAAAGTTACACTAATACCAAATACTTTGAATATCAGACAAAAAACACGACCTGTAGAGAGCTTACACATATATAAAGTTGTATAATAATACACATATGTGGGCCTGAATGAGGTTTCGAATCTCAAAACTTCTAGGGGTCAAGGTCAGTAATAATTAAAAGGTCTCAAGCCAGGGTCTTGCTTGTATAATGCTGACGGCATGAATAATTTTATTTTTAAAGAAAACTTGCTGAAAACGCAAACCAGCGATTTTGTAGGATATGCTGATTTTAATATAACACCGTATTTAAAGTATTTTGTTTTCTTCTAATGTAGTTTCTTGTTGATATCCACTTTGAGTTAGCAATGAACATTGCTAATGGCACTGAGATGTTGTGTCCTAACTAAGACAGACTTAGGTTCACCCCAATCCTCCCACTGACCGGCTTCAACACAATAACAACCGCATACAACCGTGAAACAATGCTGCTCCTACGATATTTTGCTTTTGTTAAATTAGATAATAAAAAGGATCAAAATTCTCAGTTATTTTATATCGGAAAACACACGAACGAAAGTATATTACATGATAAAATGTTCACATATTCTGACGAGTACGAGTTTTGATGTAGGTTGAAGCGTTTTGTCACACACTGTATATAAGGGGCATTGTAACCTTGGCGTCACATTGTATCCGGTTACAAAAGAAGCCATTACGCGTTGTAACAAATCCTGTCTTTTACAAATCTTTATGTAGCAACAATCGACACTGGCGTTTGTAAGTTGCGTAAACATGTTAAAAATTGAATATATAGATTATCTTTGTTTGAAATAATATTGCTATAACTACACTTATACATTAATTTTTGATGAGAGGCAACTTACCTAATAACAACAATAAATAAATTCAATAATAGCAATACGATGTTCATTAAGTAAAAAAACACAATTCGTATGTAGTTGTTGCAAGTTATTTCTCTCATAGTATTTTACTGTTTAAAATAATAATTTTAAAATAAAGTCCCTTACTGAAAGAATTTTTGCAAATATCTTCACTTAATTGAAATTAACCATTAGTCTAATGAAATATTAATTTAGCATCAACTTATTACTTCCTGACAGTTTCAAACCACCAAGGATTTCACCACTTATGGAAAGCCTTATTAGACATATTAACGAGTATAATTAAAAGTGAATATTATACATTAATTTTTATAAAGACGATATTAGTCTCGGCTCGGTTTACACATTTTGTGTTCAAATTTCTTTAGTTATGAAGGTGAATATTAATGATAAATATTTGTCTCAGTAGACAAGCAAAACATGGGAAGAGGTTCGCTAATTGGGCAAGCTTAAACGTAAACCCAGGAATTTCACTTTGAAATAATAGTTAACTAAAATCTACACGCAAACACGATTAGACGAACACTATTATTTCAAACATCGTTGCGATGGAAATACAAAAATCCTTAAAATAGCAGAAAATAGAATGATAAAGAAGGATCCTGATATAGATAAATTTAAATGGAACGAAAAGAATCTCAAATGTAAACAAAGTAATAACCAGCGATATTAAATTTTACTTTTTTTTATTAAGGAATTACAGACTTGTCCGTAAGTTATAACCAGATTATAATTGAAGTCAACCTTTATTTCATAGGAGATAAATGTCAAAGACACTATATTTAAAGTAAACATTTTCACTGCTGAAACAATAAAAACACACACACTACGGTTGGATTGTTAAACAAATATGATAAGAAATTGATGTTTTGTACTACTAATACGTAGCCTAAAACATAGATAGTTTAAAAAAGGCGCAATAATTAAAGCAACTTTACAATTCAGCTAACAAGTTATGAAAATATTGGTTAAACCCTCCAATTTAATCATGAAATAGCATTTCAGCATTAAACAACGCTGCGTTAAGCTAATACAACTCTTGAGAGAAGGAAATTACAGCTGGCAATAAAGAACCACTTTAACCGTTACATTTACATTGTAATGTCTGTAAATAGATTTATATCTCACTGGATATAACACTTTACTAGTGCTTCTACGTTATTGCCACTTATAAATTTCAAACCATTCTCCAATGCGTTACCTGGAGCTTATATGCTTGCAAGACTTACCGTTAGTACGAGTAGTAGGATTAAATAACTCTAATCCATATTCCACTAAAGTTTTGTTGACGTTTTCACAAATTTGTTCGAAAAGTGAGCATATTTTTCTTATGTGGATAAAGCCGTATGTGACCTAACGTTTATAAAGTGTGGGAGTTTAAGAAGTGTCAATACCCGTTTTGATGGCATGTGTGTTTGCTATAAAAGTTTGTAAATTTCATTTCATTATAAAATATTCCTCCGAAGATCAAAACCAAGTCCTCTGGTAAAAGCTCAACTTGTATTGTCAATTTCTAATTTTGGTATTTGAGATACAAGAGATTATTTAGATGATTATTAAGATTATATTAATACAGTATTCCCTTACAGATTTTAAAGAAGAAAACATAAAAAAAGAAAGAAAATGGATATTAAAGATGAAATACAATGTGAAGAGCTAAGCAGTGACGTTTATGAACAGTTCACAAATTGCATATTCAGGTTCATTATGAACACTGCCACATCAAGACTTGCTTTGTAGACCACAGTTTCATTGTGATGCTACAAAAGAAGTCATTACGTTTGTGCCCTGTTTTATTTCCTAGCTCCTCTTTCCTGAAAACAAGGGTTTCGTAACTCAATAACTAACTACATTGACAACTACTAATCTATTTGAGTGCCGACAAGCATGAGGGTAATTAAACAAATATGGTGAGGAATGAGTGTGATGAGGGTTGTGAGTTGGGTGAGTGGTTAACTTTTAACGATGTATAAATTAATAGCCCAATAGTACAGGATTAACGTGACTTAACCACGCAGGTGATGGTCTGACTATGTATTGATGGTATCGATGATCGGGTATCATTAGAGATACCTGACTATGATGTATTAGAACAAGACCACCTCCTAGTCATGAAGTCAGTATTGTCGAATTTCCTCCACAATGGGAAAATGATATATTCAAGGCGTCAGCAAGGTAAACCCCAGGGTGACCCGTGCCTGAAAGAGTACGTGACATGTCGAATTGACTAGGTGAATAATCTCTTCACATTTTGTAATACTTTAAATTTCCTTTGTAAATATCTCACTAGTTTGTTAACCAGCAAAACTTCGATAAAGGGAGGAATATGAGTTTTAATTATCCAAATTCCAGCGTAATTTCCTTTCGTAATATGTATTCTTATGATTGCCCCGTAATCTGGCCGAGGGCAAGCAGGCTGTGAAGAAATTCTAAAGAAATCACCATGCCAGCGGTATTAAGTGCTTAGTTCCTGTTAACTTTAAGCACGTGGTTATATGTATAGAATAATACATAGAATAAATTTAACAATACAGTCACAGAGCGAATGTGCTAGTTGAGTTTCAGTATAAAGCGTGCACACGATTAGTACGCTTTTTTTTAATGCAATGTTGTGAAGTAATGAATTCGAAATGTTAAAAACCGAGTTACCTAATTGTGAAAACCTTCTAAAATTTCTACACTACAAATTAGAAAATGTAAAAATCTCAGGAGAAAATATCAACCAGTAGCAAATAACCGAAACACTGATGATTTCATTATTCGATGCCTCAGTATACGTTAAGCAGAAAAACAGATAATTTTTTAACATACTTACTAAAGTAGAATTCTTGAAAAACGTCAACTGGAAGTTACAGTTAAATGTTCAGCAGTTAGATTTAGAACTTTGCAGTTACACAGTGAGCGATAACAGTGAGAAAATCGAGCTTAATGAATATAACTGAGTAACGTTTGTCTGAACAGAAATTAAATCTTCCACTGTCTGTAACATCCGGCGAGCACATAAATCCTTTCACCGTGATACGCTTAGAGTAAACATTTCAACAAACATATCAGCTGACACTTGGCACAGTTAACAGCTGTGTACCCGTGCTTCACCACGGAATACTTTTACACTTTTCACTACGTCTTCTAAAATCAGGCCTTTAGCCACCTGTGTTTCTTTGTTAACTACCACAACATTTATTCATACATTTATTCAGGTTATTAGTTATACAGTTTTTTGGGGAAACAATAGAAATACGAATTTGGTATCTATTGCAAAACAGAATATAAGTGTTTTAACTTAAAATAAAGTTATCCAAATTAAGAATATTGAGCAGTCGATATTTCAAGGTCTAACCGAGTATGGTGGGGGGGGGAAGTGAGGAGGACTAGCGAATAGCGCCCGGTCAACTGCAAGAAAATAATAATCGGCCAACTTAATATTTTTTGCTGTCGTTTCTACCTATTCATTCCAATTCAGTAATTTCAGTCAAAAATAAAGTAAATATTCTAAACCCATTTAAATTATAATAAAACCATTTTAAAGAATTTCTTAGTTTGAAGTTTGTTGTTGACGATGGAAGACATATTTCAAGTTGATAAAAGTGTTGTTTTATTTTTCCCAGAAGATAAATGAATAGAACTGAGTGTCATTTGTTATGGCGGGGTGTCGTCCTTCTCGGAGAAAAATGAGTTTTTAAATGAGGTTTGTAGATGGATCATTACGAGCACATGCCGTTGAAAGTGATATTCGGGGCGGTTTGTTTCCTCTAAATGAATAAAACTGTAACAAAACTCACTCAGTGTCTTCATTTCTTCATTTCTTGTGTTGAAAATTACTTATTTGATTCCTTATTTAACCGGTGGAGGGGGGGGGGTTGTTCTAGACAACGGTTGGACATTATAGCTTAGGTAAATGAGAAAACCCAATTATATTGTTTGATTGGAAATATTTGACCACACACAAGTTTTTAAATTGGATGTGCTAGTGCAAAAGCGAGAGTTTGTACAACTTTTGCTTTTTTACAAGACGTCCTGTTAAAATATCCCGGCACGAGCAGCTTTATCCTCGGGTGTTTGTTAACTAAATCACTATTTGAGATGCCGACCGATGGAAATATAAGGACCAACGACTTAACGTGACATCCGAACTACGCAGGTAATGGTATGATATGTCTAAACGATGGTGGGAGTTTATGCGGGTATCATCAGAATGATGATCACTGAGACTATCTGAGCCGCTTAAGACCTATATCATACCCAAACCTTGCCTCCATGAAGCTGGATTACAGGACCACGCCACGAGTCTTAGTCACCATTGTATTGCAAGTTCAATGTTGTTTGAGGTAAAATTTGATTACGGAAGTTGTCCACAGTCTTTAGTGAACAAGAGGAACTCGGCGTTCCAAAATCTGGAACCCGTTGTCAGGTGAAAAGTAACCTAGAACTTAACATAAAACCTTAAGACATGAGTTGGCATAGCCCGTATTTCTTAAACGTATTCAATTTTAAAACAGCTAGCCTAGAAAACAATACAACATGCACTGACTCGTTAAGAAATTTAAACACAATTAGAGAAACAGAGCACGCCCACGGCAAGTGACAGCTGTCAATCAACTGGTTGGCTGCCTTGGAGTAATGATCGACCAATCACAGACGTGTATCAGACTGACCATTGGTAATATAGAGCACAAAATGCATGTTTATGCACAGAAAATAAAGGGGAAGAGGTTCCTGAGATGTTTGACGAATGAGCCAGTTTTTCCTAACAGAACTGAAAATGACTAATAAGAACTAATGAGAAAGGAACTATTTATGCCAATGAGGATTAAATTCTTCAGTTTAAACAGAATGAACCGGTTTTCCTAAAAAGGGAGAACGGAAAGTTACGTTGTAGTGATTGTTTCCATTTTTATTGCCTATGACCAAACTACGATATCATAATGTTTTGTGGTATGGTTTTGGTTGCTTTTCAAATTCAAATTCAAAACATCCTTTATTCAATAAATGTACATATTGCACAATGAATAGTGTCTTAAGTAATAAACAGTAAAATTAAACAAAATTGTATAAATTATCTTAACAGTCTGAGCAATATTGATACAAATTCAAAGTTCCTCTACCTTATTTCACTGGTATGATTGTAATGTTTAAAAAGTAAATCAAACAACAATTAAATCACTAACATAACAAAAACAATATAATCTGTACAATACAATCATCATAACACAAAACATAATCATGACCTTTTGTTTTGTACAGACAAAACTCCAAAAACACAAATTGTTTTACTTATTAAACAATTAAAACAAATATAAAACTATTAAGTATTTATCCCGTATATAAACTATTATATATTTAAGTAGTTATTAATTATTAAGTAATTATTATTAAACTATTAAGTAATTATAAACTATTAAATACTTTATACTCTTGAAACCTCATTGACCTCCTTTCAACAAAAGAAAATACACGATGAAAGTGATAATCAATAAGTACTCAGTTTTGAATAATGATGGTTAATGAATTAGTAAAACAGGCCTTGTGTATGGACGGTGTCTATGTAAGCTAACTTAGGTAAGCCGCGGAAAAAAGCAGCTACGACAAATGAATCAGGTTTTATTACTGAAAAGCAGAGGTAGTTTTATTTGCAAAACTAAATATTTTTCCTTTGAACTGTTAAAACCCTCATCTTTTATTCAACATAGCTTGGCGTAATGGCTCTTAAAATCTGATACTTTGGCAATGTTACAAAGTAATCCGCATAAAATGAGCTCTTACGTCCAATCGTAGAACAGATTGAGTAAATTTAGTTGTTGTTTCTCCAGAAATATAAAATACGCAAGCTTAAGTGCACTCAGATCGGTCATGTACTATTTCAATTTTTTCATAAGAGCACCTTAGAACAAACCGAGTTTATTTGAATGTTAAACCATTACGTTTTGTATTTAAATAAAAAATATGTAAAAAGTTCACTATTGTAATCTTACGTAACGATTTTTATGGATCTTTCAATAACAAATTTAGTTGAGCAAACGGTTTGCATACATTTAATGTTTTATAAATACTCAGACTTATTGTTGATACATTTTAGGTCGGCTCTGGAAACAATCTAAGAATACAAAATTAGATAATTATAACACGACTTCACACAAATTGGTTTATTCTTTTGTAGCAAAAGGTCTGTACAGGTGGAAATTCAAATTTGTTGAAGACCTTTGTAAAGTTAACAAATTTATTAGTCCACGTAAACACATTAAAATATAACAAAAATAAAAAAATCCAAACAAATTGCTTTAAAAAATTAATCTCTAGAAAGGTTAGGACGTTTTACTTAGAACGTTGCTTTTAAAAAGAGAGTTCATCCACAGTACATCAAATAAAGAAGCTGTGTGTTTGCTTTAATGCTTAACACATCAGAAACGCAATGCGTATTAATTTTACTGTTATATGCAAGGGTGATGTTATATAGGTACGTACTTAACTAGTTATGTGTAATATACAAAATACATTGCACTAGTTTACTGCTAGTAGATAAGGACATCCACACATAACTCTAAATAAGCAGGCACAGTTTTAAAGAACTTTTAGTTTTTGTTTGGAAATAGGTTTACCTCATTCATGACAGAAATATAGCAACAGATAATTATTATGAATTAAAAGGTTGTAAACCGTCAGAAATTATTCAACTTTACAGAAATTCTCATTATAAAATCAAAAATAAAGTAAATCACTTAGAATATAAATATCGTCATGTGTTACAACAAACAACCCATGTTGAACTTACTGATTTAACTCCCTCTATTTCTAACCGATATACAAGTCTGAGAGCAATGTTTAATTACTAAAAGAAAATTGGACTGCTGTCGCGAGATCCATTGAGGGAGAATTTATAGCAGCAACTTCTCTAGTTTCAAATGAAAAGAAAATATACTGACCTTTTCGTTTTATTTCTCGTCTTTATTTTTCTTTCTTGAAAACTAGAATAGTCAGTGTCGATTTTGCAAAAGTGTTGTTTTAAGAGTTGCTTCGAAGCGAACTGAAGAGTCAAGTCTTCTTTCTAAAGTTGAGGCGAATACGAGGTATTTTTCAATAAGCCCTCAATGTATATATCTTATCATTACAATAATCTATCTTTGTTTATCTTCTTTTATCAATAAACTACCTGTGCATACTAATTATTCAAATACACTGTCAACGCTTCGCTGTTTCTTGCTTACACAGGAAACTGTGAAATCTTTGTTTATTTGTTAAATCTCAGATGAGTAATCCTATTTCTTGGGACCCGAATCTCTCTTTTAACTACAAAAAGTACACATTAGAGTGTTTTCAGTTCTTCTACTTAGAAACTAACGTTGTTTGATCACTATAGCAACAAGTCCCTTGTAGTTCCATGTTAGGTTGAACTTTAGACCCAGTTGTACAGGAAAATGTGATTTGATTGTATCAATTTAAGATAACTCTGGAAAAAACAAAACTTTAAATATAGTGGAACTATATAATAATAAATAAAAGACCTTTTTGATTTGATTTGAGAGAAATATTGGCGAACAAACGAAAATTGTTCAAAATTGGCCTTCCTAGGAACTTAATAAAGAGGCACATTATAAAAATAATGATATCGTACAATCACTTCCAAACTAATGGATTTATGTGCTAATCCTGAAATCGTTAAATATTTATAAGTTATTCACTAGACTGTACTGGTGATTGGCAAACCAAATTCTCTTGCATGTAAATTCTTTTCACAGCAATTGAACACCCATTATTCAGATGAGCACTGAGTTGTAAAATTGGATCAGTAATGGACTTTTGACATCAGAGTATATATTTACTGGTTAAAAACCAAAAACATATGGAGGGTGTACAGTAATTTCGGGACTTCGCCGGAGGATTTGCCAGGTCAAAATAACCGAAACATTCCATTAAACATAAGCCTATCTCGCTTAGTTTCCCGTTTGTCTGTCTATCTGTGTTTTTTTTACTAAATAACTTTATTTCCGAGGTCAATTAAGCAATACACGTCTTAAAACTGTGCCAACTTGTTAGTACGTATAATTAAAAGCCATATTTAAAACATAAATTTTACTTACTTTCCCATGTGCTTTAAAAATGGCGGCCATATTACATTTTTTAAGCTTAATAACTTTAAGCACTTTTAAGCTTTATAGTACATACACACGAATAACAATACGTGGCAAATGTTTTTGTGGACATTTTAATACTAAATTTTTGTGCTGCAACAAAGAATAACGGAGATATAACAGTCTTCCTGAACATACTCTTCTATTTACATTTGAGAAACATGACCAAAAACTATGTAAAAGTTAAGGTTTGGGATCAGAAAACTTAAATTGCTCCGTTGTTCTTTTACAGCACAACAAACGTCGTCATAAAAAAAACATTTGCAACGTATAGTTATTCTAGTGTATTTACTATAAAGTTTAAGGGGTTTGAGTTGTTAAGCTTAGAAAACTTAATATGGCCGCCATTTAAAACCAAAAGTAATTTAAACTTTTTTTAAATATTGGTATTAACAAATATCAAAGTTGGTCTTTACCAACTAACAAATGTGGAAAGTTTCAAGTTTGTAACTTAATCGACTTCATAGATAAACACATTTTAGTTAAAAACACAGACATACAAACAAATAAGCGAACTAGGACTCTTACCGGATATTTTTGTTAGTTTGACTTGTTTAACTACCTGGTGAAGTTTGATTCCCTTATTACTGGACACACTGTTTATTTATAATGTACATGATACGTTATTTATGTACAAGACAATTCTGATTAATTTATTCAATACACTTAAAACTTTTCTAGTAGAAGTAGTATTTGCAAATTTAGTTTTATTACCGTACTGTAAAACTGATACGCATAAGCAATGTGTTAATCTAAACTTAAATAGTTTAACTATCTTTTGTATGCTTGATTAAAAATCATCTGATGACACGAAAAAGGAATGAAATTAGAGGCAAATTGTTATTATTAGTTTAGATAAAAGGGTTTGTTATTTTAATGGGCATAACATCATGAATAACTGACATTTGAATGGCAGTTTTGAGTTCTGTTACAATAACGAAAAGCTAGAGGAGTCGGGAAATGTAACACCGACAGAGTTAAACATCAAGAACTATTTTCATGCAAATCAAGTGAGAACAAATGTTTACAAGTGACTTCAAAGTAATGATTCCATGCATTTTTACAGACGAAATTCCAGATTGATTGTGGAACAATAGTGGGATTAAAGAATATTTTCTATACAGGGCGTAAAACTTTTACTTATTCATATTAAATAACAAAAAAGTAATATGAGTTATACTCTTTTAGATAGTTTTGTAATGAAAGTAGGTTTTAAAAAAAAATATTATTTTATAGATTTGATTCTAGTTGTTTCAGATTTCAACGCGTCCAAACTTTATAATTAGGTTGAGATTACTCGACCTCGTAGGGTGTACCATCTTCAGTCACTGATTTGGTTTGAGTGTGATCATGGTCTCAGAACCGAAACATGTAACTTATATTTTATTGTACGAAATATTTTAACGGTGTTTTTCTCTTTCATATTCATATACCTTAGCAATAAATGTTAGTATGTCCTTTTCGATACACTAACATGTATTGATAAGAAAAGCTTATAGCAAAAATTATATAATATTACAAGCAATACAACCGCAATATTAGAGAGGCAAAATGTGAATTACTGAAGATCAGAGATTAAGAAAATATTTCTCCTCGATCAACTAGTGGTTAAATGAATGCAATAACGTAATATTCTTATCTTTTCAACAAATAAGACTTATTAGTTCATTTTATTTGGAAACATGAGATATGCATGCAGTCAGAGTGGTAAGACCCAGATCCGGTACCATGAAATTACCACCAATCTTGACCTCTAGAACACATTTACAGCATTTGGTCAAATCTATACATATATAACATGTATAAATGTGTGAGCTCTCATTAGGTTGCCTTAGAGTCAGACTTTCATAAAATTTGGTATACATGTTCCTTTAGTAACTATTTCGGTAAGGTTCCTTAGTCAGAAAAAATAGAATGCCAGAAGTCTGCTATGGATGGGAGGGAGGGTGAGTTTTCACCCAAAAATAATCCAAAAACAGAACATTTTTTAACAGCTCCGCAATCCCCATAATAATAAAGGATGCAAATATGGGGTCGAAAGCCGAAGTGAGTCAGAGAGCGAAGCGAATTAGAGTTGCACATTGTAAAGAAACTCGCTTAGCTGCGTGCCGGCCCGGTTCCATTTTATTTTACCGTGATGATTTGAGTTATTAATCAAGAATCAAAACGGTTTAGATAATCCAGGCCAGAGGCTTGCTCCAAGTTGGGCTGAACTACAGTTAGAACCAAGTTGAGCAGAAAATGGTGTTTCAATTGTTCAAGTTTTGGAATATGCTGGATCCTACACTTCCACCAAGTTTCTACCAGTCTTCATTCACTCGGCGCTCCTTTCCGTTTTAATAACTTCTTATTGTTAACAAATATATACTCTGGAATGTTTCAACCCGTTTAGTAGAAAAACGTACCTACGTTTTGGGGAGCTGGAAAACTACATTGTCAAAGGCTTAACCTAAACTTACACTTCGTTATAGTATACCTAAAACCCATCTAAGAAACATGCAATGTATTGTACAAGAAAACTACATTGTATGCATTGCCTTAGTAACACGATGAAGAAATCTTTAACTCTGAAAAAGAAAGTTTTGATAGTAGAAGGCAGAGGAAAGTGCATAGCCACCTAGGCCCTATCACAAAAGCAAACGCACTAAAACTAGATTTTTTATATAATATGTGTCATGTTTATTATACTAGGTTTTAGGTAACTTGTATACTATAAGGTTATGTAAGTTTAGATAGGGTCCGTGTCGATGGTTTTTCTAACATTCCAAAAACAGAAGGAGTTCAATCCTGAAATCCCTGGAGACAATTGATGTGTACGAGTATATTTGTAAATCGACAAAAACAGATAATCTCAATCTAAATCTTTAAAATAAAATACAACGGTTTTACAATTGTGAGTAAATTGAAGAGAAATTATATATAATCACACAAAAATAGGTTTCCAATCGTAATTTTGGACACTCGCGTTAAAGTAACAAACTGTGTGAACCAAAAGCATGAAAATTCAGCTAGAAATCAGCAATTCAATGTGCTAAGGCAAACATTGTATCATTAATATGTAGATGACAATCACAGCCAACAGCTAACATTCACAATATTGAGATGAGATATACAATCATCACAATAGATGAAGCACACACAAGTTTGATACAGGTTTACACTAGTTAAACTAGCAAAGCGCGGTCTCTGCTTTAACTCGACTTCTTATCATTTACGTTGTTGATTTTTGGTTTCTAGTATTTGTCTAGTAATTTTAGCTGTAACTATGGTCACGTTTTCTTGACATTTGGTACATACTAGGTACTTTCTGGTGACAGAGAAAATTAATTTGATATAATATTCCCTGTTGTAAAGTGTTGATTGCTTTTCTTGAATTTTGATTCTATATCTTTATACAGGGTGTCACAGCAAAATGTGTAGCGCACTATGCAGAACCGGGTTTTACGTACAAAAGTAAGTCGAAAGTGCCGGGTAACACTTTTTTTATTTCGGCTTAGTTTAGCCGTAAATCGCAATTTTGTAAATATTTGAAAATATGAAATAACTCAAAACTTCTTTGAGAATTTTTTTGAAATTTGATATAAACCTTAATTGTTTTTATAATAACAATATTAACCTAAACATTTTTTATCTTACTTGACACATTTAAAAAAGGCGGTCATGTAAAGATTTCAAAGTCAAATCCCACTTTGATTCCATTAGAACTTGAAAATTGAAATGGTCGCCATTTTGTAGTTTGACAAGTTAGATACAAAATATTTTTGGCAAATGTTATTAGAAACACAATTAAGGTTTATACTTAGTTTTACAAAAATATCTCAAAGGGCCTTTAAATTAGTCATTATCTTAAACAATTACAAAATTGCGGATTACGGCTAAACCAAGTCGAGATAAAAAACAATGTTATTCAGCATTTTCGACTTACTTTTATATGTAGAATCCGGTTCTGCTTAGCGCTCTGCACATTTTTGTGACGCCCTGTATAGTAGTGTAAATATCGCTTTCCTTCTCTGCTGGGCTTCCTGCTACCTGACACGTCTGTCATAGTCAACTAGTTATTTATAAAAAAGCGTTAAAACCATCATCTTTACATTCATTCAGTTTCATTACCTTCGCACAACACTTTGTTATTTATACTTTCAACTGCCGACAAGTTCGAAAATTTATGGTAAGTAGTTAATCTATGTATTTATTACTCGATTCTAATTTTGCAGTTTGGCAATTTCGACGTATATATGAATTCCGGTTTCATTATTTTGGCTTTGTGTTAGGATCTTCCCAAATAACTTATGATCATTGTCACTTGAGGAATGAACTGCGCGGTTTACTGTTCACGGAGCTCATCAGGTTTACTCAACCCAGGCTTAGATCATCTCAGTTACAAATGGACTACGGGAAGAATCATGTTAGAACATAGTTACTGCAGCACCAAAACCTGTACAGTGCACTAGGCTGCCCAGCACCAGTGTTTGTTCCCACACAAGTTTGTCTGTTTGTTGTGTTTGTTACCCTTTGCTGGTTGTTCCTGTCACCTGTTTGTAGTGTTTGACGTTTGCAGTGTTTGTCCCACACAAGTTTGTCTGTTTGTAGTGTTTGTTACTTTGCAGTTTGTTTCACAACAAGTTTGTCTGTTTGTAGTTTGTTGTGTTTGCAGTTTTGTTCCCACACAAGTTTGTCTGTTTGTAGTGTTTTTTGTTTGCAGTGTTTGTTCCACACAAGTTCGTCTGTTTGTAGTGTTTGTTCAATAACAAGTTTGTCTGTTTGTAGTGTTTGATAATTTGCAGTGTTTGTTCCACACAAGTTTGTCTGTTTGTAGTGTTTGCACCCTGCCCACAAGTTTGTCTGTTTGTAGTGTTTGATAATTCTGTGTTTGTTCACACAAGTCACAAGTTTGTCTGTTTGTTGTGTTTGTTTTGCAGTGTTTGTTCACACACCTTAGCAGTTTGTCTCCAGAAAGTTTGTTCCCCAATACAAGTGTTTGTAGTGCTTCATAATGTAGGTTTGTTCCTCCATCAAAGTCTGTCTGTTTGTAGTTTTATTCTGTTTGTTCTCCTAACAAGATTGTCTGTTTGTAGTGTTTGGATAATTCCAGGTGCGTTTTGTTCTTCACAATTATTTTGTTGCCTGTAGTGTTTGATAACTGTTTTTTGTTCCCACACAAGTGTTTGTAGTGTTTGATAATTTTGCAGTCCCCACACAAGTTTGCTGTTTGTACTGTTTTATACACCTTTTTTGTAGTGTTTAATTTGACTGTTTGTGTTTGTTCCCACACAAGTTTGTCTGTTTCTATGTTTGATAATTTTGCAGTGTTTGTTCTCTACTAACAAGTTTGTCTTATTATAGTATTTGATAATTTGTAGTGTTTACCTCTCACAAGTTTGTCTGTTTGTAGTGTTTGTTTTTTGCAGTTTTGTTCTCACACCAAGTTTGTCTGTTTCAGGTGTAAATTTGCACTTTGTTCTGTCAACAAAGTTTGTCTGTTTGTAGTGTTTGACAGTCTGTTCCTCAACAGTGTTTGTTTCCACACACTTGATTTGCAGTGTTTGTTTCTCACATCAAGTTTGTCTGTTTGTAATTGTTTTAGTCTTGCAGTGTTTGTTCTCAACAAGTTTGTCTGTTTGCAGTGTTTGTTTCACACAAGTTTGTCTGTTTGTAGTGTTTGTTCCCACCCACATAAGTTTGTCTGTTTGTTCCCCACACGTGTGTTTTATTCCCAATAAGGTTTGATACCCATGCTGTGCATCCCACACAAGTCTGTCTGTTTGTACTGTTTGATTCTTTGCAGTGTTTGTCTCACACTCAAGTTTGTTGTTTGTAGTGTTTGATAATTTGCTGTTTGTTCCTCACTATCACGTTTGTCTGTTTTGTAGTGTTTGATAATTTCCAGTGTTTTGTTCCTTACCAATAAGTTTGTCTGTTTGTAGTGTCTTTGATACTTTGCAGTGTTTGTTCCCCAATGTTCTCAGTTTGTAGTTCTGATAATTTGCAGTGTTTGTTCTCATCACAGTCTGTCTGTTTGTCCTGTTTGATTCTTTTGCAGTGTTTGTTCACACAAGTTTGTCTGTTTGTAGTGTTTGTTCCCACTCAAGTTTGTCTGTTTGTAAGTGTTTTTCTGATTTGCAGTGTTTGTTCCCACACGTTTGTCTGTTTGTAGTGTTTGATACTTTGCAGTGTTTGTCCCCACACAAGCCTTGTCTGTTTGTAGTGTGTGCCATTCTGCAGTGTTTGTTCCTCAGGTAACAAGTCTGTCTGTTTGAGTGTGTTTGATTCTTTGCATGTTTGTTCCACATCATAGTTCTGTCTGTTTGTAGTGTTTGTCCAATCAAGTTTGTCTGTTTTGTAGTTTTTGATACCTGCAGTGTTTGTCTCAACATCACACAAATCTGCACTGTTTGTAGTGTTTTTCTCACTTACTGTCATTTGTCTGTTTGTAGTGTTTGATACCTGTAGTGTTTGTTCCCACATCAAGTGTGTCTGTTTGTAGTGGTTTATACCTGTAGTGTTTGTTACCTCACATAGGTGTCTGTTTGTAGTGTTTGATACCCTGCAGTGTTTGTTTAAGGTGATGTTTGTTCAAGAGAAGGTTCAGTTGAGAAAGTCAAGTCTGCAGTTTACGTGTCAAGTCTGCTTCTATGGAAAACCTCTAGAGTGACTAAATCCTTAATCCTGAAACCAAACGTGATCTCATAAGACCGACTGGGCTATACTCCAGAGTTTCTGCAAGATCACACGCAAAATTAAAGATTGCGAAACGTTTTTTTATATAATTAAAGATTGCGAAACGTTTTTAAGGACAGAAACTATGATCTCCAGTTAATGTCAGCAAATTTCACGGATCAATCATGGTTAAGTAAATGAATTTGTATTTGCAAGTGGACTAAGCGAGAACTAAGTTAAAGAGCCCCGCTAATAGTTATCTTTCAATTTACATAGTAAAAGCCTACTTGATCCTTCTTCTTCTTACACAGTTTGCCTTTTTTACAACTGAAACCCCACTTAACCTTTGATATAATCAACATTATTTATGAAAGTACCCAACACTTTACCTTAAACGAATTTTGTAGAGTATTATTGGACTCTATACCATTAAAACCTATATGTCATTTCGTTATAAGACTAGTTAATTAGTTTATACAAATTAAGAAATGTATCTGTTTTTAGTCTTATACCACATTTTAATGAAGTTTGACAACACTTTTATTGTAATTTTTTTATAACTTTATTTCAGGGATAGAACAGTTTTGGAAATTACCGTTCAGATATGTAACGTGCATAATAATGTATCATAAAAACGTACGTCCTTTTTAATGTCTCATAACTTTGGACAAATGCTACTTTCATTTAAAACATGCTCCAACTAAACACTTCCGTAGCTAAAGTGAAAAGGCAACCTGTAGAGTAAGTTGTATCATTAATTTTATTTTAAATGAATGGTGACACCAAACGGTATAATCAGTGATGTGAATAAACTATACTTATAAGTAAATACTTAATAAGTAAAGTAATTTAGTTTAGTAAATACTTATTATAGGTGAATAATTTTTCTGTACCTTAACGGAAAGAGAAAAAATTATTCACCTATAATAAGTATTTACTAAACTAAATTACTTTACTTATTAAGTATTTACTTATAAGTATAGTTTATTCACATCACTGATTATGCTTTTTTCTCTCTATATACACCGTTAAAAACGTAAAGCTTTCGGTTATGACCACTGGAGTATTTCATGTATAAGGGTTAATTTAGTTGCAATTACTGTTAGGTTGGCAACAAGGTTCTATATGTAAGTGATTCACTAATGCAATGAAGCCAGCCCATTGCCCAGTAACCAAGTTGACCCTTCTGTTCCAATCGGTTTCAGCCTCTTCTTCAACATTCCACAGTTATGAAACTGCGAACAATTTCTTAAGAAGAATATCCGTTTGAAATACGAGTATTGTCTTCGAAATAATAGTATAACATAAAGCAAGTTTTACAGGTGACTGGTGAGTAAATGTGTGACTTAACGAGTAAATGTTTAAATAATTCCCGGCATACTACCCCTCTCATCAATACAGGGTTATTACAAATGATGTTCCTGATTTTGATTAAAAATATTAATGGGTAAATTTATTTTGAGACCTTGTAATTGGTACCATTGGAAAGAAAAACTCATCAAGTTTTATTTATAATGGTTTGGGTGGGTACCTACTGTTTCTTAAGTCAATTGTTGTACGTGTTGCTTGAAGACAGTAATCCTTGTTGTGTGATGGATTATCACATTAACTAATTTTTCATTAGTGTGCAACCAATTTTTAGAACCAAGTTTAATGAAGATTCTCCTAGTAACCAATCTAATCCCAAGTAGTACGAATTGCCACATTCGTAAAAAAATGTTACTAAAGCTCATCATTTGTGCTTGGGGCATGAATCGGGCGCGGAGAATCGAATGATGACGTACTCCTGAACTGGCCACCAATATCTTCGGATAACACTCTCCATTATTTTTTTCTTGTGGGATACATAAAAAATAAGGTGTACACACCAATATTACCATTAGCAAACCTGAGATCCAGCAATGGATTACCAATGTCATCGAAACGATGTATCAAGACTCTTATCAACTTATGGCAAGAGCTTGATTATAGGATTGAAATCTGTTGTAGCACAAGGGATACCCGTATAAAAAATTTATAGTTATGAGTAATTGTAATGAAACGTTTTGAGTTTTTCTTAAAATGCAAACATTTTGTTTCTTTGTATAACATATAAAAACAGTATATATAACGTATTGAAAAATACTGTAATCAAAAACAAAATACTAGCCTGTTAAAACCGGTTAAAATGTGAAGAATACCATTACTTTGTTTGATGTTAAGTAACATTATTTTTTTATTATATGAAAAAAGAGTAATTTGAACTCTTTTTAAGCGTGAATGTTTAATACATTTAAATATTTAATAGTGTTCTAGGAAATTTAATAATTTTAAAAGTATTAAAAAGATGCACAGATTTTCGAAAGCTTTGGAAATGCAACTTTGTGCTATCAAGGAAAAGCCTGCACTACCCAAGCAGAGTCGGAAGTCGTTCCCTACTCACAAAATGTCAAGTAACGCTAACATTATTTTACATCAAGCTACTTCATGGCAAAACAATAGTTATCATTATGTTATTTACAATAAAAGTGTTAATTCCATCTTTCCTTAGTAAAACGTACCTTCAACGTACAAAAGACATAACTCGCCTTGTTACGACTAAGCTGTCACATTATGCGAGCACGTGGTCAGGTAACTCTTTATCTTGACATTGTGACTCTCTCAGGGACAGTCATGTCTGAGAACGTGGTTCTGTTTCTGAGCATATTGCACATTTTGTAAAAGTAAGTAATAGTAAACTTTTACTTGACAACTTGTTTTCAGATGTACTCGTGGCAGTAGTGGTAGCGTAACAGCTTGATTCTGTGACATTCAGTCACTAAAATTCAATGCATTTAAATAACTTAAGTAATTTAAAAGTATTTTACAAACTGCAATGCATTAGATATCAATGGTTAAGTAGCTCAGTGATGCCAGCAATATCAGCAGTTATTTGGTTCACTGTTTACAACTACACTTCCTGTAACTAGGTCATTGCGTGTTAGGCCGGCCACACACTGGATCAGACACAGACAGTCTCAGTCAAAGACGTCTTTAGTCGTTTCTGTCTGTTTGACTTTTCTGACTGATCCTGTGTGTGGGGGTTTTAGTCGCTAAGCGTCATGACTCTTCGTAGAGAACATTGTCATCTGGTTTCCCTCCATTCCCAGTACAGCGGTCAGTCAGATTGTTGTATTGTGTATTTAAGTGCAAGTATTTAATTTAGCTTGAAGATGAACTTTGAAGAGGAGGAACACTAGCCAACAATTTATCTACATCCACAAAGTTTAAGACATCCTCACTGTCAACGATCGTGGCTTCTGACGACACGACTAAAACCAACTGCACTCAAAAACCTTGGTAAACTACTACGCAGTAAATTGGCAGTGAACAGCTGACTCGAAGTAGGAAGAAAACATCACGTGACAATGAGGGGATGTGGGGCGCGCATGCGCAGGAGGCTGTGACGGACAGTGTCTAAACGTTTTTGACTAAACGTGTCTTTTGAGGAAGCTCAAGCGTCAGTCAAGGAAAAAACTTCTTTAGACGTCTGTTTGCGTCTGTTCGTCTAGTTCGATGCAGTATGTGGCGATTCCATAGCCAATAGTGCTAAACACCTCCTTTTAGTCGCTATCAGTCAAAATGACTTGCCGTGTCTGATCCAGTGTGTGGCCGGCCTTACGGAGCAAATAGAGCATCCAGAGTGGTTCGCTCAACGTCTTGCTGGTCCAAGGTTTTAATTATATTCTGTCGTTTAAATTTTCGAAAGAAAATTTATTTTACGATATTGAATTTATCAGAGTGATTGCCGTTTCAATATATCTCTCGACCTGTATTATTGGTAGTTTGTTATAGAATAGAATGTTGTCAGAGTACTTGTCTTTTATATTTGTAATTATGTAATATAGTTTTTAAATTTCTTACCCTATGAAATACGGTTGCTATTTTTACAAAAATAAACATAAAGTAGTCTTCAAGCGATCATGTAACGAGTATAAAGGACATATACAGGATTCGTGTACTTTCAATGGGTTTGGTTTTTTTATTGTTTGATTTTAGTTCTAAGCATTTTAAGTTGACTACAAAATTAACGCTGATAAAATCTAGTGAAAGCTCAGAGGAGGAAATAATTACGGTATATGTCCATTGCGAAACATTACAAACATGTACGTAATAATTATGTTGCCGCAGTTCAAATGATTAAGCCTTAACAAGTATTTTGACATATCTATAATCTAGTTCTTTAGGTTCACACCACGTCAAATCATCAATCATAACCGTTGCTAACTATACGATGTTAACAATAATTATTACGACTTTTTTATGTGGTGTATTCTAGAAGAACTAGATTATACTTGTGACACTGATCGCAAAAGCGTAAGAGTTAAGTTTATGATATCCTTAAAACTATTCTGTACATAATTCTGTTTCAATTATGACAACACTGGGAATAAGAAAAAGCTAAGCTTAGGGAAAGGAAAACAGTATATATTTTGTTGTGTTTTCAAAAGGAAAGATAATTTAATTTCAGAGAGCTCTTTAGGTTTGGATTCTGGGTTTGACTAAGAACTGCTCACTCACTACACAGCAATGCTTTTATCCTTTCCTGAATTTCCTTGCACTAAATTATTTTTCCAGATTTATAACGACAGTTGTATTTGACATTTTTATATTCTTGCTGGTCAACTGTGGGTCAGAGGTATACAGATGTTCGTTGCTGTATACCTTTACAACTAGCAATTCAATGAGGAATTACAAATAATTATACTGTCATGTATTACGCTAGCTAAATGTAATCACACGCACGTTAAAAGTAAAATGACAAGAAAACCCATGACCTAATTGCAATATAATAGTTTGTCAAACGATTCTTGTGGTTTGAAAATCAACAGCAGTGTTATTAGTAACATTAATTAGGTGTTATTAACGAATCGATAAACATTATTATAATCGTACTTGACATAATCAATGTAAAGAATACGTTACGACCTCTTTAACTTTGAAATATTTATGAAAGAAAATACGTAATAGCTCTAAAAGTTGAAGTGTATAATCGGTATTGTGAAAATTTTGGTTTCAACATCAAAGGTGAAGGCGGATATTAGGCTCTAAACAGATTCTGGAGTTCTAATTTCCGTCAGACGAGGCTCTTAAACCATCTGTTGAGAGAATTTGACAGTGCTTTCTGGTAGCAAACACGCCAACATATTTTGTAGATAATACACTATCTACGGCAACCTTCAAAGGTCGGTTTGGTATAAAAAATCAGTTTTGCAAGTTCATGGTAGAATTAACTGCCCAGCTCTATCTCTATGGACTATGATTTTAATGTATAAAATGATTGATCAACGATACATTGAAAACTATCAAATGACTATATTTGTGGTTACTAAAATTGTAAAACATGCCGTGTAGTAGGAAGCAAGCTGCTAGATATGAAGTTTTCTATTGTGGCATTATTAGACGTAACATTAACATTCACACGAGCAAGAAAACAATAAAAACTGTCAACAATTGATGAATCGTGTATGACTTTGTAAAATTTTGATTATTATATAAAATGTGAATAATTGAATTTAACTTTGTGCTTAAAGAAAATAAATTATCTTTAAGATGTATTTATGCATGAAAAACTAATAAAGAAATCTAAATAAAATGAATTATCAGTGTATATGGACATCAAATATAATCTATCAAATGCTAATCTTGTTTTACAAGATTAATACACGACTAAGCCGTTAACTAAGCAAGCTGTTATAAAACTTTGTCCACTTGTGTTTTGATTATTCACAACGCTTGAATAAAATAAAAATAACGTGTTGAAATTTGTCAAAAGAATATTGTAAATTGGTTTTATACTAAAATAATAATTTCCCAACTGTAGGACCTTATGTCGTTCCTTTCGGTTTGCCAGATCCTATAAGTTGAATTTCTAGCTAAATACGCATTTCGTTGCGCTGGTGCAACATCTTCAGTAGCACTATTTACACTATTACTACAGTTATTTAAGGGTTACGTTAACGCCGACCGCCGAACCCGTTAACGTAACCCGTGCCGCGAGTGTTGTGTAAATATAGTATATAAATAACTGTAGTGATATTGTAAATAGTGCTACTGAAGATGTCGTACCAGCGCAACGAAATGCGTATTTAGCCAGAAATTCATCTTATAGGATCTACTGGCAAAACCGAAAGGTAACTTGTTAAATAGATGGTTTTTATAGTTAATAAATCAATACGTACACCGTATATTGAATGCTAATGCTTAATTTAGACACACTTTACTTCAATGTGACAGGTATTTAACAACACTCGATGAAGGACAAGAAAAGAATCTGTGATCAAGGGTTTTGATAAAATATATAGAATTATACTACCGATGCTAAGAAGGAAAGCGTTTCAACTTAAACTTTACGATAAACGAAAGAATTGATTATCCAAGTTTGAAACTCCTGAGAACTAGTTTTCTATGAAACCTCTTATGGAATCCTTTTATTACTTTCTTTTCGTCTGTACGTTAGTTGAAAACATTCTTCGTATTTTGAGTTCAACTTCGATCATTCTTATAGAAGCACTATCAAAAATATGAAAACACGAAAATGATGAATGCAAAAGACTTTTTATATTTATTAATACATATATATTTTTAAATTTAAATACAGTGCGTTCAATAGGAGATTTGGTTTCGTCTTTTCTAATCTTGCCTTCTCATTACCTACAATATTCTCTTCAAGAACAATAATTGAATGAAACGGATAAATGAGGGTTTAACCCGAACATTAGATAACCCATTGGTCATTAAATAATGTTTGTAAAACCCTACTATGTAGGGAGAAATTTGTGTTCGTTTATGTCATCGCTACAAATCTACAATTTTATAAGGAAAACCAAACTTTGAATGGCCACCATTTTGAAACGGATGATCCGACCAAAGTAGTTAACTAACTTAACCTAGAGATTTGCAAAAGGAAAAAGGAACATTTGTTCTTAATTGTGTAAAAATCCGACTAAAATGCGACCTGTAGAGGGTCATATTTTTGTGTGTTTTATTTATGTTGAACGACATCTTTGTTTTTGTTATATATATCAAGTTTTGTCATTCGACTCGGGAGTGGCTGGGAAGCAAAAAACATTCACTAACTATAAGTAAAAACATTTAATAGAACCGAATTGACATTTGCAAACTAAGAACGATTCAATTGTACAAACCTAATGTAAAACACTGAAAGCATATTTTCACCCTTCTTATCATGAGTATGAGTCAGTTTGGCAATGCTCGGGCTAACGTTTCATACAAATACTTCTAAACAAACGTGGTCATGTTGTTACAAAAGATGAACGCAGACGGAGAAATGCCACAGTATACAGTTGCGCAATAACTCTGGGATGGCGAAGTATCAAACAGCCAAGTTATTGTTATGATTAGCAGCAACTTATAACGACCTCAATTCATCGGAGTGTGAAATGCAACCCTTTGAACAGACAAGAATCACGTGACTTTGAGAACTGGCAAGATCAATGCAACAAGTGCAAAGAAGCTGAACAGTACTTGGTGGAGTCGAGTGATTTTTAATAAACCAATTAAATACTTTTATATTTTTAGCAGTTGGAAAGAAGTAGATTCTCGTTGAGGAGTATTCAGTTTTGAACTTATAGTTGTGTTATAAACTTACTTTATACGGTTCATAACACTAAACTTTGAACAAGAAAATGCAGAATTTAAAGCTAAACCTTTTATTTGGACCTTAAACTAAAAATAGCTTCATTTACTTAACTAAGAAAGGAATGGAGATGATAGTTAATTGACACAAAGCATTTTAAATGATCTATTTCTTTAGTTAGGGGATGGAATTGGGCAGCTCACTTAGCTCTTTAACTAAACCCATTTTGCATAGTTCATATTGTCCATTAACATTCCCACGATATTATGTTTCTAGATACTACCAAAACTTCAAAACTTCATTGTTAAAACAAAAATATATTTAAAAAACTCTGTTGCACTAAAGGCTGATAGTTGTTGGAGGTAAAAGTCCACTTCACGCCGGGCGGAAAACATAAAAGGCGTTAACGTTAAGAGGGACCATCTCGGCCATTTCCTTAATAGGCAATGTCTGGAGTTTCCCTAAATTGTTTTACACAGATGCAGTTAACGTTGAATGAGGGAGCTTTTACAAGTGGAATGGATAATTTCTTCAAACCCAACGAAATTAAAGACTTTGTGAAGTAAAGATTGAACCTTGAATATTTCTACTACATTTTTTTAAACTTCAAGCTGAGTACAGTGCGATTGAAACCAAAGGTATTCGCATAGCTTTAAACATTTTAATTCCCAAAAGTGTTATATTTTTAAAGGTTGTCTTAAGAATCTTTACAGGGTTCACGCTTTATACAACGCATTATACATTTAAAACTGACATGTTTTACCACGACTACTATGTTTTAAATATGCTACTGAAAGTACCCACACGGTGCTCTCTAAAAAACGATGATTGTATAAAGGACTAAAAAAATAATGATAGACTATGAAAGGGGAAATTATTAGTTGGTTAAGCGGTAGATTGACGTTACAAGCTGCAAGTTTGTGATTACCAAGCGTTTATCAGTTTGTTGATAAAGTCTGCACATTTATCAGTGATACAAAGTGGTTTGGGTCACGACATCGCTAAATACAGGGGCAAGTTCAATTGTTTTTATATTTTATGGTTAAAGTTTATATCCAAACACGTGTACTTTTACCACGCAAGTTGGATTTAATTAGTTTTTTATAACACAGTATGAACAAAATATAGTATATTTCATCACTTGGTCCTAAAGTGACACTTTTTGATATGAGCTCAAGTTTTACGTCCGAGGCGTAGCCGAGGATCAAAAAGGATCAAAAGACACTTTAGGGACGAGTGATGAACGATACCTTTGGTTAAAATAGTTAGTTAGTTTACTTAAAACGTTTTGTAAAATATTTTAGAGAATTATGGTGTCAAACGCCACAGTTTTTATTTTCATTGTTTTGTATAAACAGTTGTTCATTTGATTTGCCATTGCCAGTGTTACGATTCGATATTAAATCGACACATGGCCTCAATCTAAAGTTAAATTACCTGCGATTTAGATTGATATTCACAGTTTAGTCGTTGTATCGACTATAAACGATAATCGAACTCATCATTCAACTTCAACAAAACCATTGGGCCAGCTGATGTCCATGCCACGAAAAGATCATTACATGATCTTTTACCCCTAGGGAAAAAATATCATCAAATATACTTTTTGTCATTTTGATCTTCTTTGTAACAGTTCAACATTTACAATACATTTTGTTGCGGCTATAAAACAGGCAAAAGTCATGACTGATCATTAGGGATGAGTTAAGATCTAACAGTGGATTGACGCTGTAAAGAAATGTTCATGTGTAATGAACCCGTGAGGTTAAACAACACGGAAACACGAGGTTATAAAGGAGCGAGGAATTGCTTTCCAATAGAAGACTTGCTGACACAATGTCTTCTTCTATTGTCCAGAGTGTATAACTTCCACACAACGAGAAACCCTTTACGGAGAATGCATTGTTTTATACATTTATACAATTTACACTTGTTGTTGCATGATTAGCAATGTGAACAATCACAAGTGAAACTGTGCTAGTGTGCGATTTGAACCTTTGTGCACTGTTAGGGGAGTTTCATTTGTAGTTAGTCAAAACCGTGACGTATATTTTCAATACGTTGAGCTGATTTTTTTCTTCCACCATGTGTAATTTTAGCGTATATAAGTCTATATTTGTGGAAGGCAGAAATCGCCTTTTCATAACACTCTTTGGTACTTGGCTGTTCCGGGAATCGAGCCTATGACCTACCACACCGGATGCCGTAACTCTACCACCGAGGCACGATTTCGGCAAGGATTCAAACTAAATTGCAGCTAGATGCTTTTCATAATTCTAGTGTTTAAAGTATGGGAAGTCTTTATTAAGCTCATTACATACTGAATTCTTTTTAATTTGCTGATCATATAAAATGTTGCACATTAGGAATAAGACGGAATAAATAATCATGACGGAACATAAATAAATTTATTAAATATATTTATAAAATCTTAAGGGTTTGGTACGAATTTGAAACAAACTAAAAGGTAATCAGCTTTAGAGATTTTGAACATTTAACGTGTTTAGACACATAAGGCCATTTTTTTCAATCGAGCCTTAAACGGTGGTTAAAATTTAACCGACAGCCAATCAATAGGAAAGCTGGAAACTTTTGGACGTTTAAGTTTTACCTTGTTTGTTTTGTTTTTGAAGTTCAGTGTTACAGTTTGTATTTAATTATTTTGCATGATGTACACATGTTAAATTAAAAAAAAGAATAGAAATGAATACCTTTATTGCATAAATAATCTTCAATAATTCATTTATGTGTTTTGAATTATGTGTGAAAATGTAAACATTGTGTTTACACCACATCAAGTTTTTATTAACTTGATGTTTTCAAATGATTAATTTAAAATACAGTTCCATCATGAAATATAGACAAAGGCAGGTTGATAACTCTATACATAATTATTATGCAGATTTCTCTCTAAACAATGATGTTAATATGGTTACACAGTATTGTATATCAGTGGGATTGTATCTAAGTCCGTCTGTTGTATAACAATAGAATCACGTGATTAATCAAATCAGCTGATGATGCTACATTTACAGGGATTAAACAACTATTTATCTCTGTGACTATTGTATGTTGTATTGTACAGTTGTAACGTATTGGTGGATTATATTGATTATAAAAATGCTATATCTGCTACGGTTGTTAGTATGAGACTAAACCTTGTTTACTGGAACTGGACTAGTCACACATTTATTTCCTCAAGTAAATATTTCTTGAACTTACTCTAGTTTGTTTAGTAGGTGATATTTAAAATATGATTAACATACAGTTAAAGGAAAAGGCTAGGTAAAATGAAGCTTGATATGGTATTTAAACTAAAGGATTTGCAATTTGAGCTTTGTAACATGCCGATTAATATTACAGTTATAGATAAGTAACAGGATTGTAGATTTCTCTAATAAAATAGCTTCAGAAGTAAAATACACGATAGAATACTCTTGGCCTGCTGAGAAAACATGACTATTGCTTCCCATTTAATGATTCAAAACTCCCCTAAATATAAAGAAACACAGTTTCGCTTCAAAACCCTAGTTAAATAAACGGCAAATTATTCGGTCGAACAAAAAAAGCAAGAGTATGAAATGGCCATGCAAATAAAAGTATTACATTATGTAGGTTCAGTACTAAAACTAACCTGTTAATTAAGTCAAGTTAGTTAAGTAAATGCAAATTTAATGTCACCCTTGGCAGTTGACAGGAAAACAGCTTGTAAGTGAATATATATATATATGTATGCATTTAATAGTTGTGGATCTTAATAATTTTGTATTTAAATTTGTTTGTAATATTTCCAGCTTGTTGATTTAAAGTCACTATTTGACAGTCACATATTTCTAAATAACATTCAGATAAATACTTCTCTAAATGTGAACGTATGAATAGTTGGGCCGGATGATGTAGTCGTCAGCATAATCGCCCGCCAAGCGAGAGACCCGGGATTAAGTCCCGGTTCGGTCCAAACATTGTTGTTTTCAAATTTATTTTGTAATAGTTATGTAGATACTAAAAAAACTTAATGCTACTTAAATTGTGTTTTTTGTAATTTATATCTTCTAGACCTTATAGTAGAAGGGATTAATGTCAATAATAATTATTATTATCATTCGAGATTAAGTGGTAGAGAGGACTTCCTAACTTCGGCTCGTTAATAAGACAAACTTTACCTTTCCTTTTTTCATAGCCTCAACAAATTGAAATAACTATTGAATACCTAAAAGAGTCTAGATATTATTGTCTTAGATACTGATTTTCTTGACATACAATGTATTTCGTACTTCCTAGTTTCTCAAATATTATATTTATACGAGATTTAAGAATAGACACATGACAACAAAGCCTTGTATCGGAAAACCGTTCCTAGCTGTTGGTTTCCGCGTTATAAAAGCCTACAGGCTCATTAGACCGGGATGTTTACCTCTGGACGCATCCTTGAAGAAATATATTTAATAATATGTGCTACTATAAAACAATTTTAAGATTAGTAATAGATAGATTAGATGTATAATGGTTGAATTATTATTAGGAAAACACAAAGTCTAAAGCAGTAAATAATAACTGACCGTAAGAATCCAGAGGCGATAAAACCTAGTCTAAGGGTAATAACTGTCCTGATACAGGATATGATACCTTCTAGACATACTTTGTGTCTAGCACTTTGCGAGGAGATTTTAATAGTAAATTGGCAGTAGGAGTAAAACATGTAATTATGGAGTTTTTAGAAGTTACAAATCCTTATGATATTAGTTAGCATAGTTTAGATTGATCAATAAATATTGTAAATTTATAAGAAAATACGGATAATACAAACAAATGTATAGTTCTTACACTGCAAACAATTTGTATACCGTTCTTATTTCTAAAAAAAGTTTTAATCGCGGAATTCGCCCAAAATTCCTATCAATGATAAAAGTTCTGACCCTGTTCTGAGGGTAATTTGTCCATTTGATGGAGAGGAAGAACTAAAGTATATCATGTTTAGTAAAATATGCAATATATATGTAGTACTTGTAGAACTATTATACTCAACGTCTCATAAACCGGTTCTAATGTTAGGGTGTCGTCTAAGATGGATTAAAAGGATGGTCTTACGGGTTCATGAACATTTACATATATCACTTTCGCACACTAAAGCGTTTATCTTCCCGCACCCTACCACTAAAAACGTACCTGAAAGTGGAGGTATTCCAAATGTATCACGTTTCTTTAAATTTTGGAACAGTGAAATTATAAATAAAACGTCTACGTAAAATTTAAGATGAATTCCGCGCTTATGTTCGATTGACATAATATAACTATGATTGTTTTGTTTTGATTGGGAGCAGAAATGCGATGATGAAGTAAAGGAAACTAAGTTTGTTTAGAGAAAATCAAATTATCGGCGCTGTACCCTCGATAATTTGATGTTGCCCTGACTAGAACTACACCGTACCTTTCCTTCTCATCCAATATTGTTTCAGAACTTCAGAATTACAGAGCTTGTGGTTATACGGAGTGTTTCAGACCACGTGTACTGAGTGCATCGTTGTCTACTTACATTTCTGGTATTCGTGATACTCTTTGACGAGTTTAATGATAATTTTGTAGCAATATTATGCTTTGATATACTTAAGACCCCGTTAGCTCTTAGTGATAGTATTACATCTTATTGATAAATAATTTTAGAACCTTTTACAAATAGATAACCACTTTTGTGTGGTTTTGGATACATATATCTATCTCTTCATTTTTTTCAAATATGCTTGTGTATGTCCACGGGAATTCAAAGACTGCTACTCTGAACTGCTTCCAAACCCCACCAGTCACCATGTAGCAAATAATTATTTTTGGTTGGATCGTTTTGTTTGCTGAAAAAAGAAAATTGAACTAGCCGAATTACAACATAGCTTGGCCGTAATCATATACCTTAATAGCTTTTTATTTTTTTTGCAAAAAACATAAAGATTCAGCTCAGATTCAAGAGATACTTTATTAGAATTAGTTTAAGCATTTTACTGTTTTCAGCAGATGAGTGTAATGAACTTAAGCTGAGCTGAGAGCACTTAAGTGCGCAGTGCAGAGGCAATCCACTGCTGTCAGCTAAATGAGCTTGAGTCAGATTTATACTTCTTATCCCAGACCAGAGTCATTCCGAGTAGAGGCATTCTAGACAAGTCTTTTCGTGTAAAGAAATTATTTGGAAACTTAAGCTTTCCTCGTTTATATTCTTCACGAAACGCTCACAAATGCATGGCTTTGGAGTTTGGTCGGTCACCAGTTTTGCTGTTGTTTTGAAACAATATTTTCAAACAATGTGTTCCAGTATCGTGTAATCTGTACAGGCAAACAGTCACTGAAGAAATTCTCCCTCCACACTGAGTTCCAGGACGCTGGTTCGATTCTTGGTCGACACTTTGCACTCGGGACGATGGAATACCCAAAGTTGAAGACTAGTGGTGGGCAGGACCTTGTAAATGTTCGTCTATCGAAACAAGAGACAGGATAAGATGTTCAGGTTACTCAAAATCGAGCTCATTTTCGGTCGCAAGGTGTCTCTACACTCCCTTTCGTTCAACTGCGCTCTAATAATGCACAGATTTGATCTTGTGTATAACTGGCTGACATGCTCTGGGGGTTTCTATCTCTCATCGCGGTTGAAATAGTTTTATTTTTTATTGTAGATTTCTCTTATGTTCCACGGATAGTACTATGGTATGTTAGCGAACACTTTATTTTGTCGGACATTATTCCATGTTTTGTTGGTAGCTCTATTCAGCTACACCCGACTGGGGATCTGTATTTTTCGTAAGTCTGATGTGTCCCTTAATTCTGATATAGAAATCAACCTGTTCGTCTCGCTGAATTAGCCGGATCCACAACTACAAGGAATTTAAAGTACACCTGGAGTACTCAGTGAAATTCTGTCCTTGGCAGGTTAAATGTGTTAAAAATTGCTAGAAACATCTAGCAAAGTGGACAAGTATGACAAATTACTAGCAAAGAGCTCTCCATCGTCATTATGATCAGATAATTATCATCATTTATTATAACATTTACTGTGTATAATTTTAAGAAACTTCATAATGAGATATACAAGTACTGTTGATATTTATTAATAATTATAGCTCACCAATCTTTGAGGAATGATAACAAACTTTATAACGATATCATTAAAGTTCTAAGTGAAGATGTTGGAAGTGGTTAGGAAGTGTGTCAGAGCGATCATTAAAGTTGTATTGCTGATGTTTATTTTAATGAACTTAATTAATGACAAACAGAAGCACTTTCCGTACAATGGACATTTAACTGAGATCAATCAGGTTTAGTTAGAAGTTCTTCGAGCAGTATCATTTGTATAGAGCCTATGAAATTGCGTTAACAATGCGTCCACTTTCTGATGGTTTATTCATTAACTGTTCTTGATTACAATTTCTGTAACGGAAAATAGTGTCACTTATTCTAACTTCAGAGCAGCTTTAGTCTGAGATCTCCAAGTCTGATGAAGTCACATATATTACGAGTAAGTGTGAAAGTTTGAACACTCAACTTGAAACTTTGGTATGGAATCTAACTCTGAGCAGTCGAAAAGTTGGTTTGAATAGTTTTCAGACATGGCCAAGCCTCACGAATATAGTTGAAATAATCTTGAACCGAATCTATGCTTTCTTCACAGTGTGAACAATAATACCTGGCCGGTACGCAGCTAAGCGCTAAAGCGCCGCTGCCATGAAGGAAGTGAATTTCTAGGCAATTAATTTTCTTTGTCTAAATAACTTATTGTAATACTACTTCACAACCTAGCTTCGGCCTTCGCCTTCAGACTAACGAAGTCTTTTACTTCACGTTTTACTATTGTATATACCGTGAAAGGAAAACGCATTACGAATTTCATTAAAATTAAACCACTCACATACCATTGTTATAGCAAATAATCACTTGTCGCTGTTTGAAGAGGCACAATTTAAGATTTTAATAGACTTTTGTTTATGGGTAACATACAAATTACCTTATTTACAATTAATGAAATTCTAATGAAATTTGTTGTTAATAGATAATTGAACCCTTTATTAGATGAAAATATTCCATTTACCAAGTACTTCTGGTTGTTCGGAGAAACATCCGACCTGTAGAGAATACATACATATTATATACATACGTATATAACGAGTTAAAAATGCACAACACGTGTTTTTGGGGTCAGGATTGGTGCTGATGTCATGGTCCCAGGCCTGGGTGTTACCAAGCTGACGGCATAGATATCTCACTGTTCAAAGAAATTCGCAAAATACACTTCCTCTACAAATAGCGGTGATAACAATCAAAATTAACTACTGAAATAACAACTGTGATCTATTATACTCGTATTTAAGAAGGAAAAAGATTGAACGAGGTAGGAACACAAACGTAATGACTTCTTTTGTAGCATCACAATGAAACTGTGGTCTACAAAGCAAGTCTTGATGTGGCAGTGTTCATAATGAACCTGAATATGCAATTTGTGAACTGTTCATAAACATCACTTTCAGTCTCTTCATATTCCAGTGAGCACCTTTTCTTATGAGCTTATCATCCCTTTGTAGGTCAATCATTAGTTGCTTAACTGTTAGGAATTTTAGATAATAATTATTATTTGAATTTAAATATTGGTATTTGAGTCATACACAGCAGTGTTTAAGAACTCAATTATTGTTCGGTATGCTGCAAATATTGCAATATATAAGCAAAATTTCAATTATAGAAGGAGGTTGGCTATGATTATGAACTAGTTTCTAGTAGCGTAGCCAGAGCTTAATAATTGAGGGTTGTTTCCCGGTATCATTTGAAACTTTTGAAATTGTTGAATGCAACCTGTAGACGGTGGACACCCGAGAACTAAATAACTGGTCACAGATGTCCTAATTTCCATCGCATAAGCAAACTGTATCAAACTTGTTCGGTGTTTGGCTATGTGGGAGAGTCATAAGACGGTCCTGTACAGGGTGTCCAATAATTACAGGATCAAACTTTACCTGGTAGTTTGTCAGGTTATATTAAACAAAAAATGTTTTATAAAAATAGGTCTATCTCGCTTAGTTTACCGTCCGTCCGTATGTCTGTGTTCTTCACTTAATAACTTTTCTCTCCGAGGTCAATTTAAGTTATAAACTTAAAACTGTGAGTATAATTAAAACCAATATTTAAAAAATAAATTTGACTAATTTTCACTTCTGGTTTAGAAACGGTGGCCATATTAAATTTTCTAAGCTTAATAACTCAAAACCCTTAAACTTTATCGTAATACACAAGACTAACAATACGTGGCAAATGTTTTTATTAACACTTTAAGACCAGGTTTGTTGTGCTGCAATAAATAACAACAGAGTAATTAAAGTTTTCAGAACGCACTCTTCTATTTACATTTGAGAAACATACGTAAATAAAGGTGTGTGCTCAGTAGTGTATACTAACAAATGTGCAAAGTTTTAAATGTATAACTTAATTGACCTCGGAGATAAAAACTATTTAGTGAAAAACACAGGCATACAGACAGAAAGCTTAGCGAGATAGGCGTATGTGCTATAGGAAAATATCCTATTTATCAAATAAAAATCACCTGGTGAAGTTTGATCTCATAATTACTGGACACCCTGTACATGGTGCGTTCTACGCTTAACTTCGAATTGTTGAATAAAAATATAACTTTTCTTATTTTGCTTTTTAAATGGTATACATTTTGTGCTTTGGGACTACAATTATTTGCTGTACAGTTAAACAAGTAAGTTTTAGTAAAATAAGATTTACTGTTTATAAATTTTGGAGATACAGCCTGCCTTAGCTACCACACTGTAGAACATGATTGCTATTGTATTTACAACCAAAACCCAATTTATTTCTGTAATTGTTAGATCAATCTACATGTTGATCTTTATACAATTTACTAAAATTGTCAAGCATAATTTTTTAAATGAAAAGTATATAGCTCCAAACCTTGTACAAATATATAACTCGTACAATTAAACTTCTAATAAACTAACAGCAAGCTCTTCTAATATTTGGAAAAGTTTGATGTGCAATTACGGGTGAAATGAGGGAATGTACTGCAATTAAAACATTTTTAAGTACTATCAAGTCCAATAGATATTCTCATATACCGTTTGTATTTAGGCGTAACAATTATTGTAGGTAAAAGAGTCCATTTCACGCCGGGCGGTAAACATAAAACGTTAACGTTAAGAGGGACCATCTCGGCCATTTCCTTAACAGGCAAGTCTGGAGTTTCCTAAATTGTGTTACACAGATGCAGTTAACGTTGAATGAGGGAGCTTTTACAAGTCAAATTGATAATTTCTTCTAACTTGTTGAAAATGTTTTCACTTTGATTAAAGCACGCTTATATTGTATGAAATGCAGATTTGACACTACGCATTTAATACCATACACATGAAACTAAAATTTTGAACATTGTGATTAAAATCAATTTTTTTACCATCTGAACAAAAGTTTAACTGACACTGTCTAAAATTAGAATCCCTTTAAATTTTAGTACGAAGTTTCTATTTCAGTATCATCGACTTAATCCCCAAGAAGCGATTCTTAAGTTTAATCGATGCTCTAATGTAACTAATTTATACCACGTATCATTATGGGAAATCGCATTTAAAATCTCATTAATATCGGATTGCTGTTCTAACACAAAATCAATTTCAACCGCCATTTTAAAACAATTGAATTGACTTTAACATTTTTTAGTATGTAATAGATTAAATTAAAATACATAGTATACTTTAAATTTCATCAATCTCTTGCACAAATACTGTGTTTAGATAATCAAAACCACTTTTCTAGTGAAAACTCTCCCCCAAAAGGGGACTTTCGGCTGCCTGAATTTGCTGGCTAACAAACTTGACCAAGTGGAAAGCGCCATTACAAAAAAAACATATGTCATTCACTCATTTCATAAAGCTTGCCTTGTTTGACAAAGCGAAATTATGACTACACAATTCTCTGTATCACACAACCTTAGCCTTTACCTAGCACTACAGCAAACTCACGTAACAATTTGTTGGTGGTGACTATGGGGATCGAACCCACGCCCCCGGAGTGATGAGCTCCGGAGAAGCGCGCGATACCAACCAGCCATGGGTCCGCTAAAATAACATGTTTCATCACACCTCAGTCGGTAGCCTGTACTTCGTAAACATTCTGACTGATTTGCGTTGTAAATATTTACAATCCAAACCGCGGTTGTATGAACTATGTAAATGTAATCATTAATACTCTATTGTAAATTTGTGCTGGGGCTATTTTTATTTTGTTTAAAAGATTGTCTGCGTGGTAGCGGCTGTTAATGGCATCGGCCGAAAATGGGGTTATGCAATGGTTTACTATTTTGACTGTAGCGGCTGAACTAGTGATCGGATCTTTGATTTGACGAAAAAAGAAAAACTGGTCAAAATTTAAATTTAACGGGTACTTATACACCTATTAGGACCAAAAAACCAACTTAAGTTAGAACGACTAAAGAAATACTATGCAGAAAAATGTAAAAGCTAAATTTTTGCCATAAAACATCTTATATACGTACCCAAAGTGCGTACTTTCGTTAGATTTTGATGCTTTTACAACGGCTATACCATCCGCGGTATAGGTCTTACGTCGGCCAAAGTCATACTAAAAGATTTGTACATTTATGTTCTCAAACAATATAATGAATGAAACTTGATAGAGTGACTTGAAGTACTAAAATATGAAAATAAATGATGTCGTGTTATGGCGTTTTAAGGTAATTATTAACATTACAATTGTCATAAATACAAACGATTAACGGTAACTTATTTGAAGCACCTAGCGAGGCCGCAGGCCGAGCAACACCATGAGCGCAGCGAATGGCGCCTTCCATCAAGCTACCGTGAGCGAAGCGAATGACCTGTTTTTATCAAGCGAGGTCACAGGCCGAAGTGGTGGTCTGGGGGATGTATCCCCCCAGCGAGCCCGAAGGGCAAGTATAATTTAAACTGTTTTTTTATCAAAAAGAAGATGTAGAGCCAATTTCTTTTTAATTAATGAAAACCACCATCAACAATAACTTTCCAACAAAAACCTATCGTAATTCCAAAAGTACTTTTAACTTGTATGTTTCAAACCTTATCTGTAAAAGGTCTTCATCAATCATTGTTAGAAATACATTGTTTTTAGAAACTATTTGTCAAGCTCTTTCCACTTATGAACTTGTATTGTTCCCGGTATATTTTTATGATTTTAAAGACTACAGCATCAAAATAACTATTCAAACTATTACTGTTATGCTTATTACTTTTCAACTCTACAATTTTAAATTGAACAATGAAGACATCTTCACCTTAAGCGTTTCACGCGGTGCTCCTGTTCCTTGACTCGTATTTGTTGGGTTTAGTCTTACTCGTAAGTCTTTGAAGTTAGCTCACTTCCACTTTTACTAGGTGTTTTATAAAGCTTTCAGCACGTTTTTGTAAAACAAACGTTGAAGAATGCTTGACACGTTATCTGCCTAAACAACAATAAATGAAAGGGTAAGGTTCAAAAGTGAATGTTATCCAGAGTTGTATCGCGAGTTCATTCCATTAGTGTTCCCGCGGGTGAGGATCTGATTCCATTGTGAACACATTCACTCCACTCACAGTGTTTGTACATGTTCAGATACGCAGCTTTGACTTGCTGAATGCATTGGACTCTTAACCCTTCATCCTGTCTAGCTGGATGATGCCGTCGTGCTTTTCCGGGCCAACGCGAGTATCGTAGAAACGTCTTTAGGGCTGTTTGTTCAAAATCTAAAATGCACAAATTATTTTTAGCAAATTTCCTTTGATAAAATGATATATTTGTGCGGGATGGTCCCAGACCCAGGACCATAAAACGCGCACCGATCCTGATCCCCAAAATACGTATTGAACAAAGTTTCAATAATTTCGACATACTAATATATTGTGTGTACTCTCTAAAGGTCGAATTGTTGTTCGACTTTATTGAAATTTGGTACACATAATCCCTTTTTAACAGAGACTTTTACAAAGTCTTCTTTTGAAAGGAGCTTTCACTAAAAAAGCGTTTTAATTATCTAAAAACAATCAATTTCATAATCCAAATATGTATGAAATATTGAAGTGCGTTTTCCCTTAATGACACGTTGTTTAACCTGCAAACATAAGACCAAGTAAGACCAAGGCCTAAGAACGAAGCGAGGCTGTGAGCGTACCCCACAGCCTTGTAATAAGATAGCAAAGATGGGGCCGAGGTGATGTTGTGAGAGGAGCAAAATGTCTCGTGACGCTCGTGATCGTACAGCAGGCAAAGCTGTGAATGAATGAGACCGTAACTTTAGTGGTAATAAGGCAATTCGCTTCACTCATGCCAGCGGCGCTTTAGGGCCTGGTTAAAGTATTGTACGGTTTTGAAAAATCATGTTTAGCACACAGCATGTTTCGTTATCGTTAAAAAAACACTAGTTTCTGAAAGTGTGGTTAACTAAAGTATCATAAAGGTCAGTATTAGCTTACAAATTTAGTTGAACACCTAAACAGTTTCTGTGTAAAAGTGTTACAATGTTACGCAGTGTTACTCGACAAGCTGGTGGAGACAGTTTGCATAATGTTACGTGAGCAGCAGACAAGACAATATTCAACAAACAACAATTTTCCACTAACACAGACTTCCATTCACTTTTGGTGTATATTAAACCTGAAGAGACTCGAACCAACTCGTCATCTCACAATGTTGTACTGTATATTTCTAGTGAATTACATTTGGAAACATGAGATATTGATGCTGTCAGCATGTCGGATCCTGGCCCGGAACCATGAAACGATCACTGGTCCCCATTCCCTAGAACACAAATGTGTGAACTTTTGTCCGATTATACATATTTTTGTAAAGTTTATTAGTCAGCAAAATTAGAACACCAGAAGCTATTTTTGGTGGTTGGTGGGGGTATATTGAAAAAAACAGTTCAATTATCAACAAAAGTACATTTTATCCGATTTTAATGAAATTTCAAATACGAGTACATATGTACTTAGCTCATCAAAATTCAAAAGTCCATCGTTGAATCGTTATCAAATGAAGCAGCCTAACTGCGGAAAAGTAATATTATAACGGTTATTGAAATGAGTTTAATCTTCAAGATGTATATTGAAACTTGCTGTAAAGTCGGGCCCGCTGGCCGAAGAGAATCTTTAAAAGCAAAAAATAGCCTCGTAACGCCCGTCGGCTTACAGGAGATAAGCAAGAGGCTCCATAAGAGTAACAACTAGTGAAGTACAGTAACCCGTTCTATAAATAAGCTTTAAAATCTATCTTTAGCATCTATTATTGTTTGTGACATAACAGTTTGAAAGTGAATTAATTATTTAAATCCTCCAGAGGACGCTCGCGCTGGTGACACTTGTGATGAATCTCTCTCGATTCTTCAATCTCAGAATACTTCAACATATTTGGATAATCCTTCATCCTGTCGTCGGATGTCATTTGTACCCACTTCACATTTTTAAGGTTTAGTGAGCTTTGTGAAAATCCATGTTTGTAAGTTTGAAATATAATTGCGGAGGTTTACCTTGAATTTAGTGTATAAGAAGAACACGAAGTTGCGAAATCTTCGATCCCTTCTTCAGGTGAAAATTAACCCAAAACATAGAACTTTAAATGTAGAAAAAACATAACATTAGAAAATTAGCTAAAATAAATTAATTAATGTAAGCTGGCTAGTCTAACACTCTATTTGAGAAAACACGTATAAAATTACAAAAAAAAACAATGTTTATTTGGAGGAGGCCTTTTAAAGGCAGTGCCTTGATCGTCAGGTCCGTGCAAAAATTTCTATTTGTTTCAAATATGCCAGTATTGTAAGTGTTAAATCTGCAGTATAGGAGTTATCGATGCACTAAACAGCTTACATTTGAAAGCATATCTTGACCTCGACATCATTTTCATTTCATCTCAAAGCTTCACGAGTTCAGAGCTCAGGTCTGAGATGAATGTTGAGTTGTTGTTTTTATGAAACCCTATCCAAAGAAATACATGCGAGAGAAACTGTAGTGTTTTTGGGTCCCATCTGGACATTGCAATTTGTTCCTGTGAAAAGGATAACGTTTTCCACAGAACAACACAATTCTCTGAAACCTAGCCCACATGTGAACCTTCCCACTCTGTTTCCAATTGGCTGGATTTGTAGCTTTATTCATCAAAACTACTGAAACATAATTATTGTTTAAAACTTTACAAGTTATCCTTTTACAACAAACATGATCACAATTAAACACTACATAAAATACAACAAAGTTTTAACCAAAAGAAACGACACTAGCTCCTCTCCTGACAAAATAATTCTCATTTCACGTTGACATTTTGAGTGGTTCTTCTTATGAAGAAAGATGAAGGAAGAACATGTTTTTCTCTCTACTTTTACTTGACGCTAAAATAAATAGATTTCTTCCGTTCGATATTTATATTAGTTTTACCTGTGAGTGTAAATAAAACATGAAATAAGCAATATTACATTATTTAGTAAGTATTTGGTTCCCAAAATGGACTAGTATAGCCTATCTCTTTTAGTTTCCACATTTAATAGGTCCAATAGAATTTTCGCAATGCTTGTAAAAAGCTCTATGCAGCTTCATTGTAAAGATAATAACACAAGTTATAACGCATAATTTCATTCACTTTGAAACTGCTAGCTTTTAATCAAAACAACCGTGGTCTAGTGCGATGGTTTGTGGTCTACAAACAAACAAATGAGAACGGATTTCGGAAAGTTTTGCAATAAAACGTCAAGAGATTCCGTTTGTTATGATTTGTTTCAAATTGCTTTCATTTTATTTCAACCCAACATCTAATATTATACTATTAAGCATGATTGTGTTAATCTTTCTTCTTTTTTTTGTTTTCGGCTTTTATTTATTATGTTTGTAAAGTTTGTCCTGATGGTAAATAATTAATAAATATCCAAGGGCGATGAAAATAAAATAGTTCATTTGGAAATAACAACGTTTTGTATTTGACTGTGTTTTTACCAAACAGCAAAAATGTCATTGTAGTTTATGTATTTTACGAATTAGAGGAAAGAAGGAAAAGGAAAGCAATAGCTACAATATTTCGTATATAACACGTATTTAAGTACTTTAAGAGAGGAACAGTGAGATAAATAAAAGTGAAAAAATACATTTTAATAACAATATTTTAGTTTTTAGAATAATACTTACAATAACAAATTGCCTTTAAAAAAAGAAAAAGTTTTATACAGTTTACTCACTTTCATTATATTTAACATTTAACACAAACTCACAATTCGTGCACACAGTACGCGCGTTATTTTAAACGGGCAGAACCATGAAAAACATCATCAGCAATAGTACATTTATTAATCGGGGGAAAAACTGGTTACATATTTTAAATCAAAGTTTTTATACACAAAATAAGGGTGTTCGTACGGCATTGTAAAACAACAACAATATTATTACTAATCAGTGTTTTTGGTCCTAGAAATTTGTGATCTTTTAAACATCAGTTTTGGAGATAGTTTTGTTTGAATAATGGCAAGTCACATTTTCCTTATATGAAAGTCTCTAAGACATGGAATAGACGCTGCATTTGATGGGCTTGGCATAACCTCGCTCTCTAGAATAAGACGCGTCTCTTGTGACTAAAATATTAACAGTTTAAATACTCAGAAGTGGACAACACTATTGGCCAAGTTCTTTAAAAGGTTTGCTGAAACTTACTTCATTATTGGTTTCAGGAACGTTGTATGCAATCACGATTCAAATTAATTATCTCTTACATCATAGCTATTTCATTATATTGAACTTACCTTTATATACTCGTAAAAATATGACTTTACAAATTTTAAAACAAATTATGGTGATGGCTTATTATTTGTTTTTAGGTACGATTATTTAAAAATATTAAAAGAAACTATAGTTTCTGCTTTTGAACTATGCTAAATGACCATCATCAACAGAACTCATTGAAACATGTCCACAGCAATGTAAAGAGACGCAAAGTAATGGTTATGAACAGTTCACAAATTGCATATTCAGGTTCATTATGAACACTGCCACATCAAGACTTGCTTTGTAGTCCACAGTTTCATTGTGATGCTACAAAAGAAGTCATTACGTTTGTGTTCCTACCTCGTTCAGTCTTAGTTTCCTTTTTGGATACGAGGACAATACATCTCAGCTGTTATTTTAGTAACTCATGTTTTAGTGTCTTCACCGCGATTTGGACAGAAAGTATTTGCATTTTATTTACACATCAAAGAAATAATTCATTTGGCTCAAGATTATTTTATAGTTTTTGTTTTTTGAGGCTAGTCGTGTTTTACAACTATTCAAACCAACTTTTCGACTGCTCAGAGTTAGATTACAAACCAAAGTTTCAAGTTGAGTGTAACTTGAGTTTCAACTTTCACACTTACTCGTAATATATGTGACTTCATCAGACTTGGAGATCTCAGACTAAAGCTGCTCCGAAGTTAGAATAAGTGACACTATTTTCCGTTACAGAAATTGAAATCAAGAACAGTTACTGAATAAACTATAAGAAAAGTGCACTCATTGTTTACGGAATTTCATAGGCTCTATACAAATGATACAGTTTAAAGGACTTCTAACTAAACCTGATTGATTTCAGTCCAACGTCCATTGTACGGAAAGGCGTCCTTGTTTGTCATTAATTAAATTCATTAAAATAAACAAAGAAATTATAAATAGCTATTTAGATATATGATAATGGCTTAGCTAGGTTGTAATTCGGCTAATTCAATATTCTTTTCTTCAGATGGTAAAGCAAACAAAACAACCAGCAACCAAAAAATAGTCAAGTATTTGCTACATGGTGACTGGTGGGGTTTAGAACCAGTTTGGAGGAGCAGTCCTTGATCTCCCGTGAAATGGATGAAGCGTATTTAAAGCAAATTTCACGACCGTATTTGAATGGATGAAGAAATATACGAGTATGTATCCAAAATCACGCTCCAGTAGTTATCCATTTGTAAAAGGTCTAAGAGCTAACTGGGTTTTAAGTATCTCAAAGCATAATACTGCTACAAAATTATCATTAAACTCGTCAAAGAGTATCACGAATACCAGACATGTAAGTAGACAATGATGCACTCAGTACACGTGGTCTGAAACACTCCGTATAACCACAAGCTCTGTAATTCTGAAGTTCTGAAACAATATTGGATGAGAAGGAAAGGTACGGTGTAGTTCTAGTCAGGGCAACATCAAATTATCGAGGGTACAGCGCCGATAATTTGATTTTCTCTAAACAAACTTAGTTCCCTTTACTTCATCATCGCATTTCTGCTCCCAATATAAACACATTAATCAGTGTTATATTATTTTAGACAAACGTAAATCCAGAATTTATCTTTTAAAATGTCTCTTACAGATGAGTGTTTGATGACAAATGGTGTGTCTACAAGGATGCTGAACATACACTGAAATGTGTATAGTACTTTGATACATTTTATTTGAGACACGGAGGTGTTGTTGAGACCTAGAGGGTGTTTTAAGGCGAATATGGGGTGAAGGGTGAGTGTGTTGAGTGTTATTTTTATAAATGATGAGGTGTAGTCTTGTTACAAACTAGGGCCGACTGTTCCCCAGGTTGAGTTATTAGTTAATAGCCCAAAGACCAATGGAATGGACAAACGGCTTAACGTGATTTCCAAACCTCGGGGGGTGGCCATCGTGAAAAGTTATCACTGCGCTCGGGAATCGAATTAGGGCTTTTTTGGTGCGAAGCACGCACTATACCACTGAACTATGGCCACCCCATGGTGTAAATACAACGGTTTTAACTACTCAAAAACTAAAATTGTTGTGTATTGAATTTTAATACTAGTATTAGGCTTTTTAACTAAAAATCTCAGAAAATCTCAATTTGAATTTTTACTTATCCCAAATATTAATTTAGCACTTACATTGAAATTTATTGTATAATGTATTTGGACGATAGCCTAACGTTTACGATTGTTAAACGTTTCAATTTTACAAGTAGTATGTATATTTTCGCAAACTTAACTACTCTCTCTTGACCAAACCTAAAAATTATTAATAAAGTTGGCCAGCAATTTTGAGTTTGGTTGGGTATATCCCTCAATTTATAACTTCTTATGAAATGAGAATCGACTTCTTATATTGTCAGCAGCGAATAAAATATGAATTAGTTTGTAGTACTCGTTGTTGTCATCAATGGGGCGAATTCATGGCGGTTAGGTATCGCGCGTGACGCCGGAGCTCATCACTCCGGTAGCGCGGGTTCGATCCCCTCAGACACCTTCCACAATGTTATGGTGACGCTAGGGAAAAGTCGAGGTTGAGTGGTAGAGAGGACTTTGATGTCCTAACCGTTCCTCGCTAAACAAGACAAACATTTTTATTAATTCACAATTATTTTTTGACGAATATAAACCAGGCAAATATGATTCAAAATACTTCTAATTTCTAAATATTCTATAATTTTATCTTGCTTTGTTTTTACTTTAATGTCAATTTACTATTGAAATCTCTTCGCAAAGTGCTAGACACTAAGTATGTCTAGAAGGTATCATATTCTATATCGGGACAGTTATGGCCCTTAGACAAGGTTTATATCGCCCCTAGGATCTTCCGGTCAGTTGATATTTACTGCCTTAGACTTTGGGTGTTTCCTAATAATGACTGGATAATATATGGCATATTTTTTACTGTTGTTAAATAACTAAAGCCTTTCAATAATTTCCTCATCTTTCAAACAGTTCTAGTAAGTAAAAATAGTAACTCTACTACAAACATGTCATATATTTTACTAAGAACACTTCATAAGTAACGTTTCTGTCTAATGAACCTGTTGGCTTAAATAACGCGGAAATTAAGTTATAAAACAGCGATGAACGGTTTTCCGATACAAGAGTTTGTTGTCACGTATCTGTACTCTGTACTTGTACCTTGTTTAAGTGCTAAGTGTAGGAAATATGCAATATGCCTGTTACAGAAATCAGTATCAATAAGAATTAAGTGTAAAAGATACACACGACAAAACTACACAATTTCAGTAGTGTTACACATAACATTTAGTATTACAAACGGATTTCCTGTCAAAGCATTTGTGTAACATTTAATTTGCGTTTACTCAATTAACTTAATTAAATGAGTACTTTAGTTAGCAGTTTAGTTTGAACGATTGTTTAAGAGGATTAGTCAACCAAACAAGAACCCATGTTTACCACTGAAATAGTGGAGTATTGATTGTTTCTCTCCCACGGTGCCATGGTGACGAGGGGTAGGTGGACATCCAAGTATATCTCCTGTTTTAAAAACATCGACTCTAGTTGGGTTGTCTTGTCTGGCTCAGTTATTTAAAGAGTCGCGCGAGCCACCGACATTGCCTGTCAAGCGAAAAGGTAGTAGCGATATTCCAACCGCTCTGCTTACTCAAAAATGGCAAAATATGGTTTGGTAGGCCACTGTTTCTGACACCGTTTATGAACCGAAACGTACACATGCGAATTTATACGATGGGGTAGGAGTGGTTATATGTTTCTTATACACGAAACAGGCAAAAACTGCTTGTAAAAAATATAATACACCTTTAAAGTAGCCTATTTTTGACCAACTTTCTGCTAACTTTGGCGTGGGTAAAAACAAGTTATACAAACCTAGAGACAACCTTTGAGAACATGTAAAACAACTTTTCTAATCTCTACACCAAAAATAGCGTCCTCAACGGGGGACTCTTAGAGCATATTTTGAGCAACTTTTTCTGGGATGATCAATCATCTTAACTGAACGATTAGAGGCGTATAAATTGGTTGTTTTGAAGGAAAATATTAAAAATAGTTAGCTTCATATTTAAGCATGTCTTCAAACCTTAGTTAGAAAATAGAAACCGTATTTTCGTAGCAAGCTAGGAGTTCTTATCCATCTGTTTTGTGGCTAACTGCTATGCAATATCTACGATACTATAATTATGTTATATTCAAGTTTAATGTTAATCACCTCAACTCAAAACTCCTTTAGTTTGAAGTCCATAAAAATAATTTGCCTGACCTTTCCTATGAAGTAACACTAACTTAAAGAAATAAATAATTATTTAGATAAACAACTGTTTACATCCCTATACATGTTTAATCCCATGCTAACAACAGTAGCAGACATAGCATTGTCATAATTAGTCTAATGCAACAAAACGTTACAACTGTACAGTACACCGTACAATAATCACAGAGGTAATTACTTGATTAATCCCTGTGAACGTATCATCAGCTGATTAATCACTTGATTCTATTGTTATACAACAGACGGACTTAGATACAATCCCACTGATAAACGATTCTGTGTGTCGATATTATGAGTATTGTCTGGTGGGAAATCTTTAAAATAAAATTTGTATTCAGTTGATATCTTTGCTTATTTAATATTTTACGATGTAGCACTATTTTATATTAATAATTTGAAAATATTAGATTAATTGAACGTGATATGGTTTAACAGCCCTTGTGTGCTATCTTGAAGCTATTTTCCTTTCTTGTGCAAATTGCTTTTGCGTGGGTTTGTACCTTGTTGTATTATAGTGAACTCTTTGATAAATTATTGATTAAACTATTAAATATTTAATTAAACATATTTAAAACTGAATACTTTTTAATTAGTGTTTCAAGTTCATATTGAAACCTGAATATTTTATAAATATAACATACTGTTTTGTTCCGTCATAATTTTTCTCCTTTATCTGTACAACATATCGTCGAACACAAAAATACTTGTTTGTGCACAGCAAATTAAAGGGAAGAAATTCTTTGGAGCTTTCGAATGAGTTAGTTTTTTCTATCAAAAGAGTTAAAAAGACTAAAAAGTTTAAAAAGCTTCCTACGTGGTGAATTGCGATCACTGTTTAAAGGCCTACTCAGCTTAACTAGCTTATAGATTAATTAGTCTTATTAATTTCGGACACCCATAATTATATGCGTAAGACTGTAGAACATTAATTATTTTTTCCCACGGATTACACCATTTAAAATAATAATCGATAACATAAATTTATAAGATGATTCTTGATGGAGTATGATTATTAGGGCGTCTTACACCGTGTTATTTCCTGCTGTAACTTTAGACGAAAGTTATTATTATTCTTACGCTTGAGTTAATCTTTGCTAAGCTTAGACTAACTAAAGCTTGACTGACTGGGCGGTTTGCTAGGTACGAGGCCTTAATAACCTTTTTGTCATTCTGCTCTGAAAACAGCTGCTTTAGACACATGTGTATTGACAGTGCTAAAGTGTCACTTTTACTCCCAGGTAAATAAAGACATGTTTTGATGATGTTTTTCTCCCTAGGGAGAAACAAATAATTTATTTGATCTTTTTGTGGCATGAGCATAAGCTAGAACACGAGTTTGTTTTGAATTTTAACAATGACTTATAGTAAATCAATGTAACAGCTGTTTCTTCAAAACAATATAATTCAGACTGCTGAGTTCAAAACAATGTTTCCATAATTAATTATTTATAATATTTAAACATTTAAGGACATTTATTTCTTATTATTATTTCCATCATGACAAAAGTATCCTTCATCACTCGGCCCTAAAGTGTCTTTTTGACCCTCGGTCATTTAACGTCCTCGGCTGTGCCTCGGACGTTAACTTGACCTCCTGTCGAAAAGTGTCACTTTAAGACCTAGTTATGAAATATACTATTATTTTAGAAAAATTAGGTTCCCGATGGAATGTTTTTTGCTATGTTTAGGTTAAAGAAGGTCATATTCCACATCAAGAAACGTCACGTTCTTCTTGTGCGGAAATAAAAACTATGAAAACATAAGTAGTGATAAGAAATTCTACCATCGTCAACAATAAACTTTAAACAAAGAAGGAGCACTCGCTGGAAAACAGTTCGTATGTAAACGTATGTGTCAAAAACGATGTTGGTACCTATTCAATAGAGCGGTTTTGTTGTTATAATTAACGATGTGTGTGCAAGCGGAAATGTTTAATTCTCTGTTGAATATAACAGAAAACTAATTAAATCCAACTTGCGTGCTAAGGTACACGTGTTTTGATATAAACCTGAACCATAAAATATAAAACAATTGAACTTGCCCCTGTATTTAGCGATGTCGTGACTCAAACCACTTTGTATCACTGATAAATGTGCAGACTTTATCAACAAACTGATAAACGCTTGGTAACTACAGACCTGCAGCTTGTCAAGTTAATCTACCGCTAGACCAACTATCATCAAATTTCCTTCTTCCATATAATTATTTTGAAAACGCACTTTAAACACCATGTATGATTTATCGAGTTTGGAGGGCACCATGCGAGTATTTTACTAACATATTAAAACATTGCATTCAATAATTTAGATGACCATTTTAATTTAAAATAGTATAACACAGTGCTAATATTCGTGAATTGTAAAGATTGTTAATATAACCTTTGGAAATATAACACTTGAAACAATAAATGTGTTCGAAGTGGTATCATTTTGATTTTAATAGCAACTGTATTAAACTTGTGGTTTCAATACAATCTAAATATTTAAGGTTTAATATTTACACCGTAGAAACGATTGCTTTCTAGTAAAAGTCAAACGTTCATAATATTTCATCGGGTTTGAAAAAAACAATTTGACTTGTAAAAGCTCCCTCATTCAACGTTAACTGCATCTGTGTAAAACAATTTAGGGAAACTCCAGACATTGCCTATTAAGGAAATGGCCGAGATGGTCCCTCTTTACGTTAACGCCTTTTATGTTTTCCGCTCGGCGTGAAATGGGCTTTTACTTTCAACAACTATCAGCCTTTAGTGCAACAGTGTTGTATGAACATGCCTTTGTTCTAAAAATTATATTGTTGAAGTTTAAGTAGACACTACGATCAAACAGAGTGTGCTTATGAACAAGAAAAACTCAGTTTATAGGGTCATCCAGTGAACTTTAACATTTTTGAAAAAGTCATAGCTTGGTTAATTTTTCAGAAAAATAGCTTATATTGGTCGTAAGCAAAGGTAAAAAGGGACTTTTGTTTATTATTCATGTTTCAAAATAACATCATGCGAATGACGTCTATTCGTTTTAATGCATTTTTATACTGTTTCCGTCAAGCTTCGTCTTGCGCAGGCCAACAAGAATTTCCGATCTATCGCCTTGCGATTTTCATGGGAATTTTTAAAATAAAGTGCATCCAAGGAAATACCACGAACCTAAGAGATTTAAAACAGGCCAGAAAATAACCACATTTTTCAATACATGTTGAATAGCTCAAGACAAAACCTTACTGAGTAGAAATTTTTTTATTTAAATTGGTGCCATATGAAACTTATGAACATTAAATAAAAACACCCCTTTTTGTCTTTAGTTTAATAACGTTATAAGTTAGTCATCTACAAGTTCAACCGAATATTATAGATCTTAATTTGTATAAACGCTTAATAGCTAATTTATTACTAAATAAATTCGAAGACAAAAATATCTGGACCGAACCGGGATTTGAACCCGGGTCTCCCGCTTGCCGGGCGGTTATGCTCACCACTACACCATCCGGCCCAACTATTTCTGCCTTCAAAATTAAGTACTTAATAATTCTGTTTGTAATATTTCCAGCTTGTTGATTTAAAGTCACTATTTGACAGTCACATGTTTCGGATAAACATTCAGATTTAAGTACTTATTTGAAGGCAGAAACAGTTGGACCGATGGTGAAGTGTTCAACCGAATATTACTTTTTTTAAATATCAATGTACACCCAGTATTTTAAATTTAAGTAGGCTGCCTAAATCCACCCATTACCAACAGAAAATAGGCCCTTTAAACAGCTTCAACAGTTAGTTAACTATCATCTTCATTGCTCTCTTAAATTAATAAGTATAACTATTTTAAGCTTAAGGTACGTACGCGAAAGGATACACTTTAAGTGATGAATTTCCTTGTTGAAAAATTTGGTGTTATAAACTGTATTAAGTATATATAAATTATTTTGAATAACGAAATTGAAATGGAATGAAGTAAGTTTATAACACAACTACAAGTTAAAAACTGAGGACAGCGAGCATGTATTTCTTTCCAACTACTGAAACTTTGACTGGGACTCGTGGCGTGGTCCTGTAATCCAGCTTCATGGAGGTCAGGTTTTGATGATGATATAGGTCTAAAACGGCTCAAATAGTCTCAGTTATCATCTGATGATACTCGCATCAACTTCCACCATCGTTTAGACATATCAGACCATCACCTACGTGGTTCGAAAGTCACGTTAAGCCGTTGGTCCTTGTATTTCCATTGGTCATTGGGCTATTAATTAATGACCCATTCTAAGAAAACGTCGGCCTTAGTTTGTAACAAAGCTACATCTCATAACTCATTACTACCACTCATCACACTCATCCTTCACCACATATTTGCCTTAAAATACCCTCATGAGAGTGGTCGGCATCTCAAATAGTGATATCAATAGAACTTTAAAACAAATTAGTTTATTTTATAAAAATCCTATGCAAATTGTAGGCATGAGATATCCTAAGAAAATGCATGTTTTTCATTGTTCTCATGGGAGGAAAATCAAGGTCACAGATACTAACTACTATGGTTGCTCTTGTACAATTTATTTATTTACAATCTTGACGGTCTTCAAAGCGTCCTGTAACAAGTATATTAGACAAGTCTAGCATTCGTGTACTTCAATAAAATGGGTTGGGTTGATAGTAGTAATTTAAAACAACTAACTTCATGGTTATCTTTGCAAAGATATCTATTTCATTTTGAGATAAAAGTAAAAAGAACACTGATTTTAAATTACAAAAGCCTTGAAAATGTGTATGTTAAACAGTTTTGCTTTAGCCATTTACTAGCAGACCTTTAGTTAGTTTGAAAACGTAGGCCTATAAGTTTGGACGTTTTTATATACAAATAGCTTAAATTGACTTCCGAGCCACTAGAATAGTCTTACGTCAAGAAACCCTCGCTGCGCCGGGAAATCGAACCCTCCTTATAAGTATCAAGCTGTTACGCTACCACTACTGCCACGAGTACATCTGAAAACAAGTTATCAAGTAAAAGTTTACTATCACTTACTTATGCAAACTGTGCAATATGCTCAGAAACAGAACCACGTTCTCAGACATGTCCCTGAGAGAGTCACAATGTCAAGATAAAGTGTTACCTGACCACGTGCTCGCATAATGTGACAGCTTACTCGTAACAAGGCGAATTATGTCTTTTGTACACTTCCCTGTGCAAGTTAAGTTTAACTAAACATTTCTTAACTAGCAATTCACATATATCCAAGTGGGTCGTAACGTAAAATGCTTAAACAATATGTAATACTTGTATGCTATCAGACTGGTAGCAGCCGTTGAAGGTACGTTTTACTAAGGAAAGTTTGAATTATAACTTTCATTGTGAATAAAATAATGATAAATATAGTTATTGCCATGGAGTTGCTTGATGTAAAATAATGTAAGTGTTACTTGACGACACTTTGTGAGTAGAGAATGACTTCCGATTCAGTTTGGGTAGTGCAGACTTTTCCCTAAAAGTACAAAGTTATATTTTCAAAGTTTTCAACTTTCGGAAAAACTGTACGTCATTTTAATATTTAAAAATATTAAATGACCTAGAAATACTATAGAATATTTAAATATATTGACATTTTACGCTAAAAAAGAAATCAAATTACTGTGTTTTTTTTAAAATAATAAAGGTAAAATAATTAAACTAAAGTTACTTCAAAGCGAACAAAATTAAAGTAAGCCTGAATTCTTCACACTGTACTTGTTTTTAAATAAGCTAGTAATTTTTCCGATTATTTTTCTATTCGTGTAAATATATTTTTAGACCTAGATAATATTACCTAGATATTGTTATTAGATAATAATATTAAGCCTAGATATTTAGTAACTATAAAAAAGTACTCGCTCTTCGGGCTCGCTGGGGCCACGCCCCCAGGCTCCCGCTAGGCCTTCGGCCTCTTATTTTGCGGGCATTTGCCACTGTTTTGCCACTATTATTCAAAATATCGGAAAGTACTAGGGCAGACTTTTAGGCTCCATCGTTTTTGGCCACCAACTTGTCAGAGTCTTATAAAAGGAACCTTTTCAGATTTTACCCGAAGGGTTTACACCAAGTAGTGTATAATAAAATATTTAGAACGGATAATTCCTTTAGAAATGGTACGCAGTTTTATACTTTTGTGTGAGGTTGAAGACGAGGCTTAAACCAATTGGAACAGAAGGGTCAACTTGGTTACTGGGCAATGGGCTGGCTTCATTGCATTAGTGAATCACTTACATATAGAACCTTGTTGCCAGCCTAACAGTAATTGCAACTAAATTAACCCTTATACATTAAATGCAGGAGTGGTCATAACCGAAAGCTTAAGTTTTGTACGGTGTATATAGAGGAGTAAAATGACTATTATACCGGTTCGTGTCATCATTTATTTAAAACAAATTTATGATAAAACTCTACAGGTTGACCTTTCTCACTTTAGCTACAGAGTTGTTTAGTTGGAGAACTTTTCCATTGAAAGGAACATTTCCCAAAGTTGTGTGGCTTAAAAAAGGACGTCACTGATTATTACTAGTTTGTATTATACATTACTATTCACATAAAAAGTAATGTCCAAAGCTTCTGTATCCCTGAAATAAGATTATGAAAAATTGTATTATAAAAGTGATTGTCAAAACATTATAAAATGTAGTATATGATTAAAACAGATACATCTCTTAATTTGTACTAACTAATTAACTAGTCATATCTAATTAACATATAGTTTTTAATGGTATTGTATCCGATAATGCTCTTTGGAATTCGTTTAATGTCAAGTGTTTTGGCATTTTTAACAACAATGTTGATCATATCACAGGTTAATTGGGGTTTTAGTTGTAAAAAGGCAAACTGAGTAAGAAGAAAAGGAACAAGTAGGTTTTTACTATGTAAATTGAAAGATAACTGTTAGCGGGGCTCTTTAACTTAGTTCTCGCTTAGTCCACTTGCAAATACAAACAAATTAACTTAACTATAATTCCTCCCTGAAAGTGGAAGACATTATAACTAAAGAAAATAGTTTCTGTGTAAAACCACTCATTCATGTACATTTATATGTTGATCTCTTATTTACATAAAGAGTGTGTTTTTACTAAACTTTTGCATTGGGTCTGGCATGACATTGACTGGTTCGTTTTTAGATTGTGTTGCATTTTACTAAATCTAATTTTCAGTATAAACTACAGAACAACTTTTACTAATAACTTACAACCTTAACCTTTAGTACATATTTCGAGTAGAATATACTCAACTATTTGTGATAATTGCAATCATAAATATTACTCTTGAAACACTGTAAAATTTTAACCCACTCTGGAGTGAAAGTCAGTCTTATCAGATCACGTTTGGTTTCAGGATAAAGGATTTAGTCACTCTAAGAGGATTTGCCACTATGTCAACCAGACTTGACTTTCTCAACTGAACCTTCTCTTGAACAAACTTAACCTGTAAACAAACACTGCAAAGTATCAAACACTACAAACAGACAAACTTGTGTGGGAACAAACACTGCAAAGTATCAAACACTACAAACAGACAAACTTGTGTGGGAACAAACACTGCAAAGTATCAAACACTACAAACAGACAAACTTGTGTGGGAACAAACACTGCAAAGTATCAAACACTACAAACAGACAAACTTGTGTGGAACAAACACTGCAAAGTATCAAACACTACAAACAGACAAACTTGTGTGGGAACAAACACTGCAAAGTATCAAACACTACAAACAGACAAACTTGTGTGGGAACAAACACTGCAAAGTATCAAACACTACAAACAGACAAACTTGTGTGGGAACAAACACTGCAAAGTATCAAACACTACAAACAGACAAACTTGTGGGGAACAAACACTGCAAAGTATCAAACACTACAAACAGACAAACTTGTGTGGGAACAAACACTGCAAAGTAACAAACACTCAAACACTACAAACAGACAAACTTGTGTGAACAAACACTGCAAAGTATCAAACACTACAAACAGACAAACTTGTGGGGAACAAACACTGCAAAGTATCAAACACTACAAACAGACAAACTTGTGTGGGAACAAACACTGCAAAGTATCAAACACTACAAACAGACAAACTTGTGTGGAACAAACACTGCAAAGTATCAAACACTACAAACAGACAAACTTGTGGGAACAAACACTGCAAAGTATCAAACACTACAAACAGACAAACTTGTGTGGGAACAAACACTGCAAAGTATCAAACACTACAAACAGACAAACTTGTGTGGGAACAAACACTGCAGAGTATCAAACACTACAAACAGACAAACTTGTGTGGGAACAAACACTGCAAAGTATCAAACACTACAAACAGACAAACTACATTTTGGCTACAGAAACTTATTTGCTCAGCTCTTACAGTTCTAGGTGTGTCACATTTATTTGATTTCATTTTATAATACTGTTTATTATAGCTTATATTTTAATTTGAATTATTTAGACTCAGCTCTTCATAATGTTTAATTCCGAAAACTTGGAAGTTGTAGTATTAACAAGCTTTAACATAGAGTCCAGTGACGATGACCCTTCATAGTAGTTCGCATGGTTTAGAAATTATTTATTTGCATTTTGTGAGTTACTCGTATTAAATGAACATAAGTTTTAATTTGGTTCGCGAGTGCTTTTTACTCTAACATCTGGCTACACTAGCCACCAACACTATAGCTTTTACAGGGAACGTAACAAAGACAAATACCAAACAACAACAACTATGAACAATGTAAAAGCAAGGAGGTCGAGTTAGAGCAAAGACCGCGCTTTGCTCGTTTAACTAGTCTAAACGTGTTTCAAACTTCTGTGTGCTTCATCTATTGTGATGATTGTTCATCTCATCTCAATTGTGAATGTAAGCTGTTGGCTGTGATTGTCATCTACATATTAATGATACAATGTTTGGTTAAGCCCATTGAATTGCTGATTTCTAGTTGAATTTTCATGCTTACAATCGGTCGCCCGCATTTTAGTCGTATGTACATTTTGGTTCACATTGTATTCCTTATTACCAAAACAGGAGTCCTAATAAATGACGATTGAAAACCTATCAGCTTTGTAATAAATTTAGTTTATCTTTAATATACTCTTAATTGACAAAATAGCTGTATTTTATTTTGAAGATTTAGCCTCAAGTTATCTGTTTCATCAAAGTTCATGATCGATTTACAAAAATAAATCTAGGCTAGATCTAGACTTCCAGTGGCTTCAAAAGAAAAACTACTTACTACGTTTAGAACAATTGGTAAAACTCGGTTTGATGCAGGCATTAATATGTTTTAATACCAAACTAGAAAAGAAAACATCTAAAATTCCAATGCTTGTTCTTAAGAATTTTTCGTTACATCTGTATTAATTTCTAACAATAAGAAGTTATTGAAACGGAAAGGAGCGTCAAGTGAATGAATATTGGTGGAAACTTGGTGGAAGTGTAGGATCCAGCATATTCCACAACTTGAACAATTGAAACACCATTTTCTGCTCAACTTGGTTCCAACTGTAGTTCAGCCCAACTTGGAGGAAGCCTCAGGCCTGGATTATCCAAATTGTTTTGATTCTTGATTAATAACTCAACTAATCACGTAGCCATCCCAACACGCAGCTAAGCGTGAGATTTGCAATTTTATTCGCTACGATACCAGCATTGATATTTTCTCATACACCATTTATGGGACTTGGCTCAAACTTAATTAACATTTGTATCTAAGTAAGACCATCTTTGGAAAGAATTACGAGTATGATCTAAATTACAATTATGAAATGGTGGCTATTTTATGGCCGTTTCAGGGGTGTTACACCCTAATTAGTGAATATACTGTGAGGGTTTCAATAAAAAGTCAAGAATATCGCATTCTAGAAGATTTCGTTTTCTATCTATTGACCACTAATTTTATTTAAATCGATTGATAACCAACAATGTAACAGTGGAAACCGTGACAAAAAGCAAGATAATAAAGTAGAAGGTTTCCGGTTTTCAGGCAGAAAACTTAAGTTTCCTAGAAGTTCTGTTATTTTTAAATATATTTAATTAACTAGGTGTCATTAGATAGGTCTTAAAGTATGATCACAACTTTATTCTTTACTTTTGATTGTAAACTTTATTTGCTAATTAGGGTTAACAACACAAATACCCTAAAATTATCATAAAATGGCCACCATTTTAAAATGGTAAGTTAGATCATACTGGTAATTTTCCATGATGGTCTTACGTAGATACAAATGCATATTAAATCTGCGTCCAATTCCGCAAGTGGAGTGGAAGGAAATAAATAATTATTGAAAAACCAAATGGTGGACATCTGGCAAACGAAGCGTTTTTAAAACATGTTTATACTTGATTCCCTTTTTATTTCGAGCCAATTAACCTAACGCCAAAGTTTGTGACACGATTTTATGAGCACTCTGTAGAGGATGGCCGAAGTGAAGCTGGTACCGTAGCCCGTGACTACGAGGGTAATGGTATCTTCTGTGTTTTTATAGTTGGTGAAACAAATTTTTGGAGAAAGCTCCCTACCGCCAAAGGAGACTTCTGGTATTCTAATGTATCTGGCTAAAGAACTTGACACCAGCATTTAACTTACCGAGATATTTACAAAAGGAACATTTCTACCAAATGTTATAAGAATCTGACAACAAGGCAACTTGTAGAGAACTCATACACGATTACTGATGTATACACCGCAAGTATACAAAAAGCCCGCATGTATACAGTACTGAAAAAAATCTCTTCGCGTGTTCTGGTGGTCATTATTGGAGCTCATTTTACGGTCCCAGGTCAGGGTCGTACCATACAAACTACATAAATATCCTCATTTTTTCAAAGGAAATTATCTAAAAAGTCCTATTTTTTTAAAGGCTTTGAGTACTAAGCCATTTACCTTAATAAACCTGTGTCTCAACAAAAAAGAAATATTTTGTTCATGATAAATACAATAAGAGTTAGTTAAGTTCATGCAATTAAAATCTGTAAAATTCAATTCGATATCTTGGTCTAGCAAATTAACTATTTGTGTTAGCTTAAGTTATAGGCAAAACTTAGCGGGCCAAAATTAATTCACATTTTAGGGTAGCGAAAGGTTTGATCACGTCTAAATGAACCACTACTAGTTTGAAAAGGTACATCAAAGATATAAGTAAATGATCCGGTTGAGTTTGAAACCTGTCGGCCGTGTGAAAACTCTAAATATAAAAATAAATGAAAATTTATGTCTGAGAGGTTCTCTATTCTCAGACTTGATGGAAAGTGTTATTTCTCTAATAGTGTTTCAGGTAGCGATACAAGGTTTAAACTTGTTATCTTGCCGTGTTTCGCGTAACATTTTCTCTTACGTCTCCGTTGGTTATGTTTGAATTTTAACAAGGTTGTAAGTGGGTTTGCAATCAAGGTTACTAGGATAAATTACACAATTAAAATTCGTTTGTAAGATCCGTTCAACAATTTGAGTTGCGTTTTACGCTAACAGGTGTTGACAGTGTTTTCATTTTTTAAATTTTGGTTATTTTCTATATAAGGACATTTTTTATAACCTGGGTATTACCTATCTTGTTTATGGACTATTTTACTGCTGAAGACAAACTTAAACATCAAAAGTAACACGGCAGCTAAAATAAGTAAAAAATGTTACTCAAAAACCCAATGTTTAAAAAAAGTAATATCTTTTGTTGAACGAGGCCTTTATAATTTGTTATTAATTCCACTTGATGTAATTGTAAATTTAAGTTTTCTTTTCTGATCGCTGTACCCTGTTTACTTTAAGTAAATAACGGACCTCAAAACCGATTTTACCGAATGAGGACCTAAACTTTCTAATGTTTACGAATAAGATAGAGTATTTTGTTTAGTAAATACTCGATTTATGTATTGTTGTTTTTTAAGTTTTTGAAATGTTTTTTGTCAGTTTGATATAAAAGTGAAGTTTCTGTAAAGTGACTTATGTTGTCAACTAATGAATTAAACAAATTCTGTCATATGTTTGCAAAACTAAATATATATTCTATTGTTCTTCTATTTCGGAAGTTGACTACAAGTTTAGAAACAAGTCTACTGTTAAGAAACACATTTAGTTTATTTCATTATTGAACATGATGTTTAATTTGTTTGTTGGCCCACTATCTAAACCTTAGAATCTCAGAGATTTTAAAGACACTCTGTATATAAGTTATGCTTAAAACTATTATTCAAAAACCTATCTCGAATTTTTTCCCCACAAAACACGGAATCATCACTTTGAAGTCACTTGTAAACATTTGTTATCACTCGATTAGCATGTAAATAGTTCTTGATCTTTAACTTTGTTAGTTTTGAATTTTCCAACTCGTCTAGTTTTCCATTCTTGCAGCGGAATTCATAAATCTCATCAGAAATATTTGTTACTCGTGAGTTTATTCCCGATGAAACAACAAACCTTTTATATTTGTTCTAAGTTAATAATAAAAGTATCATTTGATTGTTATGTCTTTCTTTATTAGCGTAAGCAGATGATGTTTTAAACAAGCATACGAACATAAGTGGTACGAACATAAACTATCTAAGTTCAGTTTAACAAAAGTAAATAGATTATCAAATTTTACTGTATGATAATATAACTAGCAGTCACAAAATACAACTTTTACTCAAATTGTTTTAAATTCATGGAAATAATTAGGGTTGTCTTGTACAGTACATAATGTACTAGGACGATAGAGTTTGTATTGTGTTTATTGTGGTTATGTTTTCTTGCCAAAAGTTAAATATACTTTAATTTTAAATGGTTAAACTATCTAAGTTCAATTTAACAAAAGTAAATAGTTTATCAAATTTTACTGTATGATAATAAAACTAGCAGTAGCAAAATACAATTCAACTTAACACAATACACATCAAGCTACAAGTTTGTGTACGAAAAAACATTAGTAATTGTAAAATATCATTATTTCTGAGGAGATACCTATTTATTATGTTCATAGTAAGGCCAGTGTTGAAAATTGTTGTTACTCCTCCAATATTTTAAAAGATCAGGTAAAATAAATCTTTTGAGTTTATTATTTTAAAGTTCCACTATATTTTAAGTTTTGATTACTCTATAGAGTTCTCTTCAATCGTACAATCATGTCACATTAATAAATGATTGGACGACATTTTTCTGTACAACTGGGTTGAAAGTTTAATTACAATTTAAATTTGCTTAAGCATAAGTTTTGATCATTATAACTTGGCCCTCATTAATTAATCCAAGTTTGAGAAATACGAGTATGGTGATGGTAATTACTGAGTTTAACTTTCCACGTGTATGAGCATTTTACCTTCACTATGTATAATGTGCTAAAAGTTCATTTTACCGTATAGCTATCAACAAAAATAGATAACATCTTGGTAAAACCGTTCACAGTCGGTTTTGAACCCCTATTTCAACATATTTCGACTTGATGTCATTGTCAAACTTAAAATATGAGTTCATCTTCCTGTATAGAAGGAGGTGACCTGTACAATATACTACCTCAACTTATTAGGTCGGAAACAAATTTATGCTGATTGAAAATAGAACCACCCAATACTTATTTGAGTAATTTGACATTTCATTTTAAATAGCAGTTTTGGATTGAGTTCATAGTACAGACGTTTTAAAGTTAAGTTTCTATATTGATAAATACTATTATGCTATTGTCTTATACAGTTATGAATCATATCCCTCGTAATTAAATGGGTCAATCCTGTCAATGGAGATTTCGTCACTTTTAAATTTTATGTGTGAATTATCTTTTTTGCAATGATTATCCAAATATTACATTTAATTTAAATGATCAAACCTCCTTATATTTAAAATAATAATCATAAATCGTCTTTATTGGTTTAACAAAAAGGCAAGGTTAGGGCTTTCTTTCACTTAACCTTTGATATGTATAACTCTTGTTATCAATTTTCTTTATGTAGTATGAAACAATACTATTTTTAGTTTTATATCAATTATCATGTCTATTATGCATAGTTATAAATCAATCATCAATGTAGACAGTTCGACAAAATAAGGTTGGAAAATAATCTTTTTGTTTTGAATGGCAATGACAAGTTATTTTGAGATAAAAAGCAAGAAGTTATTTTCCACTTCTTTAAATAAATCTTACACAAATATCCTTTAAAAGCTTCAGACTTTTAAATATTTTGTTACTTACTTGAATATTAAATAATAATTTTGCCTTCAATATGATCATAGTAGTTAAATTAACCGCAGCACTAATATACACTGAAAATAAGTCATTAAACGACGAACGACGAACGAAACGAAGAAGGCATTAAACCTTTGGTCAAAGGTTAAGAGGATTTACTCACCAGTGCAGTAAATATTCAATTATCAAGAACTGAGTTTTGTTTTTATAAAAGCTACACCAACAGTTTCATGCAGAAAATACTTCAACTAGGTCAAGAAAGAAGCTTACAACGTCCAAAATGCAAGAGTTAAGAGTTAAGTTGCAGCTCGAAAGAGTTAAGTTTCGTTTTTGATACTTCCTCGAGCTCTGTACTCAACAAGTGGTTCTATTTCCTCTAATCCCTAAGACAAGACGCGGTTTCATTTAGTTTAGAGTTGTTTATTGTAAGTATCTTACTTTAAACTTTGTTGAGGTAGTTTTGAGGATTAGCTGGTAAAAAATATGTGACAATGTTTCTTGATATACCCAAAAAAGGTAGCCGATGCGCAAGTAAAACATACAACCATTGAAAAAGTATTTTTATTTTTAAGCTAAAAGAAATGCTTGTGAAAGGTCTTCAACCTACCAAAGGTTTAATATTAATGTAATAATCGCTCATCTATGTGGTTATCCTTTAGAAACCGCTCACGTTTTATATAAGGTACCGAAAAGTGCAACGGTTCTAATGCCTATAAAAGCTTATTTCAAGCGTATAACAAATCAGTGGGGTTTCTCTTATTTTTATTCCAACGTGGGACAACCGGATACTTTTCGCTCTAGTGATGCTCCCAAAGTAGAACTGGAAACTCTCTAAAGTATACATTTCGTAGTGAAAAGAGAACGATTTTGGTACCAAGAAATAGGATTTGACACACAAAAATCGATGAACAAAGTTTTTAAAGTATTGTCAAAATAAGATATAAGTAAGTGGCTTCTTTTAGAAATAAGACATACCTTGGCTTTGGCTCCTGGCGTTAAGCTCAGTTCATGGATACTTTTGAAGACTTTACTCTAAAGAAACACTTGCACGATCAACACAGACTAGAGTAGTTTCATCGAGAGAGGTTAAAGACAAGAAATAAAACACAAAATACCAGTATATTTTCTTTTCATTTGGAACTAGAGAAGTTGGTGTTATAAATTCCCACTCAATGGATCTCGTTACTGCAGTCCAATTTTCTTACAGTAATTAAACATTGCTCTCAGACGTTATATATCAGTTGGGGGTTAAATCAGTAGGTTTAACTTTGGTTGTTTGTTGCAACACATAAAGATAGTTATATTCATAGTGATTTCCTTTATTTCTTATTTCATAGTGAGAATTTATGCATAGCCGGTTTGCAAATTACAGTAGATATTCAATGCAATAAATAATTGATGAAACCCAGATAACGCCGTCTCACAACATTTTAATTGAAGAATAGTTGTTCAATTTCTGTTCTGAATTAGGTAAACATATTCCTAAACAAAGGCTAGAAGTTTTTTTAGAACTGTGTATGTAAGAACGTGTATGTTAATGTACTGAATTTGCATTCTTTTTTATATACGAGTAAATGATAAACGTAATGTTTTTACATTGAAATAAACTCAATTTGTTCTTAAGTGTTTATAAAAACATTAAAAATAATACATGCCCGATCTGAGTGCACTTAAGCTTGCGTATTTTATATTTCTGGAGAGACAACAACTAAATTTACTCAATCTGTTGTACGATTGGACGTAAGAGCCCATTTTATGCGGGCTACTTTGTAAAATTGCCAAAGTATCAGATTTTAAGAGCCATTACGCCAAGCTATGTTGAATAAAAGATGAGTGTTTTAACAGTTCAAAGGAAAAAGATTTAGTTTTGCAGATAAAACCATCTCTGTTTTTCAGTAATTAAACCTAATTCATTTGTCGTATCTGCTTTTTACAACAAAATAGTTTGTAAGTTTTACATCATTCTTCAAACACGAGTACTTAATATTCTTCATCACTTTTGTTGTGCATTTTCTTTGTGTTCAGTGAGATTTCAAAATTTTAAAATAGGACTATACAAAAAAACAACGGTATCGCAAAGGTTTTAAGGCAATATAATGAACAATCACAAAACTTTAGCAACCTAACGTTCTGTTAGATCTATAGTTGGTTACCCTGATTCACAGTGTAGGGAACTGACACATTCCTTAGAACTCTAAAGGATTCACAAGCAAGTATTTTTGTGTTCTCTGTTACCCCAGTTTGATACACGTCTTTAATTGGTCGTTCACCGATCCCGGCCAGCCAGCTAGTAACTCAGGGGAAGCTGTTATTGGCCGAGAAACCGAGGGTTAATTTCTTTATGTGATTGTGGATACTGTATTGTTGTCTAGGATAGTTGCATTACAATCAAACAGGTTTAAGAGAAAAGGCTTTATGTTTTGATGTTCAGTGTTATGTTTTAGATTACTTTTCACCTAAAGTCGGGATAAGTATTCCAAATCCCAAAACGTTGTGGTCTTTTTGTCTACTCTAAAACGATAGAAATCGTCCGTAATAAGATTCAACCCTCAGAAATTGTACCATCATCAACAACAACTTGAAACGAATATTGGTTTCTTAACTTGTGTCCGGAGGTTTTCAATAGGTTGAACATCGTTAGAGTTCTTGACTTTGAATTAGCAAATAATCCGCTTCTCTAATTTTGTCGCCGTCAAATACTTAACATACAATACAATTAACAAATTTTAGTTTTCTCCTTGTATAATTTTTGTACAATCTATGATGTCCAAACGTTAAAAGTGTTAAAGATTTTCCCATTAAACAAATAGTTTACTCAGACATGAAACACTAGAAAAATTGTGAATGCAGACACTGAACGAGTTTTGTTTCAGTTTTATTAATTTTGGAGAAACAAACCGCCTCAAATATTCCTTTCAACGGCATGCGCTCTCAATGATTAATCTACAAACCTCATTTAAAAACTCATTTTTCTCCTTGAAGGACGACACGCCGCCATAACAAATGACACTCAGTTCTATTCTTTTATCTTCTGGGAATATAAACACAACACTTTTATCAACGTGAAATATGTTTCCTATCATCAACAACAAACTTCAAACTAAGAAATTATGTGATTCATTGTAATTTAGAGAGGTTTAAGGTATTCACTTCATTTCTCAAATAAAAATTCCTTTACTTGAGTGAATTGATAAAATGCACAGCACAAATATTATCTATTCGAAAATTATTAAAAATTTAGTTTTGCTGGCCATGGGAAATCGTGTGAGAGTTAAAAGTCTTAATATCACTAAATCACTATTTGAGATGCCGACCACTCTAATGAGGTTATTTTAAGGCAAATATGGGCGAAGGATGAGTGTGATGAGTGGTAGTAATGAGTTATGAGGTATAGTATTGTTACAAACTAAGGCCGACTCTTCCTTAGAATGGGTCATCAATTAATAGCCCAATGACCAATGGAGATACAAGGACCAACGGCTTAACGTGACTTCCGAACCATGCAGGTGATGGTATGATATGTCTAAACGATGGTGAGAGGTATCGGTATGGGTATCTTCAGATGATCACTGAGACTATCTGAGCCGCTTTAGACCTATATCATCCTCAAAATCTGACCTCCATGAAGCTGGATTACAGGACCACGCCACGAGTCCCAGTCAAAACACTGACGATTGCGATGCATTTCATGTAAACGTTCATGCAATGAAATATGTATTTATTTACGTCACTATATTTGAAACAAAACTACATCAAACTTGAAGTTTAACTAGTCCATTTTATATAAAATGAATTTTCTAGAAGTGGTTCAGGGTTCAAAACATAAATGGCCATTACTTAAGGGTAAAACGCATCTGTTTAAATAAGTGGTGGGTTTTAGAACTAGGCTAACACAAAATTGCCTTTTTCTTTAGTGATAATGTCGGAAGAGGTGGTTGACATAAGCTAATATAAAAACTCACAATATTGTTCATGGCAAAATTAATATTTAAAATAAATATTATAAATCACAGGCAGAAATGCATACTTCCTAGCATACCTGGATTCAGAACTAGACTGGCCCCTCTGCTGCTTCTCGTCATTGCCCCGTGTCTTATCAGCTAAGTACAAAGGTCACTTGCATTGTCCTTACTATCCAAGTACTCAGCTCAACTGTTGGTCTTATCTCGATCATATTAATGTACATGTCAAATACTGAATAAGTGGAACGCAAAATATAATCTTATACACAATTACATAATCTTTTGTTCATTTTACAACAGTGGTGTAAAGTGTAAAAGTATTCCGTAGCGAAGCACGGGTACACAGCTGTACCAAATATATAATTTGTTTGTTGAAATAGTACTCTAAGCGTTTCACGGTGAAAGGATTTATGTGCACGCCGGATGTTACAGACAGTAGAAGATTTAATTTCTGTTCAGACAAACGTTACTCAGTTATATTCATACAAGTATTCCGTGGCGAAGCACGGGTACACAGCTGGTAACTGCGCCTAAATGTCAGCTGATATGTTTGTTGAAATGTTTACTCTAAGCGTATCACGGTGAAAGGATTTATGTGCACGCCGGATGTTACAGACAGTAGAAGATTTAATTTCTGTTCAGACAAACGTTACTCAGTTATATTCATACAAGTATTCCGTGGCGAAGCACGGGTACACAGCTGTTAACTGCCAAGTGTCAGCTGATATGTTTGTTGAAATGTTTACTCTAAGCGTATCACGGTGAAAGGATTTATGTGCACGCCGGATGTTACAGACAGTAGAAGATTTAATTTCTGTTCAGACAAACGTTACTCAGTTATATTCATACAAGTATTCCGTGGCGAAGCACGGGTATACAGCTGTTAACTGCGCCAAGTGTCAGCTGATATGTTTGTTGAAATGTGTACTCTAAGCGTTTCACGGTGTTTATGTGCTGTTACAGACAGTAGAAGATTTAATTTCTGTTCAGACAAACGTTACTCAGTTATATTCATACAAGTATTCCGTGATGTTGGTAACTGTTACCAAGACAGTGTCAGCTGATATGTTTGTTGAGTTTAAGCGTATGTATCACGGTGAAAGGATTTATGTGCTCGCCGGATGTTACAGACAGTTTTAATTTCTGTTCAGACAAACGTTACTCAGTTATATTCATCTCACTATCAAGTTTCTGCTGCACCGTGGTATTGTATTGTAGATAAAAAATCCTCCAAAAACTCGTTTTGGTTATTTTGTGACCCAAAATTATTTGGTACTGGTTCATACTACCCCATGGGACCTCTACATTCTAATTGTAGTTTAGAATCTTCACATTTTAGAAACTTTATTTTTACATTTTGAAGTAATGTCAATAACATTACATTACAAACACATTGAACATACTACTGTGTGCACATGAGATTCAAACAAGCATTTTCACCCGGTTACTTTAATGTAAAGGTATGGTATCCTGTAATTATAAAAAAACAAAACCAGATGATTTAAACTGTTAGAAAGGACTATATATACTAAAATTTATATACAATATAATATTGCCGAAATAAATTATAAACTACTATAACCGTTTCCTAAATCATAAAAGCTGCAATCTTGTCTGCCCATGATTTTTATAATACGAGTTTATTTTCCCGTGTTCAAATTGACGTTAGAATTTGCCTGCTAGTACTTTCTAACCGACCAGATAGTCAGGAACTGTTATTTTGACCCGATAGAGTTAGTGATTTAATATTTCAAGTTTTCAAACTCTTCATTAGCTTCTCGGCTGTAACCAGGATTAAAATTGAGAATAGTTGTTCAAGTTAAGAGGAGATGAACAACAGCAGCAAATTGTAACACGTGACGGGCATCAATATATCCGAGACCATACTCGGTTGAAACATGAATGGTTTTATACAGTTTTATTGAACGTTTTGAAACTAGACCGTCTCACAGTTTTTACAGCTGGTCAAAAGAGATGCACATTTTATCGCTTCATATCAAGTCTAATGTCAGGACAATCCAAACCTGAGAATGTTGTTGGCTAGATAAATAAATAAATAAATGGTTTATTACGTTCAACATGTTAACGTGTTATGCAAACGTCACTTAATTTTGAAAAGCTAAAATTTTCCACGCATTCTAACATTGAAATCCCAGTCACATAGGGATAAACTTAAAAATTAAATCCGTAGTAAAGAAAATGAGTGAAAAGAAATAGTGTTTCTTCTTAAATAAATTAATTGTGAGAAACTATCACTCATAATAAAAAAGCCTCATAATAAAAATATTGAATGTACACTTAGAGTCCGAGTGTTTCTTCGTGGCGCTTGGTGAGGGGAAGTGAGGGGACAGAGTAGGGGAACAAATCGATGTTTTCAAAATGTACAGTAATAGTGCCATGGTAATAGTGTCCTCACAGTACGAGTGCCATGGAAATACTGAACAGTTGGTTAACCCCCACCCTCAAAACCCAGTTATAACTGATTTTAGTCGTCAAGGTCAAGCGCCACGAAGAAACGCACGGACTCTAACATTGAACTACTATAAGTTTCGTTTAGTCAGTCAGATTCAAAACACGGCTGATAGCGCATATCAAGAGGCAAATAAAATCCATTTTAATATATTTTTTGTTTAATTGTGTGTCGCGAAGTATACGAGTTTTTAAAAACGCTACGCACAATTAAACAAATAACAAATCAGTGTGAATTTAATGTTTTTATCACTTGGTTTGAGTTCACAGCATTGTTTTGAGTCCAAATGGCTGTAATAAATACTTGCCAGTGAAATGTCAATCAAGTTATACAATTATCCGCTGTTATTAATCCCGTATAATTTAATATATAGTATTCAATGTGTAATCAACGTTATACAACTAATAACTTGTGTAAAGTTATTAATCATCACTATCCAAACTGATGCTTGACAGTGTAGTTATTAAATTATACTCGTAAGTTACAAAACCTTGTTTTAGGAAAGAGGAGCTAGGAAATTAAGAAGAGCAAAGACATAATGACTTCTTTGTAACGTCACAATGAAACTAGTGTCTACAAAGCAAATCTTGGTGTGGCAGTGTTCATAATAAGCCTCAATATGCAGTTTTTGAACTGTTCATAAACATCACATTGTATCTTTTTACATTGCTGTAAAGGCCTTTTCACAACTCTTCATCTTCCAGTCAATTCTCGTCACATTTTAAAATCTGTAAAGGACTATTAAAATAAACTCTGAAATGACGAAAATTCTGAATTGACATGCAAATTGAGACTTTATTACATGAAATCATTTTACTCTTTGGAGAAACCTTTTCATTAATACAATTTACAAACTTTGTACGTTATGGGAGGATCAAATTCTGATTCCCCTACTCTAAACATACGTAGGGCCCGCTTACAAAACTCTTTACGCTAGAAAAAGAAGCACATTGTTTAAATAAGTTTGCAAAAACTTCAACACAAATTTGCAGCCAAACATTTGTGCAATATACTCTTATATTAGAGTTATTTAATCCTAATACTAACGGTAAGTCTTGCAAGCATATGAGCTCCAGGAAACGCATTGGAGAATGGTTTGAAATGTATAAGTGGCAATAACATAGAAGCACTAGTTAAGTGTTATATCCAGTGAGATATAAATCTATTTACAGACATTACAATGTAAATGTAACGGTTAAAGTGGTTCTTTATTGCCAGCTGTAATTTACTTCTCTTAAGAGTTGTATTAGCTTAACGCAACGTTGTTTAATGCAGAAATGCTATTTCATGATTAAATTGAAGTGTTTAACCAATATTTTCATAACTTTTTAGCTGAAATGTAACGTTACTTTAATTATTTTACTCACTTTAATCTTCTTATGTTTTAGATTACGAAGTAGTTGTTTAGTACAAACCCATCAGTTTCTTATATATTTCTCATCATATTGGTTTACCTTACCTTTGTTACACAATCCAACCGTAGTGTGTTTTTATTGTTTCAGCAGTGAAAACGTATACTCTGCGTATAGTGTCTTTGAAAATTATGACCTATGAAATAAAAGTTGTCTTCAATTATAATCTGGTTATAACTTGCAGACAAGTCTGTAACTGTCTAGTTTTGCTAACAAATAAAACTTGTACAGTTTGCAATAAATTACAACGAGTAAAATTTAATATCGCTGGTTATTACCTTGTTTACTTTTGAGATCTTCCTGTTCCGTTTAAATTGTTTCAAAGTAGGAACCTTCTTCATCGTTCTATGTTCTGCTATTTTATAGATTTTATATTTTTCATCACAACGATCTTTGAAATAACAGTTTTTGTCTAACCATGTTTTCCTGCAGACTTTAGTTAATTCATGGCATAGTAAGCTCACTCCTTTTGGAAATTACATAAATTAAAAACAAATCTGCAATAATTCCACTAATATAACATTTATTAGCCGGAGGCCTTTCAACCGCCAAGTGTTAATCTTCAGAGACTTATAAATATTTAGTTTCTATATATTTTCCTTCAGTGTGATGTGCCTCTGAAGATGAACACTTGGTGTTTGAAAGGCCTCAGGCTAATAAATGTTATATGAGTGAAATGTTTGCAGATTTTTTAAAAATTTAGTTAATTGTTATTTCAGTTGATTGAGTAATTGTTATATTGTTCTTTCTCGTGGTTTGTGTTAAAAAAAGAAACCGTACAATTAATAATTATGAATGAATATTTTCGAGCAATCATTCAACGATCTAGTTGACTATAATTTCAAATTTTACTTTTTATTCACATTTGTGTTGCTTTAATCCTATTTTACTACTGGCCATCAACGGGAAACAATCTGGGTTCATAGCAAAATCACGTGACGTGTTCGTATGAATGTCATCTAAGGTTAGAACGTGTTGTGCATGATCGCCTGATATGTGTAGTCATTAAGTAATGTATCCTTATCGTTTATGTGTTCACTGTACTCAAACGTTGAGGCATTGTATTTAGTGTTATTTATATAGTGAAGCCGCCTTTAGGTTAATGTTTAGACACAAGAAAAGAACTCGTTAATGGTACTCTAGAACCGAAATGGCACGTTACAAACTAACGACAATTCAGGATAGGTTGATCTTATGTTGAACTGCTATCTTGCGGCTCAAATTAATGATTTATGCAACCTAATAACTTGTTATTATAACTTCCACCTTGTGACGTTCTTCTTATTGGATTTGTATTATTGCGTATTTCTTTTACATCCTCATTATCACGTTTTAATCATAACGTACTTATGACGTCATCCGCATTACGTTCTCATCATCGTGTTCTCCTTCTCTTCTTATAGCGTTATTTTTACTCCGGCCACCTTATAACCTTCTTCTTGTTACTGCCTCTGATTCACATCCTCCTTATTACGTTCTTTCTTCGACGATCCTGTCCCTTAAATACAGCCAATGCTACAATATCCTTTGACACAAACGCCGGAACTACCCCAAGAGAGACAATTCTGCTGTGTCAGATCCTTGTGTGGAATTATGTAAACTGCAACACTGGTAACCGAGTGCTATCTGCTACACTACTCCCTTCATTTCCATACTCATTGCTGTGTTCCTCTCAACATCAGCTTTTCTACCCCTTTGTAAGTGTGTTACAAACGTTGAGTTTCATGGAAACCAGAGTGGCCGAAAAGCAACTATACCGCGTGGTTATTTGTTGGGGGAATTTTAGTGCAGCTTTCACTAATCTTGCTTTAGGACGATTTTTCTTTTCGTTTCAATCGTTTCCAAATTATTTGGAACAGTTATAGTATAAACCAATGTTTTAGACTAGATCAACAAACTAAGTTCTATTCATAAAGTACAACCGTCAAAAGAACAAAACTAATTAAAATGAGCTTTGAATTTGACACTTTTTGAGGTTGGGTTTGTGCTTTAGTAAAGAATGTGAAAAACTAACTTGGTCTTTGTAATGAAGAAGAACAAACAAAGTCTCAACAATGAAATGCTTTACTAACTACTAATTAACTTCAATTGAATTTCAAATACAATCTTATCAACCAAACATACCTAACCTGCGTCTTGACAATTTCCACTCTTGAAGATTAGTCGTTCTATTATTTCCTTCAAAAAGCAAATAAACACGTTTCCACTAGACGATCAAAATACTTGTTTTTTTATCAGATTGACGAAAACATGAACTTTCTAAGTTTGATCCCATCCAAAATGGCAACACTTCTTATATACGTAATTATCATTACTATTCCTATTCCAGCATGCTGGCAGGAAAGCGCCACTATAGATATACTTTTAAACTATTTACGTGATTTGGCGTAGGACAATGCAAAGACTTAAGATGGCTCTCGTCTCTGATTCCAGAACCTCTTACAGAGAATAAAATAACGTGCCTCCAACAAATAGAATATTTATGATTAATTAAATGATCAAACGTACTTTAAGTCTCACTTAAGTAAGTCACAAATACGTAAATTTGTAATTGTCCTTCAAGGTAAGGTTTAAGAAAGTTTACTAAAAAGCTACTTATATCAATAATTAGTTTAAACAAACTACTGTTATAAAAGGTGCTGAAAATTCCCGTAAAGCAATTCCAAACTTTAGTAGAGGTGTTATTGTTTATATACTGTACAAAGTGAAATCCCTGGGTTTACGTTTAAGCTTGCTCAATTAGCGGACCTCTACCCATGTTTTGCTTGTCTACTGTGACAAAAAGTTATCATTAATATTCGCCTTCATAACTAAAGAAATTTGAAAACGGAATGTGTGGACAGAGCCGTGGTTTGTATAGTTTTTTTTCAAGTTGATATATAAAATTAACTTTTACAATACTCAATGATAGGACGAATTAGGTTTTGCAAAAGTGGTGAAATCCCTTCGGTAGTTTTCAAACTGTGTGGAAACATGTTGCTAAATTGATGCAAGGTTAATATTTCATTCGACTAATGGTTAATTTCAATTTGGTGAAATTATAGCTGTCTTTTGGGTTTAAGAGTTTGTTATCACTTACTAGCTTTCAACTTGTGAGCCAGTACTTTTTTTACAATTTAGTTGAACACCTAAACAGTTTCTGTGTAAAAGTGTTACAATGTTACGCAGTGTTACTCGACAGCTGGTGGAGACAGTTTGCATAATGTTACGTGAGCAGCAGACAAGACAATATTCAACAAACAACAATTTTCCACTAACACAGACTTCCATTTAATTTTGGTGTATATTCAACAGTTTCTGTGTGAAAGTGTTACAATGTTACGCAGTGTTACTCGACGGCTGGTGGAGACAGTTTGCATAATACGTGAGCAGCAGACAAGACAATATTCAACAAACAACAATTTTCCACTAACACAGACTTCCATTTTTTAGGTGTATATTCAACAGTTTCTGTGTAAAAGTGTTACAATGTTACGCAGTGTTACTCGACAGCTGGTGGAGACAGTTTGCATAATGTTACGTGAGCAGCAGACAAGACAATATTCAACAAACAACAATTTTCCACTAACACAGACTTCCATTTAATTTTGGTGTATATTCAACAGTTTCTGTGTGAAAGTGTTACAATGTTACGCAGTGTTACTCGACAGCTGGTGGAGACAGTTTGCATAATGTTACGTGAGCAGCAGACAAGACAATATTCAACAAACAACAATTTTCCACTAACACAGACTTCCATTTAATTTTGGTGTATATTCAACAGTTTCTGTGTAAAAGTGTTACAATGTTACGCAGTGTTACTCGACAGCTGGTGGAGACAGTTTGCATAATGTTACGTGAGCAGCAGACAAGACAATATTCAACAAACAACAATTTTCCACTAACACAGACTTCCATTTAATTTTGGTGTATATTCAACAGTTTCTGTGTGAAAGTGTTACAATGTTACGCAGTGTTACTCGACAGCTGCTGGAGACAGTTTGCATAATGTTACGTGAGCAGCAGACAAGACAATATTCAACAAACAACAATTTTCCACTAACACAGACTTCCATTTAATTTTGGTGTAGGTGTATGTTTAAAGTGTTACAATGTTACGCAGTGTTACTCGACGCTGGTGGAGCAGTTTGCATAATGTTACGTGAGCAGCAGACAAGACAATATCAACAAACAACAATTTTCCAAAACAGAGTTGACTTCCATTCAAAAGGAAACATGTTAACTGGACTTCACAGGGCAGCTTTTACAATGTTTTGCACAACGCTAAATTTGTATTGCTTTTATTACAATTGAGTGTGCGGGATACAATCGCTCATCAAAAGTGACAACAATAATTTTTTACAACCCAGTAATGTTGCTATATGTTCAGTTTTTTAACATAATGTTTACGCAAGGTTACAAACGCCAGTGTCGAATGTTGCTACATAAAGGTTTGTAAAAGACAGGATTTGTTACAACGTAATGGCTTCTTTGTAACCGGATACAATGTGACGCCAAGGTTACAAACGCCAGTGTCGAATGTTGCTACATAAAGGTTTGTAAAGACAGGATTTGTTACAACGCGTAATGGCTTCTTTGTAACCGGATACAATGTGACGCCAAGGTTACAAACGCCAGTGTCGAATGTTGCTACATAAGGTTTGTAAAGACAGGATTTGTTACAACGAGTAATGGCTTCTTTTAACCGGATACAATGTGACGCCAAGGTTACAAACGCCAGTGTCGAATGTTGCTACATAAAGGTTTGTAAAGACAGGATTTGTTACAACGCGTAATGGCTTCTTTTGTAACCGGATACAATGTGACGCCAAGGTTACAAACGCCAGTGTCGAATGTTGCTACATAAAGGTTTGTAAAAGACAGGATTTGTTACAACGAGTAATGGCTTCTTTGTAACCGGATACAATGTGACGCCAAGGTTACAAACGCCAGTGTCGAATGTTGCTACATAAAGGTTTGTAAAAGACAGGATTTGTTACAACGAGTAATGGCTTCTTTTGTAACCGGATACAATGTGACGCCAAGGTTACAAACGCCAGTGTCGAATGTTGCTACATAAAGGTTTGTAAAAGACAGGATTTGTTACAACGCGTAATGGCTTCTTTTGTAACCGGATACAATGTGACGCCAAGGTTACAAACGCCAGTGTCGAATGTTGCTACATAAAGGTTTGTAAAAGACAGGATTTGTTACAACGCGTAATGGCTTCTTTTGTAACCGGATACAATGTGACGCCAAGGTTACAAACGCCAGTGTCGAATGTTGCTACATAAAGGTTTGTAAAGACAGGATTTGTTACAACGTAATATACTTACAAACGCCAGTGTCGAATTTGCTAATAAAGGTTTGTAAAGACAGGATTTGTTACAACGAGTAATACCGGATACAATGTGACGCCAAGGTTACAAACGCCAGTGTCGAATGTTGCTACATAAAGGTTTGTAAAAGACAGGATTTGTTACAACGCGTAATGGCTTCTTTTGTAACCGGATACAATGTGACGCCAAGGTTATATATATAGTCCTTTATATACAGTGTGTGGCAAAACGCTTCACCCTACAATAAAACTCGCACTCGTCAGAATATATGTGAACATTTTATCATGTGATTTACTTTCTTTCACGCCTTTTCCGAAATAAAATAACTGAGAAGTTTGATTCTTTTTATTAGCAAATTTAACAAAAACAAAATATTGTAGGAACAGCATTATTTCACGGTTGTATGCGGTTGTTATTGTGTTGAAGCTGGTCAGTGGGAGGATTGAGGTGAACCTAAGTCTGTCTTAGTTAGGACACAACATCTCAGTGCCATTAGCAACGTTCATTGCTAACTCAAAGCGGATATCAACAAGACACAACATTAGAAGAAAACAAAATACTTTAAATACGATGTTCTATTAAAATCAGTATGTCCTACAAAATCGCTGGTTTGCGTTTTCAGCAAGTTTTCTTAAAAAAAAAGAAAGTTATTTATACCGTCAGCATGATACGAGCAAGACCCTGGCTTGGTTATTAAAATGAACACCGACCTTAACCCCAGAAGATTGTAGCATTTTTCAACACTTCATATAGGCCTACGTACGAATATATTCTTACATGAACTTTATACAGTTTTGTGTAAGCTCTCTGCAGGTCGTAGTTTTTGTCCAATATACAAAATGTTTGGTACAAATCTACCTTTTAAATATTTTGGTCAAGCTTGTTAGCCAGCAAAATTGAAACAGCGAAAGTTTCTTTTTTGGGGGGGGACTAAAGTAATAATTTAAATTATCCAATGGATAGCGCCCACCCTAATAGACCACGAAAAGCTGAGGCCTAACGTCTACTTAGAACTGGAAGATGGCTAATATGATCTAAGAACATTTTAAAACGCTCAATCAAGCCAATCACTAGATTAAAATTCAACGCTTGTTATTTCCTTATGTTTCTCAAGTTTAGTTATAGGTTGCAGATGTTTCTTGTGAAGCAGCTCACATAAATATGTTTCTATGTGTTGCTGTAACTAAAGAGAAAAGTGTCTTTAGATGAGCTTCATTGCAACTAAGTATCTTCTAGTGAGAATGCTGGATAGACCGAGTTTCATTTTGCATTATTAAGTACACAGCCTAAAAAAGGAAATTAAACACTACTTGAACCCACGAACTAAAAGTTACAAAATATAGTGTTAACAAATAAAACCCATTCACTACGAGAAATAAGTTGGATGTTACAGATATTGCATTGGCTTACATTGATCAACACAACCTGTATCAACAGAAGCCAAATGTTTGTTGAACTGTCTGAACAGTATGTTGGTCCATTTTCAAGTCCGAAACAAATGTGTTTGCAAATATCGAACTGCAAACCTTACCCATAAATCAACACAATTGGCTGATGTTTACCCTTCTCTGTGTTTGTTTTGTATAATCTCGTTTACTTTTAATGTCATGATGCAGTTTTATTTTTCAGGCAAAACAGCTGTCCTGTGCGTTTCTTTTTGTTCAGTAAACCACTAAATTCATGCATTTTTTAAATTGTTTGATTCATTGCACAAAGTAAATTGTAACTATGTGGCAACACTAAATAGTTATGCAATTCACTGTATTTGGTCCCGGGACTATGGCGTATGTATAGAGTATAAACTAAATACTGCCTTGTCAAACAACAAACAGTTCAAATAGTTTGTAAATTAATCTAATTTTGGAACTGTGTGACAATGCAATTCATCAATTTAGTTCACGTAGTGTATTACCTTGAACTTGGCCCCACATAGTATATGATTACAACAAAAATAAGTTTCAAATCAAAATATATACAATATAAACGTTTTTTTAACAGTTAGGCTCCTACGTTGAGATGTACCGTTGAAGAACTCACTTTTTTCTAGGTTGTACACAGTTCGTTATGACCTTGAGAATAAGAATACTGTATTGCTGGAGTCAATGTTTTTACTTGCATCTAGTGTGTATTTATTCCGGATTAAAAAATGTTTACCAATTGTTCCTGGGTTTCCACTGATAAATTCTTGAAAAATTTAGCTTTCATATACAGGGTGTCCCATGAGAAAATTAAGAATAAAAATGTTCCCGAAAACCCTTAGTTAACCAGATATTTGCCATTTTATATTTTCACTAATTATTTATTATCTCCTACACCACTTATCGGATTTGACTCAAACCTAGCATACATTTGTATCTAAGTAAGACCATTTATGGAAAAAATTACCAGCATGATCTAACATATAATTTTAAAACGGTGGCTATTTGATGGTATTTTTAGGGTATTTTTGGGGTTACGCCTTGCATTTTTTGAAACAATTTTATTCTTGATTTTCTCTTCATTTTGACCCATATAACCTTTTCCTAGAGTCTGGCACTTTACTTATGGGACACCCTGTATAACACCAAATTGTGGACTGTAACCTTGGGATATCGCCAGCCTATGCTTTTCTACCTTAAATAACACCACGTTATGTAGTCTAACAATTACGTCGAGAATGAACGGGGTTTCCTGCATATTGTCTCATGTCACTTTACGTGGACGCATTTACAATTGAAGGGCGAAAAATTAAACAATACTCGTATCGATCCAAAAGTACGCAAATGTGGAACTCTTCATAAAAGTATTGTGTAAATACATGTTCATAGACTTGTTGAAAGTTTGATACTCCTTTATATGAATTTGATGGATTTTTCTCAAATGAACTATCAGCACAGTACTGGCATTGAGAAAGGGCTTTGTTAGACAAGATGGTGAGTTTGTCTTCAACGTTGGTTTACAGGTTAAGGTGAAGGTAAATTGAACGGACGCTGCATTTGACAAGCTTAGTGGGACGCTGTCATGTCGTCTAGAACATTCATTCAACAAATAAACAACTACAACACATCGAGTCTTTTCTTTAAATTCAACAATATTTCCCTTAAAGTTATAAAACTTACTCATAAAATATAAGCCCATGCTGGCATTTTAAATTGTAATTCACTTCTCATTTCACCAATATTGTCTCCATTTCATCAAAGTCAACACAATTCACATTTGTACACTGACTTAAATATAAATAACTTAGACTATTACTAACCACATATTAAAACAACTACTAAAAAGGACTGTATTCTTATAGGTAATAATTTTCTGATTATATAAATAGATTTCGCTTCAACCCAAGTCATATAAGACATATACCATATGTCATATACATATGTCATCCGGAAGATAATATGCAGCTGACGAAATTTGTTCTTGTAATTAACATTATGGGAAGTAAAATGCACCATGAATAAGAAAATAATTGCACCTTTGAAATATCTGAGAAAGGTTACATTGAGTATTTTATTAATACGAGTATGTCTTGTTTGGTTTTAGTAATCCATACAATATGATATAATCTGCAAGAAACAGTTTTATAAATTTCTAGAACTGTGTATGGATTAAATCCTGAGTTTTTTGTTTACAAAAATATTCTCACTGATGGATTATAGATGCAAAGCTTAAGTGCACCACTTCGTTTCGCTAATCCGATTATATTTCCAGATATACTCTACATTCAAAGTGGCCTCTTATCAATAGTGAATTTTTGTTAAGCTTGTATATAGTTTTCAGTTTTAAAATATAATTTTAAATGTCTCAAAAGAGCCACTGACGCAAGTTCTCTTTTGAAAAGAAAAAACTGATTGAAATTCAATTGGTTACCCGACTTCGTCAAGAGTTGTTTACGCTTAAGAGTGCGCAGTAGTTTCTGTGACCTTAAATTTCGTCCAATAAGAGCAAGTATTCCCTTGGGACACTTCACGCCTATGCTTTTCATCGGATTTGTATGAAATGTTTTAGTGTCTCCGCTGAGCCGATATTACATTTTTCTATTTATAAGACCGTGACATAAATCCAAAATATGAACACTCTTTGCATAAGAACTTCCTTTTTTACTAGTAAAGTAATACGATTTTCAGCAATAAAAATAATCAGGGGAGCCACTGCAGTGCACTGTCATATTTCAAATAACACTTATTTCAAAAAGACCTGATGAACATTTTAAGCGTGAAGTATCTAAAAAAATGCTTGTTTTTACATTTGTCTCATACGAGACAAAAGAAAAAACAGGCTGACAGGTACCGTCCACTCTTAACACAAATTGGGTTGTTCAAACCTATCCAAACTTTTTTAATTTTAAAGCAAAATCTAAAGAAATGCATTGTGTAATGTATTTTTAAACAAATTGACATGCAACGATAATTTTAAAATATATTCGACGAAATCTATCGAAAGAAACCCGTTAATAAGATAGATGGATCGATTTGCCCAAGACGTAATGAAACCAAGTCCAAGCTGCTGAGAGATATTTGCTACTTCAATCACTCTCCATTTATAAGATATTTTCACTTCACTCTGACTCACTTTGTTTGGTAACATTGAAATAATCGTTTTTCTTTTCTTAAATAATAATGTTTTTTAAAATATTTTCTTATCTTATTGTTGGGTAGTATTGACGTTAAATAGTTTTAACTTCACCATCAGGAATGGCGTGTGTACTATTCAGGAATGGCTTGTGTATTATGATCAAAACTATCCACTGTTGGACTTATAACGGCATAAGTGTGGGGTATTTAAGTATTTCTACTCATATCTGTCATTTGAATGACACCTTATTGTGTTGAATAATTAATATGCAAAACCACCACAAACGCATTGGTTGCGATGTAATTTTCAGATCACAAACAATTTTAATTTATTAAAATTATTATTTTGTATAAGTACAACTGTTATCTCTGGCTGTAGAATGCATTACAGCGCCTCTGAAGGTTGTTTGGGTTATTTTTGTTATTAATACCATTGGCGCATTAAGTGCATAGGCTTAAAAACAACAAAATTAAAATACGTAATAAAAATATACAGATACATTCACTTAATAATTTAAAATCGTCTTCCAGAAAGTCCATGACGCTGTAATATTATGATCTGTAGGCTAAAAATGATTTAAATCTATGTTTGAATTTCTTGATGTTTTCTTCTTGTTTGGTGGTAAATGGAATTTTGTTATACATTTTTAACATATTAGCTTGTACTTAAGTTTAGCACTTGTAAATGTTGAGAATTTCTTAAATTATGTTAAATTGTGGAATTTTTAACAATTTTGAATTTATTTTGATTTGAATAACACTGCACATTCTAGGATATATATTGGGGAAAATAATAAAATTTGAAACTTTTAAAATATGATTTGTTGCTTTCTCTCTTCTTCAGATTAGATATTTTCGTCTTTTTTTGTAAAATAAAGAGGTATTTTGTCTGTACATTTTCATGGCCCCATATTGGAATCCCATAGTTTAAATGTGCATATATATGTGTGTAGTAAATATTAAATTTTATCTGTAAAGAGTTGTATGATAAAGTATGAAGTGTAAATATCCCAGTTGAAACATTATTTTTTCAATATGACTTGTAAATTTCAAATTTTAATCAAAGGTAATGCCTAAAATATAACTTCTTTTGCTAAAGGAAAATCAAACTCATATTTTTGGAGACTAGATGAATATTTTGATATATTGTTATCACATGATTTGGATGTTATTGACAATTCTACTATTTTTCATTTTGAAATATTAATTTTCAATCTTTTGTTATCAAAACAATCCATTAAATTTGAAACTTCTTGATATGTATCGTTGTTTAATTGATTTTTGTTAGGGTGGGAGATCACCAATGAAGTGTCATCAGCAAAAAGACTTAACTTTGATTGGTAAATATAGTCTGACAGATCGTTAATATCTATAAAAATGAAAGTGGTCCTAAAACAGAGCCCTGAGGAACACTAGCTCTTTTCTTCTTTGAGTGAGATAGTACTTTATTCAATGTATTCCTTTGTAAGCTTGCTATTTCCACTCTTTTTTACCTTTCTTTTAAATATGATTTAAACCAATTGAAGACATTGTTTCTAACTCCTAGGTGTCCTTATTTTGTGAGTAAAACCTCATGATTTACCAAATCAAAAGCTTTCCTCGTGTAAACAAAAAGTTCCATTTTGTTTTTGGTCAAGTTGAGTTGTTATACCTGACGTAAGATCGAAAATAGCATCCGTTAGTAAAACATTTAGAGGCATCTTAAGCAGATAGATACATCTGAATACATGAAATAACAGATATCTCTTCAGAGTATCTTGGGCTAGCAGAAGTAGTCGGTATTGGCCACTATGAAGTACACATGGGTGAACAAACCTCAGTTTCTACAATATATCATACACATATTCATTTTAGTGGTTTTTAATAAGACCTAAAACATAGTGATCATTTTCATGAACTGCTTTTTACCTTTTAACCACTTATAACACTCAACATCTTGGGTCGTTGCAGTTTTTTGTACGTGGTTCAAATACTCGTATCTAAAATTATTTTACCCTCCTAAATGTTTAAGACTCTCACCTTACTAATAAATAAGTGCACAATATGTATAAAACCCACAAATTTATACAAAACCTCGCTGGTTTATTCTCAAAGGAGAACACGTAAAACGATATTGTGAACGAGAACACGTGAAAATCCCTTGAAGCCATCTCATCTTACGTAAAGCTTGGCAGGGTTGACAAAACTGCTATCACCGTAAATAAATAGCAACTTTAAAATCTCATTTATGCTCTCGTACTTATTTATTCGTACAAACGCCAATAACGCTGTAGATTTATACGAAATAAAGTAAGCTTAATATTATTTATGTAAGCTGTTGAATTTAAATTACGATGATAACTAGATTAAAATGACGACAGAGAGATTAAAACTGACAATCATAATGATGCTACTGACAAACTTAGTAACAGTTAGAATTCATAAAGATCTTAATTATATACAATACATAATGTACAGCAAATAACAATGAAAACGTAAATAATATTTCTTCAAACTGACTGTCGGGTCTTGAAATAAACGGTGGACGGTCCCTTAAATAATTATACATTGCATTTAACGGGTGTTTTTCCAGGTCACATGGAGAGAAATGGGTTCTTTAAAAGAATTTGACGTGGTAAAAGTTATGAATCTCAAAAATATTCAAACTTTGTGCATCATGACGTTGTTTTTAACACATTCACTACCGATAGCTATAAACATGCGGTGCTTAAATCATTACCACAGCACATCTAGAGGATGGCTTTCAGATAGATCATAATTTATACGAGGTTTACCCAACCCCACGAGTCAAATTTAATTTCATGAGTCATTAAAATTCAGTCATTGAAACTAAAAATTCATCCTAATTTTTTTCGGTTGCCGTTGGTCGTTTGTCGTAAAAATATGCATATAAAAATATTACTACATTGTCTATTATGTAATGGATCAACGATGTTTAGTTAATATGCTTTTAATACTCTTTGTGATCAAAAAAAGACACGCGTCTATATTGTATTTAGTGAGCAGAAACGACCTTTACATTATATTTTTTCTTTATATAAAACAAATCACATATCACTCGTTTTATAAACAAAACAGTATTCCTCAAAACTTTTTGTAAACTTAGAAATTGCAACCGATGTACACAATCATAATTATGAATAAAATTCCTACAAGAAAGTAACAAAAAGTTATTTCCTTATTCTGAAGAAAAACGATATTCAAAGGTTCTTCTCGACAGGTTTCTGTTAAATTCACCAGTGGAATAAACGCAGTCTTCAAAACCACATGGAAACAGAGTTTTTAACACTACAGCCAGTTATCAAATTCTTAATTGAATGAGAAAATCGATGATTTTTTCTTTGTTTATTACATTTTTTGAAATCGTGCTATTTTGTGCATATACATTCAAACTGCACTTGTGTATAAAAATGCCAGGAAGTGTATGCCACGAAAATTCCAGACGGTATCTTTTAAAACCCTAACCTAATAAAATAAAAAAGGAAGATTGTTAAAATATTACACCTGTTTCAAAAGTGTATCAATGTAATTAATACTAACTTGCCTTCATGAGAGACAGTTTGAAGACATTGAGTCAGCAAGTCTTCTATTGGAAAGCCGTTTCTCGCTCCTTTATAACCTCATGTTTCCGTGTTGTTTAACCTTACAGGTTCATTACACAAGAACGTTTCTTTACAGTTGTCGTCATCAAGGAAAATCAGTAAAGTTTCAATCCAATTAACCTTGTGCCTGGCTAATTTCTTTGAACAATTAACAAAGTAAAACATACTTGTGTGAGAATCTTTTGTGAATTTAGGTCGAAAACTCAACTCACGGCCCTTCAGATTTCTTGACTAGAAGTTATTCAATATTATATTTACGCAGACAGGATTTTATTTTGTCAACAAACTTCTCGACAAAATTCGACGAATTCGATTAAAACGCCACAATACCCAGTTGTCTTCACAATTTGTAGTATTTGGCGCCTTCAGAATTTAAAGCAAGTATTAAACCGAATTCTTACTATATTGTTAAAACAAATTTTTACTGTTGAAATTCATCACTAATAAATGGTGAGTTTGAGTAACAATTACAATTTTTACAATTAATAAATATATTCAATACTTATTTTAGTTGAACTTTCATTACATTTGTGTTAATTTCAATTAAGAGTTTTGGCGAAGTCTTGTTTGGCACACAATGCAGGGTAAATTACTCTCATGTTGTAGTGAGACCCTGGGCGAGACTAGGAATGGAGTCTCATTATTATCTAGCCTCAAGCCTACAAGCTACATGGCTGGGAGATGTTTACTCCTCGAAAACCCGTTTAGCCTTTAATTTATCTTCTTAAAATACGCCTTCTTCATTAAAATACGCCATTAAATAACCACGGTATATGTGTTATCTATACTGCCAACTAGAGTGGAACAGAGTGTAGTGAGCGAGCGTTCTGGCCGAGTTAGGCAGGAGCCTAAAATCCCGCTATTTTTCCCTTTGAGTCGTTATTTATGTTGTAAGAAAACAAAAAGAAAGTGTTTCTTAATCCGTTATGCCAACAATGAAAAACAAACTGTATACACGGCACTGAAAAAGGTTTAATTAATTGGTAGTTCAATACACAAATACTTTAGAACAATAATCTTACATGGATGATTTTAATAGTTTTGAAATTTCAGTTGAGCTTGTTTTGTAACAACGTAAAATATGACAACTCCCTTTCCACGCTAAAACTTACAATTTCATATCCGTGATTGCAGAACGAAAAATTACAACATTTTCTCTATCAGTGAAGACCTTTCCTCAATTTCCGAGTACCCTCACACTTAAAAAAAGTCGCCCATAACCAGCTGTTTCATGAACAAGTTGGATTAATTGAAAGAAAGACGATAAAGTCATTCTTCTTTTGATAAATTAGGCACGACATAATATTGCTATCTGTTTCAAAGTGGATATATTTGATGCTCCAATGGGTTGAGGTTGGCATGATTGCAGCTAATGACAACAGGTTTGTTGGTTGATGTGTGTAATAGGTATTGCGGTGTCACACTACTCAACTCGTTGAATAGAGTTTGTGGTTATCAACTGTCAGAATTATGTAGTTATTTGATGACAAGTTTCATTCAAGGTAATTATTAAATAAACTAAGCTTTAGTAGTATAAATCTCGGTTCAATACTACAAACTGACTGGCATTAAAAATGCAGGTCGCTCTAGCTTTACTGGCTTATGAAAAAGGTTCTTTAAAACGTTCTTTCAAAAGGTTCACAAGTATTGGAGAACATTACCTTGATTAACCCATGGGTTATTTTCAGCTACCTGAGGCAGCTTTATAAACTAATGCTATTAAAAAGGTTGCTATTAAATGCACTCTAAAATGCAAGGAGTAAAAGGCGTATAAATAGAGTAATAAAAGGAGTATAAATGAAAGAGTAAAGGCCACTCGGAAAGAGTGAAATTTCGCTCCATGGGTGTTGAAACCCAGCCACTCTCATTAAATAGTGGTTCGATTTTCACTGTTTTTGAATGGTTTTCACTCGTTCATATTTAAAGTGTAACTGGCTTGGTGGCAGAGTAGGAAGCACACGAGACCTTGATGCGAAGTTCGTAGGTTCGAGCCCCACCTTAGCCGTCAGTTGGTATTCAATTCGTCGCAAAGGTCATCGCACAGACTGCATACTACTAGCCCAACAGTAAATGGCTAATTTACTTTAAAAATAAATAAAAACTACAGTAGAATTACTATAAGTCGCGGCCCAGTTAAATGGTTCATCTTACGTACTTACACAACGTAACGTGATGCTTTCCTAACTTGTTCCCTTACTTATTTGTTTTTCAAATACATCTGCATAGCATTCAATTTTATTTGCCATATTGTTTTCTATTTGTTATTCACAACGTTCTTTTGGTTTAAACTTAATTTATTCAGTGTGATGATTCTGTAAGTCGAGATACCATTCGTTTACCCTGCCGTGATTAATGTAGGTATGTGTATCATTTGTGTCACAAGTGTAACTTGTATTTACCCTTAAATTTGTTTGTTTACTGCCATTACTTGAAATCTATAATTTAGGCACGTGTGAAGTGCTTACATAAAACAAATAGAAATTTTACTATTTACTAATAAATAGGTGCTAGCATTCGTCACACACATAATTATTTAACCCTGCTGACCTTCTATTAATTATTTATTTCTTTAAGTATTTAAACATTTGAATTCTTCACGAAATCTGTTTTTACAGATCTTGTGTGTAAGTTGGCCATTCTTATAAATTTTACAACGTGTTTACAACCGTTGTTGAAAGTTAGTTTTCCAAGATATCGCTTTACAATACTAAGGAGGACAAGAAGAACTTGGTACAGGAAATACCTTCATTTTAGATAACAATATAAAACGTATTTAGGTTACTCGTAATATGTGTCTATGTAATCGAAATGATTAGTAGTTCACTAAGAGTTGTTGTTAATATGAATAACACAACAGAGAAGTTCCCTTTATACATTTTAATTCACCGCACGACTGTTACGAGGCATTATCATCTAAGTTACTAATGAAATATAAAAATAAACGTTTCGTGCTTTCCTTCTGTTGACATGAAAGAGAGGATACTGGTTTTAGACCGTCTTTAGATTGATATTTTGATCCTTTGTACATTGGGTTTTGACTTTGTTTCATAAACTTCAGTATGGTTTTAAACGGGAATAACCTTGGTTGGTCCCTTTGATTTCTAATATTTTTCTGACAAGTATTAGATCCAAGTAAAATACAGGGCTAGGACTGTATTGGATGGGTATCTAATGAAAAAGTGTCACTAACCATAAATCACGATATGATAAAGACATATTCTAGATTTATAGGTTGAAATAATTGTAGAGCAAGTCTACAGCATCTTACCTGTTTAATAGTTAAAAGATATTATGTCAGATTTAAAACAACAATGATATAGAAAATTAAATACAATTAAATTGATGACTATAACTAAACAAATGCTTCAGCGTTAACATTCAAAGTTTACAGATTTATCCTTCGACTTTTGAGTTGTTTGAAATAGCTACGAGTAGACTAAAGATAGTTAAAAGATTTCCTATGTAGTGGGCTCACACTATACGCTTATAAAGTCCTGAGAAGTTGGAATATTTCTTTGCCAATTTGATTTTGAGTTTACCATTTCGTGGGTCTGCAAGACTTAAATTAATAAGGATACATAACCCATATAAGGCTTAGTATTGATATTCCATGCACTTTATTAACGGGTTATTGTTTGAAATTCTTCATACAAACAATTACTTACTTTAATTAGGTTAATTGAATTAAGTTTTTACTTTTGTTTTTTCGATATAGTAACCTTTTTGTGCGGTCTATAATCATATATAAAGACTGAAAAACACATCTTATATAACGACAAAAGAGTATAATAAAGCATATTAATACCATTTCCTTAAATTTAAGTTTGTTTGGATACAATAAAATCGAAGATTGGAATTTTTTAAACATAAGACATGTAAGTGTAAGAGTTAGTAGGTCGGAAATGGAAAAAGTGTTCAATTCAAACTTTTGACATATTGACAAGTCAGAAGTGGAATCGAGAAGAAATTGCTGCTTTTACATCGGAAACTTATCTATTTGCTCTTTTAAACAGTGAATTAAATCCATTAATCGTTTAGTTCATCTGCTCGATTACAGCAAAACTAAAAACTGTAGTTTTTAGTGCTTGTTTATTTGTATACACTTTTTATAACCTGTAAAAATTATTACTATTTTCATTTTTTTTCTTTCGGAAGCATTGTTTAGACAAATGCCAATTGTTGATAGTTTTCCAATTGAATGGAATAAAATAGATAATGGAAAATGAATATAGTGTATCGTACATTTTAAGGATATGTAAACTCTGTAAACACTAGAGTTTTATGCTTGTGTATTTGTATATTTTTAAAATTACTGCTGCTTATTTTTAGAACGGTTACATAGCGACGTAGATAGACACACAATCGTGTTGCTATTGCTTCCTAAAGAAGACTTGCGAATATAGTTTTTAATGAAACCATTCGGGATCAACTACTACCGTTCTGTATCGCAAAACGATTTCAAAGCACTAAAATGGAAAGTATACCGTTACAGTATAGCCATGTAATAGCGGTCACTGCTTCTTAGGAAACCATAGCTTGAAATAGGGTTGATTAAGACCATAGTTTAAACATATTGGTTCGTGAACAATCGTTTAAACTCGATATTGCACCCAACGGCTATTTTAAGTTCACGTGATGACAGCTACTACAAAACGGTTCAAAATAATTGTCAATTTCCGGTGACATCGACTAAAGCCCTTTGCGGACACATAATGGAAGGGTATATTCAGTTACCGTGGCATGGGTGGGTATTACTTCGTTACCCACTGAATCACTTAACTTCTTCAGTCAACATAACGGTTCCTGGTGTTGACATATTATTCGTGATTATGACATAAGAGAAACTGCACACACAAAACACTGGTCAGATGCATTGATCGGATAATACACAAAACTTACACGCTTAGGATTCATCGCTTAGAAAGTAGATTATTATTAATTACTTATGAAATGATTGTTTATTCACATTTTGGACTAATTGAAAGTGAAGGAAACCTAACTTAGTTGACCATTTTGTACATTCAACATTTTTGGATAACTTTGTTGTACCCTAACGACCTGAGGCTTTGGTGCGCTTTAGCTCATAGGTTTGAAGTATCCATAACTCAGTGGTATAGTGACTCTTTTTAACCAAAGCGACTCGGGTTCAAGTCTTGGCGTTGACATCTTTTCACACTGGCTACTGGAAGCCACGTTAAGCTGTTGGTCCGTTTTTAATTGGTCATTGGGCTTTTAATTAACGTTTAAATCTGGGGAAACGTTGGACCTAGTTCGTCGACCTAGAAAGACTATACCTCACATTTCATAGTGTAAGCGTTTCACTAATCACACTCATCTTTCATCTTATATTCTCCTTAGAATCCTCTAGAAGTGGTCGATGTCTCAAGTAAAAGTACCACATTTATTTTTGGTAGAAGGAAAGAGCTAAATTGTATAACTGTTCAAAAGAGCTTTTTTATGTATTCAGTTTTCGTTCAGGACTAAAGAGTGACTAAAATACTTAACCTAATAACAGCTGAGTTTGAAGCGGTTTCTCTGCAGTGTAAAGAGCAAACGACGTAAGAAAAGGTGGGATCAAGTAGGCTTTTAACATGTAAATTGAATGAGAACTGCTAGTGAACGCTCTTCAGTTTAATTCACGTTTAGGCGAATGGACTGCAAATGAATTGACTCAATAGTGTAAGCATTGAAGAAAATATATCCACTGGTTTATTAATTTGTTTGTAGTTGGTTACACGTAGGGTGGAGAGTGACAACAATACACACGAACATACCAGTTAACAACCCGAGAGTTGAGCTTTTTCGGGGATGAAAAACATTACAGTTAAGTCTTCCGTTTGGTTTGAAGTTTGTTGTTGACGGTGGGGGAATTGTTGAGTTTGAAATACTTTGTGACTATTTTAGTGATCAAGAAGAACACGACGTTCCAGGGTAATGTTAACCTAAAACCTTAAACAAAACACTAGAAAAGTAGGAAACTACAATCATAGGAATCAAGCATTTCAAGTCCAGTGACTACTGCCCACTGACTGATTGGCTGGCTGGGACGACCTATCACAGACGCGTATCAGCCGACCAACCGTAACAGATAATAAATACAAAAAACGTTCTTACATAAACAATGGAAGAAAGGAAATTTGTTAGAGTTTTGACGAATGAGTCAGTTTTTCAACAAAGGAGTTAATAAGTTTTTAGAAAGTTCATACACATTTTTCCTAGGCAACAGTTTTAGGGTATAGAATTTTAAAACGGGGTGTCTTACACTAGTTCGGGTTCTGTCAAAATTTAGAACAAGTCCGCTACAATATTTCGACCTCAAAAATGTTACCATTGTCATCAACAAAATTCAGACAAAGAAGAACATAATGTTTCCGGACCTGAAGTATGAATCTACCTCAATGTAAAAATAACCTAAACCATACTACAAAATATGAAAAAACTACCTAGGCTAAAGAAATCAACACAAGTTGACCAGTCAAACTAAACAAAAGGACATTTTTTTTTCAAAACAGCCGTGAGGCTTGTCGGTCGTGGACGTGTTTAATTCATCTGTTTTACTCCGATATTTTTTGACGTTTTTGTGCATTTTGTACTGTTTGTAATAATAGTTTTAAAAACACCTTTATATTTTGTTTAAAAAAATAGAAAACCAAAAGCATATGAACACCTTGATTGTTTGTTTTCCTCTGGTTAGGTAAGCTAATTCAATGCGAATACTAGCCTTATATTTTTATATTCTCATGAAGTTATGATCGTTTATTTTTCAACCACTCAACCAGTATGAGTATTCTTTTGATGCTGTCTCAACACATTCTAGACACCTAACTATTTATTCTTTGTTTTCTTGTAGTATATTGTTTTTGTTACAAACAGAATTTGTGTTATATACAAGTTGTTATAATTATACTGTCTTTGTAAATTCGTATATAAAAAAGAGCAAATAAAGATATTTGAAATTTAAATGACATTGAATTACTTTAGGCTTCCTATTTTTCTAAAGTGTAATGGTTTGAATTACTTTTCATCTTTGAATGGGGTTTTAAATTCAAAAATGTCGTGTTCACAAACGATTAAAATTTCCGCAATTATATTTTAATTTCTGATTAAGTTCTCGTTTATTGCATTATTGCAAGCCAAATGGATAGGTCTAAGATCGCTCCCTCAGATATAAAAGGAATCTATTTCATGTTGACTTATATGGAAGTTAAGAGCGTATCTAATCGAGAGCTAACACTTTTCCGTTCAGACCCTTTAGACCAGTACTTAAATAATAATGGATTGTTTTAAAATATAACGAATAGTGAAAATTACATCCACAATATCATTTTAACTTCAGAAGATCTACCATCATCAAGATGAATGTTTAAACTGAAAGGTTTTATTGAAATTCTATACTATTAACGACATAATTTGATTTAAACCTTAAAACTCGTACATTAAAACAGTACGTGTCTTGATATGTATAGATTACAGAATGTTAGTAAGTACGTATTATTTGATGTAAATTCACTCATGTAAGCTGGGCACGTTTGTTTTCAGGATAAGGATTACGTAAAGAGGATTTACTCACTGCGTCACTCACTAGACTTCACTTACTTTACCGACTGTCTCTCGTGAATAACAATAAAGTACCGCAAGACATAGAGCCTACAATGATATCTGGAATCTTAGACGCGTTTTCCCTTAGGGTGATTGGAAGAACTCTTTAGTTGAACACAGATGCAGGTATGGCAGAGTTCACCCAAGCTGTATCGATTGGATAATGTCTTCGGCAAAGTATGTCCCAAGTCGCTTTGGTTGCTCAAAAACACCTTTCTCCCAGTGGAAGATCTTTCTATGATGCTTTTAACTGTGACCATGCGTACGGTCCCCAAAATATATTATCAAACAATAACTATAATGAATTATATTGTAATCGGCGTGAAGAACATAGAAATCCGTAATGACGAAAAGTAAAGTATACAGGGTGAGTTTCAAATGCCCCACCCCACCTTACATTTTGAAAAAGGAAAGATTTTAAAACCTTTTGGGGAATGTTTTTAGGATTCTGCAGTTTGTTTTGACGTACTTTTTTCGTCACCCACCCCCACCCAAAAGCAGTGAAGAGGGAGGGCCTTCGCAAAAGTTTTAAATACAAACCCCCTTGTAGCACCTCAAAAGAAAAGGAAATTTCAATACAATACATCGACACAAAGAAAAGTTTCACATACAACTTGTTTTAATGACAAATTTTAGTTGATAATCGTTTGAGGGAAAAATCACAACTCTAAATCATAATTAATAAAAGATCGTTTAGGACAAATGTAGCATTTTAAGCCTGATTTCTTGTCATCATTTAATAGGTACCTATTACAAACCAACAAATCGAGATAAAAGATTTTCTTTGAGTCGTTGAATTTGTATAAAATTCCCTTTCTTATAGGTGCTACAAGAGTATGTATTTAAAAAATAATGGGGAGGTGATTCCCCCTGGTTTTGGGTGTGGGTGGTGACGCAAAGTACGTCAAAACAAAATTCAGAATCCTCTAAAAAATTCCTTAAAGGGTTTTACAAACTTTTCCGTTTTCAAAAGTTATGGTGGGGGACATTTAAATCTCACCCTGTATATTTCCCTACTTTTCGTTGGCATCCTCGGTGCTCTCTTTCTATTTACAAAACGCCATTGATATACAGGGTTCTAATTCTCACAAAAAAGTATGTAAATAATTCCATATTCATTTAAGTGTTATCCAAACCGGTCTGGGATTACCCAGGTACAACACACCCAACCCGAACCAACATCCACCACTCTTCCCTAGTCAGTCAACACCGGTTTTATACATCTTTATGTATGTAAATAGAGATAGAAAACAACTAGTGATGTGTGCAACAAATTAGTGTATCCATAGTGACTGTGTGAGTACGAGGAGATCACCGATGATGCCACACAAGACTAGCGAACTAAAGGCATATTTGCAGACGTAAACAATCTGTAGGATCTTCAAGACAAAAACATGGCTTTTCAATATAATTAAATATTGGTCCTACAACTGAATGTATATTATTGTAAAATATCAACCAATTTTGCAGCAGAATGTCAGACCATTTAAAACTATAAGTGTGTCTTTTTAGTTTACGTGTAAGCGTGTGTTTTTTGATTCACGGGTACACATTCATAGGTTTTATGCAAATTGCCGACCAGCTCCATATATAGGTGCATTACTCAGTCTTTACAATATGTTTCTCTAAATTCCTAATGTGAACGTACATAATAATAATGTTTTGTTTAAATTAAATGAAAAACGTATTTATCAAATTAGGATTAAAAATCCTCTCACTTCATTTGTTCGAAGTAAAATTAAATTCAAGTGTTTACGAAAATAAGTATTATACACTACATGTGATACTACCAACTACGATTTGAATTGTAATTTAGTCTGCAGTGTTAGAACCTTACAAGCTCATTTGGTTTGCCAAACACTAACGCATTTAGATTTTCACTTATAAATATTTACGCTCCACGCTTTGATGGAATCCCATGGAATCACTAATGGACAGTTGAATTTCACCAATGAACATGAATGATACATGAACACTCTTTACATCTTAGGTAATGATAGTGGTTTTAAATGGAGTGGGTCATAATTAGGAAACACAATGTAGTTTGTGTAAAAATAGACCAGCTCGAAACCCATATTTTACGATACAACCAGTTGTTTAAGAGTTTGGGGAAACATTTGACCATTACTATGCATTTCATACGGTATATTGTTCAAGTTTCATTTATGCCTCAAATCAGCGAAGTGACGGTATCTGAATCAACTCGACCTTACGTTCAAAATTATGTAAGTTGGTGTATTTGTTTGTAAACAGTTCAAATGCTTGAACTTTGGACCTAGACAAACCGACATAAACGAGGTAAGTAACTAATCCAAAGCTTTTCACATTCCTGTTTTCAAATGGACCCCTAATCCTAAAGTAACAAATGTAGTTGTTGTTGCCTAATCTCGAATAGTGATACAACCGTCCATTATGCTGAAATGTTGACCAGTAATACGAGTAATTTAAATTTCTTATATTTTTGTTACGGTCCATTTTGTTTTCTAAATAAGCGACGCCTGGAAATTCATCACACAGCTACGTAATAATAATAAAATATTTTATTGTTAACATTATAGAAATATTTTGAATTGCAATCGTAAAAAAATATAGAAAATATGGCCAAAATTTTAAAATAACTTCTTACACTGACCCTTTAAATGTCCAAAAGTCCTGGACTCGGTCTGCAACGCACTTTAAACCATATTGACCCTTCAATATTTTTGAAACTCAAGTTAACACAATTTATAAATTTGGTATTTACCGGACTGCAAACTTCTGCATCGTTACCTTTTTCGCCCGTACTGCTAAGTCTTAACCCTTTGTCAATTATATCAAACGAGAGTTAATTAATCATCTAAATGAGCCGTTCTTCTAGCTCACTGAGCAGTTTGAGTTAATGTAATTTAATAAAATACGATTACATTAACTTGACAGTGGATGTCAAAGAATGTAGAGATAAACCGTTGAAAAGCATCAACTAGAAAAGCTAGGTCTGATAAGGCTGAATAGTTAATGCGATCCCTGATAACCCTCATCACACATCTGTTAGCCTCTTATCAGTATTCACTAACTATTACACTCTCATGTTTGTCTATAACAGGAGTCAACAGTATTGGTAGCTTTGTCCAGAGTTGCACAATGAGGTAAAAACAAAAGCCACAACGTGGTACATATTCAGCTTAGTTTATCTAATTTTGAAATGACGCCAGCAAAACTTTGTCAGGATAAAACGGCATTCGAGTACAAATACGTAAATTATTACTTTGCATTAATTTACTACACCAAGTCTCCATTGAAACGTACATATTTTAATTATTTCCGAGGTTCTCAGTCATTTCGAATAATTCTACTCTTGTCCTAAGCAATCAGTCATTTATGAACCCAAATGTGAGGATGAACAAAATGAACAAAAGCTAGAAACTTAGCACCGACCAATTATCATGGTTTCATCCAAAGTAAAAAAAACTAGTTAGTTTTAAATTTACTACAAAAACCTCCGCATTAAAACACAGGCAGGGCACACTCCCCTACTCAAAGCACTACCCCAAAGGAAGCTCCTGTTCAAGCATCAATAAGTAACAGTGAAACCTGTTACTGGAGGATAAAGTTACCACAACAAACCACAAGGAAAGAGGAGAACTGTTGAACTTTGGTTTCTTTAACACCTGGATCACAGTGTGAGATCGAGATCTTGAAGTGTTCAGTTTGTTTAGGGAGTTTCTCTTACACAACGATATACAGCTGTTGTCAACACACCGAATAAAACATTCAGGTTTCATAGATATCCATTTCGAGATAGAACCATATAGAATCATGTGTAAAGAATACAATACATTTAGGAGATAACATCAGATAAAAGGAAATCTTCACAATCTTAGGTACTTTAGGGAGCTTTGATAACCTATCTAGATATACATGAAGTAAGACTTTTGTCTGTACATTACATGCAATGAATCCTTCGGTTTTTGGTTATTTGATGTTTATACACTTTGCAAAGACTAAAACTAGCGTCAACAAAATTCTTGTCCGTCTGTCTGTCTGCCTGCCTGTCTGTCTGTAACATTTTTAAGGCATCTTGGACCACTATTTCTCAAAATCGGCTGAAGCTATGGCGGTGAAACTTCGTTTAAGGGTTTAGCCTATTACGCAGTGTGTCTTTAGCTACGAGTATACTTTATTCCCATAAAACATCCTCAATACTATAATATTTTATCAGTGGCAAAGCACGGATACATAGCTAGTAATTAATATATTATTATAAATGATGAAGATAAAATAAATAACTGAGTATCTTTTAAAATAAATTTTATATCATGACCGGTTTCGTAGGATTACTTCGTCGTCGGGTGGTGTGTACCTGATGATAAATATTAAATAACAACACTTTTGTCAACGTAACATACATGGTGTGCTACAATTACTTGTTCGAAAAAAGTCAACATTTAAATTTGTTTTCTTTCAGTCAAATAAAGGCGTTTTTTATAGTATACATGTTAGGCACGGTGCTATACACGTGTTTACCAAGTTTAATCTAAATTGAATCACAAACAAAGATTAAATAGTATAACAGACCATTTATTTATAAGGTTATTCCCCTCCCTCCCTATAGACACCCCTGGTGGACTGACTTTGCTAGTAACGAACTTAATACATAGATTTACAAACTTTCATGCACATTTGACAAGACATGTGACTTTTGGGGGAAGAGGTTTTGGGGTCCCATAGAAAGACTTGTATGCTATAATAATTATTTATGATCCGATTTAAATCAAATGTGGTATAAACATTGATAGTAATGTACTCGTAGATTTGTGCGGGGAATTGCTATTTGACTCGGGAGGAGTTAGGTACGACGTTTCGTTCTATTTGACAATATAAATTAAATTAATAGTTCTATTTCCTGCGGACAATCGCTGATAAGACAATCGCATCTCTATTGATTATTTCTACTCTTATATAACGCAAATCAAACGTTTTAGAAAAAAGGAAAATTTAGATAAAGGGTAAAACAATAAATGAGAAAACGTGGAAAGCCTCTGAATTACTTGACAAGTTGACACTCCCATTTACTCTTGGGAAGTGTCAAATCCAGCTCATCTACGCACTGCCTTGTCTCCTGAACCTCTGCGTGTTAACCCTCTATCCAACAAACAGTGAAACTATTTATCTAGGAGAGCTCCTGATTGGATAAACAATTTAGTTGATGAAAAAAATCAAACCAATAACCAGCCATTAAATTGTTTCATTGGATCGATTGTGTTTTCCATCAACTAAATGAAACCATGTTGAAGGTCCTCTTTAAGACAATACAAATTAGACACTACCAGATAATCTCTTCACTATTATTTTTGAATAATAAAGCTTTCGTTACTACTGAAGTGTTTTGTAAAGTGTAACTAAAGTGTTTGCCAAACCCTTACCATTTGCTAATCCTTACGCTTTCGCTAAACCTACCGTCTGAAGCTCACACATATATTACAAAAACTTTGCGTACCTTATGAAATTAGGTATTTTTATCATTCGACCGCTGGGGCTTTAGGTTTTCTCCTTAAGATTTCAGTGTTCCGGGTGTTCATTATCAAAGTTCAAACCTAACAGTTACGCTATTGATTAATAATTGTTGGAGAACTCTCCTCTTCATTATCGTATTTTCCGTCCAAACTACGCTGCCTTAACAACAAGAAATACTACTTTTACACGTTAAGTAAAATACCCTTTTGAAGAACAAATCTATTTCTATGGTTTGACTCAATTGGTCAAATGTGCAACGACGCAGTTACTAATAAGTTTGATAGCATTGAAGTGATTTAAAGGTTTAGCGATTTAAAACCGTAATAAGTTATTTTCTAACACACACTGCACTTAAATAGATTGAATATCTTCAATACATGCAGGTAAACGATGGAATTAAGACTAATGTCTTTTCTTTCAGTCGATTTCAAAAGTTTCCCAGTTTGGGTAAACCGTCGAGTTTTGTTTTTATCACTTTGCCACAGTTGGCTGAAGTTTGTTTAAGAAATATGGTTTTACAGCACTGAAAGTGTTCAACAACTCGCGTTACACAACGCTTTACAATCCACAGATTTACATATTCATCAAAAGGTTTTTTTGAAGATATAACTGAGTTTACAACCAGTTTGTTTCAGAAATGTTGTACTCGTTAAATAGTGTCAGTGAAAATCGCATTTGAAGGGTGTATAATGGTGAAAGGATACCCTATTGAGTGATTGTAAAAACAACAATCTTTAATTTTACGTAGATTATCTAAGACTCACCATTAAAATTGACATTTTTGAAGCTTATTTGAGACCATGCATTTCTATCACGCAAGCTATGGCTGATTTTGGAGCTACCTTTTGCTGTCCCAATTGAACAAAGATTCTATTAGAAAACCCAGACCGTACTCCAATTTCTCCTAAAACACTATTAAATAGCCTAACATATATTTATGCCCATATCCTTCACGAAAAATTACACAAAACAATTAATACCGTCCAAACCTGTCAATTTATTAATAACATAAATTTGTCGGTTTTTGACCCGATATGAAGAGTAAAAAAACAGTGAAGAATGATTGAAAAGTGCTTGAAAACAATGAAAGTGAAAACAGCTTTCATCCTCTTGTCTACACAAAGTCAATATAAACTGAAGTCAGAGGTGGAATGAAGAGTAATGGTGACGGAGGAGGTGATCACGTGACCGATTTCCGCTTCTTATATTCTCTCTTTCCTCACGACAAAACACCTCAATGTGTCGATATTTCATCCATTCGACATCCGTCTATCTTTCTGCCCCCTCCATCACTCTCTCATTCTCTCTCCCGGTCTCCAAGAAGTCAATATAAACCGAAGTCAGAGGTGGAATGAAGAGTAATGGTGACGGAGGAGGTGATCACGTGACCGATTTCCTCTTCTTATATTCTCTCTTTCCTCACGACAAAACACCTCAATGTGTCGATATTTCATCCATTCGACATCCGTCTATCTTTCTGCCCCCCTCCATCACTCTCTCATTCTCTCTCCCGGTTTACACAAAGTCAATAAAAACCGAAGTCAGAGGTGGAATGAAGAGTAATGGTGACGGAGGAGGTGATCACGTGACCGATTTCCTCTTCTTATATTCTCTCTTTCCTCACGACAAAACACCTCAATGTGTCGATATTTCATCCGTTCGACATCCTTCTATCTTTCTGCCCCCCTCCATCACTCTCTCATTCTCTCTCCCGGTCTACACAAAGTCAATTTAAACTGAAGTAAACTGAAGTTAGTAATTCACAGAGTGCTTAAACTGAAATATGATAAGATTTTGTAAAATGGGAAAATGGTCAAGACGGTCATTCTGAGCCAGCACTAAAAACATACGGGAGTCAGCGCCTGTCACTTACAATGATCAGCCCTTATTGAACAATAGTTGACTCACAAGACAGCGGGAACTAAGTGGGATTGTTTCTTACTTTTCACCGCCATTGCCCCTTGTCTCGGTGCAGCAGCTTTAGGAGTCAGCCATCTTTCAAAGCTACTACATACTAAATGTTATGCATTGTAGATGTTATTTTAGTGGATCAGGGAGCCTCACTCACCCAACCACCAGAAAATAGGTAATTCAGGCTGAACTAGTTTTCTTAGGCGTCCCGATTTCAAAAATAAGAGTGGAATGTTTATCGACATATTGGTTTTTAGGAAATTTGGTGTTTGGGTGAATATATGTTTTGGGTGCTAACCGTTAAAAGTATCGTAGTTTAATTTTGTCTAGGGACTTTGACGTTAATACTGCAACGTTAATTGACCGTATTAACATGAAAAAGGATCATACGAATTTTTAAGTACCAGGTGAGGCACTAAACCAATCAACAGTAAAAAACTAAAACTGGAACTTGTCTTAAAGTGTTTTAACATTCTGGATACATAAAGTAAAAACAAATTAATATGAAAAAGTCAAATTATTTCAAAATAATTTTGTATGTATGTACAATTATTTATAGGTTACCGAATGAGAGTGACATTGAATTGATTCTTTAGTTAAAGAAGGTTGTAAGAAAATTAACATAGTTACCAAACAAGCACACTGATTTCGTTTCAAGTTCCTTTGCCAAAGTGAACAAAGGCTACAGAGCAATAAAGTCTATTGGTTCAAGGGTTTACAATGTAGTTGGATCAATCGAACCTTTGACATTTCATAACATACTTGTTTACCTAGTCGTCACTTCTCAGACGTGGTTTTAGTACAGGTTTGTTTAAAGGTGTAGTCATCGTAAGCCTATGCAATCTGTGCTGTAATCTAAGTGACGAATTATCTCTAATTGATTAAGGCGAAATGTGAACCTGCAACCTTCGGATCCACAATCTCGCGCGCTACCGAGTTAGCCACCAAGCTAGCAAAGGGTATATAAATCACATTGGTAAAACACACGACGGCCATATTACAAAACCTAAGGTTACTCTCAGAGTTCCAGATATGTTTTGAACCCGTTTCAAAACTGATTAAATGACTAATACGGGATACAAAGCTTGGCACAAAGCTGTTGATGCGGTTATTACACAGTTTGGATGCGTTTTGCGCTTTTGACCGAATGAACACGTCAACAGATATTTGACGGCAACTAGGCCTATAAAATGACACAAACCATAGACTACATCTCTAAGGAGGTATTCCGGATTTTACTCTATTTTCTATCGGTATAACTCTTACAAACTTCCTACATCTATAATCTAGTTCTTCCTGTTTCTCACCGCGTTCAAACTTCATAATTAGGTTGAGATGGTTTCAGCCAACCAGGGAATGAAGAATGTACCCAAAGCGAGGCCGAAATATCTCAACCTAATTATGAAGCTTGGACGCGGTGTGAACCGGGAAAACTACATTATAGTTGTGATCCCGTGAAAGCCTGGGGTAAGTATACTTCCTACATGTTGCACTATATTTTCAAAAGTATTTTCAAGATCATTATTTTTGAGTTTTAAAAAGATAAATTTATTAGTTTTAAACGTTTACAGAAAAGTGCAAGTCAAGCAATGTTTGTATAGTGGGAGCAAGCGTTTATAAACATTCAAGACAACTTACGTTAGTTACGATAAAGTGTGTCCAATTTAAATACTTGACTCTGATATCATGGTGTCACATAATTCTCTTTGAAAGACTTACAAGTGTCAAGACAGCTTTAACTGCTCAGCTGCATAACGTGAAGGCTTTACTGGTTTCAGAGAAATCACTTTTTTGGGTAAACCTACACATCACACTTGAAGGCTTAAAAGTACAGGGTTATTAAAAAAGAATTTCCTACTTTTGAACAGCTCTCTTTCGTTAATTATTACAAAGATATACATAAATTAAATACTAGTAAAAAGAGCACTTTTCAAAGTTTGTCTTTCTTGGTACACTTTTATAAATGCTCACCCTGTCCTCCCCGGACTGCTCGGCAAAAGTCTAGCCTATAATCAAACTCTTTTCCCGTAGATCAAGAAGTGAATATTGATTTAAGGATTGACTGTAGCTCTGATACGGTTCCGCAGGTCATCTAGACATTTTGTCAGATTGGGTACGTAAACCTTCACCCTTACATAGCCCCACAAAAGAAATTCACGAGGAAATCACAAATCTACGACAAAAGTCACACTGAACTGAACTGACTGGCTGTTTGGAAATTTAAGAGCGCAAAATATCTTGTGTTGAATGGGCAGCCATATTGTTGGTAATTAAAAGCGGAAATTACTTCTTAATGTATGTAAACAACAACTTTGAACCTTCTTTTTTTCAACATATGCAAGTTGTTCATGAAGCTCTCACACTGTAAAAGCAACAGAAGAATGAAAGTAATACATTTTTTTAATAACCCTGTATTATGTTTTATAAACTTTTTTTACGGATATTAAATTTACAGAAAACAATTGCAATGTGCATGTAAAATTAAAATTTATGTGGTAAAAAGTACAAGATGCTTTCATTGTATAGTTTCGATTACCACAAAGTAAATGGAGAAAACATCAGCAATATGCATGTTTTAACATGACGATTATGGTTAAAGTTTTAAACAGGTTTGTGATGTAAATAAAATTATCTTTGGGCTTATGAATGAGTCTTTGTAGAGGTCCGTCGTAAAAGTCTTATAATCATCCATAAAACCCCTGGACAGATGTTTATATCCAGGGCAGGTTGCATACACTTTATTGTACCAGTAAACCCATAAACCTGGGTTTGTTTGTACATTTGTATTCTTAATGTAGAGAAGCTTACTTTAAATGTCCTACCATGTATAATAACGAGATTGTTATTTGCTAACAAATCTAACAACTGCCGTTTAAATCTTTAAGACACAATTACCTTGAGCAATTTCCTGTAAAAGCGTATTCGCAGCGTTTTTATTGGCGCATTTGTTACAATGATATATCTAGACTGTTCACTGGAAATCCCATTGTGATGGGGGGGGTTGGACTTAAACTTAATGAACGCTTACGTAGCAGTTGTAATTGAGGTGTAATTCATTATTGACTTTAATTCATTTCAAGTAATTTTTTAGTGAAGGTTACTAAATATAGAGCATCAAAATATAACGACAGTTAGAATTTTCATGATTTTAATATTGTATGTAAGTTAGAAAAGAACCTCTTTTACCTTCAGTTTTGAATACTAACACAGTTCTTTCTAATCACATGATGGGTTAAAGTTTGAATAATTTTGGACTTTAAGGATTTTCATTAGGCTATGTTCTAGTTTTTTTATTTAAGTCACAATGCCCTAGAATGTAACAATAAAATATTTTATAAAACTCAAAACACCTTTTTAATGTTTTTAAAGTGTCGTTTTCAATATGCCGCCATTTTGTTTCTACAATGGTTAGGGAGCTAAATTTTTCCCAGAATATATTTAGAACCTATTTTGTAAACTGTGTAAAGTTTAAAAGTTCGGTGCATGAATGGGCACGTAATATAAAATTAAACGTTTAATCCTCTTCGTGGGACACTCGGTATATAAATAATGTACAACAGAGTGTAATACATTTCAAAGTGTTGTCCAGTTACAATGTCAAAGTGTGTCTTATACTCAACTGTATTGGACCCACTGAAGCTAACCAGCACAAAGGTAGAGGAAGCCGACATGTTTTATGTTCCTTTTTATCAAAACTTTATAGAAGTCCACTTTGTCAAAACGAGCCAGAAAGAAAACTCCAGAAAGCCCGAGCAAGGTAAATAAATACATATTTCATGGCATGAACATTTACATGAAGTGCATCGCAATCGTCAGTGTTTTGATTCCAATAGATTACATTTATTTCCAGTATCAAATTTCCTTTCACATATAAAGTTTATAGAGCCAGATTTTCATTCGAATCGTATACCACTACAGTGTCTAGTCAAGTCAACCAATCAAAAAGTCCCCAATCAGGTTCCGTAAACTCGTGTGTACTGCAAAATGCTTGAGCGGCCAAAGTTGCTTTTAGACGAATTTTGAATGCCTTTCGCACTTGGGTATATTTGAACGAACTTAGCAATCTGTTGGCAAAAAGGACTGCTGTCGTAAGGGAAACGTTCATGAACAACCGTTCTGTGTCTTCTAGTCCGGTAGTTGGCCCGGCCTCTAATTCCGACTGTATGTAGCAACTTTTGAATTTTGATTTGAAGAAAAGACTTTTTTCTAAAATGTAGAAGCAGGGCAGTGACAACAGTTTAAATGTTGTCCTACAGGCTCTCTCTGCGCAGTTATGTGATTGTTCTTAATGGCCTTTTTGAAAAATTAGAGTTCTGAAAAAATATGCGTTTACCCAACAATAATGTATATGTGAAGAATACTTTTTAATTGTAAATGGCAGCTTAGACATAAAGTCTTAGGGAGATAACACTGTTGTAGAAGTTGAGTGGTTGAACACGAAGTGAGTTACAGTGGAGAAGATCAAGAACGCGTTAACCATGCAAATTGAATGAGAACAACTGTTAGAGGCTGTTTAACGTCGTTTCCTCTCAGTGGAAAATTGTCAACCGTTAATGTAACAGCCTGTTAATGTAATGCTTCCTTCTCTAGCACCGGTATCATTGTCTTCAGAGCATTAAGCCGATAACTCGGGGTGACATAACAATACAACATTTTCACATTACGCATTATATTAAAATGCATTATAATTTGGTAAATTATAAAATGATAAATTAGTTTCCAAATGCAATAAAGGTGGACAAAGGTGTATTTTACCGTTTATATAAGAACAATGCTCATGTCAGATATGGTTTCCATTATTAATGCCTGTCCATTACCAATTGTTAATAGTTGAATGCGATACGAGCACTTGTATGGGGATAGTGATTGGCAGGGTTTAAAACAAAGCAGAGCGTCCTTTTCCTAATACTCACAGTTTGAATTGATTAATAGATTTCTGCTGATGTTTGAACTGTACTTACCATATGGTGGTTATTCGTCCATGCATCCAAGTCAGTTTCTTAAGAAGGATGTATACACTTTACAATAAAAATAACAATACATTAAACACAGACTTTGTAAATGAGTTAAAAGAACACGAACACGTTCTTTATTGGATACCATTTTAGCTACACGCATTTACCGCACTGTGTCTCAACACAGCTTATCTTAAAGCCTGGATAGAAGCAACCACAAAGAACTGTACGAAGCAAAATTCAATTTCTGAGGAGCATGTGTTATAAAGTCTAACCATATTATTGATAGGCGAGCTGTAGCCCAGTTCTCGAAAACTGAGTTGAAAACAGCAGACTGTTTCGTGAAAAGTCAAATAGCAATTTAAATAAATACGATAAAGTGGAAAGTTTTCGACCACTATTAATATCTTGTATGAGGGTTCCAACTATTGCCCCATGCCTTGGCGTACTAGAGCATTGGTAAAAGTATTGCTTGAGTGCTATTGAGAAAAGGAGAACGAAGCCCAAGACTGAATATGATTTGCAAATTGATAAAATATGGTCGTTAAATGAGGTCACTAAGTCACATTAATTACCTGTTCTACATGCCCAATGACCCTTGCGGAATTCCGGATTCAGCAATAGAACTGGATTATAGTGATCAGATAACCCTATGTAATGAAGCTTCCAATCACCAAGTATAAATTAAGGAATCGATTGAGTACAAATTTGATTGGATTGAGGATAAACGAGTCATGACCTTCAAATGAATAGAATCGCAAGTGCTAGATAGGAATACCTCGAAACAAGCTAATAAAAGTTACCAACCCTGAGCACTTAAAAAGTATCCACCCACTAAACACACTCTTAAAGTAAGTGGCAAATACCTCCGTTATCTCCTCGGGCCCTTCCACTATCTGATCGTCTAATTGCATTGTTGTGGCGCTTAGACATCACGATTTACATTACTCAATCTGATAGTCATTTCCACCATACCACTATTTAGGTTCACTAAGAGAGGGTATTTTAAGGCAAATATGTGGTGAGAAACTAATGAGTTATGAGGTGTAGTCATCTTAGAATGGGTCATTAATTAACAGCCCAATGAACCAAGTACGTGACCCTATAGACTAGGTAGGATAGACTGACCCTGAAAGAATCCTCATAAATTCGAAACCAATAAAAGTTACCAACCCAAAAAAGTATCCACCCACTAAAACAGACATCACGATTTACTCCGTTACTCAATCTGTATTTCCACCATACCACTATAGGTTCGAGAAGAAACCATCTTAGAACAAGCCCTATTCTATAATCATAAAAGAGGAACCACAAGAAAAGAAACATGGCGGTGTGCAACCTAAAGCTATGCTGGCAAGTCCCTTAAAAAAAAACACACACACACACTCACTTGTATTCGACAAAATAGCACACGAATATGGCATTTCATGTATAACGATTATTAATACTAGGAACTCTCAAAGAATACTCACGGTTCGATTTCAGCTGTAAGCAACCTAAAACAGAACAGAAAAGTTAGACAATCAGCTTAATTTATTCGGCGGGAACAGACCAACCAATCTAACTGCTAAGCAATGAAAAACTTCTGTAAAGTATAATATATTTTATATGTTATATTATATTAAAAATCCTCCAATTCTCTCGTCTCTTACAAAGAATCGCATCTTTGAAAACACTTTTGAAAATTTTTTTTACTCTTTAAGGATTGATATTTATAGGATTCTGAAGTTTGTTTTGACGTACTTTGCGTCACCCACCCCCGCCCCAAAATCTGGGGTAAGGGCTTCCTAAAATATTTTAAATACAAACCCCTCTTTGTGGCACCTCATAAGAAAGTGAATTTTACACAAATTCAACGACGCAAACACAATTCTTTTATCTCGATCCTTTTTTTGTTATACTTATTTAAAGATGACACAAAATGAGGTTTTAAACTCCACATTTCACGTACAATTTATTTTTAATGACAAAATGTTCTTCAAAATATCGGATTATGTTATAAGGTTGTGATGTTTCCCTCAAAGTATTTGTACGTGAAATGTGGCATTTTAAACCTGATTTTGTGTATTATTTTAATTGATATAACAAAAAACAAGTTAAAATACAACATTTTTCTTTCCACCGTTGAATTTGTTACAAAGTCCCTTTTCTCTGAGGTACCACAAGGGGGTTGTGTTTAAAATTTAGGGGCCCTCCCCTCTGGATTTCTGGTGGAGGGGTTGGTATGCAAAGTACGTCAAAACAAACTTCAGAATCCTATAAAACATTTAAAGGGTTTTAAAAAATATATCCTTTTTCAACAGTTGTGGTGGAGGGATTTAAAACTCACCTTGTATAAACACGCAATGCAAGAGACAACGACAACAGATCATCAACTCTGACACTTGATATAGTATGCAAGTGACACATCTCACGTGATCACGTGACAGCTGACTCGCAGTTTCACTAATTAATACAGATAATCTACGTCGTGTGGTGAGTAGATAATGTACGAGCATAATCTAAGTGTGATCATACATCAACTGTCATCGAGGTAACTGTAACTAAGGTGTTCATTAGGAGGTCTTCAGAAATCATGCACCTTCTTTGGTTAGACTTGACGCGATAACCAAGATAATTTTTCAAGGTTAGTTGGGATAAAAGGTGGATGTTGATGAATGTTTTGTCAGATAGAAGGGTGAAGTGTTGTTACAAACTAGGCCTGGCCAATCCTGAGAACATAATTGGAAGGGAAGGGAAACAAATAACTGAAACAAAGGTATTTCTCAGCAAAACAAAGGCTTCAGCAGTTGAGGTCAATGCGAACTGGCGGAAAAGAATGTAATAACGTATGTGGTATCATCAGATTGATCTTTGACTTTATTTCAAAAGGTTTTAATTAAATGCAAACGAAATATATTAAATCTTTACAATTTGTTCAAATAAAAGCTTCAATTGCATGAACACTTGTCGTTGTTCTGCCCAGTATGTATAGTTTTATCATTTCGGTTATAGTTCTTTTTCAAAGGTTTGATTCCTAGTAAAATTACGATACATTTTGTTTACACTAGCTTTAGATATAGGATATCTATATCCAATGAAACAGGGTGTTTTTTTAAACCCAACTTTCAAACTGTAGAAAGTCATTTTTACGCGCGCTATATGGTCATAAATTGTATCATTGGTTTGTTTACTTCAATATCTATCAGATGGTATGTATTGTTGCGAAAATATAGTGTCTTTTCCTAGTTTGATGTTATTGTGAAATAAACGCAGGCATGGCTTTTAGCAAAAACCAAAGCGTGTTGTTGTTAAAGAATACTTAAGAAACAGATATTTTTGTGTGTGTGTCAAGAGGTGTTTGAGATCAAATTTGCAGGCACAAGTAGGTTAGTTGCTTTTGTTGTATCAAAGTTCTAATAGAGTTTTTAGGAGAGTTTTCTAAGCTAACCCTAAAATCCTTCATCACTTCTTCTTCAGTACAGTCCGCCTTCTGTTATGTTTTCTGTTAGAACCGTAAGAACCTGTTTCGTTAAACTTTTAACAAATCTGTGAATTTTGAAACTTGACCCCAAACGCCTCTTAACACACAACAAATTATATTGCTCCTAAGTTTTCTTCAACAATAACACTCTTTGATCTTTTTTAAAAACCATTATTGCATTTATTTTACATTAACATTAAATTAGGAAATCAAAACCCAGTACTACTGCAACAATACATACCATCTGATAGATATTGAAGTGAACAAACCAATCATACCAATCATACAATGTATGACCATATAGTGCTCGTAAAGAATTACTAATTGAAGCTTGAAAATTGGGTTGCGTTTCAATCAAATCACCCTGTATCTATATATAGATATCTATAAATAAAACTTCCTGTTTAAATTAATGGAGGCACGAGATTATAGGGAAAACACATCAATAATGTTGAAGAGTTGTCCCTGCCTCTGGTTTCATAAGAGTGTGTGTCGCAACCTCTTATGGTATTACATTTTCCCCAAAGGGTTAAGAAAAACTTAGAAACGCTTATTTATTGAAAAAGGTCTAATGGTGTTGAGGAATTTCCATTACATTTATGATTGACTGTTGCTTCTTTACTGCAAGACTTATGTAAACAAGAGTAATTTTAGATTGTATTGATGGGTTTTTACTGTGTTACCATTTCAATAAAAATAAATTAACGTTTTAATGTTTAAAGTCAAAAGATCAACTTTCTGGACCTTTTTAAAATAGTATTAAATAATTATCCAGAAAAAGCTGTTCCAGAATCCTACAATATTGAACAAAGACTTAAACATAGGATAGGTAGTCTACAATTTGTAATTGCCTTATAAGAAACTACTTATAAGGACGTACTTTACTTGTTCAAGATATTATCACAAGTTGGACGGTTGTTTATTTTCTTGTTCGAGAGATTGAAAAACTGCAATCCAATCAACTTCAGTAATTACGTGTTGTCTGCAGACTCGAGCTATAACTAGAGAACAGTGTGGACTTTCTTCACTATTTCCATTTATACACAGACTACTTTGATAAGTGCACAGAAACTATAACACTGTCATAGCCATTCGTTGATTGAAACTTAAGTAGGATACTAGGATCATACAATTACTTCTAATGTAATCTACCTTGTAAACAACGTATTACTTTCTAAAACGTTTAATTATATCTAACCATGTTATTACGATGTAATACATTTCAGTTTGCACACACTTAGCCATGTGTGGAAGTCAATGTTTATGTCATGCTGGCGTATATTTAATTTCACTTTTCTCCTACATGACTGCACATAGTTTAAATCGAATAAGTTGTGAAAGCTATGTGTAGTTTGGCTTAACACAAGAACTATAATCATTAATTATTTAAAGATATCAACCTAAAACACAAAAGCCGATTTCGTAATACGTAAGCTATACGCAATTTTTGGGGCCTCTCAGTAAATTTAAAACAGGGTTAGTCAATGTTGGCGTTCTATCAACGTATATAAATTGAATGTTTGATTCCATTGATCGTTTGTTGTATAGATATCGATTGAAAACGGAAACAATTATACAGGGTGAGTTTTAAATGTCTCCCCCACCTTAACCTTTGAAAACGGAAACATTTTTAAAACCCATAGGGGAATGTTTTAATAGGATTCTGAGGTTTCTTTTGACATACTTTGCGTCAAAAAAACGGGGGCCCCAAAACTTTTAAATACAAACCCCCCCTTTGTGGCCTTGAAAAGAAAGGGGATTAAAAAATGCAACGACACAAATAATTATTTTTTATCTATACTCGTTTTTTCGTAACGCCCATTTAAAGATTGCAAGAAATCAGCTTATAAAAAGCTGATATTTCAGCTGACACTGTATATTTTACATACCAATTTTTAATGAAAAGTTCTCCTCGAAAGTAAACATCAAATTGAGATAAAATATTTTCTTTGCGTCGTTGAATTTGTATTAAAATTCCCTTTCTTTTGAGGTGCCACAAAGGGGGTTGTATTTAAATATTTTAAGGGGTCCTCCCCACGGGTTTTTCTTGACGCAACATACGTCAAAACAAACTTAAGAGTTTTATTAAAAAAATTTAAAAGGGGTTTTAAAACCATTTCCTTTTTCCAAAGTTAAGGTGGGTGGAGGCCATTTAAGACCCACCCTGTATAAAGCTTACATGTAAACCTCAACTATATTCTTTTGTCTCTTAGGCTTTCACGGCCAGTGTCACAACTATAATCTAGTTCTTCACACCGCATCCAAACTTCATAACTAGGTTGAGATATTTTGGCCTCGCTTTGGAGTACCATCTTCAGTCACTGATTGGCTAAAGATGATACCCCACAGCGAGGTAGAAATATCTCAACCTAATTATAAAGTTTGGACGAGGTGTGAACCGGAAGAACTAGAGTGTAGGTCCCTTTGTTCAAGATACATTTTTTCTTACAGGATAGATGTTTTAATACAGATGTTTAGATCACTTAACAACTTTTAACAAATATTTACTCAAGGACTATAATATTGACAACTTACGAACTTATAATGATCTAAAGTGGTTAAACCAGTTGGTTCAAGTTTAGTCAGGAGTCAGTAGCAGCTTTTATTGCTAATTTTGTAACAATCATTAAAAACGCTGCTATAAAACAACAATGTACGAGTTATCAATTAAAACTGATTAAACTATGAACGCGATTATAAACTGGACTAGCACTTAAGATATTATCATACAGTTTGTTAACAATATTACTGTAAACACAACTCACTGCAATGTTTTAAACGGTAACAGGTCCTCTTGGTTTAGAGGTTAAAATATTTTAGAGATTTGTTCTTAACTTTGTCTGAATATTCGAAATAAAACCTAAAAATCATAGACATTTCAAGTTCGTATAGCTATAAACATTTGAAGTGAAACATCAAACCTGAAAGTAACAAAATGGCGTCTGTACGAGAAACAATAGACTTAAGGAATTTTCAATACAATATTTCGTTCAGTTTTAGATCTGGGTTTAATTATTAAAATATTTCTTTTGGAGATCTGGAAAATTATGTACGAGTTCCAGCACTTTAACTTTTGCAAACCCCAAAATGAACACACGAAATTCGTCCGTCAAAGCAGTTTTAGGTTTTGTAGATATGAACTTTTTACAATGGTTATAACTTTAAAACCCCTATTTTCAGACACTTTTTCTCAGATTATATTCATAAAACTTGCAGATTTTATCGTCACTTAATTTAGTTAGGTTTTGTTGACAAAACCAGTCAATCTATTTGCGGGCAACATAAAATCTCAAACCTGACCCAGTTAATCCACGCTTTACAGCTTCAACTTCCTTCCACTCATAAAACCTTACAACTCTATTTCAATGTCACGTGACCTCCTTGTCTTGCCTCTCATTGGCCAGCGTCTTAACCAATCCCTTTGAGACGTGATGTTCTCCTGATACGTGCTTTGTAGGACTGCAGTTGTAAATTAACTGATCAAACGTTTAATGAATTTAATTGATTGAGATTATTGAAGTTTAGTTGCATTTCTGTGTTGATCCCAGCAGCTGATTTGTACGGTATAGAAACCCAAGTAAAAATTAATATTTGTTCGCGGCCAACAATAGTTTTTCCCATTTCTTGAGTAGTTCGGTATTGATGCCTGTAGGTGCGCCGATTGTTGAATTTCGAGGGCTATTTAAGAGGATTGATCTCCCTAGAAAATGTTGCTGAAAACAAGCTATCGTAGTCCCCGTGTTTTTTGGTGTGAATATTAGAAAATTTAATTTCCATGTTCTCAAAGGTTGTCTCTTCGTTTGTACAACCTCTTACATAGAAAACCTTACTCCAAAATTAGCAAAGCATGTTAAAGTTGGACCAAAAATAGGAAATTTTATAAGTGCATTACAATTTTTTCACTAGCGGCTGTTGCCTTTTTTCGTGTATAAGGACACAACTATGATTGAACATATCCTTTTCTACAGTTTTGTATATTATTTTACAGTGTTACAAACAGTACCTAAAACTAGAGCTCGCTGGAGTAAAGAGCTATTTAATCAACACTCTATGTTGCTTTTTATAGTGAAACTGCAGGTCAATTTACAAAATAAATTAAAAAATAAACAAGAACAAAATATTGTTGCTGAGGACACTTGCCATGTGAAGGGGAGTTGGGTGGTGGAGGGGAAGGGAGAGGGAGATAGGGTGTTCACTGTACAAAGTTAGGCTTCGGGCTAAAACAGATGATATACAAACACGCTTACACTTTTGACCTGCCAGCCTTGGTGTATTGCTCCTCACAAAGAGTGAATGTATTCATTCAGAAGCTGTTGAAGTGATATTCAGTTTTTCTAGAAACCAGTAGAGCAGTTTTTGCAGTTTGCTCATTTAAGTGCAGTTAATGTAGCACTTTCAATCTGTTTGGTATTGGGTATCCTCTCCAATCAACAAGTTTTCAATTTTAATTTATCGAGTACAAAATAGGTTTATCTTAAATAAATACACAGAAAATGTAACGCTGTAACAGTGCTAGTCAGCTGATGCGAATGTGATAACGCACATAGCGAGAAAATGCCTGATGACGTCATATTCACGATACGTGACGTCATTTCCAACACACGTTCCTGATGTGGCTTTCATTTTTCACGTTCTCACACTCATGACAACTCCCCATTAGCAGAAAATAGTGACAGTATCTTTCGATTTCAGGTATAACAATCTTAGAAATGAAAATTACGGTTGGTCAATATGATAAGACACTTAAGTTTTATAATTAATTTTAACACTTAATTTATAATTTATTAGAACAAATTAAAATTAAGTTGCACTGAATGATTTATTTGCTTAAGCTATTTTAAGGGTTGCTTTCATTTAAGTAGCCTTTTTGAGGCTTATTTCAAAAGCTTAGGGATAGCTTCTTACGTACTTTTAGCATAACATAGCACAAACGCTCATATCTTTGTATTAAGGACTCTTAAAAATATTTCAACACAGAAAAATAAACTTGTTAAGTAACTTCACTGTAAAATCCAACACCCTAAAGTTTTTGCCCTAACTTCATGAGTCAAGCGTTCCATTTAAACCTATAGGCAGTTATCGTGAATCATCGTGTAGAACATTTTTAAATTCTTGATAGTAATTTTAAGTCTGTTGTTAGGAAATACTCCTCGCTATTAAAAAAATGAAATAATGTTTTTCCCCGTATTGGCTGCGCATAAACAGGTATTTTGTGTCATCTGTTTGGCCAGTCTGATACATGTTTGTGATTAGTCGTCTGCTGCTGCCAGCCAGCTAACTAGCCAGTCGGTGAACACCTGTCACTGGCTGTAGACGTCCTTGGTTTCTATTCTTTTTTTCTTTTTTGAGCAGGGGGACATCAGAGAAAACCTCATGTTTAGTTTAGGGTGACTGGTCAGCTTAGGCCAATGGATTACTTTTAAGCTGGCTCATTTTCTAGTGTGTTCATCAAAAACTAAATGAAAACGCCATAACAAACTAATATTTCATTTTATCATTGTAATCAACGAACTTAAAACAAAGTATACTTGAATATTAATAATGTATTGTAGTTGTGGAGGCTGAATACTTGATAGAAGAGCGGAGTGAACCACATTTCAAAGAAGAACCATTGCGGTAAACGACGGAGGCAAATTGTTTTACGTGCTCGGCATTCCTTTACCCTTCAACACTTCGCCGTCTCTCTTCACCGCAATATCGGCTGCAGTACACAACAGAAACTTACTTAAAATGGAAAATAGTTTACACATAAGAAATCGAGTTATTATTAGGAATTGTTTATTGTCAAAATCAACTAAAAATTTAAACCACCAAAACAATTTAACATAAACAAAATATTTCAAAATTAAACTTGTTATTGGCTACTTCGAGCTTCCCATTGGTATTTCTGCATCTTTTCTATGACCTTAAGTCCATATTTTAAATGTTTATTTATACTGCGTCGTTTAAAGTGAACGAGTGACCGCCAGTAGCAAAAGTTTACAGCAATTCTATCGACAAGTCTTTAACAGAATAAAAAAAATAACTGACAGCTACAGTTCAAGATATTACAAGGTTCTTTCACAAGTCGCAAGGAAAACGCTACTTGAAATGGTCTACAAACAATGCAACGAGAACTGGATTTCCAACAAGATGAACCAAATCGCCTTATACACTATTGTTTACAATGCATGGACCTCACCATCCATCAAAACACTCAGCATTCATTAAATATTTACCTTAAAATACCCACAAGAGTAGTGGTGGGCTAGATCGAAGTATCTAAGCATAAAATAAAGTATTTCTTAAATACAAATTCTTCTAAAACATGAAATAAAAAGGCGTTTACAATATTTTTCTTCTATAATTATATAATATAAGGATGGATGAATTATTATTAGACTCCTTTTCCATCTGCAGTTATGTTTATTGTATGTCTCCTTTGGTAGGTTGTTACTGTAAAACTAAACCCGGTAAGTCCAACTTTTACGTTTTGAATTTTCCCAAAACTTTCAGCAAGAGAAAGTTTAAATCACACGTAAAAAGTATACAAAGTCTTCTCTTCCCACTTCTAAGGTGTCAAGTATTAGCTGGAAAGGAAAGTAGCTGTCCAAGTCCAGCTGGGCAGGAAAACCCGCAGAGTAAGGAAGTTGTTATTCAGTAGTTGGCTTTTCAAAAGCTTCTTTGAGTTTCCTGAGTTGTCCAATGCACTTAACGTAACGGAAACTGTCGGTAATGCTGTGTGGAAACATTTTGTCAGAGTCTGTTTCCAAAAAAAGTAAAAATAAAGCTAAAAGTAGGGGTTTGTTTTGAATGAAACATACGGACACCCTCTCTGCGTTATGAGTATAGTAATAAAAGATAAAGTTATAAAGATTGTGAGAATTAAACCATTTTTGATTGATTGATTATAAAGAAATATCAAACACACTTTCATTCGCGTACTTCATTGGAAGAGGCATCGCGCTCTACTTCTTTACTAAGGATGAAAAATCTGAATAATGTTTCAAACGCAAAATAGGCCTATTACTAAAGATTTGAGGTGTACAAAAAATATGTTGTACTGTAGTATCTGTACTGGTATGACTATTGTTATTTAATCATATTTTTCTCAACTATTTAAACTTAAAATTTCTTCAATCATAGATTAGTTGACAATCACGTGCAATCCTCGATAATTCAAATCAAATTCTTTATTAACAACATTTGATTGAATTGGTTTCTATAAAATGTTTCGCATCAGAAGTCTTTTTTTTTCATGTTTGAAAATGTTTAAATTTGGTGATTTCTTAATCTCAGTTGGAAGTTTATTGAATAAATTTGGCCCACGATAAAAATTGAGTTCCTACAGAAATAGTTTTTAAAATTTTAAAATTGTGACGTATCTATTATGATACGGTTAAAACGTTCTCTGTCTCAAAGTGCCCTCCACAGCTATCAGCCCAACCAAGTCCCCAGACAATCCTAGCTCTCTTCTGATCTTGTCGTAGTTCTTTTTTTCTTATCGTTTTGTCTTTTTTCCTAGATTCCATTTTAAGACTTTGTAAAATTAAAACTAAAACCTCAGGGGTGTAGAAATTGAGATGTTGGATTTTGAAGTATTTTAGATGGAGTTTATTGATATTAAACTTTAACAAAGTAATTTTGGAGAGGGTCAGCTGCAAAAAGAAGGCTGGTATATTGTGTGGAGAGTTGTTTGGGTGGGGAACAAACAAGTCACCTACACCTGTTTGACCTGGAGACGGTAACCTCTTTATTTAGGAGATACTCAAACCAACAGTGCAGTTTGGAACTAATTTTTTTTTCCTCAAGTGGCATATGAAGTATTCATTAAGTCTTAGTCGAAATCTACTTTTGAATCGGACGATTATAAGCTTTGTTCGAATACTCTTTTAGTTATCTTAGAGATGAACATCTTTTAGTTTTAGGAGAGAAATCAAGCCAACCGTACAACAGACTACCTCTTTATTATTGACTATTCTCCCTAATCTCATATTATTATTAACGAAAATTAAATTGTTATCTACTCCTCACAAACGCACATACATTAACGAGTATTCTCATGCGGGAAGTATTTCTGTAATTAAGTGTGTTAAATATGTCTGTACGTTATTGGAAACATAAAATTACTTTTATTTTTGCTTGAACCATAATTTAAAACACATTTCAAATACTGGTATTACCCACTGAACCAGCTTTCGTTGCGTAGTTGGAAGATTCATGGTTTGCGAAGCGTAACGTTGCAGGTTCGATTCCCGGCGCAGGTACATGGGTTTGGAGAGCTTTTCCTAACCCGTGGGCTATGTAACTAATTCAAAATTCCGTTGTCATGAGCAATCGATAAAAACGGTTAACCAAACGTTTTGACTGAAGCACTGTATCAAGTTCAGTTGTTGGAGAAGGAAAGTTTGCCAGATCTGAGAAGCTATGAGACAGACTCAATATCTACAACGTATAAAGAAAGTATTGTGAGATATGTGGCTTCTCCTTCCACAAGGGAACACTTTCTTCATATTACTTCAGAGCGTTCCTTCCTAATACTGAACACTGTATCAAGTACAGTTGTAGGAGAAGGAAAGTTTGCCAGATCTGAGAAGCTATGAGACCGACTCAATATCTACAACGTATAAAGAAAGTATTGTGAGATATGTGGCTTCTCCTTCCACAAGGGAACACTTTCTTCATATTACTTTCAGAGCGTTCCTTCCTAATACTGAACACTGTATCAAGTACAGTTGTAGGAGAAGGAAAGTTTGCCAGATCTGAGAAGCTATGAGACCGACTCAATATCTACAACGTATAAAGAAAGTATTGTGAGATATGTGGCTTCTCCTTCCACAAGGGAACACTTTCTTCATATTACATTCAGAGCGTTCCTTCCTAATACTGAACACTGTATCAAGTACAGTTGTAGGAGAAGGAAAGTTTGCCAGATCTGAGAAGCTATGAGACCGACTCAATATCTACAACGTATAAAGAAAGTATTGTGAGATATGTGGCTTCTCCTTCCACAAGGGAACACTTTCTTCATATTACTTTCAGAGCGTTCCTTCCTAATACTGAACACTGTATCAAGTACAGTTGTAGGAGAAGGAAAGGTTTGCCAGATCTGAGAAGCTATGAGACCGACTCAATATCTACAACATATAAAGAAAGTATTGTGAGATATGTGGCTTCTCCTTCCACAAGGGAACACTTTCTTCATATTACTTTCAGAGCGTTCCTTCCTAATACTGAACACTGTATCAAGTACAGTTGTAGGAGAAGGAAAGGTTTGCCAGATCTGAGAAGCTATGAGACCGACTCAATATCTACAACATATAAAGAAAGTATTGAGAGATATGTGGCTTCTCCTTCCACAAGGGAACACTTTCTTCATATTACATTCAGAGCGTTCCTTCCTAATACTGAACACTGTATCAAGTACAGTTGTAGGAGAAGGAAAGTTTGCCAGATCTGAGAAGCTATGAGACCGACTCAATATCTACAACATATAAAGAAAGTATTGAGAGATATGTGGCTTCTCCTTCCACAAGGGAACACTTTCTTCATATTACTTTCAGAGCGTTCCTTCCTAATACTGAACACTGTATCAAGTACAGTTGTAGGAGAAGGAAAGTTTGCCAGATCTGAGAAGCTATGAGACCGACTCAATATCTACAACATATAAAGAAAGTATTGAGAGATATGTGGCTTCTCCTTCCACAAGGGAACACTTTCTTCATATTACTTTCAGAGCGTTCCTTCCTAATACTGAACACTGTATCAAGTACATTTGTAGAAGAAGGAAGGTTTGCCAGATCAGAGAAGCTATGAGACCGACTCAATATCTACAACATATAAAGAAAGTATTGAGAGATATGTGGCTTCTCCTTCCACAAGGGAACACTTTCTTCATATTACATTTCAGAGCGTTCCTTCCTTATACTGAACACTCTATCAAGTAAAGTTGTAGGAGAAGGAAAGTTTGCCAGAACTGTTTAACATCGTAATGTAATCAACAGGGGGTTATGCAGCCATTCAAACATATTAACAAAACGAAACGCTAAACTTTATGGAATTTGTTCATGTTAATTGACAAAGGATATCACGCAAAAGTTAGCCAGTGTAGCTAGAAACCTTAGTTTGAATGTTTTCAATGGGCTTTCACAGAATACTGCTGAAATTTTGGAACTAAATGGAACTTTCAATTTCAAACGGAAAATTATTACTAAATCGGGTTTTATGACACCTAGTTACGTGTTTAAATTTATTCCTTAAATTTATAAATAAAAAGCCATCTGGCACTAAGTTTGGCAAAGTTAACATTCTTTTCCGGAAAGTTGTAAACTTGACTGTTAAGAACGTTCCAGTAATTTTTCTGCCAACCATAGTCCTTTAAAATTATTATGTTTAAACTGTGAAAATTTTAAAAATTAGTCAAAGTAGGGACAATGGTTATAACATTTGAAAATCGATTATTTTGTTACACTATATTTTATTTAGGGTTTAACCATTAAGCTGTGTGTTTTCAGTTTTACAACAAAACTTAATTTTATAAATTTGAAAAATAAAAATATGTCACTAGTCAAAAAAGTACACTAGCCTTTTAGGTGACTACCTCTTCTTACAGTATCATATGGTAATATCATAATAGTCACTGTTGGTACAATAAACATTTACAATATCATAGTTTATCACAAAATAATAAGAAATACTAATAATTCTTTCTATAAATTAGTTAAATTTCGTATGAAGCCAAATCTCTAAACCGTAGAGCTAACGGCAATGAGGTAGATTATTCAAACAATGGATACCACAAAATTCGGTTTAATTTATTGATTACTATCATTTTTAATACAAGCCAAATTACAGAAGAAATTGTTGATAATACAGGCTGACCCAAACATATTTTTTTATTTCCATGGCGTTCGTTATTTAACAATGCTTTCATACATACTCGTAGCAGACCTATAAATAATAGATATGCCAATACAATGAGGTGTTCACAATTATATTTCAGCTGGTAATCTTGAAACAGCAGAATTTCGCGATAGTTTGTTACGATTAAATAGGCTCTCATGTATAATCATATGTAAAACATTACCACTATTTCACACGATCTAGGTCAGAGCCACTAATTGCACAGCTAGTATTCTACAGTAATCAGTGAGTTGGTTTTATATTGCGCATATCCGTAATGGTTGGAAACTTAAGCTTTAAAATACACATTTGGTTTTAGTGAATTTCCAAGGTAAATATAGCCTAACTACTTACAGCGCTGTATTGAACGAAACGATGTGGGACAAAACGGAGAGAAGTGTTGAGGTTTCTGTACATGATGAGTCAAATACTCGTAGCAATACAGTTATACAAGGTGAGTTTTAAATGTCCTCCCCTCACCTATACTTTAGAAAAAAAGGAAAACAAATTTTGAAACCCTTGGAGGAATGTTTTTATAGGATTCTGAAGTTTGTTTTGTCGTACTTTGTGTCACCCACCCTCCACCCAAAACCGGGGGGCTTCCAACATTTCAAATACAAACCCACCCCCTTTGTGGCATATAAAAAGAAAGGGAATTTTAATACAAATTCAACAACGCAAATCCCCCCTGTTTTGGGTGGGAGTTGGTGACGCAAAGTACGTCAAAAGAAAATGCAAAAACAAATAAAACCATTCCCCTCAGGGTTTAAAGTTTTTTCCCTTTTCAAAAGTTAAGTTGGTAGGGGTAATTAAAAACTCACCCTGTACACAAACGACCAATGTAAAGAAAATAATTTCAGTATTTCTTAACGGATTTGCTACACAGTTTAACAAGTTATTCTTGTTAACTAACCAGCAACATCGCTATAACTAAAGTTTGCTTTTGAGGGGCAGGGTGTTGGAAATAATAAACAACCTTTGTTAGAGTAGGCCTACTTATTATAAACAGTTAAATTATCTAATGATTTGTTAATAACATATGGTATGTTTTATATTTCTTAATAGTAATGGACAATATTATGTTTGTTTATGTTGTTGATGTTTTGTAGAAGAATGCTTACGACATGGTTTTTTGTAATGTATTCCTCTAGTTAATATTAAACTATAACTTTGATACCATTAAATAATTCTTTGTTTATTGAAGTTAAACATTACACAAGGGCATTTTTCTGCCTATTGTTTCTTAACAACGAATGTCACTTCCTGTTATGATATCAATATTTGATTTGGAAAGGAAACTTTGAAGTTATTAAAATCTATACAGTTTATATTACAAGTTTATGCCCTATGCCAGTATATGTACTGTGTACACTGTTTAAAAACTAAATAATTAAAAAGTCAACTTATATTCAGGAATTGTGTTTTCCAAAAAATAAGTAGGAGACGAGATGAGCGCTGTGGTTTCAATATGCAGTAACAAAGGTTTATGATGTATCGTTCCCTGAGAAATCCATACATTCACATTACTATTCAATGTGCGAGGAGGAAACGAAACATGTTCTGTAGCGTTCATTTTAAGTTTAGAGGCTTTTGAATATATTATAAGTACTAATAATATATTGTATTTAATTACACTTTACTAGTAGTTTGCAACCAACATAACATTTGCAACCAATTCTTGAAATCATCCAAGTCGTATTTTAATTGCTTTTGAGCGTAAAACAGACTTTCAATATATGCCTATTTGAAAACAAATAAAGCCTCTAAACCAAAACAAAGAAACTAGTGTACCAAAATTACATTATTCTACTTCAACAACTTTCAAAGACAATCTATTGAAATTATTTAGCAGTTTATTAGGTACCTCGTATTAACGGTCAAAAGTATACTCTGTAGTATGGTTTTGTCTGAAATTTCAACAGGCCGACTTCTGCATTCAATACATTGCATTTAATAGCCACCATCTTGAAAAAACAACTGGTTTCAAAATTCCTTACTCGTACGCCATCTTGCCTTAGTTTCATATACCAAGCAAATCGGTTCCAAAAGCTACTGAAACTGCATTACAAACAGGCAGAGTGCCGAATGGTCCCAAAAGTTGAATTAAATCAGAGACCTTTGGTTTGTCAGAACAAATATTATTCTCCATTGTGTGTACGACTAGGTAAGTCTTTGATACAAGTCAATGCTAGTTGACTACCCACCTGCAATGAAGTATGTTTTTTCTCCAAGGAAATAATAAACTAAATACATATTATTGAACAACGCACTCGTATACCGTCATGATATTTCCATAGTTATTATAATGATTCATTCTCCACAGCGACCACGGTAAAACTAAAACCTGTGTAAAATATTAATGTAAATTTCTTATCAAAAACCTTTTAAACATTACTTACATTTGGTTCACTTATGTACTATTTTTTTATAATGCACAAATAACCCAAAACTTATTAATAGTAGGCCTACAATATAAAAAAAAAGAATTGACCAAAAGCCTACATTCGATTGTGTTTTTTTCTGATAGCCGAATAAACAACTCGTAAATACACAACGGAGGTATTGTAGCCCCATTTATCTTAACAGCAGCTATTTTTGTACACAAATCAAACTAAAACGCAGCTAGAGTCTAAGCCATGTTCTAAACTGTCTGACCTTTTCAATTACAAATGTGTTGCCTGCTATGTTTAAATATACCTTGCTGTACCAAACGTTCAATTGCTTTAAATCCTTTGTTTCTCTGTTATCTATACACAGTTAACGTCACGCTCTGTTGTTAACAAAGTAAGATATTTATTGTTGTCTGCGTGATTGTGGGTTCTGAGCCTGTAATTCAGCCGGGATTGTGTCCTGGATAAAAGTTAACTGTTTGTCTGAGCTAAGTGTGTTCAGTCACGCCATGGTTAACTGTAGCAATCAGGCGATCTGTATAGGTGCAGTGTTTTAAACGTGTCTTTAGCTACCTTAAGATTAGGGTGAGGTAAAATATATAGCTGTAAGAATAGTAGTATAGCATGTAGTATATATATATTGATTAGATTTAGGAAATAGGACACTAGGACAGGATTTGCTATAAAGAAGAAATAGAAAAAAGAGCAGGCTGGAGCACCTGCTTCCGTTTCTGTTCCTTTTGAAAGAAAAATATATTGATTGTTAGTCAAAAACTAATATTCATCGATACATAATTTTTAATAAGTAGTTAACTCTGTCACAGTTTAAGAAAACACTTGATCCATTACACTCTAAAGATAGCAGCAAATGGTTCCAAGAGGTGGTAAAACTAAAAAGGTTTTACCCATAGAAATCGTAGACCTTAAGGTACATGACATTGTTGACATAAACATATTTAATATCTGTTGTGTTGTCAAGCATGTCTTTAAGATCCATAGTAAAATACAAATTACCTTCTTTGTAGCCTGAAGATCCTCATGAACTAAGAAGCTAGATGTGGTGCTGATGATCGTTTCGATCTAAGAAGACCATCTTCAGAGCACGACCACTAAACTAAACTATCAAAAGACCGAAACAATCGTCAGCACCACATCTAGCTTCTAAGTTCATAAGTATCTTCTGGCCACAAAGAAGGTAATTTGCTTCAAATGAGTCCTGAAACAGGAAATCATAGTTTATTAAAATACAGTTCAAAATAACCTTAAGTCATGTACATGTCTTGAACTAAAATCTCCAAAATACCCGTGTTTCAGGTTAGAAAGGCTTCATTGTCCAAAGCTCACCTTATAAAGTATCACTGTCTTTTTAAAGCAATAAAAACGTAGTTAAAGAAACGCTAATAGCAATTAACAGCAAAATGTAATACTGTTAGAGTTGACAGTTTACAAAGAATAGTAAACGATGAATTAGAAACTAATCAGTTAAATAATTTTAGAAAACATTTATAAAATCGATAAGACAAACCCCAAAACCTGAATGTTAAACGACAGATTTTTTCAAACTTTGGTTCAAAAAGGGTATTACCTGAATATACCACATTATTCCTGATTAATTGAATTATCTAGCTACAATCAATACGACTATTCATTTTGTATTAATTTATTATACGAATTAAGGCATCCTGAGAAGCACAAATAGGACAACCTTAGGTAAAATACCTCTACACAGAATGGCCGCAACGAGAAAACTGCTGATGTTGCCTAAATATTAGAGGTCTCTTTAGAGACCACTCTACATGCACTCGCTTTCCTTGCCGAGTAAATACTGTAGCTCTGAAGAAAGAGAACATTAAAAAACCACATCATTACCAAAAAAGTTTTATTTAAATTGTATTCCACTTTTATGTTTAAACTGTTTTATTAGGGTATTACGTTTAAAAACATACTGTAAACAAGTACTCTTGTCTTATATATTTTTAAATGAATCCGTCTAAATACTAAATCTGTTGTTTTTACTGGTTTTAAAACAACGTTTTAGAGAGTGAGAAACATTCAGATTGGCGTTGTGTTATAACACGTTTATTTAGTTAGCATTTGTAAAGAGGTTAAAACATATTCTCTTTTTTAACGAGGTTAAGTAAGAAAGTTCTAGGTTAAAATGGGGCTGGTGTGCATCAATAGTTCTTCAGTTTTAAACATCCCAATTCAAATTTACTGTGTTTGATACTCTTGTTGATTATATTTATATATTGTAATAATATTTTCAATAACATATTATTATTTTATCCTTTTTACTGTAAAAGGATTATTCTAGAAAGTTCTATAAATTTGGTACTACTTATCTTGAATTTGTCTTTAAATAATCTTCGCGATTGTAATACACACTTGCTTGAAATGTAGGGATTAGTTTTTTAAATTTTATTTATATTTTGTCCTTCTTTCATATGATTTGGTCGTTTTTATATAGTTTGATCAAATTACAATGATAAAACTTCTTAGAATAGGTTGTCGACGATTTGGAATATTGAATTGATTACAAGCCTTCAGTTTTTCTCATATATTATGATCTAAACAGGACTTTGAATTTGTTTTGAAAAACAATAAACGTTGGTAGGCAAAGAGAAAATTGTCAAAATGTTGTTTCCTTTTAAGAAATTAATACAGGAGTAACGTTGTGGTTTCCTAAAAATAGCAATTAAAGCTGACTTCTGAGCATTAATGGATGTTTTACTAATGGTGATCTTCCCTACATTATTATTCTATGTGTTAAATGGGGGAGATTAGTCAATAGTACACAGTCATAAGAGTTTGAATGATACAGAAGGGAGACATTTTGTTGACTAAGTAAATCGCACTTGAAACGTTGTTACTAATTAGTTGATATGCAGATGAAAATTTAAATTTTAGCTAAGGAGAGCTTAGGTTAGGTCCTTACAATTTCTTTTCAGTAGACCCTTCTATTAGATTGCCTTCAATAAATATGTTAAATTTAGACTCATTCTGAGTATAGCTTGGGCGAAAAAGATTCAATATGTCTCGATTAAGAGTAATAATTTATATTCAAAACATACTTGAGGAACCGTTTGAAAAAAACCTTCTATGTATGTTTAAATTTCTAAATTTCATAGATTTTGATTAGCTATGAACAGTGAAGTATCGTCAGTAAATAATGTCAATTTTGAGTAAACTGGCTTCGACGTAATATTGTTTTTATAAATTAAAAAGAGAACGGGACCGAGTACACTGCCTTGCGGCACTCCTGAAAGGGTTATGAGTTCTTTTGATGCAGCGAATTTTCCACAATTACCATTTTCCATGAATGGGAGACTAACATATTATGTTCTGGTAACATATTGGTTTGGGGGCAGCTTCTATTTGTTTCGTTTCCTAAACAACACTTTCTTAACGAACAGAACACCCTTTACGTAAACTAACGTATAAATACGCTCAATGCTGAACAGTAAAATGACAGTTCTTCACGTATTTACCTACTGACATTGCTATTTCCATCCTCCCCTATCAACAGTAATGGTTTCAGATTAGCTCAACAATAGCCACTGATAAGAGTTGTCAGCTGTATGTGTCGTTATCAGTCATCTCATTCGCTCTTATCAGTAGCTTCATTCATCGTATCAGTAGTTTCATTACTCTTCCATCTGTTCGTCACTCTTTTGAATTTGCTGTGAGTTGTATACGAGTACAGTAGAGTTTATATTTAGCGAAGCCTGGTTAGCCTAACAAAGTGTTAATATCTAATAGAGAAAGGTAGAGAGGTGGTTAGATTGTGTGCCTTTGTTCATTATTTTTATTTTTTGCACAATCCTGTAGCAACTTGACCACCAACTTAACACATATTTGGATCAACTATAATTGCTACATTGTATATTTGGAGAACTACTTATTATATTCCAACAAACTTATTTCAACTGAAACTAATATACGACTTAGCGTTCATTCTTGTTAAGCATTTGTAACAACAAGAGATGATTATGTTACATGCTTTGTTCTTGCAAAGAGGATCAGAGAGACTCAAGACAAACAAGAAGCATTTGTGATGCATTGTGATAAGAACTTGAGACATTCGTCTGTCTAGGGTTAAAAAAAGGTAAAAACAATAGTATATTTCATCACTAGGTCCTAAAGTGACACTGTTTGATACCAGCTTAAGTTTAATGAGGCGTAGCCGAGGACGTTAAATGAGCGAGGATCAAAAAGACACTTTAGGGACGAGTGATACTTTTTGTCATGCTGCAAGTAGAAGGAGTGGTTAAAATGGTTAGTTAGTTATTTTAAAAACGTTTTGTAAAATATTTTAGAGAACTATGGTGTCAAACGCTACAGTTTTTATTTTTTGATTGTTTTGTATACACAGCTGTTCATTTAATTTACCATTGCCAGTGTTATGATTCGATATTAAATCGACACATCGCACTCAATCTAAAGTTAAATTACCTGTGATTTAGATTGATATTCACAGTTTAGTCGTTGTATCGATTATAAACAACAATCGAACAAATCATTCAGTTTCAACAAAACCATTGGACCAGATGATGTCCATGCCACGAAAAGATCATTAAATTATCATTTTCTCCCTAAATAAATTATGCTTTTCACTGTCAATGCATGTGTCTAAAGCAGCTGTTTTCGTAGCTGAATGACAAAAAAAAAAAAAGATCGATTTCAGTGATATTTTTGTGGCATGGACATCAGCTGGTTCAACGAGTTTGTTTTGAAATTTAACACTGGCGTTTAGTAAATCAGTGTACCAGCTGTTTCTTCAAACATTATAATTCAAAATGCTGAGCTCAAAACAATGTTTACTTAATTAATTGTTTATGGTATTAAAACATTTATTGACATTTATTTCTCATTATTATTTGCATCATGACAAAAATATCGGTCATCACTCGGCCCGAAAGTGTCTTTTTGACCCTCGGTCATTAAACGTCCTCAGCTGCGCCTCGGACGTTAACTTGCCCTTGTGTCAAAAAGTGTCACTTTAGGACCTAGTGATGAAATATATACTATTTTTAACACATCTATTTAAAAATATATCCACACATATTTTTGACGTTGTTATTTACCGGCAGATGGCAAGTAAATTTGTACCTGTAGTACTAGACTAGAATTATAAATTACGAAAATAATAACGTATATAAATTGAACTCGATTGGTTTGTATAAACTCAGTAGACTATGTCCATTATTTATTTTCTTTGTTAGTTATTGTAGATGTCAGCGTGTTTTAATTTTATGTTAGAAAAATTTAACTGGAAATGCAATTTGTCCCTCCTATCCCTCCCTCCCTCTTTGCTTTAAGCTTATATATGATTTAAAAACACTCACGTTGGACTGAAAGGAGTATAAAATGAGTTTAAAGGATGATATACGATATGTACTCCGTGTTTTCCATTTATACTGTTTAATATTCATTATGTTGAAAGTAAATACTAGAAGGTAGAGTAGTCATGGATAGAGCAACGGTTGGAGTAAATCCTCTTAGCACACCCCTCCTTAGATAACAAACGTATACAGCTTATGCAAGTTTTAAAACTAACTTAACTCGCAAATACAATTAAGAGTAAATATAACTGTTAAAGTCTTGCCACTCTACTACAAATATCAAAGTAAATGATCACCCCATCAAGCCCGAGAAGCTACTATGCACCACCATGCTCAGAGATCACTTATCAGAAAACAGCATCGAGATTTATCTGTGTTTTGGACAGTAAGTACTCATATATTAAAAGCTTTACAGATATTTAAAATTTCAGTTAGAAATCATGATAATCGTAGCGGTAAGACAGGTTTAATTTTAATTTCGCGCGCAAATCTTTTCACTCACGAGAACGAGGAATTAAATCAAAACGTTGATAGATTTCTTTAATACATTTCTTAAAAAAGAAGGTTGAATAATACAACTACTTCTAACAGTAAAACTCAGAAAACCAAAATTTCAGTAGCCTGAGTTTTCCTTGTTTTATTTTAGAGTTGAACCATTGAAGTTATACCTTGCAGAGGGATTACTCATATATATTTATTGCTAGCACTTTTACTCGCATTCTGACAACATTAACCTGATAATTAAATAACCTATGATATTGATAGGCTGTAAACAATAAACAAGAGGCACACCCAGTGGCATCAACGCTGAACTATGTAAACACATTTTATCAGTCTCTCTCTATAACGTTTATTATCAACGGTTGAACCCACTACTGTGATGACAACTTGGTTGTGGTGTAGCCCTGTACAAACTGAACCACATCACAATCCTCTCCTTGCCACAAGTCCTTTGTAATGAGCAGATCCTGCCTCTTGTCTCGTTACAGTTAAGAGTATTTGTGTTACTTGCTGCAACTTGTTACTCAAGACAGGTCTTAGTAAAAACACTGTTATAGCGTTAATATAGCTGAGGTTTAGCACAAGAGCAGTCGTGAATCCTAGTGAGATTGTTATTTCGGGGTAAAAACCACAACGGAAGTGCCCTTTTTGAATAATTTTTTGGCCCCTGTGACCACTTTGTAAGTCACAATAATTTTGTCCGATTTTCACAAATTACAGTAAAATTATTAATTTGTAAACTTTGAGGTTAAGTTTGTGTTAACCAGTGAAATTAGTTCACTGTAAGTAATGTTAGATGAGGGAGTTTTGATATATACATTTATGACACCGTATAAAAAATCATCAAAAGCTGTTCAGCTAACCATTATAACGGCATGGAATCGTATCTTGGTCTGGATGAACGGATTTGGCTGCTGCTTTATACATATGTTAGATACAGTACCAGTAATATTTATACCAAGTTGAATTGAAATCAGGCCATAAATACAGTTTCAGTATAAAACCCATTTTGGGGCACACCCCTCACCCCATTATCCTCGAAATGACATTTCCGAAATGACATTACAGATTTTTCCGTTTAATGAACTTAGCCTATAGATCTAGGAAATGAACGTTGAAATGTTGGTCCCAAACAAACATAGGTATAACGTCTAAGAGTAAGGTATAAAACAGTGTTGCAAACAAAACTTAGACCTGCCTAGGCTTTACGTTCACATATTATTTCACACAGAAGCAAATAAAGTAAAACAACGACGCACACACAAAAATACTAATATAAAAAATGTTCTGAAAGTGTCAAAAAATACGTACGGTTCAAAGCTCAGCCCGCGGCGAGAAACAAATGAAAAACCAACACTCTTTACACCAGCTTTGAACAAGGTTTGCAGGAATTTATACTTGGAATGGAAAATAATCCTTCAGAGAATCTTGTAATTACAGCCGTCATATTTGCGTTGGGTTTCATTCGCAATAACTGGACCGAGTCTCTTTAAATAGCTAAACATTTTAAGTATTATTAACAATCCAACGAAAGTTATACATTTTGTCTGACCTGGGAATCAATTTAAACTCTAAGGAGTTTTACAATTACTCAATACTATTTTATCTAATAATTTGTTTTTTATAAATAATTACTCTCATTTGTTTGCGTATTATTAATCTGAAAAAAAAGACAAAGGTGAGGTTAAAGGTAACTTTTCCTTTTATAACAACGATTTTAAAACAGTGTCATCTATGTATTGTCTACATAAACCAACAGTTTTCTAACAAAGTCAAATTCCCTAATTCCACGCTGTGCACTATACACAACCAACAAAGTTTTCACCCAAGATATCTTTGGACCTACCAGAGTGAAATGTTCGAGTAGAATAGAATATAATAGAAAATTTGTTTATTTGCAAAGTTATACATTATAAATAAGGCAAGGTTAGGGCCTCATGGCCCTTTCTTACACTTATCCTTATAATTATTACATAAATAGAATTTACAAAAATAAAGAACGACTTGTAACATAAATGCAGTTTTAGCCTAATATAAAATATATGGAAATTAAAATAATCTGTATACATAACGAAATAACTAAATTAATAAAGATCTTAATTTGACAATTTAGTATTCAAGTTGACCCATTCACTCTCTCACAAACATCCCTGTTCGTTCATCTGCCCATCCCAGCAAATCCCAAGACCTAGGACAAACCAGCCGCGGTCATCCGCTCCAAGTAATAACTCTTTAGTGACGCCACAAACCGGGAACGACTAGGAATCGATGTAATTTCAATAGGGAGGGAGCTCCATAGGCTGCATGCTGAAACGGTAAAGGATTTGTCAATTTGAAATGTTTTGGCAATTTTGCATTGATAAAAGAATGTGTTAATGATACAATTTTGATTGATCTTTGATCCGCTAGTTTCAAAATGTTGGATTGGATATAGTATGGAGTTATATGATCGTCTCGTCGTACGCTGTAAGCAAAACGTAAACAGTAGTTTTGAGTCCGTTGCAGTCTATCCCCTAGAGAAGCAGTCATGTCATTTAAGACAGCGTTACAGTACCTAAAGTATGGACATATTAGGGATTAGATGAGAACAAGTTTAATTTCATTAGGCAGAAAATTCTGAAGTCTTTTCAGTGAATGCATACCAGCACTCGAGTGCAGGTCTCAGCTACGGCTTTGTTCCAAGTGAGTGTTGTGTTGATGGTCAGCCCAAGGCTCTTTACCTTACTGCAAAAGGTACAATTTGTCCATTTACACTTATATTTTGAAGGAAGTCAAAGTTAATGATTTTTTCAAACGAGAGTGACAGATTATTAGTGATGTGAATAAACTATACTGATAAGTAAATACTTAATAAGTAAAGTAATTTAGTTTAGTAAATACTTACTATAGGTGAATAATTTGTTTCTCTTTCCGTTAAAATAAATTACTTTCCTAAACAAAATTACTTTACTTATTAAGTATTTACTTATAAGTATAGTTTATTCACATCACTGTATTTGTCTTACTGCTATTCAAATTAAGACCATTCTTTATCGTCCATTCCACTATGTTACATATATATCAGCATTCATCATCTGAATATTATGATTTATGGTTATTGGGTCAAAATGCATAGGCCTATTTATTTGAAGATCGTCGGCATACATATGGTATTTGCAGTGACTAATGCTTGTAGATATATCATTAACATAGAGGATGAACAACAAAGGACCGAGTATTGAGCCCTGGGGTACTCCACAAGTAACTAGTTCCCAGTCTGATGCTTCCTCGCCTACTTGCACCCGTTGCCGCCGGCCAGACAGATATGACCTCAGCCAAGAAATAACGTGATCAGAAAACCCTATGGCCCTTAGTTTGAGAAGAAGGAGCTGATGATTTACACAGCTTTGTATGTACCTTGTGTGAAAATAGAAAGTGCAAACTTAAGATATTCAGTTGTAGCTTCGTGATATCCTTGTATAGCAGAAGTGACTTTCCACTTATAGTCGGAGATCTAAAGAAAATCTTCCTTGGTCCTTGTTATAATTTTTTGAAATATCAGTGGTGTTGAAGAAGCAAATACTATTTTAGTATACATAAGTAAAAGCGATCAGTCATTGGTTGGTTAAAACACAGTTGAATAGAGATTAGTTTCAATGGGAACACTGCACAGTGAAGTTCTTATACTTTTGACACTATTTTGTCGAGGATAACATTTCCCACAAAATTCATATTTGTATAAGTCCGACTGTCATTATATAAACAAAGTTAGGAGCACCTAAAAAGGTGAGGTGTGCTTATTCGTCTAAAACAGTTTAAACTATTTTTTTGTAAAGTGTCGTGAATTGTGAACAAAATAAAAAACATTTCCTTCCCAAAGTAGTACTTCTCAATTTTTCTGGGAGTGAAGAACTACGAGTAAAATAATGGTTTTAAAACGTGATGAACCATTAAAACACCTCTATTATATTACAGACGTCGAAAAGAATCAAATATGTAGCTTATATTACTTCAGAAATGAAACCATTACACTACAAAACGCAGTATGAATGCTGTCAAAGGAAGCCAGATAAAGAGATAGAGAGAGATTATTACTTGCAGGAAATAGGTCAACTCAGAGGTTATGTCATCATCTCGGATAGCCTGATTGCTTTAGTCTAGCTGATCAGAAACCAATCTTGAGTAGCCCATTTCATTATTTATATAATATTACTAATAAGAATATCTTTGGGGTTTGTATAGGTTACAATAAAATCAGTTGTTTCTTAGGAAAGTTGGCTGATACCGTGAGATTAACAACTCAGTGAATTCTTTTAATTACTAAAAATAAACCTCTAAGGAGGTGAAATTTTCTAGAGGATTTTCTAGTTATTTTCCTAGCGTCCGTGATAAAGAGTACTTTGCGTGACAAGTTCCTTTTGTAAATCTCTTGGTCGAGTTTATTATCCAGCAAAATCAGACTACCAGAACTTCCTTTCACTAAAAATGGGGAGTTTAATAGTCTAAAAACAGTAAATCTCGTTCAATGTTGATAAAATTTGAAACAAACATGTGCTTTGTTACGATACCAGTATACTTAAAGTTATGAAAAACTATCAAGTTGTTTCAATATGGTGGCCAAAAGGGGATTTTTCGCCATAACGCAGTGGAATGATTAGTTTAAAATGTGTTTTCTTTTCATGATATGTAGTATAACCTCCAGTAAGAAAACACGTAAATCCGAGACCGAAGATTATACAGGAGAAATGCCCGTAAGCATACAGGAGGGCAAGTTGAGGCCGGAGGCCGAAGCGAGGCTGTAAGCGTAGCGAATTAGAGTAATTAATTGCAAAGTAAATTCTGTTCACTTAAACTAGCGGCGTTCTAGCGCTTAGCTGCGTGTCGGCCTGGTTTTGTGAACGATGTTTTAAAGACTGTTGCGGTTATCAAACAAAACTCAAAGAAAACTTTCTTTCCAAAGTTGGGCCTTAATTTCAGATTTTCATGGGAGAAAACATGTTGCATCTTTTAAAACGCCTTTTAGTTTTACGTACGATTTAAACGTTTAGAAGAATCATGAATGTAGCTTATATTACTTCAGAAATGAAACCATTGCACTACAATACGCAGTATGAATGCTGTCAAAGGAAGCCAGAGAGAGAGATAGAGGAAGATTATTACTTGCAGGAAATAGGTCAACTCAGAGGTTATGTCATCATCTCGGATAGCCTGATTGCTTTAGTCTAGCTGATCAGAAACCATATCTTGAGTAACCCATTTCATTAGTAATATTATTGGATAAATATCCTTCAGACTTCTTTATTATTTAACCGATCGTTACTTATGAAAGCAGACTTAAAGCTTTAGCTTAACAACTCAATAAATTCTTTTTTGTCATTCTGCTCTGAAAACAACTGATTTAGACACATGTATTGACAGTGCTAAAGTGTCACTTTTACACCCAGGTAAATAAAGTATTGTTTTGATCATCTTTTTCTCCAATCTTTTTGTGGCATGGACTTCAGCTGGTTCAACGAGTTTGTGTTGTTTTGAAATTTATTACTGACGTATAGTAAATCAGTGCAACAGCTGTTTCTTCAAAACATTATAATTCAAACTGTTGAGCTCAAAGCAATATTTACTTAAGTAATTGTTTATAATATTAAAACATTTCTTGACATTTATTTCTCATTATTATTTGCAATGAATGCAAATAATAATGAGACGTCTCGGCTGTGCCTTGGACGTTACCTTGACCTCGTGTCAAAAAGTGTCACTTTAGGACCTGGTGATTAAATATACTATTTAATCATTAAAGTATAAAAATCTGAGACGTTGATATTTTAAATGAGGATTTCTGTAGTTATTTTCTCGACGTGCGTGATAAAGAAAGCTTTGCGTGTATAAGAGGCTTTATAAATAATGTATATCTCATACGATTCCCACTTTTACTATGATACAAAGGAGAGTAAATATTTAATATACGGGAGTAAATTTGGTATACTTATGCTTAGAGCTTATCTCGCCGCCTCTACCATATCTTTTAGGATAACTCAAGACACATTTAAATACATTATTTTCTTTATTCGTCGACTTTGAACCGGAAATAAAAGAAAGTTGTATATTTAATAACTTTAAACAATTCCGTTAAAACTCAATTATGAACATTCCACCAAGCAAGACAAGCCAAAGATCAAAACTGGCTTTAAAACCAGGTGAACTCTTCTGTAACAGCTTTTGTAAAAAACATGCCAATCTTAATCCAAAATTTACAACAAACTATAAATATGTTGCAGTAAAATTCAACAAGAACAATAACTAGAACAACATTAAGATCAACTTTAGAATTGTTCTAACATCAAACAAAGTTTAGCGTGCGCTGGAGAAAAAGAATAATAACAAATACAAGTCAGATCTATAGGAATTTAAAACAAAAAAATCCAGTAAATACATAATAATTATGTAACTATAGATCTCACTTTATTAAGTAGAATTTTAAATACAGGTAATATTTCAATACTGTCAAATTATGGTATTTTCTGCAGTTCAAAAACAATTATAATAATTAAACCTTTTGACTGATGAAGATTCCAAAGTTTAACGGTATCGGAATGTATTGGTTTCAAATGTTTAATTCTACTAATTACGGACATAGCTTTATTATGGCTAAATATACTTAAAGATTAATGGGGCACAACATTTGGATTATTTTCAGATAAAAAGAGACAATAATAAATCGATATCTATTTCTACATTTCTACTAACCGGTTTTAATTTTGATAGTGTGTTAAGGCGGATAAAAGCCTAAAGTTTTCCGCGTACATCTTCAGCACAGTAAAGAACTGCGCTTGAAAGCTCAAGGCAGCTTCCAAAACTCATCTTTACTCCTGAGTTACAACTTGCTCAAGACTTTTGAGACTTCCTTCCCAACCAGAGTGGCAATTCCTTCTCCACCGTTTCACATGTTGGACTCTTGGAAAGTAGCTTACAAAACAATTCACACCCGCTCAGTCTCTTTGCAAGTGTTTTAGGTTTAACAATTAACATTGACAAATAAATTCTCAAACACGAAAAATTAACTTCAAATACGAGTATTTTTACAATCACTCATACAGAATACGTTGGCATTTTATCTTAAAACTTTCAAACTTAACATTAAACTATTTTTAGCGTGTCATTCACGTAATTATTAAGGGGAAAGTTCTTTACCCTTGTTTAAGGAACGATCGAACTTATTTTACAGTTTCATCTAACCCGACTTTTTAAAATACTAATGCTCGAAATAAGGAACTATATTTGACTAAATTAACACTAATACAGATGCATGTTTCAAATAACCTAACATAACTGATATTGCCTCACAAGTAGGAAAGTGTTGAGAGGTGAAGGAATGCTGAGCACGTAACACAATTTGCCGCCATCGTTTACCTCAATGGTTCTTCTTTGACATGTTGCAGCTACTTTGAGTCCGGCGATACAGCAGTCGTAGTCAGATCAGTTGGGTATTAGATAATCTTGTACAACGTCTCCTAGCGTAGCCTGAATAGGATTTAGAGTTGTAGGTCAAACAGTTTTCTGCGTGGTGACTGAACAGTTACGATTTTTATGTTGCTGACAAGGTTTTTACGATGGAAACACAACAACTAATAGCTACAAAGACTCAACAACATGTGGAAACCTAAAAATGATATTTACACTTGTCTACGTAAGCTAACTAAATTTACACCAAAACGTAGTGAATCCTGTCTGTTTCGAACAATTATTACAGGTTTTGCCACTGTGTTGTTTATGTTAAATTTCTTTCAAATATCTCATTTTCATCGTGTTTCAAAGCTGAATAACCTAGTGGCGGAACAGTTCAAATGTAAAGTTCCCGGTAATTGGATAGACTTTAGATGGGGTTTGAGTTGTCCCTGTCAATTAACAGGAATTTCTCTAACTGGCATTATATTTAATTGGAGTTAAGCCAAATATCTTCTAATACAGACTTAAGCAATAATTATGGCCAATGGCTATGCTTTTATGAGTCAGGGTGATTTAATACAACTCGTTAATAATACAGGTATAACACTAGGTTCAGAAGTAAATAAGTTCATACATACAGCGTAAATTACACGTGCTCTAACTAACGTGTAATGCAATGTTGTACCTGCCTGATAAGGTGATTTGTAAATCACGTACACAGTTTTAATTATAAACCGCATCAAATGGCACATTAATGTATATTCCTCGATAAAAGAGGATGATTGGTCAAAATCGAGTTTTCTAAGACAACCTAGGCCTAGTACAAAATGGGCCTTTCAAAAATTGGAATTCAGATTTTATATTGTCAATACTTATTGAGCGCCATATCCTACTAGCCAGGAACTAGAGAGCCATAACTTATAAAACATTCAGTAACAATTCTAAACAAAATATATTACAAAATAGTTTTGAACTTTATACGACGCCCCTAAAGGATGTAATAGTCATTTTAAGTTAAAAGACATAAGAACTGCTCTCTAAACTTTGACTGGCCACCATTTTGGACTGGAGATTTCGAACTAACATGGATATTTCTTTGATCACCGGGTAAAACTATCTAACGGGATTGAGGGTGGTTTAGGTTTAAACCTGTTGAAATGACCTTCGAATTAACTTTCCTGAAGGTAGGTACGTCATTTCTTTGCTAAAAGAAGCGTATTATTTTTATTGAGGTAATTACTGTGCCAGATCTGTATTTATGAACAAGTTATTGCCGAAATTAACTTTTATTTGAGACAATCCGTCAGATAAAGAATAAAATTTAACAATTTTATTTATAGGCTTAAGTTATAAACTTTTAGTTCTGCTCAAATTTATACTTTATTTTATAATATCATAAAGCTTGTTTTACAAAACTAAACTGGCTGAAGGTTGAACAGTCCAAATGCGTACACTTTACAAAGTACCGGTAATTGGACAGGCTTTGACGTTAAACCAGGGTTTAAGTTGTCCTGGCAATTAACAGGGATTACATTTAGTTGGAATTATAATTGATTGGAATAAAACAATCATATATATTGGTATACTAATAATGATGGTAGTTGTAGTAACAAAAGGATATTTTATTTTTATAGCAACGGTGCCTACAGTGATTATATGATGATTGGTCAACGGCTGTGTCCATGAAACTGTACTCTATGAGGGCTTAAGCACATAAAATATGTTGTTTATTGATTAACGTTTTACGCTTGCTTTTTGTTCTTTACTGCCCGTTTGTTATATTTATTTTTACACTTGAAACATTTTACATGTAATGTTTTTCTATTCGAGTCTTAGGTCTTCTTATCCTCAAGTTTCAGAGATTATTTAAACCCTTAAGTTAGTTTTAAGTTCCTAGTAGTTTACCACGATGTTTATTGGATGATTGAACAAACCATTTTCTGTAGTGGAGCTGTTTAGCGCGCAAAATATCTCTGAAAGTAGTCTCAAAGGTTTATGTACTTTGTCTTAATAGTAAACTTAAAAGTTCGTCTTTTTGCAGGTCGCAATCATTTGTTCAAAGTTCAAGACATTACTTCAGATGAAATGATTACTTAGTGTTGTTTTTCCAAAACTTGTGTCCGGTTGAATACTTAAACCCAACCTAATATTTAGAAGTTGAACTATTATTGCGGACATTTTCCATCGTTAGTGAACAAAATAGGATCACGACGTTTAGCTACGCTGACTACTTTAGGCTAGCTCATTTTCTAATGTTTTGTGTTATGTTTTAGGTTACTTTCACCTGAAGACGGGATCAGATTGCAGATCCCGAAACGTCGTGATCCTTTTTTGTTCACTAACGATGGAAAATGTCCGCAATAATAGTTCATCTTCTGAAATCCTCCCATCGTCAACAACAAACTTCTAACAAAGAACCTAATATTACTTGTGTCCAGCCTTTCTTTCAAATACGTGAAAGGTTGGGTATTTCTTACATAAGCAAAATGTTATTGTAAGCTCTCATATGTTGATGACTGTGTAGTGTGGTGTCACAAGGGTAGCTTATAGCGCTTGGGAGCTGTTTGCATAATTCTACATAAACGTGTGACAGCAATACTGTCCTCCCCTACCTTTCACCAAGCAACAGTTCAGCGTTTGTAGAAGCATATCTGACACTAGTCTGCCTGGTATGAAACAGTTTCCGAGGTCAGCGTTAGTAAAAAAGACACAAATTAACTTTTTAATTTGTTTCTTGAATTATTGTACAATTTTAGCTTCCGTCATTTATTTTCTTATAAAATATACTTCTAATTATCATTCATTATTAGTTACAAATAATAAAATATATTTATGTTCCCTCATAACATATTTTATTACAACGTAAACTATTATTTCCATTCAAATAAGTTGTGCCAAGGAGTATGTCATGGTCGGTAATTTGCGGATAGATGCCACATGGCTAAGGCAAGAAAATAAAAATAGTTCGGCAGCCCAAGCACATATATCACTGCGAGGGAATTATTTTATGAGTCTCAGGACGCACGCGCAAGTTTGTTGGTTTTCCAAAATCGCACGATTTGGTCACATTTAAGTCATCGACATCGGACAGACTCGAGCATGTGTTGCCTTGGGGGGAATACAGCAAGAGATGGCGTTACTCGCAGCGCTATCTGTTCTTGGGCAGTCGCAACTGTGTTGATTTTCCTGTCTCAGCCATGTGACATATATGCGCTATCTATCATAAAACTATCTTTGGAATAATGTCTTCAAATTCATGGTTAGCCTTTAAGGACTGAGTGTTAATCCTCAAAAGTAGGAGAACAGTCAAATTTCCCGTAAGACATATTTTTTCAACCCAGAATTAAATTAATTTACTTAAACTAACCTTAAATAAAGAAATAACAGAAAGAACAGCTCATTATGGGCACCTGAAGGAACCTAGAGTTTCAACTAAAAACTTTTCAAAGTAAGCAAAAGTTTATTTTTATACTTTATCACAAACAACTGCGTGCTGAAGCCCGACTCAAATCAATTGTACCTGTGATAACGTCAGTGTTTCAAAGGGAGTAGAATAGATAGATGATTGTAGTGTAAATACAGGTGGAGTAGTGTGACCTTAATCTCTGGTGTAATTGAGTCATGCATTACCAACAAGGCTCCAACTTTATACAGGCTATAGAGGGCTTAGTTACGCTGCAGAGTACCTACATTATTATCCCAGCATACACTTGCCATATAGTAACTTTAACCATACTCATATATTTGTCTGTGTCAATAGTTTGTCTTTCAAAAGAGTAAGAGGTTGATTTCGTGCTTCAAAAACTGGTGACTTAAATGACAATTTTAACGACGAAAAATTAATTAGATAAGTGTTTGGTACATAAAGTCTAGTTTTCGTCAAAATCCCGATGAAACTAATGCGAAATTAACACAGCTGACTGTTTTCCTCCATAGTTTTCTGTAGTACGCTCAGATTACTTTATACTGGGGTACCTCTAGGGCAGCTTTGTTGTTGTCCAAGGGTCGACTTTTATTATGCGGCAGCAGGGTTGAAGGCTCGAACGGTCCCCGATAACGCTTGGTTAGAGTCTGATTTGTCGCGCCTCAGATTTTGCCACCTGGTGGTAATGCCCAACAGACGAGGCATTGCATAAGGGTACGGAGATCCCTCAATCTACATCTACCAATTTTTGTAACGCAAGCTGTAAGGGTCGACTTTTATTATTTATATCGGGATCGAATGTAAATAGCACCAAGTACTGCGGTAATAAATCCCTCTAGGACTTTGTGAACCTAACTCCTGTACCTTTTGCATTGTAAGTGGGTTTATTCCTCCCTTGAGGAAATTTACAACCAGTGATATAACTAAATTATTGCTACTTACTTCTCCGAATCAGTTTACAAACTTGTTAATGGCTTAAAGAGCACGAAAGTCGAAGAGTTTTCCTTTAATATCCATTCACGAAAGTCATCTACTTCCAACCGACTTCAAAAGCAGAGGTGTTTCAGCATTAGACTAGTTTCTATGACGTTCACATTTGCAATAATTTCGTTCATTTTATTAGAGGGTTCCGTGAAATTTACTTATAAAGTATCTGCCTAAAGCTATTTGGCATAGAATAATCGATATTCTGCCTAAGCATTGATGTTCTGAATAGACACATTCTTTGTAATTTCCAAGTCGCCCGAGTCGGTTGTGCTAAAGACCAAGTGTTTGTTTATCATCAGTATCTGCCCAAGGCACGACTTTGAACAAACCATCCCCTTCCCTCCCTCATTTCCTCAACCCTTGACGTGCAATGTTTTCCACAGCTGTTCTTTGTAATAAATAATATGTTTCACTTCCTCAGGAGGGTGAGGGGGAATAGGCCCTGTTGTTTACCATTTTAGTTTACCACCACTTCTTTTTATTCGAAAATGTGAAACTCCAAGGTCACACACCATCACTATGGAATGACCCCGAATATTTTAGTACATTCTTGCTCCTCCTTTGATGTATTTCTAGACAAGCCAGTTACTTCAATTTAAGATAATGACGTGTATATAGGCATTTTAAGTCTAGTAAAACAATAAACATGCATGTACTTATGTGATTTACAAAAACAGTTTTTCCTTCGTGCTTTTGTATCAACAAAACAAATCCATTTATGTACTTGAGAAAAGCTTGTAATGAAGCTAAAAGCTTAAATCAAACTGCATCTCACTTGAGATCATTTAGTAAATACTGAACTGTAAGTAAATGTTTTATTTATGAAGCCAAATCGTTTTCTGTTACTCTCGCTCTCATCTTTTATTCAACATTGGTCTAATGACGTACTAAACATTTATATTTGGACTTGGAAGTGCTACGAAAGTTAACTATCCAAACAGATGTATAATGGTTAAGTGTAATCTTTATAGCCTTCTGGCCTAGTTTACTGAACCATAACTGAGTTTTAAAGAAATCCGTCAATCTTTTACGAACTTAATTTGAGGATAAAATATTAAAAGAACATGGTTTTGGCAGTGCAAGTCGTAGTATCATTACATTTTCCTTTATGTATGCTGGTTCTTTTAAATAGAACGTAGGTTAGTAACGTAAATGTATAAATTAGTATAAATCCAATTTATATAGTGATTTGGTGTTTTCATTGTCTGAAAGCTAAATTATATACCGACCTTGTTTAAATAACACCTATGACCTTGCTACCGACATTTGTTCTACAATTTTGAAATCCGATAATCCAAATTAAGATATAGCCTATAGCTCTGACAGTCAGTATATTTCGGTACTAAATTGTACCAAAACTTCAATTTTAGCTCAGAGATTTCCTGGATTTAGATTCTTTTTAGACGTTGTTCCTGTAATACTCGCTCCTTTATGGCCAAACAACCTTAAGGAACTAGTAAAAGCAAACGAAGTTTTTATGTAAGTTAGGTACAGTTAAATTAAGTATAAATAATACAAACATTAACAATGTGTTTAGAGCCATAACAATCTAAATAGATCTTTCAATCGCTTTTTAAAACTTACAACTGACTCGTCATCTAGTTGCTTACGTGATTTACTTTTCATGTTTCATATATTTTCAATACAACCCCGAAACCCGGCTACGCTCCTGAAAACTATTGGGGCACTTCATTAGTTCAAGAAACGTTATTTGTGTTTCAGTTGGTGGCTTCTCGGAATGACTTTGGTCTGGGATAAGATGTATAAATCTGACTCAAGCTCATTTAGCTGACAGCAGTGGATTGCCTCTGCACTGCGCACTTAAGTGCTCTCAGCTACGCCTAAGCTAGGGTATTTAGCTATGTAGCTTTTAACTAAGCATGACAACGTGTAGCCTGTAAGTGATGGCTAGAGGGTCTGTTGAATAGTAATGTCCAGTTCAGACACTGACGACGGCGTTTGTTAAGAGTAGTTTAGTGACACATTTCTACTTTTCAAAATGTTTCTTTTTATTTGAAAATAACCATTCAGACCACCGTAAAACTGCAAAAAACCTCATCCAAGCTAAATCAAAACCTCTATACCTATTGACCTAAAACCTTTCTTCTTTAAAATAAAAGAATAGGCTAAATGATCTTATAAAAGGTATTAATATTGACTTTAATCATACTAGAGGGAAGGAGAACTACCGAAAAGGGAGGTAAAGATTAGTCCATGAACCTATTCAACTTGTCAAGAGATTGCCTACTCAACGCTGATTGAATTCTAAACTTGCATGAAAAAGCTGTCAACCGTAGAATCATCTTACCAAACATTTTGGTAAAAAAAGCGCACTGGACGTTTTATCGAGTTATTGGAACATGGCTGGGAGAACGCGGAACATACGACCACAATTAGGACTATAGTGGTAGAGCTCATACGAACGAAAGCGATTGGACGAATGTCAGAATGAATGGCAAATGTTCCTTTTTTAAAAACAACAACAATAACAATTGACTTTATTGATACGTTTATTAAAAGGCGAAGTTAGCACTTTAAACCCCTCTCTACCAATTAACCTTAAGACTAACAAAAAAATTATTGATATTTACAACAATAGCAAAAAACAAGTTGAAACTAAAAAAAAAAACAAAATTTAGTTTTTAAACTGAAAGTTCTTAAGCACAAAGCACACAGCCCCTAGGATGTCGCTCCCTATGATCTCGTACGAAAGAAGTTTTAATCTCATTCCCAAACCTAGCATGGTTGTCAATTCCTCTAATGTTCATAGCTAAAAAATATTTCTCGCAACACATTATTTATTTATTTTTTGTACGCTCTTGTCCAACTCCTAACACGCTCACTGATTTTTTTGCATTTTAGGGCTAGGTATTATTGCTTGAATTCTTGTGTTTTCTTGCATCTTGTTATAGGCTATTGATTGTAAGTCCGATTGTTAACATTGTACTAGGATGTTGTATTTTTCAATAACAAAAATCTATATCATATATTTTGTAACACATCAGCAGAACCTGTTCTTGTTGGGACTGTGTTTATATTGGCTAAATACACAATGATGAAGGAATGGCTCGTTGCGAGTAAAACATTTACAGTTCTTTGTCCAAATAAGCAATACAGATTACCTTGGTTACCATAGATTCACTTGTTAAGACAAGGCACTTTTAAATTCACTAGTTAAAAACACTTAGTTTAACTCTATGTATGTTAATAAGACTATATTTAATTAGTTTTTAAACCTAGGTTAAACTCATATTTTTAAAACAACCTTTTAAATAATTTAAGATTCAAACCATATTTCACCATTGAGTACTTACCTGATACTAAAACTGAATTACATTAGAAACTGTCAACTAATTCAACTGGAGACTTGTTTGTTTCAATATAAAGTCTCTGTTCTAAGTTCGCCACATATGAAAGATAATCAAGAGGATCTTGTAGATGATTAAGCTTGCTCAGCTGTTTTAAGGAGCAGGTGTTAACATTATCAACATTATGTATCACACACATCGTATACTCAGAATATGGTTTAATCACATGTTGTAGATTGTCTGTATTAATTAGTGAAACTGCTGAGTCAGCTGTCACTTTGTCTCCTCAGGTTGGTATCACTGACAACGTATTTATCATGTATAATATGTCACACTATATCAAGTGTAATGGATGATAATATACAGGGTGCCACTGAACTCTCTGAGAAAACTGTCAGGGGTTTATCGTGGGGTGATCACGAAACAAAGTAGGCCTATCTAATGTAGGCTCTACGGCCTAAATTTATTTCGATAAAGTAAAGTGGCCGATTTGCTTTTACCAATATAAAACTCAGTTTACCCATAGACTTGTGCAAGTTGTGCACAACTTTTTATGATATTCAAATAAAGTTGGGACAAGATTTATAACAGGCCTAAACCTTATAAACCAAATGATGACAGTTTAATAGCACGTTTAATAGCTTCAGAACGGTTGATAGCGCGTTTGACAGAAAAATATAATTTACGTTTTAGTAGAAAGTACAATAAAATATTATCCAGTTTTTGTACTTTAAAATCGAATGTTTTAACAGTTTGTTCATAACCAATAGGGATGTTTTCGTTGACGAAACAGACTCACTTGAATGAGTCTTTTGACATCATTTGAAATGCACATTGCACTAGATTTCGTACCGTCCAGTCAAACGTGGTGTTGAAAGATGGGTGGTACAAGTTACCGAAAATGACACAATTTTTCTGTACTATATACGAGCCCTTGACATTCAATACTTTTAAACAGCAACAATTTTGACTATTCTCATCATTTTTTTATAGTTTCTTCTTAATGTCATTAGAGAGTATACGAGTAAAAATACCTTATAAAAAACTGTTCAAATTGTGTAGGTATAACCGCTTTTCGTTCAGCTGGTAATGTATAGCGTGAGACCTCGTACTTAGAACTGACAACACTTAGTCCAATCTGAGGACCTGATCTAAGACTCAATTGCAGGGAGAAACAACCGGCAATCTTGCAGGTCTACAGACACTGAATAAATGTGCTGCTTTCACAAGATACCGTCTCGTAATTTCAATTCGTTAAAAATACAATTTTGGTTGTTTTTTGTTAAAATTATGATTGTCTGCAATTACGTTGTAAACATTCAATATGTAGACTTGCCCCTGTTAACTTGTATTATATTTGTTTGATTTTAAATGTTCAAAATACAACCTTAATGACTTGGAGCTAATCCAATAAAACGTTCAAATTATTTGATTTGATACTCCTTCCACTCTTACAGGGTATTTAAGATGAATTTAGAATAGATGCTGAGTGTAATACGTGTTTTGATATATGATGAGATGTAGTCTTGTTACAAACTAGGGCCGACTGTTCCTCAGATTGAGTAATTTATTTAGAGCCCAATGACCAAAGAAAGTGGACCAGCGGCTTATCGTGAGCTCCTAACTATATGATACATATAAATACGTCATTTTTCATTTGATGTGCTTTGAAAAAATAATGATAGTTTAAAGAGTTATATATCTTGAAACACAGTTTCTTTTTATAGGATCGACACCAGTGCTAATTACAACAAAAAACGGATATTCTGTTGTTCACATTTTAGTTGTTTGCATAAACCAACAACGTTTATGGCCGTTTGTCGAGCGCACGTCTTTGGTGTGGTTCGTGCCAGAGGAGTTTATTTACCTCTCAAAACGTTGTTTACTCTTAAACACAATAACTGATAGAAAATCTATCTATTTCTATGTTAGTTAAATAAAATTGTTTAGTCATTTAACTTGAAAATTAAAGTTGTCAATAATAACGTCCCCAAATGTTACGACCAACTCTTGTAAATACGCAGAGTGGAGGTAACAACTCAGGCTTTCTTTAGGACAGGTAAAAGTATCATAAGACAGGAAGCAGTTATTATGCAGGTATGTGGCCAGGTACGGCTTCATCTTGACACTTGTGAGTCTGTTACAGATAATTATGCAACACCTTGATTTCATCTTTATTCTGTATTTGTCTATGAAAATACAAGGTCAACATACAACTTGTAGCACATGCATCATAGCAGCCAGATTAACAAAGCTTTCTAGTCTGAAAGATGCTTTCACGTACCAAAACATTCTTCCCCCTTCAAGTCCCCCATTGAATTACCTTTTGGAATGTTGTTTAAAAAAAAACTAAACCCTTTGAGTTCCGATATGGCATTCTCATCTTCACGAAAGTGTACTAGTATTGGTGTTTTGTACAAGCTGTGACCAAATGTTGTTTACCAGCTCTGTTCTTACGGAATTTTGTGAAAAAAAAAACACCTAAAGACGAGATAAAATTACAGAGACGTCGTGCTCTTATAGTAACTAAAAACGATAGAAAACGTGTACAACGATATATTTTGTTAATAGGATATTTCAATATCGGATTTTTTTTTATTTTAACACATCTCTTTATAAATGAGAGTTCAAATTTAAAGGTTACACTTTTGGCTTTTTTTATAAAAGGGTTAGTCAACCAGAAAGGACGTATCAATTTATATACTGTTTATTTATTTAATTTCTGTCCTCAGCCGGAGCTTTGAATTTTAAAAGAGAGTTTCACTGTTTATAAAACATATAAATTAAGTCACATTTTTGCTTTAAGGACCCCTGACTGATTCTTGGGTTCAAATAGAAGCAGACTTAGTAACAACATGAGAAAGCTTTTATCCCCGACTGTGACCCTTCTAGTGTTGTGGATAATATTAATCTATCTCAACCAAGTCTAGAAACTGTGAATATCTTTTATGAAGCGGAAAACACAGCGGATATCAGTTATGCTCAATTGTTACATTCAAAACCTCTTCTGAACTTGATGAAATAACCTAACTCACAAAATCTGTTATGAAAGAGCCAGAATACACTGAGCTGTTTGGACGCTGAAAGTCTCGAGAAGAAGACGGGGATATGAAGTTGTGAAGAAGTAAGAAATGGGTTTCCGATAAAAGAAGTCACATGATCTGACATAATATCTCTACTTTATATAGAGAAGTTTTGTGACTCACGTACACTTTATTAAGCGAACCGTTTTTCATATAAAACTGTTCATGTAGTCTTCTTTCATGTTTTCTTTCCCATAACATTAGCTTTGCTAAACTGACAGCGAACGAATTGAAATGTTGGCTCTAATCAAATTACTTAGTTAACTTAATAGTGTTTTGTATACAATAAAGTTATAAACTATGCGGCACTTTTCCTTGATTTTAGTTGTTCTAAGAAATAATCAATTAATACGAAAACATCTTGTTCATAGTGGTGAGGTCAGGACTTATAGGTTATTTCTCTCTTACGTAACCCAAATACAAAGCGAAATAAATCCAAAATATTTACAAATAATTTAAATCTTTTAGCCTATAAATATGATAAAACTGCCCTTGGGAAAACCGTTGTATTTTACCATCATATTCATAAATAAAATAATCTTTTCAAGTAAAATTAAATATTTTATTTTTCATACTATAGCCTACAAAGAACTGAAAATAACTAAAATTTACATGAGTAATAATTAGTTAAACAATAACTGATTGTATAACTTAAATAGATGCTTATTAACAAAATCAAAGGTTTCACCCTACATGGACCAAGGTATTTGGTGTGACGGGCTGGACCAAGGGGGTCAAAAATGTCCACATATTTTAAATGAGGTTATTTACAAGTTCATGTTGTTTAGTTAGTAGAACATGTAAAATTACTGTTATCTAACACAAAACAGTTTTGGACGGAATTGGACCAAGGAAGGATCTAAAATTGTCCTCTTACTATTTGTTGTCCCATTAGTAATTAAATACATAACTAACAATAACATATATTGCTATAGACAATACAAAATATTGCGTAGCAAAACACAAAAACAAATTACAATACAATGAAATTAAACATTCACACTCACACACACTTACATGATTTCACACTCATTCCACATTCACACTTAACATCAGACCTGGCTTCAGATGGGGAGGGAGGAATTAAAATACGATTTAAAGAAATTAGTGTCCGTAAGATCATCTATGAAGTCATCCACCGAGTAATAAGCTTTGCTTAACAGCAACCGTTTTATTCGAGATTTGAAAATGTTGGTATTTTCAATTTCTTTTAAATTTTAGGAAGTTGGTTGAAGAGTTTTATACCTATTTGCATGGGTAGTTGTTAAATTTAGATGTTCTATGTTAAAAAATTTTCAAATGGTTCTTTCCTCTTGTGTTATAATTATGAGTGATTTTAGATTGAACCAACATTTTACTAGTTTAACAATACAAATCACTTCCAAGATATAGAGACAGGCAAGTGTCAACAAACCTATTCCTTTAAATATGTCTTGACATGATTCCCTGAAACTTGCTTTTGAAATTATTAGCTAGTAGAACATGTAAAACAACTGTCTTCTAACACAAAACATTGTTTGTATAATTTTACGAAAAATAATAGTTGGTTGAAAGTTTTAGAAAGGTGAAGACACAAAATGACCCTCCCTTAGTCCATCTCTAGGGTTAGAACTGTGTTCTTTACATTTAATTTAAACTCTCACTGAAACGAAGGTTTTATCCCAAACACGCCTATTACTCTAATTCATAAGCATTATTTGTACTCTTTTGGTCAGAAGTTAATTACTTTATCTAAGTTTGAAACTTAACTCTCAGTAACTAAACAAATAGTTTAAGCTTAGCAAGAAGATTATTCTTGATTGCAAAAAGTCTCAGACTCCCAAAACTAATTTCCCGTGCACTTAGTTTCATGGCACGTTTTAACTTTTTCAATCTAAAGAGTCCAACACTGATAGACAATTTTATGCTTTAACTTTTTAATTTGATATCTTTTTCATAACGCTTAGCATTGTAGAAGTGGCAACATGTGGCTGGTTGGTAACTGATGTCCTGAACATTTTATCAGCTAAGTTTTTAGCAGCTGATTAAATTAAAATTGGGTTTATTTATTTGGTCTGAAGTTGTGGTTGAATACATGAATAATTTTACTACATTAAATCAAATTGATTTCATCTTTGTACATTGTACAATTCTTAAGTTGTATAGAATACATAACTATTATAAATAAAAACAATAAACACAAAGTAGAAAGAATAGTTTAACACAACGTTTAGCTAACCACAGATTCATCACGATACATTAAGTTGTTTAACATAGTCGTAGTATGTTATGACTTGGTCCAGCAATTTATTTTTTTCTTTTACAGTTGTGATACTACTGTAGATTGTGGTTAATTTAAATTGAAAAGGCTTGATTTAGAACAATCTGCTTTAAACTTTGGTCACAACTCGACTCTGAATAAAAAAAAGATTATTTTCAATTTCAATTTTTAAACTTAACAAAAAATGTGTACGTATTTTGATTTTTGATTTTAAATAAGCTACAAAACTCATGAAACACAGAACAAGAAACTGGTGTATTTTGAGTTGTATATTGAAAGTTGGTCGAGTGGAATATTTCGAAGCTGTCGAGCGTATCTTCAAGTGGAAAATGCAGATTTTGCTCATTGTGCTGCTTGTTCTCTGCTTTCTAGAAACTAATATACGCTATTAAACACGATATATGTTCAAGTCAGTATATTGAACCTTTATGTAGTGTTTTATTATGATAGAATATCCCGTTCTTGTTGCTAAAGGAAAATGGTTATTAACTCATTTATTAGACATACTTTTATTTAAAATATAAAACAGTTTGAAACTGAAATGTTAAATTTCCTAGTAACATACCACACGAGTAAAGTTCTATTTGTCTATGACCTTTCGACAAAGTCTAGTTAAACTATTTGTTGACGTACAGTTGTATGGTTATAGTTGCCTGCTGCTGTCTTCAAGAATTTCAATTTATTATGGGATCTGTACAGTTTTAAAATTTTCTATACAAAAAATTAAAATAAAGGATTTATTGTTATTATTATTAGAACTGCTGAGAAAACGAAGGCCTTAAAGATACCCTGATTTAATGTTATCTAAAGTTTGAGCATAAGCATGAAATCTTTGGAGTTTTGCATTCATTTCCCCATTCACTTCTCACTAATGATTGAAGTGGTGTTGACGTTCTTTTGAACCAAGTTTTTAGTTTTGATATTAATATTGGTTAATATCAAAACATGGATATTAACATTGGTTCTACAAAATACATTGTACTACAGTTGTAAGTAGAGAACTGAAAGGAAGCGCTGCGCTGAAGGTATCAAAGCCTCTTATTGCAGAACGAATAATGAAAAGATTTAGGATTAAAACCTGCAACTAGCCGTTTTTATTTTTACAGTTTCAAAGTGCAGTGGAATTAAAAATTGTATGGTCAGTTAGCGTTTTGTTGACAAAATCCAACAAAATTTGACAGTAATGGAAAGAAAAAACACGAAATATGCTTCATATTATGTTTTACTCAAAATAGTAACAGTAAACTACAAAAAGCACCATAAAATAATCAATTATATAACTTGTCTATAAAACTAATATTATGTCATTTCCATCCCAAAGTAATTATTAGTAAATAATCAAAGTAATCTACAGTTGACTAAATTTTAGAGAACACATGTGTCTACAGTCTAGAAGCACCGCGATGTTTCGCCGCCCAGGGCCACATCCGGCCCGCCACTTCCGCAAGAGACACCTCGCTGAAAGTTCCACCATACTTAGAACCAATCACATCCTCTTGAGCTCTCTCCCTCTCGTGTTTCGACTCATCATAAGGTTCACAGATGAAGGCCTTCTTGTCGTTGCAGTTGGTCAACTCCTCCCACAGGCAACCGTTCTTCATAGATATCTGAGTGCAGTGTTTCTTGCCGAGGTTGTTCGGCTCTTTGTGGTTCCAGCCTTCGCCGTCCTTGGGGATTCTGTGCTCAATCCACAACGGCACATCGAGTAAATCTTTAGTAACAATACACATTAGCAAAACTTAAGCTGCCACTAGACGAGTAAGACAATTGTGTTGTGGAAAACAGGTTCTAACACTTGAATGTATCAAAGAATGACCACAATGTACTCAACAGTGGGCATCGTAATTAAATTCAATTCCTGATTAGATTCGATTTGTCGCACTTTCCTGTCATGCTTTTAAACGTTCCCTTCATAGTAGTAAGTCATCCTTCTGCTCGTATAATTCCTTACAATAACGAAAGTTCTCACTTATCAATCGACAAGGTAGGTCTACTAACATTGTGCATAACTGTTTTTTCTTAAAATATTCAAACTATCTTACGTGATCAATCTAAAATGGTGTACGCTTAACTAGTAATATTCTGAAATCAATTTAAAATATGATCTAGGCTTTTTTTACTAAAACCTTTTTTTACTAAATAAGAAACCTTCATTCGAAAGAAAGTTATCTGTTCAACAATTTTACCGTGTTCACAGCACTTAAACAAATATCATTGGATATTTACAGTTTTAAGAAGTAGATATTCTTTGAACTAGTGATCACACACATTGTTGAATGTGTTCTCTCACTTGGATGTTTCAAATAAACTTGAGGTGGTAACATGTGGACAAAAGAAAGGTCCAAAACTCATGTAGAACCGAGAAAACCTAGTATCTTTTAGAGTTTAAAAGATATATACTTTCAATATTGTTTATATGACCTTTAGCTTCCTACTCGTAAAAGCAACTGTTTCAACTTTATGTGCCGTATCAATTCCTATCTTAACTTGTTACTTACTTTTATCAGCTAAGGCATTCGCCAGTGCTTCCACATCAGACTTGTTACGAATGGAGACCAGCTGCATGTCATTGTACTCACACATCCACTGTGCAACGAACCATGCAGCCTGCAACCATGTAGTAAAGTGACAATACGAAGCCATGGTATGTTGAAAGTATGAAAACATTCCCCGATTTTAGAACCTATTTAAAATTAGAAATATCTTATCAAATTGCCTTAATAGCACCAAGACTTCACTACAAGACCTTCAATGTACAGCTGAAACGTGTACACTCTAGACTGGGAAATCGACATTCCATACCTTATATTTGTTGTTTAAGCCATTCGTAATACATTATGTAATACACATGTTCTTTCATCTACGTTTGTGAGCATGAATCACGTAATTTTAAATGGTAGAGTCAAGCTCACTTAAAATTTTAAACTTTTAAGTGTGAGCTAAGGAACGATTTGTTGTCAGACTCATTTCGTACAATAATAGAATTCACGAAAAAATGTGTTTAAATTTAAATTTGAATATTTATATTTTTTACTTTAGTTAAATACATTTTAGCTGTCAAGTTTTACTAATGGTTGTAGATTTTGTGTTTTTGTTGTTGTTTTATATTTTTGTTGTCAACACAATTGTATTATAATTGTTTATTGAAAAAACAAAATAAAACGAGCAAACGAATCAAAAACATTTAAACATAAATGTTTGTTTTAATCTTTAGTTCGCTATTTACAGGCTTATTTATAACTAATATGCAAGTCAAGTGTAAAATAAGTATCCTTAAAATAAACAGGACAAGAAAGAACAGTTCTTGACATAATTTGACAATTAAGTTTTAACCAAAAGTTAAATATTAAATTAAATATTTAATATTAAATTTAAATTTGAATATTTAATCATCGGGTAGGTTTAATACAAACTTGGAAACTTTAACAAAGAGCTCGAAATTTATGAAACAAATTTATAACTCTTTTGGAATTCAAGCGAATGGATCACGTCGTTTGGATTAGTTTGTGCATAACAACGTAACAGGGGCTGTATTTGCTAGTTTTTTACCTTGCATACGAGTAAATACTTGGTATGAAGGCTACGACGGAAGATAATACAAATTTAGGCTGTTACCAGAGGTCAATCCTGAATAATAAATATCTATTGAAAGTGTTTAAACTACATTGATTAGTAGACCACGCAACACTTTCATCTGTTGCTTAATTAAATTTACAAATTTTAGAACAAATAGACATACTCTATGCTTTTTAATTTGTACCATTACCTCTCTTCGGTTAATGGTGTAGTTTCGTGTGTCCTGAAGCTTGGTAGCTGTACTGTTCTCACTGCCATTGACACATGCCACTATAAACAATATTGTAGCTTCGTACATTTATAATATCAAAAGTATTAATATCTACATATAACATAGTATATATGGTTTAAATTAACTATTATAAGACCTACGGGGAGCTAAAATAAACCGACGTAAATTAATTTAATACATTCTGCCAACATATTATATATATGAGAAAGGTTAAAATTGTAATTTTACTAAGTAAATGGGTATCCATGAACTAATTTAAAGTATACAGCACACTTGGACACTTTAACATCGTGGTGTAATCAAACCTTCCAATTATTAGCCTTAAACCGTATGACATTCTGAAAGAAATCATTAAATAACTTACTTAATATTCTAAAGCGTGTTTTACCTGCGTATAAAATATATATGTATATATTAATTCTTAAACAGATTTGAGAAAATACACTTTTACATTCTAGGTAAGAGGTAAAGCAATTTTGTTTAGCTTTAGATGAGAGTTCGTCATACAGCTGAAGCTTGAAAGGAAGGTTTATACTATTTCTCATTTCTTTAGAAGTTTTTAGTCTTATTTGTACTCCCAAAGGACAAAGTTTAATCTGAAGAACAAAACCTTTTCTAAAATTAATAATGAAAAAGCAGTATGTTAAAAGCTTGAAAAGAAAGTCAACATAATTTCTTGTAGTTGAGCATGGATGAAGCACTTCTAACTACAATTTTGAGTATTTTTTGTGGATTTTGGAAAAAATTTGATTTGGACATATTTAAAAATTATTATTCGTGAAACTTTAAAAGGTTCTACTGGAATAATTAGAAACCATTTATATAAAAACTAACAAAATTGTCTGTGTAAAAATTGTATTACATACTAGTTTATATGTGTTCCGTGTATTGACAACCCCAGAAAGGGGCGGATAATTTTTATTTTAATAAAGATTTTTATATAATATAAAAAAACATGTCTAAAAGGGGTATCTCTTAACGTAGTAATAAACTAATAAGTAGTTGGTGGATTTGTTTCTATAACATAAAAAATTATGTTGATTGTTATAGTTAAATTATTGAATTAAGTTGAAAACAATACCATGTTTTATTTAACATAAATATATCAAAATTATAACTAGTTTATTGATAAATACAACAAAGTAGGCTGTGAAATTTAGTTTTGCCTGAATTTGGATTCTGACTAGACAATGTTATTTATGATTAGTTAACAAAAAAATCACATTATTTGCCAAGCTAAACATGTACCTGTAGTACGTTTAATACTACTAAACAGAAACATACCAGTGTACTTACCTTCAACGGGTTTGTTTACTGGTATCTCCTCAGTTGGAGAAGGAGCAGAAATGACAAAGGTAACACAACACATTGCAAACATCACAAAAACTGCAGCCATGATAGAAAAGAGATTAATGAGTTAATAGATAAGCTACGGGTGCTTATATAACAAGCAATATACTAATGTCTGGCGAATCTATGTAATTGATCAGTTTAAACAATTATTGTGTTAAACTGCAGCGTCATTTGTTTAAACGATTGTTATAACGAATGGGCTAATTGGTTTGCCTGATAACCTAATATGACGAAAATGTAATAGCCTAGATTCTAAACTTGTCTGCGCATTCGCTTTGGCGATTATGTTGTAATACTATTTAATAATAATATATTTATCATCACGATTTCTAAAATATATTACTCGGTGGTAAGTAAATGTCACTTTAGTCATTTGCTAATGTCTATTGCAATCTCAAATTACATTTTAAGTTTTTAAGTTAGTTCTACGTTCATGTACCTGAACCTGTGTCACTAGAATAAAATAAAACTAAAAAAATTAAAGAGTCTATGCTTTTTATTGGTTTTTGAAAAGCGGAAAATAGCTCTGCAAAACATAAAGCAATAATTGGTTTCAAATACGTTTTTAGTTATACATTTAAAATATTTAAATCTGGTTCGATGTCTTGCGTTCTTGTTTAACCTACTATTTTATCTGTGTTCAAATTGACAGGGTATTTAAAAGATTTTCTTATTAATTATTTTAGTATGGCTATTCTTCTTTAACTCCTGGATTAAATGGTAAGCGTTAATGTTCGATTGAATTTATAATTATTGAATAAATGCCTTATCGATACATCATATTACACAAATTTTATACAGTGTCCAGTTATTACAGGATCGAACTTCACCAGGTAATTTCCTAACACATAGGCCTATCTCACTTTGTTTTCCGTCTGTCTGTCTGCCTGTGTTTTTCACCAAATAAGTCTTATCTCCAATCAAGAATATAATCAAGACATAAATTTGACTAATTTTCACTTTCGGTTTAAAAATTGTGGCCATATTAAATTTTATAAGCTTAATAACTCTAAACCCTTAAACCTGATGGTAATACACAAGACATGTCCTAAATACTTGGCAAATAAACATCTTTATAAACATTTTAAGACCAAGTTTGTTGTGCTGCAATAAGTATAAACGGTGTAGTTAAAGTTTTCCTGAATACACTCTTCTATTTACATATTTTGAGAAACCTATGCATGTATAGGTTTGTGCTCAGGAAAACTTTAATTACTCCGTTGTTAAAAAATAAGCGAGATAGACCTTTGTGTTATAGAACATATATTGTTTATTAGGATCTGACAAACCACCTGGTGAAGTTTGATCCTGTAATTGATGGACACCCTGTATATTGTTACGTTATCTTGCTTCCTGCACTGATAATTGGCTTTAACGTGTTTAAACCGATATCTAGTACGAGTAGCCTTTACACAGGGTTGTGTAATTCGCGCATTAATTTATGGAATACATTTTAAAATATGTACAACATAAAACAGGGCAGAACGTTCCCTTTAAACTCTTGTTTACTGAAGTCTTTGTAAACTAAAGTAGAAAACATACTAGTACATTGCTTTATAAAAGAGAATTAATTTCTAGATACACCTCGTGCAAAGAACTTACTTCCTAAATAGAACGAATGTAATATTCCCACGTCCTTTGAGAGTGTGTTTTCCATTGCATGTATAAATTTCTTGGTAGCTAGGTTCAAAGCAGGTTTAAAGTCTGAGTTTGTTTTTCATTTGTTTCCTACCTGAGGCGGGACTTTGAACTGAATATTTTCTTTGCCACCTAGCGGGCTTTAGTGTCATATATTCTTTGAATGTAATACGTTTTTAAAACATGGGAATTTGGTTGCATTACACTGTTTTCGAATTCAGCAAATGTTGTTTACAAAGGAATATGCACTATGAACAAGGTGAACAAAGTGTACCAAATTGAGGACATGAGGAAGATGTAACTTATATTCAAATTATTTAAAAGTCGTGTATTACAATTTATATTTTTTACTGTAAACAAGAAAACTCCTTTCTGACTGTAGTTTCTTACAACAGACATACCATTGGTAATAAATCACTTTCAAAGAAAATTCATTGTAATTTTGACAATACACCCTAACAATATTACAAATTACAGAACTCACGGTATTGTAAGTTTAAGCGATCTCACAAAACAGTTTTTGTGATCTCATAAATATTTGACTAAAATCTCAATGTATAATAAGCATTACTAAACACATACGGAAAACACTTCATACACGACATTTTCTTTACAATGTTTAAAACTGTAGGAAAAACAGGTCTTCTAGTGCTGGTTGGACTACATATTTTATATTCCAATTTTAAATATAACTCGACCTGGCAGCCTCATATTTTGGAGGCATCCGCTACCTCATGATTAAGACAAATTGGCTTCACCCACTAGTTTATAGTACAACGTATTTTGGAAAATGTAGCTGTAATAACCAGAGCAAAAATATTAGAAAATTGATTAAAGTTCAAACTTTAGGGGCCAAATAAGCACGCGTTCTTTAATATAGTGACTTTCTGTAGGCTTTACCCAACGGCTAAACGTTTTATATGTCTGGGTGGATGAAAAGTACCGTAACTAAGAGCCCAAACTCAACGAAAAGTTGAATTTTCAATAGTTTACCTTCAATCTGATCTAGCAGCGAAACCGTCAGAGGTGGGGAAAAGTGTTAAATACAAAAGTTGTAAGAAATTTCTTTCCACACTGACGATGTTTCATCAGATTGAAGATCCGAGCAACTGTTTTGCAGCTATGATGCAACATATCGGCTAAGTACAAGCACATATTTTCAGACGCCATCGTTTTTGGCCGCCATCTAGTCAGAGCCTTAAAAAAAGAATGTTTTCAGAATTTTCCTGAAGGTTCCACGCCAAGAGCTCCAAAAAGAGTAGATGGTTGAGGGGGGTAGGATGCTAAGAAGTGTCCAAACATTTACTCGTTCTGTCACCAGTCTCCTGTACAACCGGCTTTATAGTAGTATAATTTTAATAACTTAAAATAATTGGGTTTATGTGTCAATAAATGGTGAGTAAAAATTTTAATTAGTCGCTTGTCAGAAATTTGTTAATAATTTGTCGGTATTGTGAAGCCGACAACTACGTCTACTCTTGCAATGACAACATACATTCCCAACTTATACGAGACACATAAGTAAAAAATGTCAAGCATCTTAGTGCTCAAAGTAATAAAACTGAAACTTAGTCACAAACTAATACACAACCACTGGAAAAATACCAAACGGTACAAAAAACAAGATGAAACAGAGACTTTCGCTTGGTTAAATACGAGTAAGGCAGTAACGACAAAAACTATTTCGTACCGTAAGTTTTAAGAGAGAATGATTCCTTGTAAAACCAACTCTGCTAATTACTCTGTTCTGATGAGATATTTACATTAGGTTCTTTGTGAAAGAGATCCACTCAGTTTGTACGGTACAAATTGCATTGGCAGCTTTTTTAACTAATTAATTAAACAACCGGCGGGAGGAAACTTTTCAAACCTAACTCAAATAGTTTTGTAAGTAGAGTAAACTACAAATGCTGTTTGGTTTAGTTTCTCGCATTTCTTAAGGTATCACGGTGAAAATAGAGACTTCGAACCCGAATTTAATTATAAATTTAAGGCTAAGATGTACCTAATATCATAGGAAATACATTAGCGATATAGCTTTTAAGGAGCGTTTGAAGTATTATCATCAAGTAGAAGATGTTATAAAAATAACCTCCAGCCAAGTCTAAATGACTCCAGTCCCTCTTAGGTCTATAACTCTTTTTGGTTGACGTTTTGAGTGGTTTCTTGAGATGAACATGAAGAAACCCCGCAGTTTTTCGTGTTTACAGCGTGGTCCAATACTTTTATTTTTAATGATAAGTATTTGAAAATATTTTACTTGTATTTGAAGGTTGTCAAGCTTTAGAACTTAAAATACTTTAATTGTTATGCTTTTGAATGGTGGCCCAAAGAAAAGGGTTTTAAATAAGTTTGTTATTAATACAGATCTAATACAAGTTCCAAAGACAATTATTTTTATACATATAATATGGTTTATTTAGAGGGTACAACATGTTATAACTTCCTCCAAATAAGATGCTTCGAAAATTACTTCATTTTCAGACAACATTTTTAAACCATAATTGCTCAAACGACTAGTATAAATACGAGTATAACGGCTTATTATAAAATATAAGTCTAGGAAGGCCATGGGAAATGCGGCTTTTTAAAAACTCAGTCAGCAATTCAAAGAAACCAAAATTTAGAAAGTGAATTCATGACACCTAGTAACAGTATGAGATTTAACGTAAATTACTGAGAATACGCCTTAAACAATTAAACATTCCTGTTTTGCAAACCTCCAGTTTTTAGTCACAACAGTCGATTGGGACTCGTGGCGTGGTCCTGTAATCCAGCTTCATGAAGGTCAGGTTTTGAGGATGATATAGGTCTAATGCGGCTTAGATGGTCTCAGTGACCATCTGATGATAACCGCAACAACTCCTACCATCGTTTAGACATATCAGACCTGCCTGGTTCGGAAGTCAAGTTAAGCCGTTGGTCCTTGTATTTCCATCGGTCATTGGGCTGTTAATTAATGACCCATTCTAAGGAAGAGTCAGCCTTAGTTTGTAACAAGACCTCATAATTCATTACTACCATTCATCACACTCATCCTTCACCACGTATTTGCCTTAAAATACCCTCATGAGAGTGGTCGACATCTCTAATAGTGATTTAGTTTCAATGATTTTAAACCCTGATTAACCTGGTAACATTTATCTTCTAAGTTTTCCGCTGTTTAGTTGAAGATTATTTCAAACAAACCCCACTTTAACAATAGCAATTGGGTTAAATAAATTTGTTATAGTTATAGTTTTGCATTAACATTACCATTTCATACGCGGTTATCCTAAGCAACCCAGCCTAGGCAAATGTTGCCAGACTTTCACAGGCAACGGCAGGCTACTGTAGGTAGCCATGCTGAAGTTTACGAGATATTTCAAAGCATCCGATTATGAGAGTTGTTGATGTGCTTTTGAAGAGCGAAAGATTTTTGCGAGCTCGTAGCTGAGTGTTCCAGCTGTAGTTGCGCAAGGTTCGATTCCCGGTGCAAATACGCGAATTTAGACCCTTTCCCCAAAATGATTGTCTATATTATCCCAAAAACTAGATTAAGTCCTTATAGTAGTAGGCCTTCAGCATAAACAGTAAAAAAATACAATATTTGAGACAAAACCACCTCACTTGGGATGGCAGGTTTGTCTCCAGAATGAAGGAGATTTAGCTAAGCGGATTCGCTCGCTACGCTACTTTACAAACCTTTCCGTCTCACTCTCTCTAAAAACATTGTACTCCTATTCCAGTGTAAACCTTATGTGAAGCGTTTTCCCAGGTTACAAATAATAATTCCTCCGTCTTTGTTATTTCATTTACAATATAAGTATGGTAATTTTAATGTTAAACACAGTTTATTGGCTACACCCTATTAAGCTATGTACAGTTCCTTGTTCCACTGGCGTACCGTTCTCATACTTCAAAGGTGTTTCAGAATATGGCACACGCGCTTATCCTCTTTGTAGCACTCTTTGGTCGGTGATCCCACGAAGCGAAGATGTGTTACGTATCGAATTGGAACCAATCAGTTTTTATTAATGAAGGCTCTAAGGATTTCTAACTCTATGGAAATAAATTAATTGCGGGGTTCCTCAGGGTTCAATTTTAGGCCCTTCTGTTTTTTATTTACATTAAAGATCTTCCCAGTTACCTCAAACCTCTTCATTGCACACTTTACGCGGATGACACAAATTTACTTATAAATGAGAGATACGATAATCTTTTAGTTCAAAATGTAACCAAGATCTTTTAAAACTTAACAATTGGTTTGTTTCCATTAAGCTTGTTCTTAACATAACCAAAATCAATGTACTTAAATTTAGAATTGCTGATTTTGATGAAGTTGTTAATTTTAGTGTAAGTATTAATAACAATCCAGTGCCTTTAGTGAGTAGTTGTCAGTTTTAGGTTTATTTATTGATAGCAAATTGAGTTGGCAAGATCATGTGAAAAGTATTCTACCCAAACTTAGGTCAGCTGTGTTGTTGTTTGAGGAACTTGTGTTTTATTTAAGAAGATGACGTTTTAATTTCCGTTACTTTAGTTACATCCATTCTATTATTAGCTACAGTATTACTCAACGGGGGAGTTCTTCGAGAGCATATCCGGTTTTATTCTACAAAATTATGCAATGAAACTAACTTCCAAGTTTCTTGCCGTCCAATTTTTCAAAAATCCAAAATTCTCTGTTTGCGAACGTTATACTGTATATTTATGAAACCTTGCAAGTTTGATCACATTTTAAGTAACTATTGTGTTTGTATTGGTTTTGTATTTAGTTTCTTGTATTTAAAAAAATATTATGACCTTTGAATTGCAAGTTTAAAATATGTAAATAGTTAGTGTTAGAGTTAGTTATGAGACACTGTAAACTTAGTAGCCTAGTTTAAAAACTGACGAACCCTATTTTATCCTCTTCAGTTCCAGGCTCAATATACACAGATAAGGTAATGTAACCTGTAGGTGACGTGGGGAGGAGGTAGGTTATATCCACTGTAAATCAACCCTCACACTAAGTAAATGACTAACGGTGAATAAAGTTTCATTTGATTTGATTCCCTCGAAGATTATTCGTAGATGTCCACCACGGGCCCAACACGGTTAACTGAGACCGATACTTACTACTCAGCTTCAAGAAACGCGAATATGTTAAATGTTATGTATATAGAAATATTGAGACAATTATACTGAAATGTCACAATAATGTACAAGTTTGAGTAACAAATATCGGAAAGACTTGTCTATTGTTCCATGTCCAAGAGACAGGTTACTGAAGGGAGTAATATTTTTTTATGTAAGCCTATGTCGATAGTTTATTTTAAGGGCTTGAATAGTAAATACAACACCGACGTATTTTTTGGGAAAAATGACTCGTGGCGAAACATTTGGTAGTTTAAGTATTGCGACTTTTACCCTTCTACGGCTACCATTTAAGTTCCGGCAAGTATTATCTTGTAAAACTGATATTTACTAATTGAAACCGTACCATGATTCAAAAGTATTATTTCAATGGATTTTCTCAGACTCACAAATCATAGTTCAAAGTTAGTTTACCTAACTAATGAAAGTACGATTAATCCAGTCTGGTGGTTGCAATTTGCTCAATTCGTTACTGAATGTAATTTAACTTCACTTCATCGTTTGTATTCATTCGCACATTTCATAACTAATTAGTATGCTATTTTATACAGCGTGAGTCTTAAATGTCCCCCTCCCCACCACTAACTTTGAAAAAGGAAATATTTTTAAAACCCCTTTTAGGAATGTTTTATGGGATCCTGAGATGTAGGCTACTTTGCCTCACCCCCACCATTAAAAGTACCCCTCTCCCTTTAAAAGAGGAGAGCCCTAGCTTGTTGCACTACTAAAGAAATGGAAATTATTAAAACTCAAGGAAGCAAAAAATACTTAAATGGGTTTTTCGACTCTTTTTTTTGAAATACCTAATTAAGTATTACAATTAATCTTGTTTAAAATGCCATATTTCACTTTTTTGTGTTAAATATTTTATTTTTAAATCCTTTGAGGGAAACATTACAACCCTATAACATAATCCCATACAGTATTTTGAAACATAATTAGTAATACAAATAGTTGTATGTAAAATGTTGAATTTTAAACCTGGTTACTTGTAATCACTAAATAAGTTAGACAAAAAATCGAGTAGATTTATAACAATTTTCTTTGCGTCGTTGAATTTGTATTAAAATTCCCTTTCTTTTGAGCTGCCACAAGGATAAAAAAAAACGCCGACGTGATTAGCATTAAGATTAAGTATTTATATTCGTTTTAAAGAAAGTATTAATATTCGCATACAGAGAGTAGAGTTTTTTCTAAACTTTTTGTAGAGTAAACTTTTTTGAAAATCGCTGCGTCAACGTAAGAGTGAAGTATTAAACGATTTAAATTCGGGCTCACATACATATCGAAATTACATTCGAACTAACAATATACATTCCCCTCCCAAGTTCGTATTCATTTTAGTTTTCCCCTAAAATTATTTTTATTTGCCAAGTGCGTATTGTCTATTACTTTACTCCTGTAGTTTCAATATCTTCGAACATCGGATTTTACACATCCTTTTTAGTTATTTACAATGTTTTTTTGTAAGTATTCTCAAACCCTACATCCTTCTTTCACCCCTATTTTCTTGTAATATCGTGTAAAATCAGCTGTAAACACTTTCGGATTTCAATCACAAGGCACCAGCTGTGTCGAGTAATTTAACCCCAAGAAGAGTGGTTCTGGTGGAGGGGAGAAGGGGATAAATGACCCAAGGGAGCCGAGCTTAATACAGAAACTTGCAAGCGTTCCGTTAGTGAAAACGGAAGATAAACAACTCCTCAAATACCTTTTGGAGGAAAATAATATTGTTATAACAGGACCGTGAGCTGACTATGCAAGAAGTATGAGTAATGTGTCTGTATAGCATTTTTAGCGAATTTTCTTTCAAATAGAGCTATTCATTTCACTCGCCGAATATAACGAAACGTCGTAGAAAGGTGCGGTTTGCAGGTTTTTTCTTTCCAATACCTCCTGAGTCAAATGGCAAAAGTTTATATATATTAATTTATTTTATACATGTGTATTATTAAAATTATAGTAACACAATAGACGATGGAATTATGTCTGAAACCGGTCGTGTAATAAAATGATTATCCAAGGGTGCTTAGTTACTTCTAATTTCGTTTTAGTATATATTTTATACATATATGTCTGACCCCTCTACAGGTCACGTTTTTATCTGATTTTTACGAAATTCTGTACACATGTTCCTTTTTCAAATCTCTAGGTTAAATTCGTTATCCAGCTAGATCGGACAGTCTGTTTCAAAATGGTGGCCATTCAAAGTTTTGATTTTCCTATCAAATTGTAGCTATACCATAATTGAATACAAAGTTCACCCTATATAGTAGAGTTTTACTATCCCAACAGATCGAAACAACCCTCATTACTCTAAAACCTACGGTTTTAAAGTAATTTCTGTTTAATTATTTAATCCGAATTTCTGCACTTTGACATTATATTATTAGCTATTATATAATTTACTAGCCCATGTTTCCTTGGATACAGAAAGGACTAACAAAGTCCTCTGTACCACTCAACCTCGACCTTTACCTAGCGTTACCGTATAGTCACATCACAAATGTAAGTGGTGACTGCGGGGATAATGTGCAAAGGAACTTGTTCTTTTTTATTGGAATTTCCTCAGATTCGCCGTAACGCTTCTGACTACGCGTCGGTAATGTTTTGTTGTTGTAATGTATTATTTATAATTCGTAGCTAATACAAAAATGCTAATTAAGTACAAATTGCAATAATTTCTAAAACGAGACTGTGGAAAATACTTGAGGTTAAAGTTCGTGAAGTGTTTTACTAGCAAAAAAATACATGTTTAATCAAGTTTTAATCTAGTATCTAGCTAGTACTTTAAATCTTACGTTTTTCATTTTGTGATTATAAGGAACAATATAACAATATTAAGTCGTTAAAGAATACAACAGGTTCACAATAAAATAATCAGATAAAAACACCTAAAAACAGCATTTATCTGTAAACTATTTCAGTTTTAGGTTCCGACTTTTTTAATCACTGTTGGGTTTTATTTGTTTTAAGTTATTGCATTGTGTCTGAGGAGGACATTCCACATAGTTCTACGTTCTCGTGTGTCACACCAGTCTCACTTCATCTTCCTGTCCTCTATCCAGCTTGCTTCATATCTGTCTAGTCAAATAAAATATTTATTATGTCTTCAAAGTAATCTGTTTTGTGTAAGTATACTTTTTTCTACACTTAATTATATTGAATCATCTTAAACTGTTGAGTTACTATGGTTTAGACCAGCTTTATAAAAATTCAGCGTTGAGTAAGAGTTGAATAAATCATATACCTGAGTAGAAGTTAGCTGAAAAGCAGTTAGTTGAATAGCAGTTAGCTGAATAGCAGTTAGCTGAATAGCAGTTAGCTGAATAGCAGTTAGCTGAATAGCAGTTAGCTGAATAGCAGTTAGCTGAATAGCACTTAGTTGAGTAGAAGTTAGCTGAATATCAGTTAGCTGAGTAGCAGTTAGCTGAATAGCAGTTAGCTGAATAGCAGTTAGTGAATAGCAGTTAGCTGAGTAGCAGTTGGCTGAATAGCGGTTAGTGAATAGAAGTAAGCTGAATAGTAGTTAGCTGAATAGCAGTATTTTTATTTGGTGCACAATGAAGCTCTGTTGAAACTGTCCATAACGAGTGGGTGTAGTGAGGCATCGTTTGTAAAGGTATCTTTAACGTTATCTTACAAAAAAAACGTACCATGCCATGAACTCTTATACCTAAAAAAGTGAATTTCCAAAATATTGTAAGTTTTTCTCTACGAGCAATATATTTTCATAAATTTGTATGATTGGTTTGCTTAGTTAAATATCTATCAGGTGATGTACTCGTATATTGTTGCAGTAGTTCTGTAGTTTTGATTTCGTAATTTGATGTTGTTGTGAAAAAATCATGTTTTTTAGCAAAGATCAAAGAGCGTTTATTGTTGGAGAATATATTTATTTATTTACATGCATAAATAAAACAAATTTAACATCGTTATTGCATGAGTGAACATTAACTAAAAGCTTTGAAACAAATAAGTGCCGAATTGATATTTTTATTACTATGGATATGAATTGATATGATAATTGATTGAATATATTTTATGAATAATGGGATGAATTACATTATAACAGTTTATTGGTGACTAGTGAGAATGGATGGTATGTTACAAATTAAGGAAAAGTAATAAAATAAAAACGTAATTTGACATCAGAACTTAAGACATATTTTATAATGTGAAATATCAAATATGTTTATATTTATTAATTGTAGGCTCCTACACTTACCCTTCTATCTGCGCCAATTTAATGTATCGAACTTTAACAAGATATTGGCATAAATATTATTCTTCCCAACAGCCTGATAAGAACTCTTCATCGAATAAAATTGTTTCACCATAAAACATTTCTTTAATTGATTTTAAACCTTTGAATAATATATATGACTTTTATATTTTTTGGGAGTTGAATGATAATTTTGACTCCAAATCGTATTGGTAAATGTTCAAAGGCAATAGTTCGGTGTTGATGAATTCTCAGTTCATATCTAGTGTTATGACTATGTATATTTATGCCTGAACAATGAAGAATAAGAAATTTTTTCTGTGTCAATAGGCGGTTGAGATCAAGGTTGCAGGTGTCAGCAGACTATTTGCTTTTTTCTTTCAAAACTATTAAAGATTTTTGAAGAATTTTCTAAACTAGCTCTGGAGTAATTAAGTTTTATCCCTCATCGTGAAAAGATTTTTCCTATACTGAATAATGTAAGTTCAGTTAAGCACATACATGTTGCAATTGACACACTTTGTAGTGTAAAAGTGGAGGAGTTAATTCACGTTATTGTATAGAAATGGTCTGATAAGTTTAGGTAACAAGTCAAGTAGACCAGGGAGGGTAACGGTACTACTGCAAAGAGAAGTTAGCAAATTGATGTGCAAAGTTTGAGTCTCGGGAATTAGTTGGCTATGAAAGTACCGATAGATTTGTACTACTCTGACCTACATACTACATAGCGGCTTTACTTGGCTTTGCACAACTACTAAAACATGTTCAACGAATTTTGTATTGAAATACAGGCCAAAGTATACTCAAGGAAACACTTTTAGAATTAAATTTAATTGCACATATTATTCGAAAAGTGGAAATTTTTTTACAATTCGTACCACGTAGTTGGGTTAGGAAACAAATTGGCCAAAAGCATTTTCATATTGAAGCTTCCTGATAAAACTCAAAACTGTAACTTCTGACGAATAAACGCGAGATGATTCAGATGTAAATTTTCCGATAACTTTAATAACATCGAATAGGGTTCTAGATAAGAATACCGATAGTTTTAAACTCAACATGAAATAGATCGATAATTCAGGAACTCTCTAATACCAGTTAATTGAAATTAAATGTAACTAAGACACTCAAACATGGTTTAGCTAATTTTTATATTTATTACAGGACTTTGAGTGAAATATATTCCTTCTTTAAATAACTATTAACTTGCTTGACTATTGTATTTAATTTTTACCGTTGATTGAACAGGTTTGATGGTTCAAAGTTCCATTATATGATTATTTTAACCTAAAACTAACAATTTTGTCATCTTTAGTGATTTAAAAGATTTTCCGTAGATTTTACTTTTGTTTACTATCTGAGAGATAATGTGTCTTTAGGGATCAGAACTTTGCTAACGTGTTAGATGTATTGGTGTTTTGTATATAGTCATTGACCGTATCACTTAAGTTTAAAGGGTATGGTGAGCTTTTGACCAACTTTCAATGATGAGTTCATTCTAGAAAAACATCGTTAGGTGTACTAAGTTCATACCTCTCTCAGTGTTAATGATTGTCTGTAAAGAGGAAAAAGGTAAATCGACATTCTTGAATCGTGGGCAGCTCAGTTCTTCAGTAAATATAAAGAAAACTTCTTATGAAACACAGTACCTCGACCACGATCTAGTACTTTAAAATAAACATAACATTTTACATTTAAACCTTGAGCGAGGCCTTTCTGCGTTTTCAAGTACAATACTAATCCACTTTCTTTGATTGAAGTTTTCTGTAGACGATGGTAAAAATTCCGAGGTTAAAAACGATTACAAACAATGTTCATATTTTCTTAGTAAATTATTCATTTTAACTCCATTGTTAAGAAAACGCGATTCATTCATCCAAACTGTTAAGAATTTTCCATTTATTAGCTTTGCGCAAATATTTGTGTATTTTCTGTTTCAGCTTGGTAAGTCTAAGGCCGCTTTCAGACGTTACGACTTTTCGCCGTGCGCCGGATACGTGTGAAATTGTTATTGTTACTATGGCAACTCGGCCGTGTCCGGCACGTCTGAACAGCTCCATATGTTGCCATTGTAATCAAACTCACTCGCGCCGTCAATCAAGTCATATCTGTGATTGGCCGTTCGTTGCTGCTCTTAGCCAATCAGTCACTGGGCAGTTGTCACTAGCCGTGGACTGGCTTGATTTATCTAATTGTTTTTCTTTTAATTTATTTTAAGTTGTTGTGCATGTTGTGTTGTATTCTGGGCTAGATTTTATGAAAATAAGTAAGTTTGAGAAAAGGGAAGAGCAAAACAAAACAAAAAACAAAAATACTTGTAGTTTGGTGGCGGATGACTGGCCAGCTGATTACTTTTCAGCAAGCTAATTTCTTAAGGGTTTTCTCAGGTTACCTTTCGGCTGAAAACAGGATCAGATTATAAATCCAGAATTGTATTGTTCTTCATGTTCCCTAAAAAACAATGGAAAGCGTCCGAAGTTATATTTTAAACCTAAGACATACAAGTATTCACTGTACTGTACATTTCGTCATTTCAACCGTTCCTCTCTTAGCAATAACGTACTGAACAAACCTCCGACTCATAAACAGGTATTACATCCAGCAAAGTTATTCTTGTTGCTAAGCTCTCTGCCGAATAAGCCGTAAAACAAGGGAGCGATGTCGGCCATTGAACACTAAACTTGCAGTTGAGAGGTAAAGTGGATAACCTTGGAACTGTTCAGACATAAACTAAACTTGTTCCGAACTGTAGGAGTCGGTGGTAAAACTATTCTCGAACAATATAATACAGATTCTGGGTAGACGATCTCATTGGCTTTAAAGCTCAACGTTTTCTAAGTGGAACATTTCTAGATCCAGTTTTGTCCCTTACTTATTTAGGATAAAGGACACATTTAAATTACACTGTTAAGTATGTTTTAATTCTTTGAATTCTGCGTTGCATTTTACACAAAGCTCCATCATAAATAACAGTTTTGCATCACATACTATAAAGTGGTCACCACGTAAGTTACTTCAAAACTATTTCACTTTTATACCTTACTAGCTGAGAGTACCCGCGCTTCGCCTCGGGGCTTTGTTAACATAGCTGTGCGTATATTTTAAGAACATTGCAAATTGCAAACTATTAAGTCATGGAGCGGGTAGGGGGTTGAGTCAGGGCTGCCAACCGTTATACCAACCTCAGATTTAACATACCTAGCGCATCATGAGCCTGTTTCTTCACACTGAACCAAGCTTTCCAAGCAAACGGTTGAAGATACGACAAAATGCACAGAACCATATTTGTAGAGGATTAAATTTTAAGACTCGAATGGGCTGTCAAAACTTTAATATCTTTTACGGGGTTTCTAGAATTTCACGTTACAGTATTAAGCCTATAAATTGTCACATGTAGTGAGGTTTTATCAATGACTGCCATCTTGAAAATAACAAAATTATCAAACATGTTAATAGCCTATGTAATGGCCAGGTATATAAGTCACATTCCTACAAATTGCATTAAAGTTGGTCCAGTAGAAATTTGCATTATTGAAACAGACAGACACACACCCCTCATTTTAATATATTAGTAAGGATGTGTCTTAAAGTATTGTGAATGATTTACGTGTAGACATCTATTTTCCTTTACTGCTATAACAAAAATTACGTCTATTTAAGAAGTTTCACGAAAACAAATATTCACAAGCTTAGAAAATATGAAATAATTTTAAATTGTTTTTCATTTAAGCAAACTTATGTTTTTTCTTTTTTTTTTTTAAATTATTTATTTTTCTTTGAATGCCATACCTGACACGTTTTCCAATTTTGCTTTCATTGAACTATCAAAGGACAGAAAACTGCAACGCTGTACAGTTTCATCATCTAAGACGATAAGAAAACCCGACCGGACCTACTGTACAGAGGTAAGATGTACGAGTATGATGGATCGTAGTGGCGAGAAACAGGATTTCTTATTTACATCAAAGTAATAAACACGATCCACTTCACATTTTTACAATAAAAACTGATTTTTCATGGATAGTCATTACATTTTTTGGTTTACAAATAGCCTAACTTCAATTAAACAAATGAATAAAACTAAAGTTCACGCACGTAACGCAATTCCAGTACCAACATGAACTACAATGTATCAGTAAATTGTTCGTTTCGCTTTGCGTTATTAAATAATGGAACGCCAGCAGCGCTGGAGCTTGCAAATTGAATTGCAGCGTTTCTCTTGTTTTCAAGCACGATTTGATGAGATCCACGCAAATATTTACAGTTCGTTAGAGCGACCATCATCATCCCAGCTGAAAATAAAACCTTTATCCGTCATGTAAATCGATAACGTTATCTATCAGCGAGCGAAACTAACTCTGTTAAACGATTGAGTTGACTTTCAGAACAGGTGTTGACTTAACTTTGAAAATCATGCATATTTATCATTGTTTTGACTCGTAGTTAGGGCGATAATGCAGTATAATTGAAACGGTCACATTTGTTCTAAAAATAATTATTATGAGTATTAAAACAAATGATGTTTTGCAGAGTCCGTCGGGATAGAACCGTTCGATTGAAACTATAAAATGCTGAATGTTTAAACAGGCTAGTAAGTAGTTTACTATTGTACATCTTCAATGCACACAATATATTAGTCAATGATTTTGCAGTTCAATCATGGTCAGGTTAACCGTTAAATCGTAAGTTTTATGGCGACGATCACTTGTTTCTGGGTGTTAATTGAGGAAATTTTTTATCAAAATGGTAAAAACCTAAAATGAAAGGAAACCGGAATGTTGACAGAAACGATCAGTTTTCTGTCATCATAAATAAGGAAATAATCCGAGTACTCTTTGAAGCGGCCCTTTGACACAAAAGTGGGGGAGGAACCAAGTGTAAAGTGGGGGCGGAGAGAGATGGACGAAGAAGTGATCGTGGCCGGCGTAGCTTCTCATGGCTCATACGACTCTCCTTACAAACTAGGTTAAGTTTGTTAACCAGTGAAATGGTCTACTGCAGTGCCTTTTATAAAGGGGGCATTTCCTCCCAAAAATGGGATACTAAATGCAGTTTAGGACAATGAAAACAGTTCGTTGGATAACTTGTCCCCCAGCATAGGGGCAATTTAGAGTTCGCTTCCTGGAAATTCGCTATGATTCATGGAAGCACTTGGTTTAATGAAGGTGCGTAAGAGCTTGGTGTGAACGCTTTGCCTTAAGTGGGCAGTCGTTGATTTTTCTTCTAAGAACCTAGTCTACGGACATCACCGCCCTCCCCACTGCCGCGATTTCCAAACCCCTCTCGCAGCCAAATTGTGTCAAAATGCCTACTTTGGCCATGTTTCGTTAATTCGACCTGCTATTGTGTCATTCTTGTGTTAAAACACCTAAACCCAAAATGAAAGAAAAGTAATAACTTCATATTTCCATAAAATGTCTAGAAACACCTGATGTGATTTAAGTTTTGTTAAAAACGCATCAGCCAATAATTTTTAATTATTAATATAAATGCATAAACTTCATTTTAAATCCATTTGGTTTTGCTAAAAACGTATTGAAACATGTCTTTAGGCTTGTATGGAGTCCACTAAACATTCTAAGACCTTTTGTGAGTTAAGAAATACCAACGATTAAGAAACGTTTATCACAACAGTGTCTTCTGGTACAGTAGAAAGCAAGACTACTCAAGAACTAAGGAAGCTTTCAAGATCCAAACTGAACTCGCGTGAGTTACCGCTTCCCTTAACTCTTCCAAGTCTGTGAACTCGTGAGTTCTGAGTTCTGAGCTTCCTTCCCGACACAACTGAGATACAACAACATTTAGTCATCGAGTGCAACATGTAGCTTTCAGCTGTGGTACAACTTCAAGAGAGAAAATGCAATACATTACTTTTATTGTTGACATTATGTTCTAGAACTGTTATTTTGACACATGAAACAATGTCTAATATCTTCTCGTAATAAATTACTCGCTGCTTATCTCTTTACTAGGTCTTAAAGTCGTTTTTAACTAGTTTAGTTTTAAGTCCAAGGCGCCACTGCCGAGTATTGAACTCTACTGTTTGTTACGATACAAAATATATTATTGATTTATAAACAGTCTAATTTGGTTTTTAAGTGTCAAACGTAAACTTTAAGATTGCAACTCAGACTTTTCCTGCCATGATAAGACAAATCTACTCCTTACGTTTCGGGCAGTTTGGAATTTCCAACCGTTGTCAAGGGCCTAACCTAACTTTACACTACATTATAGTAAACACTTTACCTGAAACCTAGGTTAAGGCGCATGGTCAATCAAATATGACAAAACTAGCCTGAGAGACAATGAATGAACTCTTAATTGTTAAATAAACATCCATAGATAGTCAAAGGAAATATCACACCCAGTACGGAAATTTCAGAATACCCTTTAATATTATGTACAGGCTCCTACTGTTGTTACCTTTCCTAGCATCATCTCATTAGATGAATTATTTCTGGTTGAAAAATTAGTTATAGTAAATGGAGTTATACACGTATAAAACTTAAACGGTATAGACAAAACACCCTAGTAAAATACATTATTTTCTGTAAAACCTAATTTTACTAAGATGGTTTTGTTTTTACAATTTTGTTTTATGTTTCTTGTTGATTTCTGAAAAACATAACTTTAGTTCCACGATACCTGATCACTTTCAAATCAATAGCAACCACGATTTATTCAGTTACACCACTTAAAAGCAGCCATTGGCCAAAAAACAACCAATACATTTTATTATAGACGTACTTGTAGGAAGTCTTTGTTAGTTGCTTTTTATCCTTAGAACATCAAAAGCTGACCGGGGAACTCCAGCAAATTGTAAATTGATTCTTATGTGCGCGCTCATTTTTCGTTCTAAATGCGTAAGCTTCTTACTGTTAATGTTAAGCTAACCGCGTTACCTCCACGCACTTCCGCTTCGTATAAGCTTTGCTTCCGGAAGCTTGCACATAACTCCCCCCTTCTCCTCCCGTTAACAAACGCACTACATAAGCCTACAGAACATGGACTACTGGCATTCCATTATACATTTGAACAGCTGGTTCAGTTTACAGTTAGCTATACAGTCGTAGAACCTGATCAACTATAATAATATATTTAAAGTCAAATTTCTTAAAAAGGATGTTTTTCAAATATCCAAGTGTTATAAAATAACAGAAATAAAAGTATCTCAACTCAGTATTTGTACTGAATATTTGTACTCAATATTTGTAATTTGCAGAAAATGGAATTCACGTTGATCTATTTCTTACCAACGACTGTTGAACTTAAGGACTTTAAAATTTAAGAACTCCCAGGCTGAATACAAGGTATTTTGATCAAATTCCAACTACCGTGATTATCAAAAGCAGGGTGCAAAGCCATCCTTGGTGATCAGAGCTCTCAATGACGTCTGGGTTAGCAGCTTTCGCATTGACAACATTCAGAGGTTTTCATCGCTCGGTTAGTCGTGTTCAACCGTCATTACCGATGTAAGAGAAAACATTTCTGTAAATACAACGGCTTGTTTTGCTAAATGATGATTTAACTATAACATATACAGTATCCGGTAACACTATTTACCATTAACTGTTAGAAGCAATCTTAGCGTTACCTTAGCTTAAATTAAGGTAACAAATGCCCAAATCTGCTCATCTAGGTATGTTGTTAATACAGCTCTGTGTTTTTTGTTCTCTATTTTCTGATGCGAAGGAAGGAATGTGGGTGTTTATTACACGACTCAGTGCTTCTACGTTCCAAGCTCTCACTACACAAATCTGTCAAACACGCCAGTGTGTTGTATTGAAAATAATCTACTAAATTTCTTTACCTCTCCGTAGCGAGTCACAAGTAAATTCGTGTTTTCACGCAATAATGGCTTTCACGTAACAGGGAATTGTATGACAAAGTAGTTTTATCCAGAGTTAAGCTAATTTTTGATGACACTTCTGCAAATAATACAAATTGTGTACAAATAAATAGTCTTTAGGAGGTTTATTTAATTTCTATCTAATCAAAGATTCTTTTCTCACTCTTAACGTATATTTTAAATAAAATGAAAAGCTCAGGCCGAAGGCTGTTGAGCGTAGCAAACTGCTATTATTAGTAAATAAGAGTGTTCATTTCAAAGAAAGTCCACTTTACTCACGAGAAAGGTGCTTTAACTATTAGCTGTAGGTCGGATACCTAGTTTTTACATTGCTGAAATAGGTCAAACCATTTTCAAGATATACATGTTATTCTGTATATTGATGTTGTTTTTAATGTCACGTCGATTATTAAAATGTAAAACCCCTTCCACTGATTTGAAACATCCACTTAACAATCTTCAACAAGGCCTAAAGTAAATATAAGAATAGAAAGATAAATTCTAACACTATTTGACATGGACTCTCCAAGTGTACAAAATGAATTTAACAGTTTAAAGATTTTCAGCTCATACTTAAATTTTGAACTTGTCTGATCGTATTTTCTGGTAGTTTGTTAAACGTCTTTTTATTAGCACTTATTGTCAATATGTTAAACATTTAAATGGCTATCGGAATTTAATATATTTGTATTACGCGTATAATAAGAGTGACCTGACTCTACAAATTGAACTTTTGAGAAACAGAATGATTGTCCAATAATAAAGTGATATAATTGCTAAATTTCCGGTTGATTTGAAAGCATTTCTGCAGGGCCCTCTATGGTTTAGTTTAGAAATTATTATTATACCTAATTTCAGAAGAATTAGTAATCTAGAAATCTTTGTGCCTCCGCAATTTCTCCAAAATATACCATGTCATACCATAGGTGGGGATGTATGAGGCCAAAATAAACCCTTCTCGAAACATCTGCACTGCAGTGAGAAGATATTTTCCGCAGTAAAAATCTTCAAGTATATAATATCAACAGTAAGAATATCCCAGAGGCCTTAAAGATTGTATCAATTTGGTTATTTCAAGATTTTTTTATAAATAGCCCTAAATACGGTCTTAAAGCAGTCTGTTGGGCTAACTTCATGATTTGCAACTGCAAAATTCAAATCCACTTCATTTATAACTTATAAATGTCCAAATATCATAAAAAAGTGTTGTCAAAGTTAGTTTTTGAATTAAGGTTTAAAAAAGTATATACAAGAGTTGGCTCTTTGCTGAGCGAGAGCCTCCAAATCAATCAATGATTTTCGCACAAAAACTCAGTGTTTTGTCATCAGCATACACAACTACACGGTCCTCAATCACAGCCTCGGCCTCAGATTCTTGTGTTCCATTACGACGGAAGTTAAGAGGCTGTTCGCTACGCTCACAGTCTCGCTTCGGCCTTCAATTTCTGACTTCCGATGTTTTTACTAAAAGTTATACTACATATCATGAAAATAAATTTTAAATTTTAATAAAATCGGACAACTTATTTAACTGCTATAGCGAAAAACCACATGTTTGGCCACAATTTTGAAACAACTTGATGGATTTTCATAAGTTTTGATATATTGATGTATAATACTAAAATAAATATTTATTTAAAGTCAACAAAATCGAACAAAATTTATTGATTTTATATAATTAAGAATGTAAAAAAACAACACTTAAAATATAACATACAAAGGAATAAACAACAACAAAAGGTTTAGTTGTTAATTTAAATAATTTTTAGAGTACTCTCCCAACATTATAAAATGCGTAGTTTGGTTACATTATTTTATAAATATTCTTAATTTATACACAAAACATAACTTGCTTACACAAGCTCTCAAGTATTTTTCTAGCAGTGCATAAAGCGTTAATGCAGAGGTTAATTGGCTCGTTTAAACGAAACCAGATTAAGAACTGAGACCTGTACCGGCTTTGCAGAAGCGGAACAAAGGATGAAGCAAATATAATAAGGGCAGAGTTTACTGCTAATTAAGTTGGCTCAGAAACTCCCTTTGGTGTAACAAAGAATACGCTGACAAATCCTTGTATCTCAGGTGAAACTGTGCAATCAAGTTTAGTTGGTGACACTTCTATCAGTTCTATGGGTTATCTACCAAATAAATAGTATATTACTAACTTCGACATTAACAGAGAGCCTCATAAGTATTGTAGAGTTTTGAAAAATATTGTATGGGTGGAAAATTCACCCAAAACACGCTCCTTTACCATATTTGTAGTTAGAATGCAGTACATTGCCTTATTTTCAACCTAGTTATTTAATATAAACCTTAAATGTTTTCCTAATAACATTTTTCAAAAGATAAACTATCTAACTTATCAAATTTTAAAATGGTGGCCAATTAAACATTTCAAAATCAAATTCCAATTTGATTCCTTTTGACTTTGAAATATTTAAATGATCACCATTTTCAAATGTAATGAGTTAGATATAATTATTTTTGGAAATGTCATTAGTAAAATAATTAAGGTTTATAACAGTTACACACGAATCTCTCAAAAGGATTTGGGTTATTAGTTATTTTCAAAAACTTACACGGCTAAATAAAGCCGAAATCACAAAAATATTACTTGACAATTTCGACTTACTTTTGTATCTACTTTGTATGTACTTTTGTCAAAAAAATTTATAGCGCTTTAAATTCTTCGCGATTCTACAATCCGGTTCTGCATAGCGCGCTATACATCTTTTTGACACCCTGTACTTATAGTTGACAAAGAATCTTTTGCATTTTCTTAGCTTCTCTAAATATTAGTGATACATTGTACTGTACTGCTTAATTTAACACGTGTGGTGGCGTGATTACGTCATTCAGTGTCAAGCGATAATGCGGGGGTTGTTTCTTAGGTGAGGGGTGAAGGGAGGGGAGGAGGTGATACATTTGTGGTTTCATCGACAGTTGATTTATTGATGAGTTAAGTTGCCGATCTGAGCCACTACTTGTCAACACCACAACACCTTGTGATTATCAAGATACCTTTAATAAAACAATTCGTTTAATGTCAATTTTTTACAATCAAGATTGTTTTTTCGACAATATACTAAGTACTACAAGTAAGACCTTAGCCTAACTAAACAATTGGGTTATTGAACATTTATCTATCTATAAACTCTCTAATTGTATAAAACGAATTTTGGGTAGGATAATTTATAAGGTTAGTTTTGAGTTGGTTTGAAAAATAACTTTTAACGTTTTCAAAAAGTGTTTTTATAATATTCTCCTGGCTTCAACAGGAAGTTTATTACATAACTAAAGTCTGTGGTAGTTTAATGAAATATAATTTTGATTTCCTGTGTTGTTCCGAATATTTTGATGATTGTTCACATTAATGGAACACTTAGCCCTAAAGAACGACAAAGCTTCTAAAATGCACTGAGAGCATAAAGGCAATATGGATAAGGAGTTAAAATGTTCCCTGCAGGACTCTCTAAACCTTAGATTACCAATTATTCCAATTATTGCTCTTTTTTGTAAAAACAATCCTGCCAATTTTTTTAGAGCAATTACCACATGAGCATAATCCGTGAGATAAATGGGGATAAACTAATCCGTAATATGCTAATTTAAAATTGACTTGGCTGCAATATAATGATACTTTGCTACAAACAAAGTCAATATGGTGATCCCAAGACCTAAGAAATGCCTTTGTGCTTTTGACTAGAAATTCAAGTGTTCTAACGTGACTTAATGTACTATTACTTCAAGTCTAGCAGAACTATTTCAACTCAACGTTTCCAGAAAGTATAAAAATTAGATTTTTAAATTCTTCTTCCACGGAACAAACTGTAACATTAATACAAATCCCTTTGCTTTAATATCACAAAGCTCTTTAAAGATCGCTCTAAATGCACTGCTTCCTAGCTTCAGTTTCTCTTCTTTTTACTGTAAAGGTTTTGTAATATTGTCGTTTGAGTGTTTAATTAAAAAAGAAAGCGTGGGATTGCTGGGTTTATGATTGTTATAATAATAAATGGTCCAAAATATGACAAATTTTAATAATTGTTTGCTAAGTAAACCTTATATAGCGCATTAAGTGTTCAACAATATTTCGAAATGAAATTAAATATAGTAACGAAAACGTTACCAAACATACATACAGGTACTTCTAATTATTTACACACAATTATTGGTACGGTGGGTATTGATCCAAGTTGGTGGTTACTATTTTCTTTAAAAATAACTTTAGAGAACAACATATTATTTTATAGAAGTTAGTTATTTAAATTAAAACACAAAGTTGATATTAGCCAAGTTAAACATTGTGTTTCAAGCTGTCTCTATAGAGATTTGTAATATTAAAAACCAGTGGGGTTTATATTATGCCACTGTATTTAGAGCAGATGAAACTTTTGTTTTAGGAATCTCATTTTGAATTCTCATTAAACTTATTTGGCAAAAGGTAGTTTGCACTGATACTAAATGAAAATGGTTATTGTTGTAGAGGTTTACAGTATAACCCATTTAGGTATTATAGTATATAGAAGTTTATTGTATAATGATTATATAATTATTGTTTTAAAATATTAAATTATTAATAGTTTTCTAATAAATACGCTAGAACAAATCACATCAATAGTAATTTTAACGTTTACACTTTCTTGGCCGGTGCCACATATAATCTAGTTCTTCTGGTTTACAATGCGTCAAAAATAATTATAATAATTAGAAATATTTCGGTCTCGCTGTGGAGAATCATCTTTAGTAACTGATTGGCTGAAACTGAGCTTCTTGCTGAACTAAAAATTAAGGAGTGAAGGCCACTCAGAAAGAGTGCAATTTTGCTCTTTTGGGTGATGAAACCCAGCCACTGTTATTAAAGAGTGGCTCGATTTCACTCTTTGGGAGTGGTTTCACTTTTTCCTTTTAGAGTGTGTCTGCTGTCCTATTGGTGGCAGGACCTCCACCTTCCAGAAGCTAGCAACCAGTCCTGAAGAAGTCTTTTCCTGGACAGTTTTCATCCCTGCTCTGATGGACGGTTGGCAGCCCTGCCACCAATAGGATAACAGGCACTTTATAATCAGCTGACATACATATACCATAAGGTTGACATGACACTACAAGGCAAGTTTTAAATTATTCATTTTGCCATTGCCAGAAATCCAGCAAACTAAGCTACTTCCTGACTGCTATGCTATTTAAGACAGGGCTGCCAACCATTCATTGAAACTTAGGCGCCGGTGAGTTGAATTTGTTGGTTTATTTATTTATTTACGAACATACCATTTTACAAAATTACCACTGTAATAATAATTTTGCATGATGAAGCTAGATACTAACAAACTTGTTCATGTTACTTATAGATATAAATAGACTTTTCATAGACTTTTAAATACTAGATGAAAAGTAGATGGTGTTAATTAATGAGACATTGTTTAAAATTTTCAAAATTTTAATTTCCAAAGAGCTAGAAGATGCCTTAGCCGGCGAAAGCTAGCTCTTTAGAAATTAAAGTGTTGAACAGTTAAACAATGTCTCATTCATAAATAGACTTGTTCATGACTGAAACCCCTACAGATATTAGTAGTTTGCAACCGTGCCTGCTGAAAAACGAAAAGGATGGGTAGTACTGTTTTGCACCAGTGAAAAAAAACTAACGTATTGTGCCAATTATGAGAGTATTTAAAATTAAAAACAAATAAAACATTATTATCAAAGATTACAAGTAGGTCTATACAAAGAGCGAAGGATGACACGGAAGCAAGTATTTGTAGCCGACCAGACTAACGACAGCTCTTTGGTTAGACGATACAAATTTACAAATTTAAAGCTTACCAAAACCTTTAAATTTCATGAACCCCATATTATTTTATTATACAATTTTAGTGAAAAGTTTATGAACGTGATCGCTTTGTTAATGATCCATGAGATGTCAAGAAATTAAGACAGTGCACATGAGTAGGAGTGGTAGATTTGTGGTTTCATCGACAGGTTGATATATTGATGAGCCAAGTTAGAGGCGTGAACTACAGCCTATGAACACCACCACAACATGGTATTAGTACAATAGAGACACTGCAAGAAATATACATAATGTACTGGCTGAAGCTGTAACTTTTATTTATACACCTATGGTGTTTATTTATAATTATTTGTGTTTGCTGATTGGTGGGGTAGAGTGTTACACAAGGTGTTTCAATCTAGTCCTGATCTACTAAAACTGTCCGAAAACTAATGCATTTTAATACAGTTAACCCCATAATCATGCTGGTAGGTTGTGTTCAAAGAAATTGTTTATTGCTAATTTAAATTAAATAAATCAAATTTATATGTTTCAATGCTGCAAATTTGTATTTTATATGCTGCAGCTTTACAATTACGAGAACCACTTATATTCTAAAATAAAAATGTCGAATTGTTGAGATAATGTTTGTCTGAATCTAAATACCTAGTACAAATAAAACATCAAACCCTTTTTATAGTTTACTCAATCGTATAACAAGGAATCAAGAGGTTTAATTTTATCGCAGGACAAATATTCTTTCCATCTAAAATGAGGTCCTGAAACAGAACTGTCCTTCGTAATATAAACAGTGACATTAATACAAATCCCTTTGCTTTTTAATATTCCAAAGCTCTTTAGAGACCGCTCTAAATGCACTGTTCAACCTTACTGGCTACGGACACTCTCGTTTGTTTCGCGTTTGAATATTTAATATTCTTTTTATGTAAAACTTCTAGAATATGTTTCAAACATTGAGGTAAACAACGTATGTTTACAAAAAGGTTTTCTAATTTGAACGACTCTATCGTAAAACTAGCTTTTTATTACTGTCATAAATTTGTCCTGAAGAAATGTTGGGTTTTTCGTTTGAATTTGTTGTTTGATATAAAATAGCAGGCAGTTAAGTACTGTACAGCTTTCTTCCAGTAATCTTGGTTCCTAAGAAGGATAAAATGTTACAGATTTTCATAGTCAATTAACCGAGCTTATAAATACTAACGAATAGCTTTTAGTGTACCAATTCGTGAATATTAATTTCTGTAATGACTATAAATTGATACAAGTCTACTTTACGTCGTTAAATTTACTAGGGAATTATGTAATTTTACTCGTTAATGTTTCACAATGAACATTTGTGTATTAGTTGTCATGTTATTCATTACGGACTTTCGAAACTCCCCAACATTTAAAATGCAAAACTAGAAAATTGCATATGATTTTAACGGTATGGTTGTATTAGAACGTGTCTACCACTAGTAGACAAAAAATTTTGCTTGAAAAAATGTGCCCAATGCTGTTTTGGTGAATTGATACAAAATTAATATATAGAAAAATGTGTTGTAACTATACAAACACGTTATACAGGGTTATTACAAATGATGTTCCTGATTTTGATTATAAATTTTACTTGGTAAAACTGCTCTTAGACAACTTTAATTGGTACCATTGGAAAGAAAACCCCAAAAGGTTTTATTTACACTGGTTTGAGTACGTATTTGCTGTTTTTTAAGTCAACTGTTGTAGGTATTGTGTAATGCTTAAATTTGAAGACAATAAAGCTTGTTAGGTGCTGGATTATCACATTAACCAGTTTAGTAAAAAGATGTTACTAATGGCTGCCTGGGACTGGATTCGGACAATCATTCAGACATCCGCGCCCAATCCAGTCCCAGGCAGCCATTAGTAACATCTTTTTACTAATGCGGCCATTTGTTTTAAAATTCAATTACTACTAGTGAATAGAGTGGTTACTAAGAGGATTTTCATTAAACCTGGCACTAAAAAGTGGTTGGACACTAATAAAGTATTGGTTAATGTGATAATCCAGCACTTAACAAGCTTTATTGTCTTCAAATTCAAGCATTACATAACACCTACAACAGTTGACTTAAAAACAGCAAATACGTACCCAAACCAGTGTAAATAAAACTTGTTGAGTTTTTCTTTCCAATGGTACCAATTAAAATTGTCTAAGAGCAATTTTACCCAGTAAAATTTATAATCAAAATCAGGAACATCATTTGTAATAACCCTGTATTTCCAGTGATTTTCAACATACTCGTAGTTTTGAAATACCAATGTAACAAAAATTAACTTTTGCAATTTAAAAGAAAACAATAGCTTCAGAAATATATTTTAAAGCTTCTTACTCTGCATACAAGCGTCAGAATAAAGGCGTCTAGAAAATGCAGGGTCTTCATTATATCACTATTAGGTTTCACCCACATCCTCCCTTCCTGTCATGTCCCATTTTACATTTTCTGCACTGCGAAAGTAGATTTTGTTCACACCCACTTCCAGTTGAAACCCTATTTAAATATACATGTATATCAGTAATTAATGTACGAGTATGTGTGATTTTTTAATTGATATATAAAAGATAAAATGAAATACTTCGGATATTATTCGGAACAACAGCTGATTGGGCAGAGAAACCCGTGTTTAATCTCAAAATTATCTCGATAGTCCGATTATTTGATGAACAAAGGAGTGTCAAAACATAACCCTATATGAAATGTCTCAAGAAGGCCATTCACTGCGTCAAGCGTGCCACTACTACTGAAGGTTAAAGCAAAGACAATGTTATAGTAGCGCATGACTGAAGCAGCCAGCTCAAAATATTTGAGGCAGTCCATGCACAGAATGCGCTCCGAGGACTGTCATGTCCCTCCGCCCTCGACTTCCTACGCTCTAGTTTGCCCGATGTTGAAACCCTATTGTGACCGTTCGATTGCCGGAACAGTCGATTTTGTGCATGCGTCAGACTCTGTTCGTGAGCTGCCTAAACTATGTTGAAATGGCTGCCTCAGCCACGTGGCATATATGCGCTATCTTTCTTCTATAACATTGTCTTTGGTTAAACTTAGGTTAAGTAAACATGCGTTTTCATCAACAAAAACGCTGAACCAACCTTCCAAATTTGTTACTGTTGATGAGCTTAAGGAATCTTACCACCAAGTGACCGGAGGGATTCAAAGATATATTTGTGCTGCACAAGGTCTAAAGAGTTTTCTATTATATATCAATCTTCATAGCTATTATGGATAAACCATAAAACAAAAGTACTCTTTCCGTAACTAACTTAGAATAAATATGTGCTGTATATTGAAAATCTCCCTAATGTAGTTTGTACAAGGCTTCCCCCGTGTACGGATCGGGCTTATGTGTAAAATTGTCAGGAAATATTGTTGTAGATTTTTTAGTTGTCCAAATGTGAGTTTTCAAAGCTGACCTCTATAAAATGTTGATCAAAGACCTCTATAAAATATGTTGGCTTCCTTTACCTTTGACCGGTTTAGCTTCAGCGAGTCCAATACATCCGAGTGTAAAACAGCCTTTGCAGCTGGCGTAGACGACATTATACATCTAATATTTTTGATCAAAGAAACCTTCAAAACTGTATAATGTAGAAATCGACAGAAGTAATAATAAAAATCAGTTCAATATAACTCAAATTGACTGAAATATCAGAACATTAAGGTTGGCCTTCAAACACGGAGGTGTATTAGACTTGGCACTAAAAGTTTAGTTTCATTAAAGTTTGTCGCTTCGAAAAGCAATCAGAACTTATTAGAACTCTAGGCCTATGTTATAACTATTTTTTATTTCTGTCCACTGGAACTGATTTATTAAAAGGCGCAGATATGTACAGCCTATAATTAAATGCATGAGAGTAGACGAAAGGTAGAGTTTGCCCCAAAAATATACATGGTGTAATATCCGGACAAAGCAGAGATGTCATTAGAGTAAACCTTGTAAAATGTTTGGCCCCTGGTATACTATGATAATTATGTACTGATTTAACAATATTTTCTCGCATAAAAACCCCGGTGGGAGCAAAAGTAAGATTTTAAATATATATGGGGTTGTTTATTTGTTACTGTTTACTGCTATTACACGACATTACGTGACAAGTTTTCAAAAAGAAGGTCCACAGGTTTCTTAGATTTTTATATCTTACATAGTAGAATGTACACTCGTTGTCAAAATATACCCTTTAAATAAATAAAAAAGGACCGGGAAAAGTTACAGGATAACTTTGATGATTTGAGGTTAGGAGCAGAAATAAAGTGGGGGTTTTAAAACACGACATTGTAGTACCTGATTTAAGTCTTTCTGCAAATTTACTAAATTGCAAATAGGCATCGTAGTAAAAATCCAAAGTGATATTTTCATACATCATACATTAGTACAAGACTTGACATAATGGAAAAATAGACTCTAAGATTTCAAAGTAAAGGTTCTCAATTTGTTAAATATACATTTCTTGTAGTTTTTTGCTATACAATTACACAATATTCTTTGTTGCAGAACATTAGACCTGATTCGCTTCATTGAAGCGGAAAACCTGCGTTATTGCTGTTAATCAAAACATATTTGAGGTAAATTTAATACTGAAATAAACTGTAGCTCGTCAAAGTAATCCATTAGTGCAAATTGTAACACAAAAAGAACATCGGTAATCGGAATTATAACACCTCGCAATATTTTCAATTGGAAATATTGATTGAACAGACCCAAATGACTCTCTTTAATTCAAAACCGTTTTAGTGTATTATTTTAAGATTTGCAACATAAAAAACATATTCACAAACACTTTGGATTAGTAGTGATTATTTCCATATTAAAAAGGCAAAGCTTAACAGTTTGAACTCAGCGTTACGAAACCTCCTTTGATGAAAACCACATAGCCAAACTTTATTTTAAATGAAACAATATTATTCAAAATGTTATTTGGGGCTTTCTTCAGGTGCCACAAATTTTCGAAATTTAAACCATTAAGTCGAGTGTGATTAACGTTGACTAGTTTAATAGTTGCAGTTAAAAGAATGATTTGGTTTTAAAAGCTGCGTTTTTGATCAACGTATCATTAGATGTTACCTTTGGTTTATCCTCTAATGCACTCGTTTAGGTAAATTATAGTTTTAAATAGGTTTTAACAACGTGTTTTCTTTTCTCATTGTATTAGTTTATAGACTTTATTTGTAAATACGTAGAAAGACGGCTTCTTACGTCAGTCTTACTTTATGAAACAGCCTTGGCTTATGGTATACAAATCATTTGAATAGTATTTATAGTAACTCGTACAGTTAATATTTGTGAGAAGTAAAAGTGTTTATACACATTCACGGACAAACTAAATTTGACGTTTGCTTACAGTTATATTTTTAATGTAAAACTTTAACAATAGTTCCCGTTGGTTTAAACTGAATCGATTATTTCTTTATTCAGAAACATCCCTCTAATTCGTTACTTTCATTCTGAACTTCTAACTTCATTCGCAAAAGCTGATCATACAGAGACTGTGGACAATAAGATTAGTCTGACAAATAAAACAAACCCAGCTGAAACCGCAGACGATATTTCTCAAATAAAGCTGATCCCGACCGCACGGTGGTTGTTGCTATCAATGCTCACCAAGGGGTGGTTGAGCTACCCTTGCGCATGCTCAGCCCGGACGACACCACACCTAGCGTCAGACGCGTTCTAGCGCTCACGCTATACACTTCGTCGTCATGCACAAAGCCCGGTCAGTGCTGTCAGTCTGAGAGCGATTAGCAACAGTGTCGGTCCGAGTAGTGAACCCTGTGGCACTCCTGTGAAGAGCGACGGCCCAGTGGCGGAACCTTGGGGTACCCCGGGAGATGTGTGCGCGTAGTGGTTACGTAACTGAGTGTTAACTGACGTTCGTAGTAACACTACCGGTTACTCTATCCTCTGGTTTGTGTGATGTGCTGTGGTGGATTAACTGCTTGAACTATGAGGAATAAGTGCCAACAAACACAAACGTTTGTCCTGAGACTGTGTGGGTATGCGGCTGTGTTTCTCGTCTTTATGCCAGGTATGTGCATTTTGTTGATTGTTCATTAAAAATAGAAAACTATACCAGTAATTAGAAAACATAATTTTAAATGATAGTAACCGTATTTTTTACTGTTACTATCAATTTGAACTGTTAGAATGTTATTTTAAACAAAATAAAACTTGGTCGTAATTTAGTAAAACTAGTTTCTTGTAATAAAAGCTGTATAAACTCATAAACAATAAAAACTAATAATTTTGTATTGTGCTTTTTGTAAAGGTCGTGCAGCTTTTTCATTCAGGGAATGTTTATAGGAAAAACTACTTGATGTTGACTTTAAATATGGCATAAGAAATAAATTGTTTCAGGTTAAATTGGTATGGTGATCACTTGTGTTATATTGTAGTTAGACCAAGCAATTACTGTAGAGCCCAACTAATAAGACTAAACACTAACGATTCAGATGCAAGGATGTAAAACAAGGAGTAAATTTCAAACATCTTAAATTCTATTTAAAGCGTCATCCCCATTTTGAATAAACACCCAAAAAACGGATAAATATTTCAGACTAGTTATAACCTCTAAGCGTCATTATTACTATTGATTATTTGTTATTTCAACTGCATTGCTAATTGTCTTAAACTAATTTGTAATATAAACAAATAATATATTAAAATTTTAACACTTCGTTTACTAAAAGAAATAATTTAAGAAAACGTACTTACTTAATCCTATCTTCTTTAACTAGTCTGTGTTGAGGCTATAAAACAGCGTACGTACCTAAAAAAATCCTAAAGTAATGCTTGTAGTAACGCAAGAGCGTTACGAGTATGTGTTGATATTCATCGTTATGAAAAGTAAAAAAACGACCTTATTAAATAGATCAAACCGAGCAAACAATGTTTAGAGAATATTCAAAACTTTAGAATTTAGAACTTTAGACTTTGGCATCTTTTTACCAAGTACATTTAAAATGTTCGTTTTTCGAGCTATGCCGAGCTTAGGACCATATTATAGTGAACTGGGACTCGTGGCGTGGTCCTGTAATCCAGCTTCATGGAGGTCAGGTTTTGAGGATGATATAGGTCTAAAGCGGCTCAGATAGTCTCAGTGATCATCTGATGATACCCGCATCAACTCCCACCATCGTTTAGACATATCAGATCATGCCGTTGGTCCTTGTATTTCCATTGGTCATTGGGCTACTAATTAATGAGCCATTCTAAGGAAGAGTCGGCCTTAGTTTGTAACAAGACTAAACCTCATAACTCATTACTACCACTCATCACACTCATCCTTCATCATTATTAGTATAATTATGTAACACATTTGAAGTTTCAATATCAATAATTATATGTCGTAATGATATGCCGTTTAAACACGGCGATATTTAACATGGAGATCTCTATGAACTGTGATAAAACTATAGTCATCATGTGTTGAAAAAAACACACTGGAACGGAGTTGAAACTTAACATAATATTATCCTAAAATAATTTAATTCGCTATTTTATATTGACACCTATTTACAACAACAATTTGTTTATGTAGTCGAGGATTCTGGTTAACATTATTAATATTACCGTTTATCTTACAAATCCACATCTAGCCGTTTTTTTCACCATGCAGAGGTAAAGATAACGTTTTGAAATATAAGTACATTTGTTTTATTTTACCAAATAGTATGTTCAGACAAAAAATTCAATTTAAGTTTTATATTACGCTACGTATTTAATAAAGTATATACCACATAAAACACAACCATGTTCTTTATCGTTTGATTCAACACTTACCAAATTGTAGCCTATTAGATAACACCAAACTGTGGTAGGCGACTTGAGGCGGAAAATTGAAATTCGGCCTTAATCTTTATACACTTTTAAATAAAATTAACTTAACCCAGCCACAATAAAATTCAGCCATTTAAACTTTTTAAGTTGTAATAACAGACATTATATAATTGAAACTTTCTAGCCACCACATTAATACCATGTGTGTCATACAACGGAGGTATGAGGGAAGAAGTAACAACTATATGGCTACTTTATGTCCCGGAACAATATACGTAAAACCTCTCACAAGGAAGATCGAGACACCCTGTATAACAAGGATGTCATGGGTACAAGTTACATTAGAAATATTAATGAGACTCACATCATTTAAATAAAGGCTAGTTGTTTTATTGATTCTTGTATACTGATTCATTAACGTGCTATAAATATGTTTTTATTCCACATGCAAACATACGCTGAATTGTTGAATGTATCCGTTTCAGGTATGAAACAAAAGTCCTAAGTTCTTACAAGAAAAATAACAACAGTTACTTTTTTCTCTAACTATAATAAGATCCGGCAGAGTATACTAGTAAACCCCATAAAATTAAAGTTGAGGTAGTGTTTTATTTTGAAAATATGTTACGAAATTCAATAATTACCCATACAGGTTTTAACCCTTCAAACCCCTTGTTTTATTATAATTAAAACAATTACCTTATTACTAAATACATTTGAAGACAGAAATGTTTGACCGAACCGGGACTTGAACCCGGGTCTCTCGCTTGCCGGGCAATTACGCTGACCACTACACCATTCGGGCCAAATTTATTCCTTCAAATTTAGAGAATTACGTAAATCTGATAGTTTATCCGAAACATGTTACTGTCAAATAGTGACATTAAATCAACAGCTGGAAATATTACGAACATAATTTAAATACTATGTCAAATGACTTGAATATTATATTGTTACGTTTGATATGTCGGTGAGATAAAATGCACGGAAAGAGTCAAAGCCTCTTCAAGCGCAGTGTTGTGTGTGAAGTTAAACGTGTTACAATAGGCGCTTCTCTCTGCCTCGTGCAGAATAACAATTCATATGATTTCCTTGGCATTTATAAAGGTTCTTCTCGCGCACACGTCTGGCGCCTTTACCCCTCTTCTCAACACTCGGGATGTCAAAGGCAGATGTTTTATATAATCTGTGGTTGAGCCCAGTATGACCATTCGACTGGGCAGTGGTTAGTTCGCTGTGAACCCGACACCATTTTGATTCCAGTATTGGTTAATAGAATGCGCTACTAGGCGTAGCTATTCACTTGCCTCCTCACGCAGCTGAGTGAACTGCTGGGGTATACTTGACGTAAAAAGGCCAAACGCCTAGAGCGGGAGTTGAACCCACAAACTTAAGCTCCGGAGGCGAGTGGCGTAGCTACTAGCAAACTGAGAACGAATAGCTATATTTATATTTTATATTTACATGTAGTCATTTGTACTATAATATTTTTTACTACCACTGGTAAGACAAGGTCCAATTCTGTAACTATACAATTTAAAATTTTAATAATTCACTAGCTGCGCCAGCTGGGGCTTCTGCCCCAGACCCCTTCACTCTTCGCAGCATAATTTCCCTTTTTTTGATACCCCACATCGATTTTAATGATTTTTTTATTTCTTGCCCTCCTTTAACCCCCCAATCCATATATTGTGCCCCGAACCCCAAAATCAGTAGGGTCTTTGGGTTAATGGTATACAGTGTCGAGTTTCAAACAAATCCGTTGATATTTACTAATAAATATTTACTAAAAACATGGGAATGGGGACCTCAAAACCCCATAAAAATAAAAATCTATATAATTTTATTCGTTTCCCACCCTCCACACACTAAGGACCATTTCTATTCAAAATCTGAATTAAGCCAGATTGAGATCTCAACACTCCGGACAACCCTAACCGAAATACTAAAGGATAATAATTGAAGTATTTATAAATTCGCCTAAAATGGATGATTTATAAGGTAATTTGTAGTTGTTTCTAAATGTAACAAAGTCGTTGGTTGATTCTATAAAATAATTTTTTACCAGCCTTTGTTGAACATTTCAAAGTGGGATTTGGTCCTAAGAATTTTTTAGTTACGAAAAGGGAGAAAACATTGGAATTTTGGCAAACAAAAATTGAGTTTCAAATATGAAAAGGGAAGTAATGGTCCAAATATCCAAAGAGATAAACGCATCACGGCTGGTATGTCCAAAGCGTAGTCAAAAATTCGTTCTGACTGCTGATTTAAAAAAATCAAAACTCATGATATTTTAGATTCAACACAGTTCCCTTAAATACTATGCCATACAAAATGTGACGATGTATTAGTTCGATATAGGCTGTTCTCAAAACATCTAGTTTACAATAAGATGATTATTTTCGTAATAAACAGAAACCAGATAAATATCTGTTTTCCCAGTTGCAGGACCTTGTTTTATTACAGTTACCTTGGTTGAGGGCCTGTACCATATGTTTTCGTTTTACAAATAAAATCAACATGATTATCCCAACTTAGTTTTTCTCCAGGTATAAACCTAGAAACTTAAAGATTTTGAGGCTCGTGAATGGTATTAATATTAATACAAATAGGTATTTTTACATATAAAAACCCAAAAATCATAAACATGTTTTTCATCTTAATTCTTAAGCTTTCTGAGACACAGCCAGTCAACCAGCTACTGAGGATGACTCTCCACAGCGAGGTCGAAACGTTTAGCAGTATTTGTAGTTCTTCAACTGTGACGCGGTGTTAACCGGAAGCCTTAGATATTAATGATGTTTTTCATCATTAGCTTTTAAGTTTAGGCTCTTAAAGTAGTGAAGACTCATACAAACGTACCAAGGACCTTCTCTGAGAATTGTTAAAAATAAATACTAAATAAAAGCCAGCACAAAATAAATAGTCCTGCAAGAACAAAACCACAACCTTTTCTCAAATAAACCAAATTCGGCAATCCTTCTCTTTACACACAGTGTGTAAGTAAAATACAGCTTTTTTGTAAAACACGTTTGTTTTGCAAAAACACCAGCGCCTCAAAGAAAAGGAAAGTTTCCTTTGAGTTCAGAGGGATGTAAATATTACAGTAAGTTGAAAATACAAACAGTGTTTTCGTAACAAGTTAAGGAACTTTGTACTTGTGGAGCAAAAACGTGCTGTATCGGCTCGTTATTGAGAGCCGAAACCCTTTCACCCCCTTCCCCACATGTAACCCCCTTCCACACCTCTCTTGAAATATCCAAAATGGCGAGCGATCAAGTTCCCTCAGCCCGCGCTTAATTCAATAAGGCAGCCACTTCGTTAACTTTGGTAAATGGAGGGAAAATTATTTCAACTAATCAAGCTTTGATCGTTAGTATTTTCTTGTTGAGTATTTATGTTTGTTTTCGTTGCCTGACGTTTAAAGGATTTCTGCGCGATCAATCTAAAAGGAGATTAATGGGTTCCTACTTTATATTAAATGACTGTTTTTAATATGTCAATGATGAGTAGAGGGGCAATTTAGTGTCATTGTAGATGTAGTAACACACTTGCGTGTCCGTATGGTTTGGTATACTTATCGAGTTTGAGAAATTCAAAACCCTGTTATGTCGGATGTAAAGGTAATTTTTATGAATCCCTCTTTTGACTGGTTATTCTATGAACAACGGCACTCAAAGTTCATTCTTAAAATGATGGAATTCTATTGTTGCCAAATCAAAATGTAATAACTCACAAATAACTTAGTTAATTTCTTGGCACTATGCAAAATATTTACAGTATAATATCACAGCGCAAAAATTTCATAAATTACGCAGCCTTCAAATTGCTATTTATTTTGCCAGATTCACATGGTTAGGACTTAAATGTTGAATATCTATATAATCTATAGGAGTTAAAGTGCATCAAAGAGTAATTTTCTTATTTTATTAGTATTAGAGTGAAATATTTACGGTTTTGTTTTTACCTACTGACCTTTGGAAAGAGAGGCAAAATTAAGAAATTTTAGAAATTTCTTTTTCATTAATTCAGAAAGTAGACAAATTCCTGAGCAAATTTATGTAAGTAAAAATGATGTAATTTAATTGAATTGGCCTTCAGAACAAATAGAGATTTTTAATCAAGTGTTACACTAAAAATTCAATACACTTTTAGTTAAATATTTTTGTTCAATTTTAAATAAATATCAATTGTTTGGGTATTTTGTTACTTTAGTTTTGATTCAAGCATTTACTCGAATGTGGAACTTAAGGTTTAAGGGTGTCTCATTTAAATTCTTTTTGAAATCTTGTAAACACACATCAGCGAAATTGCAAGTTCCCAATGTAACAATGTCTCATGTATTACTTACTACTACCTACTTCCTACTGCAACAGATAGTACTATCAACTATCTGAGTTTTTGTCAATTTGTCGGAATTTCCTGTCACTAGATTGAACCGTATTGCGAATATTCAGTTTAAAACAGCTGTTCGCGCTGTAAGGGTTAAACAACGGGGCCAAACTAAGCTTTGTACCGGGCTGAAAGGATGAAGCTTTGATTCATTACTCTAAATGGTCCAGGCTCGTTAGTCAACCTTTCACAACAAGCTGATGAGAAAATGAACACCGTTCTTTCTTAAATTCCTCATTGAAATGAAATTTAGTTTGTAATTGTCCTTAGTTTGAGACTTACTCGCTGTTTTAAGGCTTTAAACGCAATGGGTTGTTAACGCTTAAATAAAAGAAAATATTAAGGTAAGTAGATAGCGCATACGTGACACATGGCAGGAAAATCAACATATCGTAGTGGAGACATCCTACGCACAAAAGGCGAGGCTGCCGTATTTTGCCATCTATCTCCCATCTCGGCTTCACATTTTCGAGTTTGTCCGTATGCGATGACTTCAATGTGACCAAATCGTGCAATTTTTGAGAATTAGCGCGTGCGTCAGTCGCTCTACTTGGGCATTCAAAGAATTTCCTCGCAGCGCATTCTGTAAGTGGAATGCCTCAACTATGTGAGTTTTCTGTCTCAACCATTCGATATCTCGGCGCCATCTATCTATTGTAAAATGTGCTTAAAAACACATAACACAGGTTTGGTGTCGGGTTAGAACCTAGAAACCTTAAACCAATTTTAAAATATACACATTTTAAAATAACACTGTTTAGAACACTGTCTGCGTTAGTGCTTAAAGTTACCGTCAGGTTTGTACTTAACGTCTTCGCTTTCTTCGGCATCCGAACTCAATATTATACGCGACCTAACGCCATGGAATGCTAGAAATGTAGGGGTTATGAAAAATAAGCAAAAATCCGGTTGTGATTTGGCTGCCGATTACCAGACCAGAATGCCTGAGGGGCTCTCACAACTAGACCCGATTGTGACTCCTAATATTAATCTTAATACGTTTCTTTTAAGGTTTCTTCATTTTTACATGGGCTAGTTGAAATCTAAGCTAGCTACAAGTACGTGCAATCGACATGTAGTGCGGCGTTCTCCCTTAGTTTTGACTTAGCAGCGCACTTAGACACACTAATTGTACCTGTAGTTTCTTTATAAATATTAACGGCTTAGCGTTCTTTACTTGGGAAAAGTTTTATACATTGCTCGTTCAAGTACCCTATGTGGGGAGTGGATTTGGTAAAGGAACCATTTTCAAGGAACCCTGGAGCAAAGGGAAATGCCTAATATGGGATTTCACTTGCTCTGACACCTTCGCCCCAAGCGATGTCAACATGACAAAAGATAGATCCGGAGCCGCAGCAGAGTTAGCTGTCACAAGAAAACATTCAAAGTATTGTGGCATAAAGTCTAGAGGATTTCTTTTGGTCGTGCTAGCTGTAGATACGATGGGGACATGGTGCACAGAAGGGAAAGAATGGATCACAGAGATTGGTGCCAAGCTAAAATTGAAGACCGGTGACTCTAAATCCAAGAGTTATCTTGTGCAGAAGATAAGCATGGCAATTCAGAGAGGAAACGCTGCCAGCATCCTGTCATCCTTCCCCAAAGAAGAAAATTTGGAGGATGTATTTTACCTGTAGATGGGCCTATTATTTCTTTTCCTTATATACTGTTTTACATTATTGTTTATATACTATACAAATAAAATATATTTATCACTCACAAAAAAATTAATATTAGCACTAACATAACAAGCAAATATATTGCAACCTTCCCGATAGAAAGGTATTCGCATTAAATTACTTACCGAAGCAAGGGTTAAGTAACATCAAATGCACATTAGCCAAACCTTGTGTTTTGTAACCGCTGCAATCATGTGACAATCAAGGGCTAATACCCAATATGGGCCGTGTTCATATTGTAAAGCAATATTCTTCCAATATGAAGGCTGTACTGTATTTGCTTTCTATACTCGTGTATGAAGTACTAGTGTATGAACACGCCAAAAAGGTGCATGATGTTTGTGGGCAGTACGAAACGAAGTGTTTATTTTTGTGGTGGAGTTGAAATTAAAGTCTACTCTTACATTTGACCTCTTTTCGTTATACAACATACAATAGTTAACAATAAATTACAAAATATTGAATTCACTAAGAAATAAGGAAAACAATAGTTATCAACGTATACAACTTTACAATGTTATTATTCCTGACATAGATCAAAACAGAAACTGTTTTATAAAAAGCTAAAATTATATTAAACTTTCATCTTTTTTCTAATACATTCATATCAAATTAACACATTTGCAACTACACAAGTCACTTAAGCACCACCTTGTGCGCATCACCTGTGTAACCAACTCTTTATCTCCGCCCCAAGAGGAGGTATGGCTTCACTGTTTAAACCAATCACTAAATATGAAGTCGGAAGCCTCTTAATCCAAGTTAATCTTCCAGTATTTTGCTAATGAAAAGCCATCCTTGATTCAAGCATTAACATAACTTATATTCACAGATAAGCTAAATTAATATCCTAAAATATATGAGTTAAAGAGTAATCAAGGTTTCCTAACGGAGGAAGCCACTATGGATAAATGCCAGGTTATTATTTGGTGCTGGCGATGTTACGTGCTTATATGTAGCGATGTGGCGTCCACGATGTTGCAGGTAAATCGGTACATCAAAGTTCATCTACGCAGTATTGGGTCTAGCCTCCAAGCTGAGAAGACTGTACATAAATAAATGGTTTATTGCAAAAAACATGTGACATATGCAATCATCAGTTCTATTTTTGAAGCTAAAGTTTCCACACATTCTAACAATGAAATCCCGTTGACATTTTTGACATTCACTCTCTCTTATTAATTCGAATTAAACCACTCTAGTCCCGTAATTAGACAGTGTGTTCCGACTTCCGCGATTTCCCAGTCGTGTGCTATAAACTCGTCTGTATTATAAAATGCTTCTGCGGCCAAAACCTTTTTAGACGAGTTTTAAAAGCCTTGAGCTCCTGGGCACTTTTGATCGAATTTGGCAACTTGTTGACGAGTTGAACTCCTACTTGAGAAGGTAAACGTTCATGAACTGCCGTTCTGTGTCACCCAGTTCGGTAGTTTCCCTGCCTCTAGTTTCATAAGAGTGAATGTCACTTCCTCTTACGAGACCGCATTTTGATTTGAAAAATAAAGACACGTTTCAAAAATATAGAGTCAAGGTAGCGTCAACAATTTCAAACTTTTGAACTACACGACTCTCGCTATCGCAGTTTTGCAATGATTCGGACTTTTTTTTGGAGAATGAAAACTCTGGCAAAACTTGATTTCGAGGATCCGCCCCACAAAGCCAATCCGTAGGATAGGTGTAAGTAGATTACTCCGCGTAATACGCCGTCATCAGTACCTGAATTGGGCAGTATTCGGCCAGTTGCCTTAAAACATAAATGCCTGAGGATAGTTTTGAACAGCCACTGTCTACATGGCATTCCCAGGTCAACCCTCGGTCGAGGTGTATCCCCAAGAACTTTGCTGAGGAGACCTATTCGATCTCAGTATCGCCCAAAATTACTGTTGGATTGCTATCTGAGACCGTCTGTCGCAGAACAAATTGAATAAAAGTTGATTTGGTTGGATTTGTTTTGGGATTGAGCTCGTTGAAATGCTAAATTGTACTGTTGAGCTCAATAAATGAAAGAATTTCCAATTGTTAGTTTGAAGATGCTTTGAAATAGAGAGTCGTGTCATCTGTAACTGAACTATAGAAATCTATCTTAGAATCTTCATTTCTATTGAAGGGAAACATTAGGCTAGGCTACTGATTATGGCTTGAGATTACGTGACTACTTAACGCAAGAACACGGTAACAATTAACAACATATCTTAGAATAATTTATTAAATACACCGAATTATAGTAAAAGTCCATTTACTCATCTTTAAAATCATAGTAGTCTAAGTAGGACCGTAAAAAAGTATTTATTTGAGAGAAAACAAACGATAAATGACCGGAAATCTCGTCGGTAACCAAAAGCAGGTCAGCAAGGTACGCGCTGGTTGGCCGCACTCCAAACAATGTTTGCCGAGGAAAACACTGCCCAATTTACGACCTTTCTTGACAACGTGGTCCCTTGCAGTCTAACAAAACCCCAATACGATGAAAACAATCGTTTTTCAATATTCTGGTAAGAAATAGGCTATAGACACCGATAAACTTACGACTTGAGATCCCCCCAGTCAGTATCTGTCTAGTTAGTACCTGCTCAGATTACTTTTGTTATTTTAGGTTTTGTGCTATATATTAAATCAATTTATTTGTAAACCTTTAAACACTTTAGTTAAGTTTTCTTATCTTCTATTTAAAATATCTAATTTCCAATTACTGTATTGTATATTTGTAATTAGTATAATTTTATTGTATATATTTAACGTGGTTAAGTGGTAGAGAGGACTATAAAGTTCTAACTTCGCCACGTAAATAAAGACTTTTTCATTTCATTCATTTCATTTCATAACCCTAAAGAAAACAGCCGTTACCTATTACTCGTACTCTCCTCTTCCACTGCAATACAAAACAAAAAGTATACTTCATGAGAAAATGACAGCAAAGAATGATTTCCTATCGTCGGCTGAGGTTGAACCACATTATTTAAGAGTCACACAGTGTTTGTCTGTGGGTCGATACAAAGGCTGGTCTTTGTTGACAGTTCGGTATTTGTTTGGCTTCCTCTTCCCCATTCTATTGTCTTCGTCTTACTCCAAACCTTCGCCGGCTGTGTGCACTTATTGTTTTATTCATACTTATGAATAAACCTATGAGTAAAAACAGTTATATATGTCATTTGTATGAAAGCGTGTAAAATTTTCTGAATCTAAAATTTGTAAATCAATTTGCAAAAACGTCTGAGTTTACTAAATTGACAATCAGTGAATAGAGCGAGTTATTGCCGTAAATTCGTCAGAACTGTACAATGCACTCACGTCCAGATGTTTTTATTGATACGTGTCTTGAATAAAAATATCTTCAATACATTATTACGTTTTATCGAATTTTAATGATAAAACGTTCATGAGTCTCCAAGTTCAGTTCTTCATTTTGCAAGTTTCATAAACGTGAATGTCACTTCCCATACTTTGATTTGACTGACCACTCTTAGAGGGTATTTTAAGGTGAACATGGGATGAAGGTTGAGTATTCTTTATATGAATTATGAGGTGTGGTCTAAGTACGAACTAGGGCCGACTGTTACCAGATTGTATCTTTGATTAATCGCTCAACGACCAATGGAATGGACCAACGGCTTAACGTGACTTCCAAACCACGGGAGGTGTGTCCGAAAAGTATGGGATCACATTTCGGACTTGAAAAGAAAACATGCTTTCAAACCTTAAGAAAAGCAAGACAATATCGACAATTTAAAATTTAGGAATGCTTATTTGGATGAACTTGTCCTAAGTAATGTTGCGATTGTTCAAATCCGGCGAAATCTGGGTTTTGTTAAGATCACCAAAAGGCAAATCCTTAGAATAGACCAGGACGTAGTGGTTATTTCATTATTTGCAGTCGTTAGCTTCTGAGTTGAGAAATTACATAATTTGATTGTTCCTTGAAAACGAAGTCGCCTGAGGCTAACCTATAAGCGGATAATCCCGTCAACCATTAATCAAGGAATATTCCAAGGAAACTTGTCGAGTAGACCGCTCCAGGCACAGTCTCGTCTAACAAGGTATTTGGCTTATTTGAGACAAACTGACACAAACTAAATAAAAATGAAATCTCTTATTGCTTTACGGGATAAATAGAATTTACGAATGTGTTTAACATTATTGTTTGATATTAGTAAACTGCCAAGTTGATTATTTAAAAATAGTTAAGGGTGGAGTAACACCTCAGAGCATACCGCTCTATTTTCCATTTAAATTAGTATAAAAAAGTTACGTGTCCTTTAATATTGCGTGGAGAAAAACACGCTTTCGTTCAGCGTCTAAACCAGGTGTAGTCGATAAAAACTGCACAACATTTCCCACCTTGGTGTGTTGTTGCGAACAAAAGTGATAATTGTCTAAATCAAACCCTGTTCGAAGCTCATTTAAGTGTCAAACTAAATCACTATTTGAGATGCCGACCACACTCATGAGGGTAAACGTCCCTTTTTGAGGTTACTTACACCTTAAATAATTTGTAAATGCACCATTTTCATTAAATTTTATCTAATTTAGATCAAGTTGAGTGATGAAAAACTGCGGTCGGTTGATACTTAGTTGAACGAACGCATCGACGTGTCTTAAGTAAAAAAAAGTAAAGGTAAAATTTGTCTTGTCTAACGAGGCGAAGTTAGGACTTAAAAGTCCTCTCTACCACTCAACCTCGACCCTTACCTAGCATCACCGTATAGTCACATTACAAATTGTAAGTGGTGACTGCGGGGATCGAACCCGCGCCACCGGAGTGATGACCTCCGGAGTCGCGCGCGATACCAAACCGCCACGGATCCGCTAAAGTACAGAGTGATCCATGAATTTCAACCCAAAAGTGAAAAGTTACAAAACTGAATGATATCACTCACAATGAGTTGTTTCCCAAGAAACTCTGGTAAAAGAAACACTTGGCGAGGAACAATTTGTAAAGTGGCTGGTTGTTGTCCCCCGAGTGCTATGTACTTGCAGCAGCTTGCCAAGGTACATTTACATAATTAGCAACTGCTTGTTCCCACTTTGTAAATGCCACGAGACTTCATTCTCTTCTGCATGTTCTTCGCAAACAACATTTATAGCCTTGGATAAAATGATCGTACGTAGGAAAGAAATACGTTTTTCGTGTTTTACGCCTGCGGTTATTTACCGATGTTGTTACACGGTCTTGTTAAGTAGTCAGTGGTTTGGGAGTTGTGAGGCTGGGATGTTTTTTTCACAAGCTTAAAGATGCCGTAGTTTTTGAAAACCCCTGTTGATTTTGTCACTGAACTGTGGGATGTTCGAAGCTGCGACTATGTTTGTTTATAATTCCTATAATGCTTGTAGCAATCATTGGGTAACATTTGATATTTCCATAGACAACATGAACGGAGGTAAAGTTATTTAACGTGAAAAAACATTGGCCTACCTTGGGAGTGGTCAGCAAAAATGTCCATTTATGTGTACCTGAAAGACAACATTCGGGTTAGTCCAATCCATTCTGAAACATTGAAATGTAATACAAGATATTTGAAATTGATAGTATAAATATTTAATACAATCATTGTTTCCTAATTACCAATTTAAGCTAAACCTTGAGCAATAAATACCAAGATGGTACTGTTAGGTCGAAAGATAGACTTCATAAACTTCGATAGATAAGACCGGGCACAGTTTATTGGGTTGGCTTGGGCACGTTTATACAACTTTGTTTAGTCATACTCGAAGTTATGTTACTGGACTCTGGCCAAAGAACAAAATATCTTAGGCTAAATCTATCAATTGTTACATACTTATCATTGAAAGTACTAAGCTTCTAGCCAAAACCTACTCACTATTGTAAACAAATTATAAATACAAATGATTTACTACAATTTTTCTAAAATCTACAACACGTATATAATTTGCAATGTAAACCATAAAGTACACACAGAACACATTAAAATCAAGCTAGTTATAAAAACTGGAAAGAAAACAATCTTGCTTGGCAAACAAAAACAGCTGACTCATAGACGATCTTAACTTCAGTTTGTCTGAGTAAAGATATCATTATGGTACATGCACACGAAAGCCTTGACGTTTTCATTTGAATCAAAATACATAAGACATGAATCATAACCGGTCATAGTTAAGCCATACGTGTAGTTCATATCTTAGTACTTCGTTTATTACTAAAGAATTTTGAAGACAAAGTGTTTGGACCGAACCGGGACTTGAACCCGGGTCTCCGCTTGCCGGGCGGTTATGCTAAACCACTACACCATCCGGCCCAACTATTTCTGCCTTAAAATTTAGACAAGTACTTCTTGCCGGATGGTGTAGTGGTTTAGCATAACAGCCCGGCAAGCGGAGACCCGGGTTCAAGTCCCGGTTCGGTCCAAACATTTTTGTCTTCAAATTTCTTTAGTAATAAATTAGCTTTTTAGCGTTTATACAAATTAAGATCTTAGTACTTTGTTTAGATAGGTTAAAAATAAACATGTAGATCCTTGTGCCCAGATTGAAACAAAACGCTTCATAGGCATTCGATAAAACCTCTGAAAAAGTAAGGTTCAACAAACACTGTTTATTGCTGTTCGCCAATACCTTTGGAACATTAATTGTAAACGTTACTTGCAAGTCAAAGGCATGTAATACGCCTATATTTCAACATTTAACTATCCATAAATATAAACCATAGTTCAAGTTGTGTTGCAATACGACCGATTTTAAGTACAAGTAGACTTCAAACAAAGGTCGTGTTATTGCGAAAGCTCAAAGTAAACTCTATCTTGCTAACAATAATAGCAACCAGAACTGTTATGTAAGTCGCAGCCTGTTCGCAGGTAATGAAATGAAACACCTTCGCAGGAAAGCGTCTTTGATCTGACGATATTGTTCTTAGAATTCACTTTGTTCATCTCTATTTTGTATACATTTAAATAATAATAGTTTTTAAATTACAAGGAACGTTTGCTAGCTTATATTTTGCATATTACACGCAGGTATTTGCTAATAAATAGTTTATTTAATCATTAGGTCATTTTTGATAAGAACTCGCATGCACGACAAATAACGTTAAACGAGCAAAGATAAAAGACAAAGGTATTTTTCCCATTTGTACTGAATATATGATGTATACATTTTGCTGAAATAGGCGTGTACAAACTGTAACACTAAATTCCAAAATCAAAATAGAAACCAACTTTTTGTAGGTTATCGTTTCAACGGACTTGTGGTGGATAGGAATCGTGCGCGACTCCGGAGCTGATCACTCCGCTGGCGGTGGTTCGATCTCCGCAACCACCACTTACATTTGTATTGTGACTATACGGTAACGCTAGGTAAAAGTCGAAGTTGAGTGGTAGAGAGGACCTTGTAGTCCTAACTTCACCTCGTTAAACAAGACAAACTTGACCTTTTTAACAAAGTAAAGCTTAAGCTCAAAAGATATGCAGTGTTTCTATTGGCTGGCTATCGGTTAAATTTTCAACCACCGGTTAAGGCCTAATCTTAGAAGATTCCCTAGTCTGATTTGTATTGTTTACTTAAAGAAACAACTGTTGTTACGCTAGTTCATTCTGAACACAACATCAGTTAGTAATTCGTATCGATTTGAAATAGAATATTTCTCAGATATTAAGCTAAACCACGTTTAGATCGATAGTGACTTCTTTACAATAGATCGATCATTCAGATCGAACAAAACCATTGGAACAACTGATGTGCTTGCCAAATAGAGATCATTAAAATGACATTTTCTCCCTAGGGAGCAAATCAATTAAGAACCAAAACAATAATTCATTTTCCTAACAATATAAGTGCAACTTTAGCTTGTACTACATTGTTTAGCAATGTACAGCAACGCCGTTTTGTTTTAGCAATGTTTAGCTTGTAATACATGTGTCTAGAGCTCTGTTTTTAGAAATAAATGACAAGCCATATTAAGCTATGCATTTGCCAAATATTTTATTTTCACAAAACCCGTTTCTAGAATTTTTTATAAAATAGACGTATACAGGGTGTTTATAAAAGGGTGTCACACACTTTTTGGTTGGGTTTATTAGGTCAAAATAAAGAGTAAAATATAAAGTTGCCTTTTTTCGAAAAATGCTTCGTTAAACATATAATTTCGATTTTGTTTTTCATTAATTACTTATTTTCCCCCACGCCACTTTTGCGATTTGGCTGAAATTTTATTTACATTTGTATCAATTCTAGGTAAGACCATCTTTTGAAAATAATAAGCAGTAGGATGTAGCTTACTATTTCAAAATGGTGGCTTATTTATAATATGTTTATAATTGTTTGTGTCTAATACCCTAACTAGAGACGGTAAAGTTAACAATAAAATATACAATTTTGAACAAAATTGTATAATTTTAACAACAAAATTGGTGTTTTATAAAATTGCATTACATATTTAAAAACAAGTACACAGTTTTGAGTTTGTTTTTGAGTTAATCGTCTCCCACGATAATAAAGACTTAAATTTAATAACATATAATAGACTTACGTTTTACAATCTCATTGAAACTTTGGCCTAGATTTACTCTACTAATACCACTTACGAATCATTAGTTTGAATATATAGGTGAGCAGGCAAATGTACTGCAGTTATGAAATAATAACCATTAACAGTAAAATAAAGCTAGTTTAAGTGCCGAGACGGAGCGATATTACTTCCTAGTTTATGGACCATAACCGGTCAAATGACTCAAAACTAATGGGCTGATTTACTCTTAGTAATACTCACTGAAAACGTTGTTTTCTAAATACTAATCTACGAGAAACTTAGTAATATTTATGTTAGAATGGATTTTGTAATAAAAGTGAACTAAACGTGATGTTAGTTAATTTTCAAACTGGCTTCAAATAGGTTATTCAATAATAGCCATTTTATTTTTGTTTCTATATGTATATACTCCAATTTGTTTTAAAGAGTAGTAAATACACTTATAAAAGTTCAGTTTTTGTAGATATGGTGTTGAAGGTGGTTCATTTATTATTAAACTGATTGGCAGCACACCTTCTTTTATAATAAAAATAAAACTATTTTTATTAGAAAAGAAGGTGTGCTGCCAATCAGCATTTAATTATAAAAATTCAGGTATATTTCAAGTTGTTTAAACTTAACGAAAAATATATCGTCTATTGTTTTATGGTGTATTTTTTTAACATTAAAACAAAGCTCTTTAAATGAGTCATGCTGTATAAGTCAAGCTATTATTTTGAAACATTTAAACATGTTTTATACTAAAAAATCAAATTACAAAACTGACTATATACTACCTTTTTAGAGCAAATACCACTGAAGTATAAGTAAAACGCGTGCATAAGCTAAAAAAGTAACTATAGGTGGATTTGAAAATAAAACAATAAAGAAAAAATTAAATTATTAAAACAAGAAAATTATTATTAAGATAAATTTGTACAACTAAATAATTATAGAAACTTATTTTGCTGTACTTTTTCGTTTTTCTTAAAAGTGCTGTATAAAGTCTATTGGCGTTATGTGAATAGGACAAATTACATAAGAGTTTAGTTTACCGGATGTAACGCCACAATGATTCCAGGAAGTATGATTGTTCGCTTGTTTATGAACTGTAACATTGCAAATGACAAGGGACGAATTGGATCATTAACTAGTTGTAACGCTCAAACTACAAATGCCCTAATTAAAACAGCACAATAAAGCACATTTCAGTACACAATTTGTGAAGTATTTAGTTATAAGTACTGAAATTGCTTTAGATGAGAGTTTTTTAACTATACGTAGTAGAAAAAAGAACGAACTATATGTAACTTTGTCTCATTCTTTTGCTTTGATAAATTGTAATTAATGACGTATTACGTTTTTTACTATTTTTTTAAATCTGTATAGATAATGAACCGAAAATGTCAACTTCCTATATAGAACTAGGGTGTCTGCTACATGAAGGCAATCTGGGTTTATTACTGTGTTGTAGTGTCTAAGGTTTGTGTAATTAGAGGTACATTTCTTATTTTAAACGTTCTAAGGTTGTCTAAAGGCAGTTGCAATTTTTGGCAACGAATTTCGTTTTCAATACTGTTTAGTCTTTTTTAAGGGTGACATCTCCAAAGGTTCGAAAGTCACGTTAAGCCGTTGGTCCATTTCATTGGTCGCTGGGCTATTAACTAATGAACCAATCTTGGGAAAAGTCGGACCTAGTTTGAAACAAGACTAACACCTCATTCATTATCCATCAAAACACTCATCACACTCAACATCATCCCTTATTCACCTTAAAATACCCTCTTCGTCGGTGTCTTAAAGCAAGTTTAAAGGTACTTGATGAACTCTTTTAATTCCTTTCTACATTTTCCTTTTCTTCTATGTTTATATTTTTATAGTTCTCACTTCAGAGTATATAACAATAGCAAAAGCTAGAACCTAGGGTAGAACTATCAGACCCTCAGTTAAACAGACTGTATTATCAGACCTGAATGTTTCTGGTAGCGATGAAATGAAACAGTTCCGCAATAGTCTCTCTACACAATGACGTCACTAGCTAGGTGAAGTGAACACTTTGTTCATCTCACTAATCTCTCCTCCTTATTCCAACTGCTGCCATCAAACAGATCTGACATTTTATGGATACGAAAAATATTCTGAGAACGCACCATTGTTTTTTTCTGGATCAGCTGGTTTCACTCGATTTAAATACGAGTACACAAGTTTTTAAGCTTGATGGCAGGTTTTGAGCTTGAAATTGTAGAAAGCTACGTAATGGTTAGCTGTAAGAGATTAAATAGGAAAATAGCTCTCATATTGAGATTTTAGTATGACTACAAAAGGTGTTTTCCCATCATTAGTAGACAAGAATAACTCGACGTTTCGGGAACTGCTATCTAATCATGTATCCAGAACCGATGTAAACTAACAATTTTTACTTTTGTACTTTGGACGGTATGATAATGCAGATCCTAAAACGTCTTATTTCTTTTGGTCACTGACGGTGGAAACCGTCCGCAAAAACATTAAAATTTAAGGAAGTCTCCAATCTTTAAAAACTAAACTTCAAACAAAGAACGGACTTACGAAATAAAGATTATTACATTTAACAACAAACTGTAATACGCTAAATTTTTAAGTAATTTAGAATAAAACTCATTGTATGGGAACTAACATTAGTTTTTATTGGTCGAGTAATTCATATATTCTAGGCTATTTACGAAATGTTAAAAACTCCAAAAATAAACTATGTATTCTAAATACAGTACTAAACTAAACTTAACTCTTATAGGCTTTCGCGGCCGGTGTCACAACTTACTATAATCTAGTTCTTCCAGTTCACACCGCGTCAGAAAATCCGTTTCAGCCAATCAGTTACTGCAGATGGTACTCCACAGCGAGGCCGAAATACCTCGATCTAATTATTATTAAATATGGACGCAGTTTGAGCCGGAAGAACAAGACGATAATACTAAACCTTTTTTACTTGTATACGAGTTTCAAAAAACGGTATGCCAGATTAAGAACAAATACACGCTTTGCCATATTTTCGTATAGTTTTTAGAACAGACCATTGCTATAAGTATTCATTTCAGGTCTATAGATATGTTTACTATGTATGCTTTTGACTCAAACTGGTATCGATATAAATGTGTCAATATTTTGGAACGGATAAACATAATATCTAATAGTTTACTAATATTATTTCTTTACAAAATGTTTTTAGTAATTGGAAACAAAGCATAGAGACTTGATCTCAAAACTTATAATTGGGCACGGTAGGTTCTAAAAAGATGTCTTAGTCCAGAAGGCAAGAACAAAGCCTGAGCTGTTGAATAACCTGAGACCTGAGTCCGCATAATCTAATGAAACACTTTCTTCCATTGAAGAGCTTCTTCAATCTGAGAGTCTCTCTGCTTAGAGCTTCGTTCATTGCTGGCCTTTCAGTCTGAGGTCTTTTGCATTGCGGAAGGATCGATTGAAACGGAATTGGAAATAATGATAGTTCATAAAAACATCATAGGAATAAGCTTGTCGAGTCATAAAGAAACAATACGAAACTTCTAACCACGTTACGAGTCAGCAAATTTGTTTGTAATCAAAAAGAAAGACCAACCGTTTATTCTTTGAAGGTAACTTAGTACAAAGATGTATTGCAAGATAAGGAACGAATAATAGATCTGAGGACTGTTAGGTTAAAGTAATCGGATATGAGCTGAATACAATCAATTTCATAATTTTACAGTGAAACATTTTTGCAATAAAGTAGGCCTAATTGTTGAGTGTGATAAGAATTTTTCTGTTATGTTTCGGTTCGATGTTGGTATTCCTAAAACTCTTGAACAAACTAAAATTCAAGCAAAATAACATTTTAAACGAGAAGTTTCTTTTACACTTCAACCCACCAACTGTGGTACAATGCACAACTTTGGTTCTAACTGTTGAACACAGTTATTTGTTTGTCTTATTTACGTATGTAGCTTTGTAGTTCGGTCCAAATATTTTGTCTTCAAATTTATTTAGTAATAAATTAGCTATTTAGCGTTTAAGATCTCTAAATTTAATATTGTAAATATTGCTATTGTTGGATCTAAGGGTACAAACTTCAATTGGTTTCGAGTACGAAAATTAGACCTAATTTGTGCAAAACATATTTTTCACCATAAAGCTAAAACGGCGTACACCATCACTACCATTCTTTGAGGCAGTAGTGGTAGCATAGTCCACTAGAACTCAGGCAATACCAGACCGGCCAAATTGTTTCCATAACCGAGGTGTCACGGGTGGCGGTAATCCCCACTCTACCCTAGGGTACCAAAAGTAACATTTTGATTAACCTATTATTTAAAATAAAATGTATTTGTACTAATACATACACATTTGAAATAAAATAATTCCTGTGGACGTTAGTTTGACATAGTTGTAACTGCAGATAGAACTCTGTCATCTCCAAGGTCTCAGAGGTTGAAGATGACAAGGTTCTAACTGCAAAATGTGTGATTAAAAAATATTTTTAACTCAAAAATCTACATAAAAACAATGTCAAAGTGTTAATGGTAGATACCTAGTTACAAAATAAAATTATCCAATAAATAAATTAATAAATGTAGAAACTATAGAGAGTAAAAACTTTGAACACCTGTTTCTCAAAAGTAGGCTAGGGACAGTTAGAACCTTGTCAAACCAATGGAGCGTAGTGTTAACATAATTATTTAATCATTCAATGGCTACAAACAATTAGGCAAGACGCAGTTTCTTATTTAACCATTCAGACTTTACAGTCTATTAAAAATCCGGTACAAAGAACTCTGTCCCACGAAGCTGTTTGTAAACATGATTCGCAAATTTTCACCACGTAGTTCACTGAAAATCACTGTTCACTTCTTTTTTTGTTCACACTGCACTATTCATTTTCACAAGGACCGCGGCCCTGACTTGCGAACGTTTAAACACTGCACGCGGAACAAACTGACTGGTCGGGCTCTGAAGAGGCTGGTGGGACACCCGAGAACGTTCTAGACTCAATGGAAGGCAGATCAATGACGTTCATGGAAGTTTCTTACACTTCAACCCACCAACTGTGGTACAATGCACAACTTTGGTTCTAACTGTTGAACACAGTTATTTGTTTGTCTTATTTACGTATGTAGCTTTGTTTTTAACGTTGGGTAAAACTTAATATATGACACGGGTGGTTTTCAACAAGTTGTAAGAAAAATTAATACATTGTCATTTCAAGCTGATGTCAACAACAGATTATATCTAAGACAGAGCACTCAAATCATCTTTAATAAAACACAAGGCATTATTGTGCCCGTCGCCATCTGTGAAACACGAAACTATTTATGAATCCAATTCAAAGAGTCAGTAAAGTGTTTGATGTGCTAACACAATGAAACAGTTCTGCAAGAGTATCTTTTCACAACGATGCCATCAGGAATGCGAACAATTCCTTATCCCTCGCCAACCTCTTCTCGTTTGTTAAACTGCTGCTATCAAATAGATTGTACTGGTTAAATGAGTGACGTTTTAAGACGAGAAAAAATAAGTACACAGTGTTCAAAAGGTCACGTACATCAACATTACAATCAGGAAAAGTATGCATATGTGAACTGAATAATCTTTGTATTTTTATACTACTTTATAAAAACAATTTTACAACATATGTTCAAAATGGCTGCCTTTTTCGTTCGTTGAACACAGTTATGGCTCCTCCGTCTGTAATACTCCCACATTGATATTGTTTATGTCTGTAATAATGTTTTCTTCACTTCATTCAAAATGTGAAACTTATTTATGTACTTTATTATTTCAAAGTAATCCCAAAGAAATTATAATTACGATGATTAACAAATAACGATAATTAACGAGGGACGAGGTGGTCATAGTCCTTTAGTAACTATGTGTTCGACTAAACATTGACGTAAAATTATTGTATATACGTTGTTTCTTTGTATGTATGACAAGTGGCACCTTCCTGTTGCAACAAACAATATCGTTAATCGTTTTCAAGCAAATAGCTAATGATATATTTGTACACATCACTGTTTACTCAAGTTTAAAATGAAAGATTCCACTACTGGTTGACGTGATACTGCACACCAAACATCAATTTTCTGACTGTGTAGTGGTTTTGTCTTAAGACGCGAGAATTTCAAATCGACCAAATTCTAGAAATTTGACTACTGTGCATATCCTCTAAGATAAAATAAAACCGCGCCCCATCACTAAAAAAACGTGGTTGAGGTTTTCAATCCCATTTTTGTCGACGAATTATCAAATCTGTCTACGGCTCTTGTAGTATTTATCTGTTTTCACCAAACTATTCAAGAACTAATTTAGGTTAAAATTCTCCCTTCAACAGTATGTGTTGACTTATTATTGTTTTTGTCGTAATGTTGACAAACTTCTGGATTCAACTGGTGTATTTCAGACTAAATTGCTGAAGAATATAAATAATATTTAACTCTTTGCTGTTAGTTTGTTGTTGTTATGTAATTTATTTCCATAAGCGTTGTGCTCACTTCCGCGGGCCTTGGTTACTCATGATCAATACGGGCTGGCGAAAAGCCGGCTTTCTTTTATTTTTTGGAAGACAACGTCTGTGTTGGCGTCCAGTTCAGGAACGCTTGAGTGCCTTGGTCCGGGGGTGTGAGCTTAATTCAGTTGCATCTCAATTATTAATTTGCATGTACATTTATCTACATTTATTGCATTGTCTATAATTATTTTGTTGTCCAAAATTATTGTATTTTAAGTAATTTATTAATGTAAAGTTCAGTTATAGTTGTCTGCTGCTGTCTTCAAGCATGTTAATTTATTATGTACTTTAATGCTCTGTACAACTGGCGAATCTGCTGTACAAAAGCATTCAATAAAGAATTTATTTATTTAGTATACTAGGTAGGCGCTTTTCCTTCGATTCATGAACACTGTGCACGCAATATGCACGACACTTCAACTTCTTCATCGCTTTCTGAACATTATCATAGGGTATGAAATCTTGTGTTTATAATCTCCCTTATCCTTTTGAAGTTAACCTAACGTAACCTAACCCAACCTCAGCAAGGTTATCATCATCTTTAAATGGCCAGTCTTCCAATTCTCATTCCGTCAACAACTGAGTCAGTTTAACGGGAACGGGAGATAATTCTAGTTATTTCTTTCCAATAGCTAAAGGGGTTTACTAGCTAAATAAGCATTAGAATCTTTCAACAACAAATCCGAAGAAATGCTTCAAACTTTCCTATTTAGTAAAGCAGATTTCGTGGTCGTAAGTGCTTGAGAGGAGAACAAGAATTGTTGAAAACCTTGTAACCCGGGTCCGCATAATGTAATGAAACGCTTTCTTCGAGTGAAGAGGCTCTTCATGTTGAGAGTATCTCGGCATGGAGTTTCCTTTACAGCTTGACATTTAACTTGTTTGTGTAATGCTGTAAACCATTTATTTAAGCCCCTTTTTGGAAATGTGACATGTATAGAATCTGGCATATGTAAATAGGTGAAAAATAAGACAGCTATTACATTTTCCTAACTTTTTCTAAACTGAGTCCATGCATCGAACTATTTTAGTATTATTTGTTTATTTTGTTTTTAGTTTTTTGTTCACGATAGTATATTTTCTGAGATTAAAATACTATTACGGACGTTTCACATTGTTTTCGAGTGAATAACAAGTACACGACGTTTCGGGATGTGAAATCTGACCTCTTCTTCAGGTGAAAAGTAACCTAAACATAACCCAAAACATTAGAAAAAGCCTATTGTAAAAGGAATATACCTAGGAAAAGAGCCTGAAAGTAATCAGCGCAAGCCTAGAGGTCACCCACCACCAAATAGCCTTAATATTCTTTCCTTAAATTGTTAATTTTATAATAGCCATCCTAGAAAACAATACAGTTTGTACAAAGTGTTTACGAAGTTAAAAAAAAACAATAAAAAACTGCCAATTAACAGCTGCACACTGGCCACAAACCAATCTGTAATCTGTATACAAACTGTTAAATGTTTACAATTTTACCAAACGTGGTGTCCGTCAGCGTAATTTTATTTAAAGCGTCGATTTTCAATGTAAAACTCATTGCAACAGACAATAGTTGCGATAAAAGTAATCACTCCTGCAGGAAATTCTTCTTCTAATGACGTTCAACTTTGTTTCCTCTCACTAATTTCCTGTCGTTGTTTTAACGGATGCTATCAAGTAGATCTTGCGAGTTAATCGTGAATGTCGTTTTTAACCATTGTTGCGGTTAAGCTTTAAACGAAACACGAAGTTTTTTTTAAAGTTTGTAGGTAAATGTTGTTTTGTAGTTTTAACCATTACAGGGGGATTCACGTAAACTGCCCAAAACGGATTGTGGGCGAACCAGCAGGCCTGTATAGATGAAAGAAATTTAACATCTAGTGAACTACACGTGAAGATTACAGGATAAATCATTTTAAGCATCAGAAGTTGAACTATCATCGTTAGTGAACAAAAAGGATCACAACGTGTCGGGATCTGCAATTTGATCTCGTCTTCAGGTGAAAAACCCTCAACCATAACACAGAACATTAGAAAATGAGCTAGCCTAAATTAGTCAGCGTAGCTGACTAGTCAAACTCTACCAAACAACATGTAGTTGTTATGTCAAGCAACATATTAAATCTAAGAATTAAGGAATAGCCTAGAGAAAACAAAACTACAATATTACAAACACAAGCCACACCATGAAAGTAAACAAGTCACCGGAGTAAATTCAAAACGAATCACAAAACACGTCCACTAACTGAACGAGCTAAACCTAGACTAACTGGTTGGCCGGTGACAGGCCAATCACACTCACTAGCAGCAGGCTAGCCAACTGTAACAAAGTAACACAAAACCCTATTTATGCACAGCCAATGGGAGAAGGGGGCGGCTTACGTGAGTTAAGTTCTCGCCTGAAGACGGGATCAGATTGCACATCCCGAAACGACGTGATCCTTTTTGTTCACTAACGATGGAAAATGTCCGCAATAATAGTTCAACTTCTGAAATCCTCCCATCGTCAACAACAAACTTCAAACATTTTAAGCATTTTGCAATACAGAGTGTACCAGAAACTGTTGGTTTTAGGTTGTAATTGGCAATTTATCGTATTAAGTACATGTTAATTATTATCTTATTTGTTTCATCTTATTTCTAGATTTGTTGGGTGGCCATAGTCTTCTTAAGACGCTATGAGACGGTCAGTTGAAGCTTGATAGCTTGAAAACACAAATCGGAGTAGTTTTCTGACTAAAAGCAAACTAATAAAAAATTGAACCTTTCAAGATCTATCTTAACAGTTTGAAAGTTGCTTGTGTTTTTTTCTATTTTATATAATTTTACAATTGGCTGAAATACTGACATTGATACGATATTTACATACTTATGCTGCTTGTAACCTATTTTATGAACAAAATTAGTTTGTTTTTAATACAGCTTCTATTGAAAAATGTGCCCTACACACAATTCAACAAATTAGTAGAACCTAAGCCACCCTTGAATAGAACAGTAGACAAGGGTAACAATTCCAATAATTATTGAACTTAAAATAAAATAATTTCACCTAAAATAAACCCCAAACCGAGGAGGAGGTAGGCTACTGTTGATTTTGCCAGTGATATTGTCAGCATAAAGGGGCTCTTCAATCGCTGAGAGTGTTTCAATTCATTATACGAAGGTAAGAACCTGGTTCCTCAGCGGTTTTTGCAGCTTTTCTTGCAACCTAAACCTTTACATTCTTTGCAGACCTAGTCATTTCACAAAGTGAACTATTTAGTGCGAGCTATTCCATTTTTAGCCTCACTGAATCCTGCTCTACCAATTGATACTAACCTTTCTATTTTACTTCTCTAATATTTGTTACTTTTATTTGGTGATAAAAAACTATTTTAAAAATGAGTTTTGCAAATTGAATTTAGTACGTATGTACGCAATTTTGAAACGCATACGTAACCAAATGAGAAAGGAAAAGAAGTTCTGTAAGAAATAAAACGTTTTTGTATGATCCTAAATTCATCACAACCTTACCTCCGAGGCAAAAAAATCTTATGAAAATCGATTTCGATTTTTTAAAATTATTTTCTTTAACCAAATAAATTTTTCTATGCGTCATATAGGTATGTAATATTAGGATATACCTATATATTGTATAGATTTATTATATTATTGTATGATTTTCAAAAGTCTTCTAAATTAAATAAAACACCAGAGTTGGAACCTCAATTTCAAACTAATCCTGAAAACTCTCGAAATAAAACGAAGTAACTAGATTTACGAACATGGGGAGACTGTGAAAAGCTAATCCCAAAAATAAGTTAAAGTCAATCTGCAGAGTTTTACGAGGAGTTTTAAAAAAAGACTAGCATGGACAGGGTCTATGCGTTTGTTAGTGACCTGTGAAATAGCAATGTAGTTTACAAAAGGTCGTGTAAACATTTTCAGAAAGATTATATTGTTCAAACTTCTAACTTTCACGAGTCAGAATGACTGGACACAGTTTAGATGTGGTACACAAAGATAACACTAATCCTGTTTATCAACACGATTCTCGCCAACGTAAATATTTAGACAACTGCTGTTATAACCTCACGAGTGTTCACAAGTATAAATTTCAGATTTGGCTCACACTCTTATTTTTAAATATAAAAATACATTTGGCTTGGTTCTCAGTATATATTTGTTTTGTGTAATATATTGTTTTATTCTGTTATCTCTTAATAACAATTGTTGGCAACATGCGTAATCTGGCTAAATTAACTTAAGAGATAGCATTTAATAAATATTTATATTATCGCTGATATAACTTATGTTTCTTTGACATTCTGTTTCGTGTTAAAAACATGGGGTGGAAGAAAATTTCCTTATGATCCCGTGTTTCTTTCTTTTCCTTTTAAAAATAAAAGTTTTATTTCAATTTTACTGTCTAGTTTGAACTTAATTTTATCTTAGAAATAAATATTGACCTCTAGAGCTTTAACAAAAATGTATTAAGAACAATTTCCGAGATTGTCTTTATTATTAAACGTAGGATATATTTTTCATTCGTCCTATTATATCGAGCTGGATCAAAAAAATTGTGACGCTTCAAAACACCTTGGGGAAGAAACAACCCTTAATCCATTTATTAGATATGGACAAAGGGACAGAACAATTATCTATATTGTCATTTAAACTGTGTCAGTTATTTGATAGTGTTTAAAACGTTAGCGTTAAACTCTTTAGCTTAAAGCATTCAAACATACTGACGGCGTTTTAATGAAGGAATTTCAATTCAAAAAGTAAATTTGAACACAAATTCAACGACACAAAGAAAACCTTTTTATTTCGACTATTTTTTTAAAATACTTATTTAAAGATGAAATAAAAACAGGTTTACAATGTCACATTTCTTACACAGTTTATTTTGAATGACAAAACGAGATTACGCTATGGAATTGTGACGTTTCCCTCAGAGTATTTTGAAGAAAGTTTTGTCATTCAAAATAAATTGTATGTGAAATATAGCATTTTAAACCTGATTTTGTGTTATCTTTAAATTGGTTTAACAAAAACAAGTCGAGATGAAACAGTTTTCTTTGCGTCGTTGAATTGTTGTTCAAATTTCCTTTCTGTCGAGGTGCAATAAGGGGTTGTTTAAAACCAACTACCCCGGATTTTGATTGGGGGGAGGGGTGACACTACGTACGTCAGAACAAACTTCAGAATCATACAAACACATTCCCTGAAGGGTTTTTAAAATATGTCCTTTTTCAAATGTTACGGTGGGGGCATTTAAAACTCACCCTGTATAGTAATTAGTTATAGAAACATTTAATCTAGGCTGACCCCAAGATGTATAGAGCTTACAGTATCGTTATCTCACAACAAAAGCAGGCGTCAGCAAAAACGGGGAATTTTGGCAGTGGTTGCGCTTCAAGACACCTTTCTGCGTTAAAAGCCTTCTCGCAATGATAGCCTTAAATGAGCTTCGTCGCAAAGTACCACGTACTCTATACATCTTGGGCTGACCTCTCAGCAATCAGGTCAACGAAGTAACTATTTATTACATAACAAATAAGACCGTTAATCCTTCTCTCTGCTAACAACGACCTAATTATGCTATCCCAGCTTAATGAGTCGTAAATAAGCTAATTACTCTCCAGCTATTCGATTAGTTATGGTTCATAAACTGGCATTTAATCATACTTGGGTCCTACGTTTTATCTGACTGTTAATAGTCAGTTTGTATTTTCAGTTGAGTAGCTTCGGTTGGAAAAATAGAGTTTAAAAGCTGTAGAGTATGCTTAACCGAAACATAACACTATTTATTTAGTAAGTTTCACGGGAAAACATTTTGAAGTATCAGGCCATTAATTTACTCTTATTTTTGACATTGGAATGATTGGTATTGTTTTAATTAAGAACAGAGTAATTTTATGCATCACTGAAAGTAGTACAAACATTTAGACATTTCCAAGGTTCAAATATAACTACGAACATGTTCCATAGTTTTTGAAAGAACAACAAGTATTCGACGTTTCGGGATTTGAAATCTGACCCTGTCCTCAGGTGGAAAGTAACCTAAAACTAAAACATAGTACAAAACTTGCGGAAAATGAGCTAGCCAAAGAGTAACCAGCGCAAGCTGACCACTCATTCACTACCAAGTAACCTTGCTTTTTTCTTTTAACCAATAAAATTTTATAACAGCTAGCCTGGGAAAAAAAAAGAAGAGAGGAATTAAGCACGTCTACGGCTAGGGACAGCTGGACATTGACTGACTACCTGGCAGCCGCCAGACAGCCTCATTGGCTGGCTCGGAGTAGCGGACAACCGATCACAGCTGTGATAAGAATATCCTGGACCAACTGGTACAGAGAACACGAAAATACCTCTTTATACACAGACAATGGAGAAGAAATTTTTACAGTTTTGATGGATTAATCATGATTTTCTAACACATAAGTTAAAATTACTATGAAAACTTTAGAAAGATCTCTCTGCGGTAAGCCACAACTGATTATAGGCTGATCGTCAGGTTTATTAAATTTAGACAACTCATACATGTGTAGGATTTCAGAAATTTCTTTGTGCTGTTTTCCGTTGAAACTTATAACTATTCTTATGCTTGAGTTAATTATTTACAAACAGTAGCCAGAGACATTATTTTCACCAAAGCATGGCTGATTGGTCGGTCTGCTAGATTTATATACGAGGGATCAATAACTTTTCTTTTGAAAAAGTGCGGTTCCTGAATGTTTATGTGCCTCATTCCAGTACATGACATGATAACTAGCATGGAATTAGGGTGGCCGTGAACATAACTGTTTTCACAAAACAAAATCTACTGCACATTTTCTATTAATTTTATAAACTTGGTGGTAGGAAATGATAAAAGATATCAGTTTTATGATTAATGAATACCCTCTTGATTGCATTTTAGTCTAGTAAATGTGCGAGTTTTCCAACGGATACTTTTGGAAAAGTAATGGCCATAGTTGTGGTTGAACCGGTAGCAAACGACAATACGGATCCGAAGTTTCCAAGTTCGAACCCCACCTCAGCCAACTATGTTCTTAACTCATTGCTAAAGCAACAGGAAACTAGCTTTGAGCTAGAATATTACTAATTACATTAGTTTACCAACTACACCAGAAGTGACACTACATTACTAGATTGAACTACTAAACAATTCTGAGTGTGGTGCAACCTCCTGACCTTTGAATGAGGATAAGGGTAGGTAAACAAAGCGGATTGTACAACCCACATTCATTAGAGCAGCGACTACCTCCCTTTCAACGTGCTCTCTTGCAAATACCTCTCTTGCAACTACCTCTCATGAAACTAACTCTCTTGCAATGTGCTCTCTTGCAACTACCTCTCTTGCAAATACCTCTCTTGCAACAGCTACCTCTCATGAAACTACCTCTCTTGCAACGTGATCTCTTGCAACTACCTCTCATGAAACTACCTCTCTTGCAACGTGCTCTCTTGCAAATACCTCTCTTGCAACTACCTCTCATGAAACTACCTCTCTTGCAAATACCTCTCTTGCAACTACCTCTCATGAAACTACCTCTCTTGCAAATACCTCTCTTGCAACTACCTCTCATGAAACTACCTCTCTTGCAACGTGGTCTCTTGCAACTACCTCTCATGAAACTACCTCTCTTGCAACGTGCTCTCTTGCAACTATATCTCTCGCAACTACCTCTCTCGAAACTACATCTCTTGTATCAATTTAAAAGACTTTGTTTTAATCCTCCAGTTAATGTAAAGAAACAGCTAGTAGTGTCATTAATATTTCCTTATTTCGACTATGCAAATGCTACATACTGTGATCTAAATGATGAGTTGACACAGAAACTACAGAAAGCTCACAATGATTGTATAAGGTATATTTTTAACCTTAGACTTGATGAACATGTTACACCATACTATTGATCTTTAAAATGGCTCAAGATAAAAGAAAGGAGAGAGTTAAGTGTACTATCTTTCTTGTATAAAGTAGTAAAGTATAAAAAGCCAGAATATCTGTTTGAAAATTATGTGTACCTAAGTAATGTACATTTAAGAAATACGAGATTCGGAGAAGAGATTTTTAGGTTCCCTGTACATAAAACTGTGACGTACACCAAATCATTTCATGTTATGTCTGTTAGACTTATGAACTGTTTAGAACTGTCTATAAAGAATGTAGATAAATATGAAGTATTTGTAAAAATGTTAAAAGAGTTTTTGTTAAAAGATATGAGTCTTAAGTTTGAATTAATCCTAGTTATATGAGGTAACAGGTAATACTTATTAACAAAACAAAATTTTAAAATTAGTAATGATACGTTTGTGTACCAAAATTGTATCACGTTTATTTTTAGTTAGTTGTACCCTTTGACTTCACATGATGGAGATTCGTTAGAAAATCAACAAGCACCTTTATTAAACATATGTGTTAGTTATCCTTCCTATAAATATAGATTTTAGAAGTCAACCCAACGTAAAAATGTAATTTTAGAAATAAAATAACTTAAGTGTATTAGAATAGAAAATGTAAAAATAATTTAAAGTTCAAATCCTTAACTCTGTAAAGATTAATTTTATGTTCAATTTTGTACCTGTCTTGGGGGCAGAGAGGACCAATGGTCCTATCCAAGGCAGGTAAAATAAACGCATTGTCAAATTGTCTTGCAACTACATCTCTTGCAACGTGCCCTCTTGCAACGTGCTCAATTGCAACGTGCTCAATTGCAACGTGCTCTCTTGCAACCACCTCTCTTGCAACCACCTCTCTTGCAACCACCTCTCTTGCAACCACCTCTCTTGCAACCACCTCTCTTGCAACTACATCTCTTGCAACTACATCTCTTGTAACTACATCTCTTGAACTACATCTCTTGCAACTACATCTCTTGCAACGTGCTCTCTTGCAACGTGCTCTCTTGCAAATACCTCTCTTGCAACTACCTCGCTTGCAACTACCTCTCTTCCAACTACCTCTCTTGCAACTAAATAAATCAACTACCTCTCTTGTATAGTTAACTATTTTAAAGTTGTAAGTATAAGTTGTAACAATTAGGCTCGTGGTTTATTTATTTGATTTAGCTTTTATGTCGAACAGTGGTTTATTGTTTGTCATGAGCATTATCAAATACATTATACTTTTGGTTTTAAAAAACTTAACAAATATTCACTATTTAAAAATTTATACTTTGGTTCAAAGTAAAACATATAAATTGAAGGGGTTTCCAACATTACTCAAAATGATATACATTTTAATTAAAAAAAAAAACATTTGGATGAACCACAATTAACGGTTATTTTAAAATTTAAATCATTATAACAGCCACGTGAGTCTAAAACGCAAAAGCTTGTTGTTCGATCGAAGGGTATTACAATACATTTGATTGCATTTTATAAAACCAAGGTTTCCTTCTGCAAGGGTCATAATAATTATGACATTGAAGATGGATAAGCACACATATTGGGAACAAAATTGTAATTTCTAAAACAAGGTTGTCTAAATCGTTGCGAAATGTTTACTTAATTCAAAATCTCTTATCAAAGATTCTACGCACCAATAATGCAAATAAGAAACTTTATGCAATAAAGTGTTTCATCGATGCAATCAATTATACGGAAGCTGGAAAACATAATAATAAAACGAATAACGCATACGTGAAGTAAATAACAAATGTGAAAATAAAACCAAGCTTGAACGAAAAATTCAATCAATGACGCCCATTGCAATAGTCTTCCTGCTGAGAGAGGAAAGGTGGAAATTTTATTATTCCCTCGGTTTACTTACGGTTCAAAGTTGGGTTACAAGAATGACAAGCTATATTGACATATTTCCTTAACCCGTATAACAGTGTACGTTGCTAAAAGTTATAACATTAGAGAAAGTAGCAAAAGATTTAACACTTTTTTGTAATCACTAAGATCTAAGGCTTCCGGTTTACACCGCGTCACAGTTGGAATACAGTATATATATACTCGTATGTATAAACATGACTCAGCCTCAGCCAGTCAACCAGCTACTGAAGATGACTCTCCACAGCGAGGTCGAAACGTTTAGCAGTATTTGTAATTAAACTGTGACGCAGTGTTAACCGGAAGCCTTAGATCTTAGTGATGACACATGGCAAGGAAAGCTTAAGATATTTTTGTAAGATTTTTAAGATAAATTTCTTAGGGTTGTTTAATAATCTTCTACATAAGACAATTACGGTGTGTAGAACAGGTACTGAAATTCAATACACTTTTAAATGACTGGGACTCGAGGCGTGGTCCTGTAATCTAGCTTCATGGAGGTCAGGTTTTGAGGATGATATAGGTCTAAAGCGGCTCAGATAGTCTCAGTGATCGTCTGATGGTACCTGCATCAACTCCCACCATCGTTTAGACATATCAGACCATCACCTGCGTGGTTCGGAAGTCACGTTAAGCCGTTGGTCCTTGTATTTCCATTGGTCATTGGGCTATTTATTAATGACCCATTCTAAGGAAGAGTCGGCCTTAGTTTGTAACAAGACTGCACCTCATAATTCATTACTACCACTCATCACACCCATCCTTCACCACATATTTGCCTTAAAATACCCTCATGAGAGTGGTCGGAATCTCAAATAATGATTTAGTGATGCAATTTATGTTAAATTCAACCTCGAATGAGGTTTGCAGCGTTGTGGCCCATTTTAAGACCTTAAATTCAAAACCAAATTCAACCGGGCAACCTCGCGGTATGTAGATAACACAATTTGCAAGATATTAGGCTGAGTTTGGTGCTTAATCAAAGGCCTCTACTTGCAGGTGGACTGCACTGGCGTAGAATTAAGCTTAAGAGAGTCAACCTCTAAAAGAAATTATATCAGTTCAAAGTTGAAAGGTGTCAAACTTAACACGGCCTTTATTTTGCGTAGAGTGAGTCTAATAAGTCATTGTTAAGTCATTTTTTGGTTCTTTTACTCCTTTCAATTTTAAAGAATAATCACGGTTAAATTTAACATGTTATGAGACAGTGAAATTTGGTTTGCAACTACATTAAATTGAGGGTACAGTTCATTATATAAACTATTTCGCAACAAGAGAAATAATTACTAGGGCCTAGCCAAAACGCAAATGATGACACTGCAATTTAAAAGAGGTTAAAGGTGCAATTTTAGTCCTTAGTTCAAGTTTATTTCAGATTTAATTGACCCAAATAGGATAATCCGTTCGACTCAGATGGGTTCTATTAGGGATGAGTGACCTATCCCCGACAGACCACTGATTACATCTGTGACCTTAATATCCTAAATCCTAATGCATCAAGAAACTCAGTGGGCGCATCCAACTATATCTCTGTAGTTTAACATCATTAATCGGACATAATTTGGAAATAAAGATAATAAGTACAAGGTTTATCTGTATAATATTTATCAGTTTTAAATAACTTTAATGTGAATACTGTAGTGTATATTTTAAGCTTAACAAAAAACGATTAAAATGCAAATTCGTACAACTTAAGTGCTAACGGTCTTGAATAAATATTGGTGGTAGCTTCTTTATCAACAAGCACAAGGTGATGAAATTATTCATTGCGTTTTGTAACTACGTTATAAGTAACCTAAATTTTAGAGATGTTAAAATGCAAATAACTGAAAATTAAATTTCCGTTTTTCATTGTAAAACATGTTTGAAAGGGTTACTCGTTCGGGTCATTAAGTGTATAAAATACATCGTAGAAAATGTTTCCCTAATAAAAGTTCTTGCAAAAGAAATTGTTCCAAAGATACATTTCAACGGTAGTTAGTCCGATGGAATTCATCCCTATGACTGACCTTTTTGACGAAATTGTCCAATTTTAAATTCTACTAATTGTTCCAATTCTACTTAAGTGCCTTTAACAAATATAGTACCGTATATATAGTAGCAAATGTATTTAGCCCTCAGAACTTAAAGCACCAATTATAAGTCAACATATACTTATAAAGTTTAAGCCCTCCCACTCCCTCTAATAGTACAACTCAGGTGAACCGATTTTTCTGTTAACAAAATTAGTCTGAATATTTACAAAAAAGATTTGATGCAAACTTCGTGCAAATCGGAAAAGGATACGACGTGTAGAGTGATTAAAAAGGTCTAAAATGGTTCCAAAAGGTCACTTCATGGTAGCGCTTGTGGCTAAGTGCAGGATATGTTTTGAAATTTCGATTGTTAAACGGAAACAACTCGTTTGCTTGTAATGTGTTATATATTTTCAAACTAATGAATAAACCTAGTTGGCTCAGGCTACTCTACTTATAACCTTGGACTTACTACCGGGTCGAAGAAATTCGAACTGGTTTTCTGGTTGTTGTAAAATGGTTTTCCATTTGGGCCGCGTTTTTGCCTAACGACCCGTTCAGTGAAGCAATTGCCTTGTGCTTACTCACTAATATTAGCTCATTACTCAAGTCACTTCTCACTGCTCAAAAATAAATTGGCCAATTTCATTGCAATTTCCATTATTTGCCGTCTTTTATTATTTTTACCACTGGCATTTATTATCTTGAATTACCCACACATTTCGCTTTTATAAGACCCAATCTTCTATTTTAAAATAACGCGGTGAATTACTCCTGCGTTTGGTCAAAATCCTCTTCAGTCCCAGACTCAATATACACAGACAAGGTAATGTAGGTGACGTGGGGTCTGAGGAGGTTATACGTTTGTTTGTATGCCGTGGGTACTAGTCAATATATTAGCTTTGTATGCTGCTGACTTAGGCCTATTTGAATTATGTATTCTGCCAAAGTCAAGCAACGTAAAGTGTTAAGCTTGCTGGAGACAAAATAGAAATAAAAAAAGCAAAAGAACGTTATTTACAATAATAAACATACCATAATCAATACTGCATATTTTATCATAGAGTAACCCTGAATATAATATGCTTATGGCAGTAAAATGAGCTTATAACAACCGATACTAAAGACAGTGTTTGTCTTAACTAAATAATTAATATTGTTACCATGAAGATTCCAAATATTACATGAAAGGGTTTAATTTATACTGTCGATGATAATATTAAGCCTTACTTGGGTATCATACTTTGGTAGATAAACATCGTAAAATAATTAAGTGTTTACAATGCGAACTATTTCGCTGAATGTTGTTTTTAAAGACCATTAGACTAAGCTTTCTGCAATATTTCAAACAAGTTTAATCTTCGGGATAAAACATAAGAGAGCTTCTTTTCATTGCTAACCTCACAAACAGTATATAACTTTATTCAAAAGTATAACAATTTACCCAATTCAGGTTTGCTAAAAACAAAGTAATATGAAAAACAATAACAATATAAATAACTGTAAATTTAGATTTGATTTGTGTTATACAGATGATTTCTGAGAATATATACTGAATATTTTAAAGCTGTTCTTACAATTTCTTACAAGTTATAGACTTTGGAATTTTGATTGTACCCGTAATATTATTACAAAACACAAACTCCACCCGTCTTCAGAGGTGGATTTAATCTGAATACGGGTGGAGTTTTTAACTACCCGAAACGTTAGGAGTAGTTTTTCTCCGGAAGTGGCAAGAAAAGTCCGTTCTTTTTTTACTAAATTGCTCTCGCCACTATTATGAACTTTCAAACTAACAAACACAAACGGTTTTGCTGCTTATCTAACACAAGTGTTTGTTTATATTCAAAGGGAAATTTATTTTCATCGTGTGGTTTTGTTCTATTCGTTTCTATTCTAATGATGATAGAGGTTAACTGTACCACAAGAACTGTTGGCCCAGATCGTGTTCACGCCAAATATCTTGCGTTGCAGTGTTACAGTTAGTGTCTAGAGTACGTTAAAGGTAAAAAACGGTAAAGTTTGTCTTGTTTAACGAGGCGAAGTTAGGACTACAAAGTTCTCTCTACCACTCAACCAAATATGGTATTTTGTTGAAAACCATAATCAATTGGTCACATTTGAATCTACGTAATTAATTTAGCCATACAGCTTTTTACCTAACCTCTGAACCACGTTACAGAATTAATCGAACCCGCGCCACCGGAGTGATGAGCTCCGGAGTCGCGTGCGATACCAATCTGCCACGGATCCGCTAAACGTTAATTAACAAAGAAAAAAGTAATAAATAATTAAGCTATAAAGTGTCTAGGACTAAACTATCTTGGTTATGAAAACATAATTAACTATTGATGCAGTTAGTGAGAAACAGTAATACCGGATTGTCTTTATCAAGGTACATTATAGCTAAGACTTAAGTATATTAGATTCAGGTTATTAAGGTCAGTAGTGTAATCAGGAGAGAGGTCAAGAGCTTCTGCTCCAAGCGGAACGGATTAAACTCCTCGAGAACATCAACACATAAGACTTCTCACAAGCTATATACGTTTGTTGTTTTACAAACTCTTTCTTTTTTTAATTTGGGAATAAACTGACAAAATAATCATAAAATAATAGTAGTTGTATCTTGTAACCATCTCAGTTGTTGTGGTCTCAATTTAAATTGAATTAAGTATATGTGTGCCCATACACAAAAAACTGAAATATATAAAAAAATGAGTGTTAATTTGCATTATAGATCATTCATATACTAAAACAAACACATTTTTCTCGAACTAAAAGCTTTACTGCTAAACTTTAATAGATCTGGTTCATTTGGGTAATCCATATCATCTAAGTAACTAAATATAATCATAATCATTTTGTTTAAATAATTTCATTAGATTTCCTAATTAGTTGAACATTTACAACGAATAAAATACTGTCAATCATTTGACTACAAATCGTTTTTTTAGCTTTGTGGCGTTTACAAACAAGTTTTAAATAGATTAAATAATTACTTAATTAATTTAGCCATACAGCTTTTACCTAACATCTGAACCACGTTACAGAACTAATTATATTTACAGCGAGTAAGAAGCCTACTCCGGTAGTCAGACGTATTTAACTGTAAACGTACCAGCGAAGTGGTAATTGAAAGGACGGGGTTACAGTAAAGTGGTTTAGGGAGGGGGGAAGGAGTACTTAAACAAACAGCCTTCTGGTGCCCGCATTAATTACATCAAACTTCAGCCTTACTGCAGAAAACGTTGTACAGTGTTCTAGACCTTATTGATTAATGCCTTTGTACAAGGCAAGGTTCACTTGATATTTCATCTAAGCCCGTAATTTTGCAATTCTATTGGGGTCGTTTTCTATTCCGCAGCATGATATCGTCTTCAGGTGAAAGATAACTGAAACATAATAAGAGAAGATCCGTAACTTTCATCTAGACATAGTACATAAAGCTAGTAAGACGCCACCATCCCGCCACAATTTAAATAAAATAAATACAATTGTGTGTCCTTAATTCCACGCTGTGAGCTTTCCATGCGTTTTCTAGCTAAACGTAAGGTTTTAAGTTATGATTACACCTCGTTATGTTTTTAGCTATCTTTCACCTGAAAACGGGGTCAGCTTGCAAAATCTGAAACGTCGTATTCGCCTCCTTGTTTAACGATGGAAAGCATTCGAAATAATTCTTCAATCGTTAAGAAAAATATTAAACAAATTATCTGAAAATGATTATTATCTTATAATATTGTAGTCTATTAAATACGGGATAACCTCGTGAAAATCGGACAAAAATGCGAGAGAGTACACACAATATATACATACGTACATAAAGTGTAAAAAAATGCTCAAAACGTATTCTGGGGGTGGGTCGGTGCTCATTTCATGGTCCCGGGGTCTGGGTCTTCCCATGATGAATAACACATTCCAAAAGAAATTCGATAAAACATGTTTTATGCCGTAAAGAGAACAAGACTCCAATAGAGATGAATTTTACAATCCAGTGTATAGGTTGAAATGAACATCTGAAAACGAGAAATTAAATTACCTGTCGATTCACAGAAGGAATAACGTTTCAAAGGCGATCATTGATTGAATTCCCTTTCAACCCTTGCGTTGCCTTTCCTTTTGTTATTTGCCTTCTAGAGTTTGTGATATATTATTGTAAAACGTGTTGATATTGAAGATCAGCCAAAATGAGTTTAATAGTTTTGGTACACAAAAAAAACGTACTGAACAGCCTTTGAAATTAAAATTTTTTAAACGAAGCGGGTTATTTTTCGTATGGCCAACATAGTACCACCGATTAGGCTTTCTCCTCATATTATCTAGTTCTCACGGTTCACTTGTCAAAGCATCATAAAAACTAGCTTGAAATATTTAGGCCTCCATGTGGAGTACCCTCTTCCGTTACTGATTTGAGGCATGGTTGAAAGCAGGTAGATTATTGTTGGGACAACGGCCGCGAAAGCCTACGAGTTAAGATTTCCCCTTTTATATTTTGTCCAGTATTTTGAGTTTTTTTTATCATAGCGTACATCTTTTAAGGAAAATCTTAAATTTGATTATCAGTTAAGTTATCTAACATTGTTCTGTTGAGTTTTCTTGGCAACTATTTCATTCATCTTTTGCAACAAAATGCAACCATTTTGTCAGCCACGGCTCAAATACAACAATTATTTTTGAATGCTTAAACTGGTTTGTGTGTCAGGTGTAGTGTGGTGGAAAAATGTCCCTTGAAACAACAAGAACTTAGATTATGTAAATGTATGTACTGAGAACTCCATAGCATTTGTCATGAGTCAAGTGAACCAATATGGGTAGCAATAATGATGTGTACAGTGCATGTGAGTGTCTCATCCATCAAACATGATTGCATTTCAGTTGTTACGATCTTCATCACAATTGTTTCATGACACTTGGATGAGCATTTTCCGCAAGTATACAATAATGAAAGCCTCAAACTCCAAACGGTTCTAAAACCATGGAACGCAATTTCAACCTTTAAACCTGTATTTCTGTTAAGCATATGTTTATTTGAATAATCAGCTACAATCAAAGCTAGTTTTTAGAAAAGTTACGTAACATTTTACTTTGGAATACATTTACATCACAGACTAGTTACAAAATCAAATAAACCTGTAATGAAATTAATTCTATCTTAAGACGTTCCTGTATTTGCAGTGGGGAAGTTGGTAATCTCTTGCTTAACAGTACCTTTAACAACACTCGAACTCTCGTTTTAGTTTGTTGATTTCAACATTAACTAGAGGACGTGAGGACATGTGAAAGGAAGCTAGACCAATTTCCTTCATGTAATCAAATAACGCGGCCACACCAATCGCATTTGTTTACAGCCCTTTGACACTGTCTGGTCTGTGAATTCGACACAGTTTGTCTGTTTGCGAGTCCGTGTGTGTGTTTGTTACCAAGTGCTAGGTGAATTTATTGAACAATTTTATTGAAATTTGGTAAATCGACATTTTGGTTTTGTTTACGTGTGACGTGGAAAATGTGCGTTTCACGTTACACTGTAAGGTACGCACTAGGATATGTACAGTACCTTGGGGCCCACCCACACGACTTTCTAGGGACCCTCTCACTATAATGGACAGATTTCTAAACTGTCGATCAATCCCCTCCTACCGTTGAAACTCTCCAGTTCTTATTTTCTTACACACCTTCAGCTAGGCTCGTTTCATTTTCGTTTATTGTGCAATGACAGTCTCAACGACGGCCTTTAGAAAAGTTGTTGTACCACTTTAAAACTGGTTTCAGCAATCATTCAGCTATACCGACAAGAAAGATAGAGCTCTGGCATATACAAAAGGCCACCTGGGTATCTAATATTGGTACTTAGTTCATGAGCCTGGAATATTTTTTTATAACCTAACCTAAAAATAAGACTTGCCCCAGAAATTGACGTGAAGCAATCAGCGATACTAAGTCTGATTGCAAGAGAGATGTTTGATAAACAATTTAATATATTAATGGTTATTGGGGAAGCTTTTGGTCAGCATAAAACATCTCTATCCAAACAAATCTTGAACAGAGTTCATCTCTTTTAATGTGAATGTAAGCGTAACAGTGTTAAATGTGTCAGAAATAAAACAGTTCTGATTACGGCTTTGCATTGTAGTCAGGACGAGTAGAAACCAATAAGCTAAGCGAGGCTCTGGACATTTTTGAAGAGTCAGAAGTGAAAAGTCATGTGGTCTAAAGGCCTTACGAAGTCCTTTTTTAATGTTGACTAGCACTGTCACCAAATTACAATATCACCCTCAAACATTGTGTTCGCAGGATGGACTCAGCAGCAGGATCTTCAGGAGGAAGGGGAAAAGCCGGCCGCTGAACTCTCCAATCTGAGAGGTCCTTACTTCGACACCGGGGCCTCCAAGAATGTGACCGCCCTCGTGGGCAAGACAGCCTACCTCAACTGTCGAGTCAGAAACCTGGGCAACCGCACGGTCAGTTCAAATCATTCTTAAGGTTTATGCAATAAACATAAATAGTATTCTTACTTAGCTCTGAACGGTTAGAGAGCTCGGCTGAGTGAGTTCACGCACAGCGTAGAGTACTTCAAGCGTCCGACACTGTAGAGTGAGTCCGACACGGTGGCGCAGCTCTGGCGGACTAGTTTGGCGATCACACCACGTTAAGATTCGGTAGGAGTAAGCGGCAAGTTGAATTTACTCCATAAGAGTAGTGTAAACGCAGAACCCATATAATGGAACGGTTGGTAGCCCTGCCACCGATAGAATAGGAGACACCAAGTAGCTCAGTTTCAACCAATTAGTGAAAGCAGTACTCCACAGTGAGACCGAAATGTTTCAAGCTAAATATTATGGTGTTTTGACGCGGTGTAAACCGGAGGAACTAAATTATAGTTTTAAATAAAGTTTTTAGTACTGCATTTACAAAATAAATAGATATTTATATTAAAAATGGAAAACAAGATGAAATACTGTAACGAAATATGTATGTTAGTGTCTTTTTTCCAAATTATTGCGAAACTTATAATTTTCGTCCATGTTATGCCGACCGTGTCTCAACCTGTTTCTAGGAGTTTTTACTAAATTAAGCCGTGCGCATTTCATTGTTGTTTCAAAATAAAAACGAGGGTACTGCCATGATACTTTAACATACTTTATCCGAGGCAAAGCTCGGGTAAACAGCTAACATTCTCTCTACGACAACGTGGAAACGTTGCTCTATATAACGCAGCTGCTCTTGAATTCTGAACAGCTTCAGGCGACGGATTATACACACACACTGCATACCAGACTCCAACTGCATTCTAGGTTAACTGAATTATTTCCCACCTCTTATAGCACTTATACGGTGTAACGTGTTTGTGACTTGGCGTCAAGAAGCATACCACACTTGCTCGAACATCAACTCGTCCAGGTGTTGGGTTTTCAGCGTTTAAAAAAATCTTTATACAATTAGGTTTTCTTGAATTTACAAGTTAGTAACCATAGAGCCACTCACATTATCGGGCAATATCGGCATAAAAAAAGCTTAAACAGGTACTACACATTACACATTTTCTTTTGCCAAAAGGAAGGCACTACACATTTTCCTTTGCCCCATCCTATTTCATTAGTTTGTTTTGTAATATTACTATTATTTATACTATTTTGTATTCAAAACGGTATAACGAAGCCTCAAAACAAAACAGGAGACCAATTTTGAGCTTTGTTTGGGTATAATTATCAATTAAAATATTTAATTTTCCCAGTTGTAGGACCTTGTGTTATTACAAGTTACCTTTTGGTGCCTGTAGATCCTGCTGTAGATTCTTCTTACATATGTACATTTCGGGACTAGGGTGTCCCATCAGTGTAAAAAATATATATACTATATACACACAGTATACTATATTTTTTAACACAATGAAAGTAGTATAGTGAAAGTACACTGATGGGACACCCCAGTCCCGAAATGTACATCTATAAGAAGAATCTACAGTAGGATCTACAGGCACCAAAAGGTAACTTGTAATAGTTATCAACACATGGTTTAAGCTTGATTTATTGCTAAGAGAGTATTTTAGAGTTCAGTTATTGAAAACTCCCGAAAATTCACGCTTAGAACGTGCACCTTAACGTTTTCACCTTCTGTTTTGCAGGTGTCATGGGTGCGACACCGGGACATCCACCTGCTGACAGTGGCCAGGTACACGTACACCAGTGACCAGCGCTTCCAGAGCATCCATTCCCCCAGACTGAAGACTGGACCTTGCAGATACGCTACCCTCAGCGCAGGGACTCGGGGGTGTACGAGTGTCAAGTGAGCACCACTCCTCCCATCGGCACGTCCATGTACCTCTCCGTCGTAGGTAGGTAGTCAATTGGATAACATAAGAATGGGTTTAAGATGTGCTAGAAGTTAGAACTAACTTTCGTACTTTACGAGAAATGTTAGACTTATGACTATTTAGTGTTTATTATCATTATTACATTCTGGGAATTTCTTTGTTGAATGTTTAGAAGTTTTGAGAAACGTTAGGGGTTTTGGAAAATAACTGGATGATTTCTATAATTTCAGGAGGTCTTGAGAAAGGTTATTTGTAGCTTTTTTCCGAGAATATTTGGGTTATTTTTGAAGAGGTCGAACGTGTATAAAATTACCTTGAAACCTTGGAGTTCTTTAAGAACTAGTTTAGGTATCCAGAAAAAAACCCGGAGGTCTGATAAAGTGCCCTAGGGGTTTTCTGGGTCTTCTGAGTCCTCAGAAACATCTGGAGGTCCTTAAGCACGTTGGGAGGTACTTGGGAAGTCACTGGGGACATCACTAATTAGCGTCTTTGAAATCTATGAGTTTAATTTTGGCTTGTTTTGTTATTAGGGTGTAACTTAAGTAGTCAACCATATTTTAACATACTCAAACCCATCGTACACTTTAGGTAGATTGAAGACTCACGTGTCGCAAGATATATAAAACTTAAACCTCGTTAGGTGTAGGTCTTCTATGGATGTTTTAAACACGTTTGACCTTTAGAAACGGAAAGGTTTTCAAGAATGTTAAGATGTCTTAAGAAAGGTTCTTTCAGGGAATATCAAGAGAGCTTTTGAAGATGTCGAACGTATATGGACAACTTTAGAGATCTTTGGAAATTACCGGAGAAGTCCAGGCTTTGAAATGATAGAATCTTTTATAGTTTTTTTTTCTGAGGCTTCAAACGTATTTTGGGGTCTTTAAGCATGTAAGGAAGTCAATGGAAAATCATGGGGCGTGTCTAAAAAACTAATTAGTATCTTTGGAATATCTGGAATTGAACTTAAACAGTTTTGCAATAGTAAGGGTTAAACTCCTTTAGTCGAATCACAATGGTTACTCCGCGTGGTCTAGAAGTCATGTCAAGCGTTGATCCATTTTATTGGTCGTTGGGCTAAACGTAAATGAACCTATCTGGGGAGCAGTCGGTCTTAGTTTGTAGCAATACTTCACCTCATCATCCATCAAAACACTCATCACACTCACAGTCATCCCATACTCAGTAATGATACCCTCTAGGCGTGGTCGTTGCCTTAAATCAAAGTATCAAAGAGTACATTTCACACACATAAAACCATCTTACATTTTAGTTACATTGGGGACACACGTGTCACAAGAGCTGCCAAACGTTGATAAAATAATACCCAAGTTCTCTGCCAACTCCATTTCACTAGACATCATCCCCATTTACCTCCTGTACGTTTTCCGTCGATGTAATCTAAAGGTAAAAGAAACATTTGTCACAAATCGATACGTGTTGTCAACAAAACTGTAATTTTACCATCTGTAATAAAATCGTTTAGGGAAAAGGATATTTTTATTCGAACCAAAAAGTAGAGAAAGGTAATGAGACGAAATAAAAAAATAAAAGAGGCTACACAAGTTTAGCAACATCCTACTCGTCGATGAAAGGTCACGTAGGTGAGTTGAGGGAAGTCAACCCCCTCCCCTCACACAACCCCTACAATGCCAGTCACGTCAGTACAGATTTGACCCTCAACCTGGCTATCAACCCCCAGCCAACCCCCCCCCCCACCACACACAACACCGGATCATCAGCTCTGTTTCAGTCATCGGCCTTTAGATAACACTGGTTTTATATATAACGTATAGCTTTAAATTTGTTAATCAGCAATAAATCGTATTTACTAACGGAACTGGTAATTAAACTCGTAATCATACAGATGTTTGTGAACACTTAGAAAACTAAGAATATGCGTGAGATCTACAGTTCCAAAGTCTGGTTTATTCCGGAAACCATTACTTGAGTTGTCTATGGTATATGATATAATGGGTACTGTTAAACGAGAGTAAGCTTTTTCCAAAAGGCGTTTTTACTTAAAAGATATACAAATTCGACGTGAACACTAATGTTTCCTTCCAAACGCTTTCTTCTTTCACACGAACGATATCAAAGTTTTGTGTTTCGATCGATCTTTTAAATTTAAAAAATAGTGTCACAGTGAAGGCTCTGCGTTTTTAGGTTAGGTTTTCTATACTCTTTTTAAATTAACGAGAATCACTCACTCACATGTTCTAGTTAAAAATAAAAAGACAACCGATTCTAGGTATTTCAAACCAAACGTGTTGATATTACAAGGACCTTAAAACATTTGTTTTTAAATATAATGAACCTTCTGTCATTTATTCGTTTTAATTTGGTTTTACTTGCAAAACATGTTACGTAAGTATTCTATTGAGAAGTATAATACGGCTACTCCAATAAGCATTGGTTTATAATCGACTGTTTGAGTAAAGGACAATATTTTAAAATATTTTATTTTGTCAGCCCTACCCTCAAATTACATTTCCAAGCTAAATACAACACTGCACTAACTAAATTATCGAACAATATTGCAATTGTTGAACATTCTGAATGCCGGTGTTATTACGTTAACATAGAAATATAAAGCGACTTTTCTACCGGTTTTGTGTTTAAAACTACACAACGTTTCGAGAGGTATGTAAACTGCTCTCGTTATCAAGGCTAAATCATATTCTTATTCTTCTTCTTGTATGGCGCTACAACCTTGGTCGGCTTTGGCCTCCATTACAATCTTCTTCCACTCCTCTCTAATGATGGCCTTCCTTCTCCATCCTCCCATCGCAGCCAAGTCAGCTTCCACGCCATTCTGCCATCTCAGACGCGGTCGTCCCCTTCTTCTTCTTACGCCATTGAACCTGTGTTCCCAGACTCTTCTTGCGATCCTTTCTTCTGACATCCTGATGATGACCCAACCATGTGAGCTTTTGAGCCTTTATAAACCTGACAATGTCTTACCCTTCGATGAGATTTTCGAGTTCCTCGTTGTTTCTAATTCGGAAACTCTCCTCTAAAAGCACCTGATTGCATTGGTTCCCAATGTTGATAGCGTCTAACATTCACATCAATAGGTAACAGCAGGTTTTCCATAAATCATATTCTATTCCTTAAAACTAGTACAATTTACTACAGACACAAATAATTTTATCAACCAAAGACATTTAACTTAACTTAATCTTAACTTTAAACATGTAAGCGACATGGAAACATGTATTATGTTTCATGTTTCTATGTCACTGTACAGGTATAAGTTGCTTTGTTTCTGTAGTAAATTAAACTAGTTTTAAGGATTAGAATATGATTTAGGCTAAGTTTCACCTGATGACGAGAGGAGTTTACATACCTATCGAAACGTTGTGCATTTTTAACCACAAAACCGGTAGAAAGGTCTATCAATTTCTACGTTGTTGTTGCAATATTCGTACATTTTTTCTTGGACACATATCCCAAACCGTATTGCGACGAAGTGAAATATGAGGCTACAATTGAGTGTTTGGACGTGATTGTGTTGTTGATCTCATTAAGTATGGCTTCCATGTCAGCCGAGTCAACTGTTCGTCCTAATCAAATGATTGTTGGACGAGGTACGTGCCGCACGTTGTGTCAATGTTGACTCAGAGAGTGCGCTGTGTTCAGTGGCGACACTTTAGTTTGGCAAATTACTATCACGATTTGCATAGTTTTACTCAAAATTTAAACCCCTGTGTTTGTTTATTGCGTATGATCGTTTTGAACTTGTAGTCACTGAGAATTTGACTAACTCTTAGGCTTTCGCGGCCGTTATTGTGTTGGGCTCACAATAATGTCCAGTGAGACCGAAATATCTCAACATAATTATGATGTTTGGACGCGGTGTGAACCGGAAGAACTAAAATCAATATAGTTGAGAATTTCATTATTTGTTTAAAGTTGATTGTTGACGACGGTACGGTTTCTGTGGTATGAATATAGTATTACGTACGTTTTTGAGTAAACATAAAGAGCACAACGTTTCGGGATCTGGTGTCTGATCCCGTCTTCAGGTAAAAAGGGACCTAAAACATGAGACAAAACATTAATGAAATGAGAGAGTCTAAAAATAATCAGCGCAATTTGATCAATCAGTCACGCCTAAATTGATTAATTCATCAAATCTCAAACTAACTGGCAGTACTTGGCAGTATTTTCTTATTCTTTGTTACTGTCTGATTCTCGGCTATGATTAGTCGACCGCTGCTCCAAGCTAGCCAATGCAACTGTCTGGGGGCTGGCGAAAGGTCGTTATCGAATCGGAGTTTAAGGATTAAAAATAATAAATAATTTAATTTGGTGCTAAGTGACTGGTCAGCTTGCACTGATTATTTTTAGGTTAGCTCATTTCTATCGTTTGTGCAATGTTTTAGGTAAATTTTCACCTGAAGATGGAATCAGATTCCAGATGCAGAAACGTCGTGTTCTTTTGTTTCCTCTAAAACGATGGACAACGTCGGTAATCTTATTTTAACCTGATATTTTAGGCTAAACTCCCAGGAGGTTTAATTATAATAATTATACAGTATTGATTTACAAACCTCCTCGCATATTTGGCCTACTAGAACAACACCCATCGTACAATATGACATAAAAGAAAATAGAAACATGAACTAAAATTAAACCACATTAAGACTTATTCAACAAAATACTGTCAGTGTAACTCCTAAGTCAATAGGTACACGTTATTTTCCGTGACTTAGTTCATGTTAGTTTCCGTGACTTAGTTCATGTTAGTTTCCGTGACTTAGTTCATGTTAGTTTCCGTGACTTAGTTCATGTTAGTTTCCGTGACTTAGTTCATGTTAGTTTCCGTGACTTAGTTCATGTTAGTTTCCGTGACTTAGTTCATGTTAGTTTCCGTGAATTAGTTCATGTTAGTTTCAGCAAACCCAACCTTAAGCTCGGATTGAAAGCATCAACCATTATTGCATTTTATAACTCATACTTATTTAGTATGTCTACGTTTAGACATGTTTGAATTAAACTTTCAGCATGTATTTTTTTTACTTTTCAGTGAACATACAGCTTACTTTTCCTTTGTCAACCCATACCTGAAATTCGTAACCAAATAAGAATAATTAATTAACCAATTATTGATAACTAATTAACACCAGAGTAACAACCAATTAACTAACGTATATCAAAATAAACCTGCAGTTTACAGTTATCCAACTATATTAGCTTTAAACCAATCAAACTGGTAGACAAACAACCCTGCTAAACTACAAGTGGACAAAACAAATCACTCCCGCAAAGAATAAATCTGGACGCAAATAGCACTGCAATATTAGTATTGTCCGCTGCAGTCGCCGCGATAATTAATGTTTCCAATGGAGTAATTGATGTGGGGGTTGTTGTGACGTCACTGATTTGTAGTCTGTGAGACTAATGCTGTGTTCCATTGTTTGTATAGAGCCTATCACCACGATTGTGGGAGGGCCGGACCTCTACATCAACAGAGGGTCTACACTGAACCTGACGTGCGTGGTGAAACACAGTCCGGAACCTCCTCCCGCCATCTACTGGACTCACAATTCAGAGGTGAGGCTAGTCTGAAGTTCACCCTTTATAGTAGAATTTCACTTTGTTAATCGATCAAAACAACTCCTATTGCTCTAGAAACCGTTTTAAAGTAATTTCTGTTTAATTATTTAATCCGAATTTATGCACTTTGACATTCAGAGCACTGGGCATAAATTAAGCTTTTAGGTCACTTACTAGCCTACGTTTCCTTGGATACAGAAATTAAAAAGGTAAAGTTTGTCTTGTTTAACAAAGCGAAGCTTGGACTACAAATTCTTCTCAACCACTCAACCTGACCTTTACCTGGCGTTACCGTAGTCACATTACATAAATGTAAGTGGTACTTGGGAATAGTGTATAAAGGAATTTCGTCTAGTTTAAAATAGAGCAAAGAAAACTTGTTCTGTTTATAGGAAATTCGCTAAGATTCACAGTAGCGCTTCTGGCTACTTGTCGGCTATGTTTAGTTCTTAAATGTCTGTACGGGGTTAAAAGTAATGTAACGTTTGTCTTGAGGCAAAGTAAGTACTACAAGGTCCTCTGTACTACTCAACCTCGACCTTTATACAGCGTTACCAAATAGTTACTTTATAAATGTAAGTAATGATTGCGGGGATCGAAACCACGCCAGCGGAGTGATGAGCTCCGGAGTCGCGCACGATTGCAACCTGCCACGCTTAGAAGGTTTTAGTGGTTAGATCTAAAGTTCAATCTTTGATTGGAGTAAAAGCATTTGTTATTTTAATCTTAAGTGCTACAATGTTTGGTAAAACCATTATTTTCAAAAATCTATGAATACTTTGGTGCATTCTACTCAAGAAGGGGGACGAATCCAAATTTAATCCGGTTGGAACTAATCATTTATGGTCACAACAATGTTGTCCATTAGTTTAGAGCCTATACGTTTAGGGTCTTTGCAAATAGAGTAATGTATGAAAGATATTCACGTTTTTTAGGGCGTACAAAATGAAAAGTAGGAAGCAGCTTGTATAACAACGTTGGTATAAGATGTTAGACAATAAGGGAGCCCATCTGTCTTCCGTTCATGTGTGAAAACCCCTACCACTAGTAATAAATCAAAGCGAAAAAGGAAAATTCTAGTAACTCTACAAAAACAGATAAAACTAACCCTACCACTGTGGCTACACCGTTACAGTCTGAAAAGTAATATGCTTTTTTAACCAAACTGCAGATACAGAACTTGCTAAAAACTTTTGATTTGTTTGTAAATTGTTGGGAGTTAAGAATAATTATACGTTGGTGAAGTCCTGTGAAATTCTGGAACTGATGGATGAAACATTGAAACATCCAGTTCCTGAGAACGTTTGTCTAGCTTCTTCCCCTGATTTACTTCGGTCCGGTTGTATCTTTTCTCACTGTCTATAATCCAACATGTTCAAACACTCGTATGTGGTTAATATTTTTCAGCTTGAGTTTGGAAACTAAAAGCTATAGTATAGAGACTAAAAGCCCCTAATAGCAAATTGACTTGGTGGATCGAGATGTTTAGAATGGGGGATACTCAATATCCTTTTGTTTCAGAAAAAGGGTCATGTTAGGGACCGTATGTTTGAAAATATGAACTTGTGAAATATCATTGAAAGGTTTTGATAATTTTGAACAAATCCATTCATCAAAATCAGGCTGCATAAGTTTTCAAAGAAAACCACTGGGCGTTCCAGAACTGCCCAACATTCACATGTTTTAATCTGGGCAATAGTTTTAAACCTACCTTAATATCCCGTAATAATAAGATAAAATCATGCTTGGGGTAGCGTTTGGGGAAGCATAGAGGGGCTATACAATATCAAATCCGGGTCAAGACACCGGACTGAACATGGATAAGAACTTTGGCCACCTCGAGAGCGCTCACCTCCCTAATTGCGCTGAAGTCTCATCTGCCATCTTGTTCGGGGTTCAAACCCCTGGACACTATCAGAAAAGTGCCCTTCAAACTCCCTGGTCGAAGTGGCCCTCGCCCGATACTGTGTAGCTGGGTTCTTAGCGTTGGGTTGAATCACGAAACGAGTATTAACGAGTTCGCCAATTATCAATAAACTTACATTTTTCATTTTCCAGGAAATCAACTACGACTCGCCACGTGGAGGGGTGAGTGTTATCACAGAGAAGGGTGACGTCACCACCAGTTATCTACTGATACAGCGAGCAGTGGCTGCAGACTCTGGCAAATACACGTGCAGTCCTTCCAACGCCAACTCCAAGACGGTGGTAGTGCACGTGCTCAATGGTGAGTATGCTTTAAGGAGTAGTAAAACAAGTCTAGTTTGTCTTGTTTAACGAGGCGAAGCTAGAATTTTGAAGGCCTCTCTGCCACCTAACCTCGACCTTTACTTAGTGTTCCTATATCACTTGACAAATTGTTAATGATGACTGCAGGGATCGTACCCGCACTACCGAAATCATAGGCTACGGACTCGCGCGCGGAATCAATCCATCATGCGTCCACTAAAGAATGGGTCGGTGTTATCACCACGCAGGGTGTACTTGAACTATCGGGGATATATATGGCTGTTGTGTTTGTCCCGATGAAAAAAGCATACTTCGTATCAAATAACAGGTTCAAAATGTAGTTTTAACAGTTTTAAAGACACCGTGTTTTAGTTCGACTTTGAGGATAAAAATCAATAAAAAATACTATTCAACAAACAAAACGAGACAAGATAAAAAAAGTGTGAAGTTATAAATAAAATTAAAATGGTTGGTTAAAAATATAAAAGTAACTTCACAAGCAAGAGATTCAATTGTATTTGTCGAAACTTTCTACTATCTTAAAGCAAAATGGTGGCTGTTTAAACCTAATGGAATTTCAGTCACACGAAAAAAGCTCTGACCAAAGAGGAATTCTACAGTTCAGACGAGTTCATTAGTCTCAATTGGGAGATCGTTTAATTGCCAACTGAGCGGATATCAAGGTTGAATAATTGGACTGAATGAGAGAGAGCTAATGTGAAACTGTATGTTTGAAAGGGGTTATGACGTTGGATTATGTGAGAGAATATTTAGCTAATATTCCTAAGTTTAAGACAAATCCCATCGTTTCAATTTTTCTGCGATTAAATATTGTTAATATTTATTTTACAGGAGAGCAGCCAGCAGCCATGCAACATGGAGGGCAGCTGAGACTAGAATACCCCTTCACAGTGTTTCTGCTGAGTGCGTCAGTGGTCTTGTGGAGCTAGTGTTAGTGTTAGTCTAGACCTTGGAACTCTGTGACTTATGTTCCTACCTTTGACTCTTGGACTTTTCAACAAGTATTGTACAGATCTGACTTTTAAAACCTAACTTTTACCACATACACTGTTAACTTCAGAGGCGTATATTGAGATGTGGGATTTCCCCTTTCCAGTTTTTTTGTATGTGCAAAAATGTCAAAAGTAAAAATGTTGTTTAACGAGGTGAAGTTAGCACTACAAAGCCCTCTCAACCACTTAACTTCGACCTTTACCTAGCGTTACTGTACAGTCACATTACAAATAAAGTGGTGACTGCCGAGATCGAACCCGCGCCACCGGAGTGATCAGCCCGGAGTCGCGTACGATTCCAACCTGCCAAAGGTTTACTAAGATTACTATGCAAATTTTCAAAAAGGAGGGCTTTTATGTGTCGAAGTTTCACTTTACGTAGTTACATGTTAGACTTAAGTCAAACTATTTCATTATGGCCAAACCGTTCCACTTTAGAAAGGTTTATAAAAAGGGATAAACATACTTTAGAATGGTCCATGGGAAAATATATTTTGTGACCCTGTTAAAATTTTTCAAAATAGTCGAATGAAAGTGGCACCAGAAAAGTACTTTCCATTTAAACCACAAATCTTAACCAGTAACGTTGGTCTACGCAGCTTCCTCCCTTATACGTTGTCATTGGCATTGTTTGGGGACGTCTGAAAATATTCAGAGTTTAAAGAATGGCTTATTGACTAACCCACTAATGATTTTTCCTGTACCCATTGATTCTAATCGGGTCTTTTTAGAGCCTCAACTGTAGATTGGGGTTTCCAAAATTATGCTTTTATGGATCTCGTAACTTATCCTTTTTTAATTTGGCTGTTTTAATTAAAGCTTTTTTAATTAAAGCTTGCCAAGTTGTATACACTCCCGAGTACCAATTGATTTTGATCGATGTTAAAAAGTGGCTGTGGTTATAAATCTATTTACAGGATGTTTATTTCTAAACACGGTTAAACTGGGTATTTTATAGACTGTGTGTTTTAAAGAAGTTAAAGTGTGGTATTTCAACCTCAGTTCAAAAACAAATTCAAAAATGGTAAATTGCTGACAATTTTCTTTATGGTTCCACTTTTCTTCAATGTTTTGAACTGATTTTTAAACTTTCAGAAAAAGTAAATCTTTCCACGTAAAAATGTACTTAAAATTCATGAAATAGGCTACACGATACCAACGATGGATTATTTAAAATGACTCCATGCACATACACATACAATACATAACCTAGGTATTCAAATTATTATAATCTAGTTCTTCCGGTTCTCACCGAGTCAAAACATCATGATTAGCTTGAGATATTTCTTTTTCGCTGCGGAGTACCATATCCAGTCACTGATTGGCTGAAACAGCTTGGTACAACACTGCGAGACCGAAATATCTTAAGCTAATTATGATGTTTTGACGCGGTGTGAAACGGATAAAATAGATAAAAGTTTTGACTCGGCCGCGAAAACTTAAGTGTTAAGTTTCAAAAGTCAAAGTATTCTTCCGTATTTTACACCACATCTCATTCATACGCCCCTGAATCTCTTTTCTTAACAATGGTGATGTTTTATAAATAATAGTGCTTACAACCTTGTTATAATCTCCAGAGATCAGTCAAACCCGGTTCATTGTACGCAGTATCAACCAAACTATGAGACTTTATAAATAATTATATATATATACAATTTTGTCAAAGTAGGGATATAGATATTGATGTATATACATAAATAAGTGCAAAACGCATATATTCATAGGATAATTTGTCTATGACGTCCAGTTTTATCAGCCTGTTTCGTGTAACATTGTTTAAGAAGTGTTTTATTTGAACTCTATAAAGAACTCCGGGTAAAGTGGTGGTAGTATTGGGTGTTTTGAAAATCTTTAAAATGAAGTCTTTGCGCTCAAAGAGCAGTGTTATTTAAGTACAACCGTTTAGTTGCAGACAAACTCATTATTTTCTTCATCTCAACACAATATTTAGTTTTGATTTATATAATGTACAGGACAAAACGACATCTGGGCTATCCACAAAGGATGTTATTTTAGTTTGTCAGCTCAATGACGAGCTTAAAACAACATGATCCTTAGACAATGTATACTAAACTGATTTGGGGATTTAACGACCTATTATAAGAAATGTGTGTTACGAGCGACATATTTTAATAATGTTAACATTGTTGAATGTACTTAATATTCTGTTTACAGTTTGTTTCATGTAAAGATTTGAATAAAAACAATGTTTCTAAAAATAGCGCGTTGTTAGTTTCCTCTACAAGTTTGTTTGGCTCATCTTAAAACATATGAGATGATAGGTTATATGATTGATTTTACACCACGTATAGGTATCATGTTTGTTTATTATATGACGCAAATAAAATACTATTAACGAAATAAGTTAGTTTCCCCCACCGCCACTGGCCTCTTGATGAGCGCTAGTAGCAAAACATAAACACGTTTAAATACAGTTTAAGATGCCATGAGACTGTCAAAGTATTGTCTTTACAACCTAAAATTGTTGTACCTTCCGACATTAAAGTTCCCTCCAAACATACAAATGTGTCCAATCACTTATTCTAATCGTTCCACTTGAATCAGTGTTACACGTTCTTTCAATCATGTATTATGAACTCGCACAGAAAATGCTTTTGTATGCTATCAAGATTTTCTTAAGAAAGGTCGGCACTGTGTCGCTTTTGATCAAATTTATTGATAGGTTGTAAAGCTGAACTACCCGAGAAGGCCCGAGAACTACCCTTAGTTCATGAACTACCATTTTGTCTCCCCCAGTTTAGTAGTTCTTTCTGTTTCTTGTTTCATAGGAATGAATGTTACTCTCTCTTGAAGAATCTCGTTTTGAAAAAAACAAAAACGAGATTCGGAAATATAGAGACTTGGTAGTGTCAACAATTTAAAAATTTTGAATGCTAGTACAGACTACCTTCTTTGAAGATTTGCTATCGTCTGAATAACCTTTTTTAGAAAATGAAGTTTCGGGCAAATTTGACTTTCAGAAACCACCCTACAAAGCCAATTGAGAAGAAAGTTGTGAGAAGATTAATTAAAAAATTGCTATCTACAGTACCCGACTTGTGCAGCATTTTGAAAGTTCCAAATACGCTACTCAAAAGTTATGGTTAAACATTTGACTAATAAACCTTATTATTAAACGTATATAAATTATCTACGGAAACATCATTTTACAAACCTATCAATACAACCCGATACAGTGTTTGTTATTTTAGAAGGAGAAATTTTATTTTCAAACAATTATTTAGACGAAACATTGTAAATAAACAGTTGTAAATAAATAGTTTAATTGCAACAACAACTCTAAAACGAAAGAGTCAGTAAAAGTTTGCAAACGCAATATCGTCAGCACACAATTTGTTAGTTTCATTCAGTGAGGATTTGGATTTGCTTTAAAATATTCCTTGAAGTTCTCCTAAACCGCTCTAGGATAAATGTTTTGATAGCCAAGTTTACTTGACTGAAACTCGTTTATAGATTGTAAAAAGTGCAGTAATTTAGTTTTATTGATACATTGATTTCACACCAATGTTATTCAGCTGATGATTTTTATATTTTACGTTCCCAAATCTCAAGTCAAAATGAGTTTTTGAGAGCGTACTACTCAGTACTGACGTTTAAAAAATTTAAATAATAATTTGGTCTGACCAGTAAATTTCTTTAAAGGGCGTAAACGTATAACGTATGATCCCGAAGGAGTTGACACTATGAAACTTTGTGTCAACCTTAAACGCGTCAACTATAGAAACTTATACAGATTATACAGTACCCTGTTTTATTAGGTCGTAATTTAAGAATACCATCCCTAAAGTAGCACTAACCTCGAGTATAACTGTTGCATTTTACATAGTGCAACAATCTGCATAGTGTCATCTGCATACGGTGTGCAGTAAGGGCTCAACATCGATGATTATTACTCAACCGATGAATGTAGCTTACAATAAAAAATTTATGTTTGTAAATGGCTATAGAAAGTCTCGCGTCAACTTAAAACAATCTTTTTTAGTGGAGTTGCAGAGTTGCAATCTGAAAAGTGTAGTTCTTTTGTAATGATTTTGTGTTTGTGTCATAATGTTTTATGATTTTAAACAGGTTATCAAGTGTGGATTGAAACTTTATTATTAAAATTCTCGATTTTAATAAGAACAGTAGTTTTCTGCTTGTACTGCGTGGTTACAAAATGTGTAGTTCGAGATAGACTCCATTTTGTATTATACTAGATCTATGATCACCGTAAGCCCACTTTGATGGCTTACAGCAAGTCTAAATATTGTCTAGTATATAAAACTCATACTGTCCTTTTTATACAGTCTGTTTAAAGAGTTTTGATGAGGCATATAAACCAGAAAGGGCAAAATAAAAACAACACAACTCCACAATATAAACAAAAGACGATTTTATCGGCACTTGAACGGAAACATCAGTCTTTAACGCTCTATAAAGAAACAATTGGTTCTAAGCCATTAAACGCGATATGGGTCGTGAAGCTGTAAGTATTATTATACTTTAGCTTTGCAATTATGAAAACTGGCAAAACTGAATCTTTCAAACAACTAACCTCATATTAAAAGGAAGTAAATTAGTCAACCTAAAATAATTTAGAACAAAGGATATCACAATTAGGAAGGTAAGATTGTAAAGTATAAAAGTCCCGAAAAATACAAACTCATTCATTGAGTAATAAGTTCTGTATTTAAAATAAACTCTGCTATCTTAAAAATGCCGTAGTAAACTCTGTGTTCGAGATTTGAAAGCTATGTTGTTTTCAAATGTTTTCATATAATCAGGGAGGGTGGTTGAAGTATATTTCAACACTAGTCATAAAGTAAAGATTTTTGATACGCGCTTAAATTTAACGTCTAATGCTCAGCTGAAATGTTTACGCTCGAAAAAAGGTTACACAATTAAACATATAAGGGCAGTATGTAGCTATAGTATGTGCAATGTTCATAATTTTCCAACTGAAAAATTTCGTGCTTTGGTTAAAGAATATAATTGATTTCGAACTCCTCTTTTGCCAATGGCGTCTTTAAGACAGCAAACACGTACTTTCGCTTTGTAAGAGCCACAAAGTGATTAATTGGAAAGTAAAACCAGTTTAGACCTACTGGAAAGATATTCAGAACCAATACATAATCTTTAGTTTAATAATAGAAATCAAAAACTAAATTAGATGTTTAGTTGTCAAACATAGTTCATGAATGCCACATTTCAAGTAGTTTCGCAAAGTTTACACATAAATGCCTAAAATAATTTTTTTCTGCAAGACAATCATGTGATAGGATTAATCTCACTGTACAATTGTGTTGTAAATTGAAATAAGCACAAATATTTAAATATATTTTTTAGATTTATTCATACATAAAAGTAATATATGTAGTTAAATATATACGTCCCTGCTTTGATTTACAAACCAGTCGCTCAACAGCCCTTTCTTGACTACATTTTCATTAATATGTACCATTTCTAATTTCGATCAATAAATATAAACTGTTCAACTTATTTAAATGATGTCCAAGATTTCAGCCTGACGGATAGGCATGGCTCTACCGGATACTCCACAAAGGTGATCTGGGTTCACTCAATATTGACAATTTTGTCGATAAACCACTTCGAACACTCGGTTTCCCATTTCCTGTTACTGAAATTGATATATTTCAAACCATTATTTCAATCAAAGTTATTTTACTTACACAAAAGTACATAATTGTAAGTGCGTTTGCTTTTATACATGACCATAGATGGTCAAAAATGACAAGCATTTATGTCACAGCTGAAAACCCGTTTTCAATGATGAAAAATCGCTCATATGTTTACCAAACATTCAAAAATATATTTATTAGTTTCTTAGCCCTTACGTATTCTTACCAAATAGAAACGAAAACCGTAAAAAAAACTTTGAAGTTGTTAGCCTTAAACATGTTTATGGGTCAATTCTTCAATTCACCCTTAGCTGGTGGTTAAAAGGCCAATAAGAAAGCTAGATATGTTTTGGGTTAGGTTTTTTTGTGCCAATAAAAAATGGAAAAAGAATACCTTTATTTCATGAATGATCTAAAATAATTAATTTAAGTCTTTTGAACGCTGAGTGAAAATGTAAACATTGAAGACTGTAAACAACTTAACCGGTGGTTAGTAAACCTTTTGGTTAGCAGACAATTGAAGAATCAGCCCTATAATATAGAGTACAATAAACTGAGACAAAAAGGTAACAGAGAAAGAATTATTGCTCACTCCGAAAATAAAGAAAGTCTGGGCACAAAGAAAACCCAACTTTTCAAAATGGCGTTAACGTACTTGGCGTGTTTCGACTGGTCCTTTACGTAAATAATAATAAAGACAGCAAAGATTTCGCCTCATATCTTGGTCCAATCAGCGGGAGTAAAGTTAATGTGTTTATCCAATCCTGTTTGCGATTTATAGCTTGGAGAAGACTTCTTCGGTTGATTTGAACGAAGAAATCTTCAGTTTGTTCTTATTTACGTTACGTTTGTGTAAATATTTACAGTCTGAGCTTAATTGAAAATAAATACTTAAAGATCATTAACGAGTTGTAATAAAAGTATTATATCATAGTGTCATACAAATCTTGCAGTTTATTTTAAAGTCAAGTTTATTTGTTTGGTACAGGTCTCATTTGAACGTGTCTTTGCACAAACCTGTGTGTTTGTTAACATTTGAAACCAGTTTTTGTGGTTCCAATCCTAATACTGTAGGACATAAAACTAGTTACGTTTAATTGAAATGAGTATGTTTTCTCCTAAAGGAAAAGAAGCACTGGAAAGACGGAAAATATATCGAGTCTGCAGATAACAACGAAGGATTCGTTTTCAATTAACGTTATCGATTGATTAGAACAGACTGTTTTCTTACGAAAGTAAAAACGTGAACAGCTTTGTTCTTTTAGCTAGTACCTGAGAGAAATTTATCCGTCGGAAAGCTCCTCGTTAAATGTAGTTTCAGCCAAGTAAATTTAACCTTAGGTTTCAAACGAGCTTAGTATTACTCCTTAAAGTGTAATATATATTATAATACATTTTCATAATGTATATTGTGTAAAAATGTAAAGGGTACAAAGAGCTATTCAGCCCTTACTTCGAATTTTGTTTATCAATAAAGACGTTTTATTATAATTACTAGCATTCGGCTACTGGGGGCTTTGTCCCCAGACCCCCGCTTCGGTCTGGGACCTCAGTTCCTCTCGGAATCGGTTGCCTCTCGGTTTAGGCATTCGCTTCGCTAATGACCTTTTCAGTTAGAGTATTTTAGTTAAAGTACTGGTCGAACTACTTGAAATATATTGACCTTTTAGTTAAAATGTTCAAACCACAGAACCACTAAAATGGCAACTTTTTTCGTCCGTACTGCATAGCCATAACTGCGTATTCATATTAAATGAATACAACTCGATGTAGGTTGACTCCTGATAAATACGCTGCAGTTTCAAATACATCAACAACACGCCAGAAACACGAGTTCTGTTTTGACAGCAACTAATAGTTTTCTGAAGTGATTTGTTTAGAGCAGCTGTAGAACTTTGCAGTGACATTCGTTTCCCACTTTAGCATTTAGTTGATAGATAATGTTAATCATGGTGATGTTCTCTGTGGCAAACATATTCAATAGGTTGACGTCGACTGAAAGTTTAGATGAGTAGGTAGATAGACCGAGGAGGCAAATGACCAGCACGTTTGTCACATCGCCTACAAGTTTTATTACATATTTATAAAATAAATGTTCTGCAGTGACTCCACTGACCACCTTTTGAAAATCCCTTTAGTTTAACAATAAAGGCAACAAATTCAAATACACAATTACGACAATGATTGGATTTATAACACGTTGGTACAAAAGAGGTATTGGACACAACACAGGATCGGGCCAAAAGAAAGTTTGTCGTTCTCCTCTTTCTTTAATGCCGAAGCAAACACAACAAAACGAGTTGTTTACATTTAGTCAGCTGACTAAGAACTTGCCTTCTTCATCGCCAGACTTTCTGATATTGCTGAGCGGTACTTCATGCGTTATAAAGTTATCGTTTTCAAGAGTATAGCGTACGACGTACGGTTTGTTGTGATGAGGAACGCCCTAATTAAAGGAATAGAACGTAAGAAAACCATAGAAAAATGAAACTTTTTCTAAAACGTATTTAGTGTGTTTTGAGAGTGCAACAAGCTAAAGGCTTGTTAGAAGCAGAACCAAAGGAAGGTCGGAGAAGACACAGACTGTTCACTTTCAATTAACCTCATCGATTGATCGCCATTTCCTCAGATCTTCAGATAAGTCAACATTTACCCTCCAGCCTTTCCCAGCCATTTAAGAATATTTAGGTTTTGACATTGTTTAATACTTTCTCTTTCATCTGTAGCATTTATTTTAACAATACAGAATATAGCCTGAGTCTTCTGAAGTTAAGTTCCTGCTTACTGTAAATATTTTCGTTAGCCTGGATAGGAAATAAAACCGGGACGTCTTGAATTTTGGTCGTCAATTATCATATTTGTCACCCTTGTGCTAATTAGTTTAGGAGACAGGTCGCAAAGAGTCATAAGAACATCTTAAATGAAGCATCATGTGGGAGTTTTCAAATTAAAGATAGTCGATAGTGGAGAACAAACCCAATCTTTACGCTTTCCGTACAAGAAGCGGCAGCAGTTTGTTTGACAGCACCCAATGTCAAACTATACCATTCCTGTCAATTTTCCGAGGTCGGGTTTTTTATACTGTCCCATTTTTGCAGAGATCTTAATTTCATCAAATTGGCAATTTCAATAACCTTTCCGAAATTCCACTTGATTTTAGGAGCAACACAACTTTCACAAGAAGGTGTTTTCAATTCTGGTTGGCTCTAACAAAAATGGTTATGTTTAAAGTTTGAATGTGTGAAAATAATAATCGAAGAGTGGGGTTGAGAAAATTCAATTTCAAAAGTGTTTATTATTGAAAGCTACCTATAGTTTCGATGTGCTACAAGCTATGTGATCATGATTTGGCAGAAAATTAGCCTTCTTGTTTCCGTACCAGAGTAAACGAGCTTCTGTCATTCAAATGCATTTCAATGTCCCGGGTCCTTTTTACAACCTATATATTTAAGCCGGAATCTGTTAGATAGTTTGAACTCTTTCAGTCATGCAAAGCCATGCTATTTCACAATATATTCTTTATACAGAATGTCACAAAAAGTGTACCGCACTATGCTGAACCGGGTTCTACAAACAAAAGTAAGTCAAAAATGCTGAATAACATTCCTTTGATTTCGGCTTAGTTAAGCCGTAATCCACCATTTTGTAAATTTTGAAAATATGAAATAGTTCAAAACCCATTAAGATATTTTTGTGAAACTTGGTATAAACCTTACTTGTTTGCCTAATAACATTTGCCAAACATTATCTAACTTATCAAACTTTAAAATGGCGACCATTTAAAGATTTCAAAGTCAAATCCATTTTTGATTCTATTAGAATATGAAAATTTGAAATGGTCGCCAAAAGTAATAAGTTAGTAACAAATATTTTTGGCAAATGTTTTTAGGGACACAATTAAGGTTTATACCAAGTTTCACAAAAATCTCTCAAAGAGTTTTGAATTATTCATTTTTTCAAACATTTACAACATGGCGGATTACGGTTAAACTAAGCCGAAATCGAAAAAATGTTACCCGGCGTTTTCGACTTACTGTTGTATGTAGAATCCGGTTCTGCATAGTGCTACACATTTTTGTGACAACCTGTATACACGTTTTGACGTTAAACCTTAAGACATTAGCCGTCAATCCACTCGAAATATCTAATGCATCACAAATTAAATTTTTATTAAAATCAAAAGGCAACTACATAACATTTGATTCAGTGTTCAAATTGCCGCCGGGTTCTTTGAGATATTTCCGTTTCCAGTTGTTTAAAAGATATTTGCTCAAATGTTGAGTGGTTTTATTCTTTCGTCCAGAGTAAACTGAAGCAAATAAACTGGTTTACTGTCGAAATTTTACGTTTCTTTAGAAGTCCTTCCTCAGGGACTGCATAAACTGTTTCCCATATATCTGTGACCCTCGATAAACTTGTCATTAAATTAAACTTTATCAACACTATACATTTATTTTTCAATTTATCCCAATAGTCCTGTAAGTTATTTATTCATAATGAAATATGGAAACAACTAGAATGAACTATTTTAGCATATGTACCATTTTCATGGTCACTTAATGCACATTAAACTATTGGTTTTGAAACATTCAAGCGAGACTATTTGTCTATACAAAACACGAGGGTAGACTAGTAACAGTCGTATTTCGTAGTCAACCCTGACTATTATTTTTCAACCCTGACAAAAACAAAATAAAAAATAGAAACCCATTAGAACGTAACGAGTTTTTTGAGCTATGAGAGTAATGCTTTATAAATGTTCAAACATAGGCCTACATTTCGGATTTGTTATATGCTCCTCAAAGATATGTTCTTTAGAAATAACCAAACCATTTCAGTTTTCAGTTTGACTTGTGCGGTTAAACTAAGAAGCTATTCTAACTGCCTAAGCCACTCAAAAACCAGACGTTGCCTATATAAACGGATTAAATGTTTGATCCCATTCAAAAATTCTATTACTTCTTTTTACAAAATATACACCGTGTTTGGCTTTAAAACTACCAGAAGTTACACTAATTGTGGCTGTTTGGTACAGACAAATGTTTAACTTATGTGTTAACAGGGCGTTCTCTACATAAAATAGAAGCTGAACACTAAAGTTTTGAATTAATATAGTTAAACAACACCCAGTGAATAGTCACAGACTGTCTCGAAACAAACAAAGAAGGCAGACCGTGGAAGTTATTGCCTCATATCTTGGTCAAATCAGCGGGAGTAAAGTTGATGTGTTTATCCAATCCTGTTTGTGATTTATGTCTTTCAAGAAACTGCTTCTTTCCATTAAACATACCAAATGTCTAATGTACATCGTTTCATGTTTGGAACTTGTGCGTAAATACGGTTATTCTAAATAACATAACGTGTGCTAAGTCCATATTCAGGGTGATTATAAAATGTCCCTTTCCTACTTGCAAAACCGGGGGGGAAGGGCTCCACCAAATCTTTTAAATACAAACCCCTCCTTGTGGCATCCCAAAAGACGGGGAATTTCAACACAAATTCAACGACACAAAGACACATTTTTATCTCGACTCGTTTTTTGTTATACAAATTTAAATATTACCCGAAATCAAGTTCAAAATGTCACATTTCACATACAGTTTATTTTGAATTAAAGAATGTTCTTCAAAATACTATATGGGATTATGTTACAGGGTTGTGATGTTTCCCTCAGAGTATTTTGAAGAAAATGTTTTCATTCTACATCAATTTCATGTCAAATGTAACACTTTAAACCTGATTTCGTGTAATCTTAAAATTGGTAAGGTCAAGGGTTTTCTTTGCGTCGCTTTTGTGTTGAAATTCCCTTTCTTTTAAGGTGCCACAAGGAGGGGGTTTGTATTTTGTATTTAAAAGATTTGGGGGTCTCCCCTCGGATTTTGGGTAGAAGGTGGTTGACGCAAGGTACGTCAAAACAAACTTCAGTATCCTATAAAAACGTCCTTTAAAGGCTTTTAAAACATATTTCTTTATTCAAAACTTAAGGGGAGGGGCATTTAAAACTCATCCTGTATATACTAAGTTGGCATTCGTAAAATAAATACTCTCGGACCAAAAGGTCAAATGTTGTTTGTCATTTAAAAAGAAAAAATTTAGTTGAAAATAAAGGTCACAGAGGTTTTTATATAGGACTGTAGACTAGAAAATGTTGTGTTCTCTTTTTTCTTAGTTCTATAGCTATGGTTTTAGCGAACACGTGCGGATCGGTATCTTGCGCGACTCCGGAGCTCAACATTTCGGTGGTGTAGGTTCGATTTCCGCAATCACCACTAACAGTAAGTGAAATTGCCTTGCAGTTAAGCTAGGTAATAGTCGATGTTGACTAGTGGAAAGAACCTAATAATCCTAGCTTCACCTCGTTAGTCAAGACAAGTTGTTCCCTTTTACTTTTACTTTTTAGATATTCCTTTCACTAAGAAGACTTTGTAAGGCACCAAAGATTTTAGTTTTCCTTGGACCTTCTGACCATCTATAAGGTATAAAATAAATGTTAAAACTTCATTTAGCAACAGTTAATTTTATAACCTCCGTTATCTATAAAATATTCCTCCCCGACCCTTTTTGCAAGTAGAACTAACACTGAACATACTTTCTCTGCAGTTTGTTTTTTGAAATAATTAAAACCATATTGTGAGACTTTTTCTTCTAATACATGCTTAAACAGTCGTGGTTGTACCCGGTAGAGCCACGTGATAGGAAATTATTAAATCGGGACGAGTAGTTATATGTTGAAGCTTTTTGATGTCTTCTGAATGCAATACTGAAACAATAAATAATCCGCAGTTGGGCCCGGTGATTTGTCGGGACAAACTATTAGTTCGCTGTGAACCCGACACAGTTTTGATTCCAGTGTTGGCTACCAGGGTGCGCTACTCACTAGCCTCACACAGCTGAGTAGACAGCAAGGGTATACTGCCTTGAGGTGTAAAGTCCGAGCCCCTGCAACAAGTGTTAAAGCCGCAACCACAAGCTCCGGAGGCCAGTCTCTTAGCCGCCAAACCACCGAGACCTTACACGCTTACCAATATGCTTGCATGGCCAATATATTTAAAAGACAGAGTCAGTTTCAATAACTTCATCAGGTACGTGGAATAATTAAAAATACATAAACAACGCATTAGCCGGAAAAAAACTTTATAAAACAAATAAACCAATTTACGAACCAAAGTTAAAATATTACTTAAGAAAATAGCGTCTGTTCACTTGAAGGTAAAAGGCCATGCAATAGAAAGATTCTTCCGTTTGATGCTCTCTTCGTCGGTTAAAGTAAGAAGAACTAAAAGTGCAATTGTAGCTTTCATTGAAGCTCCAATGTTATTTGTTTGATCTTTTATCCTTTCACTCCTTTGTTTTATTTCCTAAACTAAACACGATTTTATCTACTTTTAACAATAGACGAAATAGAGGACTCTGTAACCATATAATTGGACGTCCTTAAAATAAAAACTACTTTAACCACTTCTTTCAAAATATTGAACGAGCAATTTCGCTAGCATTTGTTTTATATAAATGGCATAGAGCAATTCATTGTACAGTAACGTTCATCTGTAAATTAAATACTTAGTTATTTTTCATTTGATACAATATTGCTTTAAGTTAACTTGAAAGGTCACGCGTTTTGTTAATTCGTTTCTTAGTTGTTAACTAGCTTGCAGAGGAAAGCTTTGAAACGTCAGGTTCCTGGTAGTAAGATGATTTATGCGTGATATTAAACATCAGTTGTTTCACAGAAACTCTGCGACTGAAAGACAAACTAAATAGAGGTTTTCATTTACTTAAATTAAATTTACTAAATAAAGGTTGCATTTACTTAAATTGCACAATTTACTTTAACCCACCGGAGATAAGAATCAAGCAAAAACTGCACGTATGTTGGCCAAGCTACATTATTTAAGAACGTCAATTGTGATAGTGTTGACCTTTGAAGATATAAATGAGTTTGTTGAACGACTCAAGTGAAAGGACGCCCTAGGGAAATATGGTTTCATTTCACAAAACAATTTCACAGTTAAAAGCCCTGACTGACTGTAACAAACGTTTATCTCTGTTATTTTTTTCCAACATCTATTATGAGTTAAATTAAGCATCGGCTATTGTGGACTATTATTTGTTTTGTTGATAACTTTAATGACTATGAGTAATTTTAACAACTAAGCATGTAAGCTATAAATTTGGATTTAGCTTTTACACGTCTGTAGCTTCAAAGAAATACTGTAAATTTAAATGTTTGGAAACCAAACTTTAATTAAAAACCACAAATGCCCTAGGTGTATATTAAAACATCGAAACCCTACGTTCAGGGATACAAATTATTTATTCAGTAAATTCCATACGAAACAACTTTGTGCCATACTTCAAAAATACTGGCTCATTATAAATTGTCTGATGGTTATACTGTATAGCTAATTGACTCAAAACGTGGAAATTATTTCATATTTCCATCAACATTTCGAACTTCTTTTAGTTCCTCAATGTCTTGAATTTTCTTTGTTAACACTATGTATTTGATATAGCTTGTAAAATCACAGAGAGCACGTGGAAATGGTTTATTTGCGTTGTGAAATTACTCGTGAAAGATTGAGTTCCAATAATCTATAAAACTGTTGAATCTGCTACTTAATAAAACAACTCTCACGGTTTTGAGTCAACTTGTTTTACTTACTCATCCCAAAATGTGTCAAACAGTTCATAACAACCATGTAACTTTTTAGTTTTGGTACTTAAATAATAATAACTTTATTTGCACTGTACAGTAAAAATGTGTTGCGAAAACAAAAATATAAAAACCAACAAATTGTAATTGTAAATGGTTTTGAATTACATTACATCAACAATTCATATGTGCTTTCCACCTGTCGCTTAAATTAATGTTATGACCTTTACACAGGTGACAGTTACAAGAAAGTTGTTCAACACATAAAATTAATAGTAACTTATAGTTTTTAATCCTGTACAATGAAGAATCTACTACAAAGTGGCTAAGTAGTGGAGAGGTATTTGCCGCTGTAGCAATGTGCTGTAATGGCCAAGCATTGAATTCCATCTCTGAAACTATTGTTACCCTGGCCTCCAACGTCAACAATGTTAGGTGTTCCTACAATACCCCATTTAGTCTTTATCGTATCCTGTGTGTTAAGCTTAATGAACTTAACATGAGAACGTGTTTTAGCACATAACATGCTGTGACCTAGCATGTACATTAAATTGCCTATTTCGTTTCAAAATACTTTGTAACCTTATTTGGGAGCTTCTGAATCAAGTACATTACGGTTAAAAGAACCTAATTAAATTAAAAGAAAACCAATGCTATGAACAAATTTAAATGATCCACCTTTCTCTAAAAATGTTTGATTCCAATTTTCTCACAATACCTTGAAATCCCCCCAAAATATCAAGGACGCTTTCTGTTTTTGGCAATGAGGCCCTCGAGAAGTCAGTAGTGGTCAACTGAAACACAGGTTATGCCATAGAAATGCAACTTTAACATGAAGGTGATTGCTAGCAAAACAGAATGGCAAAATTTGATTTTAAAGAGTTGGTGGAAAAATAAACAGCAGTGGTCTAAATCTTGAGAGGGTTGAGCTTTGAATAAGAACGAACCGTTTTGAGATCACCGTTACGGCTGGATTTCTGAATGATCATTTGATTGTATACCAATAGCTAAATCTATTCCCATTTAATTGCTACCTTTTATAGCATCCTTGAAAATGTTTGAGGAGTAAATATGTATGTATGTTTACTCTATCAAGATGGATGTGATAAACAAGATTTAGCACTTTTAACTTTAAACTCACTCCAATTTTAATTTCGATTTGGTATTTCCAAGTGAATTTTTTTACCAGAGAAAAATCCATCGTTCTTTGTCAATGTAATAGTATTAAAAAAATAATTTTCAACAACTAGTGAAATTTACTGAATTATTTTCCAACTTCGAAGACTTTTACTTTATTGTTTTTCTAATCGACTTCCACTTACCGAAACCCATTTTACCTTAGGTCAAATCTACTATGGACACGTAGGAACATACATGCTTAGCTTTAACTGTTTTCCAACAAAATAACAGCTGAGTATTAAATGTTGGTGAGGTTGAAAGTTTGAAAGGAGTCTGAAGTGGGATGAGTCAGCAGAATTTCGAGTCAGTAGGACGCGCCGAGCTGAGTACTCTTGTAAGCGCAGTGACCCGTCAAGCTCACTAGTCCCCACACCCCTTATTATACAGTTTTGTACAAGTTTTCCTCCTAGGATATTCAAAACTGCTTAAGGGTCCGTTTCAGCTGTTCGGGAGAGCGTCGTTGCAGAGGTTTACGGGAAATAAAATGGAGACTTTAGTATTAGTACTATTATCACGAAACAGCTCGTAAATGAAGGATACACATGTTTTCTAGGTTTGCCTGTAATTCATTTTTCAAAATGACTTTTAGTTTTTTTTCTATTAACGCTTAAATTTAGATAATATGGATCTTTTTTAAGAAGCTAAAATCAAAAATCTTATCACAGGCAAACACAGATAAACTCTTTCTCTGTCAATAAAAATTAACATATCTGAATTTAATCTTCATTCAGGGTGTCACAAAAATATGTTGCGTGCTATGCAAAACCGGACTCTACATACAAAAGTAAGTCGAAATTGCCGTATATTACTTTTTGATTTCGGCCTTATTTAGCCAAAGTCCACCATTTTGTTAGTGTTTAAAATAATTAATGAAAACGACTAATAACTCAAAAACCTTTTAAAAGATTCGTGTGTAACTGTTATAAACCTTAATTGTTTTCCTAATGGAATTTTCCAAAAATAATTTTATCTAACCTATCACATTTCAAAATGGTGGTAATTTTAACATTTCAAAGTCAAATGGAATCAAATTGTTTTTGACAGAAATCTTCATACTGCCATTTTTAAATTTAATAAGTTAGATTAAATTATTTTTGGCAAATGATATTAGGAAAACAATTAAGGTTTATACAAAGTTCCACAAAATATCTCAAAGGGTTTTAAACTATTGCATATTTTCAAAAAATTACAAAATGGCGGATTATGGCTAAACTATGCCAAACGGATTATCTCAAGATCTTAAGTTTGAAACTAGAAAAGCTCTTTTGTGAGGTTGTCTCATTCCACAAAGTGTTTACAATTTGCAATGAAAACATCTTACGTGCAAGATCTATTCTCAAAATCATTAGAGAATGGATTTATCGTGCAAACAATTTCTACACATTAGCTTCCACAGGCAAATAAGGTAGGATATTCATTACTAAACCACTCTTGCGAGATTGAAATATTCTATTAAAAGTGGTGTTTTATTCACCCACGATTAAGTTAGAAATATATTTGAACTTTGGTGTTCTTATAAATGTTTAAAGTTAAGTTAATAAACAATATATTTTTCCTAAGACTCATAAAATTAAGTATAACAGGTTCGGACACCAACTAATTATGTTCAAGATTAACACTTTATTGTCTTCTCAAGTGGCCTAAAGATAAACGGCTCCATACCAGAGTTTCTCAAAGACGTTTTAGACTAGACCCTAAAACTAAGGTTTTGGCTTGGAGCAATACATCAAAATGTGTCCAAAAGTGCATAGTGTGTTTATTCCGTATAAACCTTAAAAAGGAACATAAGGGCTTTTTGGAAACATATGGTATGTTCTTGTATTTTATTTAATAAGCTCGAGGTACAACAAAACCAAAAAACACCAATCTCGATAAGGCGTTGTAGTCTTTTGATTCTGAGTATAAATCCAGTTGAAAATATAATGTATAAAACAATGAATGCAAGTAAATGCATACATTGTAGATCGCTGATACAAGGTTTACATAACAATATAGAAATGCAAACAGAACTACTGTAGTGTTACAACGGGTAGATTCCCCCAGGGAGTGTATTGTTACAGAGGTTCACTCTCGTCAGGGTTTGTTAGCCAAGGTATTGAGCTGAAGAGAAATGTAGTATGGATATAATAACAAACCAATATAAAAAGTACTTTGACAATGAACAGAGTCAACCAACGTTTCTGCTTCATTTGAAGTTTGATATTATTGATGAGAGAAATTATGAGTTTGATATACTCGTATTATTGTGGACGTTTTCCTCGTTAGGGATTAAGAAACATTTCATTAAACATCAAATATTTCATTTAAACTAATCATATATGCTCAAAACATTCCACTTTAGCCCTCAGGTGCGGTATATTGATTATGTGGTATCCCAGTAGTATGTCAAGAGCTCGTCTACACTATGAAATACTTTGACAACCAAAAGGCTTTTAGACTCGTGTTTAGCAAAGGACCTGCAGTAGGTTACTTGTAACGAATTAGAAAAAAACAGTTAGCCATTTCTTTTTAACTCTTGGAGTTTTCATTTTCTATTCATGGCGTAAAAAAGACTAAAGTTTGTCCAACAGGCTCAACAACTCAACAACAGTCCGATAACAACATCTCCTCTCCAACGCTTTCCGATACTGCACCTTCTCGCGTACACGCACCAACACCTAACTTGACTGATCTGCTTACATCTTACACCACTACCCCCCCAGTCAAGTGTCTGTCTGGTAGTACCTGCTCAGATGACTTTATACTGGGGTATATAAAAAAGAGCTGTTGTTAAAAAATACTGGGCAGCTTTGTAGTTGTCCCGGATGTTGAACACGCTCCGTTCCCCACCAGGGGAGGTTGGATCAGATATTATTTTAAGGGGACGCGGCAGCAGGGTAGACCGTGATTTCAGGAGATGCTTGCCATAATCTTGGGAGGAAAGGTCCACCGAGTGTTGGCAAGGCTCTCCATGTCTTGGGGTTAAAGTCCCCTAATTAGTGGTTGTCAGCGGGATTGCTTGTCACTTCCTCTCATGACTGTCTAGTCAGCCAGTCCCATTCCTCTCCTGAATCCAGACTTCCTTTCATTTCGGTGGTAGCGTAATATGCCCAACCGACGTGGCAGACGTGCGTAAGGGTAACCAACCAGTCCCTAACCACTTGATCCCCTCAATCTAACATCTAACTACACCACTATCTCTCAACCCCCTCCTATATTCAACTTTTTGAACAAAGCAGTTTACTTTTTTACACCAGTTAAAAGTACGAAACCGATGCGGAAAAAAACATAAGAATCGAATTACAACTTATTCAAATTAAAGATTCACCATGCACACAGACTCGGCCTACTGAAGTAACACCACTACCTCCCCTAGAAGATCAAATAGATGAATCCCAAGATTTAATTCAAGGACTATTTAATTATATTTATATATCTATAAACTTAGAACACCTTGAAAACAATTTAAGACCTTGGAAGAAGAAATAAACACTATGATTCAATCAATAAAATATCTAGAAAAAGGCATGGGAATTTTAAAACACACTTTGCCTTCTACAAACACTGTAACAACAGCATTTCATAAACTAAAAAATTAACAAATTAATAACATTAACATTAAAATTTACTCAAAACTAATTTAAAGTGCTACTTGTATAAAAAGACTTTATAGTATAGAGAAGTACACGAGGAGATAAATGCTGTTTACTTGAAATTAACCTCATCGATAAATTGCTTGTTTTAGATTTCGAGATAAGTCAAGATTTCTCTCCAGTCATTTTAGTAAGGAATTATATTGTGTAAATTTTTGTGCTTGTGCTCGTTTTCACTTTAATTATTTGGCCATTCCTTTCACATGCAACCCATATTTCCATAATATTTTGTGGTCATTGTAGTTATTGTTTTACGATGTATAAAGAACAAGCAAATACCCAGAGTTTATTTTATTTTCCGCAAGCAGAGGGTTACTTTGGTAGTTCACGTCGTACTGTGTCGTTTAATAATTATATTTTTGCTTTAATGTTTGAAATTACTATAAACTACTATTTGAACAAAAGAATAAGTTCTTGAAGCTTCATTGATGGACTATTCAATGAAAAGCGATACTGATGGTTTCTGTTTTAAATAGATGAATCAATATTGTAACTCGTGCATGTTTAGGAGAGCTAAATCTACAGTACTTCACTATAGCAGTCAACATACAATATCTATAGTTATTTCTATCTATTCTATCTGCAGCATTGGTAAAATGTCAAAACATTTAAAAACAGAGATTGGTAGTATCCATTATCTCATTGTATAATTGTTTGCATATTTCTTTGATGCTGTTTAGGTTAATGACTAAACATTCTCACCGAATGACGGTTTTGAGTGGGGATGGTAGTGGTGGGGACGTCTGGTCATGGGGATGGTCGCCATTCTGGAGATGGAGCGTTGGACCGCGAACACCGTGCGTATGTAGTCGAGACTTTTTTTGAAGGTTATCTAAAACAAAGAATACGGTTAATGATCCTGTCTCTAAACACAATTCTTCTATGGGTTCGAAACTTTCAGAACACTGCTTTTGGAACAACAACAAGAAGGACTGAATTAGAACACCTGCTAGCTTTTGAACGGAAACTAAGCGGTGCGTTAGTTTTGTCCATTAGTGTAATATCAACACCTTGAGTTTATCCTATTAAATGTTTAAATAAACTTTTCTTGTTAGTTCATCCAACTTTCCAATTATGATTTAAAATTATGAGCAACAAACTGGGAAACTAAATAATAAATGGTAACGTATGTTTTATATCGGCTTACATAAAGTTGTATAAGTCATAGAACATAGATAAACCGAGACATGAGAAACAAACAAAGATGGCAGACGTTGGAAGTTATTGCCTCATATCTTGGTCAAATCAGCGGGAGTAAAGTTGATGTGTTTATCCAATCCTGTTTGTGATTTATGTCTTTCAAGAAACCATTTATACAAGTCCACCTACTTTAAGTTTAGTAATCTATGTTAGGTAATTACAAGATAGCTGCTAAGAGTGTTACTAAAAATTGTTAGATTTTCCCGTTATACAAATTCTAAAACTTCAAACAAGGTCAAAACCAGTTCTAGGTGTCGTTTGTCAAGTCCTGGAAATTGTTCAAATCTCGAACGGAGAGTTTGCTCAAAGGATAATATGTAATTAGTACAATTATTTGAATCTTTAAGCGATAAAAATCTTGACTAGCGGTACAGCTGTTTTATCACTGTCATATTAGAACTTGTGATAAATGGCCGAATCGTGCTTAAAGACCAATCAGTCATGTAAGTGCATGAGTACATTTATCTACTTAAAGTTTAGTACCACTCTAAAACAAAGAAATGCACAACTTTCAAGACGACGTTAACGTATTTCACGTGTTCTGACTAGGTCTATATGTCAATTATAACTTGCATCTTCTATAGCTTTGCATCTTCATTAATTTACTTTTATACATAATAACTAATTGATGATAATAGTAACTTACCTGCAATGACTTCCACGCACCCCACGTGGTTCACGGTGAACTGAAATTCCTTGGTCACCGGTGCCTGAAAACAACGATGATCAATCAGCAATCATTTTGACACAGTAGGTGAGTTAACAATTTAAAAAAACTAGTTAAGTACAACAAGTATCTATAAATATTACTGCGGTTTCTTTGATGTCCATGAGAAGACTTTCCATGTAGGTTCATGTAAAAGCTCGTTCAATTCATAGTTAAATCGTTACTATTTTGAAAACTGTAAAGGTTTTATGGTTACGTATTCTAAAAATCCTACGTGTATAGGCACAAATTTACAAGGTATAAGCTGCAACCAACTGGCACATGAATAAACAATCCTTAGTTCGATCATCGATAGTCGATATTATCGATAAGTGAAACGACTATTATAAGAACTAAGAGAGGTCACTTATATCACTTCATCGTCCACGAGGGAACTGGCAAATATATTACTTAAAACAATGTATTTAGTAGAAAGGGGAATGATTCAGTGACACTTGATAGTTTTAAAACAGCTGATTTTGTAAATCAGGTGAAGAAACTTGTATGTACGAATAACAGTAATCATTTGCGAGCGTTACCGATAAGTCGTCTAAGTCATGGACTTAACAGAACAGAAACAAACCGACGCATAGCCACAAGTGCTAACGTGAGTCTTAGAGAATTTTCCTTAATGGGGAAATAACATGATCCGGAAGTGACGTTTAGAGGGGCCTTAAAATTGGGTATCATGCTACACAAACTATATTACGAGTATTTTTTGATCCAACGTCGATGACACTTTTACAATCATATCTATGATATGTATGATGCTTGTATACTTAGAAGAAATTTAGACTTATTTTATTTTAACAAATACATATTCAGTTATATGACATATCCTTTGGCCTTTTTTTCGATTGAATAAAGTTTTAAGTCTTGCCTTTGTTTCAGCCTCACTTTAATGTTCCAAAAAATGGCTCAAATTACTCATAAATAATAGTTTGTATTAAAATCGTCTACACTTGTATACTTTAAACCTATTTATCTGTTGAATCTACCGTAGGGGGGAACTAATTAGCTTAGACAGTAGACATTTAATGATACAAAATGTTTTGTTGTGCAATATATTAGTGAAAACATATATAATTCAACTCAAAACACTGAACTACTGGAGTGTTTCCCCAAAAATAGATTTTACAAACTAGTTTTAAACGTGGTAAAGAGAGAATGCTCACATAAAATTAATATACCCTGAGGCAAGGCAGAAATATACTGGATATAAAGTATAATTAAATTAAATGTGCCTAGCTTGTCTTGTACGTGACAAAACAACGTATTCCGTTTCGGTACACGATTTAGGTGGAGCATTTCCTGCTCTGAATCTACCCATGATAGTAAATTAAACTTTCAATTACGCTAACCCTTTACCGTGTCATTCATTTGCCTTGTACACCTAAAGTAGACGTGTATCAAGTGATGTGGCGTACAATTTGTACATTGGTACAGTATAAATGAGCTTGTTATAAAATTGTCCAACTACAACAATATTTATTTAAAAGTTAAATTTGTATACGAACTAGAAATAAGCTCTTTCTTGGATGTAAATTTATCTGTCATTATACCTACAATTAATTACAGTAATTATAGGTTTTCCACCGTGACAATGGAATAATGTCCGAAACCGGTCGGTGATATAAAAATGATAAAAGGTACTTCGTTTTGATTTATTTTCTACCTACAATTAAATATCTCAAAGTATAACTATACCTACTTCTTACTTTACCTAGTTTTTTTGCAAAGAAAAATAAAGAAATATTGTTATGATTATTATTTGAAGAACATGGATTAACTGACCAGCCTCTTTTTGAAGTATATGTAATATGCTTCAAACTGGTAGAATCTACCTATTTACATGGAATTTGTATTGATCTGGAATTAACCTGAAAGGTGCATAATTAATCACCCAAACTAGTTTTCTTCAAGAGTTTTCAGTTTATGCCCTTTCGCCAAATCCTGTTCTATTGAAATTCTTAAAATTCCCTATTTTCAAACAACCTTCCCTAATTTGTCGTATAAACTAAAGTTGTGGGAGAATGTTCAAATATTTTTAGAACTCATTCTCCACAAGTACTAATTGTTCAATGTTTTCTACTATCTCTTACGAATAGTGTCTAGAAAACTTTTACAGTCAATAAAGGTGAAATATTTACGGGAAAACTTCCTTTTTTGACGAAAACCCCCCACAGTCAGTAAAACACGTTAAACTTAGACCAACATAATTTCCTTGTTAAAACAACACGTACGAAAAAGAACATAAAAACAAACAAAAACCCAACAAACTCTGTGTTTAGGTTGACGCCTATTGCAATAACGGCGCAAGGGATGTTGGTATCTGGGTTAATGTAATACACCGCCTTATGTGTGCTCACACTGAGTACATACTAATGGCATGAAAGGTTAAATAGCTCAGGTAGAGATAAACGAGATGCGATTAGTAGATTCATGGGCATTTTAAACCAGTCGAGGTAATTTTGCCTCATTATTAGTGTTAGACTCGGCCTGAAAACACACATAAAACAGTTACTGATTGACTGAAACTGCAAACAAACAGTAACTAAGGATGGTTTTTCACAGTTTCAAACTAATTAACATTATTAACTCGTTAAGTACAAATAAACACATTCTAGTTTTAGCAAACCCTCGAATATTATAAACCCTATTTAGAACAATTAGTTAAAATAAATTGTAAAATTATAATCATACATTTTATTTGGTTTAAATGCAATAGTTATTTCCTTTTTCTATGTCTCTAACCATAGGTTTCATTTTAAATATTCAACAATAATATGTTCTTGTAATTGTTTTATTTTATTTATTTATTCACGGTAAACACCACTTTACAGTATAAATGATTAATCATGTTGAGCTGAAAAAAACAACAAACAAGTACATGTGTGATACGTGAATATTGAATAATGGTAGGTGAGTTCTTCCAATCCGCCTCTACTTAATTGGTACTTTATTTTATGTACTCTTTTGAAGAAAACGATTTAATGTAACAAAAGGGGACCCATAACCTAACCTTACCTAAAATGATGAATGACTAGATAATAACTAACACAAAGATGACTAGATTACTGATGTGATTGAGTAGTGAACAGATTGATAAAGGAAATTTTGATTGAGATACAGATGACATATAATAAATAAGACAGTAATGTACGGTGGTAACTTTGATATGATTACTAAGCATTTTAATATGTTTATTTAAAGAAACCTTCTGTTAGATATCGAAATATAATTCTAAATTTAAAAGTTGTACTTTTTCAATTGAAAGTGTAGGCTATGTCTAGCCAAAATATGTCCTCTATAATTAACATGTTTTTTCACGGTGTGAAATGGAAGAACTAGATTATACGAGTATTTGTGACATCAATACAGACTGTTAACATCTTAACCGGTGGATAGTTAACCAGCTGGTTAGCAAACAATTGAAAAAACGGCCCCAAATGTTTTACCACAAATCCCTTCTTTGTGGCTACTCAAAAATAAGGGAATCTTAAAAAAATTCAACGATGCTAATACAAATGTTTTTATCTTGACTCGCGTTTTGTTGTACTCATTTAAATATTAAAAGAAATCAAGTTCAAAATACCACGTTGCACGTACATTTTATTTTGAATGACAAACTGTTCTTTTAAATACTCTATGGGATAATGTTATGGGTTGTAATGTTTTCCTCAGATGATTTTCAAGAAAATTTGTTATTCAAAATAAATTGTATGTGACTTGAAACATTTTAAGCCTGATTTCGTGTAATCTTCAAATTGATATAACAATAAAACAAGTCGGGACAAACAAAATTTTTTTCGTCGTTAAATTTGTATTAAATATCCCTTTTTGTAGATGCCATAGAGGGGGAAGGGTTGTATTTAAAAGTTTTGGAGTTTACCCTCGGATTTTAGGGGGTGGTGGGTGATGCAAAATACGTCGAAACAAACTTCAGAATCTTATAAAGACATTCCCCTAAATAGGTTTAAAAAATATTTCCTTTTTCTAAAGTTGAGGGGGATTTAAAACTCACTATGTATAAACATTAAACATGTTGGTTGTGATACTTACCTTTTCCGTTTGTGAAAGCAAATATTAAATTATGTTTATAAACAAACTTATATACTATATGTATGAATACCAAATGTAATTACAGACACCCATAGATATTGTGCTGAAAAGAAACTTAATCAAACCGATATATTTTAGTTTTACAATTAAATAGTCCATCGCATATTACAATTCAAGAAGTCTGAAACAACAATAATTTAATTTAGAGAATCAGTTTGGAATCATTTAGTTTAATAACTAGCAGTTGCCTGACCTAGTTTCTAAGTCAGCTAGACATAAGATTAAACTTCATAGAAGTTTCCCCACTATTGTAGATTCCCTTCAGAAATAATAATGTCTATAAATAACAACGATACGAGTATTATAATCCATCATACATTTCTAAAATAATTGTACTTTAGTGTATGTTTTGTAGGTATATCTAGAGATAAGTTCAATATTTCAAGGTATTGCCAATCGGCTAATATATTCTTCTATTACACAAAGAAAGTAAAAGAACAAGTCTACATTTGAAAAGATGGCTTATATTTCGCCATATTACATGGCTTAATCATAGCCTAACTAACATCATAACAACACTTTTCAGTGAATCTTAAACAAACAAAATCATCTGTTTTCATAATTCAAATGTTTTTTCACAAATCCGGCTGCCTTGATTTCACTAACTGATGAGCTGCCTCTAAAGTAACTTTGAATCAGTTAGTTTCGGATCTAAACTTTCAAAGTGAATTGAATGTCACATTGTAAAGTTGATGCGCAACATATGGTTGGTCAAATTCAAGAGGTGTGATGGTTTTGCCAATATAATCTTTTGGACAGCTTTTACATGTGAGTTGATAAACCAACGAATTGCAGTCAATTTTCCTTGGATGGGGTATTCTTTTGGTTGCACCTTATGTGTTGGCATTTAAAATCTTGTGTCCCGCACCAGAAGCTATCGGTCATATATGTTGCATAAAAGTAAACAAACTCTTGATTTCGTTTTACAAATCTGTTAATATTTTTTTAAACAAAATCAAACTTTATTCTCCTCTCTTCTGGCATTTGGCCTCAGGGTTTTATTACTTCATTAAGAATTACGGTTTTCCTTGGGGTTTCGGCCTTGATGTTTCATCAAAAATTACGAGTTATTGTTCTCTCTCTTGGCGTTCAACCTCGGTATCTCAGCACGTCGTCACAAATAATTACTATTTTCCTCCCTCTGCCTTTAAAATCAGAGTTCTAATACATTAACAAAACTACTTCACAGTTTTATTGCGAATATTTATCAAATCTTCAATTGCATGTCACATTGAATCAGGGAGGCTTAAAAAATTAACCACATAGATATCTTAAAATAATTGTATACCTGAACTCACTTTGGCTCCTAACCGAATGAATTAATTGTTCATCTCGTGATTAATTGTTCATCTTTTTATTTCACGTGATTTACTTTACATTTTGTACTTGTTTTAATTACGTAATTAAGAAACCGTTTTACTCTTATTATTTGACCTAAACAAATATTATGCTCTATCACAGTCTGAAATGCATACTTTAAACGCATCAACCACAACCCATTAAACCAATCCATTTATGAAATTGAAATGTTTAAACGTTCAAATTAGTTTAATTAAGGATTCGAGGTAAAACGGTCTTTCATCTACAACCAGATAGTTAGTTCTGGATGCCCGCTCGAATAAATTCAATAATCTGAAACTAATATGCGCTTAAACACGTTGTAACCGATATTTTTAATAGTTTTAAATGTCAATTTAACTTTGTAAAAAGCTGTTTTCATCATATTATCTACTACGGTTACAATATTTTTATTTCCAATGAAGTAAGGAATTGATTTGGTGTTCCTTTTTTCCAAAATAGAAAAGAACCATTTTGATTATCTTAATTTTGCAGAGACAGTGACTGCTATAGTAAGTTTGTTTTGAATCTTATCTCTAAAGAAATAATATGTTTTGTTTTTCTAAAGAATACAGAACAAACTACTCAGTTGTTTACTTTACAATATCTGTGTAGTGATAATTACTTAAATTAAAATTTGTTTCTCAATACTGCTGAAGCAATACAACGCTAACATAATCAATCTTTCGCTCATATTACACTTTTGCTTTAAGACCTAGTGATGCAATATAATTTTCATACAACATCATAAGGTATGTTAATTAAATTAAAACTTTAGTAGCTATTTATAACAAAGCTATTTTGTTGAAAACCTATAGTTGTGTTCCTCGGAGTTTGAATAGAGAACTGTCCTGGGGGTTCGGTATTGTTGTAGCACTCTGGCTTCGCTATGGTTTGTTACACAGCTTTCTATCAAATACCTTTTCTAAATGTAAGCTAAGGCATTTTTGTTATTCTGTTCTGTAAACAGCTGCTATAGACACATGTATTGACGTGCTAAAGTGTCACTTTTTCACCCAGGTAAATGAAGTATTGTTTTGATGACCTTTTACTCCCTAGGGAGAAAAAGATCATTTAAATGATCTTTTTGTGGCATGGGCATCAGCTGATTGAACGAATTCGTTTTGAATTTTAACACTGACTTATAGTAAATCAGTGTAACAGCTGTTTCTTCAAAGCAATAAAATTCAGACTGCTGAGTTCAAAAAATGTTTACTTAATTAATTCTTTATAATATTAAAACATTTATTGACATTTATTTCTCATTATTATGACAAAATATCGTTCATCACTCGGCCCGAAAGTGTCTTTCTGACCCTCGGTCCATGTAACGTCCATGTTAACTTGAACTCGTGTCAAAAAGTGTCACTTTAGGACCTAGTGATGAAATATACTATTTTTGTGAGTTTAAATATTATTACGGACATTACCAACGTTGAATGTGTCCACAATATAAGGTCAAGCATTTGAATGAAGGTAATACAAATACATTTTCTCCTAAAAAGATTGAATAAAAACTTAGGTGTCTGTAGCGTACGCATAACATAGCTTTTCAAACCGGATTGCTTTTTAAGTAGTATTCTCGGTGTTTAATTCTTTCTGAACCAAAACAGGAGCGTATAACATTTCAACTGTTAAACTTTATTTCAAAGAAACTACCACTAGATTTAGTTTTATCAAAGTGCTAAATGTGGAAGATTGTCAATATAGATGAAGGACATAGGATAAAGTGGCCTGACTCAGCTAAGACTGATGTCAATAAGGGCTGTGTTCGAGTTTTGGACTCACTGACCGTAAACCTTTGATATTTTCTTACTAATATTTACCTCTAAAATGTGCCTTAGCTTTTTATTCACTAAATCCGTATATACTTATGAACTTTAAATATGTGACAAAAGTGTATGAATTAGTTTATTTTATAATGTTACATTACAGGCAACACACCCAATTACAATGTGACATTAAATGTGTAATACATTGACATGTAAATGTTATAGTCCAAAGTTCATGCAAAACCGCTTACATGTTTTAAATTAAATCACTTAAATAACTAAATAAGAACATATAACAACAGTCCCCGACAGCAAACCAATAATTAACACAATTACCAGTAACATTGCAAGTATATAGCAATAAATAAACAAGTCAACATAATTATGGTTACGATAAAAGATAAAAATTAATAAGAAATAATATGAGTTAGCTACTGTGTAATAACATAAGGGTGCGGAACATGCTACACGAATTGAAAAATATATCTATTATAATTATTGAATAGCCTAACTATGGTATTCAAAGGAGAACTAGTTGCCAGGTTTGTTCGAGAGAAGTTTAGGTGTTTTGCATTTATGTAATAAACATAAATCATGAGATTAATCCAGTAGACATTGCATTGTTTGAGGACAGTTTAAATATTTTAGTTCACAGTGTTAAAGTACACAACACGTATATAGTAAAAGAACTCAAGACCAGTACATTAATACCAACTATGCCCAGTGAAATTACATTTCCACATAGATTTATCGATTATGTTCCAGTTCATTTGGTGCATTCAATCTTGTACAATGGCAATAGGCAAAAAGTCATTTCAATATATTACATTTAAAAGAAATAATCAATATTGATTGAAAACTGATTTTGTTAGAAGGGTTGATAGCTGTACTCATAACAGTACAAGTCCACTACGTTCACTATTCAATCTCAGTAAGCTACACTATATTACATGAGCTATTACTAGTGTGTCTTTGATGTATGGTGCAATAAAGTTACTCTGACCGCAGTGCTTTTGTTACTAATGTTTCTTTTAATAGATAAAATCCTGGTTTAAAGTAATAATTGTTGTCAAGTTAGTTCGAAAGCTACATGGGGCTAAACAGCATGTGCTGTGATTTCAACCGCAAATTAACCACAGACAGTTTGCTGAGACGAACTTGAACCTGCAAACTTCGAATCATCGGCCGCGTACACTATCAACTACGCCAACACGAGGTTTGTCATCTTCAAAACAAATTTGTTGTGTTTGTGTGCGTGTAGGATCCGGAGGTTCTAGATGTTCTAATGTAGAGAGTTAGACGCCAGAGTGTGCTGAATACAAGCAGACACATACGCTGGCACTCACAGCTGTGAATTTCAATGCTCGTTATGTTTAACTGCATGAGACACAAACCCTCTCCTCTCCTCTGTCATATAAACTAACCAGAACTAATGTTTAATAGTTTATAATAGTTTAAAGTTGTAAGATTTATTTTAATAAAGAAGTACCTATATATTTTATATACTCGTAGAATTATCCTTAGGGTTCCTTAAGAACTATTACTAACCTTAGTAAAAGGAGGAAATAAATTACCAGACTGTATTTGAAAAATGAGATCGAAACGTCCTTTTAAAGTTAAGTCAGGAAAGTAATTAGATACATAGGCCTATTCCAATGGGTAATATAGTTAATTCATAATTTTATGTAGAATCCAAAGATACAACATTTCAGCGGGAAAAAACTGCAAGAACACAAGAAATAAAATGTTTAAGTTTACGAATTGAGTCCTGCACAACCCCACCTCACTTCAGTAACGTAAAGGTGTTATGTCCTTAAAGGGCTTTTGAACACTGTTACCACACTCAAACACATAAAACTTAAACTACTCAAGCCAGTAAGTCTGTAGCACACACTTTCACTAACACTACTACGTAATCATTTAACGTCTCACTAGAAACGTTAGTCAGCACTTGAGTCAGCTGTTTTGTTAACCTAGCTTTGCAGTCTGAGAAGCAATTATGTTCAAGAACTCTTGACAGAGAATACCACAAACACTCAACACAAGAAACTGCCTCGTTGTCTGGGTCAAGGGTTTAATTTCGTCTCTCCAAGTCAAACTAATTCTTTAACAGAACAGTATTTTCCTAAGGAGTGGAATCGATTTGGATGATAATTATCAACCTTACCATTAGTATTATTGAAACTTTTATGTTACATAATGGTTATAAACATTGAACATTACTATTGGTTCAAAAATAAAATATATTTGAGAGGATAGAATCCACTTTGTAGGAATACCAAATTTCACGGGCTTCATGTTGAAAATAGACTATCTTGGGATGAGCATATTGATTACGTCTGTAGGAAAGTTTCTACTGGAATCTACCTTATCAGACACTTATCGAGCTATTGTACAAATGATGTAATGAAAATAGCTTACTATGGTTTAATTCAATGTCATTAGCCATTCGCGCTTTGGGGAGCTTGATCTGAATTTAAAATTAATGCGGCTCTTCATTTTGCAATAAAAAGCTATTAGAATAGTAGCCAAAGCAAAATGTCGTGAGTCCTGTCAAGATATATTCAAAGGTTTAAATATTATGGCCTTATCTTCTATTTATATTTACGTAACAATTTTATTTTGTTTTAATAAATATGATAAGACGGCAGGAGCTGTCATTCGCGCTTACCATACAAGACAAAACTATCAGTTAAGCAATGGATATCACAGACTCCAAATTCTTCCTCTCAAAATCTTCCTAGGTATAATATGGAAATACAGTTGTTTAACAATTTTTAACAAAGTTTAAACTGAAAAAACTACTTCAAACTAAAAACGCATTGTTTTAAACATTTTAGTTAAACAAGCATACTATTCCATAGACCAGTTCTTTAGTTCTTCTGGTGCCTTCGACTAATTTATGACCTACTTCAATAATATAAATTAGACCCTTATTTGTCAACAGTGGCTTTACCTAGGTCTATTACTTGTTTTATGTTTTTTGTGTTAATAATTTGATTTTGTTATTGTTTGTTAACACAAATAACTTTTGTACTGTGACAATAAATGTTTATATACGTTCGTGACAGGAACCATACAAGTAACATACGTATCTTGAATTATGTCCAGCAAATGTAGACCAAGGATACTTCTAATGATAATTTCACTTCTTCTTTAGAATGTACAGTATTTATTGCTACATGACGCTAATAAACATGTTTTATTACAGCACTAATGTGACGCATTACATGGCTACTCTACTAGAGTATGGATTTGTTGTTATTACATTGCACCATACATTTCTATTCAGCTCAATACCTTAGCTAACAAACCTTGACGAGAGTGAACCTCTGTAACAATACACTCCCTGGGGAATCTACCCATTGTAACACTACAGTAGTTCAGTTTGCTTTTCTAGGTATATCAAACCTGCTGTGTATGGTCAATCGTATATGCAGCATTGTTTGCAACAATGTCTAGCTTATCTATTGTGTAAATCGGACACTTAGACCTTGGTAAAAGGTTAAAGTTTGTCTTGTTTAACGATGCGTCTCTACCACTGAACGTCGACCTTTACCTAGCGTTACTGTATAGTCACTTTACAAATGTAAGTGGTGACTGCGGGTATCGAACCCGCGCCAGCAGAGGGAGTCGCGCACAATTCCAACCCGCCACGGTACTGACTTGTTTAAAGATAACATAAAAACTGTTGGTTTGAAAGTACTACATAGAAAGTAGACCTATTTATTTTATATATCTTATTAAGACTTTACATATCTTATTAAGACATAGTTTGTGAGTTTTTGTATACGATAACTAAACATAAACACAACAAAATAACTATAAAACAACTACAAATAAGTTAAGTAGATAAAATAATCATTTAAGTACAAGAAACCCTGCAAACTATTATGATATTACTTGGCCTTTGGTAGGGATACTGATGGTTTGTTTCTTAGAAAGTGTCAAAATACAAACTGAGAGCTAGGTGACTTTTGATAAGACTACTGCGGGAATCAAGTTCCTGATAGTGATAATGAACATATGTTTTAATAGTTTTGACGACGTTTCTTAGAGAAAAGTTAAGATAACTCTAAGTAACGAATGAAAGAGAACAATTTCTCAATGTCAATAAAATCTCAAGAGAAAGAAAGAGATGCTGTCTTCTCAACAAGTTTTCTTCAGTAACAAGTTGTATCTATTTATCTGTTGTATAACGCAACGTAATGCAGGGGTGCTGTAGTTTTCTTTGAATTAGCGTTTTAAATTAATGCAAATACTAACGGTAACTTGTTTCCATGTTTCTTAGAATATTATGTTTATTAATAAACAGTATTGAAGAAGAAAACTTTTAAAACATGAATGTGAGTGAACTGCAAGATAAAGTTGCCAAATACAATTTAAACAACATCGCTTCTGTTATGAATGATTTGCATAACACTTGAAATATTAAGACTTTGATAGAAGAAAAAATTGTAATTAGGAAAAACCTAAGAGAGGACAAGGGAAGATATGTATTCACAGACAAAAAAGGATAAAAGCTTTAAATACTCGTAATATATAGTTTTGTTTTGTAAAACTTTTTTTGTAGATTCTCCTTCCGTGAAAAGTTTTTCTTTCGAAACAATACCTCTTAGTTTGTTCGATGTACAATTTGCTACTTTTCAGTATTTCTTTGCTCAGATTCACTTGCAAACTGAAGTATGTCTTGAGGAGTTTTGGGTCAGTGAGTTTCAACTCTTCAACCCCTCACTTGCTGACTCATACTCCCTTACCCTTCAGACTCTTGCAAACTCATCTCTGCTTCGATTTACTTTCTCGTCTCACGAATTTTACTAGAAAGCAAACGTTCTTAGCTCCGTTTTATTTAAGAATTTCCTAGTAGAATAGGATGATACATGCAGCTGGTATCATAAAAACAAGATTGAAATACTAATACATAAGTATGGCTGAATAAAATTTCGATAGTTAATCATATCGTATCATTTATCCTTAATTATTATCTTCTAAGAGACTTCTAGCTACTTACTATAGTAATGTGTTTTTCTTGCAATGACGTAAATATTTGCAAAGTATATTTACAAAGGAAATCGCAAATCTTGAAAGCTAATCCATACCAAACTCTAATGACGAGCTATGTTAGTCACAACATAAAGCAGGCTCAATGTGAAGATATATTCCATCTATGTTCATATTATCTTGATTAATAAACCAACCTTTGATCAAACATATCTTTGATATAACTAAAGAACCAAATAACGTTAAATCAGTGTTATTTTCGCATTTCAACGTGCATAGTATTTCTATCAACAATTCATCTCGAAATGAAAAGGATTTATTCGTATAAAACATTTTCTCTTCTTTATATTAAAGCGAATGTATAAAAGGATGTCCCGAGAGAAGATGTACGGATTTAATACACTTTTCTCTCTGTATTCTCATACACTTGTGTAAACACCAGTACATTTTGTGACCTTTGGGAAAACTGATTTTATTTAGCTTTTCACAGTACTGTATTATTTTACATTTCACAAAGGACGATTATACTCTAGTTTATCTAACTTAGCTTCTTTCCTATTATTGCATTTAAGCGTTTATCATTAGGTCTCCCGTTAAAGAAACACTTGTTTTGTGACACTGTTAAGTAGCTAAAACTATATGATTTTATGAATAATATTATTTCAAGATAGTAAAACCTTTGCTACGTCTGGACTTGGATTTAAAATAATAAAACATTTGATGGGGGTGATTGTGTTATGTATATATAAAATCAGCACACAATGTAAATGAGTAAAATCGTACAGTTAAACATCTTTTTAAATAAATTATTCTAACTTGTTCATAAAATACCAATAAAAACCAGACTGACATGCAGCTAAGCTTTAAAGCATCGCTTACATGAGTGAAGCGAATTTCCTTAATACGTATGAGTACGCTTCGGCCTACGTCCTTAGACTTACGTGGTCTTTTACTGTACGTTTTTCTACGTACCATTAATGGAACATTTGTTCTGAATTTCAACAAAATTGGACAACTTATATAACGCTGTTAAAGTTAAAGTCGCTTTTTTAGCAGCCACTTTAAAACGGCTGTATGGATTTTAAAGAGGATTTTCATATGTACATAAATGCTAACAAAGTACATATTTATTTAAAATTTCATCAAAACATAATGAAATTTACTGTTTTCAGATCATTACAAGTATTTGTTTTGATAACCCCCCCCCTGAACTTGACCGAGATATTTACAAAAAGGTCATTTGCACTAAATGACATGAGAATCTATGTCCCAATAACTATTGGATTGTATTGTTGTAGTCGTACTAACAGATATAATGAGGTTAACTATCACATACTTGACTTTGTCACTGAGTCTGAGTTTGTCATCACGACGTCTTAAATGTCTCAAAGTGTTGACATAGTTCCAGTTAAAGTGAACTTTAATGATGTTACGCAAAGTTTCCCGTGGCTCAAGACTCAAGTTGAGGCTCTGAGATACAACAAAGCCTACAATTTGTATCAGTTTGAATAGAAGCAGTTTGTACACTTAATAATATTTGTTTAGTAAGTGAAGTTTATTTTAGTCAACGCTTTAATCTGTTATATTTTAAGGAGAACTAAAAGAAACGTATTATCACTTGGTGAACTTCGTTTGTATCCGTAGATAGACTTGACAAAAAAAGCTTAGTTTAAAAATATCTTGTTAACCAAAATAAAGTTATAATGCTAGCTTTGTGATCTTTTGAATTTGTAATTTCAAATATTGGATCTCCTAACCCTCTTTAGAATTTCAAGTTATGATTACACAAACAATTCTAAACTCTACGGAAAAACAGTAATAGAGTAAGTTAAAAGATAGTCTTTAAGTCTTAGAATACACCATTGGTTCCAAATGTGTACATTAGACTACGCACTATTCATCCATTCATCAATGCTGACCACTACTCTATCCGACTAAACTATTTATGCCTTCAAATTTAAAGAAATACTCAAATATATATGAGTGTTTATCCGAAACATGTGACTGGTACTCGTGGCGTGGTCATGTAATTCAGCTTCATGGAGGTCAGGTTTTGAGGATGATATAGGTCTAAAGTGGCTCAGATAGCCTCAGAGATCATCTGATGATACCCGCATCAACCCTAGACATAGGGACATCATCGCTTAGACATATCAGATTACCATTACCTGCGTGGTTCGGAAGTCACGTTAAGCCGTTGGTCCTTCTATTTCCACTGGTCATTGGGCTATTAGTTAATGACCCATTCTAAGGAAGAGTCGGCTTTAGTTTGTAACAAGACTACACCTCATAACTCATTACTACAACTCATCACACTCATCCTGCACCACATGTTTGCCTTAAAATACTCTCATGAGAGTGGTCGGCGTCTCAAATAGTGAATAGTGGTAAATAATAACTTTAAATCAACAAGCTGGAAATATTACAAACATAATTTAATTATTATGTCACTATTTGACAGTCACATGTTTGAGATGTTGTTGCAGTCTTATTGTATTTAAGTCATGTTAATTTGTTTAATGTGTTTACAATTTAACCCTCAAAGTTCAATATAAAAAGCTCGTACAATAACATGATTGAACTACGTTGCGTTGCATAAAACGTAAATAGGCACAGCATGTTACCAAAACGAAACCAATTGAGAAGACTGTATCTCTTTCTTTCCCTTGAGGTTTTATTGACATTGAGATATTGTTCTCTTTCATTTGTTTTGTCGAGTGAAGTTAACATCTCTCAAAGGGAACGTCGGCAAAACAGTCGAAAAAGATTTCTATTGCCACTGTCAGTAACGTGATTCCCACAGTGACCCTTATCAAATGTCACCAAACTGTGATTTTTCCATCTCTAAGAATAAATTTTTAGCTATCTTAACCGAAGTTTGAAACGAAAATTAATATTCTAATACATGTATAGTCTTTTGTATCTAAAGGAACATTGAACATACTTCACTAGTTTGTGCTGTCTTTTTTATGTAGGCTATCAATAAATTTTACATTTTTAACTTTTCACTAAACTTTAATTAAAAGAGCTAGCTTCGCCGGCTAAGGTATCTTCAGTTTAGTAACAAACTTATTCTTTTGTTATTAAACTGAAGATGCCTTAGCCAGTGAAAGCTAATAGCTCATTTAATTAAAATTTAGTGAACAGTTTAAAATGTCTAATTTATTGATACCATCCACTTTTCATTAAAGATACACGGAAAAAAATTGTTTTTAGGTGTTGGGTAATACAGCCGTAACGACCAAACAACGTCTGATTTGTTTCGAAAACCACTCTAAATTTTACTACAGTACTTTTGGTACCCACAATAGGATTAAATTTTGCACCGAAAACATTATTTATTTATTACTTATAAGAGTCAGCACTAACTGTGTTAGATGTTAAATGTGTTGTTACATTAACGAGATAGGTTTTAACTCTTAAGCTTTCGCGGCCGGTGTCATCCTTAAGATCTAAGGCTTCCGGTTTACACCGCGTCACATTTGAATCACAAATACTGCTAAACGTTTCGACCTCGCTGTGTAGAGTCATCCTCAGTAGCTGGTTGATTGGCTGAGACTCAGTCCATCCTCAGTCACAGCCAGTCAACCAGCTACTGAGGATGACTCTCCACAGCGAGGTCGAAACGTTTAGCAGTATTTGTAATTCAACTGTGACGTGGTGTAAACCGGAAGCCTTAGATCTTAGTTACAAGATAAATTGTTTAAAAAAATAAAACATATATTTTGGTTGGAAATATTATTTTGGTTGAGTTGTTTGCTTTAGTGTCAGTAATAATTGGGCACAGAACAATTAGCCAATGAATAATTGCTGCTGTAACAACAGTTGAATTCCATCTCTGTAACTATTGTTAATCTACGTTCTCGTCCAAGCTGTGTTATTTGTAGCTACAATAGCAAAACAAACCCTGATATTACTACTTTTAAAGGTTTGCCTGGTTAATTAACATTATTGGTGTAAATAATTATAAGTAAGCAAACATTTAAATAAGCTAATACTCGTAGTTCAGATGAAATCTATCACACAATTTGAGCTATTTAATGCTTTATTCTTTTAAGGTACACCTCAACTCATATTAAATAAGTAGTTGTGTAGCCATGTAAATAGTAATCCTGATGCGTATCTCAATTAGCAAAACCATCCAGTATTCTTTGTAAGGAAAATACTTAAGTCATCTTTGACTGGGACTCGTGGCGTGGACCTGTAATCCAGCTTCATGGAGGTCAGGTTTTGAGGATGATATAGGTCTAATTCGGCTCAGATAGTCTTAGTGATCATCTGATGATACCCGCATCAACTCTAACCATCATTTAGACATATCAGACCATCATTTAGACATATCAGACCCTCACCTGCGTGGTTCGGAAGTCACGTTAAGCCGTTGGTCCTTGCATTTCCATTGATAATTTGGACTATCAATTAATGACCCATTCTAAAGAAGAGTCGGCCTTAGTTTGTAAAAAGACTACACCTCATAACTCAGAACTACCACTCATCACACTCATACCTCACCACACAGTTGCCTTGAAATACACTAATGAGTGTGAGAGTGGTCGGCATCTCAAATAGCGATTTAGTGATTTACCATGTTAACCTTGTTTTTCAAGAAATCGTCAGTCATAGGCTATGCCCTGCAAACCGTACATAAAAGGTTCCATCTACCAAATTTCCATTACAATATAAAAAAGCAAACTGAACAACTGTAGTGTTACAATGGGTAGATTCCCCCAGGGAGTGTATTGTTACAGAGGTTCACTCTCGTCAGGGTTTGTTACCCAAGGTAATAACATACATAGAAATGAAGAGTACACTAAAATAACAACAAATGCATACTTACGATAAACACATTACTAGGAACCACTTTTTCCATATAATTATGTACAACACTAGAACGGCTGCTCGGTTTTAAATTGCTGTTACAATATTACATTTTACAAGAACAATGTGCGGTAAAAGTTATAATGTCGATATGTATCAGTAAAAAAAGGCACTCGTCATTTCTGGAGTGTTCTATTTGACTACATGGCCTCGTGATCTAACCTAATTTAATTTGTGAACAACTTGCGAGGTCAAATCCACTCCTTAGGAAAATACTGTTCTGTTAAAGAATTAATTTGAGTTGGAGAGACGAAATTAAACCCTTGACCCAGACAGCGAGGCAGTTTCTTGTGTTGAGTGTTTGTGGTATTTCTCTGTCAAGAGTTCTTGAACATAATTGCTTCTCAGACTGCAAGTCTAGGATAACAAAACAGCTGACTCAAGTGCTGACTAACTTTTCTAGCCAGACGTTAAATGTTTACGTAGTAGTGTTAGTAACCTGTGAAAGTGTGTGCTACAGACTAATTGGCTTAATTAGTTTAAGTGTGGTGTGTTTGAATGTAACAATGTTCAAAAGTCCTTTAAGGACATAACATAAAGGAGGTAAAATAGATAGAATAGGTAGTCCTTAAGGAGGTAAAATAGATGACTCCTAAATTTTGTCTTTAGAAGGGCTAAATTTTTATATTCCAATAGTCTTTTCACGAAACAGTCTATGCTGTTTGTCAACTCAGGAGATAATTACAGCTCGCCTATCAATAATATGGTTAGACTCTCTACAACACATGCCCTCAGAAATTGACATTTTTGCTGATTCATACAGTTCTTTGTGGTTGCGATCCAGGCTTTAAGATAAGCTGTGTTGAGATAAGCTGTGTTAAGGGCACTATGGCGGGCTGTAACATGCAGGACTTAGGTTCTGTGTAGCCGCAGGTCTGAAGACAGTATAATACGGTGTGGTAAACAAGGTCACAAAAGTAACGAGCCTTAGAATAATTCATTCATTTCTATTTAATTTCACATTGTATATTTCTACACTTTATCTATTGTTAACGTTTATGTACACAAAAAAGATCTGGAATTATTAGTTTGTTATTTATCACCCTTTATCTATCTTAACCTTAAATTAATTTATTGTATTTAACTTAAATAATTTAAATCTCTGTGTTTAATGTTTTCCTATCGTTTTTTATTGTAATTTTATGTGTAATCAGCACGTCAAACCTAACAATTAAGAATGTGACATTATGTGAGTAAGCTTTGGATGCATGGACATTTGTAATATGTATTAATGCCACATTATAATTTCTTTAGCATAAACAATAAAGAAATAAATAAATAACACCTTTTTATTGTAGGAAAAATTAAGGGGTTGCACAGGGTCAATGGTGAAGGAGGTAACAAACGTACTTTATTACGAATATGTGGTTATGTCATTGATTTATATCCCATTGAATTCATATTTAAGTTGAAAATAAAAAAAATTACTCTTTATTTTTGACTGACTTTTGTGGCTGGCTTAGCGCGCTATACATTTTTTGACACCTTGTATTTACAAAAAGAACGTTTGTACCTAATGTTGCCAAAACCTTCAATAAATGTAACAATTGTGAAGTGGTTACAACTCCCAAAAAAAGTCTCCTTTTTGTGTAGGTTAAATTGTTAACCAGCATAATCGATCTAATGTAAAGGGTACTTAAAGTGTACTTCTTTACTCGTCGAAGGAAATTCGCCAGGAATCACGGTAGAGCTTGAGGCTACGGGTCAGCTGTGTTATCCGATACTTCTGTAGAGATATTCTTCAAAAGTAGGCCAAGTATTCCCGTCACGTTGAGTAAAGTCTATATCCTCCCAAGTTGACATAAAACTGGACACTGAGGTTTATGTCCAACCTCTTCAAACATAACTCAACTTCTGTTGACCTTCGAGCTTTATTATCCGGACATAGAGTGTTTAACTAAAAAAACCAAGCAAATACGCAGCTAAGCGCATGAGTGAATCGAATCTCTTTGGGCGGAAGTTTTGACTAGGACCCATTTTAGACACCGCTTGTGCAGAAGTATGCTGCAACTAATTTTCATGTTCTATGCAATAGAGGCAGTAAAACATATAAACACTAAAACATGTTCCTATTTCGCACGCTAATTTACTTAAAACATAGTTAGCAAATTCCCACCAATTTGAAATTCCGCTTGGGTTCTATCCGCCTCCTAAAAAAATATATATCAATATAATAATAGGAAAGTTAAGCTTAGTTGGATATCCTAGAGTTAAATCGTCCTTTGTGTAGAGATAAAAGTAAAAGTACAACGGCACTACAGTACTGTGAAAAACTAAATACACTCAGCTTTCCCAAAGGTCACCAAATGTACTGGTGTTTACACAAGTGTATGAGAATACAGAGAGAAAAGTGTATTAAATCACATCTTCTCTCGAGACATGCTTTGTACATTCGCTTTAATATAAAGAAGAGAAAATGTTTCATACATATAAAGTCTTTTCCTTTCGAGATGAATCGTTTATACAGATACTTAAGTTCATTGAAATTCGAAAAAACACTTATTTGACGTCATTTGGTTCTTTAGATGTTGTACTTACTCGTATTTGTTTGTAACGATGGACGGTTTAATTAATTTACTCATTAAATGAAAACTATAGCAGAGATGAAATCTTCATATAAAATCCATGTTTTAACTAACATAGTTTGTTTTAGTTTAGTATTGGTTGAGTTTTAAAAATCTTTTTTGGTTGCCATGGCAAATAAAAACCGATTACGTCAAATGTTTTACCCTTTACAAAACGTATTAGATTAAGTACTAACAACTACTTTAATTACTAATGATTTATCCTTACTATCAATTTTCTCGAAGTGTCCAATGACCTCGGTAATGTGAAAAGAAATTGAAGTCAAAGAAGACAAATCAATAACAGTTTCGATAGACGAAATACTATGAATCTATGTAGTTTTCTTTTTGCAACACTAAAGATTAGTAAAACAAACCTTTACTACTATTACCATCCTCTGCGTCGTTGATCCCGAAGATAATTGACTGTGTCATTAAATAAAATTGAACCTCGAATGTCATCGATAACTAGCACAAGGTTAGAGTGCTTCGCTATTATTCAAAACAGTAAGTATTACATTGCAATTTTAATTTAAAGTTGCTGTAACTCTTGTTATGTTTAATTACTTTAAAAAGAATAAGACAAATCTATTGCACACATCAAACCACCATTATTATTTAGAGTAAAGTTCTTTGCTTGATAAAAAAGCTCAAATTTAAATTTTGACTCTAGTTTGATTTACACTTAACTGGCCAAGTTTACTCTAGATGTACTTTTAGGACAGAAAGCCAACCAATAGAAAAAGCTGTAATATACCTGTCTGTTTTGAACAATAAGTTTGTATTTAGCTAGTATACTGCTTTGGTATAGAATACTATAAATCAATCTGAGTTAAACTATTTCCCCATTAAACTTCTTTTTATGTATAATGTTTTATGAACTATTTCCCCATTAAACTTCTTTTTTATGTTTAATTTTTTATGAGTTCAAAACGTTTACTTTCAAGCAGGGATAAATCGAAGCAGAGATGAGTTTGCAAGAGTCTGAAGAGTAAGGGAGGATGAGTCAGCAAGTGAGGGGTTGAAGAGTTGAAACTCACTGACCCAAAACCCTCAAGACATACTTCAGTTTTCAACTGAGAAGTCTAAAAAAGGAATCAAGTTAGAGATATCAAAAATTTTAAATTTTCTGTCACAGGACTTCGGGAAATTACAACAATAATATTACGCGTAATAATGAAAATTTACACGTATTCTCGATGTGGATCGTTTTGTTTTGTATTCAAAAAATGTAATCCGTGGTTGGTCCCGATGTAGCCACGTGACCGGACGGTGTTTGAATCGAGACGAGAAATTAAAAGCTGTGAACCCGACAAAGTTTTGACTCCAGGGTTCGTTTTCAGGATGCGCTACTACATGTAGCCACTGACGCACCTTACGCAGCAGAGTTTAGATTTTATAATTAACTTATAAATGTTGTTTTGTTTTATATTCCAACCAAGATTTTGTTTTAAATGTTAAAACTTATTTACTGACATTACTTATTACATAACTATATTATTACTGGGAATCCACCGTTGCTTGGTCCTTGTAATCCAGCTTCTGGAGGTTAGGTTTTAAGGATGATATAGGTCTGAAACGGCTTGGATAGTCTCAGTGATCATCTGATGATACCCACATCAACTCCCACCATCGTTTGGACATATCAGACCATCACCTGTGTGGTTCGGAGGTCACGTTAAGCCGTTGGTCCTTGTATTTCCATTGGTCATTGGGCTATTAATTAATGACCCATTCTAAGGAAGAGTCGGCCTTAGTTTGTAACAAGACTACACCTCATAACTCATTACTACCACTCACCACACTCATCCTTCAATTGACATATTTGCCTTGAAATACCCTCATGAGAGTGGTCGGCATCTCAAATAGTGATTTAATTGGCTAGATTCACCTGATTTTCTACCTTGGATTTTGTCAAGAAATCGTCAGTCAAGTTTGCCCTGCAAACCATACATAAAGGTTACATCTAAGTTTCGCTTTGCAATATAAAAAAGCAAACTCGATTAACTCATGTTACAATGGTGTAACTCCCCAGGGTGTATTGACTAGAGGTTCACTCTCGGCCTCAGGGTTTGTTAGCCATTCAATGAAATACATAAAATGAAGAGTACACTAAAATAGCCTACAACAAATGCATACTCTCCTGTGTACGATAAACACATCTAGGAACCACTTTTTTGTTCCATATATGTAAAACACTGATATTACCAGTCTGAACGGCTGCTCGGTTTAAATTCAGATGTTAAGTATTACCTTGATGAACAACGGTAAAAGTTATAATGTCGAGTATCGCGCATTTGCCCTATCAGTAAAAAAAGGCTAGCATAGTTTTGACAAGAGAAGGACTGTTCTATTTGACTACATGGCCTCGTGATCTATCATTTGTTAACAACTTGATGAGGTCAAATCCACTCCTTATCCATTCAAAAATACATTCTGTTAAAGAATTAATTTGCTCCTTGGAGAGACATTAAACCCTTGACCCAGACAATGCGAGGCAGTTTCTTAAGTGTTGACAGTCCAGTTTGTTATTTCTCTGTCAAGAGAAGATTAAGATATGTTTATCTTGTACCACAGATAATTGCTCTGTATATAGGTGCAAGAGATTGCAAGACAGGATAACAAAACAGCTGCTACTCAAGTGAGAGGTTACACCTGCCGGACTCTGTTTCTAGCCAGACCTTAAATGTTTACGTAGTAGTCAATAACCGTGAAAGTGTGTTACAGTTACTAATAGTTAAAAGAGATTTAAGTTGGTAGTGAATGTCGTATACAATTGTCAAAAGTCCTTTGGACATAAGACCTTTACGTTATTGAGTGGGGGGGGTTGTGAGCAGGGTCAATGGTGAAGGAAGGTAACAAACGTACTTTATTACGTCTTTCCTTTTGTGTAGGTTAAATTGTTAAAAGGCCCGCATAATCGATCTAATGTAAAGGGTACTTAAAGTGTACTTCTATTAAAGTCGAAGGAAATTCGCCAGGAATCACGGTTAGAGCTTGAGCATACCCTAGGCTACGGGTCAGCTGTGTTATACTTCTGTATGCCAGATATTCTTCAGTAGGCCAAGTATTCCCGTCACGTTGAGTAAAGTCTATATCCTCCCAAGTTGACCATAAAACTAACACTGAGGTTTATGTCCAAAACATAACTCAACTTCTGTTGACCTTCGAGCTTTATCACCCCAAGTGTTTAACTAAAAAGGTTGCAAGCGACGCAGCTAAGCGCATGAGTGACTGTAAGTGTAGGTTCCATCGAATTTCCGTTTGCGATCCAGTTTTAGGCCCAGGTTTTTGTTGTTAAGTGGTAATCTTTTAATCAGGTTCTATGCTTGTAAAACATGTATCCTAACGGTTTCGCACGCTAAGGATTACTTAAAACATTTAGCAAATTCCCCTACCAATTTCAAACTTCCGCTTAGGCTATTGTTCATTACATCTGCTACGGTGTCTATCCGCCTAAACTTGTTTTGAAATGAAACTATATCAATATAATGAATAGGAAAGTTAGATATCCTGTTTGGATATCCTAGAGTTAAATCGTCCTTTGTGCAGAATTAAAAAAGATCATCCACCATGGCACTACAGTTGTGAAAACTAAATACACTCAGTTTTCCCAAGAGGTCACCAAGATGTACCCCTCCCTGCGTGTTTACACAAGTGTATGAGAATACAGTAGAGAAAAGTGTATTAAATCCGCATCTTGTCTCGAGACATGCTTTGTACATTCGCTTTATCCATTAAAGAAGAGAAAATGTTTCATACATATAAAGTCCCTTTACGAGATGAATCGTTTATACAGATGCATTGAAATTCAATGTCCAGGACGCACTTTGAGTGCCATTTGCTTCTTTATTAGAAAACCATTCGTATTTGTTTGAACGATGGATTTAATTAATTTACTCATTAAATGAAAACTATAGCAGGAGATCTCATTAAAATCCATTTTTAACTTAGTATAATGAGTTGAAAATTTTGCCTGTTTTTGGTTGCCATGGCAAATAAAACCGATTACTCAAATGTTTTACCCTTTAGTATTAGATAAAGTACCACCCTGCCATTCTCCATGCCAAACCTTTAATTACTGAATGATTTATCTTTAATATCAATTTTCTCGAAGTGTCCATGACCTCGGTACATGTGAAAAGAAATTGAAGTCAAAGAAGACATAGGTAAAATTTCGATAGACGAAATACTATGAATCTTAGTAGTATTTTGCAACACTAAAGTCTTAGTAAAACAAACCTTTACTACTATTACCAGTCCTCTTCCGTTTGATCCCGAAGATATTGACTGTGTCATTAAATAAAATGTCCAGTTGAATGTCTGGAAAGTAATGAGGAGCTTCGCTATTATTCAAAACGGTCGAAGTATCACCATTGCAGACTTATTTAAAGTTGCTGTAACTTTGTTATGTTTAATTACTTTAAAAGATGAGAAAAATTGCACAAAACCACCATTGAGTAAAGTCCGTTTGCTTGAAAAAAACTCACGAATTTAAATTTTGCTAGTTTGATACACTTAACTGCCAAGTTTACTCTAGTGTACTTTTGTGTAATATACTAGCATGATAGCTGCTTTATAGAATACTATAAATCAATCTTGCCGGTTAAACTTTTCCCCATTAAACTTCTTTTTATGTTCAATGTTTTAATAGTTCAAAACGTACCTTTCAAGCCGGGATAAATCGAAGCAGAGATGAGTTGCAAGAGTCTGAAGAGTAAGGGAGGATTTCAGCAAGTGAGGGGTTACAGTGACCAACTTGACCCAAACACTCCTCAAGACATACTTCAGTAGTTTATAGCTCAACTGAGAAGTCTAAAAAGTAAAGTTAGAGATATCTGTAAATTTTCTGTCACAGGACTTCGGGAAATACAACAATAATATTACGCGTAATTTAATGAAAATTACACGTGCAATTCTCGATGTGGATCCAAAAGTTTTTTTTTTTATTCAAAATGTAATCCGTTTGGTCCCGAAGAGCCACATGTCCGGACGGTGTTTGAATCGACTTACGAGAATTGCTGTAAACCCGAAAAGGTTTGAGCTTCAGTTTTAAGATGCGTACTACAAGCATTATCTCTACACCTTTGCCAGAGTTTAGATTTTACTCTCGTAAGTTGTATTGTTTATTGCCAAACCACTTTATTTATGTTTAGCCACTTTTGCTTACTGACAGTGCTATCTTAACTAATTGAATAGGATTCACCTGATTTCTAAGTTTATAGTGACCTGTATTTCATCAACTATCTGTGTTGAAATATTGAAATGGGTCTGGGAAGCGTGTAACGTTTTGCAAAATGATATACAGCCAACACTCGGTCTTAAGTAAGGACGTATATCACAACACCCATAAACTCCTTTGACCTTGAACCACTTACAGTGTTGCCAAACACAAGAAATGTTCTATTTGTTTCGTTTTTAATAAACAAGATAATATTGGGAGAGTACAGTCAAAATGCTTTAAGCAATCGTCAAAGTCGTTAAAGTTATAATAGTTTACATAAAAGCAATCTTAAAGGTCAGCCTCAGACGCGCTGCGACGCTTTAATGCAAGGATTTACGGCGGCGCGTTTTTCACCTTTCAAAATAATTTTTCTGGAGAAATGTTAACCGAGAATTAATTTTCGTGTATGCGTGTCGAAAATTGCGTTATTCCAAAGATATGCGTTGTAATTAAAAAATGGAGTTGAAAGGCTTGGACAATTCCAAAGTTAATTTGTGAAACTATCGAACAACCTTTGATAAATCGGGCTCCATACACGTGTCAGCTCGTGTACTCCTCTTGTTTACTCATATGACGTGCTTGGTAATGTAAAAGTTATTTTGAAAGATGAAAACGGACCGCCGTAAACCTTTGCATGCGCTTGGTTTGACAGTTAGGCCGCATCAGTTGAAAGAAGGCTCTTTGTTTAGCCATTGTTAAAGGTAAAAAACGTAAAGTTTGTCTTGTTTAACAAGGCGAAGTTAGGACTACAAAGTCCTCTCTACCATTCAACCACGACCTTTACCTAGCGTCACCGTATTAGTCACATAACAAATGTAAGTGGTGACTGCGGGAATCGAACCCGCGCCACCGGAGTGATGAGCTCCGGAGTCGCGTGCGATACCAATCCGCCACGGATCCGCTAAAATTGTTACGTGCGCGGTGTCGTGAGTTCCTTGAGGGCAGGAATTCAGGCTGTCTCTGAGGTGACCACTGAGGAGAACCCTTAATATTAGAATAAACGATTTACGACTGTGGAACTATGGTCAGGATGTTCTGCAGTTAGTTTGTTCAAATGTATTTTAGCAGACCTTTTGTGGGAGCGTACCCTATATTCCCGCCAATTAAAGTTTGTACGCACCGATGCTTTGTACTGTCTTGGGCGAAACAATGATCGTGCGAAAATGTCTAACTACGAGTATAAATTATATGTTAAAATATTATTCCACGTGCCGTTGATTTGTAGCTAAAAGAACCTGCTGCAATATTTCTTATTTATAAAAAAAAACACCATTCAAGGCTTTTCTATAATGTGTACTTGCGTTTAGAGACGTCGATCTCTAGAAATTGCTTCTGTTTACCCGTTTAAATAAATTAAGCTCATCGTAGCTTTTAGTGTTTGGCTATTAATAGAAACTAAACACTCTAAATAATAACTTACAGTTAGATGCGCCTTAGTACACTGCTATTAACTAATGTTTGTTATCAAGGAAAATTGCAACGTTGAATGAATATAATATCAACACATAAAACAAAAGATGTATTAATAACCAGTTTAAACTTTATCGATTTAAATATATTTTTTAAAATGCAATAAAATGAATAACGCCGTTGAACTTACCAATGTTTACTACTGGAAAAATCACCGTGGTATTTATAATTTGTATTCAGGTTAAAACAAGAAATATGTACTTTGCTTGATATCGATATTCATTTATACAGTGTTGTACACAATGTTGGAACGCAGCCAGATGTACGAAGTGGGAGTACACATGTACAATTGCTCCCAATACAATACATACAGTGATTGCGTCATCAGTATAATCTATGCGATCTAAACACTGTACGTGTATTTGTGTAGGTAGTCGGATAATAAATGTGACGTTCCAAATGTTTGATGTATTCGTAAGTGTATATTGCAACGGCATGTTTCGTTTGAAAACAACAAATTGTTTAATTTTTATAATTCAAGCTTCCAGAGAATTAGAAACTGGTCAACCAAAACTATGAGCGTTAAGTTGAAACTTAAAATGCTAGCATGAATTCTAACTATCGTTGACAAAATATATGGAGGATTCATAGAACTATTATATTGGATCCGTGAATACGACTTAAATACTTTTTTAAAATAATTATGTTGTTATTTATATACGAGTGAAGATACGAGTTTAGATACAGTTACGAAATCTAAAAAGTGGTATTTATTACATACAAGTCGCCGACTTTAGCGCACCCGTGGCGCGTTGGAATCGTGCTCGACTCCGGATCTTATTCCTCTGCTGGCGTGGGTTCGATCCTCGCAGCACTTACATTTGAAGTTTGAATATACGGTAACGCTAGGTAAAGGTCGAGGTTGAGTGGTAGAGAGGATTTTGTAGTCCTAACTTCGCCTCGTTAAACAAGACAAACTTTACCTTCTCAAATAATATTGGCTGGCCCTATCTCCGGTGGATTTATTATGAGGTTATATTCTATTCGTACCATGCATAGCTACACAAACATTCACCACTGTAACTTTAGTCGTTAGTAAAACATCTAAATATGGTTCAGTGCATTCATATTAAATAAGGAAAATATGTAAACTCGTGGCACTGAACTCCATAACGAAGTTTGTAAATGATACTCTTCACTTACACGTGTTTGTTAATCTAAATTTATGTCTTCATCACCACGTGCTTCTACTATTGCCTTACTTTCATTAATCTTCATTACTTTATGGTCAGTTCCTCTATTTAAGGAAGCCACACCGTTATAAGTTTTAATTTTGGCTCAGTAAAAGTATGCGCTGCCAAGTAAAAATAAAAGAACTAAGTTCAAATTTATGAAAGAGTTTTCAAGTTTTACGATCAAAGTTTAAAGGATTCAGTATCGTAGGTGTTTTAGTTAACATTCAGCAGAACTCCGATGTTATACTGTTATCAATCTTAATTTGTATAAACGCTAAAGAGCTAATTTATTGGTAAGGAAATTTGAAGACAAAATGTTTGTGCAGAGCTTAGATTTGAACCCTGGTCCCTTACTTGTCGAGTTATTATGCTGACCACTACAAAATTAGATGGGCCGGATGGTGTAGTGGTCAGCATAATCACCCAGCAAGTGAGAGATCCGGGTTCGAGTCTCGGTTCGGTCCCAACTTCAAATTTGTTAATTGTATTATTATCTTTACAACACACTCTGTCTTAAAACAGTAACCTGAACTGTATGATTTGAAAGAAGAAATGATAACACTCTAGCCTACATCAAAGGAACAATAGCTATAAGAGAAAATTACAGGCCTATTGTTCAAATCGTTGAAGGCAAAGCTAAGAGTGAAACCAATGCTTTGTTCCAACAGCATCATTGTCTTTACCGGTTTTGTTTGAAACATTCTTTATGGAAAATTACTTCCCGTTGTATAATGCAATCGTTCATCTACTTCTTTCTTGCGCGGGTCTTGCTTTTGAAAGGATGTACGTCAATTTGTTAAGCTGTAGCTAATAGTTAAGCGTTATTTTTAGTCCTTAGTTCTTGAATCTTACCAGTCCTAGTTGAAGACCTAATATAAAAAACAATACGTATAGTGATCTATTTGTTATTAGACTGTGTACCTAATCAGGATAATACATCTTAATTTCATTGCTAACCCTCCGGATTACATTTAAAAACGTAATGTGTTACTTTTTATCAAGATATCAAAACATTGGTTGTGTTACAGCTCTTTCAGACCTTAGCTAATCTATTCTCAGACACAAATTTCCGTTATAAATATTAGATATTACCTCATACAGGTCGATATAGTCTCAAAGTAGAAAAATATAAATCATTCGGTATACATAATAAAGAAACACATGGCATAAACACCCACCAGGTGAATGCACTCAGGACTCAGAACTATAACTTTTATTGAAAGTCGAAAGATATTGAACTTTGGTGCCATTCGGACATGCCATTCAGATGAGCTTATAAAGTCACGTAGGGAAATATATTCAATAGGAAAGCAACATCTGAAGGTTCAAGGAAATTTTCCTGAAGTAACATCAGGTTTGCATTTACTCAGAATCGTGTAGGCCTGTTTGTATTGAAATTAATAAAATGTTGATTCATCAGACGGTTTCGCTCCGCTAACATTAAGTGACTATGTTGCATAACAAATAAATAAATTTCATACCGATGTGATTTTTAAATGTGTTGTAAAGGTCCATTATTGCCCTCGAAAAGTTAAGGATTGACAACCACTCAGAAAGAGTAAAATTTCGCTCTTTTGGGTGTTGAAACCTAGCCACTCACATTAAACTCTTTTGGGAGTGGTTTCCTCTTCCATACTTGGAGTGATAGGGATTGAAAAATGTGCTTTTTCCTACACAAAAGAACCCTTCATTTGGCGTTCATGTTATGGGCAAGGACAAGTTAAAATCAAAATTAAAGCAAAAGGTTTAAATCTTGAGTAATTATGATGGAAGAGGGAGTAAAATAAGGTGAATTTTGTTCACTAAGCAAGGCAGTTTTATTATCTAGTCTAGAATTATCTTGAACGCTGTGCTGGGATACAAAGTTGAGGGATCAAGGGTCAAATTGGGAGTTTGAAACTAACCGATCACTTGAGTTTACAGTCAACTTGATCCTTGGCAATGTAAACTCAGGCCTTGTTTGGTGAAGCAGCCTAACTTGATACGTTACAATAACATACCGTATTGACATTAGTACGTGATAAACTAGATCTAGATAGAGCTTTAGTTGTTATAAATTGTCATAATTGTGTTAAATGATCTATTTTTACTTTTAAACTGCCTTCAACAATCACTAAATCACTATTTGAGATGCCGACCACTCTCATGAGGCAAATATGTGGTGAAGGATGAGTGTGATGAGTGGTAGTAATGAGTTATGAGGTGTAGTCGCAGGTGATGGTCTGATATGTCTAAACGATGGTGGGAGTTTATGCGGGTATCATCAGATGATCGATGTAGTGATATTTCATATAGTTGTATTTTCAATTTCTTAATTTACTTTTTAACACTTGTTTACTTAAAATCATTTATTACTAACAATACTTACAAAATGTAAATATTGAAAATAATAGAGAGTCCAGCTTTGTCGTAAACATCTTGTCTAATTATTCGTTAAAATAGCTTGTTACTTTTTATTTAATTAATATCTCTTCAATTGGTGACCCCGACGTGATTTAAAACAACAACAAAACATGAATGAAGAAGAAAACAATTCCTTAAATAGAATATCTGTAAAAATTCCACCTTTTTGGCCAACTGATCCAGAACTCTGGTTTAGTCAAATTGAAAATCAATTCGCTTTTGTCAAAATCACTTCAGATGAAACAAAACTCCACTACGTAGCCGGACATCTAGACGCCAAGTTTGCTGCAGAAGTACGGGACATCCTCACAAAACCACCAGCTGCAGACAAATACCTCAAGTTGAAGACCGAGCTGATCCTTCGTCTGAGCACGTCGCAAGATCAGAAGACCCGTCAACTTCTGGAACACGAAGAGATGGGAGATCGTAAGCCGACGCAGTTCCTCAGGCATCTTCGCTCACTCGCAGGTACAGTAGTCCCCGACACCGTACTCAAACCCCTCTGGCTCTCTAGATTGCCCAGTTCTACGCAAGCTATCCTAGCAACTCAACCCAATTCAGATTTAGATGCTCTCGCTGTTCTTGCTGACGCCATTCAAGCAGCTAACCCTGAGACAACAAGTCGCAGAAACTGCCGTAAGTACCAGCACCCTAGAAACCATGATGGAGCGCCTTACAATTCTCATGACCTCCAAGATTGGTGAGGTGGCCAACGCTCAGCGGAAGGAGATGGCAGAACTCAACGGAGATCGCCCAGAGCACACTTCACGCTCCCACTCACGATCTGGTTCACATCCACGATCTCGCTCACGTTCCAGCAGTCAACATCGCAATGGAGTCTTTTGGTACCATCGACGTTTTGTAAACAATGCTACCAAATGTACCAAACCCTGTCAGTATACCAATTCCGAATCGGGAAACGATATAGGGAGTCGCTAAAGGCGGCCAGTGACCCCCTCCTCACCTCACCACGCCGTCTCTTCATCACCGACAAGGCAACCAAACTCCAATTCCTAGTGGACACCGGAGCAGACGTCTGTGTCTATCCACGTTCCCGCCTAGCAGAAAAGAGAACCAAATCTGGCTACGAACTGTATGCTGCTAACAACACTAAAATAGCAACTTATGGCTTAGTCACTCTCAACCTGAATTTTGGACTACGGCGAGCCTTCATATGGCGTTTCATCGACGCAGACGTTGACAAACCCATCATCGGAGTCGATTTTATCCACCACTTCAATCTGCTCGTAGATGTTCGACGACAGTCTTTAGTAGATCAGGTGACTTCACTCGCATGGCCGATCAGCTCATAACAACAGTATAGTTAGTCAAATCTATAAACACTGTTCTTCCCCGGCCTACCTCCACCTACTACAATAATACTCCTGACCACAGAGTATTTATTATATACAGAGAAGGAACCCAATGGTATAATCTGCGTCTATAGTTTTGAGCGATGGTGGCGCCTCTGAACGTACTCAAGACCCTAGCCAAAGCTCAAACCGGATGCTGGTGGGGGCTACTTCCTGTTTTGTTATGGCGGGATATTTAAATTATTTATGTTCTTTGTTTACTTTTTCATTTCAAATGAAAACATTTAATGTTGCTTTGATTATACTTTAGTGTATAAACACTGAGAAATATAACCACAAAAGCACAGTAAAATAGTTAGAGCTACAAAACAATAAACAATAAAATATAACAGTTTTATACACTGTTGTAGTTAAAATTAAACAATTTTCTTTATTAGACATTTTGACGTTTTAAATTTCTAAATCATCTAATAAGATCCAGTCCTTCAAGATATATAACTGTTGTAGCTCATAAATGGCCCCATTATTGTTGTTACAACTTAAAATTTAAGTTATGTTGAAATTAATACTAAAAATTATGTTTGCTTAATTAGGAGTATTTTTGACCAAAATTCCGTATTATAACTTAGGCTATATATTCTTTGTTCTTTCTTGTTTGTTTGATAATATTTGTTTACTAAAGGGGGATAATATCTAAAGGTTTTATTCATTCGCAATATTATTATTCTTTTAATGTATGAAAACACAGGGTTTGAAGCAAATACCAGGTATTATAGCCTAATATATCAAGAGAAAAATACAGTACTAAATTACAACTTCAGTAATGGTTTCTTTATTAACACTGAAAAATACTTATTTAAGTCTTAATGCATTCACTGTTATTAGTATTAGGCTATTTCAGCAGTTGTATAATTTCACTTATCAATTTAATAGTCACAGTGACAAAAATAACACGTATAAAGAATTGCTAGATTTTAAACTTTATGGCTTCAAATCCAACTTTCTGTAGTGATACTTTTCTGCTTCTATCCAACTTTCAGCATAATATTTCTGCAGTGAGACAAATTTCTCAGAGTTTTCATATCCTTTAGCTCAACATTTGGTCCAAAAAATCACAATACATTAATGCTCTGAAGTTGAATTCATGTAACCTAAAAATAAAGACACAGTTTAATATATTTATTACCTTACCGTCTCATCTCAAACACTAGGCTATTTGTTGTTATATTTTGTCGATCAAGAACCAACCATAGTGTATTGGCTTTACCTTGCCTGGGAAATGAGAATCATGCTTTGTTCAGGTGCAAGAGCTAAAATGAGGTATCCCCTCTCGTCTGATGGTAAAATAAGGAAATAAAAATCCCTGGGCAACAAACAATTTTAAGAACTTGAGTGTATTAAAATGACTTGATATAACACTAAAAATAACTAAAATAACTGTTTTGCGGACAAAAGTAGGAAAAAATTAAAACTTGGCTGGTATTAGCTGTATTAAAAATATAGTTTGGTTTTATATTGAGTAAATTCATAATATTTACATTAATGGTTTGTACGTGGTTGATCAGAAATCAGAACTTTATTGCCATTGATCCAGTCTTACAAGAAATAGGCATTGTCAAAATCAATGTTTTCAGTAGAGCAAAAACAATTTTACAGTAATCCTAAAATGCCTGTGCAGTCAGCATTGTTTGAAAGGGCTACATTACATACTGTACTTCAATACAGAATTTTACAATAATTTAGTTGACAAGTAACTTGAATGCTGTATGCTATGTTAATTACTTTATGGTAGCTTCATAGTGTTGTTTATCCGTCATATTCAAAAATTGTAGGTGCCAGGTTTATGCCTAAGTTACATTTATGAACTCAAGTTCTTTATTTGTTGATAATACAACAAATACAATATTCAGTATTACAATAGACCTACCACGTTTAAGGCACACGGGGGTCAATATACTCAACACATTTTTTTATGTTGACAGAGGTTGCTATATAAAACATTATTTCATTGTCAAATTGATATCCAAGGGGGTAAACAATGCATTTTTATTTTAGACACAATTCGATGACCCACATTGATGATGATTATGGATATATCTTGGAGTAGGAGATGTCACCGAGTATGCCAGTAGCTTGGTGTCTGGTAGGTAAGATGATGAAAACTTTGTTTTTGAAAGGCCTAGCCGAAATATAAAATTTAATTATTGGACTATTTGCGGTACTTTCTTATTATTTTGAAATTCCAATAAGAAGCTGTTTCCAGATAATTATGTCAGTGATGTTCCAAGATGTTTCCAGATATGTTTTCCTTAAAAGATGCATTTTAAAAGGAACTGCACATTTGTTTATTTATTTATTCAATCTACATGCTTTTAAATAACATAAACACTAATTCAAATAACGAAATGGAGTTGTATGCTAACTTACCTGGACTTTTCATACACATCGAAATATTGCCCAAATTGAAAATGTTGTTACTAGGCCTTTGTTCACTATTAGCATGATTTGAAACTTATTAATTACTGGTATTTACTTGTAATATTATGCATTTCCATACATGCAGCGAGACTGTCATTATTATTTATGTCATGTTATATCAAACTAAACTAATGTTTAAAATCTTGTAAATTATACTCAAATGAGGAATTGTGTAGTAGAAAGTAAACATGTCAACATTAACCATTTTTAAACAAGATGGAAAATGTATCAAAATAATCAAATGAATTGTCAGCCAGCTGTGTTTAAAATAACAAAATTATTCAAATAATCGCATTGTCGTCTTAGTGAAGCGTCAAACGCCAGCGTCAGATGGACCTAAAATACTAATCAAAAATGTACCACATGAAGGCGGTGGCGCTGTCTTTGAATGTACCCGCTGACATTTTTTTCTTTTCTTCTTTGTTCTGCCCTCTATCACGTTTCGTCCATTAGAGATAACTGTGCCTGTTGACCTCACCAGGCCTTCAGGTAACCTCTCATCCAAGTCAAGCACAACACCGAACACCACATCAACACCACTCAGGACCACCAGTCTCACTGCAAGCCCAGGCGACTGGCTCCTGACAAACTTAAAATAGCTAAAAAAGGAGTTCGAGAACATGGTACGAATGGGCATAGCGAGACCTTCCTCCAGCAGCTGGTCATCCCCACTCCACATGGCACCTAAGAAGGGAGACGAATGGAGACCCTGTGGCGACTACAGAGCACTGAACGCCCGGACCATCCCTGACCGCTATCCAGTACCAAATATCCAAGACTTTTCTTACCTACTTTATAACAAAGAGGTTTTCTCAACGATGACCTTGTGAAAGCGTATCATCAGATTCCTGATTTCCATATCGCCAATTCTATTGCAATAACAAATTCCCAATTTATATTTAATATTACGCCAATCACTTTGACCCGTAAAAAAACTCAACACTTTTCTCATAAACAATTCGTTTACTCTTTAGGAGAATTTCTCAGTATATAATTTCAAGCTGTAGATATAATTGCGTAGCTTAGATACGAGAGTTAATATTCTGATTTCTGATAATAAAGAACTATTGGCAGGCTAGCGCTTACGTTGCCAATCAACGCTTTTAAAAGCAATGAATACTTGATACACTTTTCTCGTGAAATATTAACAACCAATCATCGTGTCAGGAGAAACATTACAGCCAGTTTGTATGTAAATATATCCAATCGTTTTGAACTAAAATAATATAAGTGTAGTAATAATATGAATCACTAAATCTCTATTTGAGATGCCGACCATTCTCATTAGGGTATTTTAAGACAAATATGTGGCGAGGGATGAGTGTGATGAGTGGTAGTAATGAGTTATGAGGTGTAGTCTTGTTACAAACTAAGGCCGACTCTTCCTTAGAATGGGTCATTAATTAATAGCCCAATGACCAATGGAGATACAAGGACCAACGGCTTAACGTGACTTCTGAACCAAGCAGGTGATGGTCTGATATGTCTAAACGATGGTGGGAGTTGATGCGGGTATCATCAGATTACTAGATTTATAAAATTGAGTTATATTACTTACTGAAATTGTAAGATCCCTGCTGTCCCGGTGGTTCACGTGGCGGTGTTTCATGGAGACAGTGAGACCCTGGTAAACAAAAACGTTCAGATTAGAAACAGTATTATAACTGTTTTATGTGACTTTGTAAAAGTGCTTTCAGTATAAAATAGCATAGTAATGAGTCAAAATTACAGAGTGTATAAACAAAATGTTAAACACACTTTAATTTAAAGTACTTAATTGCTAATAAAAATATAAATTTTGAAGTTAAACCTGCTGATAATTTAAGTAATTATGTTTCAACAATATAACTAAATGTTACTATATATGTAATTGAATCTGAAAAAAAAACATGCTGGAAGTTCCGTTGTCTTTTGATTACCAGTTTTTTCAATGGCATCAATTTGGGTATTGTACAATCAGTTTACCAATCTGTACCAGACCGAAATGTAAATGTATCAACGTCTTTATTTTGAAGATAAATAAGTCTTAACAACAAAATCATGGGTACATTATTCCAAACGTATAAATAATAGGTTATATTAGGTTAGAAGATGAGTTGTTGTCTTAAAAAATACTCAATTTCCTTTTTTCAATTGGTTCTCTTTGAAAACAAATTTAGTATTATGTGAAAATGACATTTACCTAATATCTATACATAGAATCCATCTTCACCAAGACCATCATATCGTCATTATTCCAAATATTATATTTAATGAGAGACATTCTTAGTCGAAATTGTGTATACATTTTTTTGAGGCATTAGTACAATATATTTAATTGACTGCGTCCATGGTACAGTAGGACTGGTAGAGTCACTGCTTGCAAAGCACCAAGTCGCGGGCTCGATTCTCGTCGCAAGCGCATGGGTTTGGACCACTTTCAAAAGACGTGTTGTGATACCTACCAACCCTAGATTAGGTCACTAAATCAAATTTCCGATGGCGAAGAAGATTGAAAAAATATAATAGTTACTAGCTAAGAGTACCCGCGCTTCGCCTCGGGGCTTTCTTAATATAGCTGTGTGTATATTTTAATGAAACTGCAAATTTAAAATTAACAAAACAGTTTCCTATTTATCCTTAGAAACACCATTTTGCTTGCCTGTAAGTCCACCATCTTCCCTTTAAGTGTTGGCTACCTTATAGTACAACATTTATTTTAATTTATCATGACAAACCACATAAGTTCGAAATCCAAAATTAACTACTCTTGCTTAGTTAAAAATTGAAAATTACATGGCTATAGTACAACATTTATTTTAATTTATCATGACAAACCACATAAGTTTGAAATCCAAAATTAACTACTTTTGCTTTAAATTTTTAAAATATCAAACAGATTAGAGCCGATAAAGTAAATCATTTTACTTTTTTACTTTATTAGACTGTTTGATATTTTAAAATTATAAAGAATCTATTAAGATCCAGCTCTTGAAGATATGTACTCTTGCTTAGTTGAAAATGGAAAATTACATGGCTATAGTACAAAATTTAGGGGTTATATTTTGTTTTGGGGTTATAAGTTTTCACATGTAGTGAGGTCCTATTAATGACCGCCATCTTGAAAATAGTTAAATTATCAAACATGTTAATAGCCTATGTGTTAACCAGGTATATAAGCCACATTCTGTAAAATTTCATTAAAATTGGACACACAGACACAAACCATCTCATTTTTATATATAAGTAAAGATAACCCATTCATAACTATTTTAAAGTCAGTAGTACTCATTGGTCCATCAAGTGTAAGTTATAATCAAATAGTAGTTTTCTCCTTAAAGGAGTTTATGAATGCAAACTCAATGTATGATTTACAGAAATCTTTTTACCATGTATGCTTCACCAGCTATTTTGTTATTTACTTCAATACTGGAACTCTCTTCTCAAAATACTATCAAGATAGGCAATGGGCTTACATTTAAGAAGGATAACTCTAAATCTAACTGGTCTGGATGGATATTTAATTTATCTTTTTTGTCAAAGGTAGTATTTTTAAGGCAATAGTAGGCGATAGTTTACCTTTTCAATGACACACTTACAACTATTGAAAAAAAAATGAAACGCAATCCTAAAACTCTTATTTAAATTTCGAGGTAGTTTTATTATTTGCAATAATTATTAATCTGCGAAAAAAATGTAAAAAGTGTCTTATTTAGCGAGGCAACTTTAGAACTACTCAACCATCTTCACCAGGCAACCATGACCTTTACAACAAAGCCACTAAATATTATGCTAGTAGTTACTGCGGGGTTCAAACCCGCGCCACCTGATTGATGAACTCCAGAGTCGTGCGCGTTACCAAGCCGCCACGTGCCCATTGTGTGTAGGTATATGACACGTCAACAGTTTTAAACATTTCTCTCCCACTTAAGCAATGAATTTCACTCAGGTCTCGAATTCTGAACCATGTTTGGTGTGTAATATTGACGCTTGTCACTCACATTCATATAACTGTTAAGCAAATGAACATTGATAGAAGCTGAAGCAATATATATGTAAATCTCAACAGGCTTTCATCAGTAACACACTCTCATATGTACAATGTACTTTTATGATTGATAACTTGTGTCCTGTATCAGTCGAATCTACAACTAATGTAACTTGAAAAGCAATATTAATAATAGGTGAAACAATATGCATGTTCTATAAGTGAATTATATCAAACCCTGAATTATAATTCGTTTCTAATTAGTTTCTAATTCTATACACCGATGACATCGTAAAGCTAATGTTCCTAAAATAATTGTCAGAAGTAGGCTAACTCAATTAGAAAAGCTGAATATAAGTTCCAATTAGAAAGTTAAAAAGCAGGTATGTCTTACGTTAAAACTGCAAGGTATTCTTTTTATTTGCAATGTACAAAAGCTTTTGCGTTGACAAAGCTGAAAAAGGATACATGTAATATTCTTATTACAATCAATATTAGCAAGTTAAAAATACTAATCGATCAAAACAACTCCCGTTGCTCTAGAACCTACCATTTTAAAGTAATTTTTGTTGCATTATTTAATCCGAATTTCTGCACTTTGACATTCAGAGTACTGGGCATAAATTAAGCTGTTGCTGGGCATAACTAGCCTATGCTTCCTTGGATACAGAAATTAAAAGGTAAAATTTGTCTTGTTAAACAAGGCGAAGTTAGGACTAAAAGTCCTCTACGACTAAACCTCGACCTTTACCTAGCGTTACCGTATAGTCACATTACAAATGTAAGTGGTGACTGCGGAGATAGTTTATAAAGAAATTTCGTCTTTTTCAAATAAACAAATGAAAACTTGTTCTGTTATATTGGAAATTCGCTAAGACTCACAGTAGCACTTCTAGCTACGTGTCGGCTATGTTTTATTGTTTTTATTTATATAAAATATTAGGCCAAGCAAGAATGAAAATAGTCATCAGAAGCAAAACAAGAGTTGACGTCAGTAAAGAACCGGCAGAGATATGATTCTATGTAATATCCAATATGTATGTAAACCCAACACTGTTGTAACCCGGCTATCTCGGTACAAACAACCCTAGTCAACAACAACACTGTGTTTGTTTCCAATATTTTGATGTATTCGAACAATAACAGACCATTTCCATTATTGGTCTGATGTCGAGTAAAAATGTGTATTAGTAAATGAGTAGTTTATCAGTTAGGTAGTCAAATCACGAAAACCTTAAAACTAGTTAAAAATTGCGTTCCGTGTTTCCCTTTCTGTTCAACCAAACATGCTCGAGAGAGAATGTCCTTCTTAAAGAATATACAAAAGAAAAAGGTATTTTTCCGTACTAAAGGAATACTTAAAAATGACCTATTGCTGTTAATATTCTCGTATTACCATGAAAACCACAAATCTTGCTTCATAGTATTGACAGCCTGTCACGCTTTTGAGCATACTTGTATTCGAATATAATAACAGAACTACTTGTCAGAAGTTGAACTATTATTGCGGACATATTCCATCGTTAGTGAGCAAAAAAGGATCACGACGTTTAATTTGTTGTTTAACCTAACAACTACATGTTGTGTGGTAGAGTTTGACTGGTCAGCTATGCTGACTGCTTTAGGCTAGCTAATTTTCTAATGTTCTGTGTTATGTTTTAGGTTATTTTCACCTGAAAACGGGATCAGATTGCAGATCCCGAAACGTCGTGATCCTTTTTTGTTCACTAACGATGGAAAATGTCCGCAATAATAGTTCAACTTCTGAAATCCTCCCATCGTCAACAACAAACTTCAAACAAAGAAGAACTACTTGTGGCGAACCATAGTTCTTGTGGAGAACGTATTCTGCAGCATTTGTTATGTTTATAATGTTAATGTACAACTTTGAATAAAAATTATTTGTATTGTATGTACTGGCTAGATGTAAATGGAACTTATAGTTTTTAAGGGATAAAAGGGCACAATTAAGTTAAACATAGGCTTTGTAGGTTCTCATACATGGTTGGAATATAACATTGTAGTGACTAAAATCGTGTACTGGACTTTGAACGGTTACGTATATTCACTTTTAACCTTTAGAAAATCTAATCCTAAAGAAACTTAAGTAATGAAATTGCGGACCGTTCTTGGACTCGAACCTAGATTCTAAACAGATTATCATTACAACATTTCTAGTTGTTTTAAAATCATAGATTTCGTTCGTTTGTGATTTAACAACGCAATATTTAACAGAGCCTTGAAAGCTGAAAATACAGACAAGCAAAGAGACTAAAATGTAAGGAAGAGCAAAGCTTAACTAAAATTAAACCAGTTTCACAAGCAAATCAACATCATAGGCTATTCTGAACTTACGGTTTTACGGTTCATTGAATATTTAGTTAGCTTACTTATTATATCATATTACTCACCACATAGATTTAGCGACTTAGGTGAACACTGTTAGCATAAACATCAATTCTAATCACAATACTTGTAGGAACGACACACAACACAACCGAATCACGTACACTTCACGGACAAAACTTAAAGGTTAGTTACTTACAATACACTTTGACAAAATTGTCTGGCCAGGAAGAAATCTACAACGTAAAATTCTAATCGATAAAGAATCAGCTGTTTGTTAGCTACATTGGCGTGGCACGCGGCGGAGCCTGGAACAGCTCGGCCAGTTGTCAAGATCCAATATTATAATGTATACTATATAAAGTGATGTATTAGAATACTTTAACTGATTTATGTTAATAAGTCTGTCTGGTCCTCAAGTGTCGTTGTACTGTTATACAAATAGTTCCAGGGAGTAATATTTAATGAATATATTTTAGAATAAAGTATATCTGATAAAAATCTCTATTCGTATACTATTTTTCATCGATTGTTTTTGCATAATCCACTTGACTTAATGATAACCTAATATTATTTCAACACTATCCAAACAATTATCATTGGTTACTGTAAGTTATTGGTGAATGTTTCTTCCTGCACTTATTACCTAAATATATCGTCATTTTTTGTTATAATTTTGTTGTAAATGGTTTTTAGCTTCAATATTTAAATTTAAATAATTAAAACTAAGCTGTTTTAATTAATCATTGACGCGATATATGTACTTATTTAAATATTTTACTGATAGAAACAAAATGTGTTTTCAATATTTTAAAAATCAACTATATGTATATTCTTAACTCTTAGGCTTTCGCGGCTGGTGTCATCACTAAGATCTAAGGCTTTCGGTTTACACCGCGTCACAGTTGAAATATAATTACTGCTAAACGTTTCAACCTAGCTGTGGAGAGTCATTCTCAGTAGCTTGTTGACTGGCTAAGACTGCAGTCGCGGTGTAAACCGAAAGCCTTAGATCTTATATGTATATTAACTACTCATTTATCAGTGGAGATTCAAACTATTGTTATTTACTCATATTATCCAAGATTACGTACTTATAGAGTTTAGTTGCATGTTTGCTTGACCCTTAGCATGTAAGCCCATCCTAATTTATGTAATTCTCTAATAAAATGTATATATTGAAACTGGTTTCTGACCGTTGAAAGAAAATAAATAAATAAAAACTAAAAGCACCCATAACATTCCATTCTTTCAACCAGGTCGAAAACGTAGCCAATCCCTAAAGATCAGCCTGCGTAAACGAAGCAATTTTACTTTGAAACTCGACTCAAATTTACTAACTGTAGCTCTGACTAACGCTAAGCCCACAGCCTCGCTTCCTTTTGAACTTGAGCAGCTTAAATTCGTCTCAAATTAAAACATAGGCACTTATAACTGTTCTCCTGTTAGAGCATTTACTAATTAAAATAAATATTGACATGCATAATGCATACAAACTATATTGAAGTTTAATTTAACTCAAATGCATGGTTTTAACGTTGACCAGCCGTAACACTACGAACATTCAGAGGACAAGGGTACTTGTACAATCAAAACCCCGTTACGTGTTACAGTGTTGTTGATCTAGGGTTAAACCTGCCAAGCCCGGCTCAACTCAACTGGGTTAATGTCCAGTTCTGGCTCAACTGTTGGGGTAAATATCAAAAGCAGAAGTAAATTGTGAAAACATCAGGTAGGTGTGTGCATTCTTTTCATAGTTGATCAATATTAAGCTGTTACTTTCCAAACGGACATTGCCAATATACAGGGTGGGTTTTAAATGTCCCAATACTTTGACTTTTGAAAAATGAATAATGTTTACATTATTGTTTACATTATTATTATGAATAACATTCCCCAAACATTGTAGGCCTGGCACACGGAATGCCGTGCTGTAGTTTGTAGTGTGTAGTCCAGCAATAGCGGCCTATGCGACGAAGCAAACCATGAAACACAACGCTACACGCCACTCACAGACCAGCCTCAAAACAAACGACAGTCAATGAAGGCGAGGTTAAAGAAGACGATGAATAATGTAATGATGTGAGGAATAGATAGGTAGGTATGGGACAGAGTTATAATTCCAATGGAAAAAGTAATCTGTAGACTTAAACGGCAGACATGCCGTACCATTGAACCAGTACCAGGTCCAGAGGACGACTGCGGTGCGGACTGCGGACGTGTAGTGGGGAGCGACTGGCGTATTATGAGCCTGTTTCTCCACACTGAAGCAAGCTTTCCGAGCAAACAGTTGAAGATACGACAAAAATGCTCAGGACCATTTTTGTAGAAAGTTAAATTTTAAAGCTCGTATGGGCTGTCAAAAATCAAATATCTTTAACGGATTTTCTATAATTTCACGTGACAGTTTTGGGGTTATACATTTTGACATGTAGTGAGGTCTTATTAATGACCACCATCTTGAAAATAATAAAATTATCAAACATGTAAATAGCCCATGTGTTAACCAGGTATATCAGCCACATTCCTGTAAAATTACATTGAAATGGGTCCAGTGGTATCTGCGTGATTGAGGAACAGACACACACCATCTCATTTTTATTGTATATTAGTAGGCCTATAGATTACAAGAAATCAGTTTTAAAATGCTAAATTTCAAATAACATCTTTAAAAAAATATTATATGGGATTATGTTATTAGGTTGAGATGTTTCTCTCAAAAGATTTTCAAGACATATTTGTCAAAAACAATGTTTATGTGAAATGGTGGCATTTAAGAACTGATTTATTGCTGTCTTAAAATGGTTATTACAACAAAAACGAGTCAAGAAAACAATCTGTCCTTACGTCGTTGAATTTGTATTAACATTGCATTTCTTTTAAGGTTCCAAACTTTCTTTTAACAGGGAGTTTGTATTTAAAATTTTAGAGGGTCCTCTAACCCTTTTTGGGTGGGGGTGGGAAATCCAAAGTACGCCAAAACAAACTTTAGAAGACTATAAAAACATTCCCCAAAGGGTTTTAAACATTTTTCCTTTTAAAAGTTAAAGGGGACATTTAAAACTCACCCCGCATTAAGAAACTAGATGATATTTCCGACACGTGTTGTACAGAGCCCGATTTCTCAAAAGTGGTTAAATAGTTCCAGTTTAATTTGTTCCAAACTCTATGTGACACCAAATAAACTTTAATATTGTTCAAGGTTTAGGGCTTTTCAACTAAATCGTGTAGTCTTTAAACGCATAATTTCCAGAAAAAACGAGAAACAATTCCATAACTAAAAATAGCATTTGCGTAGACAGTAAAAAGGTAACAATGACTATCCCCCAAGCACAGTATGTTTATGTCCGGGTCCAGACGTACAAACTTTAGACTTAGCAGCTGTTGTGCATGCAAAGCGTCTCTTTACTTGACATTCAACGCGGCACAGGAAGACCGGAGGGCGGTGCTGCCTTCTTTGAATCATAAGTAGCTCTAATAATCTACAGTAAAAAGTAAAGTTCAAGTTCCTTGAATACTTTGTTACATTATGTATTGTACCGTATTTAATTAAAAAAGTCAGTTACTGATAAATTAATAGAATTTTTAGGGACAAAACTTAAAATAAAAGATTTATACAATGAGAGTATCTTGTACTTTTTACCACATTAATTTTAATTTTTACAAAAAGAAGTTTAATGTAAAAATTAAAAATTTATGTGGTAAAAAGTACAAGATGCATTGTATAGTTTCGATTACCACAAAGTGAATGGAGAAAACATTAAAAGATTTATCTCTAAACTTTAAAACAATTAGTTGTTGGTAAAAGGATAACAATTTATTTTGCGTTTATTAAGTCGGTTGTATATTTTCAGTTTTTGCAGTAACAGTTTAAAAAATTAAGTCGTTGGCTTAACGTTACAAGGGTTTTAAACCACTTATGGTATGTTTTATACACTTTAAACAATTTAAAACAATTATTGTTAAGTCACTTTTTTGTATGGAGCTTGTTTAGTACCTACCTTATTATAAGCTAGCCACTACATGGGATCAGTTCGGAGTAAATATTTGAATGTTTAATTATTTTCATTTACTTGAATCAAGTGCGGTACTAGAAATTTTTAATCGATTCGTCTGTCTGTGATATTTTGTAATATCTACATAAAATATTGAATAATTATTATAATGAATTAGCAAACCTTTAGTTGTAATTAAACCTCACCTAAAACCGATTATAATTTACTTATTAAACTAGTGACTTGTGACTTAAGTGAGTGTTTTAAATATACTACAAATTTTCTTTAAAACACCGTAAGTACAGTTAGTGCCAACTAGCATGAAGCTCGACTTGCGCATGCGCGTAGATCACTCTTCCTTCTCCAATTTGCTAAGTACAGTCGGTGACACTCAAACCTCGGTGTAGTTGTCATAACAAATACAAATAATATAACTTCATCTAGTTGTGCGTCTGCTTTTAAACAGAAATTTGGATTTAGCTTTAATACTAATTGCAAAACAACACTGTTAAAAATAAACAAACAGAATCAACCCAGCTGAATTAAAACTATCAAAATAAATTACTATTTATGTTAAATAAACAAGATAATTTAAAAGTTTCTGTTTGTAAACAAACCGCCATCTTGGATTATGTTAGAACGGACTATACTGAGCCGCGTGAGGGGAAAGTGTACCGTTGAGTGGTGGGGGGCTACGTCACAACTGTTTATACTCTCCTATCATGCTAATTGGCGGGGTCTGTACCTTACAATAAAAGTTATCCTATTGTTCCAAACTCTATACATGATTAGTATGAACTATCATAATGAACACGTAAAGGTACCTAGACAGACTGTGATTGCACAACCTGCTTGTGACAGACTGCATCCGGTGTGTGACGTCACCGGAAGTAGGTCACTGCGACTGTGTAAGCTCGTTTGCCACTGTCAATCTCAACATTTATTCCCTGTCTAGTGGGCCAACTCGTCTGGACTTTGTACAGGGGGCAAAGTCAGGCAAAAGTTTTTTTATTAGAGGAACCAAAGTACCCTTTAATGGCTACTGATACTTTGACCCCCCCAAAATTTGGGGTGTAGCCCAAATCACCATTTTGAAGTTCTTAAATCGGTATCTAGAAAAGTGTCACAGGGTTTTAAGCATCCCCACCCCCAATAAAAGGTACTTTGTTTCTTTAATAATATGTGGATACTAAAAAAACTAAAATTATAAAAGTACCAAATAGAGACGTCGGTTGCGCTGAAAAACTGGTTAAAAAAAGTTTCCACACTTTTAAAACTAAAGAAAGTATCCCTGTATAGTTTGTTGCTTGAACAAACTGGTTATTTTCCACTTTTGGTATAACAGTGCGTAGGTACAATACACTACGGTTTGTCTTTATAATCCACAGTTGGGTCTAGTAGGACCACGTGACTGGAAGATGTCTGTTGGTCATTTTGATTCCAGTGTACGCTACCAGGGTGCGCCACTAAACAAAGCTACTCACATGCCTCACGCAGCTGAGTGAATTGCGAGGGCATACCTGAAGAGCAACTTAGGAAAATTAAGCCGGCAACTCAGGGTCTGATAATCCTATTGGTTATTATTATATTCACAAAAATAGGTACATTTAGCTATGAATGTTTGAAAACCACCAATTTCCTAAATAATATAATTTTAAATAATTGTTTCTTGTTAACAATGATAAGTAGTTTGTGTACTAATGGCATTGCAAACAAAGTTTAGTTCACAACAGGTGAGTAAACAACTCTTGTCCACCTACTTCATTATTGTTTGTTACTTTTTCATGAACAAACTTTCATCAAGCCTTTATCATACAACTCTACAGAAAGGTTGCACGATAAATCATGCTTTTCCTTTCCATTTACCCTTTTTTCTATTTGTCTGATTAATAATGATATACAAATCACTTAACACAAAATAAATGTTACGGTAAAGAATTATCGGTTACATTCTACTCCCTATTTTACATTCATGAAAATATTCTTTTGATTTGGACTAATTTGTCTGTAACCAATAAAATGTTTTTCGTGTATGAAATAATGCTTTTCAGTATTTGAAGGGTCAAAATAAACGCATATTGGTGTTTATTTGAAACAACTGAGCTGTGCAACATCGTTGCTCAGTAGGCACGTCCGATACACAACTTGCTCAAAATGAAACGGAACAAAACAACAACAACAACAACACGTATATATCCAAGTGAGTAAACATTAGCAAAGTTTCTCACACTGGAGGATGTTGACTTCTCAAAGTTTACCTCAGTTCAACATTCCCTCGGTATAAGCTTAATGAACATTCCTCTCAAGACGTTCACCTTGAAAATGTTGGGTTTTAGAAAATTATATAACTACAAATCATTTATCATCTAAAAATAATAATTTAAGAGTCTCGAGATACAGAAACTACAATCATTAACTTTTGCATCATACATAAAAATGCAGTTTATGAAAGTTCTCAAATAAGATTTGTTCTTTATAATTAGATAACGTACATTCACACATTAAATGTTCTTTTCTGTCTTTGTGAAATAAGGACCAACAAAATAATTAACTTTAAAAAACGTAATATCATAAACAACGACATCGTTTGTTTACATCAAATTTTGTTGCTCATAATGCTTCAAAATTAATAATGATGTTATCAAAAATGAAAATTTGGTCTCCTACCTAAACTTCTACAAATGACATTTTTTTCAAATTCAAAATTCCGTTATCATTTAAAACACGTATATATAATTGTGAAATCATAGTTTCAAATTTATAGTTAGTCAAATTATTTGTTTTTTAGAAAATTAATAATTTATACATAAGAAATACAATCATTAACTTTTTGCATCGCTGCTCAAATAAGATTTGTTCTTTATAATTAGATAACGTAGTTAAAAAGTAATTAACTTTAAAAAACGTAATATCATAAACAACGATTATTCAACGATACATTTAAGTAAAACCATACAGCGTGCTAACTTTTAATGGATATTTGTAGATACACGTTAAAAAACTAAATTCGTCAAACCAAGGTTTTTCTTTGTGTACGCCTTGTGACACGAATTTATTCTGAAGATAAACATAGAATGTATCGAACACACGCCAAGCTCACTTCCTGATATATTGGACGCCAGATTGAAGCAAATTTGTTAAGTTCAGAAACCAAATCCAGTGCCCAATCTCCTGACCTGCATGTTTTGTGTACCTTCATCACATTATTTGCATTAAGTGTCTCATAATAAAATTTGTGTTATAATCAAACATTTCTGATATTTAGGAGAATGTGTAAAAAAACTGCTAGGAATTAAAGGTATAACTTATAGGTATATACAGAGTGTCCTGGAACAAACTGGAATCCCTAGGTAGATTGCTCCTTAGGTCAACACAAACGTATTTCACAATATAACATAGGGCCCATAGTCCTTCATTTAACCAAAATCCGCCAATTTAAATTTTAACTAAGTAATTGATATCTCAAAAACCCAATTGGCGGATTCTGTTGAAGAAATTGTGCATAATTGTTCTTCTAACCAAAACTTAAATTACAAAATTTCAACGAGAAAAAGGATTTGGTTCTAAAGAGTGCAATTTAAAATTGTTAAACTTTAATAACCAGGAAAGGAATAATTGTAATATAAATTTAAAGTACAATAAAACAAACTTACATTTATTGCACAACTAACGACATTAAGTTCAAAAGAATCCGTTCAAAAAATGAGTGAGATATGAGCATTTCACTGCATGAGTACTGCCACTTGGAATATTGTCTTTATAGTGCGTTTTTATTAGCAGTTAGCACAGATGAGATATCATACAATGTTACCGTTATTTTGGCATTTGTTTTAGATCAGCTGACCATCAATAAATAGTTTTTATTAGGGTAACAGTTATTCCAAATTTCAACGGAATCGGTCAATTACTTTTTGATACATTCATTATTTAGTTAAAAACAGAAACTGGCGGGTAGCGGAGAAATAAAGGAGTACGGACCTTATGGTATACAGTGAAATATGCTTGTTTCGACCTAAAGAACAAATCTACCAAAGGATTCCAGTTTGTTCATGGACATCCTGTATAAAGCGGAAAGTTCTTCCAATAATAAGAGCACTTCAGATATATTTTTCAGACATTTTAATTAACCTTCAGACTAAAATAAAAATAAGCGTAGGATTTATACAACTTTTACAGAGCAAAGCTCATTTTATGAGGTTAGTTTCACGTGCATATTCTAACAACTTACAACTTAATCTGGAAACATGATATTAAACGTCAAAACGTTTATAATAATTTTAATTATATACTTTGAAAACTTTAAACGTAAATACTATAAAATAAAGTTTAAGGGTACGAGTTTCCTTTTCCAAAAGCTTTTTAAAAAGGGTTTATAAATCTCAAAGAACAAGGATGGATTCAGGTAAGAGATTCCTAAGCTTCAAACAGAAAAGGAATTTATGCTGATGGAGCGTTTGTAAGATTTAAGTCAGTTTACATAATTAATGGTGTAATACATACTTAGGAAAACATTTAAAATCTGAAGCTATATTTAAAGTTGTTTTTTAGATAGTTTAAAAAAATACTCGTACTATTTCGGGATTACGTCAACACCGTTCTCCAATAGACACCAATACTGATATGTTGACAAAGTGTTGAACTGTAACTGGTGGATTTAATGTAAACTTTTACTTAGCTATCAATTATGTGTATAGTAAATTAATTTTAAATAAAAAAACCATAACCATAGGTAAAGTACAGGGTTATTCAAGAAGAATGTCCTACTTTCAAACAACTCTACTTAATTAATTATTACTTAGATATACATGAGTTAAATACTAGCAAAAATAGCACTTTTCAAAGTTTGTCTTCCTTGGTACACTTCTATAAATGCTCACTATGTCCTCCGCTGACTACTAGGCAAAGATCTACCCAATAATCAAACTATTTTCCCGTAGATCATGAAGTTAATATTGATTTATGACATTCACTGCAGGTCTGATACGGTTCCGCAGGTCGTATGGATTGTTTGTCAAAGTTGGTACGTAAACCTTCATCCTTGCATAGCCCTACAAAATAAATTTACGAGGGAACCACAAATCTACGACGAAACTCTCGCTGAACAGAACTGACTGGTTTTTTGGAAATTCAAGAACGCAAAATATCTTTTGTTGAGTGGGCAGCCAACTTTTTGGTAATTAAAAGCGGAAATTACCTCTCGTTATATGTATACAAAACTTTGAAACATTTTCTTTTCAACCGTATGTAAATTATCATGAAGCACTCATACTATGACAGATACAGCAGAATGAAAGTAGGACATTCTTTTTGAATAAACCTGTATATTTACTGCGTTTTAAATGTTTTATTTAAATCCTAGCTCTATTTAAGCTGTCAAATATGCATTATCTTAGGTTTTATGTTTCAAAGCGCATTCCCTATCGAAAATACGCAAACAAATTGAAACTTCGAATAACGTACCAATTATCGTTTTATTTCCTTAATCGTGATTTTGAGTAAATCCGTCCTACTGTTGGATATGGTTAGTGGTTAGGATTTGGACCTTATCAGGCTCGGAGACACAATTCCATCAAAGATTTGCCTTGTGACGTCATTGTTATATTGATTAGGACAGTACATCGTTTGTACATACAAGCATTGAGTGTAGATTTTCATTGTGTCACTTCGTAAATAAAACATAAATGTGCTCTTCCAATGTGAGTGGTATAGCTGAATGGAGAAAAGTATGATCTATAGGACTTGGAAAGTGACTTGGGTTTCAAAAAGAGATGGCCGTAAGGTAGTATGTTTCCGATGAACATGTCAGCCATAAAGATGTTTTTGGTTTGCATCTTGTAGACAAAGGTGTGTACATCGAAAACACTCGATGTGTAATGCTTTTAAGTTACGAGTTGATAAAGTGAGTTAATGCTTAAAGTCTTGAAACCCTTGTATCACATTACTAAATACAATGAATAATGTGGAGACATTAGCATTTGCAATAGACTTTGCCTAAGAGAAACTCCAAGAAAATATATTCAGCCAAATCTAAAATGCGGTGAAAAACGTCTATGCCACTTTTTGTTTTGTTGATCGAATTTTGACATTTAGCACAATATTAATAATAGTAACGTATAGACTTACAAGAAAATTGACAAGAATCTTTTGATAATTGCACAATTATTAATGGAGAGTATTTAATCTATGATTAACAAACAGGTTTTCGAAGGGCCTTTGGTTTGACACAGAGTAATCACCTGTGAATGAGGGTGCACAATAAGCCAGTGGCTGCGAAACAATCACTAGGATGCACATACGTGCACAAACCTGGCCCTCTAACAAAAAGGAAAAATGCCCATAAGGACACTTTAGATTTCGGATACTGTAAATTTGCTAGCATTCACCGTAGCTCTTGAAAAAACGTGTCAAACCTTTTAGTGTTATAATTGAACGAATAATTCCTAGTTTCTGTAACATCACAAGCAGTATATTGTTGTTAGAAAATACAAGAGTATTAAGTTATTTGTCGTAGCTGAGTATGACTTCTTTGATTGATGTTATATCGAGGACATCAAGTGGTTTAATACTAATTACCCTTATACGTCTGCCTAACATCTAACCATGAGGATTATGTCAATAAGAGAAGAGATATTGACTTTATATCCTAATTTAATTAGCATGATAATGGCTAGAACAACAAAGCAAGATGAGCCAAGCTCATCTTGCTGGTAAATGTGGCACAGATCCATTAGGCTCAGAGAGACAAGATTATCAAAGGTTTCCGATGCTCTAACATCATCTGGTCCTCTTTGTTATATTGATTGGAAATACAAGTCTACAATAAATACTAACAAACGTTTGACGTGTGCTTTTAGAAGCCAAAACAAAGACATTACGCACTAAATGAGTGACATAGTCTAATTAACAAAATTTAGTTCGCCCTATATAGCAGGAATGGTGTCTGTTTTTATAATAATAAGTAGGACGTAAGATAAGTAAAATTTCAGAAAGTATGTCGGCTTCTCTTAGACGGGAAGCTTTGATACGAAATAATATTTAACTTCCTGATTCAATATTCCTATTTCAGTTTGTTATTTGTGTTAGATGTTGTCTCAAACCTAGTTTTTGCATTAAATTATATATCTTGGTAAAGTAACTGAATTAAGCTAGTTAATGTGTATATCTAGATGTCATTCGATCATATTAAAGTTATTACATGATTAAATGTTCTGTGTTTTAAATTATATAATACTTGAGCTTTACTTTCGGAAAGATGTGGCAAGTTTTGCTTTAGTTTTCATGTTTTGTCGCTTAGAGGGCGTCTTTTGTCTTTAATTCATAAGTTGCTTAACAAAATGAAGACAAAATCTAAATGTTACCAAAATAATACAGCTAGTACAAACCTCATTACCGTAGAAAGCTGGCCTCAGATTAAACAAATAAATACACTTTAAGACTAGTGATGGAATGGAACTAATGAAGCGTAAGTTTGACATTTAGGCCACGTTCGTTTAGTCAGTTTGTATCGCCCCGAGTAATTTATTCCTCGAACGAACGAATTGAATTTTCTCCTGGGTCCCTTTAGACGGTGGATCTTTGAGATAATAGTTACAATTCAATAAATACAATTTCAATTTACACGCAATGCAATTTCAATACACTCAATTCAATAAAGAATAAAAAAAGGAAAATCGCTCTCAATGAAACAATTTTGGTATCAAGATAACAAAGTACACCCTGAGGCATGATAAATCAAGATTTTCTATCCACTAATTATGATATCTAAACTCGTATTCTTAAAGTTAAGCCTAGATTCCATGAATTTATAACTATTTGTTCTTATTTATTTTCAAGTATTTGGTTTTGTTATTTGATTTATGTTGAAATAATATTAACAACATTTAAATTCATTGGACAGTTGATAGATGTTGTATGTAATAAGAAAAATAGATATTTTGAATGAAATTGAATTGAAAAATAGAAATGTTAGAAAATAACTTATCTAGTATGTAAAGGGATTTATCTTGAGTAGGATGGAATACATTGGTATTGGTGTCTGTATAATGTAAGACTTGATTCAGTCAATAAGGATAAACCCGTGGTCCTGCACGACTTTAAGAAATCCCTATACCTTTTGAATACATAGTGCTTCTCATGTTGAAGACTATATTGAATACGTTATTACAATTCACAAGAGTAAACTTTTGATTCCATTCCTTTAATTTTAGTAGTGATAACTTTAAGCACAGAAATCTGATCTATGTAATATATTTTCAGAGATTCCGTACTTCAGTATAGCCATATAATTCAGAGTGTTCTACTATGAAGGTGCTTCGCCGACATCTATGAACATTAGTTGAAGTTTATATAGGTGTATGTAACCAAATAAATTCTCAATACATAACATAGTCGAGTACACAAAACAGGAGCCTTTCCTTTCAATTAATAAAAACCATACCTACAATATAACATATAAAAGTTGTTTATGTTTCAGGCCGAAGAAAAATAAAGACAGAACGGTTCATAAAACCATGCAAAGAACATAGAAACGAAGCAACGTTGTAACAAAATATAATCTCGCTACGTATAAACCAGTTACGTATAATGCAATAGCAAGTTACTTTGAAGTCTTTGTTTATAGTACAACGTTAACTGGGTCAATTCTATACAATATACTATGATATTGCTCCACTAGACTGACTGGGAATACTTTAGTTTCCAGTAAACAAAGACACATAAGTTGACAGAAGGCCAGATAGCTATATTTTGAGCTTATTGAAAACCGCTACAAAAATGGGTTTAAAAATAAACAAAATGTTGTTTACCGTTAACGAAGTTATGTTATTTAGTGATAACAAGCTAGAACACTCAAACTAGCTTTATCTAAGTTTTGCCTTGGCAACTAATCAATCAACAGCCTCAAACAAAGTTTCAATCTGATATGAAGGAAGAAGCTCTGCTCAGGATTACTTTATTAAAGTGTTAGCATGTAAGTTTGCTAATGTTAAGTAAAACTAAGTATACAATTTCTTCGTTTTACTGGGAAATCTTACAATTATTTGCCAAAGATCAGGTTACTTTAGAGTATTCCATAACATAGCCGGCACGTAGTTACAAGATCTATCTTGATTCCTAGCTCATTAACAATAACTGAAAGCTTAATATGATGGTAAATTTACATGTTATATATTTTCCTCAAAAATTGGTTTTGTGCCCAAAAACTTTACTTTTAATACAGTTTTGATAAGAGTTTGGTTATATTCAAATTGATGTAACCAAAACCAACATTTTCGTTATAACAATTGTCAGATGTGCCACGGAAATCAACAAAGTCAAATAAACCTGGTCTGTTTGAACGTGCTTGTTATTTTTGTACCGGTTTAGCTACATTTATATCCCAGGCCAAAACACTAAGTGTACAAAAAGGCCAAGTTCCTTGAAAACTGGGATATTACGAACGGTTTATGCATCCAACAATCAGGCCTAAAAAAGTTGTGATATCAATGGGCCAAGTTCCTTGACTCTATCACTCTTCCAAGTTTACACGAAGTAGTCAATTCGAAAAACATTCAAGACGAAGTCATTGCAAGTTAATTAGTACTCATTATCAATACTTACAAATGAAAAAAAAAGAATTACAGTTGGGAGTTTTCAGATCTTCAAGTCAATGAATATGTAATTGTCTCAATGGAAGTGCAAATGTTTCCTTTTTTTATATATTCACATAATAGTTGTCACTTCTCTAATAAAAGGTTTAGTTCATCCAGGATGGGTGTAATATTTGCTGGATATTCATTTTGTATATTTTTCTTTGGTTGGCTAACCGAAGTACTAACTATAGTAACTTGGCTGTTGCAAGGTAAGTATGATTTCCCTTGGTGTGCTTTTATTAGAATGATGATGTGTACTGCTCGTACTAGATAAGTAACCTGTTATGTATAAGTATATTGTGTTAGTGCTTCAATTTATTGTGCCACTAGACCAATGGAAGTTTAATTGTTTGGTTATGCTTTCGTGTCTATGCTTTATTCTGTCGGCTAAATTTCAAAGTCTTGTAGAATGACACCAGGTTACAGGTTGTATTTAAAATAAATGGCACAGATTATGAAATGTAGTAATTAACACCATAGAAGTCAGTTAAAGAGTTAAAATTTTACCATGCAACTATGTTAGTACTGGGACCAACCAAAGAAAAATATAAAAAATGAATATCCAACAAATATTAAACACCCAGCCTACCAGGATGAACTAAACCTTTTTATTAGAGAAGTGACAACTATTATGTGTGGGAATATATAAATAAAAAGGAAACATTTGCACTTCCATTGAGACAATTACATATTCATTGACTTGAAGATCTGAAAACTCCCAACTGTAATTCTGTTTTTTTTTCATTTGTAAGTATTGATAATGAGTACTAATTAACTTGCAATGACTTCGTCTTGAATGTTTTTCGGATTGACTACTTCTCGTGTAAACTTGGAAGAGGTGATAGAGTCAAGAACTTGGCCATTGATATCACAACTTTTTTAGGCCTGATTGTTGGATGCATAAACCGTTCGTAATATCCCAGTTTTCAAGGAACTTGGCCTTTTTGTACACTTAGTGTTTTGGCCTGGGATATCACAACTTTTTGTAAAGTTCTACAGTACAATGATTGATTCAAAACGTATGTTATGATTCAAAACGTAGGTTTTCATGTCTACATTTGCTTTTTACATCAAACATCACTTAAACATGTGAAAGGTCGTGTGATATAGTAAATAAACAAGTAAATAATAATAATAATAAATCATTTATTTCCAATTGATATTTACAATAAAATTTTTTAAATATCTTATAAATTAATATAGCCTAATTACATTGTTTTAAATTTATGATTATGGAAATAGCCTCCCTCATGGGTAAAATTACCTGTGTGAGGGAGGGTTTGTCAGTCTGTATTAAAATATAATTTTATAATTTTGATTGTGCAATTATTTTCTAAGGTTTCTTATTAAATAATGATGGTATAATTTATGTACAATTTGGATTTAACAAAAAGTGATATATGCGAAGCTATACATTACATTTTGGATATTAAATTTTGAATCAAGAGTATAAGTAGTTTGAATTAATATAATCATTGACAGTGTGTATGTCAACTTGTAATAACCATTGATTGATTTTAATTTTGTAAAGCTGAGGCCTTATATTGTGGGTGTTTTTTAGATCCGTTTGTAGTTTCGTGTATAAATGATGAGCAATGTAAAATGAATTAGTAGAGTTGATAGTTTTGTAAGCCTGTGGCATATTAACTCCTACAAGCCTTGAATTCCTGGTATCGTACTTATGATTTATTTTTGAAAAGATGTTGTCTTTATTTTTATGAATAAACATTGTTAAGACTCTTACATAAAGCTGTGTAATATTAAATACTAAAAATTCATCAAAGGAGGTCTGTTGGAAATCTAATAGGTTTCTGTAATGCTGTCTTTATTATACATTTTTGAGTTATCTCTAAAGGTTGTTTTATTGTTTTGAGGGCACCTCCCAAGCAATGATTCCATATTGTAATAGAGATTGTACATAGGCATAATATACAGCTTTTAATAAGTCAAAGGTTAAAATTGGTTGAGAACGCTAAACATATATATGAACTTCCGGGTTTGCTGTTTAGGTATTCTATATGAGCATCCCATTTTAAACGATTATCAAACATGACTCCAAGATATTTAAATTTGCAATGGGTTTACAGTCATGACAAGAATTTTGGTTAGCACATGAATGAAGTGTTAGTTTTACATTTGTGGGGTCATAATGAGGGTTTAATGAAATATTCATGCATTTAGTTTTATCTACATTCATTGTTAGAATATTTTGATCAAACCACAGCTTTAAATTCTTCAAGCCACGCTCTGCTAAGTCATAAACATGTTCCCAACTATCTCCCTTAAACAAAACTGCAGTATCATCAGCATATAGAAAAATATCACCACCAAACATGTTTACTAATGTTGTTTATGTATTTTAAAAATAGCAAAGGACCTAAAGTGCTTCCTTGCACAACACCGTAGTTAATTGGTTTGGGGTTGCTGATTTGTCCAATAATGGAGACAACCTGTGTTCTATCTGTTAAATAACTGGTAACCCAATCAAGTGAGGTTCCTTTATTCCTAAATACTTAAGTTTTGTAATAATTTATTTCGATTAACTGGTTCAAAGGCTTTGCTAAATCAATAAAAGCAATAACGCTTTTTATTTGCATTAATACATTCATGAATCGTTTTAGTTACTAAGACATATTGCATAAACATTTCTACAATGCATGGCAATCGTCATTTAGGATGTATAACTAAAATTTTCCATTCACTCAAACATCGTGCGCACTCATACATTGTGCGCACTCATTCATCTTCATTCATACGGTGGCGTAAACCTCAACCGTGATGTTGAACAAACTGGCTGCTGCCGTGAACTCACACGCAGCTACACTCCCGGCGTCATCATAACCTTCTGTACTCAGCAGGATTTACAAATGGATTTCCATCGCGGTCAACAGTTTCCAATTGCATCGTGGCCCAATTGATGCAAACCCAATCAAAAATGAGCCTTCTCACTTCCAAGTGTTTATCTTCTGTTCCATGTACACACAACGCTATAGAACGAAATAGGCAGTTACCATCACCAACTATCGGTACCACAACTACTTTAACCGTCACATTATTAATGGTCAAGTTCTCCATGGTGGGGTCACCAAGTATGGTAAAATGCAGTAAATTATAAATGATATTTAAAATATGGATAGTAAAAACAAAAAAATAACAGAAATAACAAACAACAAAACAAACAATTATTCTGAATAATGAAACGAAACGAAGAATAACGAAATAACTATTCTAAGAACGAAAGAACTTAGCTTAAGAACAAAGGAAACACAACAATACTTAATGAACGAAAAACAAACTAAACTTTCAAACGTAACTTTGAAATTAAACTAACACAATCGTATCAATTAACTACACATAAAATCGTAAGTGATTATGAGACCTCCAAACTTTTAGATATAATTATGTCTTCAAGTAGAATGAAAGTTCTTCATAATATTTTGAAAACAGTCCATAAAATATTTCATTGGTGCTCTATTAACCAATGAGATTATTAGAAAATCAGAACAGCTGATGTAAATATGAATGTTTGATCATGTGTCAATTTATACGTTTTAAATAGTGTATTTAAAATAATTAATAAAGTTGGGATTATAACAAAGAAATGTTTTCTATTGTAAAATTAATTTGTGTCTGCCATACTCCTGCCACGTCGTACTACCGCAACGCCCTGCGATGTAATGACGCTTCGCTCTGCGATGCCGCAACACCGTGTACCCGCACGTGTCGTACCCACATGTCGCATCACCGTGTCGCACCACATGTCGCAACACCGTGTCGCACCCGTGTCGCATCGCCGTGTCGCACCAACATGTTTGCATCTGCGTGTCGCATCCTCACATGTCGCAACACCGTGTCGCATCCATGTCACATGCCGTGGCCGCACCCTAATGTCGCACCACATGTCACATCATCATGTCACACCAAATGTCGCATCACCATGTCGCATCACCATGTCGCATCATTATTAAATCACGTGTCGCATCACCGTGTCGCCACGTGTCGCATCCGCCATGTCGCACCTGTCATCACCGTGTCGCACCACATGTCGCATCACCGTGTCGCACCACCGTGTCGCATCACCATGTCGCACCCACATGTCGCATCACTTATGTCGCACCCTAATCGCATCACCGTGTCGCAATCCCATGTCGCATCACCGTGTAACGCAGCCAGCAGGTGCTGCGCCAATTCGCACTGCCGTGTCGCATCACCGTGTCGCACCACCGTGTCGCATCGCCGTGTCGCACCACCATGAACCGACGATTTAAACCACCCATTGTGCATCGCCGTAATGCACCACCGTGCCAACCGCCGTGTCGCACCGCCGAGTAACACCACGTTCGCACCGCCGAGTCGCATCACCGTGTCGCATTGTCCTGTCACACTGTTGAGTCGTAATCCCGAGTTGCGACACCATGTCGCCTGACCTGTCGCAGTAAGGTAAAAGTCGTTCTTTTCGATTTCCTGTGTAAATCACGTTTTCCCTTGCATTTCTTATGGAAATAAAATTTCCCCTTTGGAGCTCTGCAGCTCCTCCCGAGTGAAAAATTTCATGATTTTGTACTTTTCCATTATTTGGGCGTTGACGGTACCTAGTTTCCAAATTTCAACTTTCTACGATGTCGGAAGTAAAACATTTATGTCAGTGAGTCAGTGAGTGGTTATTTCACTAAAACGTCGTTTTAAGAGCATCATATCTCAAAGTTCCTTTGACGCATAGAATTGAAATTTTGTATACTTGTAGCAGACAGGTAGTCTAGATGGTATACAAAATTTCAACTTTCTGCCTGACTAGTGGTATGGTATCGAGTTAAAAGGTGAATTTTGGCTCTTATTCCTGTTCGTGTATAGCTACCACTTGGCAACGCGTCCAAGTTGTTTTGGTAGGAACTTGGCTCGTGCGCTGCCATATGATAACTATTTATACCTACTTGTCAAAGTCATGCATAATGCCGGTAAAAATTACGTCAAAAGATCCTTCCAGATATAAAACATTTTAAGAGTAAAAGTAATGCAACCGAAAGTGTATTTTCAAATATTTATAATGTTGATGCCAGTTATCGACCAGTTTTCTCAAACATAGTTCGTTTGACTAAATTGGACAGTTGAAAGCTATTGTCAGGTCAAATGTGTGAAACTACGGACCAAAGCCCTCATGGCAGTTCTATATCTGTTCTGTTTGTTTGAATATTAATTTTACCATCTTTCAAGAGCTGAGTAGTTACCGAATACGAATTTGCTTCAACATGGTAGTATTTTGATCCCACAACCTTTTGCATAAAGGTGCTAATGTGATTATGTCAGAACCATATATATATCTGTACCACATAATAATATACTTCATTCTTACGGTACTTTTCTTCGCGGTAGCTCACTCCGAGAATACAAGTAAGTAGCTGTATATGTAGCTCATACATTACAATAATTCAAGGTCTCATTATTTTTAAACGACTCCAATGGTTCTCAGGACGTGACATTAATAATAACTTTTACGTGGATTAACCCATCCTACCAAAAGACAACAACTTAAATTATCGTCTAGATTATTGTACGTCATAAATTGTACTGTACAAACACATTAGTTAAACAATTTTGAAACGGAATGCAATGAGTTATTGTAAAAATTTTTAATTCAATGTTACAACAACACTCAGGTAAAACTGAGTTTATCTTGAAGTCGTCTAATATATTCCACGAGGATCATAAACACAAAACTTTCAAGTTCAGCATAACTTGGGCTCATGTGTATGGCAGTAGTGGTTTTAGGAATCTAGGAGAACTGCACTATTAAATCTCCCGAAGGCCAGCTGTCTGGTGAACTGATTCAGACGTTGTAGTCAGGTTTCTCATCAGATACCAAGAGTTGAAACCACCATCTAAGAGAAACTTACTTGAAACTGAGGTTTTGTAGCTGAGAACCATTGTTAGGACTTGGACAGTGGGCATGATAAACATAACTATCAGTAAGTGCGCAAGCTAAGCGCAAAAGTTCGGTGTAACTGAGTGTAACACAATGTTTATCTTGGTAGGAACGTATCACTAAATCACTATTTGAGATGCCGACCACTCTCATGACAGGTATTTTAAAGGCAAATTGTGGTGAAAGGATGAGTGTATGAGTGGTAGTAATGTTATGGTGTAGTCGTGTTACAAACAAGGCTGACTCTTCCTTCGAATGGAACATTAATTGATCGGCTGTGGAAATGGAGACCGACGGCAACGTGTCTTCCGAGACTACACCGGGTGATGGTCTGATATGTCTAAACGATGGTGGAGTTGATCGTATCAGATGGGAGGTATCAGATGGGGTGGTTGTGATGACCGAGCACGGTTTTAACATAACAACAAATCAACCATTTCAAGGAAATTCAAAAGAATTATCAGTTGGCTGGCTCCATTTTAAAGAAGGAGGAGGTGGTAATTTCAAAACAAAACATACACACTCATATAGTCTCAGTTATTCCTGAATAGCACTTCAAGAGCTGGTGTAAACAAATGGCCTATCAAAATCTTACAGTCGTCGGACTGTGCAGATCTCAGCAAAAGCCGAGATTATTTTATCAAAATTTGGAGCAACATTGTCCGACCTGTCAAAGAACGGTCGCAAGTTTGTTATAATAGGGGACTTTAATATCGACGTTCTGTAGACGCCAGTAACCCACATTGACAAAACTGTTCGATGACTGCACTTAGATCGTTTTACGTATCTGGTCGGTGAACAAACTCGCTTAGCAGGGTGCCGATCACTCAGCAACTGCCGGTGACAACAGTATTACCTTCTGCTGAACGACCTGGTTGGTGATTCTTTTGATCGACACAGCATTTCCGACCACCATGGCCAGCAGATGCGATCGATTCTTCATGAGCCCCACTGGGATCAATCATCGTAAAACGGTAAAGAGATGTCAAGGCCCTGAAAACATCGCGCTCCTCAACCCAATTGCTTTCGCAAAGAGAATGGAGTTTTCTAAATTTGGAGATCCGTAGACAAACAGTTTAAATGGTCGAAACACCTTCAAATTTCACCTCGACGAGCTGTCCCCTAAAGAAAGCAACAAAACCAAGAAATAAAAGTGCCAATGGATTACCAAGGTATTCTAATTTCGAGAGAAAATTATTGTTTACTCCGAAATAACTGCTAAAATATAGAGTTCAAATTGTTTTCCAGGCTTATAGACGAGTTTATAGAAAAAGTCATCAAAGCTGCAAAAGCTTACGATGTATAGCTTGCTGCTCCGTCAAAAAACCTATCAAAAACCTTGACCATAATAAACAATAAAACCAAACGAGCAGACAAACGGATTAAACTCAGCTGAACGGTGAACAACTCAACGACCCCCTCAGGGTCGCTGAGAATCAACAAATTGCACTTTCACCTCGGTTAGTGCTTGATCCAAGGGCCTTAGTCTGTAGAACCAGCTCCAACTCCCTTTTGCAATACCGAAGGTCCTACACTCGGTACACAAAACCAGTTACAGTAGGAAATTGCTATGGAGTGATTAGAGATATATCGAAAAAACACTTGATTCGCTCACATTTCAATGAATGGCTTATAAAACAGTTACTCAAAGCATTTGTTGGAAACCTTTAAGACATAATCAATCTCTCTTTTTCTGGAACTATGTTCCTCCTCTCAAAATTGCAAAGTCATCCCCATTTTAAAGGGCGACCCGTGTTCAACTCAAAATTACCGCTTAATTTCAATTTTGCCAGCCTTCAGTAAATTTTTGAGAGGTGTTTCTAATCAGAATAGCGAATTTCTAGAAAACACAAACTACTATCATCAAACCAATTTGGATTTCAAAGTGGAAAAATCACTATAGACGCAATCGTTCGTCTAGTCGAGATGATAGTAGAAGCAATCGAGAATCGAGAACTACTTCAGTGTGTTCCTCGACTTATCAAAGAGCCTTTGACTGTGTCGATCATGTCACCTTGATTCAAAACTCGAATATTACGGGATTACGAGGTGCCACTTAATTGGCTTCGAATCATATCTCAGTAATAGATCACCAATTCGTGGGTTTCTGACGTTAGATCGGGGAGGGAGGGCTGTACTATGGGTCAGAATATACTCCAGCCCTCTTCTCTTTTGATTTATGTCCAACGACGTTGAAATCGGTACAAGAACGGGGCAGCTGGTCAGTACATAGATGACGACTCTCTGTTTCAAAGCATCTACACAACCAACAATTGGAAATAGTTCATTCCTTGGAGCTCAATGGTTTAATTCGAATTTCAACGAGAGCTCAATCTTAAAAGCATAATGCAACAAAATCAAAATTTCATTGAATTTTTGTGTCGACGAACGGTCTCAGACTAACGGTCATAAATTTGGGCGATACTTTGGAAGAAGGAATATTCAACAAGAAATTCCTTGGGATGACCGTTTGACCTGGGAGTGTCATATAGACGGTGTCTCTCAAAATTAGCCTCGGGAATTTATCTTTTAGAATTCAATGGTATCCGAATACACCTTGAATTCGGCTTGCTGATGACGGCGTATTACGGTGTAATCTACCACACCTCTCCCTACGGATTGGCGTTTATGGGGTGGATGCTCAAAATCAAGTTTTGCCAGGGTCTTCATTCTACAAAAAAGCAGTCCGAACCATTGCTAAAATTGCAATGGAGAGAGAGTCGTGTGAGCCAGCATTCAAGGCATTTGAAATTGGACACTACCTTGCCTCTATATTTTGAGAAACATGTCTTTTTCAAGTCAAAATGCGGTCTCGTAAGAGGTGACATTCACTCTTATGAAACTAGAGGCAGGAAAACTACGAACTGGGAGACACAGAACGGCAGTTCATGAACGTTTACCTTCTCAGGTAGGAGTTCAGCTTCGTCAACAGGTTACCAAATTCTGATCAAAAGTTGCCCATGAGAGCTTAAGGTTTTTAAAACTCGCCTGAAAAAAGTTTTGGCCGCCAGAAGCATTTTACAATACAGACAGGAGTTTATGGCACACGACTTGGGAAAACATGGAACACACAAACTAACTACAGGACTAGAGTGGTACAATTCAGAATGAATGAGAGAGAAGTGGGTATGTCAAAATGTATGTCTGACTGAGATTTCAATGTTAGAGTGCGTGGAAAATTGGCTTTTCAAAGTGACGTTTACATATGTTAACATGTTGAACACAATAAAATCATCAGATTTATTTACTGATATTATCTGAACCTTTTAAACTATAGCACGTATCCTCAAAGGCACCGGCCACCTCCATGAAGCTGGATTACAGGACCACGCCACGAGTCCCAGTAATTGATACAATATATAGCCATAGTGATCTAATTAGTTGAGCCTTAGCGGTAAGTTTGTATGTAGTTCTGAACAATAAAATATATTTCTAGTTTCCACCTACTACATTTCTAAAGGATGTTACCTAGCATTTGGTTTGTGACTAAAAACACCGTTTCGGATTCAGACAAATCAGGTGCTAAAATGATATTTACTATACTGTAATCAAAGACAATAATAACTCTATACAGACATTTATGTATTAGTTGCATATAAAAGGCTAGTCCATTATTACCAGATGCATCATCGGACCCGATTTTACTTCAAAACTGGGCATGATGCTCAGTACAACACAACCAACAAACCAGCACCACTCTTCACTCCACACACGGGGTAATGGACTTGACTACTAAACTTATAATTACGTTTCCTATCCCATAGGATCTCTGTGAGATAAGTTTTCTGTCGTCTAGCTAGAAATGTGAATATTGTTTAGAGTTGCAGCGCCACACAAAATTGAATTTTAACGATAAACAGTTTTGGGTGTTTCTTACCTTTTCGTTTGGCCTGTAGATCCTACTGTATAATGTTAATCACTTCATTGAAATGCCACTGTATTTGATTTAAACATTGTACAGTGGGATCTAGAGCCTAAACAGAAAAGTACGAATCATTTCGAAGAAGGTCCTACAACTGTGAATTTAAAACATTTGTATAACATTGGTGAATTTATAAATACAACATCATACATTATCCTTGAGATTGTTTTGGTTTTTAAGTTCACTGGTGCCTACACACGTCAAGACTAGGATTAAGTTTGAGTAAGACCTTTAACCGACCTCCTTGCATAGCTGTTCTGAAATCACGAGTGGTTTTCAGAAAGCGAAATTTAAAACTTTTGTTCTTTGAAATATCAATGTATGTACTAATGAAGTACACAATTATAACTATTAGTTGATTTTCAGTTCAGTAAACTTCATAAATAGGAGGTATAATACTTATAAGTTTTATTTGTAACTTTTACGTTATCCTATTTAAACACTGCTATCTTTATAAGGAATAACATCATGACAAAATAATTTAAAGTTAATATGTCAATTCGTAATAAAAGTACTAATAATCATTGTTCTCTTTCTGATGTTAGTTGTGGGAGATTTACACACTTGACTTGGACATTTTTGAAAGATATTTGTTTTCTTGAAGGTTTAAACTAATCAGCCCACAGGAAGAACGTATTTTCCTGGAATCTCGTGAACAACTGGATTGAAGACTGTGAACTTATAGATGAACTTTCTATAGATAGAACTCTGCGGTCGTCTCATCGTAGATGATTAGAGATTGTGGCTCAAAGTTTCGTCTCAGGGTTCCAACACAAGTTGCAAACTAAGAGACATTCAATTACTCTGCCACGAATATCCATCTCGTCCCTTTGACGTATAGCAATATACTATCCACGAGTAAATATAACTACCTGAACACAAGACCTTTCTATTTACCGGTTAAGTTTTGATTGTAAAAGCTTATCAATAATTCTATGTTCAGTCAGTACAATTATTTCGCAAATATACTCGTTGTACAGCTTGGTCCTTGGTATATGCAATTAAAACATAAATAAGTTATCTTTGCTATTAATAATATAGAACTATAGTTTCCTAAGAAGTGGTGACCGCTATTTTGCAGGAGTTTTCTAAGCTGGTGGCGTTTGTAACTGGTTACAAAACAACCAAACTATTCTGGCCGTAGAAAATAGGTTCCCACTTTGGAAATTACAACTTTAAACTTTGTTTTTATTTGCTTCTTAACCAAATGGCGGGATCTGGCAACTGGATGACTTTCTCTAACCCCGCAATCCCCTCAAAAGGCACATCTACAGAGTAAAGGATCGACAACATTTTTTATTGTATTGGTAGTTATGGGGTTTCCAGAGTTAAATTTTCTGCGAAGAAATTCGCTCTTTTCTTTCAACAGAAGAAACTCTCATTATACTAACAATATAACAATAAGTCTAAGAAATGTTTTGTAGAAACAAAAGAGTACAGTTTTCATGATAAGAAGTTATGTTTTGATAAACCGTTACGTTTCCCACACTTTTCCCCACACCTTCATCACCATCATGTGTTGATTTGTAATGAATTGTATTTATAATCTCAAAGATTTAAAACAGATCGTTATAATTGAAACAATGTTTTAAATAATACAATACATTTCAATTCTGGCCAATTTTAACAGCGCCTAAGCCTCTGAATTGAAAAAAGCCAAGTAAAAGTTGAGCTTTGAATATGGAAATTGCACGGAAAAAATGGTGTGAAACTTAGTTTTAAACTGTCCTTTGATCTGAACCTCCTAAGTTGTAACGACTTTTCAGGTTTGTCAACTTATTTACACAATTATTTTATGTTAAATTTAGCTATTACTGTACGAAGCTCATTTATTAACACTTTTTTTACTTTTTAAAAGACCAATGACGATTATTTTTGAGATACCTTGTATTTTAGGAGCAGAATTTTTGACGAAAACAGCTTTTTCATTTTAGTTAAAGACCATACATTTTAAAAAGAATGTAAGGGCTAAGAGGTAAACTAGGACCAAATTACTTCACCAACAGGTAAGTAAAAATTAGGTGAAAATTTTACAGAATTGTTGACCGAAATCTAAAAGTTGACTGGTTTGCAAAGTCCTTATTACGATCATACAATTTGAAACAGGCTGTACTAAACCAAAGTGTCGGTAAATGAGTTTCAACAAATACAAAATTAAAATAAAACAACAAATCGCATTTCAAAAACATTTACCTTCCACTAAAAATGCATTAGCTTTTTACAGAACACTATATGTAAATTAAACCGGTGAAGAGATAAAGTGATTTGGAATAGTGCCGACAGATGGGGATAAAATCCCAACTGGTTCCACATTCTGCTCATCCTGATGCGGACATTCAGAGTTAATATCTTCTCCCAGCTTTGCCCAGACTCCCATAATGTAATATTCTACCTCTTCCCCTTTGATCAGAGTTAGGGTGAGTTTAATTCAGGAACCAGAACCGGTAAAAATATATTTTATACATACTCTTGTAAAATATAAAACCATTTGTTAACAGATGAAGTATCTGTTGGGTGCCTGTAGACCTTGTGAAGAAATTGGAAATAATTTAATCTATTTATTGATACAGGCCTTGAGACTGGATATATTAAAACTGTTTGGTTTCATTTGGAATTGTAGGATATTAAACTGAAGTGGTTGGTAAAATCTTTTACAAAGTACAAGCCTGAAATCTCAAACATCATTAATTTGTATAGATTGCATTCAATTACTAACGTCCCATAGTGCGTACCATTACCTTATGCACTGATACAATCTTGCTTGCTACCTTACACTAATTCTAACTTTATGTTAAATATCTCCATGAATTGTTTTTATTCTTGAGTTGTTTCTGTATGAACACACAAAGGAACTACTAGACACAATATAGGGGTGGAAATACTTGCAACATCTAAGTGGGAAGCACAAGACAAAATATTGCTGTGCTTATAACACTGACCTACTTTCCAGAGCCATAAGGGATGTGTTAATAAAATACATATGTTCATGCAAGAGGAATAATTTTTGTGAAGCTCATTTAGTTGTCCTTCACATAACCCTTAGATACGTAGTTAGTTAAAACTAAATAAAAATAGCGAACTTTAGTGGTTTTCAATCAGTTATGTCCACACTGTACCTGTGTTAAACACTTACTTTAAATACTTATAACAACCTACATAAAATTTAGCCAACACTAATCTTAGTGTGGCTATAACTTATATTTTCTACCTGTAAGGGAAACGTTCATGAAATTCCGTTCAGTGACTCACAGCTCGGTAGTTCTCCTTGAACTTTGCTACAAAGGAATATGTCTCTTGCTGGAAAATATGGTTACAGATAACACATTACGCTTTATAAAGATATATTTTGTCATTCTGTTCTGAAAACAGCTGCTTTAGACACATGTATTGACAGTGCTAAAGTGTCACTTTTTCACCCAGGTAAATAAACTATTGTTTTGATGATGTTTTCTCCCTAGGGAGAAAAAATCGTTTTAATGATCTTTTTGTGGCATGGACATCAGCTGGTTCAACAAGTTTTTTATTATTTGGAAATTTAACACTGACGTATAGTAAATCAGTGTAACAACTGTTTCTTCAAAACATTATAAATCAAACTGCTGAGCTCAAAATAATGTTTACTGAAGTTTCTTTATAATACTTAAACGTTTATTGACATGTATTCATCATTATTATTTTCATCGTGACAAAAAGTATCGTTCATCACTCGGCCTGAAAGTGTCTTTTTGACCCTCGGCTTCGCCTCGAACGTTAACTTGACCTTGTGTCAAAAAGTGTCACTTTAGGACCTAGTGATGAAATATACTATTTTGATAATGATATTTCGTCTGTTGCATCTAAAAATATCAATAATTCGTAGACTCAAAATGTAATCACATTTTCAAACCAAGCCATGTTCTATTCTAATCAAAGCAAACTACGTTTGAGCTAGTTTTCAGCAATAAAATTGATATTCACATCTCGCTTGAGCTGAACTTATTGTGGCTTCTGGCCAAGTTCCCAAACCTAAGCTTCATCTCCACTGGCCTCTGGCCAAACACTTTAGAACTTTGGGACCTGTCGTCGCTGATGATAAGGTTGAGGAATCATAGCTTTAAGTCAAATAATGTTACCTCAAGTTTAACCGCTCCGAGTGAAACTTTGCTCCTCTATACTGTTGATTTGTGGTTTCATTTTGATTTTCTTATTTAATATTTAAACCTTTACCTTAAATAATAAAATAAGTTTATTTTATTGTAAGATGTAGTTTTGAAGTTCATTTGAACTGACGGGAAGACAAGGTATGTCATTAAAAAATAAACTGATTTTTTTGTACTGGGTGGCTCAAAAATGAAAGTTTGTAAGTAACTGTTTTAATAATGCAGATTCAAAAGCAATTCAACTGGGTACTCGTGTACAGTTTATGCAAAAATGAAGGTCACTTAGACCACCCAGTAAAAAGTGGTATCCAATCAAAATTGTGAGTACAGTTCCTGCCTCAATTTCGAATGGCCGCCATTTCCTACAGGTGCGTTGTAAACAGTTCAAAACACAGAGTTATTTGTAGATAATTAGACAACATGGTCTTGTGACTTAAGAGCGAGAAAGTTGAAACTGGTTGTACATAAATTGCCATGTTTTCATTGCGCAGTGGCTTAGCTATGTCCACATATGCTTTGTTGTTGATGTTTACGTTTACAGCAGTACTTAGCTTGACCTGTTTGGCAACGCCAAGAGAGCACAAGTAAGGTATTGGAACTGCATTGAGATGTTTTCCTGTTAACTTCTTGTATTGGACAATGTTATGATACTAAGAAGGATGAAGATGTTGATGTGTAAGTATCGATTAAGTTTTCTTCATCAAACATGTTTGTTTTTGTTATTTTGACTTGAACGTTTGAAATATTGATGATTTTTCTATAGTGTACGAGTATTACGAAGGTCTATGGAAAATGTCTAGTTTATAAATGTGCCGTACATTGTCTAAGAAAAGATCAAACCGGAAGAGGCAATATGGTGGCTGCAAGAGTAACCAAAGTGACTTGTAAGCTAGTTTTAGATATTTAGAATTTTTTCTCTGCAGGAACAATACCTGAGATAATTCTCGCAGAATTCAGGGACGCCCTGATTGTGGTGTACATTCTTGCTTTATCGCACCCAAAGCAACGTTATTTGCTGAAGGGTATAATTAATATCCCAGGGTTCAGAGAAAGTTGTAAATTATGTTCTCAGCGCACTCTGGTGTTAAACCCAGGATATCCTGCATTTAGTCATCGGTTATGGATTTGTTGTTCAATGATCATGTAAATGCAGTAGGAGTAAAATGTTATCTGCAGAGTTATAAATGCACCCGAGCGAGACGTGCATGTTTTTTAACGTTGAAGTGAGAAATTTAAACACCTAAAATTTGATCCAACGAATGATTTTTTACAGTTTTTTTAATAAGCCTACTACGTCCACTATCTTTGTATTTACTGCAACTATTTCGAATTGAAATCGTTTTGAAATTCTTTACAAGCTCCTCGTTCTGCTTTGGTGCAAGGTATCTTAAGTTACGAATTGTAAGCAAATTTATTAATAAAAAACAAATCAACAAAAAAAGACTAAGTGCAGACAGAACTGTCATAATGGGGGAGTTGAAATAAAGACCTTTGTTACGCTTTCTACCAAGACGTAAATTGTTAAAAGTCAAGTAAAAATCGTTAATCTAAGTGGCTAAAAGAATATTTAGCCTGCCTTGGCCTCATTGTAAATTTTAAAATATTTATTACTCTACCTGGTTTTGAAGATTATAACGTCAAAAGGTTAAAACTACATATTGTGTAAATTTACGTTTTTAAATAATTAATCAAATAATAATATACTTAGGTTAGGTTGATGTAAGTAGTGAATTTATCAACAAGTGTGTTTTATAAGTTATAAAACAATATTTTGTTATATTTCATTAACAAAATGTCTAACAATGTCCCTTTCTGAAGTCTCGTTTCATATTTAAGTGCTCAAGTAAATATCGTATTTGTATTTCATTTTTTCTTTTATCACAATAATATATTGAAACAATGTAACGTGGCCACACCCTGTACAGAAAGCTATATTGGTAAACAGGTTGATTTAGTGTTGGCACTTTGGTCTAAGCGAAGGTTGTTTATCACAACTCCGATAACCTACGTTGACCTGACATATCATGTATTTTATCCTGAGTCTTACAGGAAATGGGTTTGGTAATTTTAACATTTTTATTAGTAGTTTAACTTATATTTAAGGAAAATGTGGTGTTATTAAATTAATGTTGAACTGGCCAGTACGTCAAATAATTCTACCGGTGGTGTGTGAAACTATCGTGTTAATGTGTGGTTATGTTATTGTGACGATCAAGTTAACGAAGCCTTCTCCAAGAAACATCAAAGATATATCTTAGAAACATGTGACGCAAGTTACCATTCTTTAAAAAGGCTTTTGGATTACGAATAGAGGTCAACAGACCTTTTTTGTCACATTAAATTCAAAGGGACAATTAACACTATGTACATGTAACGGAGTACCCAATCTCTGCGATTTTAAGTATTGTTTCTAGGCCAACAACGAAAGAAATATCATCTAAAAAAAGTCCTCGAGTCGATAAGTACTCGTATACTCAAGTCCTTCTTTTTCCGTGTGTGTTTTTATGCCAGAAGAAATAACTACAAATTTACTACAACTACAAATAGATTAGTGCAATTGCGTGTATCTGAAAACGAGATGATGAACAGTTGAAAACTTTTAAATCACTAAAAGGTAAATGGTAGACGTTTGAAACATTTGAGCAAAAAAAGTTTGCAATGATGCATTTACTAACAATTTCATTTAGAAATATTTGGGATTTTCCAAACAAACTCTTATCAAACCGTGTTGTTCAAGTATTTACTGAAAATGTTTTATCTGAACCTAGATTTTACGCACCTTAGTGCTCATAACCGTGATAAAAGGTGAGTTGAAACCAGGTTTGTTTTGAAAACTTGGTGTTGCGTTCAATATGCTTTAAAATTACATTCAACTGGAATCAAAAGCTGGTGTTAAAAACGTTATTCAGGTCATATTTTGTATTTATTCTCTGTTATCTTTAAAATGTGCCGTTAACGTTATTGCCGTTCAAAGATACGACAGCCTTTTAAAGATAATAGCCTAGTACACAAAGGCACAATTTAGTCTAGAAAAGCTAACCGCCTAGTCTAGAAAAGAACAACCTAGGCTACACGAGACTAAAGAAGAATGGTTTGATAAATGTTTTAAACAGTTGCTCGTAATCTGAGTCTGCGTAAAGCGCTTGTTTTATATTCTACTTGTTTTCTGTCTCAATTTCACACAAAATGTTCACGAAATTGTTTATGTTCTAAAATTCGTTTTCTTTTCTTTTTGTTTGAAAACCACGATACCTGCTAAGCTACGATGACTGCTAATAAAAGTTAATTTTACGTTAAACTTAAAATTGCCAAATCTTAGTTCGATAACGCAATAATAAAACACTTAATATAGAAGTAAACAATCAACTTTTATGACTATTACATTCTTGTTGTGTTTTAATTGTCATACATAATATAGAAAAAATTAATTAGTAACTGATGAATTAGACAGGTTTTCTGTAGCATTTAACGGTAATGAATAATTTATTGCAAGAAACATTGTTGCTTGTATTTCACCGTATATGAATAATTTATATTATATTTGACCATATTATTTTTAGCTGAAATACCTAAATAACATACTTTAGGGTAAATATTTTAAGTAAATATGTAAGGTTATTGTAAATATGTTATTTTAACGACTATGTCTACGGCAGCAAAACCTGAGTAATAAAATAGTTTTCATTATTCCGAACACCTACTATACATAACCGTTTTATAATCGTCCATAAATTGTGCTAAGATAACTGGAGAAAATTGAGTTTAGATGAAATAACTCGCTGTGGTCCAATAAACAGCAAAGTTTTGATTGTCTCAATCGAGTTTGTTTATGGTTCCAGAAACTGGGTCAATTGAAATATCAACAGAAACACTGGTGTGGTTTGTACTTTGACTTTGTATTCATATAATTTATAATAGGAGATCCGTATTAAGAGAAGATGGACTTGGTTTCTACTAAGGCTGATGTCGGGCCAATAAGAGCAGTGGAGTTCCCCCACCACTTTGCCGTTCTAGAACCACCGTACGCGATTCTATTTGCTCTTGTTGAGACGTTAATACTTACGTATTGCAGTGTTAATCCAATGTTACTTTGGAAGGTTAATATATCCGATTGTATGTTGACTTTAACATTCCTTATTGCATTTATACAACTAACCAACACTTGATGTTGATTTCACTACTTAAAATACTCTTGTACGAGATCTGGCTGCAAAGAAATCTGAATTAAATACAAACACGGACCCGAGGGTGCTCTACCGATACGAAGCGAAGCTGCATGAAATCTTGTAAATGGCCTCGTCAGTTCTGATCCGCCTTTTCTTTGAAGTTGAAATTATCTTGGGAAACATTACTTCTACTACAGTTGAGTTATAAATTATAAGAGTTCTTCAATTTCATCAGATAATATTTTGCATGTTTACCGTTTCTTGTTTTAACCTATCTTAAATAGACTTTTAGTCCCTGAACATTTGATGTTTGCAAAACCTGAATACCTTTTACAGAAACGTCCATGACTACTTGTATTTTTGTTATTGTACAAATTGATTCGCAAATTGAATACAATTTAATTTTAAATTACATGATGTTATGCTACCAAATATATGTAGAAACCTAAGGGAAGTTATTGTTTTACAGAACATACTATCATTCCGAAACGACATGTTTTGGTTTTGTAACTGCATAAAAAAAAGAAAACAGGATGAAAACCCTTGTTTCACAAAGACAGAACCCAACTACGTATTTGGAGCGAACGACACTGCATCATGTTGAGCTGTGGTCTGACAGGCTTGTGCCATGTTATGTCAATATCAAATATATTGTCCAAGGGATAATATCAATAATAATGTGGATTGACATGGATGTCAGATTGACGTTTCAATACAGCAGTCGTCTATATATTAACAACCACAAATAGAAAAGAAGAAGAATCGTTTATACAAATACATGCATTAGAACACAATAAAACAATGTTTTTCTTTTTGAAGAAGGAAATGAATTGTTAACGATATGTTTAGTTGTATAAGCTTCTGAAAAATGTTGCTGAAAAATCACGTGATGTTCAACAACTTCGATGAAGAAGCAAAACAACAACTCTGACATTCTCAAGATGCGTGGGTTTTAATGGAGCGGAGACGTTTCCTGGGAAATGTGCAGGTGTGAAGCCCAACTTTGAAACTTGAGCTGAGACAGCGCCAAGTTCTCGTGTTTTTAAACACTCAACCTACTCAGTTGAGAACTGGTTTTTTTGTTTCCAGTTTTGTGAGTACTTGAAAATCGGAATCGTCTACGTCGTCGTAACGTGCACGTGTATACAAAACTGCCCAAACCAATTCAAGATGTAGAAATTTAAAACAAAAAGTGTTTACAGACGAAATTAGATAAGTAATTGGCTAAAAGTGTCTAAACAATTAAAATATTTATCCTATAATGGGAAAATATTTTTTTACTTAGCATAGCTTTTAATATAGCGGATCCGTGGTGGATTGGTATCGCACGCTGAGCTATCCCTCCATAACACGATCCCCGCCGTCACCAATTCCCACCGTCACAATGTGAACAATTCAATGCTAGACTTTTGAAGAGAGACTAGAGAGGACTTTGTAAAATTTTTTAAAACAAGACAAATTACGGGTTTTGAATGGAAATTTGAAAACGTCTTAATTATAACTTTTAAATGGTTTTGATACTTTTGAAAATTTCAAATAAATCAGGAATTCCAAATAATATATGTTCATTGTTGGACATTTCAATTAGCTAAAAGCCTTATTAATTTTTTCTCAGTAAAATGTTTTTAAATATTAACAAATAATAAATAGTTTTTGTTTAGTGTGCGTTTATACTGATTGAAACGGTTTTAATAAAAGGCTTGTCTAACTATAAATCACTTATATGATACTATGGTTAATATAGGTACAAAATGGGCAGTTATTAGCACCTTAAAGTCCACAATTTTCTTTACACAGTTACCAATCACTATAACAGCACATTATGCTGCCTTGGAATGAAGTTAAATTAAATTAATATGCAGTACTAAATGAAATATTTCTGAACTCTCTACGTGTTGGTGGCTAACACTGATTCGTGCCAACTACATGAAACAAAAGGTCGTTAGCCTATATTTTGAAGTCAAACATAAAACTAAAAATGTTATAGTTTTTGATGTAGTTATAATTTTAAACAGTGTGAGCAAGTTCGTGTTGCAATTTACCAAAAGAACTAAACATTTAAAGGAATTAAGTCTCCTATACTGATCAAGTTTGTTTTCTTTATTGTCCCAGTGTTCTTGATGTTAGTCTAAGTACAAAGTTACTTTAGTGAATCAAGAACGCTGCGGGGTTTCCCCTAGCAGTTACGTCACACATGTTTTCCGTGTTAAGCATGTTCCAAGTTTCTGACAATGCTGGTGCTGACAGACTTCGCAAAGTTCCTTTCCGTCAAATGCTTTCACTAAAACTCCTCTCATTTCATTGGTCCTTTAGTAAGCAGAGCATTTCACAACTGCGTTTTGATTGAGCTAATTATAATTATTTCTGTATTTATGTAACGTAAAAGTTGTATTCAATTGAAAAATAATTGTTGATTAAACGAATCAAAATTGTGACGAAAATTACAAACTCTGTTCTATCAATATTTAAACACTTTTAAAAATTCGATTATATACGATTATACTCGTAAATGAATCCAAATCAAACCACCATATTAGTTCGATAACCATAACATTTGTCAACAAAATATTGAATATTTTTGCTGTAAACAATAGTGTTCGTAGAAATCAACCAGTTACTTTAAAAGTGAATGTAAGTGAGGTCACACGATTGACTAAAAAATCAAACTTATTTTGAAAAGTAGTAATTTATGAAAACATGACTCGATTTCAACATAAGGTACAAAGACAAATAACGCCAATCTAACGAGTTTAAGAGCTGCAAGTTGATATTCACTCCATGAAGCAGGCCAAGTTAAGACAAACACACTGATCTTGTTTTCTGTAAACAGAGAGGTTACACATTCAACATTCATATCCCAGCTTGTTTGTGTAACAAGGCTGCTTAAGCTTAAGTGTTAAAACACACGTGGCTCTTTGTAGCTTTTCGTACGGAATTTCTATACTGGAGGCTCCTCCTAAAAAAGTATCCCTCTTCAGTTAGACTGCGTCGGACGGACGGAAAAGTAGAGATGTAGTGGGTCGCCGTATTCAAAACGACGTTGTTGTCAAACGTTACATTTTAGTTTAAAAGTCCTCAAAAGTGTTATTTCTTAGCCTCGCTTGGAGGTCTTATATATAATTCCCGTTTCTACGAACTTCTCAGTAAATGGACACGTTATTTTCAGGCTCACTTGGAGGCCGACTTTTATATTATTCTCGTTTCTACAAACTTCTCAATAAATGGACACGTTATTTTTCAGGCTCACTTGGAGGCCTTTTACATTATTTCCGTTTCTATGAACTAGACATTTTAACAATGTAAACGTACGGTCCTTTTATAGCTCTATTGGCGACGCTGTAAAATGAAATAGCATCGTCTCCTAGCGCGGGTAAGGGGTAAATTGGCCTTAGTTTTAATCATTTTCCAAAATGACTGGTGGTATGGCTTCTCTTTGTTGTTTTGAAAATTCGTTTTAAAAACTTGTCTTTGACTAAATAGTATTTATTATCGCCTGTAAAAAGTAAAACTAATTAAACCTATAAATACATTATTATATTTACTCATCTCAGCACTCAAATAATTCTCGTCAAAGATTATCTATATTTTGAATTCGTAAATTCATCCTTAATTCTGTGTTAGGAAGCTAAGTACAGTTATCCAGTGAATTCCGTTATTTTCTTCATTATTCTCTGTTAAACTTGTGGATTCATTAGACCGAGGATGGATTTATGAATTCGAAATCTAGATATTCTATAAACAAGAATTATTTGATTGGTAAGGTGAGTTAATATAATAATGTATATCATTTACAAGCAATCTGAAGCTAACTATGGCTAATAATTAAACCTGTTCGCCATTATAGGGTAAAAGAAGTTCTTGGGCCAAGGAATAGGGTTCTTGGGAATTAGTTTATAAAATGAACTCCAAGGTTTTGTAAACAGATAGTGAACAATAACACCCTGAAATGAAATTTAATTATAATTTGTCGATTTATACTTCGTACCTCCACGTTTGGATAGAAAAATTGTTATTAAATTTTAAAGATGTCTGCCAAAAACACATTGAATCTCTGGACCTGCTTTGTCTAATTAATCCACCAATTTATTCCAAAAGCTTTTCAAGACAATTAACAAGCTGTACAACGCGCTACTTTCATGCATAACACTAAATCATAATTATTGACTCCTTTTAAACTGTAAACTTTTCAGTACATTTCAAAAATGTAGCTTTTAAAAACCTCAAAAATATAGGTGACCTGGGGAGACTAATTTGGATTTCTTGTCTTAAATCGTTTGTAAAACCGTTCTTAGTTAAGTGAACCTACAAATGATTTAGAATGTTGTAAAGCCAGATGTATAAAGGAAAATAGATGTAAAATTCAATATTCGGAGGCAACACAAAGATTCAATATCCCTCATTGTGTACGTTTGTACACACAAACATCTTGGGTGGTCTCTGTGTAAATCTGAGTTGAGAGAAAATATTACATATCTAAACGTATTTTGTGTGTGTAACTTGTGATATCAAAGTTGAATTATATTTGCGGATATTTCCTTCAGTATTTTAGTGGTCAAGAAGAACACGACGTTTTGGGATTTGTAATATGATTCCGCCTTCAAGTGAAAAGTAACCTACTCACGAAACAATAGAAAATAAGATATGGTATTTACCGTACGCTTACCAGTGACACACCACCAAACAACACGCGAGTGTTTGTATTTTTCAAAGAAATTTAATATAACACAGCTAGCCACAAAATGAACACAAAGTTCACAACCTCGCTAAGAAAAACAGCAATTAGTTAATAAAATCACGTTTCTAGGCTAGAAAGAGCCACAACGACTCACTGGCTGAAGTCGTTCAGCGGACGACCAATCACAGACGTGTATCAGACTGACAAACTTTAACAAGGAAACACCTACTTCACCTATTCTACACAACCAATCAAGAGAAAGAACTTTTCAGTTTGTGATGGATGAGTGAGTCTTTCCTGAAAAACTTGTTAAATGTTTCACACTTTAGAAATCTCTTACCACGATCAGATGAGATATAATCACCTCGTTTGTGCATGTCGTGTTTTCTTGTTTGACTGGGACTCGTGGCGTGGTCCTGTAATCCAGCTTCATGGAGGTAAGGTTTTGAGGATGATATAGGTCTAAAGCGGCTCAGATGGTCTCAGTGAAGCGATGAGACCCGCTTCAACTCCCACCATCGTTTAGACATATCAGACCATCACCTGCATGGTTCGGAAGTCACGTTAAGCCGTTGGTCCTTGTATTTCCATTGGGCATTGGGCTTTTAATTAATGACCCATTTTAAGGAAGAGTCGGCCTTAGTTTGTAACAAGACTACACCTAATAACTCATTACTATCACTCATCACACTCATCCTTTACCACATATTTGCCTTAAAATACCCTCATGAGATTGGTCGGCATCTCAAATAGTGATATAGTGATATATTCATATAAGTTCCTTGTTTACAGGGTGAGCTCGTGAAACAAGACTGTATGACCCTTGCGAGCAAGGGTGCAAGGCCAAGTCGATCCATACATTTTAGTTTAGTTCTCCCCAAGTCAACCCTTCTCTTTCATACTATGAAGATGAATATAGTTCAGCTTTTATCTATAAGTAGAACACTTTGAATAAACACCAAGACACACTAACATTGAATTCACTTATAGATGCTCAACTGAAAGTAAGTATGCTATTGAATATTTGTTTGCAGCCAACTGTCCGTTTTCGCGAAGTCCAGGATTGATGCCCGAAGAAGTCACTAGTTACCTATTAACAGCTGGTCGTTATAATAGGCTAATTTCTTCATTTATTTAATACTTAAAAAGCTTTTACGGTTGATGCCGACAGATAGTGGGCTAATCTCTGTGTAACAGAGTATCGGTTGAGTACACTATCGTAAGTAGGTTAAATAGACCAAGATAAAACATTTTGAGTCACCTAAACGTTCTTTGACTAAAATTTTCATAACACACACACAATTTTGATATTTCTAACAGGTTTTTAACTGACTATTATAATTCCATGATCAATTAGGTTCGATATTATCATATGATGTAATACGCTCTCTTGTTTACGCTTATCAAGGATACGCTATACTTGCTAATACAGTTATTCGTATTTTCAAATTTTATCAGTTTGATCGAACAATGTAGCGTGGCCTCACTCTGTACGGAAAGCTATATCGGTAAACAGGTTGATTTAGGGACATTCTGGTCTAAGCGAAGGTTGTTTATCAGAAAACCGATAACCTGTGTTGTTCTAACGTATCGTGCATTTCTCTCGAGTCTTAACGAAAATATTGTTTTTAATACCAACATGCTTAATCTGTAATTGTATTTTCACTGTATTTTAACTGTGTAAAGCGGCATTAACTGTTTTTAAGTATACCTTTGAAATAACAAACAATTGAGTCAAGTTAAAATTATGTAACCTACGGTTACGCTCGACTAATTACAGAAAACAAATAAATACAGTTAAAATTCTCGCCATTTATTGTATGAGGGTCATCCAGAAAGTAAAGAACGTTTTGGCATGGTCAAATAAAAAATAAAGATATCAACACAAAACTTTATTTACAAATGCATAGAACCTTCCTCTACATTTTTACGCAAACGCAATGGATTTCAAGACACTGGTTTTAACGTGGGACCAGTTTTTCCATAACCATGTTCTACTCATTTGCCGCCAAAACATGAGCCAGGACATCTTTGCTTCTTTGAGTTCCTTATCGTTAGCAAACTATTTTTTACCCAAAACATGGGAATAAGTGATAATCACTCGGCACCAAGACAGGGCTGTAGTCTTTTCTATTCTTGGCATAAATTAGACTTGGATTAAGCCCTTTCGATCCCAAAACAGTTGCCGTGACTTTTCGAGTGTTTAAATTTCACACTTTACATTTAGCGGGGTTTTCAATTGTCGATGCCATTATTAATCACTGTGGACACGAGACGCGTAATCACACAGCTACAAACCTACACTCAAACTGAAAGGAAGAATGTAGCTAGCAGCTGCACGCGCTCGTAGTGGTGAGGGTGTGTGCGGCGTGTGATACGCAATCGTTCTTTACTTTCTGGATGACTCTCGTATAACAGACGTTATGTAAAGCAAAACAGCTAGTACATTACTGCTCAGTGAACTGGACAGATCTATGTCACCAGAAAACTTAATCAAATCTTTAGCACTCAAGTTGATGTCAAAATTAATTTAACCGTCATAGAGAATCATAAAATGCGACTGAAACTGCATTGTAAACAAACACGCAAATTTATAGAATGCAAATGTCCAAAATGTTGAGTTTAATCAGAGACCTTCGTTTCGCTCATATCAACAAACCATATTTGAGACATGTAGGGTTATTCCAAAAGAATGTCCTACTTTCATTATTCTGTGACTTTTATAGTATGAGTGCTTCATGAATAATTTACATATGGTTAAAAGAAAAAGTTTGAAAGTTTTTACACATACTGAGAAGTAATTTCCTCTTTTAATTACCAACAACATGGCTGCACATTCAACACAAGATATTTTGCGTTCTTGAATTTCAAAAAGCTTGTCAGATCAGTTCAGCGAGAGTTTAGTCGTAAGTTTCTGATTTCCTCGTGAATTTCTTTTGTGGGGTTATGTAAGGGTAAAGGTTTACGTGCCCACTCTGAAAAAATATCTAGATGACCTATGGAACTGTATCAGAGCTGCAGTCAATTCCATAAATCAATATAATTTCGTGATCTACGTGAGAGGAATTTAAAATCAGCTAGATTTTCGCCGATCAGTCAGGGAGGACATGGTGAGCATATATAGAAGCTTGCCAAGGAAGACAAACTTTGAAAAGTGCTGTTTTACTAATATCTAATTTACGAATGAGAGTTGTTTGAAAGTAGGACATTCTTTTGAACAACCCAGTACCATAAACTATAAAGAGAAAATATCTAAACCAACTCTTGACCCACCATTACTAGAAGAAAGGAATCGTATGAACGGTTTAAATATGATTTAATGCGTTAAGCTTGTATTTAAAACATTGCCGACAGCTACAAAGATTGTTTGTTTGATCGGACAACTACATTTCCCATCTTTGATGCAAGAACAACCCTAATTTTAAATAAAACCTAGTTATTAAATGAGGTACATATAAATAGCTTGGTAAATATTCAAATTCCTTTGCAAACAAGATGCTGAACGTGCTATTTGAAACATACATCTTTCCTTTGCATTAGCTGGCCCCATTTCCCAGACGTTCGTAGTTCAGAGATGTTTTCCGTTTCTAGTTGTGTTTTACTTCCCTGTACATAAATAAGTTCTCATATCTACAGTATTTACAATTCAGGCACTGTTTGAAATTATTACGAGAGAAAACAATTGACATTACTGGTAAACACGCAAAGGCCGATGTCAAGGACTGGGATGTGTTCGTGGGTTCAACAGATCCCTGAGCAAAGCTCTAATATCCAACTGTATTTGTCTCTGTGTGTAACATTCCCTCAGTGAACTTTGCGTGTTAAATCTACTTCGTTATAGAGTCCAACATATTTAACACATGAGTTATATGTCGTGTTATGCCGTTATAACCAATAACGTGATAGCCTGGCTTTGACTTAAAGTTTCCTTAAATATATCACTGCTACGTACGAGTATGTAACGTATTAATCTTGTCATGTATTATTTGAAACGTGATTACACAATTGTTTCAAACCACGAGTATTTTCAATTTTGAGAAAAGAATTATTTATAATGAAATCAGTTGAATGTTCTACCAGGTTTTGTTTTTAATAACATTCCAAGAAAAAACTAACCTCAATCTAACTCTGATCCTAAAACCTAGTACAAGAAATTTTAGGATTAGGATATAATTTAGGTAAGGTTTTAGTTGTGATTGAGAGGAGTTTCAATACTTATTGAAACGTTGATCAGTTCTCAAGCACAATAGCCAGTTAAAAGGTTCACCGATACAAATACGAGTATATGTAAGTAAAATAACATCGGTATAATAAATATTTATTACCAAGGCTATAATGCTAAGCACCGAAGAATAAACCCAACTATACCAAAGATAGAAAGATATAAAACAATTCATGTACTTTTCTACTCTTTCCGACTCAAATCTACCCTAAAATTAAGCTGCAATCTGAATTGTATATATTTATTCCAATTCAAATCAATTTTGAAATAAAGTATTTTGATCAAGCCGGGATATTTGTTTAAAAAATGTTTGTATGTATCCAGTTTCAACCAAAGCCGACGATCAAACTAAATGTCATCTTGTAAAACTAAATAATTGTAATTTAAAAATCCTACCTCCTCTTTAAAGGCCAAACTATCAATGCTGTCAAGGTCATGTCAGTACAGACAAAGGCAGTTGCTGGTGCTTGTTCTCTCTTGGGCGTTGACAGCAGAACAAACAACTTAACGTCCTGACGAGTTCTTCAATATTGAAACTTGACTGAGCTTGGCTGAAAGATTGCTTTTTTAAAGTCTCGGTGATGAATAGACTCTTCAGTTGACACTTTCAAGCCCATCAATCTTCCCAACAAAATAACGACTTTATGTGTTCAAACTGGTCAAATATTGTCCTAACAATCGTTAGTTATCGTTATTGTTGATAGTTTTTAACGTACCAACGCTTAGTGATGACGTGGAAACGACAAAGTGTATTAACTTGATGGAATTATGCTGTATAAGTGGTAAATTACCTCGTCAAACAGTTTTAAATTAGTGGGGTTCCTTTACATGTTTTGGGACAACGGTCCAATCTTCAGGTGGTAGTACACATAAAAACACAGAAGAACACTGATGGTAGCTCCAGCTAGAGATTGTCGAGAATGATGAAACACGTTACAAATATAACACACGGTGACGAATATAACACAAAACACAAACTAACCGGCTCGTGGTCGTGACGCGTAGTAGGTCTACTTGTACAGTTCGTTAGTTTATCTTTCCGTGTTTGTGTTTTGTGTTATATTCGTCACCATGTACTTTTTGTTTCACCATTCTCAACAATCCCTAGCTGGAGCTACCATCAGTGTTCTTCTATGTTTTATATGTGTACTACCACCTGAAGATGACCGTTGTCCCGAAACATGTAGTCCCACTCATTTGAAACTGTTTGACGAGGTAATTTACCACTTATATAATGTACATACATTTTCGTGGATAAATACAATGAAATTCGAATTATGCTGGTTGAAGTTGAGTTGTTGCAGATTTAAAATAACCAATTTTTTGTGTAACCAATTTTGTTTGTAGTTGAGGAATTACTTTACTGACTTAAAACCACTACTCATCACTGGAATAGTTAGATCAAGTTAGAAATGGGCTATGAATAATGTGCACGTCTCCCTCCATATCCCTCTCAATAAACCTCTCGTTATACTTGGTGATAAATGGCTTGGAAATTGAAGTTTTTAAAATATGAAAAACCTAATGAAAGAAGTAAAACCCATAGGGCCACAAACCATTAGTAATCGATGAACATGTCAGCCATACACAGAGAGGAGAGCAATGTCAACTAAGAAGGCCAGATACGCTTGGCATTTAGATATCTCTTTCGAATTTCTTGATATACAGTTGTGAAATGGTTTTATAATTCAAATATTTTCTGAAAACTCTTGCAAAACCTTGGCAACATCTAAAATCACAAGTACTGTTGTAAGCAAACTTTATTTGCGCATGCGTCATTCACCTAAACCTGTCATTACTGGGGTGTGAATGTTCAAAGTCAAAGTGTTCACGAGATGAAGCAATAGATGCATTAACTAAACTGCAAGACAAACTCAACACTATTCAAACAATTTCAACGAATATTTATCTCTCCCTCCATATCCCTCTCAATAAACCTCTCGTTATACTTGGTGATAAATGGCTTGGAAATTGAAGTTTTTAAAATATGAAAACCTAATGAAAGAAGTAAAACCCATAGGGCCACAAACCATTAGTAATCGATGAACATGTCAGCCATACACAGAGAGGAGAGCAATGTCAACTAAGAAGGCCAGATACGCTTGGCATTTAGATATTTCAAAATCAGATTATCTGGTAAAGTAAAGAAGAGGTTTACCAGAAGAATAAAATTAAAATAAGACTTGGAATAATAGATATGTATTATTGCAAAGGTGAACTAGAATGAACTGGAACTGACTGGAAAATCCAGTTTGTGCATTAGCCTCGACTACAGTGTTGGTGTGTAAACTCCATTACGTATTCAGCGATCAAACTGCCACAAACCTTATCACAGCTGACGCGTTGTTGATCCAGGATTAACTCATTCCATTCGCTCATTTGACTTCCGTTATACGTGTTTTAACAACTCAAACAAGAAGCATAAGTAAAACTTTTGAGTGTTGACAATAAAGTATAAATGAAACCAACACTACCTCAAACTAGTGTAATATTAGTTACTCTTGGTGATCAAAGAATCTAAACATACTAATTTCTTTTTTAAAATAATCTGAAATTTAATACGCATTAACACAATCAACCTTCATTATATTTATTCCCCAATACCGTTCTCGATATTTCCCCGACGTTGTTTTTTTGTTGCGTGACAAAATGTAAACAACAAGATATTAACTTTAGTGTTTGTAATTTAATCCACCGATATGTTATTTTAATATATTACTAACGTGTTTCTAACGTTCAAACTCGACTTAACATCAAGTTTTACTATAGCGTACAAAGTGGGTTTCGTAAAACTCTTCCCATGTTAAGCTACATGTTTTAGCTATACGTTCTATGCAAGGGTGATAGTTATGCAGAAATCACGAAGAAATACAGGAATGAAATAAGTTTTATATTGAAATGAAATATTTAAGAATCTCACTGTAGTGCTAGTTTTATACAACAGTTTTTCTTACTTGGCGTTTTTTTTAGACTTAATAGTACCATCACCTAACTGCAAAAACCTAACTTAAAACCCAACTACATAACTATAAAATAATTAATTAATTTGCCGACATGAAAATAAATAAAATCCATTATGATAACAATTTGTGGTTGCAAATGTTTCTTGGTAGTTAATAATGGGTTCTTGTGCCATATAATGTTTAGGACAAACAATATTTCAAAATTCAATTAGAAGAAAGTACAAAATTAAGTACAAAATTCTCACTTTAGTTAAATTATTCGGCTAGGCCACCTTACGACAAGGAGGGGGGATAAGGGATGAGCTTAACAGCACACAAGTGGACACAAGTACGTCACATCTGGCTTTACAACCACTTCACATTCTCCCCTTCATACCCACACAATCTCTTTACCTCCAAACCCGCTTATAAACCCTTCCTCTGAGAATACGGTGCATTCAGAAGTTTGGAAATGGATACGTGGAACTAGTTAATCGTGTAGACTAAATAGCACATTTGAGTTGTAAGAACGAACAGTATCCGGCACCCTACATGTAGGGTAGCCAACAAATTTAGTTTATGTAAAAATTACGTTGTGTTAAATCACTAAATCATTAATTGTTTTCGTTATGTAACAAACGAAAACTCTGTTTATATAGGAACAACTTGTTATAATTTTGATCATAATTCTCATAGTTGTTAAAAACTAATTAATTGAAGTAAAATACCCTTAAAACTGATAAAACCAAATTATAACTTATTTAACATGTTATGATATTATGAACTTTTGACTTTTTCAACTATGATATTGACTTTTAAAACCTTGCCATAAAAGAATACCAAAATGTTATTTCAGTTTTATTTATATTAACATTTTTTAGCAAAATCAACATTCGCAATGATAGTTACGCAGCTAATCAAGCATTCATTTGAAAAATTCTCTAACTTTAAGAGGTTTTCCGTTTAGGACGCTATTTTTTGGTGTAGAGATTAAAAAAGTAGTTTTTCATGTTCTTAAAGGTTGTCCTTAAGTTTGTATAACCTGGTTTGACAAAAGTATTTACCAACACAAAAAAACATACTCATTTTAGCAGAAAACGTTAAAGTTGGTCAATAATAGGATATTTTAGAAGGCTATTATATTTATTTCACAAACAGTTGTTTTTCGAGTATAAGGAACAAAGAACCCTTTCTACCCTATCATATAAACCCGCATTTGTACGTTTCGATTCATAAACTTCGTCGAAAACAGAGGACTACGAAACCACGTTTCACCACTTTTCAAATGAGCGGAGCAAAGTTGGAATATCACTACTACCATTTCTCTTGACTGGCAAGGTCGGCGGCACGCGTGACTTTTCAAAGAACTGAGCCAGACAAGACAACCCTACAAGAACCGATGTTTTGAAAAAGAAGATAAACTAGGATTTCCACCTACCCTCGTTCACCGGAGAGAAACAATCAATACTCCACTATTTCAGTGGTGAAAATGGTTTTAGTTGACTAATGCTCTTGAGGCTTTTCTGGCAAGAGTAGTACGCTATAAGCAGTACGTTTGTGCCCTGGAAAAGTTATAAGAGCTCATTAATGAACGTTAGCCGCTTATACAGCCTCGCTCTTGGACAACTTCATGACAAACTTAGCGTAAGTGAACTCATTAGAATCTACCTCAGGTGCTTTCAAGCTCTAGCCGTATAGACATTTTAATAATTTATCCGCAAGCAGTTTTTACTATGCGGAGAAACCACTCAATGTGTTGATGTTATTTTTTTACAAGCCATTATTTTAAAATTTATATATTAGATTCGTCTGTGAATAGCTTGTATCTTCTCGCAAAAAGGTTACAGCAATATTTGTTTGAAATTGTGTGTTGCAGAACAGTTAAGTTCATGCCAACATCAAAATTTATTTAAGAGAACTGATACTTTAGTAAACCTTACTTGAATGATTCTTATAATCTGAAAATCAAAGTGTTAGATATCACTGACTGCAATAAGCTTAATACTTTTTGAGCGAAATGTACATTCGAAGTTGGATCATATTTAAGGAACTACTTTGAGTTTATTGTCAACTTGTGACCGTAAATGACGTATGTTAATTGAACCAAATATTCCTAAAACCAATTCCCTCTACAATTGTGTCCTCAGTTGGCAGAGTTTTTCCGACGGTTTGTCATGATCTGTGGATACGTACGTGGCTAGCACGACCAATCTGAGACTGCCCAAGTCAAAGTTCACATCAGCTGTTCCCCCCACGCACGCCGCGCCGGTAAGGGAGGCAGTGTGTCTTGTAGTGTGAGGACGAGTGAACAGTGTCCGAGTTACTCTTCAACCCATCATGAATTGTTAGTTTTTAAGGATGGGGACTTAAGCCCCTAGTGAACATGCCACATCTCAAACTACGTTAACACCGGATATTTGCCAAGATTTCTGTAAATTAATATTAGTAAAATTATCCGTTACGAAACACTCCAGCCGCTATTATGCACGTTTAGTTAAATACTCGTATTAGGGTACGAGATTTTCAATACTTGTTTCTTACTACATTATAAAGTACAAAGTGTGCACACATAGTTAGATATTCACATAATATAATCACAATTCTCATAAGATCTGGCTAGTCGATGTTAAGTGTTAAGGTCAGGGGTTCAGCAATACTTCCACTATTTTAAATGTCCATTTGTAATCTGTACCATCGTCAGGTAAGAATACGGTACAAGTTTAATGTTAATTAAGTTCGTTGTATTGTGTAAAATCCACTGGTTAAGTCCTCAGAATGTATCATAGAACAATAATTGGAATCGCTTTGATCGGAGTTGTTGGGTTAGGTTAGGATCACTTCGAATGGAGCAACTGGCAAATGGCTCTAAAACTTTGTCAGCTGTTTGCCTTTGATCTCAAAGTGCTGTACTGTAATTGTGGTTAAACATATAATGACATAACAACCGTTATTTGGTCCTAGGACCTATATTTATGAGATGGTTAAACTTTATTTCGACGAGTTAGTTAGATCCTTCATAATTTAACTGCGTGCTTTCTTGTTTTACCAGGTTAAAAGTTGACCTGAAGTTAGGTTATCCGGTAATAGGTTTTTGTTAATCTGATACTTTAATTCACTCAAGTATTTGCCAAATAAGTCTTGACTATTTGCAATGATAAACACACGTGTGTCATTTCCTACTGTATAAAAACATACTGTCTGTTGGCCTTGTGTAAAGACAACGAAACATTTTTGAAGTTTGCACATTATGAGGCTGAATCAAAAGAGCATGAGACCATGGGCATCTGTAGTATTTCTGAACTAAAGTGAAGAAAAAAAATCAATCTTAGGTTGAAACCCTTTATTTGTAGTTGGGATCATTTCAACTGTTTGAGAAAAGCTCTTAATAATATTGATTTTAGCAAAGTTTTATTGTTTTACTAGATGTGATTAGTGTACATTTTGTTAGGTGAGAACTCTATGATGGATACTATACCGACTTTAGTTTCACCTGTGACTCAACCTGACTAGTTTCAACCTGAATGCTTTTAGTTTAGTTTCCAACGTCATGATGTATAACGTTTTCTCAATTAAAAGAAACGATTTCTGTCTAGAAAATGATTTTGTAAAAATACAAATTTAGCTTATACTTTAATCCTTAATTTTATTTGACCTACTGTGAAAACTCCTCCTGTTTTATTTATGCTTAATTCCTGATGCTGTTTCACATTACTGTTTGAAATAACATGACTAATAAGATAGAAAAATTCCATTATTCGATAAAATAAAAAAGTTGGTGTCAGAAAGCAATCTCCTCTTTGGAGCAAGAAGAGCAATCTCAAATATGTAAGTTTCATAAAGAGGAAAATCCACATTTTGTTATCAGTAAACTTTCAGTTTAAATAACTAATTTCTTTTTGTTATAATTAGTGTTGTTGTTTTCTATTATATAAAAAAAACTGGTTTTTACTTTTACAGAACTCAAGACAGAAAAATGGCTTTCCTGTAAAGTTGTAAAACAAGGACATTGCTCTATCTAGTAATATGAACATTTGCAGTTTTCAGCTACCCAACATCTCCTGGGGTAAATGGGAAAACTCGTATACCTGGCGTTTTTTAAGTGGACCTTGATTTGGAAATCGTAAATTATAAGTTTTACAGTTAAAGAGGAACATTTCCTGGTTTTGTTACAGTATTAAAAATATGCGATGAACCTTATTCAAATTGGCCGCCATTTTCTAATAATACGCCCAATTTTAAAATGTCAAATGGAAACCCATATTTTATGGTAGTTTCTGGTTAGTGGCATCAGTTTAATAGGGATAGTAGCTCTAAGAGATAAGTGGCAAAATTTGTAAAACTGTTACCAATACGCCCTAAAAAAATATAGACCTTACATTTAAAAGTTTGAAACCCACAGTTTACACTACTACATCAGATGCTTTTGTCGGAAAGTACAGTCTTAAGCTTTTATCTATTTACTCACGTAGTGGTTTCCTTCATGTCGCGATTGATTTCAAAATGCTAACAAAATATTTCCATTTTAAGAATCAAGATTAAAAATTAAGAAGAAGCTCTTACCACTTTAAAACAGGTTTTGTTCATATTATGCACTTTTTGGCGTTAAAATTAATAACTCAAAAATTTATGAAGATGTTATTAAAATTGTTTGCTAATAAGTATTTAGTAGTTGCATGGAAAATACAAAATCAAATACGTTTTAGTACTTATTGTATTAAATACATAATTGTACAGATACCCAGAGGTAAGCTTTGGATTATGCACATATACGACGAAATCCCCTACAGAGGTTTGTTACCAGTGAAACTAAACAGTCAAATCATGTCAACATCTCACACAACTAGGAACTATACAAACCTTCAGGGTGCATTTGAGAAACATAACTGGCGTGCATATGGTTGGAACGTTTGTACAAGACAGTAAGCCACAATATTGCTGCTGTGTTGCCGTCAAAGCGTTAGTGTTGACCTACTTTACACAAACGTACTCTATGTACTCGTATGTAACGGTTAGAGATGTGGATTTACATATGACATAAAATTGCTATTAAAATATACAGGGTGACCCTGAACTGATTGAGAATATTTTCAGGTGTTGTTAATGAATGTTTAAATTATATACAGGGCAGGTTTAAAATGTCTCCCTCCCATATTAACTTTTAAAAAAGAAAATATTTGCGTAATGTTTTTAGAGGATACTGAAGTTTGTTTTGACGTACTTTACGTTACCCACCCTCCACCCAAAATCCAGGGTGGAGGGCCTCCTCAATCGTTTTAAATACAAACGATACCTTTGACACACCAAAGGACAGGGATTTTAACACAAATTCAACGACACAAAGATTTGGTTGTGTCTTGACTAGTTTACTCGTTATACAAATTTAAATATGACACAAAATTAGGTTTAAAATGGCACATTTCACATACAATTTATTTAGAATGACAAAATGTTCTTCAAAATACTCTGAAAGAAACATTACAACTCTATAAGATAATCCCATTGAGTATTTTGAAGAACATTTTGTCAATTAAAATAAGTTGGATGTGAAATGTGGCATTAAAACCTGATGATTTTTGTCATCTTTAAATTGGTAAAATGAAAAAACGAGTGGAGATAAACATTTTCTCTTTTGAAATGTTAAGGTGGGAGGCATTGAAACTCACCCTGTATATGTTAAATCCAACTATAAATGTTATTCTTTCAAAAACTTCTTCTTAACTGACTAACCAACTAAATTAATGAGTTTTATTTCATTAATTATAATAGTAGAATCTGGAAACTAAAATGGCAACTGGAAGTGGTCGGTTTCCTGTGTTTTCTGTTAGCATAGATAACAACAACAACGAGAGTTGGGGTTTGGGGTAAGGGATGATAACAACTCTTCAGGGACCTGAGATTGCACCCTCTATGTAAAAATGTCTACCTTCACCTCTCTCCTCTCTCTGACTACTCTCAAAGCTGGTCTTTTTTCCGGGCGAAACTTGGAAATTCCCATCAAAATATTTTGACTTAGGCAACGTTTTAGGCTGACGAGGATACAAACAAATTCTGGGGCGAGTGTTCATTTTCAAAAAAGGAACTTCGACTCCTCCTTTCAAAGACGGATCTCAGATATCCACTCTTAACCTTTTTAACATTGTGTCTCACCATCTTCAGAATAAATTGACTCAACTAAGTAGTGATGGGAGAAAGAGAGAGAAGGAGGTTCTGCGAAGGAGTAAACACTGGAGGGGTGCAAGTTACGACATGTTCAACATAAACACCCTTGTCTGAGCCAGGCTCTGCTCGTGTGTTCTAGAGTATAAACACCTCTAGAGAAAACTGTAGTCTCTAAGAAGTTATACACTGTTTTAACAGTTATACAGTGATTAGACAACACGTCGGTGTTTCCCCTGGGTCAAACCTATGTACATTGACTGGGACTCGTGGCGTGGTCCTGTACGAGTAATCCAGCTTCATGGAGGTCAGGTTTTGAGGATGATATAGGTCTAAAGCGGCTCAGATAGTCTCAGTGATCATCTGATGATACCCGCATCAACTCCCACCATCGTTTAGACGTATCAGACCATCACCTGCGTGGTTCGGAAGTCACGTTAAGCCGTTGGTCCTTTGTATTTTCATTGGTCATTGGGCTATTAACTAATGACCCATTCTAAGGAAGAGTCGGCCTTAATTTGTAACCAGAGTACACCCCATAACTCATTACTACCACTCATCACATTCATCCTTCATACCACACATTTGCATACCCTCATGAGAGTGGTCAGCATCTCAAATAGTGATTTATTGATTAAGTAAACTAATTAGTGTGTAGAAGCCAGATTGATAACCAACCCGAAACTGTCGTGTCAAAATAAGTATTAGATTTTGCAAATACAGGCGAATACATTTAGGCGAATATTTAGTTGAAAGCGTTGAATTGATCTCCTTTCTCGCTTAGTATTACATTACTAAGATAACGCAAACGAACAAATACAAATTAAAAATGAATGAATTTGTCAAAGTTATATATACGGCAAATTTAAAACATGTTTTCAGTTTATGGTTTTATAGAAGTAAGTACATTGTGTTTACGTCGTTAATAGATTACAACAGCTTTTGGATTAACTCAGAACGTGTATTATATGAAACCAATTACTAAATACATCAAAATTAACACGTACATCAAGGAAATGAAATGAAATAAAAATGAAATGGAAATTGACTCTATTCAGTTGAAAGTTAGGACTGTGAGAGCCTCTCCACTACTTAACCTGACAAATAGTCAGATAATCCAACGACACAGTAATCAACACCAGAAAGTCTTTAAAAAAATGAGGTATAAATAAAAAACTATCTTAAATTAAAGTAAAAAAAGAAAAATTGTTTGTAAAATGTTGGGACCAATTATTACTGAACCGTAATCAATAAACATTAAACTTTAAAGTAAAAAGAAAATAGAGAAATGTACGCTGGCATGCATTTAGGCTTTAAGAAAGAAAGTGTGATATTCTATCACAACTGCTTTATTGTATCTTTTTATTATCTTTTTTATTTATTGTAGTAGGTATGCTGCAGAAATAGAAATTTCAGCATAAAACCAGAAAATGTAAGATAAAAGATAGTTGTATTCATTACTTTTATTTGATGAAGAAGTAAACTTCTATTGGTGTGCACAATGAAGTTGACTGCACTGTTTGAAGAGCGGTGTAACGTTTTACAGCATTACTTCTGAGGAGAAGCAAAGTGGAATAAACCAAACATTTTTGGTTGAAATTGAAATGTTTAAAACCGTTTTAAGAAAAACCCTATTATACCCGCACTTTTGGATTTCATCCGTCTAATCAAAGTGCAGAGATTACAATAAAAAATAGTTATACAAGTCGAACACAACAAATAGCAAATTAAATTGAAAAGCCTATGCTTTTACATTTTTTAAAATCTTTGATGGTTTATCATCGCATTTCCTTCGGTTCTATCGAATTTTCTATTTTCAAAGCGGGGCTGTGCGCTCAGTGAAGAAATTCCAAAGGTAATTCTATTCAGCCATGCCAGGCGGCGCTTTAGCGCAACCTGGTTGTTGATGCTGTACAATTTTATTTCAAAACACAGTCAAACACAATACTATATATACAAAATGTGTTTTCACCGTCCTGAAATACAGTGTGGAAATTAAATATAAAAGCAATTTCCATGTATCAGGGTGTGGTTTGCAAAGCCGATTTCCCGTGTTTGGTTTATTGTGACACAAAACAAATAACAGCGAGGCAATCATACATTCCACACTCAGACTGGAAACATGTTTGTGGCGTGAAAATAAAAACCTGTATAATCATAGTTGTTAATGTTTGTGTTTTGAATTCAAGCATAATAATTGAATTAAATTTAACCGCTCAGATGCAAAGGCTTACTCTGTTTTTGGAGAACAACTTTTGCCAGAATGTGTGGCGTATGTGTTGAATAAGGAAACAAAACACTTTCAAGATAAGGTTAAAAGTTAGATTAAGTTTTAAAGGTAAGAGGCACTATGTACACTTATGAACGCTACGTAAGCCCTCACTTTAACCTTTCCTACTTAAAAGATAAAAGTAGACTCTAAATACAATTTAAATGTAAGCAGCCATTCCTAGTGTGAGTTTTTTCATGCTATTTTAAAACTACTTAGTTTGAAATTTGAAGGATTTGACATACGTATGATAATTATTTTTAGGAATTTTTCAGGTTACGTCTGTTAATGATAACATTCTTAAATATAAAACTTCGATACATTTTGATACCGAAAATTTTTTGAGTCCTCGTCAGTCAAGAACATAATGACGCGTATGAAGTATTTTTCTTGACTGATGAAGATACCAGACATTATCGGTATCGAAATATATTGAAAAGGTTAAGATTAAGAATGTTATTATTAACTTACGTAGCCTGACAAAATGCCTACAAATACAGGTCACTTCCGTTCATAAACCAAGAAGATTGCTTGGATATTTCAAAGAGTATTTCAAGCCTCGAGAGTATAAAGTGGTAAATACGTCAAACGGAGTATTGTCCCGAAAGGACTAAAATTTAACCCAAAATAGGCCTTCTTTAGAAAATGGGTCGTGTGAGTTTTCAAGTAACACGTGAAACTCAAACAGAAGTTTTGGATTTCATATTTAAGTAACATTTGAGTTGAAATTATTTCATGAATTTAGCCCATAGGGTTGTTATGCAAAACTATATTGACAACAAGAATCCTTTTTCAATTTCGAAGGGATTTTACCAAGTCGTTGATAACTGATAGTTGGGTTTAAAAGTCTTAAACCCTTTATGGACAATATATTAATGAACATATTTCTTGTAGATACACACTTCCATTTCTGTCTCACACTTAGGTTGACAAAGGCCAAACGAGCGAATGGAATGAGTTAATCCTGGATCAACAACGCGTCAGCTGTGATAAGGTTTGTGGCATTTTGATCGCTGAATACGTAATGGAGTTTACACGCCAACACTGCAGTCGAGGCTAATGTACAAACTGGATTTTCCAGTCAGTTCCAGTTCATTCTAGTTCAGTTCTTTACTACCGTTGAGTTCTGCAATTCAATTGTTTATTTTTTATTAAAAAACTATTATTAACTACCGTTTACCAAACTTTTATAAAATCTGCTGGGGTAATAAAAAATGGTCTATTATCGAATAAAATTATATAGATTTTATTTTTTTGTGGGATTTTAGGTCTTCCCCATACTTTTTAGTAAATATTTATTAGTAAATATCGACATATTTAATGACACATCGTAGAATAAAAAAAAATAAAACACGTATGTGGGGTAAAAAAAGAATATTATGCAGCTGAGTCTAATTTTAAAACTTTATACAAATGAATTACTATGTATTACATTTATGACCGTTATTTCGTTCACAATATGCGTGGCTTTCGAATAATTCGGAACAACTGGTTCTTTTGTAATTTTGTAGGTTTGTTACCCTGAAAGGTATGTTCAACGTAAGAGGCCTTTATAGGAGGGGGGGAATATTCCGGCAAAGTATAGGATATAATGACGTGAATTCAAATGTATGACCTAATTTTAAAAAATAAATACATATGACGTTTATATGTTTTTAACCAAAATGCGTACCAAAACTCAACAATACATCCTAATCATGACCATTTTCTACCAAATATACGAGTATCTTAGCCTCACCATAAATATTTGATTGGCATGTCGATTACAGTAAAATAAATGTTCATATCAAGGTTCCTTTAAGTCAAATCATAAATACAGTTTTTATAGCATAAAACCTTATTTTGGAGTCACTAAATTGCTGTACTATTATTAGTATAAAACAATTTCATATTGAGTTTGTAGCTCGATTACTTTTAAATCATGAACAAAGGACTTAAGTTTTTTTTGTATGTTAATTTATTTGAATTAGTAATAGAGTAATTAATCTTAAAGTTGTACTGTATAGTAAATAAACAAAAAATAAATAAAAGCTAAAACTTAAGATACATAATATGGTGGTTCTTAAGATAATGCGCTCTTATTTATACGCCGACAATTTTCTAAAATTGATATGGACTTGTGAATGATAATCGTCTGTTTATCTACTAGCATACAGAGGTATGTTTATAGCTTGCAAGCTGGTGCAACACTTTGCCACCCTGTATATCACTCTACCTTTCCGTTCGACGCTTATATCCGGGTCATGATTGATTGAAACCAATACCGGAAGTTGAATGAAAACCAGACCTTCCCCATGTCTCATGCAACATGATCCATGGGTCTTCCATATCCCGAAATGCGAACATTTGTACGGAAAATCACTGTTTTAAACAACTTGCAATTTTAGACATGAGGATTAATTTATTTTGACTCTTTGTCTAAAGTGTATTGTAATGAAGCTAGAGTTCAGTTGTCATGTATTGTAGCGAAAGTTGTCCATCGATAATGAATAAACAAACTATGGCATTTTGCTATCTACGGTATGATCTCGTCTCCAGATAAAAGGCAACCTTGAACATAACAGAGGGGCTTTAATATGAGCTAGCATATACGCTCCCCAGTTCATCCATAGAAGCAAACAACATGTAGGTTTTAATTCAAAACATAATTCATAACTCAAAACGCAACTGGCCCGAAAACAACATGCACGAAACCGAAAAACACGATCTGCATCAATAGAAACTCAAAACGGGTACAAGGCCGCTAAGAGCTAATGACAGATCTGATTCATACTAATTTGTTATCTAATTTCTTCTGCTATGTAGGTATTCTTTCACCTTAAGACGAGACTTTATTGTTTACTAAAAATGGACGAAATCCACTGTAACAATAAACACTCTGTTATTTTGGTCAAATGCAGATCATAGTATTTAACAACTGAAATTAAATTCTGCACCAATCACAGAATTACAGTATTTTCGAAACAAAGTTTTCTTCGTCAAGGAGAGAACTTAAACAAAATTGAATCAATTGACGCACCAAAATTGATTGCTGGGTTTTAATTACCGTTTAAACAAATAATATTGAAGTAGTTTCCGTTGGCAATCATTTCAAATCTCTGCGAAGCCAAATCAGTTAATGAACAGCGAGTATAGTGCGTTTTGCGCACTTTTCATCTCTGTAACTTAAATATTTTCTAAGGTCAAAACTTCTGTGAAAATTGGTTGACGTCATGGAATAATTCAAATACTTGATCCATGGATTACGTAACATAATTTTCTGTAATGTGTGAATTAGTTAATTATTGGAAACCAAACCCAAAACATTCGTCAAAGCTGCCCATTAACAAATAAAACAAAACACTTCAAATTACAAAATGTAGTATTTCCAAGTTGTAAAGTCTAAACTTCAACTCAGAATAGCCGCCGATTTCGACCTGCATAACATCAATCATTTTACGCTACTCTTTTTAGGCAATCATCTTTTGATTTATATCACATTTCCTAGGCATGACCTTTTTATAGTCTTCATGACCTCCTCGACATCCACGAACTAGTATAAACTGAGGTTTTTTATATTTTCAAAGTAACATAATAAATGCGAGTAGACAGCGTAAGGTAGACCCTCATGTGATTTGTATACTACAAAAGTGGTCGGTTCCAACTTGTTTCAACAATATTGACCCTAAAAATCTAGAAAATTATTACGTATAATTAAAATATACACCTTTAGAAACATTTTTAGGGACAAGGGCCGTTTTGAAGATTATCCAAATTAAAACCTATGTTATACGACACTTGTATTTAAAATTATTTATCGTTTCCTCGCAAAGTCAAAATATTCATCTTAGTTTTTTGAAAGGGTGTAACCAACCTTCTTCAATGTAGGCTTGTATACATAGACAGTACACTATGTAACGGGTTCCCTAACTAATTTATGTACACCAAATAGGTAAGAGGCTATAGGTAACAACCTTTGGGTAACAGGCTCTTTTTAATCTTAAAATATGTTATACAAAAAAACATAGAAAAGAGACTTGATGATTTACTGAACATGTAAGTAAAACGAATCAAAGATTCACTTTGCAATTACACCATCAAAACACAAACTCCCTTATTTGCCTTTGTTCGTGTGAAAACAGAATAGTAATAGTCATTGTTTCCACAAAGAAAAGTTATAAGTGTTTTCGTGAGACATGCAACAGTAACATTTCTCGTGCATACTCCAGGTGGTGGGCACCAACATGCTGATAAAACCACACCTACATTAAAAGCATTTCTGCAATTTATGTATTACTAAATAAATTTGAAGACAAAAACCTTTGAACCAAAAGAAACAACATTTGACTTCAAAATTAAATTTCTCAATTAATAAATTAGCCATTTGGCGTTTGTAAAATTAACATCTGAAATGTATGTATTGTAACAAATAACATTTTTACTTTGCAAATGGTGATACAAGTTTCAAAACACATTTACCATTCGCCAGAACCAATGGACCGTACCGATTGGTAGTTATTCTTCATTATGACAAAATATAACTTCAAGTAGGCCTAGTTGTATTTTCTTACAAACAAATTAAATATTTGTGAAAAATACCACTTAAATGCTTATGAGTATTGTTTTATTGGATAATATTGATTTAATTTAACACTCTTCAGAGACAAATCCTTAAAAATTCCAGCTGGCTTTTGAGGGAAAGGTTTTGTAGGTTTGACAAAGAAACACTATGTTAGTATAGTTTGTATTAAATACATGTACAAATAATTATCCCACAAACAAAAACCGACGTTTTTAATTACACGGAAAAGTAATAAAAACTAAGTAAATTCAGGCGGCAAAAAGTACGTCTATTTGCGTTCATTAAACAAACATGTTTAATCAGGTCACTGCAGTTCAGTAAATTAATGATGTAATGAAAAAGAGAACTTTCCTGTTTGTTGCAGTTTATTGGAAATCAACATATAATTAGCAAATTATAACAATAACTCCATGCGTTACCATTAACTGTTTGTAGTTATTGAATGTTTGTTCTAAATCTGCTTATTAACGTTTGAATGCTTTGCATAAAAGTGAGGATTACTCTAAAACGGAAATCACGATTTAATTCTGTTAAAATGTTAAAATTCACCCCATTCGCTATCCTAATATTAAACTTAAATATTTCAAACAAAACAAAGAGTACTTAACTGCAGTATCCAGTATCAAAGGTGTCCTTATCCATTAAATAATTAAAGTAGAATAGAAGTTGTGAGAAATGTATCAGAAATTCAAAATCGTTTACGCTACTTAAGGTAAATACAGTAACTGAATTGCAAGGCCAATAATTACATAAAGCTTGTGTAGTTCTGGAGTTATCCGTTTGCTTGTCTCCATATATTCAACTTTAGTTAGCATTCTGTAAAAAGGGCTTTACGTGGAAATCTCATACGTTGTTAATCATTATTGTTTCATGTGTGTGAAGAATCAATTTTAAAAAAACATTGAATTGTTCAAATCTTCATACAGACATTTGCGACATCACGGATTTCAAGAGCATGCCGTACTTTGCTTTCTTTTTTGTACAAACATGAAAAATGCTCCTTTCAAAGCCAGTAGTAGTATACGGTATAGTCAATGTTTGTATTCTGTTAAAAACAGTATGCTGGTTAAAATGCTGTGTGCGTATGGTTCATTTCTATTTATTTTAGTTTTGGTAATGCTTATCTTTTCTTCAACTGGAAAATTGATTAAATACACCTTCAAAGCCAGTGTCTAGGTCCAACTCCAAAGCGTAACTAGTTTCCCAGTAAACTATTATCTGTGTGTATTCACCTATAACATATGGTTCCTGGCGATATTTATGCTGTGTCTCATTATGTTAAGGATGAAATTCATCAATAGGTTTAAGTGTTGGCTACCTTGTGAGAGTCATAGTTACTTCCGCGCCATTCCGGCTAGAGCCCACTTTGATAATTTTTGCAAAATGTTGCTAAAGACACACTGCGTGACAACTTATAAGCGGTCAAAATGCCTTAACACATTTTCAGAGTCCAATCTGTAATACAAACCCTTAAACGAAGTTTAACTATTTAATAAGCAGTATCTTTTAAACTTTAAGTTCCTTGACAATTGTTCTTAAAATGTACAAAATATAGCTAACAAAATGGGTTGAACCCTTAAACAAAGTTTCACTATCTTCAGCCGATTTTCAGTTATAAGCGGTCCAGTATGCCGTAAACGTGTTCAGTGCCCACTTTGTTCCCATACAAAATATAGCTAAAGACACACTGCGTAATGGGCTAAACCCTTAAACAAAGTTTCACCCCATAGCTTCAGCCGATTTTTGAGTTATGCCAGTTTCGGTCTTTGCAAAGTATAGTACAAATACTATTTTCTCTTATTTTATTATATCGATTTGGTTAGGTTGGGCGCAAAATGTATATTTTAAAGCTAATATTTTGTTCCACAAAACTAATTAGACCTCCTAAATATATTATGTCTTTGACTATGCTATAAGCTGACTCGCAAGGTAATACTCGTATCTCGTCAAATAATACGTTCTGCCGTAAAACTGTTTTACTTTAATAGTCATTTTATGGACATACTCAAGTTAGACTTTAAAATTTGACACCAGCATCCTTTACCCATGCTTATTCGTCTTAAACACAAGTTCCATTGAGAATTGAACAGTTCAATAACTGTTTCAACGTAAAGTGTGTATATTCTTTACATTTATAATTATCGCGTTGCTAATTTTTGTACAAATATTAATGCTAGGAAGAATAAAACATTGTTTGCACCACAAACAGGTGGGCAAAGTTTCAGGCCTTGTAGTTTTGGCTCGGCGATGATGAGTGAGTGAGTCAGTCAGTATTTTGTTTTCTTTTGTATAATTAATTCCCTTTCCCAAGGTGCAAGTACAAATACAATATCAGCGTGTCCTACTTTAAAATGTAGGTGCTTTATCACAACTACATATGTTGATGCAACTTGATTGTTGAATTCATACTCTTCACATTTATACACAAGCGTTAGCTAATTTTCGTCTGGGGTCTAAAACGTAGAATAAAAGTATTCTCTGCAAAGAGTAGTATATTTTTTACAGCATTTCTCTTTCCATTCGAACATATAGGTGCCCTGTACTGTCACATGATAGAGAGTGAACTTGAATGCATAGTATAGAGATAGTTAGCGCAGTCTCAAGCCTGATGACGAGCTAGATCCACACTGAAAATTGCCTTAACTCCTCGCTGAAGCTTGACTAAAAGATTGATTTTTATAGTCTGGAAGATAATGTAATATTCTGTTGGCACTTTCAGGCATTCGTCATTCTTCCCAACAAAGAAAGTAATTGGTTTTACAATATGATTGTTTAAATATATTAAAAAAAAATTGCGTTTTGTTTAAGTTAATTTGCTAGTCAACATGAGCCTAGCAGTCTGTGCAGTGACCTTAGCGACGAATTAACTAACGACCGTTGGCTGAGGCGGGGATTGAACCTTCAAACTTCATTTTGCTCGCTACCAACGCAGCCACCACGCCGAGCTAACTCCAAAATGTCTAGAAGTTGTAAGTATAATTTTAGAATCCATAATTATAACACAACCACAAGTAAGTCGGTCACTTGTTTATAACTACTTCTGTTTTACTGCCTGCAGTATATAGAAACGTAAAAGATGGACACAAACTGAGGATTTGTTATTTTCATCTTGACTGCTGGTTGAATGGTTAGACTATTTAGAATGTCAGAGCAGTAAACAAGAGAGCCATGAATCTCTGCCACAGCCAGATTCCATCTTTCACTCTCTTCACTGTGTTCTGGCTGACAGTCCCACATCAACCAGCACATGAGATAGTAAATAAACTTACTGTAAGCAGATAATTTAAGTAGCTTCTGATGACAATTGGGCCTTATTTGCCATATTCAAAACCTGTATTCAAAACCTGGTTTAAAGGAAAACGTAAGTGATATAAGTAAATTGCTTATTTACGTTTATCCTTATACAAATGAGAGTAAAAGCCTACTTCATGAATAAAATCACATGTCTACACATGTTTATTATTTGTTTTTAGAAAATAGTCGATTATTATGATGACCAGTATATTTTAAAGCAAATTGTGTTTTAAAGTTCTTTTTCTAGAAGTTCCTAACGTAAGTAAACCTTTATAGTGTATAGTTAAGTTACAAAAATACAAGATAGAAGAATAACCGTTAGGCCTACAACAGCTATAACGTTATGTTTTAAAATGCTGCAGCACAATGATTACTTCGTCGAAGAGCTCAATACGTCTTGTAATGGTATATGAAAATGTCAAATCCCTCGAGTACTTCTTGCTGGGCTTATTATAAGTGATATACTTTTACAGCCCCTAATGTTTGTGAATATATAGATTACTTGTATTTTGCAGCAAGACTTAAGCTAGTCTGGCAATATGTGAGGTCCACACAGGTTATCGGAGTTGTGATAAACAACCTCCGCTTAGACCAAAGTGCCAACACTAAATCAACCTGTTTACCAATATAGCTTATGTACAGAGTACAGCCCAGCTATGTATACTTTGTCTTAATATATACTTTCTTATCGCAAATAAAAAGCTAAAGAATTTAGACATAAGTTGTAGATGCATATTTCAAAATAAATTTACTTGAAATATATTTATGATACTGACACACTACACAGTGGTTTTGAAATAAAGGTATAGTAGTTTTTGTTGTCTTTGCAGTTTTTGATCGGGTACGTAGAACCACTCGATTACTATTTTAAGCAAAATACTCTATAGAGGTGTTTTGGAACTGATAACTGAGTAGTTACATTATCTCGTTTATAAGTATTCAGTTAACCAAATTATAAAATATATTTAAATTTCAAAACCTGTCTTTAATTGTAAAGTCTTCGTGTTAATTAAAATGTCCTATTGTTTTTTACATCAATAAAGCTAGCTCATTAATGTTTGACCCAAAGGGTTTTAAAATAAGTCATTTCAACGTCACCAATAAAACTAACTCTAACATTAATCTAGTTCTTCCGGTTCACACCGCGTCAAAACCTCAGAATAATTAGTTTGAAATATTTTAGTCTTGCTGCGAGAACCAACTTCAGTCATTGATTGGCGGACACTGACCCACTAATTGTACAAACATTGTGATGATAGTTTCAGCCAACCAGTGGCTTAAGATGGTGCTTGTGAGACCGCAATATTATAAACTAATTACTATGATGTTTTTACAAGGTAGGAACCGGAACTAAATTATAATTATGACAACAGCCACTAAAATCTAGAGTAAAATTATCTAACTGAAGTGCGCTACTCGTGATTTCAAACAACCAAGATTCGAACACGAGTATATAATATATTCTGAACAAAGAAATTTGTTGATTTTAACATACTTTAAAACCTTTTTTATCATCCATTTACAAGTAAAATTGGTAATAATAATTTAGTGAATTTTGTTTTTTAAATAGTGCTTACTGAAACAAAATTAGTTATTGCAATATTAGTGCATATCTACGTTTAACCACCTTCACCATTAAAATAAAACACACATTATTTTATTTTACTATTATGGATTTACCTTATTTATGTTTATAGTAATAAGAATATTTTGTTAGTTGTAACTCGCCAAGAAGATACTTAATAGTAGAAATCGGTCGCGGTAATATACAAATTTTACAGGGTGCTATGTTTCCTTTCTTTGAACAGTACATTACATTACTACACCATTACATTACATTATTCATTGAAAAGGTATCTACAAAGGCATAGTAGAACTATGGTGTTTGTTCTAACTATGATGTTGTGAAATTGAAACTGAGATTTGTACAATAACAGATTATTTTCCACTTCTCCATGTACGAGAACATAAAACACAGACAAACTCTCTAAACGCTGTGTGGATGTCCCGGTTTTGTTTCAACTGCACTATGGAAAAGTAGATTACTGAAAAGTGCTCCATCTGCAAATGTGATAAGAGCTTTAGTTTTATCCGTTTACAGCTTTCAAGTTTCAGTTAGGTTTTTATTAAGAATATTTCTGAGAGTAAAAACAATCTTTAACATTTCGGTGTTAAGTTCTAGTTTTAGTCATTGCAATTCGAGATCTAAACTGTCTCGTAGTGAATTATGTTTAAATGTGGTAATTATTTTCGTTTATTTTGTAATTAGTTCCGTCAAAACTGTGTTACAAGACTTCAGCCACAAAATTATTCTCGTATGGTTTTTATAATTGGTCAGGTTTACATTGTAAGAAAGTGACCATAAGCCAGTTAGTCTTAGTAAACTTACTTACTTTGGCCAAATGCAACAAACATCTATTCACAGCTTTAAGTTAAAGATTCTTGAAGAATTCAAAGGTTTTGTTTTCAATAAAGTTACGCCTTTAGACTTGCATTTATGTAAACTTGTATTTATATCTTTACATTGATGAATTGAGATAAAATATTATGAATCCCAGTGTAGAAGATATTTCTAAATACATAAAGTAAGTCTAAGTAAAGAGTTTACAAAGTATGTACAGTGTCGGTCTAATCCAAAGTATAAAATATGTTAAGAATGGCTTAGTGGTAAACATGGATGAATAATAGTTTGATTTCGTTCCAATGTAAAGGAGTTTTTCCGAATTCCCAGTCGATCACTCACGAGAAATGATATCATTATTATTATTTACGACTTTCCATTTCATTAAACCTCAGTGATCTAACGTCTATTCTAACCTTCTAGACATTCAGTGATACCGTTTCAGATGATTTACAATGCCAAAGGTTTACAATTCTAGGTGTAATTAACAATGATTATTTATAACGCTATTATTTCACACTTTTAATCTTTGTGAAGGAAGAAACTTACAATACAAATATGTTCACGACCCCAAATTATGACAATTATCTTCTAAAGTCTGCAGTCACGTCCCCTCAAATTTATATCCTATATAACCTCCCATGTTAAAGTATTGAGCATTTTCAACATCCGGACAGCTACAAAACTGGCACGCAGTTGTGTGACCATTTGTATCTACCCCGCAATGTGTTTTTAGGGTAAATAATCTAAACTGGTACTAACTGAACGGTTGCAAGCATAAACCCGACAAATAATGTTTTCAAAACATAAGAAATATTGTTGCTTATTGTGTTTACAAAATGACTCCTGGATAAGAACACATAAGAAAACTCCAAATAGAAAACTAACTTCCATGCATTATTCAATATTATAATCATCTTAATTTAATTAGTTCTAGCACTCAGCAAGTCCCTTCCCCCAAACCCTTCCAATTCTGAGAGTTCGATATCAACGTATGTTTTATGTTCTTCAGTTTCTTTCAGTTGGTGAACACTGACCAACAACTAACTTGTTTGAAAAAGCCCAGTTTTTACGTCGGAATACAAGTTTATATTGATCTGAGAAATGTTCAAAACCTCACGTATCACAGAATGTACCTATAAACCCACCAACACTCGTAAAACTTGACAGGTCGAAGAAAACAGTTGCTTTGAAACCTATAAACTTATCTATCTTTGCCTTCTTACTTTCTTTTCCAAACACGTCTCGGTCTCAGTCAGAGACCTTTGAAATGGATCACTCACTTTGATAGGTAATGCATGCTGAGTTTTAAATTCCCCGCTTTAAAAAGAAAAGAAGTTTTTGAAAACTCCTCTGGGGAATATTTTTACATAGTCCTGAAGTTCGTTTTAACGTAATTTGTGGCCCTCTCCAAAAAATCGGGGGGAGGCCCTCTAATTAAAAGAAAAACTCCCAACTTTAGGCACCTCGGAAGAAAGGCAATCATGACATAAATTCAACGACGTAAAGACAAATTTATATGCCAATTAGTTTTTTGGTTATGCTCATTTATAGATTACGAGAAATCAGATTTGAAATGCTACATTTCACTTGCAATTTATTTAGATCGACAAATTTCTCTTCAAAATCCTCCAAGGGAAATATCACAGCCCTGTAACAAAGTGCCTTAGAGGATTTTGATGATATATTGGTCAATAAAACCAATTGTATGTGAAATGTGGAATTTTAAACCTGGCTTTTAATCTTTAAATGAATATAACAAAAACACAAATTAAGAACAATTTTTGCGTCGTTGAATTAGTTTTGAAGTTTTTCTTTTGAGGTGCCACAAGCGGGGTTTGTACTTAAAAAATGTGGGGGCCTCCCCCTTTCAGGTTTTTAGGTGGGAGGTGTATGACTAAAGTATGTCAAATGAACTTCAAAATTCTATACAAAAATTCCCCAAAGGGTTTTAAAATCCGTTCTGTGTCAAAAGTTAATGTAGTGGGAGGAGAATTTAAACTCACCTTGTATATAAAATGTTATGTTAACGACTTTAGTATGTAAGCGTTTCAACATCACGAGTATTTTATACGGGGATCTTACACATGGTGGATTTTCGAGTTATTTTAAAACGTACAAACAAGTGAAAACAGATGTTATGGATACGTATTTTTCTCTAACGCCTTTACATACAAAAACAACCAGTGTGCATCAATACCAGGGGTGTATATTTACAGCGATTGAGTTTCTCGCTGTAGTATACTGAATTGTTTGATAGCTTTCCATAATGTTAGTTATTGGTCTGTGATAGGCTTTTAGATCACAATCCATTGTTTACTAACTCAATCACGTGGTCCCTGATGGGGTTGTAGCGCATTGCAATGTTTGTATAGGATACACTGAAACTGTACAAAGGTCTCAATGTTTGATTCCCGTCTACAGAGAGTTTCTGAACATATGTTTACTGTACTTGTACAAACATTCGCCTACATTTGACATTTGTCTGTCTCCAGTTGATGTTGCTCTTGATACGATATTACTGCTAATACGTATTGCTATTTCATAGTTGTAATTCCACACGACGGTATAGAGTTTATCAAAAAATACGTTCATACGTCAATATCGCTAGTGTAGGGGTTAGAAGCTAGTTACTTTAGTAGTGGAGAGAACGATGAGTTAACGTCTAATAAGAAACCATTTTGTCATTCTAAATTATATTTGGTTAGTCAATTAGACAGAAAAATACATCTTAAGTACGATGGTTTTCCACTCTGTTTGATCCCATGTATTTCCTTACCTTAATTTAGTGAATTATTATTATTAAAACCAAAGTCTTTCAGTGATTCGTAGCATGAAAATATAAAACTGTATGCGGAATTTCTAGAATGTTTTCTTAGCTTACCAATATTGGAGTAAGGCACATTAAGGCTAACAATTAACAACCAAAATTCATGCACTTATAGTTGGTTTTTCTAGTTGATAAATGCGTATCGCACCCACCCAGCTCCAACCGTTAATATTTAGCAGCCACATAACCTGAGGTTATATTTAGTCAATTCAAAAAAACGAGAGTTACTAAAAGTATTCTTGACAACAGGAGATTGAAATACAGGTTAACATTCATCATTGAAACGCTGCAATTCTACCAACAAGATTCATAGCAATACGTTTTCGAGCGGTGAAAAGGTTTACTTAAAATCCATAACATTAAGTTAGATTGTGGTTTCGGTATTTCAACATTAACTTTCAACTTGTCTGCCATAGATTAATGAACTTTCCTTAGCTTCATTAAACTCCAAGCCAACAAGAACTATGCCAAGACTTTACTGTCTTGGTTACAACCCACACTCAAACTGTCGTCACGCCAGGTTATTTATGAGACCTTGAAGAGAATTATTTGACGTGCATTTAATATATTGGAAAACAATTGTTTACTCACAAACTAAATCAGTGTTGTTTTAGACGTTTCTGTAATATTTTTCTAAACAGTAATAAGGACTTAGAAATTTCCATTCCTAGTCGATCATTATAATAAGTCATTTTAATGAACCCCAAATGAGTACTCTAAACAAATATTTAAACTATTTACAATTGTAACTTCCAGTGTATGTCTACTCAACAAAGTCTGCATTTCTCTTAAACGTGTATTATGCTGACGTAAAGCAAAATACTTTAAGAAATTCAGTTTATACGAAGATACAGAACGTTCCGTCTAAGCAAAGATTTACTGAAAGGCCTCACAGAAAGATTGCGGGAATGTAAACTGTAAAGAAGAGGGAATATTGAATCCGTGGTTTCCCTTGAAACCTGATTTTATTCGTTTATCTTAATAAATTTGTAAGCGCAGTAATTTACCTGTACCAAGCAAAAGATAAACCGGTTTGAGTAATTTTGAGTATTAATATTCTTTGTGACATATAACACTCTATGAACAAATGGAGAAACAAAACTCTTTTGGGAAAAACATTATGCTTTGTCATTTTATTGTTTGGCAAACATCAATCTAGATCTTGTTTTCTTTATTTCCACCAACATTCATAAATGTAGTTTTGTTTTGAAATTTCCTCATTTTGTGTTTGACGTTTGAATTTTTGTTATAAATTAGTTTTGTATGTTTGGAATTTAGTTTACAGCCTGTACACGTGATACTTTGTTCCTAGCATCAGGGCTGTTTATTAACATAAAGCCTTGGGGCAGCGTACGATTTGTAATAATACACGATTACTAATTGTATTAGTAGTGTCCGACTAAATTAAAACATGTTTAAAATAACTACATGTGCTAGTATCAAACCCCACATTTTCAAACACATGAACGTGAACAGATATCACACAATTTATAAGTAATATGCGTTGTTGTAGATAATGTTTCTGTCGATTAAATTATTTTGAATGGGTGTTCTGAAGTGTTATAGGTGTTGTTAAACTACCTCAATATGTTACTGCCAGTTGGATGACCTAGACCCATGTTTCAGTTATAATGGATAAGTGTGGGTGTTGACAGGCAAGATGTAATACAACACCGTACCTATGTCTAAGCCATCAGGTGACATGAACAACCTCTCATCTCAATGGACAACTTCTATGAAAATTAAGTTTAATGAGACGATTTTGAACCTTGACCTCAAATTGATTTTCTTGTTGTTCTATTACATACACATCCCAGACACTTTGTAAGGAAACGTTGACTAAACGTGCAAATAAAATTATACACAATTATGCTATTTTCACGACAACCACAGGATAGCTTAGACCCCATATCAAAATACTCTCAGACTAACGTGTATTATTAGGCAATGGTTTGATTTCAGTCGCTTCACTGATGATTTCCCTTCTAAAGTTTACGTCCAACGTTTCAGAAGAGGTCAAATACACTCAAATTAGTATCTTTGTGGTTCAGTGTGTCTCTGTCTAGTGGAGTCTAGTATCTGGATGTTCCTTGCTTTAAAATAAAAGTGATTCGGTATTGGTTAGGCTTTTAGTTGTTCGAAATCATCATAATTAGTTTATCATCACAAAACTATATTATTTTAATCCTCCTATGTTTTACTTCTTTAGACCGATTCACAATGTCTACTTTTGTATAAGTAGGCCTATTAATTCCGAATAGCATTTATGGTCTACACAAATCTTAAGTCATGTTTATGAGGTGTACTTCTTTCTTCAAATAAGAAACTACTGTGTTTACCGTTTCATAATTAGAATAACGACAGTAGGAGCATCCCATAATCCCCATACCAGAGGCTATGGTAAGTCATGAACACATTTACCAGTTTGGAGTAGAAAGGGTCTTAAGGTTTACAACGGCGTAGTTAAAAGGCTTTTCGTTCCATATGTGAAACCCTCTCCTCTTTCATTACTCCAGTGTAAGGCAAATATCCAGATTGAATTACACTATACTTTAGAACAAAATATTATACAAATTGTCTTATTTTTAAAATTCAGCGGTTGGGTTTTCAAATCAATATTTCTTTTTTGCCATTAGGTAAGAGATGTAACGACCCAATTGAAACTCGTAAAAGTATTGAAACAATTCTACCACTGTGGTTAAATGCATTCGTTGATTTGTTACATTTATTTTAAACAGCCTATCCTGTATCAGTTATGTTTCTTTTCTGTTCAGTCCCGGTCCGTTGTGTACAACCCCCTGATAAACAAATACAAACTAAGCTGAGTCTCACAATACTCAACCCCTCGGGGAACCGTCCGTTGAAACCAAACCGCCCTTGCATTGAACCCGTGATCCTGTTTGTTTCCCTGTAGAGTTTAGTTTTCTCTCATTTCAAACAATGCATGTATCTGAAGCTATGTACAACCTCTGATAAACAAACACAAGCTAAGCTGAGTCTCACAATACTCAACCCCTCGGGGAACCGTCCGTTGAAACCAAACCGACCTTGCATTGAACCCGTGATCCTGTTTGTTTCCCTGTAGAGTTTAGTTTTCTCTCATTTCAAACAATGCATGTGTGTCTGAAGCTATGTACAACCTCTGATAAACAAACACAAGCTAAGCTGAGTCTCACAATACTCAACCCCTCGGGGAACCGTCCGTTGAAACCGACCTTGCATTGAACCCGTGATCCTGTTTGTTTCCCTGTAGAGTTCAGTTTATCTCTCATGTTCAAACAATGCATGTATCTGAAGCTATGTACAACCTCTGATAAACAAACACAAGCTAAGCTGAGTCTCACAATACTCAACCCCTCGGGAACCGTCCGTTGAAACCAAACCGACCTTGCATTGAACCCGTGATTCTGTTTGTTTCCCTGTAGAGTTCAGTTTATCTCTCATGTTCAAACAATGCATGTGTCTGAAGCTATGTACAACCTCTGATAAACAAACACAAGCTAAGCTGAGTCTCACAATACTCAACCCTCGGGGAACCGTCCGTTGAAACCAATTGAACCCGTGATTGTTTCCCTGTAGAGTTCAGTTTATCTCTCATGTTCAAACAATGCATGTATCTGAAGCTATGTACAACCTCTGATAAACAAACACAAGCTAAGCTGAGTCTCACAATACTCAACCCCTCGGGGAACCGTCCGTTGAAACCAAACCAACCCTGCATTGAACCTGTGATCCTGTTTGTTTCCCTGTAGAGTTCAGTTTATCTCTCATGTTCAAACAATGCATGTGTCTGAAGCTATGTACAACCTCTGATAAACAAACACAAGCTAAGCTGAGTCTCACAATACTCAACCCCTCGGGGAACCGTCCGTTGAAACCAAACCAACCCTGAATTGAACCCGTGTTCGTTTTTGGTTCCCTGTAGAGTTTAGTTTATCTCTCATTTCAAACAATGCATGTATCTGAAGCTATGTACAACCTCTGATAAACAAACACAAGCTAAGCTGAGTCTCACAATACTCAACCCCTCGGGGAACCGTCCGTTGAAACCAAACCAACCCTGAATTGAACACGTGATCCTGTTTGTTTACGAAGTAGGTCCTATAACTGTGAATTTAAAATATTTGTATAACATTGCTGAATTTATAAATACAACATCATACATTATCCTTGAGATTGTTTTGGTTTTTAGGTTCACTGGTGCCACACACGTCAAGACCGGAACTATGATTAAATTGGAGTAAGATTTTTAACCAACCTCCTTGGATAGCTGTTTACCTGGTAAATCATCAGTTCTGAGCGATACTTAGAAACCTGTTCTTTGAAATATTTAATGTATGTACTAATGAAATACTAATGAAAATGATTATTACTATTATTTGATTTTCAGTTAAGTATTTAACTCCATATATAAATCTAATAACTAATCAGTTTGCATTTGTAACTTTTTACGTTATCCGATTTTTTAACACTGCTATTAATGATCGTTTATAATGAATAACATCGCGTGACAAAAATAATTTTAAAGTTAATATGTCAGTTCGTAATCAAAGTACTAATAATCATTGTACTTCTTCTTAAGTTGATCGAGAGATTGCACATTTTTAAATTGTAGGAGACTTATCACAAGAAAGATTACACTCCCATTTGACTTGGACATTTTTGAACGATATTTTCATGTAGGTTTAAACTAATCAGCCCACAGGAAGAACGTATTTTCCTGGAATGTCATGAACAACGGGATTGAAGACTATGATAGAACTTTCTATAGATAGAACTCTGCGGTCGTCTCATCGTAGATGATTAGAGATTGTGGCTCAAAGTTTCGTCTCAGGGTTCCAACACAAGTTGCAAACTAAGAGACATTCAATTACTCTGCCACGAATATCCATCTCGTCCCTTTGACGTATGGCAATATACCAAACACAAGTAAATATAACTACCTAAACACAAGACCTTCTATTTACCGGTATAGTTTTCATTGTAAAAGCTTATCAATATTTGTATGAGTAGTCAGTACATTTGATTCGCTCATATACTCGTAGTACAACTTGATCTATTGTAAATGTATTATGCTCTATTGAGCAAACATTAATAAGTAGTCTTTGCTGTTATTAATATAAAGCTATGGTTTCCTAAGAAGTGGTGACCGCTATTTTGCGGAAGCTTTTCCTAGAGAGCGGTGGCCGTTTGTAACTGCGTTACAAAGGAAACAACCAAACTATTCTGGCCGTAGAAAATAGGTTCCCGCTTTTCTAGGAAATTACAACTTTAAACTTTGTTTTTATTTGCTTCTTGACCAAATATGTATGTCAGCTGGTTTTAAAACACCTATTAAACTCCGTATTTAATGACATATAAACACTCATGATGACTCTGGCCTACTGGATGAATTTCTCCAACCCCGCAATCCCCTCAAAAGGCACATCTAAAGAGTAAAGGATCGAAAACATCTATTTGTATTGGTAGTTATGAGGTTTCCAGAATTAAATTTTCTGCGAAGAAATTCACTCTTTTCTTTCAACAATAAGAAACTCTCATTATACTAATAATAATTCAAAGTAAATGTTTTGTAGAAACAAGAGAGTAAGAAGTTTTCATGATAAGAAGTTATGTTTTGATAAACCGTTTCTCCACACCATCACCACCGTCATGTGTTGATTAGTAATGAATTGTATTTATAAACTCAAAGACTTAAAACACATCGTAATAATTGAAACAATGTTTTAAATAATACAATACATTTCAATTCTAGCCAGTTTTAACAGCGCCTAAGCCTCTGAATTGAAAAAGCCAAGTAAAAAGTTGAGCTTTGAGTATTGAAATCACACGGAAAAAATGGTGTGAAACATAGTTTAAAACTGTCCTTTGATCTGAACCTCCTAAGTTGTAACGACTTTTCAGGTTTGTAAACTTATTTATACAATAAGTTGGTGTTACACTTAGCGATTACTGTACTAAACTTACTGTCTTATTCAAACCTTGTATTTTTAAAAAGACCAATGACGTGTATTTTTCCATTGAGAAATTTTGTATTTTAGAGTAGCAAAAATGTTTGACGAAAACAGATTTTTCATTTGTTTTATTTATTTGTCAATTAACAATAATTATTGTGTTGACAAAAAGATGAAGTGGATACAAAAAGTGGTGAAATGAATGAATGAATTACAGGATTGTGATTAATATGTTATGGTTATTAACCACTGATAAGGAAGTGAGGGTTCTAGTATATTAAAATAATGTTACAAAAAGGTATATATTTTAGCTACTTAACAGGTAAAGGACCATACATTTCGAAAATAATGTAAGGGCTAAGAGGTAAATTAGGACCAAATTACTTCACCAACAGGTAATTTAAAATTAGGTGAGAAAATTTTATATCAAGAGGATATTTGACCGAAATCTAAAAATTGACTGGTTTGCAAAGTCCTTATTACGATCATACAATTTGGAACAGGCTGTACTAATCCAAGGTGCAGGTGAATGAGTTTAAACCAATACAAAAATACTAAATTAAAATAAAAACAACAAATCGCATTTCAAAAACATGTCCCTTCCACTAAAAATGCATTAGCTTTTTACAGAACACTATATGTAAATTAAACCGGTGAAGAGATAAAGTGATTTGGAATAGTGCCGACAGATGGGGATAAAATCCCAACTGGTTCCACATTCTGCTCATCCTGATGCGGACATTCAGAGTTAATATCTTCTCCCAGCTTTGCCCAGACTCCCATAATGTAATATTCTACCTCTTCCCTTTGATCAGAGTTAGGGTGAATTTAATTAAGGGTCCAGAACCACTAAACATTTATTTTTATACATAATCTTGTAAATTTTGTTATAGTATACATCTACTCATACTGTTTTCAACCATATGTTTCTTATTAAACATGTTTTCAATGTTTATATAATTGTTACCAAAATGTAAACAAACAACCATGTTAATTTCTAAAGTTGATCCTTATTTCTTATGACTCTTTTAATTCAATTCATTATTCAGTACAAATATCAAACCATTTGGTTTCATTTGGAATTGTTGGATATTTAACTGAAGTGGTTGGTTAAAATTGTTTACAACGTACAAGCCTTAAATCTCAAACAGCATTAATGTGTATGGATTGCATTCAATTATTAACGTCCCATAGTGCGTACCATTTTCCTTATGCACTGATACAGGCTTGACTGCTTCCTGACACTAATTCTAACATTATGTTAAATTATCCATGAATTTTTTAAGTCTTGAGTTTATTTTTACTAGACACAATATAGGGGTGGAAATACTTGCAACGTCTAAGTGGGAAGCACAAGACAAAATATTGCTGTGCTTATAACACTGACCTACTTTCCAGAGCCATAAGGGATGTGTTAATAAAATACATATGTTCATGCAAGAGGAATAACTTTTGTGAAGCTCAATTTAGTTGTCCTTTACACAAACATAAAGACCTAGTTACGTATTTAGCTAAAACTAAAAAGACTTAAAACTAAAGAGCATTTGTGGTTTTCAACCAGTTAAATATACACTGTACCTGTGTTGAAGGCTTACTTATAACACCCAAAATAAAAATCGACTAACACTTAAGAAAGGTCTTATCTAAGCTTTGTTAAATGGTTACTACTTATATTTCCTGCCTGTAAGGGGAACGTTCATAAAAACGCTCGGTAGTTTTCTTGAGGAATATGTCTCTTATTCTAAAGGAAAATTGTGGTTAAACGTATGTTGAACACATTAAGCTTTATAAAGATATTATGTGATAATTCAACAATGATATTTCATCTGTTGCATCTAAAAATATCAATAATTCGTAGACTCAAAATGTAATAACATTTTCAAACCAAGCCATGTTCTATTCTAATCAAAGCAAACTACGTTTGAGCTAGTTTTCAGCAATAAAATTGATATTCACATCTCGCTTGAGTTGAACTTATTGTGGCTTCTGGCCAAGTTCCCAAACCTAAGCTTCATCTCCACTGGCCTCTGGCCAGACACTTTAGAACTTTGGGACCTGACGTCGCTGATGATAAGGTCGAGGAATCATAGCTTTAAGTCAAATAATGGTACCTCAAGTATAACCACTCCGGGTGAAACTTTGCTCCTATAAACTGTTGATTTGTGGTTTCATTCTGATTTTCCCATTTAATATTTTAACCTTTATCTTAAATAATATAATAAGTTTATTTTATTGTAAGGTATAATTTTAAAGTAGATTTGAACTGACGGGAAGTCAAGGTATGCCATTAAAAAATAACCTGGTTTTTTGTACTGTGTGGCTCAAACAAGATAGTTTGTAAGTAAATGTTTTAATAATGCAGATTCAAAAGCAATTCAACTGGGTATTCGTGTACAGTTTATGCAAAAATGAAGGTCCCTGTGACCACCCAGTAAAAAATGGTAACCAATCAAAATTGTGAGTACAGTTCCTGCCTCAATTTCGAAAGGCCGCCATTTCCTACAGGTGCGTTGTAAACAGTTCAAAACACAGAGTTATTTGTAGATAATTAGACAACATCGTCTTGTGACTTAAGGGAGCCAGGAAGTTGAAACTGGTTGTACATAAATTGCCATGTTTTCATTGCGCAGTGGCTTGGCTATGTCCACATATGCTTTGTTGTTTATGTTTACGTTTACAGCAGTACTTAGCTTGACCTGTTTGGCAACGCCAAGAGAGCACAAGTAAGGTATTGGAACTGCATTGAGATGTTTTCCTGTTAACTTCTTGTATTGGACAATGTTATGATACCAAGAAGGATGAAGATGTTGATGTGTAAGTATCGATTAAGTTTTCTTCATCAAGATTAGTCGCAAATGTTGAATGTTTGTTTTTGTTATTTTGACTTGAACGTTTGAAATATTGATGATTTTTCTATAGTGTACGAGTATTACGAAGGTGTATGGAAAATGTCTAGTTTATAAATGTGCCTTACATTGTCTAAGAAAAGATCAAACCGGAAGAGGCAATGTGGTGGCTGCAAGAGTAACCAAAGTGACTTGTAAGGTATTTTAGATATTTAGAATTTTTTCTCTGCAGGAACAGTACCTGAGATAATTCTCACAGAATTCTGGGACGCCCTGATTGTGGTGTACATTCTTGCTTTATCGCACCCAAAGACCCAAAGCAACGTTATTTGCTGAAGGGTGTAATAATTAATATCCCAGGGTTCAGACAAAGTTGTAAATTATGTTCTCAGCGCACTCTGGTGTTAAACCCAGGATATCCTGCATTTAGTCATCGGTTATGGATTTGTTGTTCAATGAACATGTAAATGTAGTATGAGTAAAATCTGCATAATTATAAGTGCACCCGAGCGAAACGTGCATGTTTTTAACGTTGAAGTGAGAAATTTAAACACCTAAAATTTTATCCAACAAATGATTTTTTACAGTTTTTTTTAAATGAGCCTACTACATCCACCATCTTTGATTTTACTGCAACTATTTCGAATTGAAATCTCGTTTTGCAGTACTTTACAAACTCCTCGTTCTGCTTTGGTGCAAGGTACTTAAGTTTCAAATTTAAAGCAAACAAAAAAAGATTAAAGTGCAGACAGAACTGTCATAATGGGAGATTTTAAATACAGACCTTTCTTTCGCTTTCCAAAAAGACGTTTGTTAAAAGGTCACGTAAAAATCCGTTTATCTAAGTGGCTAAAAAAATATTTAGCCTGCTTTGGCCTCATTGTATATTTTAAAATATTCTTTCACTCCTACCTCGTTTTGAAAGATTATAACGTCAAGAGGTTAAAATTACATATTGTGTAAATTTACAATTTTAAATTAATGAAATAATAATATACTTAGGTTAGATTGATGTGGGTAGTAAATTTACAACAAGTGTGTTTTATAAGTTATATTTCATTAACAAAATGTCAAACAAAGTCCCTTTCTGAATTCTCGTTTCATATTTAAGTACTCAAATAAATATCGTATTTGTATTTTATTGTTTCTTGTATCACAATAATATATTGAAACAATGTAACGTGGCCACACCCTGTACAGAAAGCTATATTGGTAAACAGGTTGATTTAGTGTTGGCACTTTGGTCTAAGCGAAGGTTGTTTATCACAACTCCGATAACCTATGTTGACCTAACCCATCATGTATTTTATCCTGAGTCTTACAGGAAATGGGTTTAGTAATTTTAACAATTTTATAAGTAGTTTAACTTATATTTAAGGAAAATGTAGTTCTATATTAAATTTAATGTTGAATTCATTGGTATGTCTAATAATTGTACTGTCGGTGTTCATGAACTGTGTTATCGTGTTGATGTTGTGTTTATGTGATTGTGACTATCAAGTTAACGAAGCCTTCTCTTAGAAACATCGAAGATACCTCTTAGAAAATGTGACACAAGTTACCATTCTTTAAAAAGGGTTTTGGACATCGAATGGAGGTCAACAGACCTATTTTTGTCACATTAAATTCAAGGAGACAATTAACATTAGTTGTGAATTAAAATTCAAAACAGGTGTATAAAATCTCTGCGATTTTTAAGTATTGCGTCTAGGCCAACAACGAAACAAATATCATCTATAAAAAGTCCTCGAGTCGATAGATACTCATATATTAAAGTCCTTTTTTTCCGTATGTGTTTTTATGTCTGAGAAAACGGTACAACTACAATATAGACTTGTACAATTGCATGTATCTGAAAACGAAAGATGATAACCAAATGAAAACTTTTAAATCACTAAAAATACATGGTAGACGTTTGAAACATTTGAGCAAAAAAATAAAAGCTTTTTATAGTTTGCAATGATACATTTACTAACATTTTCAATGAAAAATATTTGGGTTTTCCAAGCAAACTCTTATCAAACCGTGTTGTTCAAGTATGTACTGAAAATGTTTTATCTGAACCTGGATTTTACGCACCTTAGTGCTCATAACCGTGGTAAAAAGTGAGTTGAAACCAGGTTTGTCTAGAAAACTTGGTGTTGCGTTCAATATGCTTTAAAATTACATTCAACTGGAATCAAAAGCTGGTGTTAAAAACGTTATTCAGGTCATAATTTTCTTATATCTCTGTTATCTTTGAAATGTGCCGTTACAACTTATTGCCGTTCAAAGATACAACAGCCTTTAAAGATAATAGCCTAGTCCACAAAGGCACAATTTAGTCTAGAAAAGCACCGCCTAGTCTAGAAAAGCAACAACCTAGGCTACACGAGACTAAATAAGGAAGAATGGTTTGATGGGTAAAAGTTTTAAACAGTTGCTCGTAATCTGAGTCTAAGCGTAAAGCGCTTAAAGTTTTATATTCTACTTGTTTTCTGTCTCCTCAATTTCTTCTACAAAATGTTCACGAAATTGTTTTCATGTTTTCTAAAATTCGTTTTCTTTTCTTTTGTTTGGAAAACCTTACGATACCTGCTAAGCTACGATGACTGCTAATAAAAGTTAATTTTACGTTAAACTTAAAATTGCCAAATCTCAGTTCCGAATAACGCAATAATAAAACACTTAATATAAAGTAAACAATCAAACCTTCATGACTGTTACATTGTTGTTGTGTTTTAATTATTGTAATACAAGGTAATAATATAGAAAAAATTAATTAGTACTGATAATTAGACAGGTTTTTGTAGCATTTAACAGTAATGAATAATTTATTGCAAGAAACATTGTTGCTTGTATTTCAACGTCTATGAATAATTTATACTATATATTTGACCATATTATTTTAGCTGAAATACCTAAATAACATACGAAGTTAGGGTAAATATTTTAAGTAAATATGTAAGGTTATTGTAAATATGTTATTTTAACGACTATGTCTACGGCAGCAAAACCTGAGTAATAATATATTTTTCATCATCCCGAACACCAACTATATATTAACGTTTTATAATCTCCCATAAATAGTGCTAAGATAACTGGAGAACATTGAGTTTAGCTGAAATAACGCGGTGGTCCAATAAACAGCAAAGTTTTGATTGTCTCAATAGAGTTTGTTTATGGTTCTAGAAACTGGGTCAATTGAAATATCAACAGAAACACTGGTGTGGTTTGTACTTTGACTTTGTATTCATATAATTTATAATAGGAGATCCGTATTAAGAGAAGATGGACAATGTCATTTGAGGTTGACGTCGGGCCAATAAGAGCAGTGCAGTTCCCCCACCACTTTGCCGATCTAGAACCACCGTACGCGATTCCATTTGCTCTTGTTGAGACGTTAATACTTACGTATTGCAGTGTTAATCCAATGTTACTTTGGAAGGTTAATATATCCGATGGTATGTTGACTTTAACATTCCTTATTGCATTTATACAACTAACCAACACTTGATGTTGATTTCACTACTTAAAATACTCTTGTACGAGATCTGGCTGCAAAGAAATCTGAATTAAATACAAACACGGACCCGAGGGTGCTCTACCGATACGAAGCGAAGCTGCATGAAATCTTGTAAATGGCCTCGTCAGTTCTGATCCGCCTTTCCTTTGAAGTTGAAATTATCTTGGGAAACATTACTTCTACTACAGTTGAGTTATAAATTATAAGAGTTCTTCAATTTCATCAGATAATATTCTGCATGTTTACCGTTTCTGGTTTTAACAGATCTTAAAGGCTTTTAGTCCCTGTACATTTTATGTTTGCAAAATCTGAATACCTTTTACAGAAACGTCCATGACTACTTTTATTTTTGTGACTGTACAAATTGAATACAATTTAGTTTTAATTTTAAATTACATGATGTTATGCTACCAAATATTTGTAGAAACCTAAGGCAAATTATTGTTTTACAGAACACAATATCATTCCAAAACGACATGTTTTGGTTTTGTAACTACATAAAAAAAGAAAATAGGATGAAAACCCTTGTTTCACAAAGACAGAACCCAACTACGTATTTGGAGCGAACGACACTGCATCATGTTGAGCTGTGGTCTGACAGGCTTGTGCCATGTTATGTCAATATCAAATATATTGTCCAAGGGATAATATCAATAACATGGATGTCAGATTGACGTTTCAATACAGCAGTCGTCTACTATATTAACAACCACAAATAGAAAAGAAGAAGAATCGTTTATACAAAATACATGCATTACAACACAATAAAACAATGTTTTCTTTTTTGAAGAAGGAAATGAATTGTTAACGATATGTTTGGTTGTATAAGCTTCTGAAAAATGTTGCTGAAAAATCACGTGATGTTCAACAACTTCGATGAAGAAGCAAAACAACAACTCTGACATTCTCAAGATGCGTGGGTTTTAATGGAGCGGAGACGTTTCCTGGGAAATGTGCAGGTGTGAAGCCCAACTTTGAAACTTGAGCTGAGACAGCGCCAAGTTCTCGTGTTTTTAAACACTCAACCTACTCAGTTTAGAACTGGTTTTTTTCCGATTTTGTAAGTACTTGAAAAACAGAATCGTCTACGTCGTCGTAACATGCACGTGTATACAAAACTGCCCAAACCAATTCAAGATGTAGAAATTTAAAACAAAAACTCTTTACAGACGAAATTAGATCAGTAGTTGGCTAAAACGCCTAAAAGGTTTGAATATTTATCCTATAATGGAAAATATTTTTTTTACTTGGCATAACTTGTATACGCTTAATAATTTTAAGGTTTTGAATGGAAATTTGAAAAACGTATTATAACTTTTAAATGGTTTTGATACTTTTGAAAAATTTCAAATAAATCAGGAATTCCAAATAATATATGTTCATTGTTGGACATTTCAATTAGCTAAAAGCCTTATTACTTTTTTGTCTCAGTAAAATTTTTTAAATATTAACAAATAATAAATAGTTTTTGTTTAGTGTGCGTTTATACTGATTGAAACGGTTTTAATAAAAGGCTTGTCTAACTATAAATCACTTATATGATACTATGGTTAATATAGGTACAAAAATGGGCAGTTATTAGCACCTTAAAGTCCACAATTTTCTTTACACAGTTACCAATCACTATAACAGCACATTATGCTGCCTTGGAATGAAGTTAAATTAAATTAATATGCAGTACTAAATGAAATATTTCTGAACTCTCTACGTGTTGGTGGCTAACACTGATTCGTGCCAACTACATGAAACAAAAAGGTCGTTAGCCTATATTTTGAAGTCAAACATAAAACTAAAAATGTTATAGTTTTGGATGTAGTTATAATTTTAAACAGTGTGAGCAAGTTCGTGTTTAGCACCAAAAGAACTAAACATTTAAAGGGAATTAAGTCTCCTATACTGATCAAGTTTGTTTTCTTTATTGCCCCAGTGTTCTTGATGTTAGTCTAAGTACAAAGTTACTTTAGTGAATCAAGAACGCTGCGGGGTTTCCCCTAGCAGTTACGTCACACATGTTTTCCGTGTTAAGCATGTTCCAAGTTTCTGACAATGCTGGTGCTGACAGACTTCGCAAAGTTCCTTTCCGTCAAATGCTTTCACTAAAACTCCCTCTCATTTCATTGGTCCTTTAGTAAGCAGAGCATTTCACAACTGCGTTTTGATTGAGCTAATTATAATTATTTCTGTATTTATGTAACGTAAAAGTTGTATTCAATTGAAAAATAATTGTTGATTAAACGAATCAAAATTGTGACGAAAATTACAAACTCTGTTCTATCAATATTTAAACACTTTTAAAAATTCGATTATATACGATTATACTCGTAAATGAATCCAAATCAAACCACCATATTAGTTCGATAACCATAACATTTGTCAACAAAATATTGAATATTTTTGCTGTAAACAATAGTGTTCGTAGAAATCAACCAGTTACTTTAAAAGTGAATGTAAGTGAGGTCACACGATTGACTAAAAAATCAAACTTATTTTGAAAAGTAGTAATTTATGAAAACATGACTCGATTTCAACATAAGGTACAAAGACAAATAACGCCAATCTAACGAGTTTAAGAGCTGCAAGTTGATATTCACTCCATGAAGCAGGCCAAGTTAAGACAAACACACTGATCTTGTTTTCTGTAAACAGAGAGGTTACACATTCAACATTCATATCCCAGCTTGTTTGTGTAACAAGGCTGCTTAAGCTTAAGTGTTAAAACACACGTGGCTCTTTGTAGCTTTTTCGTACGGAATTTCTATACTGGAGGCTCCCTCCTAAAAAAAGTATCCCTCTTCAGTTAGACTGCGTCGGACGGACGGAAAAGTAGAGATGTAGTGGGTCGCCGTATTCAAAACGACGTTGTTGTCAAACGTTACATTTTTAGTTTAAAAGTCCTCAAAAGTGTTATTTCTAGCCTCGCTTGGAGGTCTTATATATAATTCCCGTTTCTACGAACTTCTCAGTAAATGGACACGTTATTTTTCAGGCTCACTTGGAGGCCGACTTTTATATTATTCTCGTTTCTACAAACTTCTCAATAAATTGGCACTTTATTTTTCAGGCTCACTTGGAGGCCTTTTACATTATTTCCGTTTCTATGAACTAGACATTTTAACAATGTAAACGTACGGTCCTTTTATAGCTCTATTGGCGACGCTGTAAAATGAAATAGCATCGTCTCCTAGCGCGGGTAAGGGGTAAATTGGCCTTAGTTTTAATCATTTTCCAAAATGACTGGTGGTATGGCTTCTCTTTGTTGTTTTGAAAATTCGTTTTAAAAACTTGTCTTTGACTAAATAGTATTTATTATCGCCTGTAAAAGTAAAACTAATTAAACCTATAAATACATTATTATATTTACTCATCTCAGCACTCAAATAATTCTCGTCAAAGATTATCTATATTTTGAATTCGTAAATTCATCCTTAATTCTGTGTTAGGAAGCTAAGTACAGTTATCCAGTGAATTCCGTTATTTTCTTCATTATTCTCTGTTAAACTTGTGGATTCATTAGACCGAGGATGGATTTATGAATTCGAAATCTAGATATTCTATAAACAAGAATTATTTGATTGGTAAGGTGAGTTAATATAATAATGTATATCATTTACAAGCAATCTGAAGCTAACTATGGCTAATAATTAAACCTGTTCGCCATTATAGGGTAAAAGAAGTTCTTGGGCCAAGGAATAGGGTTCTTGGGAATTAGTTTATAAAATGAACTCCAAGGTTTTGTAAACAGATAGTGAACAATAACACCCTGAAATGAAATTTAATTATAATTTGTCGATTTATACTTCGTACCTCCACGTTTGGATAGAAAAATTGTTATTAAATTTTAAAGATGTCTGCCAAAAAACACATTGAATCTCTGGACCTGCTTTGTCTAATTAATCCACCAATTTATTCCAAAAGCTTTTCAAGACAATTAACAAGCTGTACAACGCGCTACTTTCATGCATAACACTAAATCATAATTATTGACTCCTTTTAAACTGTAAACTTTTTCAGTACATTTCAAAAATGTAGCTTTTAAAAACCTCAAAAATATAGGTGACCTGGGGAGACTAATTTGGATTTCTTGTCTTAAATCGTTTGTAAAACCGTTCTTAGTTAAGTGAACCTACAAATGATTTAGAATGTTGTAAAGCCAGATGTATAAAGGAAAATAGATGTAAAATTCAATATTCGGAGGCAACACAAAGATTCAATATCCCTCATTGTGTACGTTTGTACACACAAACATCTTGGGTGGTCTCTGTGTAAATCTGAGTTGAGAGAAAATATTACATATCTAAACGTATTTTGTGTGTGTAACTTGTGATATCAAAGTTGAATTATATTTGCGGATATTTCCTTCAGTATTTTAGTGGTCAAGAAGAACACGACGTTTTGGGATTTGTAATATGATTCCGCCTTCAAGTGAAAAGTAACCTACTCACGAAACAATAGAAAATAAGATATGGTATTTACCGTACGCTTACCAGTGACACACCACCAAACAACACGCGAGTGTTTGTATTTTTCCAAAGAAATTTAATATAACACAGCTAGCCACAAAATGAACACAAAGTTCACAACCTCGCTAAGAAAAAACAGCAATTAGTTAATAAAATCACGTTTCTAGGCTAGAAAGAGCCACCCAACGACTCACTGGCTGAAGTCGTTCAGCGGACGACCAATCACAGACGTGTATCAGACTGACAAACTTTAACAAGGAAACACCTACTTCACCTATTCTACACAACCAATCAAGAGAAAGAACTTTTCAGTTTGTGATGGATGAGTGAGTCTTTCCTGAAAAACTTGTTAAATGTTTCACACTTTAGAAATCTCTTACCACGATCAGATGAGATATAATCACCTCGTTTGTGCATGTCGTGTTTTCTTGTTTGACTGGGACTCGTGGCGTGGTCCTGTAATCCAGCTTCATGGAGGTAAGGTTTTGAGGATGATATAGGTCTAAAGCGGCTCAGATGGTCTCAGTGAAGCGATGAGACCCGCTTCAACTCCCACCATCGTTTAGACATATCAGACCATCACCTGCATGGTTCGGAAGTCACGTTAAGCCGTTGGTCCTTGTATTTCCATTGGGCATTGGGCTTTTAATTAATGACCCATTTTAAGGAAGAGTCGGCCTTAGTTTGTAACAAGACTACACCTAATAACTCATTACTATCACTCATCACACTCATCCTTTACCACATATTTGCCTTAAAATACCCTCATGAGATTGGTCGGCATCTCAAATAGTGATATAGTGATATATTCATATAAGTTCCTTGTTTACAGGGTGAGCTCGTGAAACAAGACTGTATGACCCTTGCGAGCAAGGGTGCAAGGCCAAGTCGATCCATACATTTTCAGTTTAGTTCTCCCCAAGTCAACCCTTCTCTTTCATACTATGAAGATGAATATAGTTCAGCTCTTAATCTATAAGTAGAACACTTTGAATAAACACCAAGACACACTAACATTGAATTCACTTATAGATGCTCAACTGAAAGTAAGTATGCTATTGAATATTTGTTTGCAGCCAACTGTCCGTTTTCGCGAAGTCCAGGATTGATGCCCGAAGAAGTCACTAGTTACCTATTAACAGCTGGTCGTTATAATAGGCTGATTTCTTCATTTATTTAATACTTAAAAAGCTTTTACGGTTGATGCCGACAGATAGTGGGCTAATCTCTGTGTAACAGAGTATCGGTTGAGTACACTATCGTAAGTAGGTTAAATAGACCAAGATAAAAACATTTTGAGTCACCTAAACGTTCTTTGACTAAAATTTTCATAACACACACACAATTTTGATATTTCTAACAGGTTTTTAACTGACTATTATAATTCCATGATCAATTAGGTTCGAAATTATCATATGATGTAATACGCTCTCTTGTTTACGCTTATCAAGGATACGCTATACTTGCTAATACAGTTATTCGTATTTTCAAATTTTATCAGTTTGATCGAACAATGTAGCGTGGCCTCACTCTGTACGGAAAGCTATATCGGTAAACAGGTTGATTTAGGGACATTCTGGTCTAAGCGAAGGTTGTTTATCAGAAAACCGATAACCTGTGTTGTTCTAACGTATCGTGCATTTCTCTCGAGTCTTAACGAAAATATTGTTTTTAATACCAACATGCTTAATCTGTAATTGTATTTTCACTGTATTTTAACTGTGTAAAGCGGCATTAACTGTTTTAAGTATACTTTTGAAATAACAAACAATTGAGTCAAGTTAAAATTATGTAACCTACGGTTACGCTCGACTAATTACAGAAAACAAATAAATACAGTTAAAATTCTCGCCATTTATTGTATGAGGGTCATCCAGAAAGTAAAGAACGTTTTGGCATGGTCAAATAAAAAATAAAGATATCAACACAAAACTTTATTTACAAATGCATAGAACCTTCCTCTACATTTTTACGCAAACGCAATGGATTTCAAGACACTGGTTTTAACGTGGGACCAGTTTTTCCATAACCATGTTCTACTCATTTGCCGCCAAAAACATGAGCCAGGACATCTTTGCTTCTTTGAGTTCCTTATCGTTAGCAAACTATTTTTTACCCAAAACATGGGAATAAGTGATAATCACTCGGCACCAAGACAGGGCTGTAGTCTTTTCTATTCTTGGCATAAATTAGACTTGGATTAAGCCCTTTCGATCCCAAAAACAGTTGCCGTGACTTTTCGAGTGTTTAAATTTCACACTTTACATTTAGCGGGGTTTTCAATTGTCGATGCCATTATTAATCACTGTGGACACGAGACGCGTAATCACACAGCTACAAACCTACACTCAAACTGAAAAGGAAGAATGTAGCTAGCAGCTGCACGCGCGCTCGTAGTGGTGAGGGGTGTGTGCGGCGTGTGATACGCAATCGTTCTTTACTTTCTGGATGACTCTCGTATAACAGACGTTATGTAAAGCAAAACAGCTAGTACATTACTGCTCAGTGAACTGGACAGATCTATGTCACCAGAAAACTTAATCAAATCTTTAGCACTCAAGTTGATGTCAAAATTAATTTAACCGTCATAGAGAATCATAAAATGCGACTGAAACTGCATTGTAAACAAACACGCAAATTTATAGAATGCAAATGTCCAAAATGTTGAGTTTAATCAGAGACCTTCGTTTCGCTCATATCAACAAACCATATTTGAGACATGTAGGGTTATTCCAAAAGAATGTCCTACTTTCATTCTTCTGTGACTTTTATAGTATGAGTGCTTCATGAATAATTTACATATGGTTAAAAAGAAAAAGTTTGAAAGTTTTTTACACATACTGAGAAGTAATTTCCTCTTTTAATTACCAACAACATGGCTGCACATTCAACACAAGATATTTTGCGTTCTTGAATTTCCAAAAAGCTTGTCAGATCAGTTCAGCGAGAGTTTAGTCGTAAGTTTCTGATTTCCTCGTGAATTTCTTTTGTGGGGTTATGTAAGGGTAAAGGTTTACGTGCCCACTCTGAAAAAATATCTAGATGACCTATGGAACTGTATCAGAGCTGCAGTCAATTCCATAAATCAATATAATTTCGTGATCTACGTGAGAGGAATTTAAAATCAGCTAGATTTTCGCCGATCAGTCAGGGGAGGACATGGTGAGCATATATAGAAGCTTGCCAAGGAAGACAAACTTTGAAAAGTGCTGTTTTTACTAATATCTAATTTACGAATGAGAGTTGTTTGAAAGTAGGACATTCTTTTTGAACAACCCAGTACCATAAACTATAAAGAGAAAATATCTAAACCAACTCTTGACCCACCATTACTAGAAGAAAGTGAATCGTATGAACGGTTTAAATATGATTTAATGCGTTAAGCTTGTATTTAAAACATTGCCGACAGCTACAAAGATTGTTTGTTTGATCGGACAACTACATTTCCCATCTTTGATGCAAGAACAACCCTAATTTTAAATAAAACCTAGTTATGAAATGAGTTACATATAAATAGCTTGGTAAATATTCAAATTCCTTTGCAAACAAGATGCTGAACGTGCTATTTGAAACATACATCTTCCTTTGCATTAGCTGTCCCCATTTCCCGGACGTTCGTAGTTCAGAGATGTTTTCCGTTTCTAGTTGTGTTTTACTTCCTGTACATAAATAAGTTCTCATATCAACAGTATTTACAATTCAGGCACTGTTTGAAATCATTACGAGAGAAAACAATTGACATTACTGGTAAACACGCAAAGGCCGATGTCAAGGACTGGGATGTGTTCGTGGGTTCAACAGATCCCTGAGCAAAGCTCTAATATCCAGCTGTATTTGTCTCTGTGTGTAACATTCCCTCAGTGAACTTTGCGTGTTAAATCTACTTCGTTATAGAGTCCAACATATTTAACACATGAGTTATATGTCGTGTTATGCCGTTATAACCAATAACGTGATAGCCTGGCTTTGACTTAAAGTTTCCTTAAATATATAACTGCTACGTACGAGTATGTAACGTATTAATCTTGTCATGTATTATTTGAAACGTGATTACACAATTGTTTCAAACCACGAGTATTTTCAATTTTGAGAAAAGAATTATTTATAATGAAATCAGTTGAATGTTCTACCAGGTTTTGTTTTTAATAACATTCCAAGAAAAACTAACCTCAATCTAACTCTGATCCTAAAACCTAGTACAAGAAATTTTAGGATTAGGATATAATTTAGGTAAGGTTTTAGTTGTGATTGAGAGGAGTTTCAATACTTATTGAAACGTTGATCAGTTCTCAAGCACAATAGCCAGTTAAAAGGTTCACCGATACAAATACGAGTATATGTAAGTAAAATAACATCGGTATAATAAATATTTATTACCAAGGCTATAATGCTAATCACCGAAGAATAAACCCAACTATACCAAAGATAGAAAGATATAAAACAATTCATGTACTTTTCTACTCTTTCCGACTCAAATCTACCCTAAAAATTAAGCTGCAATCTGAATTGTATATATTTATTCCAATTCAAATCAATTTTGAAATAAAGTATTTTGATCAAGCCGGGATATATGTTTAAAAATGTTTGTATGCGTCTAGTTTCAACCAAAGCCGACAGTCAAACTAAATGTCATCTTGTAAAACTAAATAATTGTAATTTAAAAATCCTACCTCCTCTTTAAAGGCCAAACTATCAATGCTGTCAAGGTCATGTCAGTACAGACAAAGGCAGTTGCTGGTGCTTGTTCTCTCTTGGGCGTTGACAGCAGAACAAACAACTTAACGTCCTGACGAGTTCTTCAATATTGAAACTTGACTGAGCTTGGCTGAAAGATTGCTTTTAAAGTCTCGGTGATGAATAGACTCTTCAGTTGACACTTTCAAGCCCATCAATCTTCCCAACAAAATAACGACTTTATGTGTTCAAACTGGTCAAATATTGTCCTAACAATCGTTAGTTATCGTTATTGTTGATAGTTTTAACGTACCAACGCTTAGTGATGACGTGGAAACGACAAAGTGTATTAACTTGATGGAATTATGCTGTATAAGTGGTAAATTACCTCGTCAAACAGTTTTAAATTAGTGGGGTTCCTTTACATGTTTTGGGACAACGGTCAATCTTCAGGTGGTAGTACACATAAAAACCAGAAGAACACTGATGGTAGCTCCAGCTAGAGATTGTCGAGAATGATGAAACACGTTACAAATATAACACACGGTGACGAATATAACACAAAACACAAACTAACCGGCTCGTGGTCGTGACGCGTAGTAGGTCTACTTGTACAGTTCGTTAGTTTATCTTTCCGTGTTTGTGTTTTGTGTTATATTCGTCACCATGTACTTTTTGTTTCACCATTCTCAACAATCCCTAGCTGGAGCTACCATCAGTGTTCTTCTATGTTTTATATGTGTACTACCACCTGAAGATGACCGTTGTCCCGAAACATGTAGTGGAACCCCACTCATTTGAAACTGTTTGACGAGGTAATTTACCACTTATATAATGTACATACATTTTCGTGGATAAATACAATGAAATTCGAATTATGCTGGTTGAAGTTGAGTTGTTGCAGATTTAAAATAACCATTTTTTTTGTGTAACCAATTTTGTTTGTAGTTGAGGAATTACTTTACTGACTTAAAACCACTACTCATCACTGGAATAGTTAGATCAAGTTAGAAATGGGCTATGAATAATGTGCACGTCTCCCTCCATATCCCTCTCAATAAACCTCTCGTTATACTTGGTGATAAATGGCTTGGAAATTGAAGTTTTTAAAATATGAAAAACCTAATGAAAGAAGTAAAACCCATAGGGCCACAAACCATTAGTAATCGATGAACATGTCAGCCATACACAGAGAGGAGAGCAATGTCAACTAAGAAGGCCAGATACGCTTGGCATTTAGATATTTCAAAATCAGATTATCTGGTAAAGTAAAGAAGAGGTTTACCAGAAGAATAAAATTAAAATAAGACTTGGAATAATAGATATGTATTATTGCTAAGGTGAACTAGAATAAACTGGAACTGACTGGAAAATCCAGTTTGTGCATTAGCCTCGACTACAGTGTTGGTGTGTAAACTCCATTACGTATTCAGCGATCAAACTGCCACAAACCTTATCACAGCTGACGCGTTGTTGATCCAGGATTAACTCATTCCATTCGCTCATTTGACTTCCGTTATACGTGTTTTAACAACTCAAACATAAGCATAAGTAAAACTTTTGAGTGTTGACAATAAAGTATAAATGAAACCAACACTACCTCAAACTAGTGTAATATTAGTTACTCTTGGTGATCAAAGAATCTAAACATACTAATTTCTTTTTAAAATAACTGAAATTTAATACGCATTAACACAATCAACCTTCATTATATTTATTCCCCAATACCGTTCTCGATATTTCCCCGACGTTGTTTTTGTTGCGTGACAAAATGTAAACAACAAGATATTAACTTTAGTGTTTGTAATTTAATCCACCGATATGTTATTTTAATATATTACTAACGTGTTTCTAACGTTCAAACTCGACTTAACATCAAGTTTTACTATAGCGTACAAAGTGGGTTTCGTAAAACTCTTCCCATGTTAAGCTACATGTTTTAGCTATACGTTCTATGCAAGGGTGATAGTTATGCAGAAATCACGAAGAAATACAGGAATGAAATAAGTTTTATATTGAAATGAAATATTTAAGAATCTCACTGTAGTGCTAGTTTTATACAACAGTTTTTCTTACTTGGCGTTTTTTTAGACTTAATAGTACCATCACCTAACTGCAAAAACCTAACTTAAAACCCAACTACATAACTATAAAATAATTAATTAATTTGCCGACATGAAAATAAATAAAATCCATTATGATAACAATTTGTGGTTGCAAATGTTTCTTGGTAGTTAATAATGGGTTCTTGTGCCATATAATGTTTAGGACAAACAATATTTCAAAATTCAATTAGAAGAAAGTACAAAATTAAGTACAAAATTCTCACTTTAGTTAAATTATTCGGCTAAGGCCACCTTACGACAAGGAGAGGGGGGATAAGGGATGAGCTTAACAGCACACAAGTGGACACAAGTACGTCACATCTGGCTTTTACAACCACTTCACATTCTCCCCTTCATACCCACACAATCTCTTTACCTCCAAACCCGCTTATAAACCCTTCCTCTGAGAATACGGTGCATTCAGAAGTTTGGAAATGGATACGTGGAACTAGTTAATCGTGTAGACTAAATAGCACATTTGAGTTGTAAGAACGAACAGTATCCGGCACCCTACATGTAGGGTAGCCAACAAATTTAGTTTATGTAAAAATTACGTTGTGTTAAATCACTAAATCATTAATTGTTTTCGTTATGTAACAAACGAAAACTCTGTTTATATAGGAACAACTTGTTATAATTTTGATCATAATTCTCATAGTTGTTAAAAACTAATTAATTGAAGTAAAATACCCTTAAAAACTGATAAAACCAAATCATAACTTATTTAACATGTTATGATATTATGAACTTTTGACTTTTTCAACTATGATATTGACTTTTAAAACCTTGCCATAAAAGAATACCAAAATGTTATTTCAGTTTTATTTATATTAACATTTTTAGCAAAATCAACATTCGCAATGATAGTTACGCAGCTAATCAAGCATTCATTTGAAAAATTCTCTAACTTTAAGAGGTTTTTCCGTTTAGGACGCTATTTTTTGGTGTAGAGATTAAAAAAGTAGTTTTTCATGTTCTTAAAGGTTGTCCTTAAGTTTGTATAACCTGGTTTGAACAAAAGTATTTACCAACACAAAAAAACATACTCATTTTAGCAGAAAACGTTAAAGTTGGTCAATAATAGGATATTTTAGAAGGCTATTATATTTATTTCACAAACAGTTGTTTTTCGAGTATAAGAAACAAAGAACCCTTTCTACCCTATCATATAAACCCGCATTTGTACGTTTCGATTCATAAACTTCGTCGAAAACAGAGGACTACGAAACCACGTTTCACCACTTTTCAAATGAGCGGAGCAAAGTTGGAATATCACTACTACCATTTCTCTTGACTGGCAAGGTCGGCGGCACGCGTGACTTTTCAAAGAACTGAGCCAGACAAGACAACCCTACAAGAACCGATGTTTTGAAAAAGAAGATAAACTAGGATTTCCACCTACCCCTCGTTCACCGGAGAGAAACAATCAATACTCCACTATTTCAGTGGTGAAAATGGTTTTTAGTTGACTAATGCTCTTAAGGCTTTTCTGGCAAGAGTAGTACGCTATAAGCAGTACGTTTTGTGCCCTGGAAAAGTTATAAGAGCTCATTAATGAACGTTAGCCGCTTATACAGCCTCGCTCTTGGACAACTTCATGACAAACTTAGCGTAAGTGAACTCATTAGAATCTACCTCAGGTGCTTTCAAGCTCTAGCCGTATAGACATTTTAATAATTTATCCGCAAGCAGTTTTTACTATGCGGAGAAACCACTCAATGTGTTGATGTTATTTTTTTACAAGCCATTATTTTAAAATTTATATATTAGATTCGTCTGTGAATAGCTTGTATCTTCTCGCAAAAGGTTACAGCAATATTTTTTTTGAAATTGTGTGTTGCAGAACAGTTAAGTTCATGCCAACATCAAAATTTATTTAAGAGAACTGATACTTTAGTAAACCTTACTTGAATGATTCTTATAATCTGAAAATCAAAGTGTTAGATATCACTGACTGCAATAAGCTTAATACTTTTTGAGCGAAATGTACATTCGAAGTTGGATCATATTTAAGGAACTACTTTGAGTTTATTGTCAACTTGTGACCGTAAATGACGTATGTTAATTGAACCAAATATTCCTAAAACCAATTCCCTCTACGAATTGTGTCCTCAGTTGGCAGAGTTTTCCGACGGTTTGTCATGATCTGTGGATACGTACGTGGCTAGCACGACCAATCTGAGACTGCCCAAGTCAAAGTTCACATCAGCTGTTCCCCCCACGCACGCCGCGCCGGTAAGGGAGGCAGTGTGTCTTGTAGTGTGAGGACGAGTGAACAGTGTCCGAGTTACTCTTCAACCCATCATGAATTGTTAGTTTTTAAGGATGGGGACTTAAGCCCCTAGTGAACATGCCACATCTCAAACTACGTTAACACCGGATATTTGCCAAGATTTCTGTAAATTAATATTAGTAAAATTATCCGTTACGAAACACTCCAGCCGCTATTATGCACGTTTAGTTAAATACTCGTATTAGGGTACGAGATTTTCAATACTTGTTTCTTACTACATTATAAAGTACAAAGTGTGCACACATAGTTAGATATTCACATAATATAATCACAATTCTCATAAGATCTGGCTAGTCGATGTTAAGTGTTAAGGTCAGGGGTTCAGCAATACTTCCACTATTTTAAATGTCCATTTGTAATCTGTACCATCGTCAGGTAAGAATACGGTACAAGTTTAATGTTAATTAAGTTCGTTGTATTGTGTAAAATCCACTGGTTAAGTCCTCAGAATGTATCATAGAACAATAATTGGAATCGCTTTGATCGGAGTTGTTGGGTTAGGTTAGGATCACTTCGAATGGAGCAACTGGCAAATGGCTCTAAAACTTTGTCAGCTGTTTGCCTTTGATCTCAAAGTGCTGTACTGTAATTGTGGTTAAACATATAATGACATAACAACCGTTATTTGGTCCTAGGACCTATATTTATGAGATGGTTAACTTTATTTCGACGAGTTAGTTAGATCCTTCATAGTTTAACTGCGTGCTTTCTTGTTTTACCAGGTTAAAAGTTGACCTGAAGTTAGGTTATCCGGTAATAGGTTTTCTGTTGATCTGATACTTTAATTCACTCAAGTATTGCCAAATAAGTCTTGACTATTTGCAATGATAAACACACGTCGTGTCATTTCCTACTGTATAAAAAAGCATACTGTCTGTTGGCCTTGTGTAAAGACAACGAAACATTTTTGAAGTTTGCACATGAACATATGAACATTTGCAGTTTTCAGCTACCCAACATCTCCTGGGGTAAATGGGAAAACTCGTATACCTGGCGTTTTTTAAGTGGACCTTGATTTGGAAATCGTAAATTATAAGTTTTACAGGAAAGCTTAAATGAGGAACATTTCCTGGTTTTGTCGCAGTATTAAAAATATGCGATGAACCTTATTCAAAATGGCCGCCATTTTCTAATAATACGCCCAACTTTAAAATGTCAAATGGAAACCCATATTTTATGGTAGTTTCTGGTTAGTGGCATCAGTTTAATAGGGATAGTAGCTCTAAGAGATAAGTGGCAAAATTTGTAAAACTGCTACCAATACGCCCTAAAAAATATAGACCTTACATTTAAAAGTTTGAAACCCACAGTTTACACTACAACATCAGATGCTTTTGTCGGAAAGTACAGTCTTAAGCTTTTATCTATTTACTCACGTAGTGGTTTCCTTCATGTCGCGATTGATTTCAAAATGCTAACAAAATATTTCCATTTTAGGAATCAAGATTAAAAATTAAGAAGAAGCTCTTGCCACTTTAAAACAGGTTTTGTTCATATTATGCACTTTTTGGCGTTAAAAATTAATAACTCAAAAATTTATGAAGATGTTATTAAAATTGTTTGCTAATAAGTATTTAGTAGTTGCATGGAAAATACAAAATCAAATACGTTTTAGTACTTATTGTATTAAATACATAATTGTACAGATACCCAGAGGTAAGCTTTGGATTATGCACATATACGACGAAATCCCCTACAGAGGTTTGTTAACAGTGAAACTAAACAGTCAAATCATGTCAACATCTCACACAACTAGGAACTATACAAACCTTCAGGGTGCATTTGAGAAACATAACTGGCGTGCATATGGTTGGAACGTTTGTACAAGACAGTAAGCCACAATATTGCTGCTGTGTTGCCGTCAAAGCGTTAGTGTTGACCTACTTTACACAAACGTACTCTATGTACTCGTATGTAACGGTTAGATATGTGGATTTACCTATGACATAAAATTGCTATTAAAATATACAGGGTGACCCTGAACTGTTTGAGAATATTTTCAGGTGTTGTTAATGAAAGTTGTTTAAATTATATACAGGGCAGGTTTAAAATGTCTCCCTCCCATATTAACTTTTAAAAAGGAAATATTTGCTTAATGTTTTAGAGGATACTGAAGTTTGTTTTGACGTACTTTACTTTACCCACCCTCCACCCAAAATCCAGGGTGGAGGGCCTCCCTAATCGTTTTAAATACAAACGATACCTTTGGCACACCAAAAGACAGGGATTTTTAACACAAATTCAACGACACAAAGATTTGGTTGTGTCTTGACTAGTTTACTCGTTATACAAATTTAAATATGACACAAAATTAGGTTTAAAATGGCACATTTCACATACAATTTATTTAGAATGACAAAATGTTCTTCAAAATACTCTGAAAGAAACATTACAACTCTATAAGATAATCCCATTGAGTATTTTGAAGAACATTTTGTCATTAAAAATAAATTGGATGTGAAATGTGGCATTTAAAACCTGATGATTTTTTGTCATCTTTAAATTGGTAAAATGAAAAACGAGTGGAGATAACACATTTTCTCTTTTGAAATGTTAAGGTGGGAGGCATTGAAACTCACCCTGTATATGTTAAATCCAACTATAAATGTTATTCTTTCAAAAACTTCTTCTTAACTGACTAACCAACTAAATTAATGAGTTTTATTTCATTAATTATAATAGTAGAATCTGGAAACTAAAATGGCAACTGGAAGTGGTCGGTTTCCTGTGTTTTCTGTTAGCATAGATAACAACAACAACGAGAGTTGGGGTAAAAGTAAGGGATGATAACAACTCTTCAGGGACCTGAGATTGCACCCTCTATGTAAAAATGTCTACCTTCACCTCTCTTCCTCTCTCTGACTACTCTCAAAGCTGGTCTTTTTCCGGGCAAAATTTGGAAATCCCCATCAAGATCTTTTGACTTAGGCAAAGTTTTAAGTAGACGAGGACACAAACAGCTTCTGGGGCGAGTTATCATTTTCAAAAAAGGAACTTCGACTCCTCCTTTCAAAGACGGATCTCAGATATCCACTCTTAACCTTTTTAACACTGTGTCTCCACCATCTTCAGAATAAATTGACTCAACTAAGGAGTGACGAGAGAGAGAGAGAGAGAAGGAGGTTCTGCGAAGGAGTAAACACTGGAGGGGTGCAAGTTACGACATGTTCAACATAAACAGGCTTGTCTGAGCCAGGCTCTGCTCGTGTGTTCTAGAGTATAAACACCTCTAGAGAAAACTGTAGTCTCTAAGAAGTTATACACTGTTTTAACAGTTATACAGTGATTAGACAACACGTCGGTGTTTCCCCTGGGTCAAACCTATGTACATTGACTGGGACTCGTGGCGTGGTCCTGTACGAGTAATCCAGCTTCATGGAGGTCAGGTTTTGAGGATGATATAGGTCTAAAGCGGCTCAGATAGTCTCAGTGATCATCTGATGATACCCGCATCAACTCCCACCATCGTTTAGACGTATCAGACCATCACCTGCGTGGTTCGGAAGTCACGTTAAGCCGTTGGTCCTTTGTATTTAACATTGGTCATTGGGCTATTAACTAATGACCCATTCTAAGGAAGAGTCGGCCTTAATTTGTAACCAGAGTACACCCCATAACTCATTACTACCACTCATCACATTCATCCTTCACCACACATTTGCATACCCTCATGAGAGTGGTCGGCATCTCAAATAGTGATTTAGTAAACTAATTAGTGTGTAGAAGCCAGATTGATAACCAACCCGAAACTGTCGTGTCAAAATAAGTATTAGATTTTGCAAATACAGGCGAATACATAGGAATATTTAGTTGAAAGCGTAGAATTGATCTCCTTTCTCGCTTAGTATTACATTACTGTAAAGATCAACAAAATAATAAAGATAACGCAAACGAACAAATACAAATTAAAAATGAATGAATATGACAAAGTTATATATACGGCAAATTTAAAACATGTTTTCTGTTTATGATTTTATAGAAGTAAGTACATTGTGTTTACGTCGTTAATAGATTACAACAGCTTTTGGATTAACTCAGAACGTGTATTATATGAAACCAATTACTAAATACATCAAAATTAACACGTACATCAAGGAAATGAAATGAAATAAAAATGAAATGGAAATTGACTTTATTCAGTTGAAAGTTAGGACTGTGAGAGCCTCTCCACTACTTAACCTGACAAATAGTCAGATAATCCAACGACACAGTAATCAACACCAGAAAGTCTTTAAAAAAATTAGGTATAAATAAAAAACTATCTTAAATTAAAGTAAAAAAAGAAAAATTGTTTGTAAAATGTTGGGACCAATTATTACTGAACCGTAATCAATAAACATTAAACTTTAAAGTAAAAAGAAAATAGAGAAATGTACGCTGGCATGCATTTAGGCTTTAAGAAACAAAGTGTGATATTCTATCACAACTGCTTTACTATCTCTTTTTATTATCTTTTTTTATTTATTATAGTAGGTTTGCTGCAGAAATAGAAATTTCAGCATAAAACCAGAAAATGTAAGATAAAGGATAGTTGTATTCATCAGTTTTATTTGATGAAGAATAAACTTCTATTGGTGTGCACAATGAAGTTGACTGCACTGTTTGAAGAGCGGTGTAACGTTTTACAGCATTACTTCTGAGGAGAAGCAAAGTGGAATAAACCAAACATTTTTGGTTGAAATTGAAATGTTTAAAACCGTTTTAAGAAAAACCCTATTATACCCGCACTTTTGGATTTCATCCGTCTAATCAAAGTGCAGAGATTACAATAAAAAATAGTTATACAAGTCGAACACAATAAATAGCAAATTAAATTGAAAAGCCCATGCTTTTACATTTTTAAATCTTTGATGGTTTACCATCGCATTTCCTTCGGTTCTATCGAATTTTCTATTTTCAAAGCGGGGCTGTGCGCTCAGTGAAGAAATTCCAAAGGTAATTCTATTCAGCCATGCCAGGCGGCGCTTTAGCGCAACCTGGTTGTTGATGCTGTACAATTTTATTTCAAAACACAGTCAAACACAATACTATATCTACAAAATGTGTTTTCACCGTCCTGAAATACAGTGTGGAAATTAAATATAAAAGCAATTTCCATGTATCAGGGTGAGGTTTGCAAAGCCGATTTCCCTTGTTTGGTTTATTGTGACACAAAACAAATAACAGCGAGGCAATCATACATTCCACACTCAGACTGGAAACATATTTGTGGCGTGAAAACAAAAACCTGTATAATCATAGTTGTTAATGTTTGTTTTTTGAATTCAAGCATAATAATTGAATTAAATTTAACCGCTCAGATGCAAAGGCTTACTCTGTTTTTGGAGAACAACTTTTGCCAGAATGTGTGGCGTATGTGTTGAATAAGGAAACAAATCACTTTCAAGATAAGGTTGAAAGTTAGATTAAGTTTTAAAGGTAAGAGGCACTATGTACACTTATGAACGCTACGTAAACCCTCACTTTAACCTTTCCTACTTAAAAGATAAAAGTAGACTCTAAATACAATTTAAATGTAAGCAGCCATTCCTAGTGTGAGTTTTTCATGCTATTTTAAAACTACTTAGTTTAAATTTGAAGGATTTTGACATACGTATGATAATTATTTTTAAGCATTTTACAAGCTACGTCTGTTAATGATAACATTCTTAAAGTTGAAAACTTCAATGTATTTTGATACTGAAAATTTCTGGAGTCCTCGTCAGTCAAGAACATAATGACGCGTATGAAGTTATTTTTCTTGACTGATGAAGATACCAGACATTATCGGTATCGAAATATATTGAAAAGGTTAAGTTTAAAATGTTATTATTAACTTACGTAGCCTGAAAAATGCCTACAAATACTAGTCTCTTCCGTTCATAAATCAAGAAGATTGCTTGGATATTTCAAAGAATATAACGTTTTTCAAGGACTAAAATTTAAATTCATTGTGTTTAGCCTCGAAACTGTGTGTAGACTATATAAGTGGTAAATTACCTCGTCAAACAGTTTCAACTGAAGATGGGACCGTTGTCCCGAAACATGTAGTGGAACCCCACTCATTTGAAACAGTTTGACGAGGTAATTACCACTTATATAGACTAAAATTTAACCAAAATAGGCCTTCTATAGAAAATGGGTCGTGTGTGATTTCAAGTAACACTCAAACAGAGGTTTTGGATTTTATATTTGAGTAATGTTTGAGTTAAAATTATTTCATGAATTTAGCCCATAGGGTTGTTATGCAAAACTATATTGACAACAAGAATCCATTTTCTAAGTTTAAACGGTTTAACCAGTCATTGATAACTTAAACTTAGGTTGAAAAGTCGCTTCAACATAAAATAATACAAGTCTTAAACCCAATTCATAAACATATTTCTTGTTGATACACACTTCCATTTATGTCTCACACTTTGGTTGACAAAAGCCAAACGAGCGAATGGAATGAGTTAATCCTGGATCAACAACGCGTCAGCTGTGATAAGGTTTGTGGCATTTTGATCGCTGAATACGTAATGGAGTTTACACGCCAACACTGCAGTCGAGGCTAATGTACAAACTGGATTTTCCAGTCAGTTCCAGTTCATTCTAGTTCAGTTCTTTACTACTGTGGAGTTCTGCAATTCAATTGTTTATCAAGTTTTTATAAAAAAAAAACTATTAACCTTTACCGACATCTATATCTATCTATACTATTAGTATTTCGGTTAGGGTTGTCCGGAGTGTTGAGATCTCGGAATCTGCTGGGGTAGTTCAGATTTTTTTGAATAGAAATGGTCCTTAGTGTGTGGAGGGTGAAACGAATAAAATTATATAGATTTTTATATTTTTTGGGGATTTTTTGAGGTCCCCAATTCCCCATGTTATATTTCTTTTTTTAGTAAATATTTATTAGTAAATATCAACGGATTTGTTTGAAACTCGACACATAGTTGTATACCATTAACCTAAAGATACTGATTTTGGGGTTCGGGGCACAATATATGGATTTAGGGGGGGTTAAAGGGGGGGCAAAAAATAAAAATCATAAAATCGATGTGGGGTATCAAAAAAATGGGAATATTATGCTGAATCTCGAGTGCTTGGCTCGCGAGCAGAAGCGAGCGAGCTGATAAGGGTCTGGGTGAAGCCCCCAGCTGGCGCAGCTAGTATTTAATAAAAAGTCGTTGAACAAAATGGAGAGGTGTTTTCAGCTTCCTAACACATACTGAGTCTAATTTCAAAACTTTATACAAATGAATTACTATGTATGTTATAATATGTATGACCGTTATTTCGGTCACAATATGCGTGGCTTTCTAAAAATTCGGGACAACTGGTTCTTTTGTAATTTTGTAGGTTTGTTACCCTGCAAGGTATGTTCAACGTAAGAGGCCTTTTCGTGGGAGGGGAATTTTTCCAGCAAAGAATAGGATATAATGACGTGAATTCAAATGTACGACATAATTTAAAAAATAAGTATAACGTTTATAGTTTTCTAACCAAAATGCGTACCAAAACTCAACAAATCATCCTAATCATGAGCATTTTCTACCAAATATACGAGTATCTTTGACTCACCGTAAATATTTGATTCTCAAGTCGATTACAGTAAAATAAATGTTCATATCAAGGTTCCTTTAAGTCAAATCATAAATACAGTTTTTATAGCATAAACCCTTATTTTTGAGTCACTAAATTGCTGTACTATTATTAGTATAAAACAATTTCATATTGAGTTTGTAGCTCGATTACTTTTAAATCATGAACAAAGGACTTAAGTTTTTTTGTATGTTAATTTATTTGAATTAGTAATAGAGTATTTAATCTTAAAGTTGCATTGTATAGTAAATAAACAAAAAATAAATAAAACTAAAAGCTTAAGATACATAATATGGTGGTTCTTAAGATAATGCGCTCTTATTTATACGCCGACAATTTTCTAAAATTGATATGGACTTGTGAATGATAATCGTCTGTTTATCTACTAGCATACAGAGGTATGTTTATAGCTTGCAAGCCGGTGCAACACTTTGCCACCCTGTATATCACTCTACCCCTTTCCGGTTCGTTCGACGCTTATATCCGGGTCATGATTGATTGAAACCAATACCGGAAGTTGAATGAAAACCAGACCTTCCCCATGTCTTATGCAACATGATCCATGGGTCTTTCATATCCCAAAATGCGAACATTTGTATGTAAAATCACTCTTTAAAAAAACTTGAAAATCTTATTTTTAGACATGAGGATTAATTTAGTTTGATTCTTTGTCTAAAGTGTATTGTAACGAAGCTAGAGTTCAGTTGTCATGTATTGTAGCGAAAGTTGTCCATCGATAATGAATAAACAAACTATGACATTTTGCTATCTACGGTATGATCTCGTCTCCAGATAAAAGGCAACCTTGAACATAACAGAGGGGCTTTAATATGAGCTAGCATATACGCTCCCCAGTTCATCCATAGAAGCAAACAACATGTAGGTTTTAATTCAAAACATAAAACTTAATTCAAAACGCAACCGGTCCGAAAACCAAATGCACACAACCGAAAAAAACCGGAACAATAAAAACTCAAAACGGGTACAAGGCCGATAAGAGCTAATAACAGACCTGATTCATACTAATTTGTTATCTAATTTCTTTGGTTATGATTAAAGTGCTCTTTCACCTTAAGACGAGACTTTATTGTTTACTAACAATGGACGAAATCCACTGTAACAATAAAACTCTGTTATTTTGGTTAAATGCAGATCATAGTATTTGACAACTGAAATTAAATTCTGCACCAATCACAGAATTACAGTATTTTCGAAACAAAGTTTTCTTCGTCAAGGAGAGAACTTAAACAACAATTGAATCAATTGATGCACCAAAATTGATTGCTGGGTTTTAATTACCGTTTAAACAAATAATATTGAAGTAGTTTCCGTTGGCAATCATTTCAAATCTCTGCGAAGCCAAATCAGTTAATGAACAGCGAGTATAGTGCGTTTTGCGCACTTTTCATCTCTGTAACTTAAATATTTTCCAAGGTCAAAATTTCTGTGAAAATTGGTTGACGTCATGGAATAATTCAAATACTTGATCCATTGATTACTTAACATAATGTTCTGTAATGTGCGTGAATTAGTTAATTATTGGAAACCAAACCTCAAAACATTGGTCAAAGCTGCCCATTAACAAATAAAACAAAACACTTCAAATTACAAAATGTAGTATTTCCAAGTTGTAAAGTCTAAACTTCAACTCAGAATAGCCGCCGATTTCGACCTGCATAACATCTTTGGTCAATCATTTTACGCTACTCTCTTTAGGCAATCATCTTTTGATTTATATCACATTTCCTAGGCATGACCTTTTATAGTCTTCATGACCTCCTCGACATCCACGAACTAGTATAAACTGGGGTTTTTATATTTTCAAAGTAACATAATAAATGCGAGTAGACAGCGTAAGGTAGACCCCTCATGTGATTTGTATATACAACAAAAGTGGTCGGTTCAACTTTTCAACAATATTGACCCTAAAATCTAGGAAAATTATTACGTATAATTAAATTATACACTTTTAGAAACATTTTTTTTGGGACAAGGGCCGTTTGAAGATTATTTAAAATTAAAACCTATGTTATACGACACTTGTATTTAAAATTATTTATCGTTTCCTCACGCAAATCAAAATATTCATCTTAGTTTTTTGAAGGGTGTAACCAAACTTCTTCAATGTAGGCTTGTATACATAGACAGTACACTATGTAACGGGTTCCTAACTAATATGTACACAAATAGGTAACAGGCTATAGGTAACAACCTTTGGGTAACAGGCTTTTTTAATCTTAAAATATGTTATACAAAAAAAAAACTATAGAAAGTACTTGATGATTTACTGAACATATAAGTAAAACAAATCAAATTCTTTGCAATTACACCATCAAAACACAAACTCCCTCATTTGCCTTTGTTCGTGTGAAAACAGAATAGTAATAGTCATTGTTTCCACAAAGAAAAGTTATAAGTGTTTTCGTGAGACATGCAACAGTAACATTTCTCGTGCATACTCAGGTGGTGGGCAACATGCTGATAAAACCACACCTACATTAAAAGCATTTCTGCAATTTATGTATTACTAAATAAATTTGAAGACAAAACCTTTGAACCAAAAGAAACAACATTTGACTTCAAAATTAAATTTCTCAATTAATAAATTAGCCATTTGGCGTTTGTAAAATAACATCTGAAATGTATGTATTGTAACAAATAACATTTTACTTTGCAAATGGTGATACAAGTTTCAAAACACATTTACCATTCGCCAGAACCAATGGACCGTACCGATTGGTAGTTATTCTTCATTATGACAAAATATAACTTCAAGTAGGCCTAGTTGTATTTTCTTACAAACAAATTAAATATTTGTGAAAAATACCATTAAATGCTTTGAGTATTGTTTTATTGGATAATATTGATTTAATTTAACACTCTTCAGGGACAAAACCTTAAAATTCCAGCTGGCTTTTGAGGGAAAGGTTTGTAGGTTTGACAAAACCTATGTTAGTATAGTTTGTATTAAATACATGTACAGATAATTATCCCACAAACAAAATCAACGTTTTTAATTACAAGGAAAACAAATAAAAACTAAGCAAATTCAGACGGCAAAAAGTACGTCTATTTGCGTTCATTAAACAAACATGTTTAATCAGGTCACTGCAGTTCAGTAAATTAATGATGTAATGGAAAAGAGAACTTTCCTGTTTGTTGCAGTTTATTGGAAATCAACATATAATTAGCAAATTATAACAATAACTCCATGCGTTACCATTAACTGTTTGTAGTTATTGACAGTTTGTTTTAAATCTGCTCATTAACGTTTGAATGCTTTGCATAAAAGTGAGGATTACTCTAAAACGGAAATCGCGATTTAATTAGGTTAAAATGTTAAAATTCACCCATTCCTATTCTAATATTAAACTTAAATATTTCAAACAAAACAAAGAGTACTTAACTGCAGTATCCAGTATCAAAGGTGTACTTACTCGTATCCATTAAATAACTAAAATAGAATAGAAGTTGTGAGAAATGTTTCAGAAATTCACAATCGTTTACGCTACTTGAGGTAAATACAGTAACTGATTGCTGAGGCCAATATTAAAAGCTTGTGTAGTTCTGGAGTTATGTTTTGCTTGTACCATATATTCAACTTTAGTTAGCATTACTGTAAAAGGGCTTTACGTGGAAATCTCATACTTTTCTTATTCATTATTGTTTCATATGTATGAAAATATCTTTTTACTAAGTAAGAATCAAATGATCATAAAGACGGTTGCGACTTTATGGATTTTAAACATGTAGTA